>CM038052.1:171976182-173336182 GCA_021397845.1 Areca catechu | reverse complement strand
AGCTGCAACATAATATGGCAAGCCAATTTGTAACAATATATAAAAATGAGTGGATGCCAAATGAGGACAAATGAGTGGATGCAATAATATCTAAATTTGAACCAACTTCATCAAAATAAATAACATATATTCCATCATGTCAAGACAATTATATTAAAAAAAACATTTTGGTGGCTAATTCAAATTCTATAATCAAAATGTTTATTTTATAAGCATTTTGTGAAGTCTCTAAAATTATAAAATGTGTGTGTGTGTGAGAGAGAGAGAGAGAGAGAGATGAAAGGAAAAAGGTGCGAAGAGAATGAAGGGAGAGAAGGATCCAAAAGGCCCACAAGTGGGGAGTGGGGAACAAACGCGGAGAGAGGGACCATTGTGTGTAATATTCTTGGAACTTTTTTCCTCATTCAGAGGTCCATCCGGATGATCCCTAATGGATATTCTAAATGAATCATTTTCCGAAGATCTACGTATCTTCAAACATCGCCACACATTTATTGCCAGAAGTGGACATTTTGATTTTTTTTCCCCCATAGGAATCCGTCATCCGTTATTGGATGAACAACCTCCAAACAGCACCAAACAATAATCAAACCGGTAACCTCTAATTCTTTGCTTGATAGAGTGCCAATGGATTGAGCTAACCTAAAAATACCCGTATCCTATTTCCACTCAAAACTTTCAAGTGAGCCTTTCCACGAGCTCCATTATAACCTTAGTGTCATGATACGAAGCATTGGAAAAATCTCTCGACATGCAAGAATAAAATTACATACATCTGACCCTCTCCTGCCCCTGCAATGGCAGGAGTTTTCTAAAATATATATTTTCTTTTCTAAAAAGAATTAATGAACTCAAAATTTGCCTAACCTATACTTGAGATGGACATACGATCCTCTATGGTATGAGCACGGCATCCCATAATATTGTATACCTATGGATGGCTATCATTAAAAAACGGACTACTATCAAATAAAGTAATTGTAAGCGCAATATCATACACGGTGCATATTGTTTAATGACCTTCTATCTTATGATGGTAGCCATTCAGAGTTGCATACAATTTTATGGTACATGGATTGGACCGTGGAGGATCTTGATTATTTGATTTTAGTTCGAATCAGTATTGTTAGCATTAAATCTCATTTGTTTGGTTTAATAGTCCATAGCTACTAATTGGCTTGTCGAGAAAACCATATTTTCTATATTTTTTGTTATATTGATTTGTCTAAACAACTTCTAAACTTAAGTTGTGCTTTATAGCCAATTTGATATACAAAGGGAAACAGCCTGGATGATGACAAGCAGCACAATTTGAAGTGGCCAAACTGAACTAAATTTTGGGTTGAACTTTGAACATATAGTTTGGTTAGCCGAATTTGTGTTTAGGCAATTCATAAGTACTTTGTTTTGAACAAACTGGTGGGAATCTGCACTACACATTTAATAAATTTCACTGTTGTAATAGGCCACCAAAATGAGCTGATCAAATATCTCACTGTACACCGGTAAGACGGTAGTTCGATTGATAGAGGTCTTATCTTACTATCAATCGATTGCAAGTTCGAGACATGATCTCGTGGATGACTCGATTAAATCTAAAAATTTTTTTAGAATCCACGATCGCTAGTATGAGTGAGAGATCAAAATCTTCTTAGTGATACTAAGACTATGAAAATTTGAATATCTTAAATCAAATATTATCTAACAAAAAATCGAATATTATCACGAGAACATGAATAACTATATCGAAATTTATTTTTTATTTTTTTTATTAAAAAAAAATATCACTGTACCATCTCATCCATTTCATGTGGATGTGACCGGCCATTGAATTATGGTTCGGTCTAATCCATCGAGGTGACGTTCTCGAGACGTTAAGGCCAACAACTGAGCGGGCCCCAACATCCATTGACACAAATTGCCCCGACAACATCAATTCCATGGTTAACAGTACTGCATCTAGACTTGAAGATGCTTGTAAAACATCCCTTGATTATGCTGTAAACTATACATATCATGCCAGCATGCCGGCTGCAACACAATGTTGTTCAATAATTGTCAAGAGCCCCTTTGTTGCTGCTGGATCTTTGGGTTCGGATTCTCTCGGCCTGGTTGAAGCATGCATCTTTCGATTTCTGTAAACAAATTTTACGGGCCGGTGATGTTTCGACGGGAAATACTTCGATGACTAAATTAGTGAAAATCTTAGAGCAACATAACGGAAGAATCAAGAGAAGACCTCTCGTGAAGAAGAAAAAGTGACATTATCGCTCGGAATTCTCCATTTATCTTATATAGGCACAGAACACTACCAGAATCTGTTAGGGACTAAACTGGAAATATCCGATTTGCTCCTAGAAGAATCAGGATGATGGCCAGATGGCATCCGGACGTGGCTGCATCATAGAATCTGTTGTAGCAGAAATCTGGTACCAACTGGAAGGGACTTCTGGAACCTTCTGATTAGTATGGACCCGATTGAAATAGGTCAATCAGACTTCAAACGGATCGATCGGATCTTGAATGGATCGGTAGGATCTCTAGTGAATCGGTCGAATCTCAAGCGAAACGATCGAATCTTAAATAGATCGATTTGGATCTTTGATCCGGTTCAAAAAAAATTGATCAGGTATAACACCCTGCAAGGAAAGTGGAACATCGTACCAAACTAGCTTGGAAATCGCAAGCCAAATACATCGTTCACATCGCAGGCCAAATACGTCATTCACAGCCTCACATCTCTTCCTCCATGAAATCTGGAGGCTGTTGCTTTTTCAATATTGACAGCTGATCCCCTTATTTATTAGGGAGCAGCACTCCATGGATGTTTTGTGGGCTAATGTTGGATGGCTCTGGCATCTTTTCATGATATTTTATTTTTTAATTATTTAAATATATTTATATTAGACTTGTGTGATTGTTTTGTTTTATTTATTTATTTTTTATAATAATAATAATAATAATAATAATAATAATAAAAGCCTAATGCATCTGGTTCACACTTTATCCTGTGAGCTTTGCATGATGAAAGGTAAGGTGAGGGGCATCTTGTGAGTTTTTATCAAACCAAATAGTCCGTACCATTATCACCAAGAGAGCTTTGGTCCGAAGAGATCCACATCAATCCGGTTTCTTATAAAGTTTTGTTATGTGAAAATGAAGTTATTGCATCCTCCTTAAAAGGGAAAATAATCCTTTTTTAATATACTGGCCGAGAATTTGGCATTACAACCGCTTGACATTGCTCATCCCATGGCTATAATTGCATGAAAAATACATAATAAGTTCAAAGCTCAATTCCGGTATGGAGAATACGTCAACTCCGTAAGCATGGCAACAAGTTTGAATATTCGAGAGAAAGATTCAACCAAGGCAAGTACTCAAAGGAGAAGAAATACAAAGAGCGCAACAAATTTTAAGAATAATTTACAAAACAGAGAAATACGGCAAAATTACACAAACACATATGCATGCATGTATATCTCTATGTCACGCCCCGATTCCAAATCAGAGCCGGATGCGCAACAGACGGCCATATATCATAGAATTTATTTCTTCATCGGACACACAAGGCCTGCATCAAATCATAATTCCTGTAATAATTATCCAGCCAGGCATACGCGTAACACATAAACCCTAGCTCCTTACTGATTGGTCCCAAAGCTCGATTGATCTTCCAGATCTATAACAAAAATATAGAAAAACAGGAGATGAGCTATACAGGCCCAGTAAGTTATTATCACCTTCAATATACAACATAAATATGCCAATAACAAATAACAAGCACAAACACACCATACAATAAGATATCCAGCATCAAAATAATATAACCAGTAATACTATGCAAATGTGTACACTTAAATGCAACCGACATGACTTTGGATGGCCAACTATATACTTTACTCTTCTAGTCCCTCTGACTATAGCCACGATCGGTCCGTGGCTAGCCCCGAAAGAGACTAGATCCTGTGTACATATACGCTCAACGGTCATGCGCCAATAATAGCCCAACTGGAGGCACAAAAGGAAAACTAGCTCTGAAATCACACGAAAAAACGTGCATCCCAGCATGTGCCAGTAATTGCCATGCATGGCTAAAAACAAGACAACTAGCTCCTGTGTACATATACCGCTCAACGGTCATGCACCAGTGATAACCCCATTTAAGGCCCAAAAGGAGACTAAATCCTCGTATGATCATAGTCATACTAGAGAGCATCCACACCAACATAATGTATGCAACCCAATGCAATCCAATGCAAATTTAAATATACTATACATATTTAATATTTCATAAATACATAACATATTTGGTATATAATATCAGAGGTCAAGATAACTTACCAGAAATTGATTTTACCAGGAACACGCAACTCAACTCTAGATCCTTGATACTCCCATAATGTGGTTTTAATTAAAAAATTGATGATAGCCTGAACTTATTTGCACGATTCCTGAGAAATGTGAACCGTTCCAGCCAGGTACATGTTGCAAGTGCCTTCATCGATCGAAGACCCGCACTCAAAGATCATGGCGCCCTTCGACAACTCCTTCGGGAGAACCCTCTTTTACTCCTCTCTTTCTCTCTCTCTTCTCTTTTCCATTTTTTTTTTCTTTTCTTTTCTTCTTCTCTCTTTCTTTCTTTCTTCTCCCGGCTTTCTCCTTGGCTCGGCCGAACAAGCCCGAGCGAGCCTCCCATGGCTATTGGAAGCCATGGGAGATGGTCAACGAGGGAGGGAGCTCACCGAACGGAGAAGAGGGAAGGGTGGCTCGATCACCAGTGTCCGTCCGGTTCTTTTCATGATCGACATGGCCTATCACAGCCACCCTTCGGACCCTACTCGGGCTGCCAGCGGTGTCAGCAATAGTTCCGGCCGAGGAGGGAGAAGTGCGAGAGGAGAGGGAGAGTGCTGTCGCCATCGCCGGTGGAGGGAAAGGGGGTTTTAAAGAGAAGAACGATGGATCTCCTCGCCGTATGGAAAGAAAACAGGTCGATCGGAAGTCCTGCCCCTCCATGACACTTCACGGTGAACTTCGACTCCCGCACGGCCTCCCTTCCATGTATTCCGGCGACGGTTTCGATCGAACAAATAGGGAAAAGAAACCCCCTGTTTCGATCCCTTGTTCTTTTTTTTTTTTGCAACTAGGCTGAAGTCGGCTGGACCTGCCGACTTTGGCCCAAAACACACGGGTTTCACATTCTCCCCTCCTAAAAACAAAATTTCGGCCTTGAAATTTAAAAAAAAATTAAGTCTTCCAAAACTCAAATATCTATGATTCAAAACTCACATGATTCATTCTGTCCAAATTTAGTAATCCTAATAAGAGCATCCATCCTTCCATCATA
The DNA here is from genome assembly GCA_021397845.1 of Areca catechu. Lineage (NCBI taxonomy): Eukaryota > Viridiplantae > Streptophyta > Magnoliopsida > Arecales > Arecaceae > Areca > Areca catechu. Next base: position 173,330,835 of record CM038052.1, on the reverse strand, counting down.
AGATATTTTAAATTAATCCTAATATCTTTAATCTACCATGCTTTCGCTACGCACTCTGATATAAATTTTCGAATCCTCTAATTTTATTAGATAAATTTCTGACAAGGATATCCATTTCATTAGAATCTAAACCAAATCTAACATTCAAATAAAACGAAATCAAAACTAATAAATTTCCTTGTCCTTATTAGATCTCGAGCATATCACTCCAAATTTAAACCTTGATTAATTTTCTACGTTTAAAGTCTTTGTCTGAAATTATACAATCTAAAATGTTATCCCTCATAGACTAAACCCATATAAGTCTTCCAATATCCATTCCTTTGCTCAATGTAACATCAATAGCAAGGTAATCTAAATCTTCTTATAGATCTTAAATTTTACCAAGTATGCATGCCATGTCCACATTAAATCCACCAATAGCAAATTACAAATCTATGCCTTATCTCAAATACATTTTCATTACATACTTTTTAATAATAATCCACATACAGATTCATCGAAAGATTCTCTCTGTTAATATCTTTAAACTTTTTCATAACCTACATCATAAACATCTTGCAATAGTCCCCAAAATTTATAATTCAGTAATTAACGACAAATTTGTATGTTATCGTGATTTTCATCCATATCATTCAATTAATAACTGAATATACATATGCAGCATACCATAACATATTATATTTTCAATCCACTACCGAAGCTTGATCAAATCTATTATCAAAGATAAAGATACATCTTATCTAGCTCTTCAATATCCATAATATGCTTCCTTATCATGATCAAATAGTATAATTTATTTTCAACCTTTTACACTCATCCAAGATCAATCTCATTACTCATATTAAAGACAGATTCTTTCTCTTTTGCGCTAATCATATACCAGATCTTATGCACAATACCTAGGGATTACAAATCCAAACTTCAAATCCATTCTTTCAACCTTTATCATATCTTGATTGATTATAATACTAAATTCAAATGCATCTTAAGTCACAGTCCATAGTGATCGTAACCTAAATTTCAATATCACTCAATTCATATCCTAATCACTTATGTCACAGTCCTAAGTGATCATAATCTAGGCTTCGATATTATTCAGTCATGCATTAATAATCATCCTGTTAATTTCTAATCACCTGTATCATAGTCTTCAATTTTACAAAAATTAGATTTCCAAATTAAATCAAATTATAATATAACTCAAAATATACCTCCATATATCCATTGTCTAACCTCGATAACATTCTTCCAAAAATTAAGCTAGGAAAGTTTAATCCAATATTTTATTCATGCAAGCCTTCTATACTTAGCAAAATCCTTGGAACTATAATATACACATTTCAAAGGAACTCAAATAAACTCTTAGTAACAACAACTATTCCAGAATATTTAATCAAAATTCTAATTCTACCCCACTCTCACTATCTATGTCATCATGATTTTTAAGGCAACCTGGCTCTGATACCACTAAATTGTCACGCCCCGACCCTAAACCCAAGCCAGATGCACAACAAACGGCCGTGTCCCCTAGGATTTCTCCCTCGGACACACAAGGCCTGCATTAAATCATAATTCCTGCAATAATTATCCAGCCAGTCATACGCGTAACACCTAAATCCTAGCTCCTCACTGATTAGTCCCAAAGCTAGATTGATCTTCCGAATCTGTAGCGAAAATATAAAAAAACAGGGGATTAGCTATACAGGTCCAATAAGTTATCATCACCTATAATATACAACATAAATATGTTAATAACAAACAACAAGCATAAACACACCATACAACACGATATCCAGTATCAAAATAATATAACCAGAATACTATGTAAATGTGTACACTTAAATACAACCAACATGACTATGGATGGCCAACCATGTACTTTACTCTCCTGGTCCCTCTGATTATAGCCACGATCGGCCCGTGGCTAGTCCCGAAAAGACTAGATCCTGTGTACATATACCGCTCAACGGTCATGCACCAGTGATAGCCCCATTGGAGGCTCAAAAGGAAAACTTGCTTTGAAATCACACGAGAAAATATGCATCCCAGCATGTGCCAGCAACTACCATGCATAGCTAAAAACAAGGCAACTAGCTCCTGTATACACGTACCGCTCAATGGTCATGCACCAGTGATAGCTCCATTGGAGGCCTAAAAGGAGACTAGATCCTTATATGATCATAGTCGAACTAGAGAGCATCCACACCAACACAATGCATGCAACCCAATGCAATCTAATGCAGATTTAAATATACTACATATATTTAATATTTCATAAATACATAATATATTTGACATATAATATCAGAGGTCAAGATAACTTATCAAAGACTGATTGTATCAGGAACATGCGACTCAACTCTAAATCCTCGATACTCCCATACTGTGGTTTCAATTAAGAAATTGATGATGGCCTGAACTTATTTGCACGATTCCTGGGAAATGTGAACCGTTCCAGTCAGGTACATGTTGTAGGTGCCTCCTTCGATCGAGGACCTGCACTCAAAGATTATGGTGCCCTTCGACAACTCCTCCGAAAGAACCCTCTTTTGCTCCTCTCCTCTCTTTCTCTCTCTTCTCTTTTCCATTTTTTTTCTCTCTTTCTTTCTTTTTTCATTTTCTTCTTCCCTCTTTCTTTCTTTCTTCTCCCGGCTCTCTTCTAGGCTCGGCCGAACAAGCCCAAGCGAGCCTCCCATGGCTATCCCATGGCTATCGAAAGCCATGGGAGATGGTCGACGAGGGAGGGAGCTCATCGGACGGAGAAGAGGGAAGGGCGGCGCGATCACTGGCGTCCGTTCGATTCTTCTCATGATCGACATGGCCTATCACAACCACCCTTCGGATCCTGCTCAGGCTGCCAGTGGCGACGACAATAGTACCAGCCGAGGAGGGAGAAGCATGAGAGGAGAGGGAGAGTGATGCCACCATCGCCAATGGAGGGGAAGGGGGTTTTAAAGAGAAGTACGATGGATCTCCTCGCCGTACTGAAAGAAAATAGGTCGATCGAAAGTCTTGCCCCTCCACGATTCTTCACCAGTAGACTTCGACTCCAGCACGGCCTCCCTTCCATGTTTTTCGATGATGATTTCGATCGAACAAATAGGGAAAAGAAATCCCCTGTTTCGATCTCTTGTTCTTGTTTTTTTTTGTTTTTGTAACTGGGCTGAAGTCAGCTGGACTTGCCAACTTTGGCCCAAAACGTATGTGTTCACACTCTATGTATGCATTAGTATCATTAATTTGCAAACCACGATTGTTCCATGCATAACTTATGAATGGTATGTATCCATCCTGGATTTGTTGAGAAAGAGAAATTAATGGAATGCTATTTGGACAAGAAGAGGGAAGAGGTTGGGGGAAGCCAGTATTAGGAGAACCAGATGAAAAAGGATGGATAGCCATCGGTGGTTAGAAAAGAAGGAGAGAGTGGTGGGAACAGAGGAAGGCTTGGCATATAGTTGTGCAAGGTAGTCGTTTTAAGATTGATGAAAACAGAGGGAATCGATGGGTTGCCTGAGAGGCCTTGGTGCTAACTGGAAGAAATGTAGTACCGTTGGATAATGGTGGGTGAAGCTCAGTTAATAAAGCTACCAGAGCAAGTGGAAAGCAAAGGGAGGAATCTAGCATGGTTAAACACTGAACAGATCTCTTTAAAGAGAATAACAAGAACTGGCATAGCATATTTAAAATAACATTTATCCCACCTAATCAAATTGAGCCATTAAATATGGGAAGAATGAAGGCCTTCCACCTTAAACAAAATGCTTGCTTCCAGAAAATTTGTTGTGACCTAGAAGTTTGCTACAACTGCGGGCATGTGGGTCATCGGAGGAGCTCTTGCAAGGCCGGCAAAAAGAAAATAGAGAATAGAGAGCTGTTGTTCATCTCTGGAAGGCCTTCATCGATGAAAGTTTTTTTGCCAATGGATGGCATGCATAGGCAAAGGTACTAGGAGCTCGCCTGTGCAGGAATTATAAGGATGTCATCGGTGAGAAATGGGGTGAGAATCCCAGGACCTACCATGGTAGCTGAAGCACCGAAGAGCTTTGACCCTTCCTTCCATTGGAACCTTGTATCACTGAAGACGTCCTTCTTTGTTCTGTTTCCATCTTATCAGGTGCTACTTCGAGGTTGCCAGAGGGAAAGAAGCAGGCACCACAACTTCTTTTTTGGATGAGGCCATGGTCGTTCAGAGAGGGAGCTACTCCATAAAACATGCAAATAAGAGTTGGATTAAACCTTATCGGTGTTCCTCTATTGGTGTGGGATGTTAAATCTATAAGGAGGATGGTGAGTGGATTCTGTTTGCTTGAAAAAGTTTTTACCAAGACATTGGTTGGAAGGGACCTCTCAATATTAGAAATCACTGCACTATGAGATCGGTTAGAGGATATCCCAAACATCATCTTCCTTAACCATCGGAGATGCCTGTTATACTGTCATAATCCACATTTATAATGTGACTGCTAGCCGATAACCACCTTCTGATATTGCTCCATGAAGAGATTGGGACGATGATTGGCATGCTAGCAGAGATAGGCCTCTCGAAGCACATAACTCTTTGACTCGGTGGGCTCACCATGGAGACAAGGTCCCTCCTACGATTATGGTGGTGTTATCGGCAGAGGAGGTGAGTCAAAGGGAGATCGCTGGTGCCTGGATAAAGGAAAGAGGGTGATCATCTCAGAGACCCTTCAAGCCTTTGAGCGAAGGGAAACATTGAAAAGGCTGAAAAGAATAGCATTATTGCCGGACAAGACAATGGAAGAGAAGGAGATCATCTGGAGGATGGACTCGGTTCATAAGGAACGGTCCACTTTTAACCAACAGTCTGTGTCAAAATTCAAAAACTCCTACAAGGAGAAGTATGGAGCATTTAAGATGCCATGTGGAAGGGGCAGCTGATCTCATATCTTGGGATTCACCTGGCCAAAAAATAACTAGGAACAAGGCAACAACGGGGATACTCATGTCGATCTCAATATATGTTTATCCTCTGAGGACGATGAACCTTATCCACAACCCATTGCTCTCGTTGACCATTTAATGCCTATTGACCTCTCCTTCGAGGGTGAAGTTGTTGTAGGCTCTGTTTTGTTGGATGACCCATTAGTTGCAGAAAAAATTGGAAGCAAAACAAAATCCAAATAATGGGGATGGGAGCAATGGAGATAAAATACATGTCTCATATAGATCTATTCATTCAAGCTGGAAGGAGTTGGTGAGGTATCGAGACCAGAGCTGGTAGAGGTGCAACTGGAGAGTGTGGGAAGGAAGGAGCAAGCATCAAATGAAATTGGGATGGTTTCTGTGTTGAATCCTATTGGCCGGTAGGCATTTAGGAGAATGGAGGATCAAATGCAGGAAACTAGAAGACTAGCGAGAATGAAAGAAATTAGATCAATGGAAGCAATGACATCCAAACTTGCATCTTAGAGGGGAAAGAAGAAGCAAGCAGAAGGTAGGCCAGATGATTTTATAGGCGACCAGAATTTGGATCCTCAACAACCTCTGAGCACTGTGCCACGGTAGATGTTATTGGATTGGGGAAGAGCTTCTAGTTTTTCATTCTTAGAAGAGGTGGCAAGCAAGGTGGTCAAAACCTTACTGAATTCAGAGATGTCCAAGGTGGACATACAAATGTGAATGATGATGGTTGGTAAGGGCTCAGCTACAATGTTGTCTAAAACTAATTTCATGTTTTCTTTTGTTGAATATGCTTATTTGGTTATGTTAGTCAGTGGACAAGATAAATATAGTAAATGTATTATGTTACATGGCTGTATGAAGGATGTGATATTAGTGCTTGCTTGATTATTATGTCCAATGTATTTTCAATTGATGGTCTTAATAATGGATTTGGTGTTTCCAATTGAGCTTAATGTCTATCAGGAGATTATCTGGGGTCTATTGTTTGTTTGGATGTCTAACATGAGGGGATGGGGTGTCGGTCCTTTCCAAGGGGCTCCTGATATTGGTTTGTCATATGGCATAAAGAGATTAGTCAAACTTGGATCTAAAGTTATTATGATTCAATCATGAAAAATATATCGATCATCATCGAATGTTCAATGTATTGGCAAAATGGAGAAGAGGAGAGTCATCAGAGAAGTCATCTAAAATTATAAGGCCAAGTACAACCTCTTGACAATCTTTGGAGGGTTTGAGAATGGATGAATGGGAGATATTGGATTACTTTGATGTATGGACCATGTGAAAGGGAGGACAAAGAAAATTTCTTCAAAGAGTCGGTCGACTTGAAGAAAGTTATCCAAGGCCCATGACTATTTTGGGGAGACTTCAATATTACTAAGGATGTGACAAATAGGAAGGGGAAAATGCAAAGTACTCGCGATAATTTGATATTTATGGAATTCATAAATGATTTAAATTTAGTTGACTTATTGTTGAATGGAAGGGATCTCATATGGAGTAATAGGAGAATGCAACATACATTGGTAGGACTTGACTGCTTCCTGTTATCTAGTGAATAAAAAAATTTATTTTCAGCTTCATGTCAATAAACTCTTTGCAGCCAAATTTCTGACCATGTGCCAATTACTCTGGATTATAGTATCATATTTACTCATAGAGGGATATTTCAATTTAAAAGATGGTGGTGGGAGAGCCAGAATTAAAGGAGATAGTAATGGCAAATTGATGCAGCGTGAAAGAGAACAAGAATTTAGGTGAAGGATGGATGAAGAACTTACAACATATGAGGTAGGCTTTAAGAGGATGGGCCAAGAGCAAGAAAAGTTTTAATAAAGAAGAAAGGATAAAATATTACATGACTTCAACCTAATTTATCTAAAGGAGGAGAAAATGGGCTTGACAGAGTCAGAGTTTCAGATTAGGGATATTTTGAGATAGTCATTGGATGAGATATATAAAAAAGAGGAAGTACTTTGATATCAAAGGGTCAAGGTAAGGTGGCTAAAGAAGGGTGACAGAAACTCAGCTTTTTTTCATAAGATTGCTTCTAGAAGAAAAAGAAGAACTAAATTATCTCATTAAGGGATAAGGATCAAGTGTTATGCAATGGAAATGAAATTGCAAAGAGATTTCATGAGTTCTTAAACTTATTTGACAAAGCTATTAAGCCAATTATCAACATGGATTAGAGTCTAATCTTGGATGAATCTCCAATGAACTTCTCAACACTCCCCAGTGAATTCACTTTGGAAGAAATCAAGCAAGCAATGCTTTCTTTTGATAGTAATAAAGCTACCGGCCTAGATGGTTTCTCATTTTCCTTCTTCTAAAGATATTGATCCATCATTGCTAAAGACTTAAGGGTGCAAATAGAGGATTTTTTTATGATAGACTAGATTTAGATAAATTAAATTATGCTTATGTTGTTCTCATTTCGAGGAAGGTAAGGAACATGACAATGAGAGATTTTAGACCTATCAATCTATTGAATAGTTTGTACAAGATCATTACAAAAATCTTATCTTTGAGACTATCAAACTTTCTTCCTTAATTGGTGGACTTAGCATAGTCAGCTTTTATCCATGACTACAATTTGACAGAATGCTTTCTTAGTATGCACGAGATTTGGCTTTTTGCAAACAATCGAAAGAAAATGGCTTATCTGCAAGCAGGATTTTGAGAAGGCATTTGATAATTGAAATTGGGAGGTCATGATAGGTGTACTACAGGCACTTTCATAAAAGCTCTATGATATGTATGAATATTGAGTAAAGAGAAGTGACAAGCTTTTCCACATGGATGAACTACAAATTGGGAACCCTTCCTATTGTATACTTGGAACTACATCTACATTACTAATTGCTTCTAAAATACTGCTAGATGCCTCTCATTAAAGATGAATGCAAGACTGGCTGCATGGAAAGGTCACATTCTATCTTAGAGAGAAAAATTAATCTTGGAAAACTCAGTTCCTCCGACTTGCTATCTCATTATATGTTAGTGTACAGTTTACTTAAATGGGTCATAATGTATATAGAGAGCTATTTTGTTGAAGGGTTCAGACAGTGTCCATGCTCTTCATTACCTAGTAAACTGGAGCACAGTGTGCAAAATGAAAGAGTAAGGAGGGCTGGGGGGGTGAAGAAATTGGCAGGTGTAAATCAGGCACTACTGGCTAAGTGGTCTTGGAAGTATCTAATAGGATCAATGAATCTATGGTGGTCTAAAGTAAAGTAAGCTTACTATTCCAAGAGGCTATTAGGTATGAGAACCGAAAAAAAGGATCAATGAATTTTCACCTATATAGAGGAAAGTGTGCAAGAATCCACGAGCTTTCTAAAATTGTGTCCCATTTAGGATGGGTGATGGTACCTCCACCCACTTTTTGGGAGAACAAGTGGCTTTACGAGGTGCCACAATGTAATGCTTATGAGTTGTATAAATAAATTGTGAAGCCCAACTTGCTAATCTCTTCTTATTGGAATGCAAGGTGTCTTAAATGGCAAATGCCTACTTGGAGGCTATTAACTAGATCGTAAAACATTCAAAAGGAGAAATAATGGAACTGTTAAACCTTATTAGGCCATCTCATGTGATGGATACCCCAATTTGGAAGTTATCCTCTAATGGCACTTTCTCGATCAATTCCGTTTACAATTTTCTCAGCTTTGGTAATCTCAAATACCCTTTTATCATATTCCATGGAAGATCCCTGCACCAAAGAAGATTAAGATTTTTCTATGAATGGTAATGAAGAATAAACTTAATATTGGTGAAATCCTTTAGAAAAAAGGTTGGAATGCCCATAATGGTTGCCCATTATGTGGAGCAAGCTTCGAAAGCACTAGACACTTCTTTTTCAGATGTTCATTTGCTAAGAGTATTGAACTGTACCTGACTACAGCTTAATTATTCAGTAAGACCGCCTTCGTTTCTTGACTTATGGATAGTCTAGAGAAAAAAAAAAAAGAAGAAATGGGATGGAAGAAGTGAAGATCAATTACATGCAGCAGTATGTTGGAGAATCTGAAATGAGTACAGTACTAGAATCTTTTTTTAAAAGTTGATCAATGGAGTCTTACAACCCATAATTCATACCTTCAAAAGTTGGAATAATATTTGCTCCTCTGCTCAAGAGGAAAACCAATAGAGATTATGCCAAAAAAATCCAATCCTTGATGGCACCTATGGCACATGCGATAATGGTGGAAGGAGATAATTGAGCTGTACAACGAGTAGCAATGTACTATTGTGGATGAACAGAATGTGTATATATAATTATGCATATTTGTTGAAATTGATCTTACATGATGTACTATACTATATTTTAATTAGTAAATAAATGGGGGAGGAGCTTTTCGCTTCCTCCCTGTTTCTGATAAAAAAAAACTTATGAATGGTACATGAATAGATGAATAGATCATAAAAATCATAATTAGCTCATAATTCTTAATTAACTCAATTACAAGAGAACCATTCCAACAATGGAAAAGGTCACAAATGATGCAAGAAACTTTCAATAATTAGAATACTGTTATTATCATAAACAAAGGATCACTTGATAAGTCATTAAATGACCATTGTCAAGTAAAGCAAATAAAACTACTAAACAATTTAGTGTACTATCTAAACCATTTGCCAATCAAAACAAACATTCCGAGAACTGTATGAATCCCAACCCTACCTTTTCTTCACTGGAAATTTAACCAGCTCAAAAGATGCTATTCATGGTGAAGCAAATTTGCAACTAGACTGCAAAACCATCTTGCGTTATACAGTTTAACTTAAATAAAAGGATGCCTCGTACAAGACTCGCATATCCCCTTCCATAAGCATACATTATACACAGGGAAAGAAGGCAAGAGCACCCAGTTTACAAAGCAATGAAGTTATAGGCCCTATAATTTTTCTTGATGCTATAGATGTAGGAGAAATTCTTAGATAGGATAAGTCTACCATAAGCAAAGCCTTTCTACACAATCACATATTAACTATGATTAATATTTAATGAGATACATCAACCGTGTTTGGATGAAAAGGCTTTACCTACAGTAGACTCGTTCTGCTAAAAAATTTTCCTAGATGTAGACAATAAGAGGAGGGGGAAAAGAAAAAGACCATTACATATCAACAATCAAAATGACATCTAACATAGAAGATAAGGACCAGCAACAGTGAAGATTTACAGAAAAGACCCTGATCTATCACTGCTGATATATTGCAGCATCATATTTCCCCTTCTATAGAACATTAGAGAATTTGAACAGATTGAAGAATCAAAAATTAAAAATAAAAAAGAAAAAAGCTGGTGCACAAGCTGCTGGTAGAAGCAGTACAGATGCAACTAACATGAGAGCTTATTAGATGTCACTCCTCTTCATTTTCAGCTTCAGCATCTAGAGGTCCATATATCACATCGATATTGGTCCAAACAGTTATCATAGTTAGATCAGGAAATCTATGATAACCATTAGGTAGGAAGTCTATTTTAATGAATGGCCACCTCACTGTCAGTGCAGCTTCACATCTAACCTGTCTCCAAGCACACAGAACTGGACATTTAGGCCATCAAACGCTCCTTCATCCATGAGCACTGAAGTTTTCCCACTTCTCATGAGATGTAAACTGAAAAAAGGATCCATACATTATTTAAGCATAGGGAATCACATGAGATTTTTACATTGTTTTGTTTTTGAGTATAACTCCAATGCTTACCCTTAAATATCAGCATAACCATCTGATATAATAATGCTCAAAATAATAAGACAAGTTACATGACCAGTAATTCTACACTAGTTGAAGCTCAAAATGGAAAACTGCATGTCATGTTAGAAACAGGCTAAAGATATGTAGGATGCAAGGCTGGTCAGGTATCTTATATGCAAGGCTATCTTTGGGATTCAGCCACGACAGTTGGCTAGATTAAATGGCAGATGAGGTCTGCTACCGTGCACCTGCTCCTTAGTAATATTTGGAGATTGGTGACTGGATGTGTTTCCTTGGATACCAGGCATGCTAATCATGAGGTGAACAGTGCCATAGATTAGGTTGCCTCATATATTATTGATCATTCAGGAGAGGCGATGTGGACCAGGGTGGGGGATGCTTCGGCACCATTATGGGATATTTTGCTTTCTGACTCATTAGTTGTATTCATACAAAGCTTGTATGAATGCTCCACCTTATCCCAAAAAAAAGATCTGCAGGATGCTGTCTAGCATCTTCTGCATTACATGATCATGCTAATTGATATGGCAAGGCCGCTAACGTGGAGAAATCTGTGGGCGCCATGTGGAGAGGGACGCCACGTCGACCCTTTGGCTCGAACCCCATTACCGAGATGAGCTGAACTCCTCGATGGCAGCAGATGGAGCCCATTCCTCCGCCAGGTCGAGCTCATGAGCTCAGCGCCTAGGCCGGAGCCGACATCCGCCCTCCAGAGGAGACCCTCGGAGGTTAGTGCCCCCCGGTCGAGGTCGAGCCAAGAGCTCACCCGCCGAGGTCGAGCCTCTCCGAGTGCACATCCTCTGGACCGGGCCCGCTGACATCCGCCCTCCAGAGGAGACCCTCGGAGGGTAGTGCCCCCCCGATCGAGGTCGAGCCAAGAGCTTACCCGCCGAGGTCGAGCCTCTCCGAGTGCGCGTCCTCTGGACCGGGCCCGCCGACATCCGCCCTCCAGAAGAGACCCTCAGAAGTTAGTGCCCCACGGTCGAGGTCGAGCCAAGAGCTCACCCGCCGAGGTCGAGCCTCTCCGAGTGCGCGCCCTCTGGACCGAGCCCGTACTTCGCCCTTTTCCACCTGGCCGTCCTCGCAAGCCCGGAGCACCTAGGATGGAGCGAGCCCTGCTGTCCCAGCTCGGCCCCAACCCGGAAGAAGCCCTCACCTGCCGAGGGCACCGGCGAGCCTCCCGAGGACCATACCAGAATGCCTCTTAGGCCGTACTGACTATCTGACACAACCAGTTACACCAAAAAGGCAAGCAACGCGCTGATCGAGGCGCCACATTCATCACCAACCACTCAGATCATCCAGGAAAGAAGACCATCTGGGAGATTCGGACCTCGCGGGCAGCGGCCCGCCATTCGAGACGTCCCCGATTTCCCGGAACAAGGCAACCATGAAGGAGTGTCGGAGCGCTTGACAGCACCTTATCATGAAATAGGAAAGGGCTTCCTGGGACACCGCCGCGCGTGTCTGACAACCCGGCGGGAACCCCGAGACAAGCTCCCAACGGCCAGTCTTCGACTACAAAGAACGATCGGCACCCCCCAAGGGGGGAAGGTAACAACAACAAAAAAAACGAAAACAAAACAGAACGACCACTCACCACCAAAACAGGGCAAGCTCAACCAAAAGAGCAAAAGGCCATCACCACCACGAATGGAGGGAACCGAGGGGCTCAAGGAGAGGCGGAGGGACAGAGCATCCCTCTATCCCCGCTACCAATCTCCTCCTGCGACGTTCACACCTCCACACACACATCTTTCACTCCTCCTAGTGCGGAGTCCATCAAGAGGGGCCCGGCCAGGAGGATCTGTTCTCCTGGACCGTCACTGACTTTATCGTCGGAGTGCCCCCGCCGGAAACCCTGACCCGGGTCTCTAACCATTGTCTCGTAGGCCCTGGAGTAGAGGACCACCAGACGGTGGGAGACGGGGACTTGGGAGCCGAGTGTGGGAGGCGGCGGGAGGAGCGCAATCCGACGCGGTAACTACGGGCCACGACGGTCTCGGCGGCAACAAATTGGCACGCCAAGTAGGGGGGCGATGAGGACGGGTATGACTAATCCCTTCACCACCCCCCCCCAGGGCTACACGCCCCAGAAGAGCGGTGACGACACAGGCTGGAAAGGCCGATAGACAGGTGACCTTTTCCCAACCCCTGCAGTATATCGCTTCCTCTGTCCCCTTCGACGGGGAAGCTGTTGACGAAACCACTAGGCACGTGGCAAAAGTATGCCTGAGGAAGCATGAGCACCAGCTGGTGAGGTTCTTCCCCCCCCCCACTGGACCGTCAATGCACGGGGCTCAGTTGTCGGGCCCTAGGGCTGCAGTGCCCACTGCCGGAGAAGCCCTTCACCGGCCATAGTGATATCACAAGGCGTCGCAACGGCGAACAGGAGACCCGTCTCTCAAGATTCATGGCGGGGGGCAGACTCCAGGCAGGGGCCCCGAATGCTTGCTGGTCCCCCGTCGCCTCCGATTGCCAACGGCCGCACCACTGTGCAAGCGGCGGACGTTATCACCCGGAGAATTGCACATGCATCCAAGGAGACTCAGGGGCCAAAAAGCCCCGGGGATAACCTCCTCGCCACGCGACAAGGAGAAAGTAAAAGAAGAAAGCTAAACCAGGAGGCCGCGGTCGACGACACGACGATGGCGAGCCACCATGCGAAGACCCCTGCAAGATGGCCCAAGTCCCACCATGAGAAGTTCATCACCTCGAAGGACTTGGCGCCGTGAGGTTCCCTGAGAGTGGAGAGCCCACAGCCCGCAGAGACACTCCCGATGAGGTAAGTCCCCTCACCAACAATTATGATGATGATTTTTCCCCTTGCATGGGTGTCTGCATGTTTTGCAGGAAAGGGTCAACAACGTCCCCGAGCCCAGCTCCAGGACATCAAAGAAATCTCGAGCCACGTAGCTCCCTCCCGGCACCCCCGAGCCTAGCTCCAGGATGCCAGAGGGACTTTGAGCCATGTAGCTCTCCAACTCCAAGCATCCCCGAGCCCAGCTCCAGGACGTCAAAGAAATCTCGAGCCACGTAGCTCCCACTTCCCGGCGCCCCGAGCCTAGCTCCAGGACGCTAGAGGGACTTTGAGCCACGTAGCTCTCCAACTCCAAGCGTCCCCGAGCCCAGCTCCAGGACGTCAAAGAAATCTCGAGCCACGTAGCTCCAGCTTCCCGGCGCCCCCGAGCCTAGCCCTAGGACGCTAGAGGGACTTTGAGCCACGTAGCTCCCACTTCCCGGCGCCCCCGAGCCTAGCTCCAGGACGCCAGAGAGACTTTGAGCCACGTAGCTCTCCAACTCCAAGCATCCCCGAGCCCAGCTCCAGGATGTCAAAGAAATCTCGAGCCACGTAGCTCCAACTTCCCGGCACCCCCGAACCTAGCTCCAGGACGCCGGAGGGACTTTGAGCCACGTAGCTCTCCAACTCCAAGCATCCCCGAGCCCAGCTCCAAGACGTCAAAGAAATCTCGAGCCACGTAGCTCCCACTTCCCGGCGCCCCCGAGCCTAGCTCCAGGACGCCAGAGGAACTTTAAGCCGCGTAGCTTTCCAACTTTAAGAGTCCCCGAGCCTAGCTCCAGGGCACCTTCTCAAGACCGGAGCTCAAATCTCCGGCCAAAAGAACTTCGAGCCAAACAGCTCTCCATCTCAAACGTCTCCGAGCCTAGCTTCGAGACACCAAGGGATCACGGGGCCACGTAGCTCCCGTCAACGCCTCGAGCCTAGCTCCAAGGTGCCAAAGACCTGAGCCAAGATCTCCGGCAATCCCTGGGCCCGAGCCTAGCTCCACGTCCAGGAAGGCCTCGAGCCTAGCTCCAAGGCAACCAAGACCGGTAACCCCCTACCCTGATCTCCCTGCTCGAAAAGAAAACGGGAAGGGAAGGAAAGAAAGGGAACAAAGGGGGGAAGCCCGGCAGCCCTCCTCTCTGATCTCCCCTCTCGAAAAGAAGGTGAGAGGGGAAGGAAAGAAAGAGAGCAAAAATGGGGGTCCAGCCAGCATTCTCTCTTCTGATCTCCCCACTCTAAAAAAAAAAAAAAAGGGAAGAAAATGAAAATGAAAAGAAAGATAAATGAAAGAAGAGTGGGGAAGGAAAGAAAGAGGGGGTGAGAAGAAAATACAGCACCATCAAAACTACAGTTCTCAGCAACCTCCGTCCCCGAGCCCAGCTCCAGGACATCTTCTCAAGACCGGAGCTCAGATCTCTGGCCAAGGGAACTTCGAGCTAAGCCGCTCTCAGCAATCTCCGTTCCCGAGCCCAGCTCCAGGACATCTTCTCAAGACCGGAGCTCGGATCTCCGGCCAAGGGAACTTCGAGCCAAGCCGCTCTCAGCAATCTCCGTCCCCGAGCCCAGCTCCAGGACATCTTTTCAAGACCGGAGCTCAGATCTCCGACCAAGGGAACTTCGAGCCAAGCCGCTCTCAGCAATCTTCGTCCCCGAGCCCAGCTCCAGGACATCTTCTCAAGACCGGAGCTCAGATCTCCGGCCAAGGGAACTTCGAGCCAAGCCGCTCTCAGCAATCTCCGTCCCCGAGCCCAACTCCAGGAAATCTTCTCAAGACTGGAGCTCAGATCTCCGGCCAAGGGAACTTCGAGCCAAACCGCTCTCAGCAACCTCCGTCCCCGAGCCCAGCTCCAGGACATCTTCTCAAAACTGGAGCTCAGATCTCCGGCCAAGGGAACTTCGAGCCGAGCCACTCTCAGCAATCTCCGTCCCCGACCCCAGCTCCAGGACATCTTCTCATGACCGGAGCTCAGATCTCACGACCGTCGGCAAATGACATCTTCGAGCCTAGCGGCCCGCGAGTGCCTCAACCTCAGACAAGGAGAAGCCCTTCTCTCTGAAGTCCCCGAGCGAAAAAAAAAAAAAAAGAGAGAGGGGAAGAGGGAAGAATAGAGAAAGAGTCTCTGACAAAGCAATCCAAGCTTTATTGATCAAATACAAATTACAAGTATTTTCTAGGCCCCGGCATGCCGGAAGACCTTGAACAAGTACAAGAAACAAAGAAGTACAAACTAAAGCAAGGAAAAAAGAAGAAGTCATTCCGCGCCGGCTGGCTTTTCTGCTGGGTCCAGAGGCTGGCTGCCCCCGCCGTCAGGGGCTTCCGGCTCAGTTGCCCCGGCCTTAGGAGAACCACCCCCGGCTGGTGTTCAGCTCTGACCCGACGACCTCCTCGTCGACCTCCTCCGAAGCCGAGGAGTATCTGAGGCAGTCGCGGTTCTTGTCAAGGACAAATGACTCAACCCGACCGTGCAGGTACATGAACCCCTTGTAAAAGGAGTCCGACGCCATCTGCTGGATGTCGACGACGAACTTCTCCGAAGCCTTAAAGTTGGCGACGACGCTTTTGGCGTCCTTCTCGGCCACAGCAGCCACCTTCTCCAGCTCGACAGCCCTCAAATTGGCTGCCTCCGCCGAGCTGACCGCCGCCTCTACCGCTTTCTCAGCAGCGGCAAGCTTCTCTCTCACGCCCGCCAGCTCCGCCTAGGCAGCCTGGGCGGTCTCCTTGTGCCTGTTGGCCTCGGCACTGTACCAGTTCAATTTCTTTTCGACGACGGAGAGGTCGTTGATTGCCTTCTTTGAATGGCTCCGCTCCAGATCGCAGGCCGTCGAGAGTCCTTTCGCTCGCCCTCAGCATCAACAAGCTCTTTTTCGAGGTCCTTGATCTTCAACTCAAGGGCCCCGCTAGCGCCGGCCTTCTCCTTCAGGTCGGTCTTCAAAGATTCGATCTCGGCGACTCGTTGTCACTTGAGGCGATCCCAGCTCTGAAAGTGTTCCCTGAGGAAGAGGGCCTCAGCACGATCTGCACAAAAAAGAGAAGAAAATGAAAAAAAAAAGAAGAAAATGAAAAAAAAATGAAAATAATGAATGAAAGTGACTAGAGAAAAATGAAGAGCAAGCAAAAGAGGCAAAGGAACTCACCGAGTACAGCTGAGAAAAGAGGATCTTGAAGACATCGGCTACGTGCATTCCGGCCATGTCTTATCGGTCGCACGCCTGGATGGAGAAGTCCATCAAGCGTTCGGCGAGCTCAGGGCTCTGAAGGACCGAGTTCCCCGGCCCCATTCGGAAGGGGAGGTAACGTCGTCCCTCCTCCCTCCGACTCTCTCTATGGCGGGGCGGCCATGCATCGCTGACCGAAGGCCCCCCGGGGGCAGGCTGGGAGACCGGGGCAGACGCAGGCGGCACAACTATCGCAGCCTCAGAAGCGGCCCGGGTCTCCCCACCCCTGCCATCGGCGGCGGACGGACCCGGAGGGGGGCAAGGCGCAGCAGCATCAGCAGCGGCTCTCGCACGGACCACTACCTCGGGCTTCGCAGCAGGGATCTGCTGGGATGGCCCCGGGGCCGTGGGAGCTACCCTCTCCACCGGCGCAGGAGCGGCGCGGGTCACCTCTAAGCTCAAGCCGGCAGCCGCGATCGAGCTCAACCCAACCACCACCACCGGGGCAGCCGCAGGTGTGCACTCACCTCGGGGTCGCCTGGAGGCGGGCTCCGCGGCCAATCCTGCCGGCCGCCTTTTCTTGGTAATGGCCAGGAGATCGCTCTCGGAGAATATCATACCTATACACAATATACACAGTGGTCAGAACCTGTAGAAAACTGCACAAAGATCACGCAAAGGAAAGAAAAGAGCAATGTTCAGGCCGGACTCACCCGACCCATTCACTGGGTCGACCCCAGAGTCAGCGAAGTTCTGCTCAGACAACAAGACCTCGAGAGAAGGAATCTACGCACTACGGAGTTGCTCGTAGTCATCTCGATCAGCCGCATCGATGGCAGAGTTTCGGTTGGGGGACTCGTCCGGATCACTCCAGACCCAGTCAACTCCCTCGACCTCGACAAAGAAGAACTTACTCTTCCATCCCTTGACAGAAGAGGGGAGCTCAAACTTAATGCCTCTCAAGCGGAAAGATAAAGACCACCAACCGTCTTTGGTTGGATGACGTTTCAGGGCGAAGAATGCCCTAAACAAAGAAAATCAGGCCATGAACCCGTGAAGGTGACAGAGCACAATGAAGGAGAAGATAACCCTAATAGCGTTTGGTACCAGCTGCGCCGGGACTAAACGATAGTTGTCCAAGACTGACAAAAAGAAGGGATGGAAAGGAAAGCGGAGACCTCCAGAGAAGGTCCCCTCATAGAAGGCAAGACGGCCCGGGCCACCCGAAGTGACCCGCTCCCCCAGACGAGGGATTATAAGCCAGACAGAATGAGGGATGCCATAGACATTCCGGACAGTCCTGAGTTCTCCGACGGTGATCGTGGAGGCGACCCCACCGGGACCTGCAGACCGAGCAGACTCAGGGACAGGAGCAGAAGAAGGAGGGGGAAAAGAAGAACCCGACCCCGGTTCCCTAATAAGAACCGGGCCGAGAGGACGCCTCCCATAGAGTTCGTAGCGAGCTACGCCTCCCTCCCCATCATAAGAAGAGGAAGAAGACGCCGGCCTCCGTTCGGAAGGACCAGCCTCACCCTGATCAGTGGAGGGACGGAAGCCCGGACCAAAACGGGACATCCTCAAAAACAAAGAAGAAGAAGAAAAAGGAAAACACAAGGTCGAAGACCGAAGAAGAAACCACAGACCCCGAGAAGGAACCCTACTCTATCGGGAGGAAGAAAGAGGAAGAAGCTAACCTGTTGCTTTGAGAAGAAACTTGGGGCGATAGGGAAGAAGAAGAAGCCTGGGCGCGGCAGCAGCAGGCACGGAGAATTCAAAAAAGAATAGATTATTCGAGTAAGGCCCTCCTTTCACTCCGAAATGACCCAAGGGGTCCGTATCGCGTCAGCCGCTCACCAATAGATCTGCGCCACGTGTCACCGATCGGAGAGAATGGCGTCCCGGCCGTTCTGAATTCTGCGCCAGCATTAGCTGCTCCTCGGACGTGGCCAGGTGGCGCCCCCGGATTGGCTCGCAAGAGCGGTTCCCAAAGCGCCAGCAGTCACGACCATCATTGCAATCGATCTTTACCTTTCCACGTCAGCACCGCAATTACTCCCTTCGGCCCGAACGCCGCGCACTAACGAGCCTCAGGAGTGGGGGGCAAATGATATGGCAAGGCCGCTGACGTGGAGAAATATGCGGGCGCCATGTGGAGAGGGACGCCACGTCGATCCTCTGGCTCGGACCCCATTACCAAGATGAGTCGAACTCCCCCATGGCAGCAGATGGAGCCCAGTCCTCTGCCAGGTCGAGCTCATGAGCTCGGTGCCTAGGCCGGAGCCGACATCCGCCCTCCAGAGGAGACCCTCGGAGGTTAGTGCCCCCCGGTCGAGGTCGAGCCAAGAGCTCACCCGCCGAGGTCGAGCCTCTCCGAGTGCGTGTCCTCTGGATCGGGCCCGCTGACATCCGCCCTCCAGAGGAGACCCTCGGAGGTTAGTGCCCTCTCGGTCGAGGTCGAGCCAAGAGCTCACCCACCGAAGTCGAGCCTCTCCGAGTGCGCGTCCTCTGGACTGGGCCTGCCGACATCCGCCCTCCAGAGGAGACCCTCGAAGGTTAGTGCCCCCTCGGCCGAGGTCGAGCCAAGAGCTCACCCGCCGAGGTCGAGCCTCTCCAAGTGCGCGCCCTCTGGACCGGGCCCGTACTTCGCCCTTCTCCACCTGGCCGTCCCCGCAAGCCCGGAGCACCTAGGATGGAGCGAGCCCTGCCGTCCCAACTCGGCCCCAACCCGGAAGAAGCCCTCACCTGCCGAGGGCACTGGCAAGCCTCCCGAGGACCGTACCAGAACGCCTTTCAGGCCGTACTGACTACCTGACACCACCAGTTACACCAAAAAGGCAAGCAACGCGCCGATCGAGGCACCATATTCCTCACCAATCACTCAGATCACCTAGGAAAGAAGACCATCCGGGAGATTCGGACCTCGCGGGCAGCGGCCCGCCATTCGAGACGTCCCCGATTTCCCGGAACAAGGCAACCATGAAGGAGTGTCGGAGCGCTTGACAGCACCTTATCATGAAATAGGAAAGGGCTTCCTGGGACACCGCCGCGCGTGTCTGACAACCCAGCGGGAACCCCGAGACAAGCTCCCAACGGCCAGTCTTCGACTACAAAGAACGATCGGCACCCCCAAGGGGGGAAGGTAACAACAACAAAAAAAACAAAAACAAAACAGAACGACCACTCACCACCAAGACAGGGCAAACTCAACCAAAAGAGCAAAAGGCCATCACCACCACGAATGGAGGGAACCGAGGGACTCAAGGAGCGGCGGAGGGACAGAGCATCCCTCTGTCCCCGCTACCAATCTCCCCCTGCAACGTTCATACCTCCACGCACACATCTTTCACTCCTAGTGCAGAGTCCATCAAGAGGGGCCCGGCCAGGAGGATCTGTTCCCCTGGACCGTCACTGACTTGATCGTCGGAGTGCCCCCGCCGGAAACCCCGGCCCGGATCTCTAACCATTGTCTCGCAGGCCCTGGAGCAGAGGACCACCGGACGGCGGAAAGCGGGGACCTGGGAGACGAGTGTGGGAGGCGGCGGGAGGAGCGCAATCCGACGCGGCAGCTACGGGCCACGACGGTCTCGGCAGCAACACTAATGTTTATAAGATTTACCTAGCAGTCTAAAGACATCTGATGCATCATTCATAAGGTTCAAAAAATGTACACTATTATTAGAGAATTTGCAACTGCATTATCTACTTGATGGTTATTTTCACCGGTTAAGAAATTCAAGTGCGTCCTTGTTCATATAAAAGGGGTAGAATATTGTATAACTACTCCAACTGCAGCACCTGTGAATGCAAGCCCCTTTCTGACAACTAATAGTGGAGAAGATTTAACATATAAATATGGATCTCATGCTAGAAACTCAACAATGAGAAAATATAACAACTTTAGTTTGCATTGGTGAATCAGAAACCTTATCATCCTCAAACACATGCACATGACTCTTGGCCTAAAGGTACTCCTTTTACTCTTTTCACATGCAGGCTGGTGTTCACATGCATTGGGTTGATGATATATCAAAAGGGGAGCTCATTTGAAAAGCTCAGAAAATAAAAGAGACG
Source organism: Areca catechu (assembly GCA_021397845.1). Classification (NCBI taxonomy): domain Eukaryota; kingdom Viridiplantae; phylum Streptophyta; class Magnoliopsida; order Arecales; family Arecaceae; genus Areca; species Areca catechu. The sequence continues at coordinate 173,310,155 of CM038052.1, read as the reverse complement.
TCAACAGAATGAACCCATTTCCAATTACAGACCCTAAATCACTCCTGTGGAACATAACTTCTCTCCCATCTATTGGAAAATAAGAATATTGAGGAAGAATATTAAGGAACTCACTGCAAGAATTCAAAAAACCACCTGAACAGGCCACAATATTCAACCCTCATGAACACAAAATCAAATTTGGGTCACTGATCATAGATCAAGTAGTCCAAAGTTCTGGGATGTGTATGGCCATTGGCCCTATGGTCCCCTCCAAAAGTAGGACAGCCCTTCAGAGACAGGAGAAATTCTTAGGTAGAATGAGTCTACCATAGACAAAGCCTTTCCATCTAATCACGGTTGATGTATCATATTAAATGCTAACAGCCATTGATATGTGATTAAGTGGAAAGACTTTGCTGATATGTGATTAGGTGGAAAGACTTTGCCTACAGTAGACTCATTCTATCTAAGAATTTCTCCCCAAACAGAGAGATGGAAACAATTGCAAATGCAAGTTCAGATGCCTTGGAACCAAAATCTGTGTAGAAACTCAGGATGCACTGTACTACAAAGATAATGACATGGATCTTCTCTTTCTTTTTTAAATATTACAAGATAAGATTATAGATAAACATGTGTTTGACTGTCCAATAAAATTTCATAACACCCTCAAATCATCAATTACAAATTTCTACTTTGCAGAGAATTTTTAGAGTTAGACAAAGGCTCATATATGAGTGGCAGATTTCTATATTATTTCAGAAGATAACTGGAGTGGTGAAACAGTGGAATAAGTAGAAGCAAAGTGTCCAATGGTCCACTTGTAAATAGAAAGAGGTTTACCATTATGGAAAAATATGCACAACAAGTGAGCACTTTGGGGATGGATTAGAAGATACGCATGCTTAATGATGGAAGTCAAAGCACCCTGGAGTGCTACAAGTTATTTCTAAATGTTTTTTCCTCTTCTCCATTAACAATTACTGATTGGCAGCATATAAGTAATTTCAGTGAATGAATGGAAATATTGATACATGGGCCATAAAATGAAAATCAACCATACAAAGAGACATGATAATTATAGAAAACACTAGAACCAATTGATGCTAGAAAAGATGCATGACTTACAAATCCAAGACCTACATGTAAGAAATCAATTTCGATCAACACCTGCACATACTTCCGTGACACAGAATGATGCCAAATGCAAGTTTCCTTTTGTTGGCATCATCATGAGGAGCACTAAAACCATCATTCTTTAAACTATAATTCAATAGATCTCTTCCATCATTAACTAAAGGAATTAAGAAAAAGGCTCATTGTAGTTCTCAATCTGCACATCAGGTGCAAAAATAAATCCAAATCAGTAACTGATAGAAACCTATTATATGCATAATTCCTATAAATCCTCATTTCCCGGTCACAATCTGCATGAATGGCCCACTATAGCATTATATGAAATTAAGTGGAGCCTTGTCCTCCATTGGCCTAATATATGGTCCAAGCCCAGCATCCCAAAATCATGATGGAAGGCCTAACTTTGTGGTACCCAGATAGTTTAGAGAATTCACAAAATCTGCATTGGTCTTAGCTTAAAACTAGCTAAGCAAACCATAGAATGTTGTACAACTTTCACTACTGGACCAGCTTATGAACGTATAGTGTTGCCTGATTCTATCAGCATGCTGCAGCTATACCAAGGTAGTCCTTAGTATGTCCAATTATGGTTCTTAATGTCACTAATGCAAGGTCCCAACAGACCATGATTCACCTGACTGAAACCTTTACAAAAGCCAGCAATATGAAAACATCAAAAGAAAGGAGGAGTTTTAAAGCAGATCAAGCTATGAACTTTCCTCTTCATTAAAAAAAAAAAAAATCATCACAAACTTGAAGAATGTTGCTCTCTCAATGCTTCCCAATTTCAACCCCTTTTGTCATGCCCTTTAAACCATCAACAACACAGCAAACGTGCCATCAAGCAAAGACTTTAACAATATAAGTGTCTCATCCATGTCCCATGTCCATACATTCATAGGACACTCCTTCCCAGCTTTTCAAGTAACTTGTGTGTTTTAGAATGAAATGCAAGAGAATTTTCCGCTAAATAACCTATTTAACAAATTAATGTCTCTTTTTAAAAATCATGCGCCGTTACAGTCCATCAGATGAACAACAGTAGAACAAACAGGGCAGATGAATATGGATAATTACCCTGGAAAACAAAGGACAATCCTACAAATCATCAGCATAAAAGAATTTGAAGGTAACCGATTTATAATTACTGTCCACTTCTAAACTTTGCCCAACATAGAACATATTTGAACATTGCAAAATTTCTCTGAGATAGATACACCAAGAAAACCCATCTCTAGTGGAATCCATTTATATTTTTTTAAAAAAAGTTTAAGCACATATAATCTGATGTACAAACAGGTGTTAAATAAAGACAGTTTAATTAAAGTATAGCATTATCATAAACAATTTTCTGCATAAGATCATTAAGGTTTTGAGGGCAAGGTTCGAAGAAAATCAGCAAAGATACAAGAAGGCTTCCCTTGCTTGTATGCTACATTGCTATCCCAAATTTCTAAAGTATTTTTCTACGTGATCTTTCTCATTAACAACGCTGGATTCCAAACCTCTATCACCCTTCACTTTCTCAGAAGTAGAAGTTCTCATGGCAAAAGCTTCAGCAGAAAACCCATCTTTTTGGGGAGATTCGACGCAGCATCTATCTGGGAGATATACTAACACCATATTGAAACCGAATTAGGAACAGGAATGGACAAATTTTCAAATCCTACGATCCCACCAGAAGTGAAATAAATTACGACGAAAACAAAATCTCGTACAATTCAAGCATGATTAAGAGTCTCCCGTGAAGAAAACAAATCAGGAAACCAGTGTGAGTAAATGAAATTCGATTTAGTCGCAGAAAAACAAACCCTATGCAAGAATCCATTACCTGATTCAATCGCACAGAGATAAGATCCGATCGAGCTCTCTATATAGAGGTTAATCTTAGGGACTCAGGAATCGATAACAGGAAATTCGAATAGCGTTCCTTCTTCCTTGGATTTTTCGATCAATCTTTAAACTAAACCGGATTTTTTTTTTCCTTTTGAGAAATGTGCGAAAACCAGATACCATATAAAATTACGCAAGATCACAGATAGAATGGGGCATTCGGATTCGAATCGAATAGTTGACCATTCAATTTTTTTTTAAAAAAAATAAATATAGATATGGATACGAATATGGAGGTTAGCGGAAGCTCAAATTTCCATCCAGGATAAATTCAATACGAAAATGAATCTAATTAATATTATCTATGCTATTTTTATCCTTAAAATTCGTTTTACTATTTTTAATTTTTTATTGGCCGGAAGACCAAATTGAGGTCGGACGCTACGACCAGACTGGGCGGGCTTGCAGGTGGAAAATGGATGGGTCAATCCAACCCAAATTATCACTATAATAGTACGATCGATCAAGACAAGACCCAATTCTTATATATAATTTAATGATCATGGATTTAAAAAATAATCTTGTGGATGATTCGATTAAATTTTAGATTAAATCTGGGATACATGATTGAGGGCTGAGCGACCGAAACTCCAGCGCCGTAGTAAGAGTAGGCTGACGTACTCGTCCAGTTATGTAGGAAGAGTATGCGAAAAAATTTATGACCCGAATCGAACATAGTCTAGCAGGCTGGGAGCCTATTACGGAGAGCTACACCGAGATAAAATCCCCCTACCTTTTTTTCTATCAAAAAAAAAAAAAAAATCCAACCCAAATTTGGATTGCACCCAACCCAAACCCACGTACTTCATTTTCAAAGATCTTACTAGTTTTTTTTATATAATTATATGAAATTGAGATGTATATTATACTTTAGCTCACTTTGTGCCATGGGGATAACCACAAGTTACTTGGCAAACTAATAGACCCGGCTTGACCCAATTTTTTTTTTAACCCGAGCTCAAAAATTTGAAGCTAAGGCGTGTTTAGGTTGAGGAGCTTGACTTAAAAGGGTCGGGTTGGAATCTGGGTAGAGGTCTTAGGGTCTCCGAACGAGTTCAAGCTAATCTCAAACTTAATCTGATCCGCTTGATTTCTATCCTTGGTTTTCCGCTTGCGCGCTCTAAATTTTTTGCGCTTCGGATGAGCTTGGGCCTTGAAAACTTTCCTAGGCCTCCAAGCGGATAGGATCTAAGTTTGAACTAGAGGCTAGGCTGAAGGCCAATGGCCCATTTCAAAGTTTAAGCTTAAGAGAAAGAGAAAGTCTTTGTACGAAAAAAAAATATATACCGTATAATCAAATTGAGCCACTTACATTTAATGATGAAAATATTCCATCTTTATAAAAAATTATAACATCCTATGACTTGAGTTATGATATTCCATATTATAAAGCTAGGAGGCATATTCATTAATGAAAAAATTTTTAATAACAAAAATATCTCTCGGCCTTATGATAACATCATGTGAACAGAATTATGATATTATGTTCACAAATTTGGCCACGGGATGTATAAAATGGAGGAACATTTTCATCATTCAAGCATATATTTAATACTTACAGTTTACTTTTTGTTGAAAATTTTTAATAAAAATATCTCTTTCTTATAAAATAAATTATGATATTCATGGCTTGAGTTATGACACCCCATAGCCTGCATTATGATACCCTATATTAGAAGATCAAGTGATATTTTTATCATTGAAAAAATTTTAAAAGTTTTTTCAATAACAAAAATATCCCTCAGTTTTATAATATTTGTTGGGATATCCCAGTTCGGCTACAAACCGGACTCCGGTTCGACTAGTCGAAGTCCTCTCTCTCCGGACTACGGACTTCGGACCAAGCAAGGGACAGGCCAACTGCAGGCAACCCAAGGCTTCACACCGGACCACAACATCCGGAGGCCGGTCCTTCGGGTAACGTCTTCGACCTTGACCGAAGACCGAACTTCTCATTGACTTTCGAAGGCACATACTTCGGTCCCCGTCATAGACACGATCTCTAGCCCCGGGAAAATACCAAGTCTTCGGCCCACACAAGGGAAAACCCGAAGCTTGGACCACAATCTGGTCCAGAAAGGCAACTGTAACAAACAGTTACAATCGACACTTATCATGCCATGATCATGGCGCGCAACTCCTGCTGCCACGCCTCCGATCTGGCCGGAACCACTCAATGACAGCCCATGATCGCCAATCATGGAAGAAATTGGCTCCCCATGATCACCGGAAAAAGGACGGGTCGCAGGCCGAAGGCCCTCTTTTAAATAAGGGTAAGAATGATGGTTCGAGAGGTACGCTAACATTCACGCTCACATATACTTACAGTCTCCAAAAGCCTTTTTCTCTCCTACTCTTGACACCTTCCCCATTCTGTGGCTGGAATCCGCCACTGACTTAGGCATCGGAGTGTCCTCCACCGGAACAACTCCGGCAAGGGACCTGTTTTGCAGGTGAACTAGGGAGCGGTCCTGCGACGCAGCGGCTCCGACCGGCCGATCCAGGGACTCCACGCCAATAGATTGGCGCGCTATGTAGGGGGAGCGCTCGTTAACATTCTTTAAGCTCCCTCCCAGACAAGGGAAAGTGAGAAGTTCTCGATGGCGAGAGGAAAAGCTCCAATCGCTTCTACAAGCCGGAGTCATGCTCCATCTCAGGGGGGTGCACCCCCGGAGGAGAACGATGTTCCCCTTCCACAGTTGTTGTGGGATTACAGCAATTTGAAGCTCTTGTGAACCATGTCACCAACCTTACGACCATGGTTCAAGAATTCCAAGACAGAGCCTTTTCGATGGGGAATCCACCGGCCGCCTCTAGACATAACTCTCGGTCCTGAAGAAAGAAAGCCCCACGGGAGGATTCTACGCATCCCTCCCCCCGTTCTCGGCCCTCTCCTGAAGGCCGAACTTCAAGATTGCCTAGGTCTGCCAATTTCCCGCAGAAAGGGAAAAGACCTAGGCAAACTCCCTCACCCTCCTCCGGAGACTCCACTTCTGTGGAGAGAGTGTCGAAACAGACTCCTGATTATGACGGGAGATTCAAAGCCATCGAGCCAGAGATGGAGAAGGCGCGAGAGCAGAGAATGCGGGATCTGAAGGATCCCAACGACTTGATTGTGGGTGACCTGCGCCCACCCTACACCGACCGCATCATGGCCGAGGTCATCCCCCGGCACTTTAGGGTTCCCCAGATGGAACCCTACGACGACACCTCCGACCCCCTCGATCATTTGGGCAGCTTCAAGGCCTATATGATGATCCAAGGAGCTTCGGACGCGATGTACTGCTTAGTGTTCCCGGCTTCCTTGAAGAAGTCCGCTCGGATGTGGTACTCGAGCCTGCGCCCAGGTACAATCGATTTCTTTTTCGAGTTAGAAAAATTATTTGTCTTGCATTTCAAGACCGGCCGCAAGACTCCTCGGAATACAGACACACTGTTCCTCTTTCACCAAAACGAAGGAGAAAGCCTGCGAGATATATCTCCAGGTTTAATGCGGCCACGCTTGAGATCCTAGATCTTAACGAGCACGTGGCCATGTCAGCACTGAAGAAGTGGCTTCGTACCTCCAGGCTTACTTTCTCCCTAGATAAGAAGTTCCCTGAAAGCCACGCTGAGCTCCTGTCAAGGGCTTAGAAATACGCCGATGCTGAAGAGCAGGCGGCGAATCGACGACTGATTGAAAGGAAACCCCCTTCAAAAAAGAAGAATAATAGGGGACAAGGTCCCCAAACTTCCAATAACAACGGCGGCAAATATACGGACCGCCGAAGAAGTCCTCCCTGGCTTAGAGCGTTGGGAGGAAGATTCGACTCTTACACCCCCCTCAACCTCCCTCGAGAGAAGATCCTCATGGAGATAGAGAAGGACAACTATCTCCAACGGCCCCGTCCCATGAAGGCCGCCTCTTTCATAAGGAACAGGAATAAATACTGCCGATTCCACCGGGACCACGGCCATAACACAGAAGAGTGCATCCAGCTGAAGGATGCAATTGAGGATCTCATCAAGAGAGGGTACTTGGGGCGGTACATCGATCGCCAAGGACCCCGGTCGGAAGCAACTATTCCCCAGCCACCTCCCGAAGAGGCCGAATTGCCAAATCAAAGGCCCACCAATGGAGGTGTAGGGATGATACACCGACCCACCAACTGGAGAAGGGAAGAGGACGATGCCCCAAAGCGACTTAAAGACAACAACTCTATCCTCTTCTCCGACGACGACCTCACGGGAGTTCGGCTCCCACATGATGATCCTCTTATAATTTTGGCCGTAGTGGCCAATTATGATGTATAGCATATCCTTGTTGATAAAGGAAGTTCGACTGATGTCTTGATGTACAATGCAATCTCTAAAATGTGTTTGCCTAGACATCAACTGCAAAGATCCCCCAAATCGCTCTCTGGTTTTGGGGGCAACCAAGTTTATGCCGAAGGGGAAATAGTGTTGCCCGTAACCCTTGGCACCGAACCTCGACAAAAGATACTGTCGATCAACTTCACGGTGGTCCGGATCCCCTCAGCATACAATATTATTCTGGGACGGCCTGCCTTGAATAGATTCTAAACCGTGATCTCCTCTCACTACCTCTTGGTGCGCTTCCCCACCAAGAACGGTGTTGGAGAAGTTAGAGGAAACCAGAGGACGGCACGGCAGTGTCTGATGATTGAAGACGGGCATTTCAAGGATTCGACAATTCCAGATCAGCTGGATCTGAGGGATGCAGCTATAAATCTTGGTGAGCCCATGGAGAGGACCATCCTGGTACCTTTGACAGAGGAAGATCCTTTCAGAGTTGTGCAAATCAAGAGCACACTAGATGAGGAAACCAGAATGGAGTTGATCCATTTCCTCAGGGACAACGTCGATGTCTTCGTCTGGTCGGCTTCGGATATGCTCGGGATTCCTGCCGAAGTGATTACTCATCGGCTGGAAGTAACACCTAGGTACAAGCCGGTGCAGCAGAAGAAGAGGAGCTTCGCCCCCGAAAGACAGCAAGCTATAGATGAAGAGGTTGGCAAGCTCCTCAAAGCAGGATTCATCAGAGAGGCCCGCTATCCCGAGTGGTTGGCCAACGTGGTGATGGTGAAGAAATATAGTTGCAAGCGGAGGATCTACATTGACTATACAGACCTCAATAAGGCTTGCCCAAAAGATAGCTTTCCCTTCCCGAAAATTGATCAACTGGTCGACGCTACCGCCGGCCATCAGTTGCTGAGTTTCATGGACGCCTTCTCCGGCTATAATCAAATTAAAATGGATCCATAAGATGAGGAGAAGACTTCTTTCATCACTGATAAAGGTCTCTACTGCTACAAGATGATGCCGTTCGGTCTCAAAAACGCCGGAGCAATATTTCAAAGACTCATCAATAAGGTGTTTGAAAAGCAACTGGGGAGAAACATGGAGGCCTATGTTGATGACATGATCGTCAAGAGCCTCCTCCGGAGAGATCACATCCGCCACTTGGAGGAATCATTCAGCGCTCTCCGGTGCTACCATATGAAGCTAAACTTGGCAAAGTGTGCCTTTGAGGTCACTTCGGGCAAATTCCTGGGCTTCCTCGTTACCAAACGAGGGATTGAGGCAAACCCTGAAAAGATTCAAGCCTTGAAAGATACGAGACATCCCTCCTGCAAAAAGGAAGTCCAGCAGTTGACGGGAAGGATTGCCTCCCTCAACAGATTTATCTCTCGGTCAGCCGAGAAATGTCTTCCGTTCTTCAAGGTACTCCGGCAATCAAAGGGCTTTGAATGGTCCGATGACTGTCGTGCTACCTTTGAGGAACTAAAAAAGTATCTGGAGACCCCGCCATTGCTCTCCAAGCCACAAGAAGGCGATGTCCTCTACCTGTACCTCTCTACTTCAGATGAAGCAGTAAGTTCGATTCTTGTCCGAAAAGAGGAAGACGGGTCTCACAAGCTCATCTACTATATCAGCAAGGTCCTACATGACACCGAAACGCGATATGCAAGGATGCAGAAGCTGATCTACTCTTTAGTAATTGCGGCAAAGCGACTACGGCCATACTTTCAGGCCCACGCTATCGTGATGCTAACTGATCAACCTCTCAAGGCCGTTCTCCGATCTCCGGACATCTCTGGAAGGATAGCCAAGTGGGCTGTGAAGCTAAGTGAATTCGATATCAGCTTCTAGCCCCGAGCTGCTATGAAGGCCCAGGCGCTCTCTAATTTTTTGGCTGAGTGCACCTGAAAGTCCGAAGACGAAGCCTCTTCGGTAGAAGAAGAAGCCCCGAAGGAGACGAAGTCCGTTTGGGTGCTTCATGTGGACGGAGCTTCCAATGCTACTGGGTGCGGGGCTGGACTCATGTTGGCTAAACCTGACGGCCATGCCATAGAGTACGCACTCCGCTTCTCCTTCCATGCCTCAAATAATCAGGCTGAATACGAAGCCCTGCTCGCCGGACTACGGATCACCAAAGATTTAGGAGTCCAACAACTTCGAGCCTTCTCAGACTCCCAACTGGTTGTGAATCAAGTCAACGAAGAATATGCAGCAAAAGATCCAACCATGGTGCAATACCTGGAGAAGGTACGGGCTTTATCTTCCCAACTGGAACATTTTGAAATCATCCATGTTCCACGATCAGAGAACTCCCGGGCAGATGCACTGTCTCGACTGGCAACTATAACACTGGAGTCTCTTGGGCGCACCTTTGTCGAACATCTTGAAACTCCAAGCATAGCCGAGGAGGCTGCAGAAGTGTGCCAGATCAACACTGAACCAAGTTGGATGGATCCCATCATCAGGTTCCTGAATGAAGGAGAGCTACCGGAAGATAAGGCAGAAGCCAAGAAGATTCGCTGGATGGCGTCTCAGTACGTCATCTTAGACAAGACCCTCTACAAGAGATCTTTCTCCCAGCCACTGCTAAAATGCTTAGGACCCACCAATGCAGATTATGCTTTGAGAGAGGTCCATGAGGGCATATGCGGTGGCCACTTGGAAGGCATATCTCTGGCATACAAGATCATTCGATAGGGGTATTACTGGCCTTCCATCCAGAAGGACTCAGCTAATTTCGTGCGGAAGTGCGACCAATGCCAAAGGTATGCCAATGTACAAAGACAACCTGCGAGTCACCTGACTCAACTGGCAGCCCCATGGCCTTTTACACAGTGGGGGATGGACATTCTTGGCCCATTCCCACCAGCATCAGGGCAAAGGAAGTTTCTCCTAGTGGCCATCGACTATTTCACGAAGTGGGTAGAAGCCGAACTATTAGCCCAGATCATAAAAGGCAAGGTGAAAAATTTTGTAAAGAATTCCATCATATTCAGGTTCGGCATCCCACATGTCATCATCATGGACAACGGGAGATGGTTTGACAATCCGAAGTTCAAGGACTTCTGTGCTCGGTACCATATCCAGCATCGGCTGACATCCGTTGCTCATCCACAGTCCAACGGAGAAGCCAAAGTCACCAACCGGACCATCCTCCATGGTCTGAAGACAAGGTTGAACGCCACCAAAGGACTTTGGGCCGACGAGCTGACCTTCGTTCTCTGAGCATACCGAACTATCCTGAGAACGGTCACCGGTGAATCTTCGTTCAACCTGGCCTACGGTACCGAAGCCGTACTACCTATTGAAGTCTCCCTACAGTCCCTGAGAATTGACAACTATGAAGAGCCTGAGAATTCCGATCGCAGAAAGATTGATCTAGACTTGCTATCAAGCACCAGGCTACGGGCCCAGATAAGGATGGTGGCATACCAGCAAAAGGTCGCCAAATATTATAACTCAAGGGTGAAGGAGAAAACTTTCCACACGGGGGACATGGAATTGCGAAGAGCAGAGGTATCCAGGCCAATGGAATAGGGTAAACTCTCCCCCAACTGGGAAGGTCCATATCAAGTCAAAGAAGTCATTCGACCAGAGACATACCGACTTAGAACCCTGGAGGGGAAGGCCCTATCCCAGCCATGGAATGTACAAAATCTTCGTAAATACTATCAATAAAAGAGTTTCTGAAATTCTTATGCAAAGCTTCCCAACCCTACTTAACTCAGAACGGCTAGTTGCATTAACTGAATGACAACAGCCTGAGTGACCTGATCTGAAAATTCGATCAACTGCGCAAAGGAGAGTCTGATCCACTCACCTTATCGGTATGCCCGACGAGCGCAATAGATGGTCTAACCGGGCCACCAAAAGATCAAAGACGCAATGATGGTTTTCGTAACCTACCCTACGGTGAATCCGAATACGCGCCGAGGTGGGCTTGAACAGCCTACCTTAATCACGATAGAAAGTGTACTGGGACGATGTAAACACCCTACCTTATAGTAAATTCGAACACGTGCCTAAAAGGACCACTGTCGTCCTTTCTGTCGATGACAGACATTCTCAGAACGATCCAACTGACCCTACTTCTTTCCTATAGACCGAAGATGGTCCGCGGAGTCTACACTACAAACAAAGCGTCATACAATATGTTGCAAGAAGTACATGGGAGGAGGTAATAGAAAAGATATTTCATTCCTTTCAGTTTTTTTACAAAAAAAAAAGAGAAGAAAAGAAAAACTCTCATATAGAGAGAACAAGAAAAGAAAAAGAAACTCTCATAAAGAGTGATATTAAAAAAAAAGAGAAAATAGCACTAGAAGGATGTGGAAAATTTTCAATAACCCCCGTCGGGTTTTTCCCATACCGGTGGGGAGAGATCTGAAGGGACAATGAAGGGCCCCCGGGGTTCCCGTCTGAACCAGAATCCGACCCCTCATCGGAGTTGGAATCAAATTCATGCCCAGGAAAGGGAACGGAGGGCTTAATGTTGTCCAGGTCCTTCAAGTTATAAAACTTGGAGGCCTTCCTCCGACATTCCCGGAACCCCTGGTGGAAGGAATCCAGAGCCACCCCGGCGAGTTCGTCCTTGAAGGCGGTAGAAGCCTTGAAGTTCGAGACGGCGTCCGCTGCCTCCCTCCTTGCTTCCTCCGCCGCCGTGGTCGCCACCATGACCTGGGCCCAAGCCTCCCTCAACCGAGCCTCCAACAGGTGGACCTTCTTCTCGAGGCGGTCCACAAAAGGCTCCTCTTCATCTTCCCTCGGCCCAAGAGACTCCGGACTTCGCTTCCTCTTCGGATCGATGGCCCTTCTCTTTGCCGCACGACGGAGCTCAGAAGTGTTGAACATCATTATTAATGGAGGAAAGGAGCCTATGGAAATGATGGCCCTTGACAGCAGAAGGCAAGGTCCTATTTATAGAGACCCTGCACCCACGATCGACTGCGGGGAGGCGTGCCCCACGTCCTTCCCAGCCGCATCAGAAAGTGCCACATGTCCGGGTGACGCTTCGAGAACCAGAAAGTCGCTCGGGAGCCATCCCCAGGACAACAACTGCCATCGCTTCGAATCCGGAGAAATCATCATCGTGCGACGGCATCATTAATGGTTTCTCTTTGAAAAAAGGAGACCCGGCGGCTCGCAAGGTGCAAGAAATCACGACTGTATATATATCGATGTGCCACGTGGGTAACAAGGATCGCAATCAAATCTCCCTAATCACTGATTGGCAGGGAGATGACTCTCGTCCACCCCAACGGACCAACTTAACACCCAAAGGAAGGAGACGGCCTTCGACAACGGAGTTCCGGTCCGTTCCAAAGTTCGTCTTCATCGACTGAACGGCCTTCGGCCATGACTGCTCAACCGAACAGAAAAGAGAACAGTAAAACCAGTTCTTATCGACTAAACGGCCTTCAAACGTGATTGTTCGACTAAGCAGAAAAAAGAATGGTAAAACCGTTTCGAGTTACACATGAAGCATAACAATGCACACCCGAAGAAGGAAGAATTCGTTTCAGAGTCTGGAAAAACTATCATTCATTGATAAGTACAATGGAAAAAGAAGGAAAATGCATCCAGAGTGACCTAAGTCACTCAACATCAGCAAGAGAAGGCTCCACACCACAGGACTGGAGCAACCTATCAATTTGCTCTAAGAGGACCTCGTCAATCCGGGCCGGAACCGGGGAACCTTCAGCTTGGACTCCTCCGTCCTGAGCCTCCTCCTGAACCAGGGTTGGAGTTTGGGTCACCTCCAGATTTTCAACTACGGTAGTGGCCTCCTCCTCCGGACATGGCGCCTCCTCGGCCTTTACTATGGCTTCGGCCCCCTCCACTTCCTCTTCTCCTTCTCCAGCTATATCAAAGGGGGGAATGCCAGAGAGGTCAAGATGGGGGAAGGCCTCCTTCACCCTGGAGAGTCCGTCGTTGAAGCCGTGCTGGTAGCCATACAAAGTTGCTTCATTAATCTCCGCCTGGAATTGCAGAGACGTTTTGAAATCAGCCACGGCGTTGTCCACCCGCTTCTTCAAAGATGCGGACTCCCCTTTAGCAGCTTCGGATTCCAGGATCGCCTCTTTGGCCCTCCTGGAAACCTCCTCCGCCACCTTGGCCAGGCTTTTTATCTTCTCCTAATCCTCCCTGGCAGCCCGCTCCAGGGATTTGACTTGTTTCCTGCTCCTCCACCCTGCCTCTTGCCCCGTCATGGTCAGATGAGCACTTTTCAGTTCGCCCTTCAGTTTGCGAACTTCATCATTCATCCGGGCAAGACGGTCCTCCATGGACTGCTTCAGCTCCTCAGCTACTTCCTTGACAGCCCTAGCAGTCTGAAACTCCTCTTTAAGGCCAAGGATGAGGCTGTCTACATTCCCCAGGCCCTCCTCCATGAAGGTGAGGTTGTAGACCAGCTGCATCAAAGGAGAGGGGTCATGAATCGAACAATTCTCAAGACAAAGAGAAGTAGCAAGGATTATACCTATTGCAGGGCGGAGAAGGCAGAATCAGACACCCTGGGAAGGCTCAGGTTCCGAAGAACAGCCACGTTGTGAGGCAGAAGCGTACCCTTCAACGCCTGCCTGGCTACGGCCGGGACCAACAATCCCCCCATAGGTGAAAGCTCCGAAGAGTTCGTCGAACGGACTCCAGCTGAGGAAGCCCCGCAGGCGAACTCTCCTTTGACTTGCCGCGCTTTGCCCCTATCAGTAGAAGGGGGGCAAAACGGTGACACATCTACTCCCTGGAGCGGGCTCCCCGTTGCGTGAACTGGGGAGACAACCGCCGGTGGAGCCTCGACTGGATGGGGTCTTGACGGAGCCCCTTCCACGGCTGCTACGTCTTTCCCTGAGGTCCCCCGGGAAGACGAGGTGCTTTGGTCCCCCTCGGGACCATCCCTCCGATCCCTCTTCCGGATTGCAGACCTGGTTAAGGGGCTTGTGCAACCCTTTTCTCCGAAGTCTAGCAGAGCCAGCTCAAACCGGGCTTCATCCCGCCACCTACAAGCAGAGGATTTCACTTTAATTTATTGAGCTACAATAAATCCAAGGAAGAAGAGCAGAAATTCCTTTCGCTATACCTAATGAGGGGAATCTGCTAATTCCCACCCGATGGAGATTTCTCTCTTCCAATAGTTCTCGAATGGGGGCAACTTCGAAGTTGACCAGGAGGTCGTAGTCCGACTGATCGACCGCCAAGACCTTCTTCCCGTCATTGGCGGTCAGGCGAGGCTTCTTCCACACCGTATCGAAGCCCCATGAATTAAGAGACAACACAAATACAAAAACAGGTTTCCACCCATGGATGGCGCTGGGCATATCCTTGATGACCCTACGGCCTGATCTAGGGCCAATCACCCCCATCCGTTGCTATGGAAATCTCTCTTGAGGACGAAAAGAGCTGTGAACAGGTTGGTCCTAGGTTCTACATTTGCAATGCTGCACATAACCAGGAACCCATAAATGTTCCTGATGCTGTTCGGGCTCAACTGCGCTGGTACCACTTGGTACAAGTGGAAGATCTTGACGAAGAAGGGGTGCAGGGGAAATCGAAGACCAGCTTTCAGATGATCTTCGTATACGGCTAGGCACCCAAGGAGAGGTTCATTCACCCGCTCCTCGGACACAGGAAGGACGAAGGAAAACTCCTCAGGGACGCGGTAGCATTTCCAAAGAAAGGCTGCCTTGCCCTAAGAAACCGAGCTGGGAATCGACTCTGGGCCTACTATGTCTCCGACCCCCGAGGGCCCGACCTTTTCCCCCTGACTCTCTACGGTCCCTTCCATGACAAAGGAATGAAGCAAGGGAGCAGAAAGAAGATTCTACCTGTGGAATAAACTGGTAGTCTAGAACAGTTTGGGCGAAGGATGAGACGAGGTTGAAGAAGCTTCCTTGGCTGGACCTTCGCCCTTTCCCAGAAGAAAAGTAAGGGTCTCTAGAGCCCCGTCGGGGTTAAATTGACTCAAGGTTATCCTAGGAGATAACCCACCTGCAACTAACCGCCAGGATGAGGTATACCCTTCATCCAACGGATGGGAGAGAGCCACCACAACCATCCAAATCTCAACCAAAAGATTGCCTCAACCATCGTGCAACAGGAAAAGAAAAGGTGGCTCCAGGGCCACCCACTTTCTCTTTCCTCCCCAATCCAGGAGTGATAGCTGTCCACCATCTGATTCCCGGATCGTGATGGACAGTCCTATTAGGGATCCCGTAATCATCCACTGCACCGCCTCCCAGGAGGAAAATGACAAGGCCTTAATACTCTCACTTCTAGAATCTCCGCTTCGAAAACTGAGAGTGGGAAGGCAACTGTTGGGATATCCCGGTTCAGTTACAAACCGGACTCCGGTTCGACTGGTCGAAGTCCTTTCTCTCCAGACTACGGACTTCGGACCAAGCAAGGGATAGGCCAACTGCAAGCAACCCAAGGCTTCACACCGGACCACAACTCCAGAGGCCGATCCTTCGAGTAACGTCTTTGACCTTGACCGAAGATCTAACTTCTCATCGACTTCCGAAGGCACGTACTTCGGTCCCCACCGTAGACACGATCTCCGGTCCCGGGAAAATACCAAGTCTTCGGCCCATGCAAGGGGAATCCCGAAGCTTGGACCACAATCTGGTCTAGAAAGGTAATTGTAACCAACGGTTACAATCGACACTCATCATGCCATGATCATGGCGCGTAACTCCTGCTACCACATCTCTGATCTAGTCGGAACCGCTCAATGACAGCCCACGATCGCCAATCATGGAAGAAATTGGCTCCCCATGATCACCGGAAAAAGGGCAGGTCGTAGGCCGGAGGCCCTCTTTTAAATAAGGGTAAGAATGATGGTTCGAGAGGTACGCTAACATTCATGCTCACATATACTTACAGTCTCCAAGAGCATTTTTATCTCCTACTCTTGACCCTTTCTCCATTCTGTGGCTGGGATCCGCCACTGACTTAGGCATCGGAGTATCCTCCGCCGGAACAACTCCGGCAAGGGACCTGTTTTGCAGGTGAACCAGGGAGCGGTCCTGCGATGCAGCGGCTCCGACCGGCCGATCCAGGGACTCCACGCCAACAATATCCTATTAACAGAGTTATGATATCCTATTAACAAACTTGACCACAGGATGTCATAAAGGGAAAGATATTTTTATCATTCAAAATCTTCAAAGAAAAGGTAAACTATATGCATAAAATACATGTTTGAATAATAAAAATATCCCTCCTTTTTTTATGATATCTCGTGGCTAAGTTTATAAATAAGATGCCATAATCTTGTTTACAAGAAGTCATAAAGTTGAAGGGTATTTTCATTATTAAAAGATTTTTAAAATTTTTTCAATAATGAAAATATCTCTCGGCAATATAATATGGAGTATCATAAATTCATAATTCAAGTTATGTGATATCATAATCCAAGTCATAGGATATTATAATTTTTCATAAGAGAATGGTATTTTCATACTTGGGGGGTCTTTTGGTTACATGTAGTATTTACATTAAGTAGAGGTTAATATAATGGTTGCTAACATTATTTCAATAATGTCGACCATCTAGGAATGTGATTTCCATGAGAAAACTCATGTAATTTTCACATACATGAGATGTTATACATACAATTGTCAATTATCATGCGAACCGAAAATCAAGTTGACTTTTCAGGTCGTTTATTTATATATTAAGAAATGAGATTATAACCCGTAAATATACAATAACCACCTGTAAACCATAAGTATAAGGGGAATTGGCAAAATTGGCCTATATAGTATCAAAGAAGGGGTGTGGGTTATATCTTTCGCACAATGATTATTTTACGATGCATTTGTAGGATTTCACAATACCACTTTGAGGTTTGTATAGGCAAAAAGGTGAAAAAGATTAAAATGTTTTAAAATCTATTCAAGAAGACATGGCCTTGTTGGGATGCGTGCAACGGATTGAACCAGTTTAAGCTTTCAATTAATTTCTGTTTACTCACTTAAGTAATTTACCAATCACACAGGCAGATATCAAATCAGAAGGAAAGACGAGATTTAACGTGGTTCGACAAATTTGTCTACATCCACACAGAGGAAGGAGCAATCCACTATAATCTGCTCCCAAAATTAGGCACAAAAGAAATACAAATATCCCAATAATAATTGCAGATTAATCATAAAAAGGCAAACAAATCGAAAGGAAAGAAGAAAACAGGAGAGATCACAGAATACCATGCCTCTAGCCTCACCAAATCCTGTCGTGGATTCTCTGTTATTTTATTTGCTCTCTAGATCATCTTCAATATTTTTCTGGACCTTCTGCAGCTCTCTGTTGCATCTCAGAAAATTATTTTCGGCATCTTGTGTCGTAGGGCATCTCTATGATTTTTAAAAACCATCGGAAATTGTGTCAAAAGAGACCTAAAACAAGTCCAATGCCTTCTAAAAATATCCCAGGCCATCAAATAAAAAATCAACGGCTCAAATCGAGCAACAATCTGCGCAAAACACTGCCTCAATGCCAGATCAAACCATGGCTGTCCGATCGTCGCAACGCGCTGGGCTGAGCCCACGCGCGTTCGCGCGCGTGCGTCATGGGCTGGGGCGGGCATTTGGGAGCAAAACAGATAACAATCCTCCTCCTTGCGACCAAAAAAAATGCCTCTATCAAATATGGATTATAAAGCCTACTCCTCATCACAAGCCCCGAAGGGGCATCAACAAGTGCTCAAACTAATCAAGTTCAGGAATGTCCTGAATTTGACCACTGGAATTGGTTTAGTGAGCATATTAGCCGGATTAATAGCAGTGCTAATTTTCTGAAGTTGAATATCACCATCCTCTACCAAATCTCTAATAAAGTGATACCTGACATCCACATGCTTAGTGCGTTCATGATACATCTGATCTCTGGCAAGATGTAAAGCACTCTGACTGTCACAGTGAATAACCAAACAATTCTGCTTGAAACCCAAATCTTGTGCTAACCCTCTTAGCCAGATAGCTTCCTTTGCTGCCTCTGTCAATGCCATATACTCTACCTCTGTAGTAGACAAAGCAACTGTAGATTGCAAAGTAGCCTTCCAACTAATTGCACAACCAAAGAGAGTAAATACATATCCGGTCAATGACCTCCTTCTATCCAAGTCACAAGCATAATCTGAATCACAAAATCCTGTAACAGTGCAACCACTCTATCCGGAGAATACCAATCCAAATCAGAAGTGCCTTTCAAGTATCTAAGAATCCATTTCACAGCTGACCAGTGAGCTTTTCCAGGCTTGTCCATATATCTGCTCACTATACTAACTGCCTGTGAAATATCAGGATGAGTGCAAACCATTGCATACATGATACTGCCAACTGCACTCGTATAAGGTACTTTAGACATATACTTCTCCTCATCCTCAGTCTGAGGAGAATCCCTGGTAGATAACCGAAAATGACTGGCAAAAGGAGTAGTGACTGGCTTAGCTGTAAACATACTATATCTGTCCAAGACTTTCTCAATATAATCATGCTAAGTAACAAATAGTCTACATAATTGCCTGTCATGAATGATCTCCATCCCAAGTATCTTCTTTGCCGGTCCAAGGTCCTTCATCCTAAATGTAGTACTAAGCTTAGCTTTCATCTTTTGAATGACTGACATATCCCTGGTTGCAATCATCATGACATCCACATATAATAATAAGTAACAAAAGGACCCGTTTGAAAACTGCTGATGATACACGCAACTATCATATGGAGATCTTTTGAAGTCATGGTCGACCATAAACCTATCAAATTTGTGGTACCATTGTCTTGGAGACTGCTTCAAACCATACAAAGACCTTTTGAGCAAGCATACATGATCTTCCTTATCTGGAGCCTCAAAACCATGTGGTTGTTGTATATAAATCTGCTCCTCCAAATCACCATGTAGAAAAGCTGTTTTGACATATAGCTGTTCTAACTCCAAATTCTAAAAAGCAACTAAAGCAAATAACACACGAATAGAAGAGTATTTAATCACAGGAGAAAATACCTCCTTATAATCAATACCCTCTCTTTGACTGTAACCCTTAGCCACCAACCTTGTCTTATATTTCAAATCCTGAGGAGTAGCTCCTTCTTTCTTCTTGAAGATCCATTTGTAGCCAATTTTCTTCTTGCCCTTAGGTAATCTAACTAATTCCCAAGTCTGATTCTTTTCTAAAGACTGAAGCTCTTCTACCATAGCCATGGTCCATTGCTCAGCTTGTGAACTACCAATTGTTTCTTGAAATGTGGTCGACTCTTCACCTATAGTGTCTGTAATATTCAAAGCATAATATACTAACTCAGCATAAGCAGAATCCTCAAAACCATATCTTTGAGGTACTCTGATATGTTGTCTGGTTCTTCGAGTGGCAATACTATAATCTTGAACTTGATCACGTACAATAACCTCCTCCTGAGTCTGTAACTCTAGATCTGTCTGCTGATGCTGTTCATTCTGAATATCACCTGTAGGCTGCAACTACTGTGATCTAACAGTCTGATTAATATCAACAACAGTCCTATCATGTTGATCCTGAACCTGATCTCCCGTGAAGAACTTGGCTGTAGCTGCCGTGAAGAACTTGGCTGTAGCTGCCGTGAAGGAGTGGCTGACTCATCAAAAGTCACATCCCTGCTGACTAGAAAACCCTGGGATCTGGACTCTGTGCACCATAATCTGTAGCCCTTCACCCCATATGCATATCCGAGAAACATGTGTTTCTTAGCTTTGGGATTCAGCTTTCCATCTTTGACATGTGCATATGCTGAACACCTAAATACTCTAAGAACTGAATAGTCTGCAGGTCTACTTGTACACATTTCTTCCAGAGTCTTCATATTCAATGCAGATGTTGGAGATCGATTTATAATAAAGCAGGCTGTATGTGCAGCCTCTGCCCAGAAATCTCTAATCAATCCAGAACTTGATAGCATAGATCTGACTTTTTCCAGTAGTGTGCGATTCATGCGTTCCGCCACACCATTTTGCTAAGGAGTATTCACAGTGGTCCTATGCCTGACAATGCCCTCTGACTTGCAAAAGTCATTAAACTCTGTAGAACAAAATTCCAATCCATTGTCAGTCCGGAAGGTTTTCACCTTCCTCTCAGTTTGCCTCTCAACCATAACCTTCCACCCTTTAAAAGTGTGAAACACATCACTTTTATTTTTGATAGTATAAATCCAGACTTTGCAGGAGTAGTCATCAATCAAAGTGAGCAAATATCTAGATCCACCCTTGGATGTAACTGGGGCAGGTCCCCATAAGTCAGAATGAATGTAATCCAATATACCTGCTGTCCTGTGCATGCCTGAAGTGAAGCTGACTCTGTGTTGTTTTCCAAATATGCAATACTCACAGAATCCAAGTGCACCAACTTTCTGACCTCCTAGCAGACCACGTCTGCTCAGCTCCTGTAAACCTTTATCTGACATGTGGCTCAATCTTTGATGTAATAACTGTGTCAATTGAACAATAGAGGAATGTGCTGAAGAAGCCTCACTAACCACTGTAGTGCCATCCAAATAATAAAGAGTGCCACTCAATTTATCTCTTAACAAAGTCAATGCACCTGTACTAATTATAATAGATCCTCTACCCCATCTACCCTAAAAACCTACAATATCAAGAGCATTTATCGAGAGAAGATTTCTTTTCAACTGGGGAACATATCTGACATCATCCAAAGTCACCACAGTATTTGCTTGAGATTTGATCTGAATTGTACCAATTCCTTCTACTTTATAGATGGTGTCATCCCCAAGAAGAACAGAGCCTCCATCACAGGATCTAAAAGAAGTAAACCATTTTTTATGGGGTGTCACGTGGAAAGATGCTCCGGAGTCCATGATCCAGGTATCAGCCTGACTGACACTACATGCAGCTGTAAATACTGCATCATCTGCAACACTGCTGTGATATGCTGAAGTAACTGTAACTGATGCCGAATCTGAGATTGTTCCTTTTTCTTTTTATTCCTTCTCTTTCTTGGACTGTAGAAGTCTACACTCATTTTTTCAGTAGCCTGGCTTCTTGCAGTAATGGCAAACTCCGGGTCTTTTAGACATAGACTTTGATCTTGTCCTGGACTTGTTTCTACCTTGTCCACCTATTCTTTGCTCATCTTTACCTCTGATAGTAAGCCCTTGTACCGGATTTGGAGCCTGATGCTCAAACTATACTTTCAACCTGAGTTCATTGGATAACAAAGTGGCTTCAACCTCATCGAGACTTATAGTCTCTCTTCCATAGAGCATGGTAGTAGTAATATTTTTATAAAACTTACGCAAAGAATAAATCGGGATCAAAGCTTGTCTTCCTCATCAACATTAACACCAATATTCGCCAAATCGAGCAGGAGCTTATTATAATCATCCAAGTGATCCTTGAGTGAGGTCCCTTCCGTTATACGGAATGTGTGTAGCTTGCCCCTCAAATACATCCTATTTGTAAGAGATTTTGGCATATACAATTGTCTAATTTTTTCCATACACTTTTAGCTGTAACAAGATCCACCACATTGCGAAGAACTTTAGCATTCAGTCCCGAAAACAGAGTCCCAAGTGCTCTCACATTCATCTCCTCTTTTGCAGCCTCTATATCACCTCTAATTGCATCCCAACCTTTGAGGGCTATTGACACGCTTTCCTTGACCAGCAGATATTTCATTCTCACCTTTCATAGTGCAAAATCACCTGTACCATCAAATATCGCCACCTCATGCCTAAGGATAGTAGAATAAAAAATAATTGCCTCAAGAGCCGTAAAAGAACTTGGTTGCCCATCAGATGCCATCCCAATGCTCTGATACCAATTATTGGGATGTGCGCAGCGGATTGAATCGGTTTAGGCTTCCAATTAATTTCTATTTACTCACTTTAGCAATTTACCAATCACACAGGCGGATATCAAATCAAAAGGAAAGATGAGATTTAACGTGGTTCGGCAAATTTGCCTACATCCATACAGAGGAAGGAGCAATCCACTATAATCTGTCCCCAAAATTGGATACAAAAGAAATACAAATATCCTAATAATAATTGCAGATTAATTTCAAAGAGGCAAACAAATCGAAAGGGAAGAAGAAAACATGAGAGGTCATGGAATACCAGGCCTCTAGCCTGGCCAAATCCTGTCGTGGATTCTCTGTTATTTTATTTGCTCTCTGGATCATGTTCAATATTTTTCTGGACCTTCTGCAGCTCTCTATTGCATCTCAGAAAAATATTTTCGGCGTCTTGTGTCGCAGGGCATTTTTATGGTTTTTAAAAATCATCGGAAACTATGTCAAAAGAGATCTAAAACAAGTCCAATGCCTTCCAAAAATATTCCAGGCCATCAGATAAAAAATCAACGGCTCAAATCGAGCCACAATCCATGCAAAACACTGCCTGAATGCCAGATCAAACCATGGCCGTCCAATCACCGCAACGCGCTGGGCCGAGCCCATGCGCGTTCGCGTGCGTGCGTCATGGACTAGGACGGGCGTTTGAGAGCAAAATAAATAACAGGCCTAATAGTTGATGTCATGAAAAATGATCGATCATTTTTTTCATGCAAAAGATACAACCAAACCCCCAAATAAGCTGTCAAATGGATGAGCCCCGTATGATAACATGGTTCATAATTATATGTCATTTTTAAGTAACGCGAGATGTATTTAACTTTTTGCTAACGAGCCCAAGTAGCTGTTGGTAACAAGAATATCCGCCTTGGTCAAATTAAGATATTACAGTGCACCTTCAGCACCATTCTAAGTAATGATACCATGAAATGGTTCACCATAGAATTTTGATAATTTAGAGGATTTGCGTTGTCTATCTGAACTCTTTGTAAAGGACCAACCATATACTTTATATATCAAGGATTTATATATATATATATATATATATATATATATATATATATATATATATATATATATATATATGTATGTATATAAGTTTGTAATAACTTTGAAGTCCAAAAAGTAGGGTTCAAATCATTTATAGCGAACACATTGTTGAGATGTGAACCAAGAGATTTGGAGAGCAATCGCATTATGTTTTCCACATAAATTATGAGAACAATAAAGACAAAATTGTGGCTCTGGTTCACATATGGAGAATGATCACCAACAAGATGATGAAAGCCAAAAATATTACAGGGCTTCTCTGGACCAAGGAACCTGGGTTCCAGCTCATATTTGATGAATTGGCCAATTGGTCAGATATTTCATGTCAGGTGGAACAATCAAGACAGCTAAGTTCTTGAACCATCACTTTATCTCTCTCTCTCTCTCTAATCCTGAAGTCGTCCACAATGACTAATAAAATAACAAATATGCTAGCAAATTAAGCGTTCTTTTCACAGCTATCATGCAACATCGCATAAAAATCTCAACTAGCAGGCAAACATCCTATGCCAGGCAGCAATGTTAATATTAATATGACCAAGGGGATGTTCGATTCGTGATCAAAATTAAAAATTAGAGTTAAAATTGAAATAAATTGGAATGACAATCGGAATAGTCATATCCTCTAAAATTTTTGGTTCGTGATCAGAATCAGAATCGATATCAAAATCCTTATTCGCTAAAATTCTTAGAAAAGAGTAAGATTAAATTTTGGAAGAATTGGGCCAATCCCGTACTATCCTGGAATCGGAATAAGAATCAAACTCCCCTTATAAGTAAACAGTTAGAATGGGAGTCATCAATTTTCATTTTCATTCCAAGTTCCCAATCCCCTAACTAAACACCTCCTAGGTTCTTATGCCATCCTTTTGTATTAACAGCATCCAAAGATACCAACGAAACAATAGATTTATTAACAACTCAATTCTTTTCTGCAAAACTATATTCACAGGAGGCATGCATCTCATGAAGTTGTCTCAAATGGCTTTGAGATGTTCTATGCTATCTAGCAAGAAAAATATTAATATAATTCTCTAGCCATCTTTTTGGAGTAGCCTCATCCATGGCAGCTAATAAAATGACAAATATGTTAATAGCCTCATCCATGGCAGCTAATAAAATGACAAATAGGTTAATAAATCTCCACCCCCCCCCTCTCTCTCTCTCTCTCTCCCTTTTTTTTCTTTTTGGCTCAATCTCATGGCCTTAACTAGCTGCCAAACATTCTACGTGAGATTCTCTGACTATCTTTTTGTACTGGTTTTAGATTAACAACTTGACATTCTTTTGGACAATCGTTGTACATTAGAGCGAGTCTCATGAAATCTCAACTGGCTATCTATCATATGTTTTATTCCAAGAAGCAGAACAAACATTAACACAAACAAGATATCTTCTTACGCTTTTTGTGGCAGCCTGGTAATTAATGAAACAAGGTTAACAGCTCAACTCTTTTTTGCACTAGCCAGCTATTAGATGCTAGGTAGCAAAACAAATATTAACACAATCAAGTTCTCTAGCCATCTTTTTGTACTAACCTCATTCATGGTAACAAATGAAGTGACAAATAAGTTATCAACTTCCATTCAAAAAGAGGACAAATAAGTTAATTAATTACTTGGACCTTTTTTTGTGCAACTCTTATACGCTAGTATGTATCTCATGAAATCTCATCTTATATTGGGTGGTAATACAATTTTTTTTTTTTTTGAAGTCAGGTAGTAATACGAATGTTAACACAACCAAGTTCATACCTTTTGTACAAGCCTCATCCATGGTGGCTAATGAATTAACAAAATATGTTCCTTCTCCTCACATCTGTCATGCACGAGTGTGCATCTTGTAAGTCTCGATTGCACATCAAATATTCTGTGCTACATAGCAATGCAAATATGATGCAATCAAGTTCTTTTCTTTTCTTTTCTTTTTTTTTCTTTTTCTTTTTCTTTTTTTTTTTTTACACCAGGATCATCCATTGTAACTGGTGAAAGGATAAAGAAGTAAGCAAATCAACATTTTTTTTTTTTTTTTTTGATGTTATGCACCATGGTGCAACTCATGAGATCTTGACTGCTTGTCAAACGTTATGCCAACATCATATGTTGACACCAACATGTCAATGTTTATAAACCATCAGTTGCTTTACATGCCAGACTCCCCCACCTAGACCCCATCCCCTTTTCCCCAAACCATCCTTCTCCTGTGCTCCATCCTTCTCCTTTGCTCCATCCTTCTTTTCAAAGCACCATACCATTCTGTTGCTGCCAAGATCATCCCTGTCTATAGACTTGGTGGGTCTCTATGCCATGTCAGTTGTTTCGGAGAAAGTCGGGTCCCTTGTCTTTGGATATTCCTCCTCACCAAATGTTGACTAGGTGCCAGCTCATGCCTTCAGATCCCACTCTGCGCAATGCAGTCATGGGCTAGGTGAGTTGGGGTCCAGGACTAGAACAATCCTCGGGCCAGCTCGAAAGGGCTTTGCCTATCTTGTTCGGGTCGACTCGTGTACCCCGGGAACGCTGCGCTGCCGGCTTAAGAGAGTTGACTCCGCCTCTTATAATAGGGACGTTCCTTTTGTAAAGTGGGTTAGGGGCATCGATCCGATAGCTGGTATCAGAGCCAAGGTCGCGGGTTCGATTCCGGAGACAGGATCTACTCAAGCGATTTCGCTGGAGGGGATTGTTGACTGGGTGCCAGCTCACACCTTCAGGTCCCATCCCTGCAATGTGGTCACGAGCTAAGTGAGTTGGGGTCCAGGGCTGGAACAATCCTCGGGCCGGCTCGAAAGGGCTTTGCCTATCTTGTTCGGATCGACTCGTGTGCTCCGGGATCGCTGAGCTGCCGGCTTAAGAGAGTTGACTCCGCCTTTTATAATAGGGACGTTCCTTTTGTAAAGTGGGTTAGGGGCATCGATCCGACCCTAAATGATCCTGCTAGGAAGAAAACTGGGCCGGAGGCACCGGCAGGAACACTTCAATGATCAAGTCAGTTTGGAAATTAAGGATAACAGATCCCCTGTCACGGAGGCTCGAAGGACCACCGCGAAGAGAGAGAATGAGAAATTTCTTCTCTTTTCTAAGTAGCAGGAATTGCTTGCCACTTATCTTGGCTGGAGGTCCCTCTTATCTATATATAGAAGATGATACTGTTGGACAGGGTATGGTGCTCTGGCAGTGCACTCCTCCAAGAGCGGCGTAGGCTTTGCAGAACTCCATAAGACAGAAACTGGAGTCCTTGCACAGCACTCCTCTACGGGGCGTTCCTTCCCGAGCATCGTGATAAGTTTGATGGAGTGCTATAGGACCTGTTGTCCTGGCAAAGCACTCCTCTACAGGGGGCACAGGTTCGATGGAGCGCCTCCTTCCCCACGTGGGGTGCTTATTCCCGAGCGTGGCGACAAGTTTGGCGGAGTGCTACAGGACTTGTGGTCCTAGCAGATCACTCCTCTGTAGGGAGCACAGGTTCGACGAAGCGCCTCCTCTCCCTCGTGGGGTGCTCCTTTCCAAGCGTGGCAACAAGTTCGGCGAAGTGCTACAGGACCTGTGGTCCTGGCAGAGCACTCCTCTGTAGGGCATAAGTTCGGCAGGGATGGCACCGCCGCGTCTCCCCTATCACCGCCCAGGCCTTCTGTCATGGTGTTGGAACCAGGCGGGCTGTACATGCCCACTGGGGTTTGCAGATTTTTTGTTATATCCTTGATCTATTTTCTCGTCTAGATCTATGGAGGGAATGATCTTCCCATGACTAGGGCCCAGCTCGGCCGAAAACTCTACTCGACTAGGAGTCCTACCCAGCTAGGGGCTCTACTCGGCTAGATACCCTATTCAGCCGAAGGCTTTATTTGACCCGGAGCTCTACGTAGTCGAGGGCTCCACTCGACTAGGAGCCCTACTTCAGGATTTATTACGGTCGAGGCATGGTCCACATGTATCACGTCGATAGTTAGCCATGTCGAACGTGGATGCCACGTCGACAGTTAACCGCATCGGATGCAGGTACCATGCCTGCGATTAGTCACATCACCTTCCACCATCTTCCATTCATGCCACTTACTCTATCTCGAGCTATCTTTCCTCTTGTCTACCTTCATATAATACTACAACCGACCATCTCAGCCACCACCATCTTGTATCACTATCCGGCCATCATAATTAAGTATCCTATATCATTATATCTGCATCACCTCTTCTATATCATGACACATGGACACACAAAATCTCCTTCGACGACCTTTCTCTGCGATCGTTGTTGGTCATATTTGCCACCTTTATCTAACATTTCTTGCTATCACAGCATCTCTCATCCTCATTGCCACCATCCGATGCCATGGCCACTGCCACCGCTCCTAACACTAACCTTGCTCATTTTATCATCCTTCAAATCAATTCCTCCGACAGTTGGACCCAAGGCCAAACTCTTCCATACTTGCCAAATCTAGCTAAACTAGACTCCTTTACTATCTCCACCATTTATCCATTTTGCAGCTAAATCAACTCGCTTAACCTTTGGGCCCCTCTCTCATTATCGTGGCTCCACCATTAATATCTGATACATAATATATATATATAAAATTTAAAAATAATTTTATGGTATGTAGCAAAATAAAATTTGTATAGCAAATTGTTACCGCCAAGACAGTCGTGGCCCGTAGCTGCCGTGCCGGATTGCGCTCCTTCCGTCGCCTGCCGCGCTCGGCTCCCTAGTCCCCACCTCCCGCCGTCCGGTGGTCCTCTGCTCCATGGCCTGCGAGACAATGGTTAGAGACCCGAGCCGGGGTTTCCGGCGGGGGCACTCCGACGATCAAGTCTGTGACGGTCCAGGAGAACAGATACTCCTGGCCGGGCCCCTCTTGATGGACTCCGCATTAGGAGGAGTGAAAGATGTGTGTGTGGAGGTGTGAACGTCGCAGGGGGAGATTGGTAGCGGGGACAGAGGGATGCTCTATCCGTCCGCCTCTCCTTGAGCCCCTCGGTTCCCTCCCTTCATGGTGGTGATGGCTTTTTGCTCTTTTGGTTGAGCTTGCCCTATCTTGGTGGTGAGTAGTCGTTCTGTTTTTCTTTTTCTTCTTGTCGTTGTAGTTGTTGTTGTTACCTCCTCCCCCTTGAGGGATGCCGATCGTTCTTTGTAATCAATGACTGGCCGTTGGGAGCTTGTCTCAGGGTTCCCGCCGGGCTGTCAGACGCGCGCGGCAGTGTCCCAGGAAGCCCTTTCCTAATTCATGATAAGGTGCTGTCAGGCGCTCCGGCACTCCTTCATGATTGCCTTGTTCCAGAAAATCGGGAACGTCTCGAATGGCGGGTCGTCGCCTGCGGGGTTCCAATCTCCCGGATGGTCTTCTTTCCTGGATGATCTAAGTGGTTGGTGAGGAATGTGGCGCCTCGATCAGCGCGTTGCTTGCCTTTTTGGTGTAACTGGTAGTGTCAGGTAGTCAGTACGGCCTGGGAAGTGTTCTGGTACGGTGCTCGGGAGGCTCGCCGGTGCCCTCGGCTGGTGAGGACTTCTTCCGGGTTCGGGCCGAGCTGGGACGGCAGGGCTCGCTCCATCCTAGGTGCTCTAGGCTTATGGGGACGGCCAGGTGGAGAAGGGCGAAGTACGGGCCCGATCCAGAGGGCGCGCACTCGGAGAGGCTCGACCTCGACGGGTGAGCTCTTGGCTCAACCTCGACCGCGGGGTGCTAACCTCCGAGGGTCTCCTCTGGAGGGCGGATGTCGGCGGGCCCGGTCCAGAGGACGCGCGCTCGGAGAGGCTTGACCTCGGCGGGTGAGCTCTTGGCTCGACGTCGACTGGGGGGGCACTAACCTTCGAGGGTCTCCTCTGGAGGGCGGATGTCGGCGGACCCGGTCTAGAGAGCGCACACACGGAGAGGCTCGACCTCGGCGGGTGAGCTCTTGGCTCGACCTCGACCGGGGGGGGCACTAACCTCCGAGGGTCTCCTCTGGAGGGCGGATGTCAGCGGACCCGGTCCAGAGGGCGCGCACTCGGAGAGGCTCGACCTCGGCAAGTGAGCTCTTGGCTCGACCTCGACCGGGGGGCACTAACCTCCGAGGGTCTCCTCTAGAGGGCGGATGTCGGCTACGGCCTAGGCGCCGAGCTCATGGGATCGACCTGGCGAAGGACTGGGCTCCATCTGCTGCCATGGGGGAGTTCGGCTCATCTCGGCAATGGGGTCCGAGCCAAAGGGTCGGTGTGGCATCCCTCTCCACACGGCGCCTGCAGATTTCTCCACGTCAGCGGTCTTGCCATATCACAAACTAATTGTAAATGCAATAAAATAGAGTTATGAAGTTTGGCCTGGGAGGCAGATGGATCCACCGTCCTAAAGAAGATTTGGCATCCTTCTCGTACAAAGATTAATGAGCCACATGCTCTCCTTCAGAGTACAACCGGAAAGCTAAAACTTCAACGTTCGTCGGTGGCACGATCTCGAATAGATGTCGGTTAGCTCATCTTTAGTCCAAAAAATTTTAAAATAAAAAAATACAATAAATTGGAACATGTTGGGTGGGCCAGCTCACACTCTCTTGGTTCATCCGGATGGGAGGTCTGGGCCCACGGATATGTGGGTGCCACTGGTAAGGTGAGACTGATGCCATGTCAACACCCCTTGGATGGTGCTGCGGTGCTCATCCCCAAGCGAGAGCCAGCTCGGTGATAGTACGCTGGGTTGGTGCTGTGGTGCTCGGTGGGGGGTCGACTCATGTGCCCGGGGTTGCTGCGCTGCCTACTTAAAAAAGATAAACCGCCACTTATAAATAGAGAGTTTCTTTTTGGATAGTTGGTTGGGGTGTCGATCCTATAATTGGTATCAAAGCCAGGTCACAGGTTTGAGTCCCCACACAAGCAAAATTCTCGAAGGGTTTTTCGCTAGGGAAGCCACGCCCCTTGGTGGGAAGGTCGACTTGTGCGCCCGGGGTTGCTGCGCTGCCTACTTATACTTAAGAAAGATAAACCGCCACTTCTGTTTTTCGCTGGGGGAAGCCACGCCCCTTGGTAGGGAGGTCGACTTGTGCTCCCCGGGGTTGCTGCGCTGCCTACTTATACTTAAGAAAGATAAACCGCCACTTCTGTTTTTCGCTGGGGGAAGCCACGCCCCTTGGTGGGGAGGTCGACTTGTGCGCCCGGGGTTGCTGCGCTGCCTACTTATACTTAAGAAAGATAAACCGCCACTTCTAAATAAGGAGCTTTCTTTTGGATAGTTGGTTGGGGTATCGATCCTAGAGAATAGATGATGAATATAGAGAGGGAGAACTTAAAATTTATTTTTTAAAATATCTTGAAGGGTTGAGATAGAAGCCTATTTATATATCAAAAAATTTTTAAAAAAATTTTCAAAAGATCCTCGACTAGCCATTACGGCAGATACAAAATTAAATTCAAAAATTATTTTAAAACTAGCTATTATCTTATTAAATAAAAAATAAATAAAGTGATCATTATGATCATTATAAAATTAAATATAAAATTAATTAAAATAAAAATAATTAAAATTTTTATTTTTAATGTATGGTGACGTTAACATCCACCCCCTTCGCATAGCTTTACAGATGTTGGATCACTGGCGCCTCAACATTCACGCGCAACCTAAAAGAAGACAAAAATGCATGTAGGGCCCAGCAGAGAAACCAGAAAAAGAAGGAAACCCATGTACGAGACGCGCGCGGCACGATTCTGGTATAATCTACATGGATTTCAATGCGATTGATGCCCACGAGTAGTGTTGCAATCAAACTGCGATTGAGAGAGCTACAGAACTTCGATTTGGATTCTGTTTGGACCGTTGGATTCCTTGTGAGATGCTCTACGTAGTGGAGGTTACAAATTCATGGGCAAAGACATAGAGAGAAGGAGGATAAAAGTGGTGGGAGGTCTCTTGTAGAGGGCTGATTGAGAGCTTGAAAGAATGATTCAAGGTTTCTTGTGAGTTACTTGTACGAGGTTGACAAAGAGTTCAATCTGTAAGTTTATTTTTCATAGTGAAACATTTTGCATACCCGAAAAATTATATTTATTATATTTTTTTCTTTCTCTTGTAGTATCGACATCGATAATCGACGGTCCAATTCTGTTTCTGCAACAACCGGTATCAGAACAAGTTGATATCAATCCCAACACAAGATCTCTCTAATATTATAATCCTATATTGATTAATAAAAAAGATGCCACGTTAGTTTATTAGCCTGCATTACTCTCCTTCCGAGCATCTTGAGTTTTTGGACTACAAGTCCATGATAAATGGTATCAAAGCCAAATCTAACGTACAATACCATTATTTTATGTGGATCTCTTATTGAGAGATATCAGCATTTGAGAAAGATCCAACAGGATCAAGTAGGACTTGAGCTATGGTCAAGTCCCCTCTCCCGAGCAAGAGTCGACCATAACAAAGGCATCGCGAGATTGGATAGAAAAGATTGTTATAATTCTATATTTAATAATAATAATAAGATATATAACATGTAAATTTATTAATCTTTTATATATATATATATATATATATATATATATATATATATATAATAGTTTAGTAATTTAATATTTTAAAATATAATATAATAATTATATTTATTTTATTTATATTTAATATTTGAATTTAAATTTAAATTTGAACTAGAATATAACTTGATTAATATTTGAACTGAGTTGAGCTGATCTCAAATATTATTATTATCCAGGTGAGTTCAAGTTTAGATATCAAGACTTAGTTATTTTTGAGTTAAATAAATTTTTTTTATACATTATTGGAGAAAAAACATATGGTTCCATTTGATTGGGCAACGTCGTTCCTACTTTTTAATACACATTTAATACATGCCGCTATACTTTTTTGTTTAAAATTTTTAATAATAAAAATGTTCCTCCCTCTCTCAAGAATCATGACATCTTATAACTATATTATGATATTCTGTGTGCAAATTATGACTGTTGGGTTATGATAGATTTAACCTACAGATTTGGATTAATGAAAAATGAACTTGGTTGATCAAATAATGGATCGATGCTCAAGAGGCGCAAAGCCGATCGATGCCCAAGAGGTGCAAGGCCGATCGATGTCAAGAGGTACAAAGCCGATCGATGTCCCAGAGGCGTAAAGCCGATCGATGCTCAAGAGACGCAAAGCTGATCAATGCCCAAGAGGCGTAAGGCCGATCGACGCCCAAGAGGCACTAGGCCGATCGATGCCCAAGAGGCACAAAGCCGATCGATGCTCCAAAGGCGTAAAGCCAAGAGGCGTAAAGCCGATCGATGCTTCAGAGGCGTAAAGTCGATCGATGCCCAAGAGGTGCAAGGCTGATCGACACTCAAGAGGAGTTTATTATTTAGGCTGGTTTAAGTGTACAGTCGATTGATGTTTAAGGTTAACTTAATGAGTCAACCATGATGTTATATTGACCAATGTGATACAGTCCATATCGTCTGCACTCTTTGACCAACTTAACTGATGATGAATGTTCTGTGCACGTGATGGTCCACTAACGAACTAACCGTTTACGGCTTGCTTAACTGAATTCCATTAGGATCGTATCCTATAAATATCGGTGAATAAGGGGCTTCCAAGATTGAAGTGAGTTCAAGCAGCAGGAACTCTCGCACACCCTTGATTCAATTTTTTCTCATATCTTATCTATTTAGTCCAGACCTTGTGACTGACTTGAGCGTTGGAGTGTCCCCCCACCGGAACCTCTCTGGTGAGTGGATTTGCTTGCAGGTTGGAAGGCGATCGATCCAATGAACGAGGGCATTCATCAATTATTAGAAAAGAGATAGATTTACAGGACGGAGCCATCTTCAGCAATCTTGTCGAAGCTTGGGCATCATATCGATTCGAATATAACAATGACTTTATATAAAAATGAAGCCATGATAACTAATAAAAAATATAAAAACAAGACAAATTTATTTTTTAAAAAATTTATTTTTTAATAAAATATCTTTTCTATTTTATAATTTTTAGAAAAAAATATGATATTTTATTTTTAGAAAGTTATAATTTTTCGACTGCAACGTACCATAATTTTTTAAAATAATATTTTTATTATTTAGATTTTAAATAAAAAATAAAATTATAAATATTAAATGTGTATTTAAAAATGGGAGTAATGTAGTCAAGTAAAGCGGTCCCATGTATTTTGAATCGAATTTGGGCTTAAACCTCCACGCTCGACTCGCTGGTTGAGCGCCCCTCGGCCTCCTCTTCGCTAACGCCACGCCCCGCCCCGCCCCGCCTGTCGCCTACTTTCTCTCAAATCACAACCATCCTCGCTCTCCCTCCGCACCTGAAAGCCACCCCCTCCCCCTCCTCCATCTACCCACCGCCGCCGCTTCCGATGGGCAGCAACGCGAGGGACCGATCCGCCCGCAGCGGCCGCAAGGCCCGCCACGCCATCAAGCACCAGGCCTCCTCCTCCAGCGGCCCCTCCGCCGGCCCCTCACCGGCGTCCTCCTCCTTCTCCTACCCCTCCCCTTCCACCGTCCTTGCCGACGGAGATCCGGGGATTGGGCATCCGATCTCTAACCCTAACGCTAACCCTAGCGGCGCGTATGACGACAACGGGTGGGGCTACTGCACGGAGGAGCAGCTCGAGGAGCTCCTCCTCAAAAATCTCGATCTTGTCTACCGGGAGGCGCTCAACCGGCTGGTCACGCTCGGGTACAACGAGGAGGCGGCGCTCCAGGCGGTGCTCTGCAGCGGGCACTGCTATGGATCGATGGATGTACTCTCAAACATCCTTCAGAACGCCATGGAACACCTCAACTCGTCGCTGGCGGCAGATGGGCATTGCGACGCCGCCGGCGGCCTCCCGGCGAAGGGGTTCACCGACCTCCGCCACCTCCAGGAGTACTCCCTCGCCGGGATGGTGTGTCTTCTTCAACAAGTTCGCCCCCATCTCACTCGAGGGGACGCCATGTGGTGTCTTCTGATGAGCGACCTCCACGTGGCTCGCGCGAGTACCATCGATATCCCCGCTCCCCCCTACCCCGCCTCCACTGCCGCCCCCGCCCCGGTCACCGCCGGCGGCTGCAGCGCTGCTTGCGGGGCCGAGTATGCGCCACCAACGACCGGCCTCTGCGAATTCCATATGGCGGAGCGCGGCGGCGGGAGCACCGATCTTCCTCCCTCCGTGAGGTCTGCCATGAGGCGGAATGCCAATGCGTCGGTGGCACGGCACAGGGCGGAGGGCGGCTTGGGGTCGTCGTCCTCAGAGCAGGTGCAGGGGGATGGATCTTCCGGTGCTGTTGAGGCGGGGGATGACGCCGGAGAGGATCTTGTGGACTCTGTGCTGAAGGGATTGGAGGCGATGAGCCTCGATGAGGAGGGCAAGTCACCGGATGGGGCTGAGGACCATAAAAAGGAGATGATTTTGGATCTTGTTCGCCAGATTAGGGAACTTGAGGGTCAGGTGAAGGAGCGCAAGGAGTGGGCTCAGAAGACGGGTCTGCAAGCCGCTCGGAAGCTGAGCAATGACCTAATTGAGCTGAGGACATTGAGGATGGAGCGGGAGGAGAACCAGCACCTGAAGAAGGGGAAGCAGGGACTGGAGGATGCGACATTGAAGCGGCTGACTGAGATGGAGAATGCTTTGAAGAAGGCGAGTGGGCAAGTGGATCTTGCGAATGCTGCTGTCCGTAGGCTCGAGACTGAGAATGCAGAGATACGGGCTGAGGTGGAGGCATCAGAACTGAGTGCATCAGAGTCTGCAAGGATGTGCTTGGCGGCAGCGAGGAAGGAGAAGAAGTTGCTGAAGAAGGTACAGGCATGGGAGAAGCAGAGAGAAAAGATTCAGCAGGAGATTGCTGAGGAGAAGAGGAAGATTGCTGAAACTGAGCAGAAATTGGCTGAAGTCAGGGTGGCAACAAAAGAAACTGAGGTGAGCAAAACTGAAACTCTAGATGAATTTTCTTCTATTTCTGTATAGCTCATATCTTTGATTTCTTTTATAAATATACCATGTAATGAATAGTGGTTTTTATGCTCTCTTTTTGTATCCATTCTTCTTATTTTCTGCACTGAGTAGTATATCATCTTGTTTGTAATACTTTATATGTGGTTGAACTTATGCAAGAAAGAATTGTAGGACAGATCAAAATGCCCAGTGAAAATGGTAAAATATGACAAGCACGGATCTGTGTGATGTTCTTGGAGTGTTCACTGTGTTACATACAGATTTATCACATGACTAGAAGGGGGCATAAGTATTGCTACATAGATGGACCTTAAGGATTCTATAAGACTTCAAATTGAACTTTTGAATGTTGGAGGTGATATTAATAATTTGTCTTATCCATTTCTCTGTTGAAACAAAGTGGGGAGCATTGTACTCAACGCAGATGATAAGTTATCTTCCTTTGTGAGGGAGCATGAATAATATTTTCCTTTTTAATCTGGTGAATAATTTATTTTCCTGGCTCAGTTTCAGGTGAACCTGCTTTGTGCAGAATGATAGGTGTATACTTTGTAGTGATTGGAGGTTTATTTCTCTTCGTGATGCCCATCTCGTCTATTTCAGTGTCCTACATGTTATTTCTTTTTTCAAACATTTAATAGTTATCCTTAACTTGAAATTGCTCGAAAGTAGATCAAGGAATGTGTATCTCAGACATGTAGGTTTTAGAAGTTTGCTTAAGAATGCGTTATTATATGGTCTCAGTTAAAATTTGGAGGGTGAACCGTAGGAGCATCATTGCAAAGGTTATAGATTGTGATTGCTGTGGTAAATCATGTAACTAGATTTGATTATGTTAGGGATTAATATGAAGGAAGATGGAAGAATGCATTTGGAGATGTAGAGGAAGGGACTAGAGCTAAAAAGAAACATCATGAGTTGGATTTCAAGATCTTAAGAGTGAGGTGGAGATTGGAAGAATAAGGACTTCTCCTTTTGGACGAAGGTGAAAAGCCTAACACACAATGTCTCTCTCTCTCTCTCTCTCTCTCTCTCTCTCTCTCTCTCTCTCTCTCTCTCTCTCCTCTCTCTCTCTTTTTCTGTTTATCATTAATAGAAACATATTTTAGGGACTTCATTCTAGACCCAGTACTTATTACCTTTAAATTTAGAGAATCGGCTGATAAACTCCAAATTATAATATAAACTTTTATTACATTTATAAAATGCCCAGATGTGCACTCATCCTTTGTTTCACAGGTTCATCAGCATACTAATTCCATTGAATTAGAATGGCACTGGTAGCGTGAGATTCATTCGGAAAGTTATTCTTTTTGTTTGAGTGTATCTGGATCTGTAGTTGCATTTGCTTGATCTAGGAAAGGCTATGAAAATGTCGATTGGATAATGAGTTCTGTAGGCAGATGGTTGGGTTGGGTTGGGTTTTTTGTATGCCTTTTTCAGAAGTGCTCAAGGATTAAGGCATTTCGTTTTCTGTATTCTATAATATGCTTGCTGGACTCTTGTTGCAGTGCGCATAGGATCCCTATTTGGAAGTTTTACCATTTCTAAAGATCATGGGTGGATGAGTGTTTGATACATAAATGATATCCTCATGCATCATGGTGCTTGAAGTAATTGTAACAAAGAGGTTTGAGTTATAAGTGGTTCGTACATTTTTACACAGTTCCAAATGGTTAAGTGGAATAGAGATTCATCTTACTTGGCTTGTGACAAGATCATGGCATCTCATCTCTCTCTCTCTCTCTCACACACACACACGCGCGCGCGCACACGCATGCACGTAGAGTTAAACAAACAAAGAAATAATAAATGAAACTTTTGACTTTTCTTGGCATAATTATTTCTTGAACAACTTAGGCATAAAGTGTACAATCAACATGTGTAGATGAAACCTAAGTTAAATTAGGACTGTACCATGATACTGTTATATGCCGATATGTGCCAACTGGCATGCATTGGCATGGACACATGTTGTAATATGTACTAGTTTTTAGTTTTCGAAGCAAGAGTAAAACTCCTAGTTTGAATATCTCAAACATCAAAGCCATCATTTAGGGATGGCTATTGATTGGGTATGGGTCGAGTCGGCCAATACTTGTACCTACCCTGCAATTAAAAATTCCATATCCATACCTATGTTGTACCCATCTTGGGTCTAATCGGGAGCTCATCGTGTAAACATTATAAAAAACATATAATTTTGAAAGGAGAATTTAGATTATGATTATATCGGGTTGGATTTCGGGTGAGGCATACCATTACCTATACTCAATCTGAACCCACTTCGGGTATTTTTTGTAGAACCCATACCTGTCCTAGATTTTAATTGGGTTGGTTTTCTTGGGTTTTAATCAGGTTTGATAGAACTTGCCCCATTCAGGTTAGAATGGATTGGGTACCTAGTGGGTTGGCTAAAATTGCCATCCCTACCATCGTTGTTCCTTTATGGTTGGACCTTATAAAAGTAGCCAACTTGACATGCTTGCTAAAAGGTGGGGATTACTCATGTCAAAAAGAAAAGAAAAAGAAAAAAAAGAAAAAAACTTGACAAATGTGTATCTTGTCTTCATTAGATATTCATTGAATTTTGTATTCTGAAGGGAGCTCACAACTCTCATAGAAACCCATTTGAATCAGATTTCTTCTTGAAACAAGTCTGGATTTATTAGTTCTCCATCCAGTATTCCTGGAATTCAGTGTTTCTGCATGCTTTAGTTATTCCATGCTTGGCAAGTGACTGCTGGTAAGATGAAATGAACATGCTGTAGGATTGCTTTTGCTTTATCATTCGCAAGATGGTACTTTTAATCATGTTGTGATGTTCTTTTTCAAAAGACGTTAGAGATTGATATTAGATAGGATGTCAAAAATGGATTTATGGACTTCTAAAGGCATGTGTTCATGGAAGCAATTCCTTCTATTAGACTGTTTTTACAGTATTAGAACAACCTCTTTGGAATAAGATTGTATAGTTGATGATGAGTGGCGGATATTTATGTGGCTCTTGAAAGGATGTAAGCTGATGATGCTAGCTGATGTTTAGTAGCATTGGCACATAACTGGCCTTAATTCTTTAAATAGTGGGGAAGATGTTTGAACCTTGAGAAATTAAATGGGTATCAAGTTCTCAATTAATCTAGCTTCTAGTTGAGTTGGCAGGGTTTGATCTAACTTTTGACATTGGCCTGGTGTCTATCTGAAATATAGATTTTCAATATTCTGATCCTGGACCTACAGTGGCATAGTTTGTTGGATTGAAATTTTCATATAATGCTTTTTTTGTATGGATTTAAAATGCTGACAATTATGAAATAAGATTGAGGGATGATTAATGGAAAAGGACATGTTTGAGCTCTCTGTTGTTTCCTAGCATTCTTGCTTGATGCCAATTGTAAGGTTGCTCTCATTTTTCCCTTTTCCCGTTGGGAACTACACTAAGATTCTATTAAACTGCTGATACAAACAGCACAAGAAGATCATATTAATAGGGATCTTTCATTGTTATAGTGAATCAGACGCATTATGGATTGTGCTAGATGCTTCCTAATAATTGGACCTTTTCTTTTGAGAAATTGTAGCACCCATTCTAGTTTAACGCACCATAAGAGAATTCTGCTACTGCTGAGGTCAGAGCATACACATGAGGCTTATTTTGCATTGAACTTGTAACTAGCAAACCTTATTCAATCATCCGTGGTTGTTATCGGGTATCTAAATTTTGCTGTTTCCTTCCCATCTTTGGTAATATCTGTCCAAATTGTCTGTTCAATTATTTCCTCCCGAGTTGTCTTAGGCTCCTTTTGCAGTCTCGGTACACACCAGAATAAAATTATTCCTGTTTCTGACAAGGGCCATCTCTGGCCTCATCCGGAACCTAAACAATTAGTGCATTCTTAGGTATGAAGACCTGGTTTATGGAATTTGCATCCTTAGGTGCAAAGACTAGGTGCATGGAATTTACTCCCGTTCCCAAGGAGGATGAGTTATGAAAAAACTCCAACCTTTTTGGGATGCTGAAGTTTCCACCTGTCAAATTATTTGTGACTTGCAGGCAAAATGGAAACGTGAAATAAAACTTAGAGAACAAGCCACCGCACAAGCTGAGGAGGCACGTAGAGCCAGAGAAGCTGCTGAGATTAATGCCAAGAGAAGACAAGAGGCACTGCAGCGGAAGATTGAACTAGATTTTCAGCGCCATACGGATGACATTCAAAGGCTTGAAGAAGAACTTTCCCGTCTCCAAGCAACTGCAGCTTCAACCCAGTTGAATATTCAATCCTTTAATGCGCCTAACTCGGGAGATGCTGATGCAACGAAGGCATTGAAAGAAGGCAACGGAAAGATGCATACAGGATTTAGTAAGCCACAGGAGTCATCTCAAAAGCTGAACCGTGACAGGGTTTGTGTGATCTGTTTGAAGGATGATGTATCTGTGCTTTTCCTGCCATGTGCTCATCTGGTTGTATGTGTCAACTGCAACGAGGACCATGAGAAGGGTAAAGGGAGCTGCCCATGCTGCAACACCAAGATTGATGAAAGGATACGTGTTTATGGTGTAAGCTCTTAGATCAAGTTGAAGCATTGGTTGCTAAGGTGCCATGTGATCCAGCAACAAGGTGCAAGTTGAACTTTTTGTCTCACCAATATTTCATCTGAACTTTGGTGTAAGTTCTAATACTGGCATAAACTTTTGGTTGCCCTGATATCAGCGTATGAATGGTCCGTATTTACTTTTGCTTTTTGTTAGTTATCATGTCTTTACATATCGAATAAACATGTGCTTTTGTAAATGAAACTTGAACAAAGGATAACCAAGCATTTTAGGTGGTATTTTGCATTTACATAAGTTGCGGTGCTTTTAGATGTAAATAAATGGTATTCTATATATTGGCTGCTGTGGATATAGATTTTCAGTATAGAATGAGGTCTGTTCATGATGTTGAAATGTGGTGGTTCATTATATATCTTGCAGCATCTTCGTACCTCAATCAGTTGCTCTAGTTATATATATGTTTTCCTAGTGAATGAAAGGTATGGGCAGCAAGCTCAACTATTAGATTTTTACCCCAAAAAAATAAAAAAAGGCTCTACTTTTAGATTTTATTTCTGTCCATCCATGATATACATATCTCTTAAAAGTTTCAGAGTTTCTTGATTTTACCGGATTTGTTGATGAAGATATTCTAGGATGTATCTTCTTCAAGCTTGAAGGACTGGAGGCTGTGTCGCCATTATAGTAGGCATCATCCACATTAAGTTTGTGATGATGCTTCGAGGACATTTGCCTTTGGAATGAGATATGTCCAATCCTCCAGAACTGGATTTTGGGATGGTTCGTCTTTGGTGGCTCTACTTAATGAAGTGAATGTTGCTTGATGAAAGAATCCGAGTGTTGTTGCCTTGCCATCCTTATGTAGGTCATTTCTTAATGAGGTTCGAGTTTTTGTCATATTTTCTTAGAGTGGTCTGCAGGCAGGAAATTTGTTTTAAAGTTTTACTACCTGTTCATTTTCAGCCAGATAGCGGGGTGATTGCAAAGGCTTAGAGCTTCTAACAAAGGAATAATAGCTTCGATAATTTAGTAGCCCTAGATCCTAGTTTTTATATAAATTCTCACTCTATGCTTCACCTAAAACGCGATGTAGTGCAGGTGAAAGCAGGTGCCGCTGGGCTCTCTCTCTCTCTCTCTTCTTCTTCTTCTTTTTTAATTATTATTATTCAATGGAATGTCCTGAAATAAATATAGCCAAGAAAATTAGAAAGCAAAGTATCCCTAAAAAAGCTAGGCGCGTTCCCAATATAAAACCAGGATACATCACCAAAGTGATTGGCGACAAATGAGGCCATCCAGTAAGTTGCTGTGTTGGCCTCTTGAAAATATGCCTAATTAGAAGTCCTGAGCATTCCTGCAACAAGCTGACAATATCCCTGATAAGAGAATGGATGGGATAGGACCGAAAGGCTTGCTGGATCCAAGAGATGACCGTGTAGGAGTCATCCTGAATAATGAGACAATCGAGGTGAAGGATCTTCCTGGCGAACCGGATCCAAGCCCAAGCATCTTGAAGCTTCGCCATCGGAATGGAAGGGTCTATGAGATAAGACCCCCCCCCCCCCCCCGCAGCCAAGAAACCCACTCCAAATCTCTGAATAACAAAGTCAGCACCCCCATGTCTATCCTTGACACTCCCATCAACACTCACAATAGCAAAAGTCGGAGGAGGGAGCTCCCAAGAGAAAAGAACCTGACGGGACACTCGAAGAGCAGAATCAGAATCCCAGATCTCCACATTCCCTACTGACAAGCCCTGATACTCAATGGCATGGGCCCTAGCTTTATCAACTATCAGTTTCGTCGAACAAGTAGAAAAGGCAAAGAGAACAGCATTCCATGAGAGCCAAATATGATAGGCGAGGTAGACTAGAAAGCTCGGTGCAGACAAGGTAGAATCAGAGTGAATAAAATGAAGGAAGGTGTCCAGCACATCCCCTCCTGAAACATACCACTACATCCAGCCATGCACCAGACCTCTAAAGCTCGCAGACATGAGAACAAAACATAGACGAGAGACTCCTCATCCGCCCCACACAACGGACATGAAAGCAGCAGATGAAGACCTCTGGAGCACAGGAAAGACCTAGTGGGGAGCCGCCGCCACGCAACCTTCCAAATAAAATCTCATCCTGGGATGCACCGCAAGAGACCAAATCCATTCAGCCTGGATTCCCTTCTGAGATTTAGGGCTGTAGATAGAACAGAGGTCAGCGAGGGAGGCCTTTAGGGAAGCAGAAAACCTCCACACTCTAACATTGGCACAAGGAAACTCTGGAAGAGTAATGAATAAGATCCTGAGACCTAACATCTCACCAAAATATCGGGCAACCACCATTGGGTTCTATCTGGAAACTCCAGGTAGTAAAAGATCCAGAATAGATATAGAGTCCGGAGTATCCATAGAGATAAAGGTAGACCACCTGTTGAGAGGCATATCCGAAATCCAAGGGCCAGATATAAAATCCACCGATCAGCCATCATCCAAAATCCATCTTATATAATATAGGATATTAGGAACTCTCGCCACCATCTCTTTCCAGATAGCAGAGTAGCGACGACCCTGCATAGCACTACCCACCAAAATAGTAGATGGGCAACCATATATAGCAATCATAGTAGGATCCAAAAATCTTGTTTACAACATAGTAGAGGCTCCTACTGCAACAGGGGCGGGCATCGAGGACTTCAACATCAAATGGATTGTTATAAGGTGTTGGTACTTGGTTGGTGTATTGGGAGATGATTTCAGTTAATTATCTCCACTAAATGAAGTGACCATGTTGGGATCCTCTTCGTTGTATGATTTACGTTGCAAAGAGCGATGCATACTTACATGACATATCGATATCATCCATCTCGAAGGTGGATAGTTGTTGCCCATCTCTCAACGTCAATTAAGAGACAAGCGGCAACCAACTATATTCAAGATCCAAGCACGCCTCAAATTTCTACGGTGCACAGGATCCAAACTGAGCATCTAGATAAGTGCATCCGTATAGTGATTGATTGTTAATTGTGGAACCATAGCCCTCAATGAAGCTAACGCTCCTTGTGCAGCATATGGAGTTACAAGTACTTCACAAGCTTCAAAGGGCGATGCATATATAATTTTCCCTTGACATACCCCTATACTTGACTTCGGATGAACTCATGCTACCACCAAGACGGTAGTAGTTTAGATTAGATGGTACTGATCTTGTATTCAAACTATAATGTTTTAGATTTGAATCGCGATGCTGCGGTTGAGTTGATTAAAAGGTAAGTTTTATACTCACGCTCGAGCATGGGGTCTGGGATTTGATTATTGGACCTCCTAATATCTTGGTGGATATTTTTTTTATTAAACATCGGCAATGTGCTCACGTGCAAGTTCTTTTTTTATTAAACATTAGCAGCGAGCTCACGTGCTAGTTCTTGGTGCTATGACGTAGGGATCTCTCACTGCTTTCCAAGCCTCTTCGCTCTGAATTTGCAGGCAAATATATTCTAGATCGGGATGGCAATTATAGCATGTCCACGAGGTATTTAATTTGATACGTGTTACGGTCGTAACGATGACATGGCATGTTTCAGATTTTGCTGTGCGTGATTCGAGCCACGTAGAATTTTTTCGGCAAAATCAGGTGTGGCTCCGTCTCGGCCGAAGTCGAGGTCGGTCTAGGCCTTCCTGCCGCCCCGCCAGGTGTCTACCCGGGAGGGGTCCACCTCGGCCGAAGCCGGCGGCCTCCCCGCTCCCTCGCTAGGTGGCACCCTGAGACGGTCCCACGTCAGCCAAGATCGAGCCGGGCCCCTCTCTCCTTCGCCAGGTGTCGCCCGAAGACGGGACCACATCGATCGAAGTCGAGCACCCCTCTGCCGCTCCGCCAGGTGTCCACCCAAGAGGGGTCCACCTCGGCCGAAGCCGGCGGCCTCCCCGCTCCCTCGCCAGGTGGCACCCTGAGACGGTCCCACCTCGGTCGAGGTCGAGCCGGGCCCCTCGCTCCTTCGCCAGGTGTCGCTCGGAGACGGGACCACCTCGGCCGAAGTCGAGCGCCCCTCTGCCGCTCCGCCAGGTGTCCACCCAAGAGGGGTCCACCTCGGCCGAAGCCGGCGGCCTCCCCGCTCCCTCGCCAGGTGGCACCCTGAGACGGTCCCACCTCGGCCGAGGTCGAGCCGGGCCCCTCGCTCCTTCGCCAGGTGTTGCCCGGAGACGGGACCACCTCGGCCGAAGTCGAGCGCCCCTCTGCCGCTCCGCCAGGTGTCCACCCAGGAGGGGTCCACCTTAGCCGAAGCCGGCGGCCTCCCCACTCCCTCGCCATGTGGCACCCTGAGACAGTCCCATCTCGACCGAGGTCGAGCCGGGCCCCTCGCTCCTTCGCCAGGTGTTGCCCGAAGACAGGACCACCTCGGCCGAAGTCGAGCGCCCCTCTGCCGCTCCGCCAGGTGTCCACCCAGAAGGGGTCCACCTCGGCCGAAGCCGGCGGCCTCCCTGCTCCCTCGCCAGGTGGCACCCTGAGATGGTCCCACCTCGGCCGAGGCAGGCCAACCTGTGCGGAGAAGTTTTCAAGGAGCAAGAGCACGAGATCCAAGATTGTCCCTCGAGCCGTGCGCGCCGCACCCAAAAGACAGCGCCCGTATGGTCGGCGATGACACGCGAAACATCGCTTACATCGGCCAGACAGGCTCCGCAGTCGAGAGGCGAGGCCCTAACAAAACATGACCCAATAACGGACAGCATCGGCACCTGGGAAAGAGAGCGCTCACGCTCGGCCCGAGGTCTGGTCGGCGGTC
This sequence comes from Areca catechu, assembly GCA_021397845.1. Classification (NCBI taxonomy): domain Eukaryota; kingdom Viridiplantae; phylum Streptophyta; class Magnoliopsida; order Arecales; family Arecaceae; genus Areca; species Areca catechu. The sequence goes on along the minus strand of CM038052.1, from coordinate 173,265,724 downwards.
TGACCGGCGCCCCCCTCCCCTACTCTTTCCTCGCTGGGCTCGGCAAGCAAGGCCGGGAAGCCGCCTGGCTCTTTGATCCAGAAGGGGAAAGGGAAAGAGACGGAGGGGAGGAGGTGAAAGAGACAAAGGAGCCTCCCAGGGACGGAAAACGAGAAGGCAACAAGTGAAGATAAAAGGAAGGAGAGAATAGACGACAAGGTAGCAAGAAATAAAATGCTGGAGACTTCGTTCCAAGAGCAAGATCCAAGATCCCAAGAGGGGACCTTTGGCGTGAGCTCGATAAAGGGACCCGGCCGGGTTTCTATTCTTTCCAGGACCTTTCTTGCTAGCACGATCTCTAAGTCTGGGACTCCTTCGGGGGCCCGTCTCAGAGACTCTGTTCCCTCTCGCTGCCTACTAACTTGACCGTCTGAGCTCCCTCGCCGGGATCCCCGCCAGGGTTTCTGACCTTGCCTTGCAGGTTCGATCGAGCCAGGAGACCCCAGGGGCGAGACGGTCTAGTCGGATCGGCGGCTCCGAAGCCACAGGCGCGGTGGCGAGATCGGCAACAATACTATTTATTTAAATCTTAAATAGAGATGAAAATGGGTCGGATCAGATCGGGTTATGAGTGTTTCCAATCTAATCCGATTCTTTGATCGGGTTCTAATATTAAACTCGGATCCAATCCAATAAAAAATCGGGCCGGTCGGATCAGGTCCACGGTCAAAGCTTTCAACCCAGTAGGTCATTCGGATTGGATCGAGCTTATGAATAATCCGATCATAATCTAAAAAATCTGAATCTAAATTAGATCCGGATCAAATATGAATAACTATATTTTAATTATTGTATAGCTAATTATTACTGATCGTAAAATAGACAACAAATAATATTACACTTAAAATAATTTAAAATATAAAAATAATTATAAATCATCTTATGTCAAAAATAAGTTTCACACGGTCTTAAATTATAACTTAAAGTTTCAAATAGAATTAGATCTAATAGTATTAGTATATTTGGATTGGATCGGGTCGGGTCCAAATTTAATAAATCCAGACCCGATCCAGAAAATGAAATGGATCCAATTTTAAAATCCGATCCGGATCCATAGATTCTTAAAAATGAACTAGATCATATCTAAATGGATTGAATCGAATCGGGTCATGGATCAACTCGGCCCATTTATAGCCTTAATCTCGAGAGGGATATGGATTTTAAATAAATATACTCATAGTGAGCTCGAGTCAAATACGGGTAATGATTTGTCATGCTTCAAATAAGATTTAATAAAATTTTAGTCTAAATTTCGCTTAAAGTTATAATTATTTTAAAATATTTGTATTATAAATTCTTTACATGAGCTGACCTATTTTATTTAGGTGGCTCAACCCGATCCGGTGCGTACTCATTTTAGGTTCCCTTGCTTAGATTTATTTATTTATTTTGATAGTATATTAATCAGAAGCAATCTCCATGGCTGCTTCCGAAATTTTTTTTTAAATAATACAAAAAAAATATAAAAATAGAAGTTATGAGATATATGTATGAAATTAGGTATTTTTCCGTCCACATGGCAGAAAAATGTCCTCTCTGGAATATGGATGACACATTGATACGTGGCACACGGGGGGCGGACAGCTAGATTGAAATCGTCTTTGGCAAAGACGAATTCAACTTAAGAAATCGTCTTTGCCAAAGATGATTTCTGCTCGGCAACACATGGCATTACCTTGGCCCCCCGCTCGGCGATTTGGCGACACGTGACGGCATCTAAAATTTCATCTTTGTCAAAGACGATTTTCTCACCTAATAAATTTCAGCCCGAGTTCTTTTTTTCTTCGTGTTTGTTGTCTCTGGCCCCATATCTCTCCATTTCGATCCCATCCCGTCTCCTGCCCTTTTTTTTTATTTTTTTTGTTTGTCTTTGGCCCCATCTATCTTCGGTCCAGCTTCGTCGTATCTCTAGTCCGGCTCCAAGGTGTCTCCGGTTTGGCCATATCTTGTTTCCGGCTCCGTCGTGTCTCCGGTTTATTCCATTTCTGGTTTATTTAATTTTAGGTAAGATTTTTTTTCCTTCCCTGCCGGTCCGATTATTATTTTTTTAATTTTTTGATTTGCTTGTCAGATCCGGTCTAAGGAGATCCAACTTGGTCCAAGAACAGGAAAAAAAAGATTCAAGAAAATTCATAAATATAGTTTTTTTTTCTGTAGGTAATTATCTTATTTATTTTGTTAATATTATTTTTTAATATTATTGTTACAATTTATGTTTGGTATGAAATTGTTAATAATTAGTAAGTTAATTTTTGAAAATTTTTAATGTCAAATGTTATGCTGTTTTTGTTGTTATGCAATTGTAATTTAATATTATTTATTTATATTTATATAATATATGTTGGATGCAATTATGTAATTATAAATTATATTAAATTAGGTTGTAGTTATAAATTATATTAATTGATGTTTATGTCAGATGTTATGTTATTTTTATTTTGTTAATAAATATAGATGTTATGTTGTTTTTGATTAATTTATAAATTTTATTATTGAAAAAAATAGAAAATATTAATAACTTTTGATTATCTGATTTTATTGGATTAATAAATAGTATATATTGTTAATGATTAATGAAATAATTATTACATGTATAATATATAGATCTAATTATGAAGATAAGAAAATTTTATATTATATTTGAATAATCAATTAATGTATTAATTAATATAAAAAAGAATAATGATATGCTAAAATTTATTTTATAAAAAAATGTTACAAAATGAAATTAATTATGATAGATAATATAAGTTAGTACAATAAAATATGTATTGAAATATTGAAATTAATTTATTAGGGATCAATCATTAAAATTATTTCATCGTTAATAAATTAAAAAATAGTTAATTATGAATATATAAATTTATAAAAATATATTTAATATGGATGGGCGTAATTAATATAGTTATATTAATATGAATTAAAAAATTAATATGTACATGATTACTATAAATAAATAAATATATAATTATTTATAAGATGTAATTAATTATTTAAGCATAAATGAATTTATCATTTGTTATGAGTAGTGTATGTACTTTTATAAAGAAAATTAAATGAAAAAAATAGTATTAAAAAATTTTAAATGAATTAAAATAATTAATATAATGAATTTAGATAATTATGTAATTTTAAATATTTAATTAAAAAGTAATATATAATATATAAAATAATGTGCACATCATTATTATAAATGAATAAAATATATAATTATTTTTAGGATGTAATTAATTATTTAAGCATAAATGAATTTATCATTTGTTATGAGTAGTGCATGTATGTTTATAAAGAAGATTAATGAAAAAACAATAATCGCATAAAAAAAGTTTGAATGAATTAAAAAAATTACTATAAATTAATTAAAATAATTATATATTTTTAAATATTTAATTAAAAAGTATTATGTAATTAACTAAAATAATTTAAACATGATTACTATAAATGAATAAAATATATAATTATTTTTAGGATGTAATTAATTATTTAAGCATAAATGAATTTATCATTTGTTATGAGTAGTGTATGTATTTTTATAAAGAAGATTAATGGAAAAATAATAATAGTATAAAAAAAGTTTGAATGAATTAAAATAAATACTATAAATGAAAGATGAAATTATAAATTTGGTTACGTTAAAGTTATTTTAATATTCATGTATTACTGACAAATATTAATTGATAGTTAATTTGATATAATTTGATAAAATTTGCATTGCATTGAATCGTAGACTCGTCAATTGATTAATATGCAAAAATTATAGTATCCACACATTATTTTTAATTTTGTATGGATCTTAGAATTATGCATATTAATCAATGATTGTCCAAAGTGGACAGTTTGGAGATTGCAAATAATTTTATGAATCACTTTACAGCATTGAAATGATGTGCAATGGAGTTCGAATGAAATTTCGTACAGCATTTTTCTTTTGTTCTCCGCATACATAAATATTTGTATGTGGAGAACTAAGAGAAAATGTTGCCGAAATTTCATTCGATTTCTATTGCACATCATTTCAATGCTATAAAGTGATCTATAATATTAATGCAATTCCTGAATGGGATAGGGCATATCTTTACCCATTAGTTGGTGATAGGATGCATATATTATTATGTTAGTGATGTCATTAGAAACATGATATCACGGCTTTTTTCTTGTTTGTGTTATCATTGCTAGCTTGCAGTGCATTGGACATTTCTAAATATATTTTGTTGGTTAAATATATAGGGCATAATGGGAGAAACAATCACATCATTATGTTATATTAATGGTTGTATTATCAATGGACCAAATGGGATTGAGTATAATCAGGGTCCGAAAAAGGTAATTAGAATAAATTCTGGTATGACATTTCAAGAGCTGGAGAACAAAATATGTAGAGTTTTATATATTGATAGAACCGGGAAAAAAATATTAATCATCTATAGATATCCACAAGTTGTCAAGCCGACATCTATAAAATATGAATCCGTTCCACTAACCGATGATGAAGACATGGAGATAATGTTTTCAACTATTAATTCACATCAATGTATATCGGGTGCGGAGTTATACATAAATATCCAAACTATAGAAGCTCCTGAACCTATCTGTTCTCAAGATGACTATGAAGAAGCTGTTCAAAATATAGCAACAACCCATGTAACCGAACAGGTTTCATACTGTACTTCGAACATCGTAGCTAATGAGTTAAAATTATTGATTCAGTTTATCCAGTATCCCCGTTACATACGATGGACAGTATTGTACCTGAAACTAATATTAGAGAAGCATCGGTATATACAGCTGATGATGATACAATATATCTAGATAATCTACTTTTTAATGAGAATGATGATGAAAGTGAACATGATTTGACTGATAAAGGTAATGAAGCAGGAACTTCACATCCAGTACGAAGTCCAGAGGGAACACCTGTTCCAAACTATTATGCATTTGAAGCTCCATCTAGAAATTCATCCAGATTGATTGGGATGTTGTGAATGTTTCAATGTATTCTTCATTTCTGGAACAAAATGTTATATGGCAAAGGGATGAGAAATTGCATAAAGGACATCGCTTTATGGATAAGGCTAAATTACAAACCATAGTAAAGCAGTATTCTGTTGAAAGACATCATGAATTCAAAGTTTTTGAGTCTAATCCAAATTTATGGCTTGTAAAATATAAGAACAGAGATTCAGGATGTCAGTGGATGGTGAGGGTTATTAAACGTCATGGTTACTTTGAGATCTCACGATATACTGATCCTCATACATGCCTGTCTGCAATGATACCTAAGGATCATTCTGGGCTGGATTCCACATTAATTGCTAATAAAATACGGGACCTGGTGAAAGAAGTTCCTATAATTGCTGTTGCTGGACTAGGTGCAGTGATAAAAACAAGTACAATTATATACCAAGTAATAAAAAATTATGGGAAGACAAGCAGAAGGCGATGACAATATTATTCGGTGATTGGGATATGTCATATCAATTACTTCTGAAATGGTTACATGCAGTAGAACATTTTAATCTCGATTCCTGGGTAAAATTTATCAGCACTCCAACCGGCATTCCAGCTTGTGCTCAGTTTGATCATATATTTTAAGCCTTTGGACCCTCAATTGAAGGGTTAAAGTACTATCAACAGGTTATAAGTGTTGATGCTACTTTTATATATAGAAAGTATAAGGAGAAGCTGTTGATTGCAATTGCTGTAGATGGAAATAATCAGATATTTCTGCTTGCATTTGGTATTGTTGATAAAGAGTTAGCTGACACCTAGGGTTAGTTCTTAGCTTGCATCAAATAGTTTGTTACATCACATCAGAAAATTTGTCTAATTTTTGATCGACATGCCAGTATTCTTGCTGCAGTATAGAATAAATATCTTGGTTGGCAGCCACCGAATGCTTATCATGTATATTGCCTGCGTCATGTAGTAAGTAATTTTAATTCAAGATTTCGTGATACCAAACTAAGGGATGTAGTGAAAAAAGCTGGAATGCACCTACGGCCTAGAAAATTTTAGAAATATATGACGAACATTGAAAAATTTAATTCAGAAGCTTTTCAGTGGCTGAATAAAATCCTTTTATCAAAATGGACATGGTCACATGATGACGAACAACAGTATGTGATGATGACAACTAACATATCTGAGTATTTCAATGGAGTATTGAAAAATGCTCGATTCTTGCCAATAACAGCCTTAGTACAGTTGACATTCTTTCGGCTTGTTTCATACTTTGAAGGTTGACGTGCCCAAGCAAATGAGGCAATGGATAGGAATGAAAGGTTTACTCCATTTGTCACGGGACATGTTATTTCTAAGCAAGCTAAAGCAACATCGCATAGAATTACAAGGTTTGATAGAGGAAGTGGCCTATTCCAGGTCCAAACTGCTAGATGTGGTCCTAACATGAGCAGAGGCAACAATACACAGGTACCTACTATGGATATGTATTATTGAAAATATATTATACATTTTGTTGTGTACATGCCGAATTATAGTTTTTGATGTTGTAGGTTGTTCGTCTATCCCAGCAGACATGTACGTGCCAGAAATGGCAATGTTATCATGTACCTTATTCTCATGTCATGGTTGCTTGTGCACATGTTGCTATTGATTTTTATAAATATATTGATTGGTACCACACTTTACAAGATTATCATCAAACATATGCACCATAATTTCAACCAATTCCTCACAAAGAATATTGGCCACAGCAAAGTGGACATGGTATCATTATTCCTGATGTCAATAGGTTACGACAAAAAGGTGGGCCACGGTCCAAAATGATTAGAAATGATATGGATGTCCGAGAAGCTGGAAACAAACATAGGTGTACAATCTGTAAGGAGGAAGGGCATGACAACGGTCATGTCCAAGACTTCTACAACTACATCAGTAAAAAGATAGTAGTCAAATTGCAGATTAATTTTAAGGTATATTACTTATTTCTATTATTCATCTTATGTTTATTTAGTAATTGATACAGTTGTACTCATATTATTTTCATTACTTAAATTATGTTGTAGTTTTAGGACTGGATTATGTTGCTGCTTCGGGAGACCTATCGGATGTTCATGGTTCATGTTGTTGCTTTGTATTATGTATGTTGGATTGTAATACAATTATATGTTGAATTGTAATATAATTATAATTGTAATACAATTATTCGTGGTTCATGTCAATACTTTGTATTATGCTTCATATTATGTTTAGTTATGTTTATGATTACTTATTTCGTTTCGTTCGAGTTATTGTATATCACAGTTATGGATTCCGGTCCTTCCGATCACACTATACTATATGATCAGGAGGTATATAGATCAACTATGGTATGGGATAAACAGGATACTATGATTTTACATTATCGTCGATGAGAGATGTTATGCGCAGATCGATACCGCTAGATCAGTGCATAGTGCCTTTGTTGATTCATTCCGGTTTTTATGGACTTGCACGAATTGGTTTCATTAAATTGGACTAGCATTTGATCACTACTCTTGTCGAGCATTAGCGTCCAGAGACCACACTTTTCATTTCCCGCAGTGAGAGCTCAGCATCACCCTCCAGGATGTTGCTATTCAACTTGGTTTGCCAGTTGATGGTCTACCAGTGACAGGTTCTACAGGGATAGATTGGGGGCAACTCTATCATGATTTATTAGGAGTTGTCCCACCACAAGGTAGACTCCAGGGATCGCGGTTGAGTCTGGTCTGGCTTACCGAGCAGTTTCAGCAGTTAGATATTGATGCCGATTAGATAGCCATACAGCGCTATGCTCGAGCATACATTTTGTAGCTGATGGGTGGGTGTCTATTTATGGATAAATTTGGGAATATGATGCATCTCATATTTTTGCCCATACTTCCAGATTTGGATGATGCTAGAAACTATAGTTGGGGTAGTGCAGGGCTCGCATGGTTATACAGAGAGATGTGTAGGGCAAATAGAAGAAATGCTAGTGACATTGTCGGTCCATTGTTATTACTATAGCTATGGGCATGGGATAGATTCATTATCCTTGCACCACGTAGATTACAGCGTAAGGCTCCAGATCCAATGATCGATTTCGATGATGGAGCTGGTTTACCACAGGATCCTTTAGGGATGCGGTAAGTTCTGTGTTTATATTAAATTTTATACTATGTATGATATTTACCGACTTATTTAATAAATTTATTTTGTAGATGGAGAAACAATTTTTGTGTGATACAGGTACCGACACATATGGTCTCTTCTTATCATTACTTAATAGATCACCTGAGATTAAACGAGGTAATCATTAGTGCTTATTCTTTTTTAAACGATTGACTAGTCTTATATGTTCTTGTTTAACGAATTATGCTTTAAATTATTTATGAATAGGTGATATAGTAGCCATATTCTGTCGATCTACTTGCATAGTTACCAGACAGGCCGAGGTCGCAGTACAAGTTGGGAATCCCGACAGGCCGAGAGTACCCAAAAAAAAGAGAAGAAGAAAAGCGCAACAATAACAACAAGAAAGCGAAAAGATAGGAGGCTCAGTTCCGCGCAGGGTCGGAGCCCTCGGCCTGGGTCGCGCGCTCCGCGTCCTCGCCTTCGGCGGCTGCCGGCTCAGGGGGCTGCTCCGGGGCCACGGCCTCGTCGGTCGCCGGGGCCGCAGGCATGGTGTCGGCCGCACCGGAGGCTTTGCTCTCAGGTCCTTGCCTCGTACCTCCGAGCACCACCCCACTGAGGTCGAGCTCGGGGTAGAAGGCCCCTACCTTCTCCCGGCACATCCGGAACCCCTTCAGGAAGGAGTCCACGGTGGCCTCCCGGACCTCCGACGTGTACTCGTCAGAAGCCCGGAACTTCGGGACGGCCTCCTGCGCCTCCCGCTTCGCGGCCTCCAGGAGCCCGTTGACGTACGCACTCCGCTCCTTCGCCGCGTTCGCATCTCGCCTGGCCTCCTCTAGCTAGCGCTCCAGCCACTGGGAGTGGGCCTGAAGACGAGCCCTCTCAGCTGCGTCCTCCTCCGCGCGACGCTGGTGAGAGACCCTCTCCTCCGACAGAGAAGACTCCAGCTCCTTGTTCCGCCCTTCGGTGCGCGCCAGGTCAGTCTGGAGGGCCTGATTGTTTGCTCGCAGCTCGACCCCCTTTTCCATGAGGTCCTTGACGTCGGCCGCGAGCTTGCCGAGCTTCTTCTCCTTCTCGGCATCCTTCTTCGCGTTCCCTACGAGGAAGTTCCTCAGTAGGAGAACGTCATTCCCAATCTGCACAAGTGAAGCGATCGGGTTAGAAGAAAGACTACCCGAGGTCACGGAAGATAGAAGAAAATGAGTTCGGGCTTACCGTAAAGAGCTGCGGGAGGATCCCGAGCAGAGCGCCAGCATAGTCCCGGCCGCCCCGAGCTCGGCGGTCCCGGGCTGTGGAGGCGTACTCCATCACCTTCTCCGCGAGCCCTTTGTCGCGGATGACTGAACACCGGTGGGTGATCACCGGTGGCGGAGCCGTCAGGTCAGCTCCGGCGGTGACTGTCCCTCCAGCAGGAATCGCGGCCGATGGGCCGGCAGAGGACACGGGCTGCGCCGTCGGAGCCGTGGCGATGATAGGGCCGGTGCTGGACGAGGCTGCGGGCGGTGGAGCCCCCTCGATGGCAGCACCACCGGGTCTGACAGCTGAGGAATCAACGGCCCCGCCCCGAGGCAGCCTGGGCGGGGGAGCAGCGGCCGCTGCACTAGGTACAGTCACCGGCGCAACCTCCTGGCTCGCCTCGGTGCGAGCCCTCTTGGCCGCGGGCTCATCTACCTCGGGGACGTCTCTCTGGGCCGCGCCCTCCAGGAGGCTCTCCAGTGAGAACTTCATGCCTGCAATGCAAAAGAGTAGAAGGTTAGCCAGCTTGGTTATAAAGAAAAAAGAATGCAAGAGTCAAGGGAGGACCGAATCTCACCCGACTCGCGGATGGGACTGATCCCGGTCTCAAAAAGATTCTGCTCCGAGAGCAGAACCTCGAGCGCCGGGACCACGTCGCTCAGGAGCAGGGAGTAGGCCTCCTGGTCCGCCGGCTTGACCTGGGAGTTCCGGTTCGGAGACCGGTCTGGTTCACTCCAGGCCCAGTCGACATCTTCGACCAAGGCAAAGAAAAACCGGCTCTTCCAGCCCTTGATAGAAGAAGGGAGGTCGAACCGGAGACACCTGGGCCGGGGCGAGATGTACCACCAGCCGTCATCAGTGGAGTACCTCTTCAGGGTGAACATGGCCCTGAAGAGGGAGAAATGGGCAACAAACCCGTGGAAATGACAAAAACTATGAAAGAAAAGATGACCCGGATGGCATTGGGAGCCAACTGGGCCGGAATAAGACGGAAATGGCTAAGAAAGGAGAGGAAGAAGGGGTGCAGAGGGAATCGAAGACCCCCGAGGAAGAAGTCTTCATAGAAGGTTATGCGGCCAGGACCACTCATGGTGACGCGTTTCCCGGGCCACGGAACGAATAGACGGATTGATCCCGGGATGCCGTAGACCTCCCGGAGCAAAGAAAGATCGCCCTCGGTCATGGTGGAAGCATGACCGGAGGGACCGGCGGGAAGAAGAGGCAGAGCAGGAAGAGAAAGAAGAGGAAGAGCGGAAGCAATCGGAGGAGACCGGACCCCCCTGGGGATGCCGATGGTGACACCCCCAGGTTGCAGATGCCTGCGGATCTCCTCCGAGATCGTTTCCTCCTCTGAAGAGGAAGGAGATGGAGTCCTCGGCCGGGACGGATCGGCCTCGTCCGGATTAGAAGAAACATAGTGACGACGCGCCATGACAAAGAAGGAAACAAAGATTCAGAGAAGAAGGGGGAGAGGGGAACTAGAAAGAAGGATGGAGGCACTCACCGAAAATACGCCAAGCGAACGCGAGGCAACGGTAGTTAGCCTGTAGCAAACCGCCCACGGAGCAAGGGGAAAGGCCTCATTCCGGAAAGTCCCCTCCTTTTCAAACTCAGTCGACAGCAGCCGTACCCGTCATTCCGCCTCGAGCCACAGGATGATCGCCGCGTGGACGCACGCCCGACACCGACGCCTCGTTAGCAGGGTAATGGCCTCTGCCTCGAAGCGACGCATTTATTGTGGGCAAGTGGGCGACGCGTGGCGGCTTCCTATAGGGCTTCGGGTGCATCGAGAAGCGGCGACGAGGATCATGGCAATTATGATGCAAGATCTTCGCCTCCCCACGTCATATACGCATTTAATCCCATCGTTCCGTTCTACGATGCCCCAACGGAATGGTGGGCTGGGGGGCAACTGTTACGGCCGTATCGATGACGTGGTCGGGCTCAGATACCGTCAGATATGATCGAGCCACGTGGAGGTTTCTTCGACCGAGTCAGCGTCACATTGCCGAGATCGAGCTCGGCCAGGCTACCTCGCCAGACGACTTCCCGAAGACGTTATCGCCCTTGCCGAAGTCGAGCTCGGTTCGGGGCTCCTCCTGCCACCTCGCCAGGTGTCCACCCAGGAGGGGTCCGCCTAGGCCGAGGTCGGCCACTTCTTCGCTCCTTCGCCAGGCGACCTCCGGAGACGGGTCCACCTCGGCCGAAGCCAGGCGACCTCCTGCCACCTCGCCAGGTGTCCACCCAAGAGGGGTCCACCCAGGCCGAGGTCGGCCGATCCTTCGCCCCTTCGCCAGGTGGTCCCCGGAGACGGGTCCACCTCGGCCGAAGCTAGGCGACCTCCTGCCACCTCGCCAGGTGTCCACCCAGGAGGGGTCCACCCAGGCCGAGGTCGGCCGATCCTTCGCCCCTTCGCCAGGTTGTCCCCGGAGATGGGTCCACATCGGCCGAAGCCAGGCGACCTCCTGCCACCTCGCCAGGTGTCCACCCAGGAGGGGTCCACCTAGGCCGAGGTCGGCTGATCCTTCGCTCCTTCGCCAGGTGGCCTCCGAAGACAGGTCCACCTCGGTCGAAGCCAGGCGACCTCCTGCCACCTCGCCAGGTGTCCACCCAGGAGGGGTCCACCTCGGTCGAGGTCAGGCCGCCTGTACAGAGAAGATCCCAACGAAAGAGATGCAGGTTTCGAGGTCAGCCCTCGAGCCGTGCGCATCACAGGCGGCACCCCGTACGGATGGTGGCGGCAGGCGAAACACCATTTACATCGGTCTGACAGGTCTCGCAGTCGAGAGGTGCGGTTCTGACAAAACAGGGCCCGTAAACGGACGGCACCTGCACTTAGGAGGGAGAGCGCTCTCACTGGGCCCGAGGTCTGACCGGCCGCCTTGCCGGCACCACCCCCTTCTGTCTTTGCCCTTTCCCCGCTGGGCTCGGCGAACGAGGTCAGAAAGCCGCCTGGCCCTCAACAACAAAAGGGGAAAGAGAAAAGGATGGGAAGGGGAGCCCCCTAGGAGGGGAAGACAGGCGAACAACGGAAGGAGATAAAAGGAAGGAAGCTAGGGACGGCAAGGTAAGCTGATCAAGCTGGGGACAAGCAAGAAACAGAGGCCAAAAGCCCCGCTCCGAGAGTGAGATCCAGGGTCCCGAGAGGGGATCGCTTGGCGTGAGCTCGGCAAGGAGGCCTGGCCAAATTTCTGGTCCCCATAGCACCTTTCTTGCTAGCAAATTCTCTGAGTCTGGGACTCCTTTGGGGGCCCGTCTTGGAGAATCTGTTCCTTCTCGTCGTCTACTGACTTGACCGTCGGAGCTCCCTCATCGGGATCCCCGGCCAGGGTCTTCTGACCCTCTCCTGCAGGTTCCCTCCAGCTAGGAGACTCCAGGAGCCAGGCGATCCGGTAGGATCGACAGATCCGAGGCACGGGCGCGGCGGCGAGATCGGCAACAGATTGGCGCACCAGGTAGGGGGGCAGGACAACACCCCCTAGCGGGAGCCAGCTTTCTGTAGGTACCGCGCTCTCCGACAATGGTAGTCACTCGTGGGTGCGAGGCGTCCACCAGCCGTGTGGGGGAGGTTCCCTCCCCTCAAGGGGCCCACAGCCCGGAGAGGGAGCTGGAAGCTCCCCCTCCTCTTCCACCACAGCCGACCTCAGCAGACGGGTCCCTCGCGGCCGTCATCCAACAGCTGTAGACCTTGACCTCGACGGTCCGGCAGCTTCAAAATCAGCAGCGATCTCTGGCCACGCAGCCGCAGCCAAGGACCCCCGCGGCCCGAGCCGCGGGACAGCGTGGGAGCCTGCGCTCCATTCAGGGCAGGCCATCCCACCCGAGGGCAGTCTCCAACCCCCGCAGGAGCCACCAAGCTCCCGCAAAAAGAGATTACTCCGGTTCGGCGGATCACGAGAGTCGATCCCCGGCCGATGAAGCTGAAACGGCGCATCGCAGCAAGCGACGCCGAGGCTTGACTTCGCGCCGAGACCGATCGGCGCCCCCTTCACCAGCGGCCTCGGTGGAAGACTCCACCGACGAGGCCATCAGGCGCCAGGCTGAGAGGCGCCTGGAGGAGCATGAGCACAAGTTAGCGGAGTTCGCCCACAGATTTGCCGACCTGCAGAACTCATCGGCGGACCCGGCGGGCTACGACTCCCGTCCCCCCTTCTCTGAAGAAATCCAGGCAGAGCCGATCCCAAAACGGTTCCGCATGCCGCAGGTGGATCCCTACGACGGGACCACCGACCCTCTGGACCATCTGGAGAGCTACAAAGCTCTCATGAGGGTCCAGGGGGCCACCGACGCTCTTTTGTGCATCGCCTTCCCAGCCACCCTCCGGAAGGCCGCTCGAGTCTGGTTCACCCGTCTCGAGCCCGGATCCATTTGCTCCTTCCACCAGCTGGAAGGAAAGTTTGTGGCGCACTTCGACGCTTGTCGAAAGGTGCCAAGAGAGGTGGATAGCCTCTTCTCCATCCGTCAGCAGGACCAGGAGCTGCTTCGGGACTACATCACCCGGTTCAAGACTGCAGCCCTGGAAATCTATAGCCTGGACGAGCCCGTCGCCATGCTGGCTTTGAAGCGCGGGCTCAAGACGTCCCGCCTGACCTACTCCCTGGACAAGAAGCCGCCCAGGACGTACTCCGAGCTCCTCCTCCGCACCCATAAGTACATCCGAGCGGAGGAGGCCGACCGCACCCGTCGAGAGCTAGACGGTAAGACTCTGAAGAGGCCGCCCCCGAGGGATATCCCGGGAGCTCGGAAGCCTGGGCCATCTGCCGACCCTCGCCCGAATCCAAGGCCGAGGGGCGAGGCCACTCCGGAGCGGAGGTTCACCCCTCTCCTCGCACCTCCGCCGACCTCCTCCTCAGAACCCGAGGGCTATCCGGGACAAATCGAAGTACTGCCAGTTCCACCGCGAGCACGGTCACGACACGGAGGAGTGTCGCAACCTGAAACGAGAGATCGAGGAGCTGATCAAGAGGGGCTACCTCAGGAAGTTCGTCAGGAACGAGGTCCCCCCGGAGGGGCAGCCGCTCGCGGCTTTACCGCCAGCACCTGCAATCGATAACCGCCCGACGGAGAAGCCCGTGGGCATGATCTCACACGGGGTCGGGAGAGCGGCGAAGAGAGCCCGGGAAGTCGGGAACTCGGAGAATGTAATCCCTCCCGAGGAGGGGAGGGATAATGAAAATGTAAACAACGATGCCATGGTGGTCGAGATGACCATCGCGAAGCATCCTGTACATCGAATCATGGTGGATAGTGGAAGCTCGGCTGACGTACTTTTTTACGATGCATTCTCTCGGATGAATTTGTCCCACGGTCAGCTGAGACCGGTACATACCCCCCTGGTGGGTTTTACAGGGGACTCCGTGGGGGTCGAAGGGGAGATCACTCTCCCGGTTACCGCCGGATCCCCACCTCGGCAGACGACCGTCCTGATGACGTTCACCGTCGTCAGGCTCCCTTCGCCTTACAACGCCATTCTCGGGCGTCCCGGGCTCAACCAACTGGACGCCATGATTTCTACAAAAAGGTTGTTGGTGCAGTTCCCCACGCGTTCCGGGCTCGGGGAGATGAAGGGGACGACCCAGCCGGTCCCGTATTGCCTCCAAACGGTCCTGGGCGCCCGGGGCGCGGAGCTCGCCCCCGATGTTGACGACCTCGACCTAAGAGAGAAGGAACCCATGGGAGGGCCCGTAGAGCGCCTGTTGACTTATCCCCTCGGTTCGGACCCGCTGAAGATGGTGCAAGTCGGGGCCCAACACCCCGAAGAAGAACGGACCCACCTGCTGGAGTTCCTCCGTGCGAACGCAGACGTGTTTGCCTGGTCGGCGGCCGACATGCCGGGCATTCCGCCCGAGGTCATCATGCACAGGTTAAACGTGGACCCAAGCTGCCGCTCGGTTCGCCAGAAGAAGAGGAGCTTTGCCATGGAGACACAGAAGGCCATCAATGAGGAGGTGGAGAAACTCCTCGCCGCCGGCTTTGTGCGGAAAGTCCAGTATCCCAGCTGGCTAGCAAACGTGGTCATGGTAAGGAAGAGTAGTGGTAAGTGGAGGATCTGTGTGAACTACACCGACCTCAACCGAGCTTGCCCAAAGGACAGCTTCCCTCTTCCAAATATCGACCAGCTAGTCGACACCACCTCGGGACATCGCCTCCTGTCATTCATGGATGCCTTCTCTGGATACAACCAGATCCGAATGAGCCCGGAGGACGAAGAGCATACCGCTTTCATAACTGACCACGGACTTTTTGCTACAGAATGATGCCATTCGGCTTCAAGAACGCTGGAGCTACGTACCAGCATCTGGTCAACAGGATCTTCAAGGACCAGATCGGCCGCAACATGCAGGTGTACGTGGACGATATGCTGGTAATGAGCAAACCCGATTCGGACCACGTAGCTGACTTGGCGGAGACATTCGGCAACTTCCGACGTCATCAGATGAAGCTGAACCCGGCGAAGTGCGCCTTCGGTGTCTCCGCCGGGAAATTCCTAGGATTCATGGTGACCCAAAGAGGAATTGAAGCCAACCCGGAGAAGGTCCAGGCCATCCTGGACATGGAGCAGCCCGCCTCCAAGAAGCAAGTGCAGCAACTCACCGGCCGAGTTGCGGCCCTCAGCCGCTTTATCTCCAGGTCGGCAGATCGCTGCCGTCCCTTTTTCAAGGTGCTGAGAAAGATGAACGACTCGCTTGGACCGAGAAATGCCAGGAGGCCTTTGAATTGCTGCAGAAGACGCTCACATCGCCACCGTTGGTGTCCAGGCCCGAGGAGGGGGAGGAACTCATCCTCTACCTGGCGGTCACCCCGGAAGCCGTCAACTCGGTCCTGGTTCGGACCAATGACCAAGGAGTCCAGCGGCCGGTATACTATACCAGCAAACTTCTCCGCGACGCGGAGCTCAGGTATTCTCGGCCCGAGAAACTCGTTTTCGCGCTAATAGTGTCTGCCCAACGTCTCAGGCCCTATTTCCAAGCGCATCCCATCGCTGTCCTGACGGATCAACCGCTGAAAGCGGTGCTCAGCCGACCCGACACTTCGGGACGATTGGCGAAATGGGCACTGAAACTCAGCGAGTTCGACATTGCGTACAGGCCAAGGTTGGCCATGAAGGTGCAGGTGCTGGCCGACTTCTTGGTCGAATGTGCAGGCTTAGGCAAGGAGCCCGAGGAAGGCCCCTTAGGCCAGCCGCTGAAGACGGGCCCCGATGAGCCCGGAGAGGACGTCTGGATCCTCCATGTGGACGGAGCCTCGAACTCCGGCGGGAGCGGAGCCGGACTCATCCTTGCCAACAGCGACGGGGTCGTCGCCGAATGCGCGCTCCGTTTCCAATTCGCCACGACCAATAATCAGGCGGAGTACGAGGCACTTCTTGCCGGGCTGAGAGTCTCCCACGAGCTGGGCGTGACCAACCTCAAAGGTTTCACTGATTCCCAGCTCGTGGCGGGACAGGTCTCCGGGGAGTATGCCGCGCATGACCCCCAAATGGCGAAATACTTGGAGCTCGTCAAAGCGGGCGCGTCCAGATTCCGGCGCTTCAACATCTTCCACATCCCCTGCAGGGAGAACACCCGTGCGGATACTCTCTCCCGGCTGGCGACCCTGCCGGACTCGATGCTGGGCCGCGCTCATGTGGAGCGCCTTGAGATCCCAAGCCTCGAGACCCCGGTGGAGGTCCATTAGGTCAGCCATGAACCCAGCTGGATGGACAAGTATGCCGAATACATCACCAGTGGCACCCTGCCGGAGGACCGCGAGGCGGCTCGCCTTATCAGAAAGAAAGCCGTGCGATTCGTCCTGATGGATGGGCAATTGTATCGAAGGTCCTACTCCTACCCCCTCCTCAAGTGTGTAGGACCCGCGGAAGCCAAGCTCGTGCTCCAGGAGATTCACGAAGGCATCTGCGGGAACCACGTGGGGGGCAGAGCATTGGCCTACAAGGCCCTTCGTCAGGGCTACTTCTGGGAGACGATGAAGGAAGACGCCGCTGACTTCGTGAAGAAGTGCGATCGGTGCCAGCGTCACGCCACGGTGCAACGGCAGCCCTCCAACCCAATCTCCTAGCTTTCAGCTCCCTGGCCATTCGCCCAGTGGGGGATGGACCTCCTGGGCCCATTCCCGCCGGTGTATGGACAACGGAAGTTCTTGATAGTGGCCATCGACTACTTCACGAAGTGGGTCGAGGCCGAACCCTTGGCGCGGATCACTGAAGCAAACGTCGCCAAGTTCTTTTGGAAGTCGATCGTTTGCCGCTTCGGCCTCCCCCACACCGTGGTTACTGACAACGGGCGCCAGTTCGACTGCCGGGAGTTTGAAGAGTTCTGCGACGACCTCGGCATCAGGCATCGCTTCACCTCGGTGGCGCATCCCCAGACCAATGGAGAGGCCGAAGTCATGAACAGGACCATTTTGCAGGGCCTCCGCACGCGGCTGGATCAGGCCAAAGGCAGATGGGCCGAGGAGCTCCCCAGCGTCCTTTGGGCATACCACACCACCCCGAGGATGGCTACCGACGAGACCCCGTTCAACCTCATCTTCGGAGCCAAGCGGTCATCCCGATCGAACTCAGCCTACCCACGCTGTGTGTGGAGCAATATGACGAGACAGAAAACCCCGCCAGGATGATGCTCAACCTTGACCTTCTTGAGGAGACGAGGGACAAGGCCCGAGTTCGGATGGTGGCGTATAGGCAGCGTGTGGCCAGGTATTACAACTCCCGAGTACGGCCGAAGTTTTTTCGTCCCAGAGATCTGGTCCTCCGGCGCGCTGAAGCTTCTTAGCCACGGGAATGCGATAAGCTCTCACCCAACTGGGAGGGCCCATACCGGGTAGCAGAAGCCCTCCCCCACGGCGCCTGCTACCTGGAGGAGTTGGGAGGTGCCAGGTTCCCCCGGACATGGAACGCCTCGAACCTAAGAGTGTATTATCAGTAATGTAAGGTTCCCCACTCCTGCAATAAAGTTTCCTTGCTTCAAACACTCTCTTCTCACTTTGTAGGGAAACCGGCGCATGGCCCTGAGTTCGGCACGCTCGATCATGGCCGACGGCCGAAGGAAGCGGGAGATCCTGGGCCTCGGCCTGGAAGGTGGGACAGAACCCAGTTCGCCCATGTAAGCCCGGAGAACAGCTCAGCAAGCCGCGCAAGGCTTGAGAAAGCCTGCGGCCCCGGGGTTCAGTCCAAAAGTCCTGGGCTTCGGCCTGGAAGGTGGCGCAGAACCCAGTTCGCCCATGCAAGCATGAAGAACAGCTCGGCAAGCCGCGCAAGGCTTGAGAAAGCCTGCGGCCCCAGGGTTCAGTCCGGAAGTCCTGGGCTTTGGCTTTGAAGGTGGCGCAGAACCCAGTTCGCCCATGCAAGCACGGAGAACAGCTCGGTAAGCCGCGCAAGGCTTGAGAAAGCCTGCGGCCTCGGGGTTCAGTCCGGAAGTCCTGGGCTTCGGCTTGGAAGGTGGCGCAGAACCCAGTTCGCCCATGCAAGCACGGAGAACAGCTCGGCAAGCCGCGCAATGCTTGAGAAAGCCTGCGGCCCCGGGGTTCAGTCCGGAAGTCCTGGGCTTCGGCCTGGAAGGTGGCGCAGAACCCAGTTCGCCCATGCAAGCACGGAGAACAGCTCGGCAAGCCGCGCAAGGCTTGAGAAAGCCTGCGGCCCCGGGGTTCAGTCCGGAAGTCCTGGGCTTCGGCCTGGAAGGTGGCGCAGAACCCAGTTCGCCCATGCAAGCACGGAGAACAGCTCGGCAAGCCGCGCAAGGCTTGAGAAAGCCTGCGGCCCCGGGGTTCAGTCCGGAAGTCCTGGGCTTCGGCCTGGAAGGTGGCGCAGAACCCAGTTTGCCCATGCAAGCACGAAGAACAGCTTGGCAAGCCGCGCAAGGCTTGAGAAAGCTTGCGGCCCCGGGGTTCAGTCCGGAAGTCCCGGGCTTCGGCCTGAAAGGCGGGGCGGAAACCACTTCACCCACGCGAGCATAAAGGCAATCCCAAGGCCAGACCCGCTCAAGGCCTACTCTGACGCCACGCGGTCCGGAATGTCCCAACCTTCGATCTGAGCGACAGACGGGACCAGGTCCACACTCATTCCGGCACTCCACATCGACATCTCAAGAAAGAAAAAGAGAAGATGGGAGAGTGGGAAAGAAAGTGAACTCAAGATTTAGACAAATAGAGCTTTCATTGATCCAAGGAGCAGTACAAGCTGGGAATCTCGACAGGCCGGGAGTCCCCAAAAAAAGAGAAGAAGAAAAGCGCAACAATAACAACAAGAAAGCAAAAAGATAGGAGGCTCAGTTCCGTGCAGGGTCGGAGCCCTCGGCCTGGGTCGCGCGCTCCACGTCTCGCCTTCGGCGGCTGCCGGCTCAGGGGGCTGCTCCGGGGCCACGGCCTCGTCGGTCGCCGGGGCCGCAGGCGTGGCGTCGGCCGCACCGGAGGCTCTGCTCTCAGGTTTTTGCCTCCTACCTCCGAGCACCACCCCACTAAGATCGAGCTCGGGGTAGAAGGCCCCTACCTTCTCCCGGCACATCCGGAACCCCTTCAGGAAGGAGTCCATGGCGACCTCCCGGACCTCCGACGTGTACTCGTCGGAAGCCCGGAACTTCGGGACGGCCTCCTGCGCCTCCCGCTTCGCGGCCTCCAGGAGCCCGTTGACGTACGCACTCCGCTCCTTCACCGCGTTCGCATCTCGCCTGGCCTCCTCCAGCTGGCGCTCCAGCCACTGGGAGTGGGCCTGAAGACGAGCCCTCTCAGCTGCGTCCTCCTCCGCGCGATGCTGGTGAGAGACCCTCTCTTCCGACAGAGAAGACTCCAGCTCCTTGTTCCGCCCTTCGGCGCGCGCCAGGTCAGTCTGGAGGGCCTGATTGTTTGCTCGCAGCTCGACCCCCTTTTCCATGAGGTCCTTGACGTCGGTCGCGAGCTTGCCGAGCTTCTTCTCCTTCTCGGCATCCTTCTTCGCGTTCCCTACGAGGAAGTTCCTCAGTAGGAGAACGTCATTCCGAATCTGCACAAGTGAAGCGGTCGGGTTAGAAGAAAGACTACCCGAGGTCATGGAAGATAGAAGAAAATGAGTTCGGGCTTACCGTAAAGAGCTGTGGGAGGATCCCGAGCAGAGCGTCAGCATAGTCCCGGCCACCCCGAGCTCGGCGGTCCCGGGCTGTGGAGGCGTACTCCATCACCTTCTCCGCGAGCCCTTTGTCGCGGATGACTGAACACCGGTGGGTGATCACCGGTGGCGGAGCCGTCAGGTCAGCTCCGGCGGTGACTGTCCCTCCAGCAGGAATCGCGGTCGATGGGCCGGCAGAGGACACGGGCTACGCCGTCGGAGCCACGACGATGATAGGGCCGGCGCTGGACGAGGCTGCGGGCGGTGGAGCCCCCTCGACGGCAGCACCACCGGGTCTGACAGCTGAGGAATCAATGACCCCGCCCCGAGGCAGCCTGGGCGGGGGAGCAACGGCCGCTGCACTAGGTACAGTCACCGGCGCAACCTCCTGGCTTGCCTCGGTGCGAGCCCTCTTGGCCGCGGGCTCATCTACCTCGGGGACGTCTCTTTGGGCCGCGCCCTCCAGGAGGCTCTCCAGTGAGAACTTCATGCCTACAATGCAAAAGAGTAGAAGGTTAGCCAGCTTGGTTATAAAGGAAAAAGAATGCAAGAGTCAAGGGAGGACCGAATCTCACCCGACTCGCGGATGGGACTGATCCCGGCCTCAAAAAGATTCTGCTCCGAGAGCAGAACCTCGAGCGTCGGGGCCACGTCGCTCAGGAGCGGGAGCAAGCCTCCTGGTCCGCCGGCTCGACCTGGGAGTTCCGGTTCGGAGACCGGTTCGGTTCACTCCAGGCCTAGTCGACATCTTCGACCGAGGCAAAGAAAAACCGGCTCTTCCAGCCCTTGATAGAAGAAGGGAGGTCGAACTGGAGACACCTGGGCCGGGACGAGATGTACCACCAGCCGTCATCAGTGGAGTACCTCTTCAGGGTGAACATGGCCCTGAAGAGGGAGAAACGGGCAACAAACCCGTGGAAATGACAAAAAACTATGAAAGAAAAGATGACCCGGATGGCATTGGGAGCCAACTGGGCCGGAATAAGACGGAAATGGCTAAGAAAGGAGAGGAAGAAGGGGTGCAGAGAGAATCGAAGACCCCCGAGGAAGAAGTCTTCATAGAAGGCTATGCGGCCGGGGCCACTCATGGTGACGCGTTCCCCGGGCCGCGGAACGAATAGACGGATTGATCCCGGGATGCCGTAGGCCTCCCGGAGCAAAGAAAGATCGCCCTCGGTCATGGTGGAAGCATGACCGGAGGGACCGGCGGGAAGAAGAGGCGGAGCAGGAAGAGAAAGAAGAGGAAGAGCGGAAGCAATCGGAGGAGACCGGACCCCCTTGGGGATGCCGATGGTGACACCCCCAGATTGCAGACGCCTGCGTATCTCCTTCGGGATCGTTTCCTCCTCTGAAGAGGAAGGAGATGGGGTCCTCGGCCGGGACGGACCGGCCTCGTCCGGATTAGAAGAAACATAGCGACGACGCGCCATGACAAAGAAGGAAACAAAGATTCAGAGAAGAAGGGGGAGAGGGGAACTAGAAAGAAGGATGGAGGCACTCACCGAAAATACGCCAAGCGAACGCGGGGCAACGGAAGTTAGCCTGCAGCAAACCGCCCATGGAGCAAGGGGAAAGGCCTCATTCCGAAAAGTCTCCTCCTTTTCAAACTCAGTCGACAGCAGCCGTACCCGTCATTCCACCCCGAGCCACTGGATGATCGCCGCGTGGATGCATGCCCGACACCGACGCCTCGTTAGCAGGGTAACGGCCTCTGCCTCGAAGCGACGCATTTATTATGGGCAAGTGGGCGACGCGTGGCGGCTTCCTATAGGGCTTCGGGCGCATCGAGAAGCGGCGACGAGAATCATGGCAATTATGATGCAAGATCTTCGCCTCCCCACGTCATATCCGCATTTAATCCCGCCGTTCCGTTCTACGATGTCCCAACGGAACGGCGGGCTTGGGGGCAACTGTTACGGCCGTATCGATGACATGGTCGGGCTCAGATACCGTCAGATATGATCGAGCCACGTGGAGGTTTCTTCGACCGAGTCAGCGTCACATTGCCGAGATCGAGCTCGGCCAGGCTACCTCGCCAAACGACTTCCCGAAGACGTTATCGCCCTTGCCGAAGTCGAGCTCGGTTCGGGGCTCCTCCTGCCACCTCGCCAAGTGTCCACCCAGGAGGGGTCCGCCTAGGCCGAGGTCGGCCACTTCTTCGCTCCTTCGCCAGGCGACCTCCGGAGATGGGTCCACCTCGGCCGAAGCCAGGCGACCTCCTGCCACCTCGCCAGGTGTCCACCCAGGAGGGGTCCACCCAGGCCGAGGTCGGCCGATCCTTCGCCCCTTCGCCAGGTGGTCCCCGGAGACGGGTCCACCTCGGTCGAAGCCAGGCGACCTCCTGCCACCTCGCCAGGTGTCCACCCAGGAGGGGTCCACCCAGGCGAGGTCGGCCGATCCTTCGCCCCTTCACCAGGTGGTCCCCGGAGACGGGTCCACCTCGACCGAAGCCAGGCGACATCCTGCCACCTCGCCAGGTGTCCACCCAGGCCGAGGTCGGCTGATCCTTCGCTCCTTCGCCAGGTGGCCTCCGAAGACAGGTCCACCTCGGCCGAAGCCAGGCGACCTCCTGCCACCTCGCCAGGTGTCCACCCAGGAGGGATCCACCTCGACCGAGGTCAGGCCGCCCGTACAGAGAAGATCCCAACGAAAGAGGCGCAGGTTTCGAGGTCAGCCCTCGAGCCGTGCGCATCACAGGCGGCGCCCCGTACGGATGGCGGCGGCACGCGAAACACCACTTACATCGACCCAACAGGTCCCGCAGTCGAGAGGCGCGGTTCTGACAAAACAGGGCCCGTAAACGGACGGCGCCTGCACTTAGGAGGGAGAGCGCTCTCACTAGGCCCGAGGTCTGACCGGCCGCCTTGCCGGCGCCACCCCCCTTCTGTCTTTGCCCTTTCCCTGCTGGGCTCGGCGAACGAGGTCGGAAAGCCGCGTGGCCCTCAACACCAAAAGGGGAAAGAGAAAAGGATGGAAAGGGGAGCCCCCCAGGAGAGGAAGACAGGCGAACAACCGGAGGAGATAAAAGGAAGGAAGCTGGGGACGACAAGGTAATCTGATCAAGCTGGGGACAAGCAAGAAATAGAGGCCAAAAGCCCTGCTCCGAGAGTGAGATCCAGGGTCCCGAGAGGGGATCGCTTGGCGTGAGCTCGGCAAGGAGGCCCGGCCAAATTTCTGGTCCCCATAGCACCTTTCTTGCTAGCAAATTCTCTGAGTCTGGGACTCCTTCGGGGGCCCGTCTTAGAGAATCTGTTCTTTCTCGTCATCTACTGACTTGACCGTTGGAGCTCCCTCGCCGGGATCCCCGGCCAGGGTCTTCTGACCCTCTCCTGCAGGTTCCCTCCAGCCAGGAGACTCCAGGAGCCAGGCGGTCCGGTAGGATCGACGGATCCGAGGCACGGGCGCGGCGGCAAGATCGGCAACAAGTAGAGTAATACTTACCTGATAAAGTGATGCACCGGTTCGGGATTCGACAGGTCGTGCCTAACTTGGTTGATACGCATTCGGCTCTGCACCACATCGATATGAGGGGACGACCCGACCAGGACTGGTCTGCCACTCATCATGAGTTTGTTCATTTATGGATGATTCGACTTGATCATATTGTAGATGGTGCTCCAAATGATGGTATCATGGATTATCACGATCCCTATATGCAGTGGTACCGTAGCATCACGCGTCGATTCATCAGTCATCCTAGCACAGTTAATGATTATATGGTAAAAAATTTAAGTTTTGCTATTTATTAATATTAAATTTTATATTTCTTGAAATTCATTGTTTATTTTTATCTTACATAGCAGTGCCATCATGCGGTACTTCGACTTGGTCATCCAGATTGCATAGCGACGAACTCCAAGACTATTATGGAGGTTTGTCATTTTGTCCTTCATACTGTTGGTGAGCATGCACGTGTCCCATTACAAGAGTTTTATCAAGGGGTCGACAGAGAGTACGAGACTCCTTCGCCTTACCACTATGCATCTTCATTGGGAGCACCTTCATCATTCTAGCACAGACGAGGTACTCGACATTATAGTACCTCTCCATATCCGATGCCCGACTTCACATCTACTGATGTTGTTGCTGCACATTTTGAGTATACTGCTGTACTGGATTGAAGGTTAAAACATTCAAGCATGCTGGATAGAAAAAATGCATTTTAAAATTATTTTAAAACATGCACAGCGGAAGGCTCGGTAGATAGATCAAGATGATCTACCGATCTACCCGCAACAGGATCTAGTATAAAAATCTAGCATGCAAGGAAACAATAACAGCAAAAAAGAAACAAAGATATAAAAGTACCTTACCGTTATACCTCTGAAAATACTGTGAGAAAAAGGAGGAAGGCGCCCAAGCCACACACGTGTCTGGCCTCTACAGGTAATCCACACCAGGGCTTGGCACTGATCAACTCCCTCGGAGTGCTAGCTCTTCAAGATCCTTCGGGTCGATCTTCTTCCGGGAAGACAAGGAGGAGAGGTGGAACCCTTCCCAAGAAATTCTCTTCCCAAGACCTAGCTTGAATGCTAGATTTTTCACACCCAATCCTAAGTCCTCACACAACCCCTCTTCTTCTTCTAGTTCTTCTAACAATCTACAGCCTCTAAATGACCTTGATTTATAGGGGCAGCCATGAGAGGGAGAAAGAGGAAGGAGTGATTGAGGGAGAAGGTCAAGGGCCATACCAAATGGGTCCAAGCCAAAGAAGGTAAGTATGACTATCATACCAAGAAAGCTTGGAGCCAAAATGCCTAAAAACCGAAATTCGAATTCAAAATTCGAAGTCAAAACATTCTAGAAATTCTTTCCAGAAAATCTGCTCATCACAGGAAGTGTCGACACTTACAAAATGTCAAGTGTCGATACTTTCCTAGTGTCGACTCAAGCAAGTGTCGACACTTGGAACATGGTCGATCATATTGATCTCTGGTGACAGCAAACGATTCTCAATCGTCGATTAGCCTTAAGATCAGATAGAAACTCCTATAGTGTGTGACCCCATAGGTTCGAACACTAAGCCGGTAGCACTGGAACATTTTCAGTACCAGTCAAAGTTCTCATCTAGCAATGACACCCGATGTCCGGATAGGTCGAAGATGCAGAGCACCTCACAAGAACCTCTGGTATATGGTTACCGTATAATTCATCCCTTTGACCTCAAAATGCTCAAGACGACATAGGGTTTGACTACCAACCCTAATATGGTTTATCCAGATTGTATCTAAACTTTACAAGTTCTATGACTCATCACAAGAACTACCCTGGCTAAGGATTTGCTAAATTGAGATATAGTGAGTCATTCACTCCAAACTATTTGGAGGGATCAATTCCATCTTGATCCACCACAGCTCCATAAGTACTTGACTGTACCCAGAAACCTTCCGTCACTAGATTAGAAATCCAGGTAGTCCGGCATCAAAGTACAGTGAGTTGCTTGCAAGCTACCATGATGATCTCAGGTCTGAGAGACACATATACCATATCCCATCGCGAGCAACCCTTTGGCAGAAGGGAGCTCCGCAGATGGTCACATTTAGTGAGATGTCACACATTTTACTTGCATGTCACACCAGTGTCTCCACACTCCTTGGTTAAGAGGATAACCAACAAATGTGACATACAACAACCTACACTTGATACATCGTCGTCCTAAAATAATGTATCATTTGGTTGTGAACCAGTTTAAGAACTACTTGATATATCCTCTCTATATCAAAACAATGTAATTCTAAGGACTTCATCATACAAGAGTTCATTTCAAGAAAATACAAATATGATGAACAGCTAAAGAATAACTTTTATTCATTAAAAAAATTCATATACAATTACAAGATTAGCACAACCGTCTACAGTCCAGACGATTGGCATTGGGACACAATTCCCAACACAGACTACATGATGCAGCACGATTATTCTGGACATCGAGGACAGGCCTATGGCGAGGGTTCGTCGCATCACGTGTCAGCACAGCAGGCATACCAGGTCATGGAGCATGTGACAGAGCATCAGCCATCAGCTGAAGTTGCACCTCCACCTCGTCGTGTCCAGCCTCCACGTAGGAAGAGACGGCCACCATGTGGGACCTAGGATCTTTTTTTTTTTTTTTTAATGCATTGTATTTGTAAAACTATATTTTGAAATAGAATTTAATTATCAATTTCATGATTTCTCATGTAGCATCAAGTTCTCATCAATGGCAACAGCAATAGCAATTATGAAATACAATACAATAATTAAGACAAAGAAGATATATAGATTGAAATGATATCCAGACCGATACCACTTTGGTTGACAACCGGATGTTAGTACGATTTCCAGTTTGGTACTAGTTCGGTCCATAGTTTATGGTTTAAGTGTTTAGGGTTTAGTGTTGGTAAAAAAAATTATTTACATCGAGTCGTGGAAGTGGGAGGGTCAGGCCAGTACCACCGGTCCGGGAGTCAGGGTCAGGCCACCAATCCTGCCACCGGTCCGGCCCCCAGTCCTGCCATTGGTCTTACCATTTGTCCGGCCTTTAGGGTTTGGCCATCGGTCCAGTCCCAGGTTCGGCCTCCGGTCAAGCCTCCAGTATTGCCACCGGTCCGGGATACTAAAAAATATTTTCACATATTAGTAATTATATGTATTTAATCCTAATTAGGTTAATAAAAAAAATTACTCCATTAGAAAGGTTGAACACAAATTCTGTAAATATTTAATAAAAAAATATTATTTAACAAAAAAATTTAGGAGTTTTATGTTTTCGATCTAAGATTGGTTTAGGGTTTAAGGTTTACGATCCAGGATTTAGGATTTAGGATTACGAATTAGAAGATTTGGGGTTTACGGCACCGATCGCGCCTTTAGGGTTTATCGATACGTATTGCACAAACCCGAATTTGAAACTAATTATATTATTTTTAATTTATAATTTTAATATAATTATAATAAAAAAAATTTTGATAAAAGATGTAATTTTAATGTAATATTAAATTATTTTCATAATTTTTTTTAAAATTTTTTTTTGCATAATTTGAAATATCTCTAGCAAGGAGCGGCAGTGGGCCAAGGGGAAAGAAATCGTGATGGGACATGCGGGAGGAAAAAGAAAGGAGGAAACAAAGGAAAAATAATTCAAAAATTTATTTTTGTATTTTTTCTGCATTATTTAAAAAAATTGAAAAAAACAAGCTCGGGAAAAAAATAATGAGAATTCATCTTTAGCAAAAACGAATTCTCAGTTGCTGCCACGTGTCGCCAGATCGCCGAGCGAGGACCCGGCCTTGCGATGTGTCGCCTGATTTACGGCCATTCTGAAATCGTCTTTGGCAAAGATGATTTCTCGATAAGAAATTATCTTTGGCAAAGACGAATTCTCAGATGCCGCCACATGTCGCCAAATCGCTGAGCGGGGGGCCAGGGTAATGCCACGTGTTGCCGAGTGGAAATCGTCTTTGGCAAAGATGATTTCTCAAGTTGAATTTGTCTTTGCCAAGGATGATTTCAGTCTAGTTGTCCGCTCCTCGTGCGCCACGTGTCATCCATATTCGAAGAGGGTATTTTTCTGTCACGTAGAAAAAAAAATATATTTGTACCGGCCCTCGCCCCCATACATCACTAGTTTTTTTTTTATATAAAGTAAATTGAAATGGGGGATAAATTCCGTGATAGCTGTCCTTCACTAGATCCCTTCCCCATCAGACCATGTTCGATATGGACCGCATTTTTTGCTTAACTAATTTTTTTAAAAAATACATAATTTACTGCACGGACATCTGCATAATATTTGTATGCAGATTTGCGTATGCGTGGATAATCATATGCGGATGTCTGCAAACGAACTCAACGTACGTTGATACGTGGATTTACGCATAAAAGCTATATGCATAAAAAAAACAAAAACATCCGCACAAAAAGAAAATATGCCAGATGGATATATTGATACATAGGATCACAGCCGTTAAACAAAACTTCATTAATAACAAATAAAACCACATGAGGACCAAACATCTGAAGTAATCCTCAAAAAGTTTCGTACGGTGGTGATAATTTGCATATGTCCACAAATGATGCTTGTTATTGTTAATATACAAAGGTACATATAAAAATTTTACGCAGTTGGTTTATAAAAAATATGTCCACATCCATATTAAAGAATAATGTGATAGATAAAAAAAAGAGATAATACATAAATCCAATTAAATAGAAATAATTTAGTATAAAAGATAAATTTTATATAATATAATTATATTTGATATGAAAAGTGAAAGAAAAAAAAACTATGGAGATAACTGTATAAAAAATAATCTAATAATAAAATTTAAAAATTAGGATCACAAATGTTAATAAAAAATAATAATATTAAATAAATCCGAAGGATCGGTGAGGGTAAATGACAAAAAGACCCTGACGGCCCCGTGCATCACTATATTTTTATTTTTTTTTAAATACATCATTTATTTTACTGATACGTCCACATCATTTATTCCTCTTGTTATTCTAAATTTTTATTTGGTTTGAAATCGAGTATTCCACCTTATTCTAATATAATTAATATAATATTATTTTAAATGATATTTGGATGATATATGAATAAACGTGTATTTCATTAGGAATAGATGAAGATTTTTTAGAAATCCCAAAAATACCGCTAACCAAAAAATAAGAAAAAATAAGTTATCACACTATTTATTAATTTAATTACTTAAATAAATTATTTTGTATTTATTAATTTATTATGATGATCTATTATAATTTTGTATATTACGTGCATACATTAGTAATAGTTAGCAAGAGAAAACTGGATTATACTATTACCATTTTTTGGAGAACATTGTTAAAGTAGAGCAAAATTTTATATACAATAAATAGATGAATTACAAGAATTCCTGTTAAAAGAAATATTTGCTTCCTGAAATTTCAAATAAATGTATAATAAGGATTAATATACTATTCATATATTATACTAGTCAATTGAAATATGAACATGGAGACGAGAAGATGATGTAAGTTATAAGAAAAATTAATAATTTATTATTAATTAAAATTATCATCAGAAATCCATACAAGACCAATAGTTATTATAAAAATAAGAAGATAATATATGTGCCTAAACAATATAACAAGGAAATTGAGTTTAAAAAAAAATACTGTTATAATTGACTTAAAAATTGTAATATATTTTACGCGCTGCACTGCAGTCCTTAACCATTAACACCAACTCGTAGTAGTATAGTTAAGAAGATTATCTCTCCGAACCATTAAGAAACATCATAGCCCCAGCAAGAGAAGAAAAACAAATGCCTATAACAATAACAACTTATCAATAGTGCAAAATCTTCATTTTTCATAAAAATCTTGAACTCGGAATATTTAGATTTAACTTTCATCATATAAGTAATATAAATACACATGCATCTAAAAATCACTTATAAGAGGCAACTGTCAAAACATAGGCATGTCTGCTCCTATATAAACTTATGAAATCATAGTAGATGAATAGAACAAGCAGATCCATCCTAACATCCAATAGACATTTCAATTTAAGAATTGTAATGTAATAGTATGAATGAGTTCAACATGAACATGTTCCCTGAACATATCTCAATATAATACTACTAGATATAGACCAATCCAGCAATCATAAACCAGATATAAAAGAATTATCATTAATACGAGAAAGTTGCCGTTTATACTAGGGCAAACCAGTTTATAAATCCAACTCCAATAAAGGTGGCATGTTTGTGGGTACCTGTCCACACACTCAATAGAGAATTATCAAAAGCATTATCCAACACTAGGGCAAACTGGGCTGGTCTGTATTGTTTCTCTCAAATAAGAATGTTGCAACCATATTTCTATTCGATCTTGATAATTAAAGTCGAGTCTACAAAATATTTAGACCCACGATCCCAATAACCTAAATGTAGATAACTTTGCGATCTAGCAGGCCATTTCCAACTGGTCGATACTTAATTTTTTTAACTTGGATAGAAATCAGAGTTTCAGGATCAAATTTCATACAAAGAAAAATTCTTTTCGAGAACATTGATCTCTTCACAAATCAAGAAACGAACAACTATCATGACATTAATAAAACAGGGGAAAAAGAAGAAAAATGAACGATGAAACATGAACCAAAGTATTGATCATCTTCCATAGCATCGATATGCTTGAAAACAAAAAATCTATGTTGAAAACTCTAAGTTATGACAAAAACATCACGGATCAACGAAAATATCATGAAAAAATTATTACGAAATAGGGGGGAACCAGGGGGATTCGACAAAGACATCATGGATCGACGAAGACATCACGGATCGATGAAAAAAAAGACATCACAAAGACATTATGGATCGATAAAAAAAATATCATAAAATAGGGGAGAACCAGGGGATTCGGATGAACTCATGCGAGAGTTGTGATTGGAGACGATGCAAGGTGGATTCCTTCGAGATTGAGACGAAGGGATGCGACGGGTAAGAAATCCTAGCCTCGAAAAAAAAGGTACGCGAAGGATCAAGTAAAATAGAGTGGCCGATGAATCAAATGTGAAAACCCTTTATTTTTATTTCCAGTCCATGCCCTTGGAATACAAAAGTGGGAATAACCAATTCCATGGAAAACCATGAAATTGGTTATTCTAAAATTCGATGGATTAACCGGAATACCAATTCCTGAGAGGCCGACCATTTAGTTTTTAGCCTGTTTGGAGGAATAGGAAGGAATAAGTCCTATTCCAAGCAGGAATAGGATAACCAAATATTACCTAAATATGGATGCGGTGATAAAAGTTTTGTGCCAAAAAAAATCCGCATATAAAAACTATGAGGACAGCCGTGCAGGAGGGGATACCGTCGGCTTGAAAAGATTGATAGGTAGGATCACAGCCGTTAATAAAAAAAATATTAATAATAAATAAACCAACGGAGCGGCGAAACACGTGTAAATCATCAGAGTGGGTCGTTACATCGGAAAATGAATCGACCAAAGCCTTCTCTCTGATTAAAATCCCCCACGTCTCCCATCACCGGAAGCCACCTCCATCCCACTTCCCCCACAGGGAACCCAAGATGGCTCCGAGGCGCCGAGCACCGTTTCCTTCCTCCTCCTCCTGCTCCTCCGTCGTCGCCGACGAGCGGGGCGAGGAAGAGATCTGGAAGCCGTCGACGGCGAAGAAGGCTCTGAAGAAGAAGACCAGGGCGAAGAAAGGAGCTCCGATGACGGTGTCGGCGCTGCACGCGGAGGTGGAGGCGGCGGCGGCGACACGGATCCCGTGGACGAAGGCGGAGATGGGGGAGATGCTTAGGGTGATGGAGGTGCTCGTCTCCGAGAAGGAGTCGGAGATGACGAAGATGGCTCAGGACATCAAGACGCTGAGAGAGATCTTAGATCTCCTCCGCGACGGCATGCGCCAATCGCTCAACTGGTGATGGTCATCCTCTATCTCTCTTAGGGTTCAGGGTTTATGTTGGCTAAACATCGTAATCTATGTTTAAAATATCTACGGATGGATGGATCTTGCAATGGAATGATAGGTGGTTTTTACTCGATGTGTTCTTTCTATGGCTACGTTGATAGCAAATGTATCTTTAAAAATTATCTAATGAGTTGTTTCTAGGTCAAGATTTCTATGTTAATCTACCTACGTAGGCAGTCCATCTATAATGTGAATGTCTTTGAGCGAACGATTTAAAATCTAGAGTTCATATAAGCTATTTAACTTTATATAATTCCCATTAACTTTTAAAAATTTTTTGGAGGTATATTAATATATTATTAACTAGATTTATCCTTAACTAAGTAATATCTTGATTCTATAGTCATACATTTCAATCATTTGGCTTATTTTTTTATTTATATCCATATTTTCAATATCCAATTTATATTTATATCTATTTAAAATAGATATAGATATAAATTTTTATATTCAATTAATATTTATATCCATATTTGTATTTGTCAAACTAAATAAATATAGATATGGATATATCCTGTCTGTATCCAATCCAGTTTCAGCCTACAATTTACTTTCCTTTTGGTGATTTCCTCTAATTCCAAGGCTAGGATGAATGTGTTTGTTTTCTAATGCATATTTGTTGAATTATTTCAATCCTTTCAGAGGGATTTGTTAGGATATGGTGGTAGGCTGTGTTTATTTATATTGGATTATGTTTGCTATGTGGCTTTCTGAAACAGAACATCTGGAGCATTGGATTTATGTTTTATTACATAGATTCTTGATATATTGCTGCTGCATGCATTCAGATAGGGGGTTTCTTGTAACTTGATAACCATGCTCTGAAAGTCCATAACAACATGTTCCGGTCCTATCTCACTATCATTTAGAACTCACAATATCAAGTACAAGTTTAGGACTATTGATCAAACTTCACTAATTATCCTTCAAGGAAATTTCTTTGTTTTTATGTTTGTTATCTAAGGATGCGTTTGGTTACACTTTTTGAATTTTAATTTTTCTAAAAAGTACTTTTTATTTTTTATTTTTCCTTGTGATTTGATAACCATGGTCTGAAAGTCCATAACAACATGTTATGGTCCGATCTCACTATCATTCAGAACTCACAATATCAAGTACCTTGTGAGGACTGTTGATCAAACTTCACTGATCATCCTTCAATGAAATTTCTTTGCTTTTATGTTTATTATCTAAGGATGCATTTGGTTACACTTTTTGATTTTTAATTTTTATTTTCAAAAAATTATTTTTTATTTTTTAAATTTATACTATATAATAAAAATGAAAAAGCAAAAAGCATATTTGGTAATTATATTGCTATAAGCAAAAGGCTAAAAAGTAAAAAGCATGTTTACATGTATAGATGTATGAATGAATGCATGCATGCATTATGTATGTATATATAAATGCATGTAAGCATGTATTTGTATGTGTGCATGTATGTGTACGTACACATGCATGGATATATGTATGCATGTGTGCATGTATGTATGGATGTATGTATATATACATCCAATGTATGTGTGTATTAATGTATGCATGCATGCAATCATGTATGTATTTATGCATGTATGCAAGTATTTATGCATATATGTATGTATGCATGTATGTGTATATGTATATATGTGTACATGTATATATGTATGTATGTATGGATGTATGATTGTAGGCATGGATGTAAAAATGTAGGCATGCATGTATATATGTATGTATTGATATATGTATGTATGCAGAGATATATGGATGTATGTATGCATGCATGTATATATTTACGTATGCATGTATGTGATTATCTATTTTTACTTTAAAAGTAGGAAAGCATATTTTAAAAAACAAAAAAGAAATTGGTTTCCATAAAAACCAATTATTTTTTTATTTTCTAATTTTTACTTTTTGTTTTTTATGTTGTTACCAAATATTGCTTTTAAAAAGTTAAAAAATAAAAAAATTTTTTTTTTTAGAGGCTAACCGAAACGGACTCTAAGTAATTTGTATATAGTTTGACAGTTATCAAAGAAATTGTTCTAATAGCCATCAGGGATGAGGTATAGCAGAAAGATTTCAAGTGAGATAAGAGTTGGACTTTGTGGGACTTGCATTCAACCTCATTTGATGCCGAAGTCATCGTAGATGCCTCTCGCAACCATAAGTTAAGCTTCTATTAGCCAATAACAATTAATTGTATCTCAAGATTTCCTTGCATTATAAAGGTGATCTAAGAATGGTTGGACAACAAGCATAGTTGGAACAGAGATCCTGCAAAGACAATTGAATGCATCTCCTTTAATGACTGCATGGAATTAATTTGGATTATACTGTACTTTCAAGGAGTTCATGTTCAGCTATTTACATGTATATTGTTTGTTACAAGTTGAATTGAAGAACTAGGTTATTGGATCTGAAAGTAAATGTTATTAAAAAGTTAATAACTCTCAAATAAATTTGCTTTATTTAGCACTTTCAAAGAGCTTTTGTTTAGCTGTTTATCATATTGATGTGGTATGCTACAAGGTGAAATGTATGTGACTGAAAGCAAAACAGCATTAGCAATCTAAATACAAGACAAGCGGCCACAAACTTTGGTGTGCACTCTGGTGGTCGATGTGATCAAACAACTCCAGAAGCTATTTAGATATATGGTCGAGCACTAATTGCCACCAGATCTAGATGCATTTTCTTTCTAAAAGGCATTCATGGCTTTAAATTCCCCATGATGAAGCATGCGCCATCTTCTCCCAAGGACCCAACTAGTCTCCTAAAAGCTTGTCTCCCCTTCTTCTCAGGAGCTATCCAAGTAATATTTTGTAACCAAGAAGGATTCACAAGGACCTCTGGAAAGCAAAGGAACATCTTTAACAAAACCAAGTTTCCATCCCAACCGTGGTTCCCTAAATGCTTTGTTTGGATGGCACCAGGGAGCACAAGCATAAAGTGACCATATGGATTCTGAACCATGGTTACTCATTTGAGCAAATTACAAATTTCAAGTAGGTATGAATCAAACTTGATCGCAATACATTGCAGTGTAACATGTGAGTTAGAGTTCCTAATGAAATGCCTATTACCATTCTTATATACGGCAATTTTTTTAATGTACCTACTTCTAACTTGCTCTAACTCCAGAAAAAAATAATGGCTGCATCGTATCATTTATCTCATAGTTCTCAAGAAATCTAAACTAAAATCCGATGCATAATTATATAAAATACTACAAACCGAATTTTGGCATACTACCTTGAGTGAGCCTAATTCATTAAGGAAAACCAAATTGTAAATTTCGGATCCAAATCCCAATCAGGTGGACCGACCAAGTAATTGACCAAAATTATTTTAAATTTTCAATCACCAAATACAGTAGCCCAACACCAAAACCATTTTGCCCACAAATGACACAATCATATACCAATAGAGTGCCACCTTTTATGCAGGGTACCTCAGGTTTGCGATTACCCATGGGACATCCGAAACAACAATTTATTTTACAAAAAAATAATCTTATTTTAACTAGCCCAGTCTTGACCAGCCACCAGGCAAAGCAAATTTGGAAAACTCAACGAATAAGATCCCCAATTTTGCAATAAACTGTAGAGTCTCAATGATGTAAATTAAATGGCATGCGATCCAAGAGCATCTGTTTTGCAGTCAACAATTTGAACCGGTTATTTGATCTTTCCAGCTCAGAGGTCTTTTCTATCCTCTTCTCTAGAGAGGACAAAGAACACTATAATCAGAACTTTTTTTCTTTTAAACACTTGTTTGGGCAAGCAACCATCGTTGCTTTAACAACCAGGTATCAATTACAGACAGGAGTAAAGAATGTAATCAGAGAATCATGCACTGATGGTTCTTATGCCCAACTGTTGGAAGAATAAGACATTCTAGAATTTTGCCCAGGTAGGGTTCCACCAGCTATTGTGTTTTCAGCCTATTTCATTACCCTTGCCTTGATCTTGTAGGGCAATCAATCATATTTTGTGCCAATATCCGAATAATCACAGACCCATCTACCTTTGATTATAGTTTCCATATGAGCACTCTGTTTGTTTTAGCAGTCCCCAGCTGCAGTGGAGTAAAACAAAGTTTGATGGACTCTGATCTACTTACTGTCAAGGCTCGTACAAGCCTCTTCATTTGATATGTCTGGTTGATACACCCGGATCCTGACACGCTTCCCTTTGATATAACGATATTCCCATGTAGGAGGTGGGTATTTCTTCTTTAACTTATCATACTTGTCCAACATGCCTAATTTCTGAAATACATCACCAAGCATCCTCACTATTGATCCATCAGGCCTGATGCCCAGTTCTTCCATGTCAGCAAAAATCTAGAGATAAAACAACGAGCAGCATCATTAAATACTGAATATATGAAATAATAAATAAATAATGCTTCAGTTTGCCAACCACAAGGTGGGGAAGGAAGAAGGACCCAACCAGTGCTCTCTAGGAGCCAGTTTAAGCATTTTCTCTGATAGTGAAGAGCGATGCTTAAACAGCCTATAACGACACCCAAACTCACCCTCACTGCTTGTCAGTAAAAGGGTGCGGAAATG
Source organism: Areca catechu (assembly GCA_021397845.1). NCBI lineage: Eukaryota > Viridiplantae > Streptophyta > Magnoliopsida > Arecales > Arecaceae > Areca > Areca catechu. The sequence goes on along the minus strand of CM038052.1, from coordinate 173,229,259 downwards.
GGTCTGAAGTGAGTGAGAAAAGGACTACATCAGGAGGGAGAAATCATTGCAGTGCATAATATGCAACAACAAGACTAAACAATCGATAACAAGCAAATTGTCAACTACACTAAAACCATATGAAGAAGTTTCCCAGTGACATGAATGCCTTTTGAAGTTTGATGATAGATATGCCAAATTTCTGGTTTGGAAGAATATATTTTCAACTAGAAATATAGCAGAACGTTCAACAAATTGTCAGCATGTCAAATTGATAACCTAAAACACTGGAAATGGAAAAAAAAAAAAGAAGCAAGAGATGTCCTTCCATATTGTTGGCGATACATTTGATGCCAACATTTACATAAATAATTTTGTGACTGCACCATAACAGAACCCAGATATTATAACTCATGATCAGCTGCATTGCTTTCCCAAAATACTAATTATTCACAGTAACTAACAAAAAGAAAGGGATCGTTTGAGTCACTTCTTTATTTTAACTTGTTTTCTGGCCTCTTCTTGTGAGAAAACTTTGGGTCTACCTTCCAGGTTTCAAATATTGTAAGGTCAAGATCAAACATTTAGAAGGAGATTTGGGACCAAGAACTTCATAGTTCAAACTCATGTTTTAAATGACTCATAACCTTTACATCTTAATCTACATGTAGTAGTCGATGATTGCTTGACAAATGACTAAAACAACACTGCAGGCAGATCATTGATTAAATGTGTCACAATTACTCAGTACCACTGTATGTGTGTGCGCGCGCACGCATGTATCAGCACCACGATCTGTTGGTCTGTCAGACCAGAGCTGCTGATCCCTGAAACTAGTTACATATGCATATAGCAGATAATATTATGATGCCCTTCCTCTACAAAGAATGGAGAAGATGATGTAGGTGTTGAAATTATCTTCATTTCAAGGATGATCGCATCTTGTGATTGTTGACAACTAATTGACATGCAAGATTGTGCTATAGTTCACAAAGTTTTCTATTAATATTTCTATCATCATAATTAAAGGAAAAAAAATGTTTTCCTATATGCACGGTCAGTCATTTTTCTGTGTAACAACTTCTTACAATATCACAACTAGAGGACTAGAGAAGTGGTTGACGACCAACATGTCAAATTGATGAGAAGGTTAGATGTTAAAGAAAAAAGATATGACTAAGAAATATATAAATGTTTCCTATTCAATATAAATGTATAAATTGTATACTTAAAAAGATGTATTGATGTGTTCTATGCAAAAATGTGAACAATGTTTAGAAGTTTACGTGCATGCAAAATAATGTTTATAATTCCAATTGCATGCTAGCTTTTGCATTCGCAGAAACAAATTGTGCAGCCCAAACATCCACTGTAGTGCAGGTTAGAATAAGCACTCATCATGATGGACATTCAGATGCAGAATAATAACACATGCAAACATGCACACTTGGGATGACAAGGATGACAAACTAACAGCAAGGGATCACGGTGTTACCTCAAACATCTTTTCATGCATGCCCTTATTGTAGTACAACGTGATCATTTTCATAAAGAAAACACGAGGTAAGCTTTCCAGATATTGGGAAAATATCTTCATATAAAGTTCTTCAGCCTCTTCCAATCGTCCATCCTCAGCTAAAGCATTTAACAAAGTGTAATAGCTTCCCATAGTCTTTCCTTGACCTTTGCTGAACATCCACTTAATCACCTGCAGCCCCAAATTCATGCATAAGTGAATATGGGAAAAATTATAAAGACAAAAAGCAAAGAAAAAATAACAAAATAACTAGCTAGCCTAGCTCAATAAGAGCTTGTCTACTGAAATGATTTTGTAGCACCTGAATTATTCTCTTCCACTCTTTTTCAATCTCAAGTGTCTTCAATGCCTTCTTCACCATGATCAGAGGAAACTCTAAGTCCCAGGCAATAAATGAATCAAGAGCTCCATAAACTTCCTCCTTCACATTTGATAACCCCTTCACCTGAAAGAGAATAAAAACATTATTTTTAGGAATTTAACAAAGACAAAAGCTGAGTATTTTTAATACTGTTATGCACATACAATGGCAATGCAGGGTGAAAAAAGTGACTTCTTAGCATTATCAGTAGAAAGTACATGCTCAATTTTTGTGTTTTGCATCAAGTTCCAAACTGAGCATTGTGGGGTTTTCACTTCATGATCAACTTGTTTCCTAAAAAAATGTGTCTACTAGCATTGTCTTAGGTATCGCCTTGTCCCACCTTCCCCTTGTATAGGCCATCCATTAATTTATGTTTTCTAACATCATCATATCAATGCCAAGAAACCTTATTCCATCCATGAAGTCTCAGCATTGCGAGTCTTTCTTGACTATTTAGCACATATACCAAGTTATCATCTTAAATGGAATTGCATAACCACAACGGCGTAACCCTATGCAAAACCACCAAGGCGCACCTTACCCAGTCATGACCAGCTTTATCAAATCACTACATCCAAGTGCCACTAGCTTCTATAGGCGAGCTTTATCAAATCACTTTTCCACTAGTTTTTCCTTACTTTGTTCTAAGCCTTTCATGCAAATCCAAGCATGTCCTTACTACGTATTTACTGGTCCTCGTTGAACGTGCTAATATCATGGCACTCCACTCTTCACCACTTTATTGACGCAACTTAAAAGCTCGCATTGCTGAACATATAACATTAGTTCTGTCATGTATCAACTCCAGTATTCTCATCACTAGGATGTTCATAATAGTGTTTAGGCCATCTATGTTTCTAACATGCCAATGCATAAGTTATTCAAAGAAAAGCATGTCTGCTTTGATAAAACAGCTAGCAACCTAGTTCCGCTCACAAGTTTGAGCTAAGAAGATATCAATGAAAAATACATGATGAACCATATTAATTCAGAATTCAATATATGCTTATGATCTATGTCTGAAGATGGAAATTAAATCTTTTGGAGATTTCTTAAGCATTGGGTAGTCACAAGATGGACAACAATATGTTTTAATTTATTTATCGTCAAGAAGAACACAGACCACTAAATTTTGGTTTCTATGTTAAAATACAGATGTACTAGTCATTATCAACGGTATGTATTCTCAATTCATATGGCGGACCATGTATTTTATTAGACTTTCCTTGTCTGTGATGTTCATTCCATGTAAACTTGTCATGCAGGTAAAAATATGTGGGATATGAATATTTAGGTTTAGGCATTCTTAATGCTTAATGCTATAGATCATAATTAAAGGAGAAGATCTCCAATTTGAAGGCTCATCAATGATTTTGCCCTGATAAGATTTGGCACAGAGCATATTGGAGGGACCATAGTGAATGTTCATATAATATATATTCCAATATTACAATGCATAAGGATCTTACACATTCAACAAGCTTTTGTGACTTGGAAATAGTCCCGATTCTCTTTCGGGATTTCCATACACGAGGAAATCTGGGTCTTGGGCCCCTTGCACCACAAACCTGTCAAATGTTACAGAGCAAAAGAAACAATATGAGATAAAAATTAGCAAAAGTATTCTTTCATACCAACTTTTCTTGTGCACATTCTGAGTATTCTTAGTGGAACCTAATGAAGATAAACATCAAATCCAATGTTAAGATCAAAAACCATTATAAGATCTCTGCATCAAATAGTTTAATGATTCTACATATTCTAGACAACGATGGATTCAGATACATTCATGTATAAGAAATAAGGAAATAATAATGGTAAAAAAACTATACATATTTTCGGTTATACACCATTAAAAGTTTGTTCCCAGGAATAAAAAAACGTTAGACTTCATGAAGTAATATTAGTAAATATGCTACAGCATGGATGCAATTATATTTACATAGTTGGAATATGGATTAAACACAGAATTCTCTTTGATCCTACTCCAAACATGATTACCAATTTTTAGAAACTTATATATCAGCAATCTACAAAATGAAGCTCACCACTATACCATTTGGCTTTCGAGAAACATTGCTCAATTCCAATCTTCCTGCCATAAGTGATGGAGAATATCTCAGACTGAGCATCCTGTTAATCTATACAGGTGAAAATTCAGATTACTGTAACTCATCAAATTGTCATGACAGCACCAAAAAGATCTAAAAATAAACTATTACTGGAAGCCAACAATGTGAAAATGAAGCACTAGTATTCATTCGGAAAAGTAATCACAAAAAGAAGCTCAGAGTGTCTGACTAATCTATACATAGATTTTGTACAAATTAATTTAGCATAATAGACACATTACAGCCAAGACTAAAGTGCCTTCAAAATCAGGTTTTCTATTCCAGAAACAATCTCTTCCACCAGTAGTCAAAAGGGAATTTTTGAGGGAAATTTGTAGCCACTTTTGCAAGTCATCATCCGTAAGGATTTCTCAGAAAACAATTAGTTATATAGCTTACTTGTCAAATGGAAATCCTCAGTTTCAAAGAAAAGAACCCAAAATAAGGACACATATTCCCTCATCAAAAGGGGGACCCTACTTTATCAATTGCTTTTATTCCGCCTCCTGATGGGTGTTTTTGTGAACATTGCACTATTTGTGTTGCCACAAAGGTCAATCCTGTTCAAAAGTTTTTAGTTAATCAAGCCCAGAGCCAGGCAAGTATCAGCCTTGCCCATGAATGGCTTGTAAAAATAAAAAAATAAAACAAAAACCGCAGCTGACTCATTCTTCTCTGAAACATGGAGTTAAGAGCTCATCAGCACAGTACAACATGGTGTGATATGTAAAATCCCAGTGCCTTACCAGCACATGGCACAGGCTAGCTACTGGCATCAGTACATGGCATGCTGTCATGCTGGTGTGTGCCAAGCATGCAAATAACTGGAACAGAATGACCAAGCATAATATGTACCATGCCAGCACACCACCAGCACATAATACTTGAGTCCTTGCTTTAAAATCAGGCAGAAACATCACCTTCTTGATCCTTGTTTCAGAATATGAATTAACTCCAACCTGCAGCATTGGAATTTGCTTGAAAAAAAGTAAAAATATGTACACATAGGTTGATAACTCAGAACACTACAATCATCCAAAACCTGAGCTTCTATTTGTTTTTTAATTTCAATATGAACTACTAAAGACCTGCAACACTATAACCTTGACTTGAAAAACTCATATCCACCATTCCAAATTCAAATGATTCCCAGAACTGATAGAAGCTTGACATCCTGGCAATCCTGTCAAATAGTTAATATAGAATTTATTGAAGGATTTCCTCACTTCTATCTCCTCAGTCCTCACCCAAATAATACTAATTGATGATGATTCGCCTCCACAACAGTAAACCTAGAGTGCTGATAGATCAAGAATTGGGATCTGTCTCACAGTATTAGGTTGGGTATTCAAATATTGTAGTTAGCTAAGCGCAAACTTGATGGTTAATACAGCCTTATCCATGGACAACCAAGAAAGGTATTCCCTCTTCTAAAGCCAAGGGATATCACCTTCTCAATCCATGTTACATAACACTAAATCATTTTAAAGTGCAAAAAGATAGGCAAAACTAAATCATTTTAAAGTGCAAAAAGATAGGCAACTTATCATACCACATTATTCTAATTACTGGTCTTCTTTAAAAAAAAAAGAAAAAAGTGATCTGGCAAGCTCCTGCAACATGAAATATCACCAATTACAGGGCTACCTACCTAATCCAACACTACACCATCCCGAGAGAAATCACATATCAACAATGAAAACAGCCTCTCTTGCAACGCTATCATGTCAAATAGCTAACATATGACGAACTGAGATTTAAGAAACTTCCTCACTCCTTTCTTCCTGAAAAATATCAGCCAATTCACAACCCCACTATATATAAACCTCCATGATATTTTCTCCAACAAGAGATCATTAAGAGAAATTATGCAAACTGAAAAAATTCACAGAAATTAGACAACCAGCTCAAACTACTCAAGCTTGCCACGTACTTTTAGTTAAACTCTAAAATTTATGAAATCGCAGCCAGTCCCAGGTAATCCCAAACACACAACAACTATAATAACCAAAAAAGGAATCTTTTAAAGAAAATTCTACGAAAGAGGTGAACAAAAAGGATACTTCAGAAAAGCATTCCTCGTATATATTTAATTTTTATGACATCATTGAGCACGAACATAAAAATGAACTTTTTTGCTTCAAAAAAAGCAAATCGTGGTTGCCAAAAAAGAAATCTTTCACTGGGATTTCAAGTGGGCAGTCATAAAAACCTAGAACTTAGAAAAGTATTTCTTCAACAATGGTGATTTCGATGACATCATCGTACAACAAGGTTAAAAATTAAAAAAATTATATCTCCAGAAAAAAGCAACCAAATTCATACATGAAATGAATCAACGATGGAAGAACGATCATGCGGTCATTTTCGGAGATTAATCACTCCAAGGGGTTCAGTTCGGAAAGTAAGAGAGGGGGATAGATAACGAAAAGAGAGAGGTAGGGAGAGAGCGAAGTCGCAAGGGTTAGAAAGTTTTGGGGGAAGGGGATACCTGACGAGATATCGAGATCCGGTGGCGGTGGCGAGAAATTGGAAACGAAGACCGCCGCAAGTGGAATCGAGGCGAGAGAAAGACGAAGGTAGCGAGAGCTACGTCTAGTTTGGGAGCGAGAGAAAGACGAAGGTAGCGAGAGCTACGTCTAGTTTGGGAGATAACGGGCCGCGGTGCCGCCGGAAGCAAAAAGAATGGACGAGAAACGGGAAACGTGTCCGGAAAGGTGAACAATTATTTTCATTTTATTCATTATTCCCTCCTTTTTTTTTTTTTTTTTTTTTTTTTTTTTTTTTTTTTTGTATTCATTGCACCATACGGGAGGTTGAATACAACTTAAAAAGTCTGTCAAAATGAGATCCCTAAAATGTACAGGGGCATGCCAGTTCGACCAAAAAATAAAACCCGAATGCTGAGCAACAAAGGATGCCACCCAGTCAGCAGCTGAGTTGGCCTCCCTATAAATATACCTAATAAATACATAAGAGCAACCTTGTAGCAGAAGCCTGATGTCTCGGACAATGGAGTGAGCAACCGAGTCAGTCGAGGAGTGCGAGATCCAGGATATACCCGTGGCAGAATCGCCCTCAATGATCAAACGATTAAGGTGAAGAACCTGCCAGGCATACCTATCCTAGCCCAAGCTGCATATAACTCAGCAGCAGGAACCGAAGAGTCCAGAAGGGGTACTCCACCAGCAGCCAGGAATCCAAAGCGGGAGTCCCGAACAACAAAACCCGCCCCATCCAACCTGCAGTGAAGGCTCCCATTGAAGCTAACGATGACAAAAGATGGAGGAGAGGGTTCCCTACGGGACGCTCTATGAGCGAAAGGAGAATCCCAGGTCTCCGAAGATGTCACCGTCGTCCTCCAAAACTCCACGACAGCACTCCTGGCTCTCTCCACCACCATCCTGGGAGAGCTCCTCATGGATGCGAAGATACGCTCATTCCTGGATATCCATATGTGATAAGCCAGGTAAGCTATAAAGGAAGTCTGGATAGTTGATGACCGCGTGAGAAGAGTATAGAAGGAGTCAAGAACATGATCCGCCTGGGAAGATAAGTCGAAGAACCCAGCCAATCTCCAAATCATGATAGCCCGACTACACTGAAATATAGCATGCAGCTGCGACTCCCCCGGAGTCAGACAAAAAGGGCAGTCAAAGATCATGTGAATGCCTCTAGATATCAGTAACTCGCGAGTAGGGAGCCTGTGCCAAGCGAGTTTCCAAATGAATAGAGAAACCATGGGATGGACTGGTAAAGTCCAGATCCACTGATAGTTCCGAGACATATCAGCCTCTGAGGAGGGATGTCCAATCAGGTCCGCGATCGGGACATGGGAAGATGTGGTATGATGCCATACCCTGGTGTCCGAGCACGAGTGGACAGGAAGGGCGATGGAAAGAATCCTGAATTCGAGTATATTCCCAAATATAGATAGAACAGCATCCCGGTCCCAGGTGGTCTGTCCCGGCTGAAGAAGCCGAGCAATAGTGATAGTGGGAGGCATAAGAACCGAAATGAAAGTGGGTCACCGAATCAAAGGAATATCCGATATCCATGGATCATGCAAGACTCTGATCGATCGACCATCTCCAATGACCCAGGAAAGATGAGGGGTAATAAGCGGTGCCCTAGCAAGCATCTCCCGCCAAATAACCGAAGACTTCCTGGGAGGAGGAGGGAGGTCCCCGGGATCCATCGGGATATCACCATATTTGGCCCTCATAAAAGAAGACCACATACTATCCGGGCATAAGAAAAACCTGGCCGCATGTCTAGATAGCAAAGCCTCTCGCCTATCAATGAGTGAGGGAACACCCAAATCACCAATCTGCATCGGGCGGCAGACAATCTCCCATCTCATCAGATGAACTCTCCTGCGGGCCGAAGATGAATCTCATAGAAAAGAACGAATCATCTGGTCAATCTTGCTAATCACACCCTTGGGGATGAAGGCGTTGGATAGTATATAAATAGGTAGAGAGGCAAGAACCGAACAAATGAGAGTAAGCCTGCCCATTACCGATAGAGATCAAGCCTGCCAGCCAGCAATCGTATCCGTCACCAATGCCAGTAACAGAGCACACTCATTTCTGGAGAGCCTGGCTCCAGATATGGGAATACCGAGATAATGGAGGGGGCTTTGGCGCTCCTGAATACCCAGCATGTGAAGGATCCTACCACGGAGAATAGAAGGCATTTTTGGACTAAAATGAACTCCAGATTTGTTGAAGTTCACCCTCTGGCCAGAAGCATAGTAGAGTGTTCGATAACTCTCCAGAATCCCCTGGTATTAGAGAGGGATGCCCAACCAAGAAGTAAACAATCATCCGCAAATAGGAGGTGCGAGATAGGAGGAGCACCTGGAACTGGGGTATAAGGATAGATATCCGATGCCCGTACAGCTTCCGAGAGTGATCTGGAAAGGTAGTCAGCACAAATGATAAATAAATATAGGGATAAGGGATAACCTTGCCGTAGGCCATGAGTGGATTGAAAGAAATCCAAAGGAAAACCATTGAGCAGAATAGAAAAAGATGGTGTAGTGATGCAAGCCATGATTTTAGATATCCACATATGGTGAAAACCAAGGTCTTCCAAAGCTTTGTAGAGGAAGGACCATTCAACACAATCGTAAGCCCTTTGCATATCCAGCTTGATAGCCATGAGACAGTGTCGCCGAGATGCTCGGTGGAGATCATGCATAAATTCATGAGCAATAAGAATATTGTCCAATATACTGCGACCCCCAATAAAAGCACCCTGCTCCGGACTAATCAGCTGAGAAAGAATAATTTTCATCCTGTTCGCCAACAATTTGGTGCAAACTTTATATAGAGTGTTACAGAGGCTGATCGGCAGAAAGTGAAGTGGCTGGGTTGGATCAGCACACTTGGGAATAAGGGCGATATAAGTTTGCTTCTAGTTAGAAGGCATAATAGCCGTGTTAAAGAAAAGCTGAATAGCAGCAACCATATCGGTCCGAATAATGTCCCAAAGGCCCGAAAGAAAAAAGGAGGAAAGCTGTCAGGATCAAGAGCTTTATCCTTCGCAAGGGACCAGAGCATCGATTTTACTTCCGCCTCAAGTACCTGAGTCAGAAGTAAAGAATTATGGATAGCAGAAACTGAAGTCCGAGGAGGAAAGGAAGAAGTAAAAGAGGAGATGGTAGAAGAAACAGTCCACCTGGTGACGAAGTAATTTAGAAATTCTCTTCTAGTATCAGCTTCATCCTCCGTCCACCCTGTCTGCTACGAGTAAAAAGCCCGGATCCAATTAGTATATCTCCTGATAATTGTGGCATTATGGAAATAGTGGGTGTTCCTGTCCCCCTCCCGCAGTTATTGAACCCTGGATTTTTGTCTCCAAGCACCTCCTGATTTTGTAATAGAGAATGATGACGAGCTAGGAGACCCTGCAGTGCTTCCAAGTTTGCATCAGACAATAAGCCATCAATATCCTCCTTGGTCTGCAAAGAAAGAATGGAAGCTTCTACCTTTTTGATATGGCTCATAAGATTGCCGACCTCCACCCTGTTTCACCTGATCAGCCATCTCTTGAGAAGATCCAGTCTCCTGGTGATCCTATAGGCTGTATCACCCCGAACAGGCATTCCCCAAACCTCTTTAGCAATATCTTTCGTCTTAGGATAGGAGAGCCAAAACTTCTCGAATCTAAAAGGCACCGATCTTCTAGGAGAGGTATTCAATGATAGTAAAATAGGAGCATGATCCGAAGCTATTCGACTAAGATGGCGAACCTTGTGCTCAGGATAGAGGGAGATCCAAGAGGGAGTAGCATAGTATCTGTCCAATCTCTCCCACACTCTAGCCTGACCAGAGCAGTTATTATACTAGATATAGCGAGGACCCAGGAACCCTAAGTCCATCAGACCATTATCCTGGATGAAATTGGAAAGCTCCCTAGTGCCCACATCCTGGGTGAAGGGTTTACCTCCCCGCTTGTCCTCCGGTCTATCAATAAGAGTTGAAGTCCCCGGCTACCATCATCGAAATCCCCTGTTCAATCAATAGTGATGCTTCCTCTCAGACCGTCCTTCTCTCTCTGTACGACGTACCTACATAGACGCCATAGAGGAGCCAAGAGGGCCGGTCAAGCTCAGAAACAACATAGCTACAAGTTGAGTAGAGCGATGGAAAATATCGACCTTGACCGAAGCCTTGTCCCAACTGACAATAATACCACTAGCAAGCCCCTGAGAAGGCACAGAGAAAAAACCCCAATCCCTGGGGAAACGACGCCTGAGGCCATCGAGACTTGGACCAGTAATCCTAGTCTCCAGCAACACACAGATCTGAGGATTGTACAACTGAAGATGCCTATGATAAGTAGATAGAAATGAGGGTTTTTTAACCCCCCTTACATTCCATACAAAAATATTCATAATAATAAAAAGTCAAGCATGAGGATCGGACCCCTGTCTGGCCTCATTCCTTTGCACAACAATCGAGGATTTCGTGCTCCCAGGAGTCTTTTCCACTTTTTTCCCAACTTCATTGATGTGACCCTTCCTTCCTGAGATAGCCCCCACCGAGGCAAGAGCATTTTTTACCTGTCACAAAGCTGAGTATGATCCTTCAGAGAACTGTCACCCAATCCAACAAGGCCCTTGGATTTGTTAGGTTCCGAAGGCTTGGGGACTACGGTACCCTTTCCTGAGACAGCAACACTCCCTGTGGACTGAACCTTAGTCTTCCAGGGTCCCCCCACCTCCCCTCCAAATTTCTTAGCTCCCCCCATCACCCATCTGGTTTCAGTTCTCCCCTCCAGACACCTCTACCTAGTTGGGTAGACCCTACAGAAGACCCCTTCGACAAGGCCACTTGCTTCCCTGAACCAGCCGACAGTCCATCCTCCTTCCCGGATCTCCTGTGGGAGTCAGAGCCCTACAAAGTAGGAAAAGAACCCACCCTTTCCCCACCCCCCTTAGCAGCAAGTTCCCCTGTACCCCTAGGGATGGCAGGTTCTTCCCCTGTTCCCAACATAACCCCAGGGGGCACAAAGCCAGCCAACTGTCGGTTACCCCCTTCCTCCCCTACTTCCCGTAAATACCCTGTCCCCATGAGAGTCTGCGGGACAACTGCCATGGCCCCCTTCCCCTCATCCACACATACAGATTCCGAGATAGACAGGAGCCCAGAAGGGTTCACCTGCAAAGTACCCCCCTCAAAGAGCGCAGAGCCCTCGGTAATGTGCACAATCACCTCCCTCTCCACCCCCAGTTTCCCCTCCACCCTCCGCCATTCCTTTTTGACCTCCCTCTTCCTTCCGTCAGGGGACCCCATTGGTGCAAGAATAGACATACCACCTTGGCCTCCCAGTTTCCCCCCCTCATTCACATACACAGTAGGAGTAAGGATGCTAACCTGGTCCGCCAGTGCCAAGGAAGACTTGAGAGAGGAGGGAGAAGAAGACCTGGATGGGCTCCTGCTTTGCTTGAGGGAGATAGTGCCGACTTCTACCATCTATTGGTCTTTGTGGCCCTCCTCAAGCGGGATGAGTTGCATGCTGTCTGCCAAGACTGTAAAGAAGCTCCCCGAATCTTTCTGAGAACCCCCACCCTCGGACAGGTCAGAGGCGGAGGCTTCCGGCGATCTCCTTCGGGCAACTTTAGAGGGCTTTTGCCACCCCTCTGAGTCAGGTGGCAAACTAGGGGTAGAGGAAAGGCGAGTGGGAGAAGACCGGGTGGGGGAGGATGACAATGGATCAGACGAGGACACCGGGGCCTTACCTCGGTCTGAAGTTACTACTGCCCTCTAGCTGTGCCCTCTGGTCGAGGTTGGCGCACCCTCGCCGTGACTAGCCAAGGTCCAAATGGGAGATTCTCCTCCTCCCATGAATGTTGAGCCCCTGAACACTTGAGTCACCACCCAGTTCGGCTGCGACCTCCTGCTCCACCACTAGGTTGTCGTGGCACAGACCAGAGGGCAGAGAAGCTGACCTCTTGTGTTCCTCCCAGAACTTGCAGGCTTCAAGCAGGTGTCCCATTCTCCTGCAGTGGAAGCACACCGATGGCAAGTTTTCATAAACGAACTGCTGCCAGAAAGCGGTGCCCCTCCCCTAAATCAACACCCCTGGGAGCAGTGGCTTGGTGGCATCAATCTCCAAATGCACCCTTGTGAAGCCAGTTTTCCTCTTCAGGTCTGTAAAGTTATCGAGCGATAGGGGAGTACTTGCTTCTCCGGCCACTGCCATGATCGCCGAAGTCTCCCAGTACTCCAAAGGCAAGTCCGGCAATTGCAACCATACCACTGTTGTGTTAATTGGGCTTCTCCCTGGATGGAAATCAATACGCCATGGCATCAGCGCCATCAACTGGCCTCCAACATACCACGGGCCATATTGTAAAACCCTAGCACAAACCTCCTTCGACCCCACCCGCACCACGATGTGGTCCTCCCCCACCGGGAAGACCTCTGGTTCGGTGGTCAACTGCATCTTTAGCCGGATCTCCTTCCCCACTTGAGCCGCCGGTACCTTGTGGCCGAGACTTCGGAAGATGATGGCTAGCCCTTCCCATTTTCTGCGAGCCTCGTCAAGAAACGAATCTTGCATCACCAACACTTTGGTGAAGCTTTGCTAGAGTCGCTCGACTTCCTCCTCCATTAGCTTGTACGAAGACCACTGTGGCGGTTGCGGTGGCCCGTGCACGATCTCCGCCACAATCGCTCCTTTCCCTCCTTTCCTTCGGGTCCAGAGGCTCCGGAACCCTGACCTTCACTCGATCAACCATCCGCTGGTGCTGAAACCTCAAACTAGAAACCCTAACCCACCAAACCCTGAATCCTTAGGAAAAAACAAGGAAGACGATGTCACAGAAATCAATAGACTCCGACCGCTCCAAAAGCGAACTCGTTTCGAACAATACTAAGGTTTTTTTTAAAAAAAATACAAGTACTAAGGTTAAAAGTAATATAGGATCGGATTCCATTTTACATCCCGATAATAAAAATTTGGATATCCAACTAATAACCACATATATACATACATACATATATATATATATATATATATATATATATATATATATATATATCTTAACAGGTATTCATACAAATTTGGTATAAATATAAAAGATCAGAAAATAAAATATCCTGAACAGGTTAAAAGTTGATTTTCAAAAATAATTTAATTTAGAGTAGCTCATAATTTTGTTGAACATTTTTTTAAAAAAAACTATATAAAATTTCTATTATATTTTTTATATCAAAAAATTTATTCTATTTTATACATTATCATTGTCTAAAAACATATTTTTTAAAAAAAGATTTTCAATTTTCAATTTCCATTTTATGAAAACCTTAAAATTTTATATCTTATATGAGTTTTTTCTTATAAAATATAAAAAATTATATTTTCAAGAAATTATCTTTTTCTAATCCTTCTTCTTTGAAAATTTTGTGATGGAATTTTTTCATTTTTCATTGACCATATTTTTCCCTCGATCTCTCATAAATGCAAGCCTTGGAGAGTGGAGTTAAAATAATAATAATAATAATTTCTAATTTTTATTCTATGAAATTTTTAAAATTTCATGTTTTATATGAGTTTTCTTTTCTTATAGAATATAAAAATTATATTTCATAAAAATACTTTTTTCCAACCGTTCATTTTTTTTAAATTCTAACTAAATAACAAAGAATTTTCTCATTTATCTTTTTTTGATAGAACAAAGAACTATATTAGTAGAGCACCGTTAAACTTATACCACATAATAAACACATATGCTGCTTACATATAATAAAATAGCAGCTAACAGGGATAACCAAAATGGTACAAAAAAGTAAAGAAATATAAATCATAAGTAGAAATAGACATATAAAGAAGTTAACTGTGAAGATATAACATAATCTAGAATTGAGCACAAGTGAAATGTATATTATTGTAAATTAAGGAGGTAAGGCAAGTACACAGAAACCACCTTATGCATAAGAAAAGTTGATATGTAGAGTGATTGCATAAAAGATCTGGAAGTGAAAACAATAATATAGAAACAGGTTGAAGGAGATAATGAAAATAACTAGCTTGTAAGCTATAAGATGGTCCAGCTCATTGGAACTAAAATTGTTGATTTCGAAAACTTAGGACATGGACCAACAACCAACATAGCATCATCCACAACCAATATAGAAATTGTAGCATCTAACTAACTTAGCACCTTGTCCAATAATATAAAAATAGCAACATCCACAACCAACATAGCAGCCATTTCCATAAAGCATTAGAAGCATATAACAACATTCCAATATGAAGCATTTAAATTTAAAATAAGAAAACCTACGAAGCAACATCCAACTTTGAAACATATAATACTGTGATGTAACCATGATTTGCATAAGAGCAAAGAGGTCAAATAAAACTTGTGATATGGCTTTGGAAATAGATAGTTTGTATGTGAGAAGTAGCAGTGATGAATGACTAGATAAGTATTGCAGAAGAGCAAAGAGATAAGATAAAATATGTGATGTAGCTCTAGAAATAGACAGTTTGCATGTAAAAAGTAGCAGCGATGAATGATTGGATAAGTATCTCAAACATGTTAAGTCCGAAATATACAAGAGCATCAATAGAACATGATTATGCATTACAGTATTCACATAGAATCTGAAAACTTGAAAATGCTATAAAATATTTTAGATGGACAATAATAGAGCAATGATTTAAAAAGTGGATCCACATAAAGAATAAACATATTAAGTAAGTACAATTCCTATATCTATTTTTTTCCTCATCTTTTTTCATGTATTGTCTTTTCCTTTCTATAATTTTTTTTTTTGGTTTTTTCTCCCTTGATGTTCTAGTTACAGAATTTTTTTCATCTTTAGCACATAGAGCCAACATGGCAATCTAAACCCTTGGAATGGGGAGTTGGATTCTAATCCAAATTTAAATGAAGATAGAAAATATAAAATACTGAACATGCACATAGAAAGAATAAGATAAGTAAACACTTTTTTGATTTCTATTTTTTTCCCTCTCACTTTTGTTGTATTTTCTTTCTATTTTTTTAAATATTCTTATTTTTTCCTCTTGATTTTTTTTGTATTGTGAATCTATTCTCTTTTGTACATAAGTCTTGGTATTCGAAAATTGAACATCCAATATTCAAGTAGAGAAATGGACAAAGCACTGCCAGTTGATACCATCCATTGATGTACATTAACCTTTTGATATATAATAAGCTTGATTGAGAATCTTTGAAGAGGATATTGACTGTTTATGGAATGTGATTTGAGTGTGAAGAAGGCTGAGTAGACACCTGCCAGAAGTGAAACAATAATCAATATCCTTATAAAAGCAAATGATCCATATCCAACAATAACTAACAGTAGTATAATTTTATAGAGATAAATAATAACTACAATATAATTTTATAGAGATAAATAGCAACAACATCTAGAAGTCATGATCTGCCACCTTTCAATACTACCAAATATATAAACTCCACTATATTTTTATAGTTATCCAGCATACAGCTATCCACCATACTTATAGCTATCCATCATTCTCTATTGAACCTTACATGATGACCAAGATTTATATAGATGAGCATATAGATGAAGAAGTAATCTTTAAGTTTGATAGTAACGTATAGATATCTTGAATTACAAAAAATACATAGAAGAGCCAGAAATGAAAGTTGACTGGATCACTTTTAAAATCTATCTAAATGAAGGGAACCTGCACACAATAATAACATGGTATGTGAAAACATTTCCTACTTCTACTTTTCTCCTCCTCTATTTCTATGTATTCTTCTTTTCTATGGCATTTCTTTTATTTTTTTTTTCACATGAACTCCTTTTTTGTTCTTTTATTTTTCCTTTTATCCTTGGTCCAATAAGAGCTATAAAGGACTGATATTTAGGATTTTTGTTGTAGCCTATCCGTAGAACATATAACTTTACCTTCTCTACTCTTGTTTGTTGTGATAAAATAAGATAAATAGCACATATATCTACATTTCCTCCTATGTTAAAGTACATATAGCAACAAAAAAACAGATGGCATCCCCCATCATGCTTAAGGTTGTTGAAGTTAATATAGCATAATTTGACCCATAATTTCAAGTGCATCACATAAATCAGAGCAAGAATTATAAGCCAATGAAAATAAGCCTACAAATACATATTAGTGTCTAGTAAAAGGAACACCCTAATGATCAACATTTAAAAGATATATGTAAGGAAAGTCAACTTTGTCATTTTTGCACCAAATAAAAGACCCAAAGAGTGCCAAATTAGTTAAATGATCGGCTACTTGATTTGCCTCACGATATTTATGTAAATTGATAAGAACAAAATGGGCAATTTCCATATAGCTATATCCTGCAAAAAAGGATTGTTAGGTTTATGAGAAATATCAATAGCATTTATCCATGAGACAACAGTAGCTAGTCACCTTTTAAAGAAATATGAGAAGCATTCAAATCAAGGATAGCTACAGTAGGACTAGCCAAGCAACTATCAACTACATATAGGGTACCGAAATATAAGTAATTTTACCTCCAGCTTATATAAAAGAACCATAATAATCACGAATAACATAAGCTGTGGTTGCAATAGAAGACTTTACAGAACTATCAAAATTAATTTTTATCACTCTTGAGAGAAGTGGTAGCCAAGAAACCAAAGGAAAATATAGATGATTTGGTGATGAAGAACTACCATAGTATTTTAATGGGGGACTAGAAAGTTTAGAAGAATACCTAAGAGCCTTATGTAAGAGCCTTACAAAAAATCTGAGATAGAAAAGTATAAGTACTGTTAAAAATCCAATCATTACATGCACTCCAGAGAATCCAGTCCATGATGGAAATAAATTCTTTGTACCTTGTTGAATAGAGGGAGATCTCATTAAGTTAAAAAGATCCTCCAACATAAAAAAAAAATTAAGAAATCTGAATGAGTAGTAATAAACCGTCAACAATTCTTTGCAAGGATATAATTAATAAAAACATGAGAAGTGTCTTCAATTATGCTATGACAAAGATCGCAATCTTGCTAAGTACTTGGTATAACATTACGACCAAAAAGCAAAAACACGGGGAAGACTCTTAAAAACCAGATCCATTGAAAAGATGGGGGGACTTCAAAGAAAATTAGTTTATTCAATTGGACCATATCTTTGAGTGAGACAAAAGGAAATTTTGTATGACCCCAAACAAGTTGATCATTGGAATCATACAAAGGGATAGGAATGGTTAAAATCTAGCTAACTAACTCAATAAAAAAAGTTGACATAGGCTACTAACATCCCAATCTCTTGCCTCATTGATTAGATTGGATACATAGAGGTCACGGTAATAGCTATCCATGTTAATATAAGTTGGTCAAACAGAAAAAGATAATTGAGACAATCAAGCATCATCATAAATATTAATAGAGTTACCGAAAGCAATCATCAAATGACATTGAAATTAAACTTTAAGACCAACATCATAAATTTTATGCCAAACATTAAATCTATGCCTTGGCCTATGAGAATTTATCCAAAAACCATTAAAATGATATTTAGCTCTAACTAACTGAGCCCAAAATAAATTAGTGTCAAGAAGTAATTAAGAAGTTTATAAAAACATTAATTCTTCTGTCATATAAAGAAGTAATACCTAGACCTCCAAAAAATTTTTCAATACAAATCTTATTCCAAGCTATGTGATGAAGGCCACGAAGAGTAATAGGATGACTCCACAAAAAAGCATATAACTCTTTTTCAATCATCTAAAGTAGAGAATTAAGAAGATAAATAAAGGATATAGTATCTAAGGAAAGAGCAAGAAGCACAAATTGAAGTAAAGTGACCGAAAGATAAAATCTGCCACTTCCAAGCAACAATTTTGTTCGTAATCTTATTAACTAGTGGTTGAGAATGATGATGAGCCAAGGCCCAACCATATATGGGTATCCCAAGATATTGCCAAGATAAAGTCTTCTAAAAATACCAAGAATAGATAAAAAGATTATTTTAACTTGAATAGAAATAGCAGAATTGAAAGATATATGTGATTTCGCATAATTGACATATTGCCTAGAGTGAGAAGAATAAGCATCAATGATTGCAGCTAACGTGATAGCATTTTGTAGAGTAGTCCGAGCAATAAGTAAGCAATCATCGACATAAAAAATATAAAAGATAACATGGCTAGTACAGGAACATAAGTTTTTAGTAATTGATTATCCACAACTATTTTCAGCAAACAAGAAAAAAAATTAGAGCAGATAATAAAAAGATAAGGTGAAAGAAGGCACCCTTGATGCATACCACAAGAACCAGTAAACCAATTGGTGGAAAAACTATTAAATAATAATGCATAGTGAGGGTTTATCGCACAAGCTTTAATCCCGTTAAAAAAATAGTACGAAGATTAAATTAAGACAACATAGTAAACAAAATGGCCAATGGATCCGGTCATAGACTTTTTCAATATTTAACTTTAACATCATTTAGTTTTTTGTCCACGAAGTATTAGCCATAGAATATACAAGTTTCTGAGCTATCAAAATATTAGTAGTAATTTGTTCACTAGAAACAAAAGCACTTTACTCTTGTGAAATAAATTAGGATAAGACAATATTAATTAATCTGGTTTGCTAATATTTTTACTATAATTTTATAAACCGTATTATACAAGCTAATAGGACGATACTCAGCAGGGGTACTTAGATAATATTTATTTAGACAGCAAAATAATGAATGTTTCTTTCTACTGATGAGGCATTTCAACAATATAAAAAATGTATATAATAGTATCATAAACATCAAATTTAATAATTGACAATAAATACTAAAAGAAGAATGGAGAAAACCTATCATGCCCAAGGACTTTATCTGGGTGTAAACTTTGAAGGGCCTTATCGATCTCAATATAAGATATAGGTTTAATTAATGCATCATTCTGAGATGAAGAAATATGAAAATAAATTAAAAGTAATTAATTATACTAATATTGTCGGAACGACCCTCTCTGTTTAAAATGATCAAGGAAAATCATTAAGCCTTTTCCATTTCTCGTTGACCATACTTTTCTCTTGATCTCTTGCGAGCGCAAGCCTTGGAGTTGACAAGCTTGACCTGTTCACTTCAATGTCTCAGAGAATAGAAGATTGGAATGACAACAAGCCATGAAATTTTTGGGGAAGCATATAATTGAAAGGCTGGTGGAAGTGGTCATGTTCCGAAAAGGCAGCTAGATTGATGCATTTTATTCTACTCATGAAAAATCTTAAGTGAATAAGACAACTACCTTCCTTGGACCGTTCACTTTCTCTGTATTATTTCAATTTTATTGCCGAGTTATTTGTGCATTTTTGAACCCAGAGACTCAACATTCTCACCAGGAGTTCAGGTTCGAAGGCAGCAAAAGCAGAGGTCTGACAATAATGCAATTTACCATGAAACAGAGGTCTGACAATCTGCATCCAGCTCATTTGAATCAGCATAATATAGTCCGTGTATACTAACTGAATTTTATCTTTCAACAGATTACGGTCGGTGTAAATCTTTCACTGAAATTTTCAACAATACATACAATTATCAAAATTTTTAGAAGCAACTTATTCTTATTCCGATATTTCTGGCAATCATCTTTCCAGTTTGTAGTGTAATGTTTTCGGCTTCTGGGTTTTGGCCCTTTCATACTCTCTTTTCACATTACCTCAATAAATATGGGTGGGGTTTCCCCTCTGAAAGAGAAGACACAAGCACCCAAGCAATGTATGATCATCCTAACCTTCAACAGAGTATAACATGATGGCCCTTTCAGTGACAGCAAATTTATTCCAACTGATTCTGATTCATTTCATTAGGTATAAGATCATTCAACAAAATTACATATATCACACACAGAGAGAGAGAGAGAGAGAGAGAGAGAGAGAGAGAGAGAGTATTCAATACAGTACAATTGCGAATCCAAAATTTTGCTCATGTACAAACCCATTCAACATGGATGTCAGGGTGCTTAAGGGCTCAAAACCGGCCAGCTCTAATGTCTCTATCCAAACGCTCTGCATTGAGAGTACCAGGAAGCTCTCTGAAATCTTCATTGAATATTGAATATGCACTGCATAAATATTAAAGAAAGATCTGGTAAAGCAGCAATAGACTCGTAGAACAAGAATAAAAGACAAATCAACAAGCATCAGAATGAATAAAAGAAATTAGAGAACAATAATGGAATAACACAGATAGTATCAAACTGCTAGCATGAATATACTCTACTATGAACTGTAATGCAGACGGTAATTACAAAATCCAATAGCCAGAAGCTAGGTGTGGTCAATCACGTATAATCCATATGAACCTCTTGCTGACAGATTGACCCTTTCCCTAAGAGAAAAAGACAACTCTGCTGTTGGACAAAGCAATGATGTTCTATACAAAGTCTATATTTCTCCAACATTAGAAATTTTATGCTGTGCAGAGACATCAATTTTTAGTACCAAGACATTGGTTCATGATGGAATTTTGTTTTAATAGGCTCTTTGGTTTTGAGCATTGAAAATGAATGTGATTCTATATATTAATTCCTGCCCTCACCTTAGACTCTACACAAGAAACAAAACCAGGAAACCTTGCTCCCTTGTTGCAAAAGCAATAATTCTGTAGCTCAAGATGGGTGCCCTATCCTTCAACTGGCCTAGTAGGTTCCAGGCCAGGTGCTTACTAGTCCAAAACTTCTGTTTGTCAGGAGATTCTTACCGAACATGGAAAGTTAATATTGGATTGACATCTGGTAACAAAATATTTTCAAAGTTTGACCATTCATTGATCAAGTTAGTTGATTATAGATGAAATATTGCTTATTGGTTAAGATAATATGTCGGTTGATCTCTCCATAGGATATCAATCATATTGCCAGAATCACGTGTTGGAAGCACAAACTCAGTAGAAAAAGGCTCAAAAACAGATCCATATAACATGACAGTTTGAAGCCTAATTTATGATAGAAATTTTTTTTTTTTTTCTATAATCAGCTTCAAATAAATGCAACGAGCTTGTTAATTTGTACTTTCATTTCCAACAGTGAGAAAATGTAAAATAACTACTTCATGTTGAAAGAATTCAAAAGATAATTAATCCTTGAAGAAGATATGTAACAAAGCAAACAGTTTAAGCAGCAGATGGGATAGTGCAAAGATATGATATATAGAATTCTCAATTCTAGGAGAAAGCTGGGGTAAGGTCGATCAGCAATAATGAGAATTTTCCTTTTCTCATTTCTGCGGTGTAAATAAGAAAGCAAAAATCTAAAAAAGACAAGCCTCAGTGTCAGCAGGCCAAAATCAGGGACAAAAGCTTTGCATAAAAATGATACATACCTAAGATCACCATGCTGTCTCCTTCCAAGATTCAGAAGTATGATTAAGAATCCTGTACCAATTATCTGCATAGAGTGCCAAGTCCTAGTGTGAATTGAAAATTGAACATGAGTGCCTATAATTGTAGGAAACAATAAATAAAAATACTCAACTATATTTCTTCAAGTCTATCTTTTATAGCGTCATCAATGTTTACAGAAGGCTAATATGAACCGCTTCATGTACCAATTGAAACTGAAGATGAAAAGGCATTCTTACATATAAGGGTCCAACATCCCATCTGTGAGCAACAGGCGCCAGTAAAAACCAGAGAATGACACCAGCCCAAGCTTTTAGACTGATAGAGAACATGGCGATCAACATGATATCTATTAAAAATAATAAGGATTGTAGTCACATGATCTGCATATGATCTTCTTTCCTGAATAAATAAATAAATATATATATATATATATATATATATATATATATATATATATAAGTATATATATACCAGGCAATCTCAATTTCTCATGAAGAAAACAGAAAATCCTCCTCTTCCACCAGCTTGTCGACTGTGGGATATGAAATTTCTGGATAAACAAGACATGAAATATAAATCCTAAGGAAGAAATTGATTTTAATTTTTCATGTAGTCTAGGTTTAATAATGCTATCTAACCAGTTCTTCTTCTTCATCATCACTGCCCTCATGAAGCTGCTTCGCAGGTGGCTGAGGCATCACAGCTACCATCAGAGAATCTGGAAAACATTATACTTTAGCAAATTAAGAAACAACTCAAACCACAAAGTAATATGCATCATACACATTTTAAGGTAACAAGGAAATGCAAACTACATTCACTTGCTTATTTAAAGTTGTGATAAAAGGCTTGTAGTCATTGCTCCTAGTATTTGTATAATTAAATAATTTTCAGTTAATCAAAGAAAGCAGTAAAAGCTTTACCTCTTTTGTGAGGCCCAGTTCTTATTGGGCAGGATTTGGGCTGAAGTCGGCGGCCCCTGCCGACTTCAGTTCAAATTCTTTCGGGTTCGGAAGTTCGGATTTTCCGGCGGGAAATCCGGAGAAATCCGACGACGCCACCGGAGGTGGGGGGCGATAAGGGTTACGGGAAACAAGAACACGGACCCCGGAACTTAGGAACGAAGGAAAACGGGAGGAAAAACCCTAGAGTTTGGAGAGCCCGGTGCGATGAACCATGGCGAGGTCGGCTGATCCGGAGGCGGCGGAGGAGATCTGGGGGACGCTGGAGGAACTCCTCCTCGCTTTCGCCGTGAGTCGGCATGGGACACGGAGCTGGGACTCCGTGGCCATGGAGGTCCGGACCCGGAGCCCCTCCGTCGACCGCTTCCTCTTCACGCCGGAGAATTGTAGGAAACGGTACCGCAAACTCCAATGCTACTTCTCCGCCATTGATGGGCAGATCGGCGTCGGGGGAGACGACGGCGATGGGTGCGGCCGGCCGGGGATGGAGATCCCCTGGCTGGAGGAGCTTCGGAAGCTTTGAGCTGCAGAGCTCCGTCGCGAGGTTCAGCACCACGATGTTTCCATTGTTTCCTTGCAAAAAAAAAAAAAAAAAAAAAAAAGAAAGAAGCTGAAAAAGCTAAACGAGGAGCGCGAAAGGAGTCTCCGAGAGAGGGACAGCGAACCGGATCTCAGATGAAGATTCCAGCCGTTCGTCCAAATCGACCAATCAGAAAGAGGAGGCGAAACTCGCCACAGGACTCGGGGAAATGGAGGCGGTGCCCGAGGCCGAGGACCGGATAGCCAATCCGGCGGCCGGCGTAGACACGAAGTCTTCCGGGGAGGCATCCTGCAACGGGAGCTCCGAGACGATATCAAAGGCCGGGGCCGAGACCAACCCAGCGCATCGGCCGGGTCTGGGCGAGTCGGTAGCCGAGTCGAAGGGCGACATCATGGTGAACGGGGCCTTCTTCGTGCCGTCGGGGGCGGGGTTGCAGGCCACCTATGCCAAGGCGGAGAGCCTTGATCCGAAGTCGGCCGCGCTCATCGACCATCTAACCATGTACGCCGGCATCCTCGGTGAGCCCAGGGATAACGATGTGGAGTCAGGCTTTTCTGGAATCAACAATGGAGGGACCACCGGCTCCACAACTTACAGCGGAGGAGGATACGGATCCCTAGGGATGGTGTTTCAGAGCGGGTCGTCGTTGTCTCTGGGAGATCGGGTCTAGGGAATTGAACTGCATGTTGTTGGTGAATGCTCTTGGGTAAGTTATCTTGACCTCTGATATGTATGCCAATATATATATATTTATAACTTAGTAGATATATGTAATATATCTGCATTTGATTGCATTGGATTGCGTGCATCATGCTGGTGTGGGTGCTGTGTTGGCGTGAGTACATTGTGTTGGTGTGGGTACATTGTGGGATTGCATTGGATTGCGTGCATCGTGTTGATGTGGATGCATTGTACTGGTGTTGAGTGGTGCAGTTGGTTGTGAGTGCTCTCTAGTCTGACTATGATCATACGAGAACCTAGTCTCCTTTTGGGCCTCCAGCAGGGCTATTGCTGGCACATGACCGTTGAGCGGTATGTGACACAGGAGCTAGATGTCTTATTTTAGCCATGCGTGGCGGGCACATGCAGAGGATGCATGTTTCTCGTATGATACTCAGAGCTAGTTTTCCTTTTGGGCCTCCAGCAGGGCTATTGCTGGCACATGACTGTTGAGCGGTATATGACACAGGATCTAGTCTCTTTCGGGGCAAGCCATGGGCCGATCGTGGACATAGTCTGAGGGACTAGGAGAGTTAAGTAAATTGTTGGCCAACCATAGTCGTGTCGTGTCTATGTCGGTCGCATTAAGTGTACATATTTGCATCAGGTCGTGGGTTATATTATTATATTGTTGGACATCTTGTTGTATGAAGTATCATGTTTGTTGTTATTAGTGGCATATTGGTGTATGTATATTGGAGATGTTGATAACTTACTGAGCCTGTGTAGCTCACCCCTATTTTCCTATATTTTTGTTTCAGATATCGAAGATCATTTGGGCTTTGGGACCAGTCAATGAGGAGCTAGGATTTAGGTGTTAATCCCTGAGTTTATATTTTATTTGTATTTTATTTTCTGTTAATCTTTATGGAAAGTTGTTCCTTATCATTGTTTGGATGTTGAATTGAAAGTTAGGCCTGGCGTGATCTCTAGGGGATACCTAGGATTATGCGGCCGGTCACGTAGCCGATCCTTGATCTGGATTCGGGTCGTGACATCTTTAGATGTCATGCAAACATCATATGGCTTGACTCACTTGAAAAAGAATAAGTGCAGTTTCATAAGACTAGAGAAGAAGTGAACATCACACTGGGTTAACATATTAGTCGGATCAAATGTGGACATAGAAATGATGGAAATATATGTGGGTTTACAAGCGCAAGTAGAATTTAGGACACGAGATTTCTCAAAATATATTATTTTGAAAACCTAGAATTTACTGGACGAAAAGCAAGAGTAATATTAGGAAAGTATTGAAGAAAGGTGAATGAAAATGATAATCAGCATTCTTAGGGGATAATTCAATGCTATTGATATCTGATTGTACATTACTATTAGGAGCCAAAAAAATTTAGGTTATACACCCTGAATTGTTGTGTGGATTGCAATGTTGAGCAGTGATTGTGAAGCAGGAGCATATGACAAGCATTGGAGTGTTAACTTCAAGGACTGCTTGAATATGTGTTGAAGAGGAGGAGACATGAGCTAACATGGATGGCATTTGAAATACAGAACAGATTTCAAAAAAAATTACGGTAACACTGAATGTAGCTCTTAAAAAGAATTATTGGCAAGTAAGATCTCATAAAGTAAACTCGAAATAGCATAGACAAGGCTAGATAGTTAAATTTACAAGTATGATATTGATGACCTCAACAAGCATAGGCTGATCTTACCATAACCAGGAATTCACAACCAAGATCTTAATCGCTTTCCATCTTATTGCAACAGAATTCACCATTACAACAAATTAAACTTTCACCAACACCCATATTATAAGTTCTCAAATTCTCCTTAACAAGTCTAGAACATATTCTAAAGATACCAGTCTAGCTCGAAGGCCAAGTCCAAAGTCCACTGTCGAAAAGTAACCAAATGCTGAAACTAATTCACAATTAAATAAACATGAAGACATTCATGAAATGATATCTTGTAAATTAACAACAGAATAAATTCCTTCTCAGCGATTCGAACCATCACGTCCAAATAACAATTCAAGGAAAAAAAGATTCAATTTGGATCGCTTAATATTAAAAAAGCTACTAAATTTAAAAAAGCCCACAATTTTAACAACCAAGACGAATAAAAACAGCACGGAGAGAACTGAGAGTACCCCCATCCTCGAGTCTAATTAGCGCATCTTCATCCCCGTTCTTGTCATGGAGTGTCTGTCCTCGCAGCACAAGCTTCAATCTATCGGCCGGAAGCCGGCGCTCGGCAGCAACCAATAATCTCAGATCGCAGACCTGCGACGACTCAAAATTGGGCACGAGAGAATTCTGAAAGATCTTTCCCAGATCACAGAGGTTGGGATTGGGGATTAGGGTTAGGGTTTGGGGCGCTGACCTTAATGGGACAAGAGACGCGGATTGCGGTGGGGCGGGCGGGGCCGATGGTTTTGAGGGTGATCTCGACATCCCGCTCGTCGCCGGCCATCTTTCTCGGCGGTGGATCTCTCCTCCTCTCTTAATTTCCGATAGAATTTCTAAAAAGAAAAAAAAAAAAACGGAAGAAAAATAAAAGCGAGGAGTGATGGAAATCCGTGGGAGGCCCACCAAAACATAGACAGACCCGGGCCCAAGTCCAGTTTCTTTGAGTTCATATGACGTGCCTCTGGCTATGGGTATTCTGGTTGTTTTAGTGGAGTAAATTTTGCAAAAATAATCCACTTGATTATTAGTTTTGTAAGAGAAAAAAAAAATTTTTTTTTTGGCACAAAGATATATAGTTAAGAGGGATAATTTTGCATAGGTTTAAGCACAAAGGCATGCGAAGCACAAATTTAAATATATATATACATTATTTAATATCCGAGACAAGTATTTTGAATATATATGTTTTTTTTTTTTGGTAAACCAAAAAGGTAAGGAGAGGAGTTAGATCCTGGGCATGGCCACCTCTAGACAGTCCCCCAATCCCAGCCAAAGAATGTTCGATACACGGCGCATATTAATTTTTCGCAGCCGTTCCCCACCCGAAGGTGAGTAATATATTTTATTAATTTTTTTTCTTTTTTTGATTTTATTCTTGGATTATTTTTTTATTTTTTATTTTATTCCCGAACTTTCTCGTCCAAATATGTCCAAACCAAGGCTCGAATCCTGCCAGTGAAAAAAATCTCATAACCAACTACACCACTCACCAGTGATAATATATATGTTTAGGTTACTGTGCCTCTTGTACCTATGCAAGAACAAAATTGTTGGAAGATATCTTAAATGTGTATCAATCTGTTAAAAAAAATAAATAACTTCAATTTTTTTTTGCAAGATTAATAATTAAGTAGATGTTTTATGCAAAATATATTTTGAAAATTTTGAAAGAAAAATATATCTTATTTTTATTTTTAAAATTCAATATTTCTTGATTTTTTTTTTTTTTTTTTGATAATTTTGAAACAGTTTTTAGAGTTTGGGACAGAATTAACTTGGCTCTTTTGAGTAAACAAAAATATTTTTGTTTTAAACATCATCCTTATTAAATCTATGTGAGGCTTATTTAAAGCTTGTGCACGTAAAATGAGACATTTTCTGTATGAAATGCTAAGACTTTGTGTGCAATTATTTAAATCTGAGAGCTTGATTTATTGTGATCTTTGGCTCACGTACATTTGTGTAACTGATCCAATTTTGTTGCTTTCTTTACCTGCACCATATCACCTTCTAAAATATTGGAAGTTTTAATGAGCGCAATACCTCTCATGAAGAAGAACAACAAAAAATAAAAATAAAAAAACAAACTTGCACTGGCCTTTTTTTTTTTTTTTTGGTGGTTGCGCAAGTATAAAAATAGAACTTGTGCTAACTTGTGAATGGATGATTTCAGTATATAATTGATGTTAATATAATAGAAAATCTATTTAGATTTGGAATGAAATTTGATAATGAATGATTTAAAATATAGAAAGAGAATGATCATAAACTTTTGCAAATTTTAAATTATGAATTCATAATTATTAAGTGTAAAATGACACAAGTTTTAGAATGAACTAGTTCATATTAAAAGCAAATCACATAAATTTTAAAATAAATATTTACATTGAAAAGCTTGTACAAGTTTTCGACACTTCACATATAAATTTTAAATAGGATTTATACAACTTTAGATGCAAGGGCAAGAAATGCTTTGATTGTAATCTCTAAAATGCACCTTGAGTATGAAAAATGAAAAAAAAATGATACTGTATGTGAAAATAAAAATAATTTTTTTATAAAAACCCCATCCTTTAAAAAAAAAAATTTAGGAAAGCTCATTCTTTAAATTACATTACTAAAAGTTTTATAGTATATAACCTTATTCAAGTATATAAACTTTAGAGGGGAATACATTTTTGTACTCCAAAATTTAGATATACTAGTAATCGAATGATTGAAGTTTCGATTTTATCAATTTAGTCAATAAAATGATTAAATTAATAAATTTCAGGAAATGGACAGATGGAGCTCAATGCCATTTGCCTGCATATATCATGTAATCTCATGTGCATGCCCTCTTTTTTCTTCATCTTTTTGTCATCCTTATTTATGACTTCAAGGAGCAAGGAAGGGGAATAGGGATGAAAAAGGGATAGTACAGGAAAAGCTGTTCTTTGCATGTGTGAATCCAAAATTCTATGATTTTATCTTCTTTGATCCTTTTTAATCCATAGGTATAATCATGATGCCATCCTATGTGAATTAATAAAAGACCAGGGCATTCTGATCCATTATCGCACTTACATATTTTAGTGTTTGGATTTGTAGTATTATGCATTAATTATATTTTTCATTACTTAGATGTTACAATAAGAATGTTTATTGATTACTTCACTTTTAACTTCTTATACTGCAATTAACCAGGCTCAGAGTTCTGAGAGTGCACCATCTAAATCAAACTAGCAATCAAAAGTTTTGGTTGCTAAAAAAGAGCATATTGATAACTATTTTTCATTTCTAGATCATCACTTTTATGAATTTTTAACTTTGGAGCCAATACCTTGCAACTTGTTGCTATGTTATGTAAGAGTTTTTCTAATTTAAGCTAACATTAATTATAATTATTATTTTATTATAATCGAGCTGATTTTATGGTCCATGTTGATAGATGTATGATGAGTCTAATATCATGTGATCATTGTTTGGGCTAGGAGTACCTCATACGATTTGGTATGGTTGAGATAGTACAGTGTAGGCTTTAGCCTGACTTGACTCATAATGGAAGAGTCAGTTAGGGTATTTTTATTTTATTGGCTAGGTTTCCTCTCTGCTTTCTTTGTATATATGACATGACTTATGATCTTAGCTTCGGCGGGAAGGAAGAAGGCACATCCAACAAAAAAAAAATTGTCTCTTCCGGTGACGGCGATCGGGTGTCGAGAACCGATTCCCGGTGATCGATGATCCAAATCTCTAACAGTGGGCCAAGATCAAAAACACACAAAAAAAAAGAGTGGAATCAAGAGATCTTAAACTTGCCGTCGAGCGAGTCTTTATCTCCGGTGACATCACCGGAGGCGGCGACCGACCATCCTCGGCTGGTGCTGGTGGCGGTCTCGTCGATGGCTGCGCCGGCGGGGTGGATCCAAAGGGACGGCGGCCAGTGTTTTTGTTATTATATGAATCGTGGGTAAGAAGGGGCCTTGCAGGTTTTGGGTCCAAAGGATCATTTTGCATTTAGGATTCTAACATTTTTGATATTATAAATTGGTCCTTTTATAATTTAGTCCATGTAAAATTTATATTTACATATTGGTCCGAAGGGCCATTTTGCATTTAGAACCCTAACCTTTCTGATATTATAAATTGGTCCTTTTGCAATTTAGTCCATGTAAAATTTATATTTACATATTGGTCCGAAGGGCCATTTTGCATTTAGGACCCTAACCTTTCTGATATTATAAATTGGTCCTTTTACAATTTAGTCCCTATAAAATTTATATTTACATATTGGTCCGAAGGGCCATTTTGCATTTAGGACCCTAACCTTTCTGATATTATAAATTGGTCCTTTTGCAATTTAGTCCCTATAAAATTTATATTTACATATTGGTCCGAAGGGCCATTTTGCATTTAGGACCCTAACCTTTCTGATATTATAAATTGGTCCTTTTACAATTTAGTCCCTATAAAATTTATATTTACATATTGGTCCGAAGGGCCATTTTTCATTTAGGACCCTAACCTTTCTGATATTATAAATTGGTCCTTTTGCAATTTAGTCCCTATAACTCTATCATGCTTCGAATCCAGTACCGAAATCGGCTACACGACTGGCCACATAAATCCTAGAATACATTCTAAAGATCATGCAAAATCTAGGTACATAATATTCATTTTCTTCAAAAATCTCTTCCAATAACCAATATTAATTAAACATTTGAATAATAACTAAACAATCCATTTATTCATGTACAAAATCACTAAATGGTCCACTGATTTATGGCATAAGTATTAACAATAAATCTTACTGAATAAAACTAACTAAACCATCTAAAAATTTATGTTCAATCTTACCCCAACCCGTTCCTTACTATGCACCATTTCACCATGAATCCAATCCACTATCAAGCTCGAATATCCTGCACAACTTTGAAAAAGGAAAACAAATAGGGATTGTGAGCTTTACAGTCTAGTAAGGTCTCCAAACAGTCTCACCAATAATAGTATAAATTGAAAATATTGGAAAACAATAGTTTATCAAAATATGCAACCAAAACAACTCAAATGTCAAGTGTAACAAAACCTTTGATAACATGATATTTTCTTTTAGTCTTTCTATTAGTTATCTTTCTTCTTTAGGGTTCTGGACTAACGATGGTCATGCTCCAGCCCATGACTGGTAATCTCGGTGTCACACTTCAGCCTGTGACATAGCAATATCATTGTCAATGCATGTGATTGGTAATATTTATCACGATTCCGCTTGTGACTAGCAATATCATTGTCCATGCCTGTGATTGGCAATATTTATCATGATTCCGACTATGACTGGCAATATCATTATCCAGCCTATGATTGGCAATATTTGTCACGATTCCATCTATGACTGGCAATATCATTGTCCATGCCCATGATTGGCAATATTTATCACAATTATACATGTGACTGGCAATATCTTTATCTAGTTTGTGACTGGTAATATTAGTAACCACGATCCCTTAGCATGGCTAATCTAATTACCTCATTCTCTTAATTAACATTTTATCCTTTCTCATCATCATGTCAAATCATATTATTTACCATTTTTTAATATCCGACATCATGGTCCAACCCATTTAAATATAACTTTACTTGATAAAACATGGTATACAGGAACATAAATAATAATAACAACGATCATAGTAACTATACCATGTAAAAAAATCATGCATGCCAATGCTCATGTACGTGAATTAAATCATATCATATAAGATACATACATACAATTGGTGATCAAGTCCAGAAATCTTTACCTCACTGTGACAACTAACACGTCTGATACTGTTCCGTACCCGGGACTCGCACAATGTCCTTCTGCTCAGAAGGCTGCCCCCTACAATAACAATAATCCTATGGTAATTGTAAAATCTAAAACTTTTTTATCAGAATTTCATCAGTGGTCCTCCCATTGAAACCCTTGCTCTCCAAATTTTCCAGAGAAAGAGACCTTCCAATCTCCACCTCACTATTTTTTTTATTATCTATTTTTTTTTTTCTTTCTCTCTCCTCATCTTCTCTCTCCTCATCTTTTTTTTCTTTTTCTTTTTCTTTTTCTTTTTTTTTTTTTTTTTTTTTTCTTTTCTTTTCTTCTTTCTTTTCTCTTCTCTTCCTTTTTTTTTTCCTTCTTTTCTCCCGAACCGATGCTTCTTCCCCCCCCCTCTCTCTTCTTCCTTGCCCACGATGGCGGGGAGACCCTTGGGTGAGCCACCGGCAATAGCTCTGGCCACCGAAAACCACCTCACGACAAAACTCTTAGGCACGTATTTTTTTCTTTTCCCGTCCCCTTCTCCTCTCCTTTGTCTCCACCGAACAGCCCCCCCTCTCTCTTTTTTTCTTTCCCTTCCCTACTTCTCTTCTCCCTCTCCTTCCTCCCCTCTCTTCTTCCTCTGCTTGGCTGAACGAGGGACTCCTTTGAGATCCTGAAGGCGGAGAAGTAGACGGTGACACAGGGCCAACACCGAGGACCCAGGCACCGAGGTTGCGATGCCCCTAGTGGCGGAGGATGGAGCAGAGGGTCTAGTGGAGGCCAACAGAGGGTTGGCAGGGTGAGGAGCTGATCGGCATCCCTGTCTCAAGGGTGTAGGTTGGGTGCCAAAACAATGGTGGAAGGGGTTTTTAAAGGGAAAGAGATGAGGGATCTCCTTGCCATACGGGACAAAACCTCGATCGGTCGAGGCCTTCTACCCTCCATGACTCCCACCGGCCGACCCCAAGCCCTCCACGTCTCTCCCTTCCCGACTCCTCTAGAGATCAATTCGATCGAGCGAATCCCTCCCCTGTTCCATATCTCAGCCCCATTTTTTTCTACATTCTGGGTCGAAGTCGGCTGGGCCAGCCGACTTCGACCCCAAAACCCATATATCACATTCTCCCCCCGTTAAAATAATTTTATCCTCAAAATTAGCTTAATTGAGATTTAAACCTTGGAAGTAACGAACCCCTAGGTCATTCTTAAACTCCCAATTAGTTTTCCTCGTAGGGTACTTGTTTATCAAGTCTTAATGTAACGAAATTATAACATTCAAAACTTGATCTTTTCCATTCACAATGCATACTAAATTCTCTTAAGCTCTTCCAAAAGAATACTAACCTTTCAATACGTTTAATTATCCTTAATTAACTTTACAAGAACATCATAATAGTCCAAATTTTAGAAATATCCAATCTTAACATCATCTTCGAGCCTTCAGATAATCCCCCACTTAGATGACTTAATATAACATTTTCAATTGATCATCACTATCTATCTACATAGTGGATTCCTTCAATTTCTTTCAAATAAACATTAGCATCTCAACCTCGAATTAAAATATATAATTCTTTGCCCCTGAAATTTATTTCTCTTGATTAACCTCCATATGAAAATCATAATCAATCTATTCTATTCTTAACCAAAAATTAGCAGAAGGCTTAAGCATTAGACACTTGTCATGGTCTTTAGCATTCATTCTTCTCTTAAGCTTCTTCACGAATTTATAGTTAATCATGTATTTAAGGGAAACTTTAAGCCTCTTTAAATAGTGAGATCATAATATCAAAACTAAAAAAAAATTTGTGTCAGAGTACTCCAGTTCCAGTAATCCAATCCACAATTGCTAATATAGACTATCAAGATCTTATCAAAATATGAATGCCATGTCAACATAATATAATATAATCCATTAATAGAGAGCTACAAAGCTATACATCATCCCAAACATATTTTTCTTTATATATTTTCAATCATAATCCATATACAGATTCATCAAAAACATATCCTCTCTAATATCATTGAACTCTTCCATAACTTATACTCTAAACATCTTCTTACAATAGTCTCGAAATTCATAATTTAAAAATTAACAACAAAACTGACATGTTATCATGATTTGCATTCCTATCAAGTTTAGGACTCCAAAATCATTCAATTGATAATTGAACCTACTTTTTCAGCATGATCCGTTAACATAATATATTATAATTTTAGGCCAGTACTCTTGATACTTAGGTCAACCCACTTATCAAAGACAAAGATACATCCCATCCAACTCTTATATATCTATCATATGCTTACTTATCCTGATCAAAGAGTACAAATCATCCAGCCTTTTTTATTTATCCTAGATCAATCTCATTATTTATTTTATAAATAAAAATCATGTTTCTCTTTGGTACTAATCATATGCCATATCTTATACATAATATCTAAATATTTGAAATATAAACTTTGGATCCATTCTTGCAATTTTTTATAATGTCAGGATTGATTATAACTCTAAGTTCAAATTACCTTTGAAGCCATAGTTCATAATGATCATAATCTAAATTCCAATATCATTTAAATCATATTCTAATCACTTATATCACAATCCCAAGTGATCATACTTTAAGCTTCGACATTATTCATATCAAATCTAAACCATTTATATCGTAGTCCCAAGTAATCATAACCTAAGTTTTGATATCATTCTGTCATGTCCTAATAATCATCACGAGATTTCCAAATCACTTATGTCCCAGTCTCAAACAATCATTACCTGAATTTCGATGTCACTCATATCTATCCTAATCACTTATACCACAGTCCCAAGTCATCATAACCTAAGCTCTGACATTATTCTTGTCATATCCTAATAACCATCATGTTATTACTATTTTTTTATTATTTACATATTGGTCTAAATGATCATTTTGCATTTAGGACCCTAACCTTTCTAATATTATAAATTGGTCTTTTTGCAATTTAGTCCCTATAAAATTTATATTTACATATTGGTCTAAAGGGTCATTTTGCATTTAGAACCCTACCTTTTTGATATGATAAATTGATCCTTTTACAATTTAGTCTCTGCAAAATTTATATTTATATATTAATCCAAAGGATCATTTTGCATTTAGGACCCTAACCTTTTTGATATTTTAAATTGGTCCTTTTATAATTTAGTCCCTTTAAATCCTTTTACAAAAATTTAAAAGGGCATTCTTTAGATCCTTTTGCTCATTTTGTTTAAGTTGTACAATGTATTTGGAATGCTATGGTGTTTTAAAATTGATCAGTAGGTACATGTTGATTAGTATCCTATTTGTAACTGATCATTTAGGACATACATGTATTTTGAAATATCCTCTTTTATTTTGACTTGGATATTTATTTCTTGTATGAATAATTTATGGATTAGCATAAATATTTATCACCAAAATTATTTGTTTGTATCAGTTCATTGAGTTTTTTCATCATGTGAAGGATATTTTCTAGTTATGACATACAACCGCCTGCCTAAAGGGGGTTGTTGTGTATTTTAACTGAGAAAATATGGCATGGAGCATTGTGTTGCTAAGATACTCTAGCTTTCAGGGATTTGTTTGCCTAAAAGGGATAGGTTCATGAATGCTAGAATATTTTATTAGCTTGTAGCTTCATATAAAGAGTACTTATGCATATTACATGTTCTGTCCAAAGAAGAATATGTGATATTGCATTTGAACTTTTGTTTATTATTGTGATATGATATTGTTCTATTATGTTCGATGATTAATATTCTGCATTCCTATTATTTTTGATTGTACAGTTATTTTTGATGTGAACAATAACAATGCTGTTGTTGAGGTGCTTACTGGGTCAAATTATAAGAAGTGGAGGTAAGACTTAGAGTTTGCTCTTAGAATTGCTGACATCGATCTCGCATTACGTGAGACCAGATCTGATAATTTAAATGATCAAAGCACTCTTGAATAGAATGATCATTTTACGAAATGGGAGAAGTCAAATAAACTGAGTCTGATTGCTATTAAGAGATCAATTTTTGAGCATCTCCTGAATGGTCTACCTAAGTCAGGTAATGCAAAAGAGTTACTAGATGCTATTGAACAGAGATAT
This sequence comes from Areca catechu, assembly GCA_021397845.1. Taxonomy (NCBI): domain Eukaryota; kingdom Viridiplantae; phylum Streptophyta; class Magnoliopsida; order Arecales; family Arecaceae; genus Areca; species Areca catechu. The sequence goes on along the minus strand of CM038052.1, from coordinate 173,193,651 downwards.
CTTATATCCAATAATGCTGAGATCGGGTTCTTGATGAAAGAATTGACAACGATGATATACAACTGTTACAGCCGTGATAGTGACGTGGCCAGGCTCAGGTATCGCCGAATGCGAGCGAGCCACGTGTGAGTTTTCCTGCCAGAATCAACGCCACGTCCTCAAGGCTGGGGTCGGCAAGACCGCACCGCCCGATACTGTTTGAAGCAAACAGCTCCCGCCGAGGTCGAGTTCGGCGCGAAGTTCCCCCACCGACTCATCTGCGCCCGGGCTCGGAGGAGTCCGCCCCGTGTAAGGTCGGCCGAGGTCGGCTGACCCCCCGCCTTGCGCCAGGTGGCCACCCGGAGACGGGTCCACCTCGACCGAAGCCAGGCGATCTTCTGCCACCTCGCCAGGTGTCCACCCGGGAGGGTCCACCTAGGCCGAGTTCGGCTGACCCCCGCCTTGCGCCAGGTGGCCACCCGGAGACGGGTCCACCTCGGCCGAAGCCAGGCGATCTTCTGCCACCTCGCCAGGTGTCTACCCCGGAGGGGTCCACCTAGGCCGAGGTCGGCTGATCTCTCGCCTCTCGCCAGTCGGCCCCCGGAGACAGGTCCAACTCAGCCGAAGTCAGACCGCTCGTACGGAGAGGCCCCCGGGGAAAGCGACGGGTCCCGAGGCCATCCCTCGGGCCGTACCGACCCCAGACGGCGTCCCGTACGGAGGGCGGCGGCACACGGAACGTGACTTACACTGGCCCGACAGGTCCCGCAGTCGAGAGATCCGATCCTGACGGAACAGGCCCCGTAAACGGATGGCGCCCACGCTCAGGGAAAAGAGCACTCTCACGAAGCCCGAGGCCTGACGACTGGCCGCTCTGCCAGCGCCGCCCTCCCTCCTTTTCTCTTCTGTCCTTGCCTTCTCCCTGCTGGGCCCGGCGGACGAGGTCGGAAAGCCGCCTGGCCTCCTTCACCAAAAAGGGAAAAGAAAGGAAGACAGGGGGGAGGAGTTTTCGAGGAGGAAAAGGACAAGCACACGACGGAGGGAGATAAAGAGGGAAGAATCCGGAGACTGCAAGGTAAGCCAACTAGCCTGGGGACAAGGAGGAAGCACCGGCACAAGGCCTCGCTCCGAGGAAGAAACCAGAGATCCCGAGAGGGGAATACTGGACGCGAGCTCGGCAGGCAGGCCCAGCCGAGATTCCGGTCCCCGGCGCTTTCCCTTCACTAGTTAACTCTCCAAACCTGGGACCCTTTAGAGGGCCTGGGAGCGAGAGTCTGTTCCTCCTCGTCGTCTACTGACTTGACCGTCGGAGCCCCCTCGCCGGAATCCCCGGCCAGGGTCCTCTAACCCCTTTGTTGCAGGTTTCTCGCAGGAAGGGAGGCTCCCTTGCCAGGCGGTCAGGGAGGATCGGTTGATCCTCGACACGGGCGCGGCGACGAGGACGGCAACAGATTGGCGCGCCAGGTAGGGGGGCAGGACACTAACCCCCAGAGGGAACTAGCTTTTTGCAGGTGTCACGCTCTCCAGCAATGGTGGTCACTCGTGGTCGCGAGGCGTCCACCAGCCGTGTGGGAGAAGCCCACTCCCCTCCGGGGGGCCACACCCCCGAACGGGAGCTTCCGGCTCCCCCTCCTCTTCTACAGCAGCCTACCCCGGCGGACGGATCCCTTGCGGCCATCGTCCAGCAGCTGCAGACCTTGACCTCAGCGGTCCGACAGCTTCAGCATCAGCAACGGTCCCTGGCCACTCAGCCGCAGCCAGGGACCCCCGCGGCCCGAGTCGCGGGACAGCACGGGAGCTTGCGCTCAATCCAGGGCAGGCCGTCCCATCCGCAAGCCATCTCCAACCCCCGAGGGAGCCGCCAAGCTCCCCCGAAGAGAAACTATTCTGGCTCGGAGGATCACGAGAGTCGATCCCCGGCCGATGGGGCTGAAACGGCGCATCGCAGCAAGCGACGCCGGGGCCAGACCTCGCGCCGAGACCGATCGGCGCCCCCCTCACCTGCAGCCTCGGTGGAAGACTCCACCGATGAAGCCATCAGGCGCCAGGCCGAGAGGCGCCTAGAAGAGCACGAGCGCAAGTTGGCGGAGTTCGCCCGACGGTTCGCCGACCTGCAGAACTTGTCAGCTGACCCGGCGGGCTACGACTCCCGCCCCCCTTTCTCCGAAGAAATTCAGGCGGAACCGATCCCGAAACGGTTCCGCATGCCACTGGTGGACCCTTACGACGGGACCACCGACCCCCTGGACCATTTGGAGAGTTATAAAGCTCTCATGAGGGTCCAGGGCGCCACCGACGCCCTTCTGTGCATCGCCTTCCCTGCAACCCTTCGGAAGGCCGCTCGAGTCTGGTTCGCCCGTCTCGAGCCCGGATCCATTTGCTCCTTCCAGCAGTTGGAAGGAAAGTTTGTGGCGCATTTCGACGCTTGTCGAAAGGTGCCAAGGGAGGTGGACAGTCTCTTCTCCATCCGCCAGCAGGACCAGGAGCTGCTCCGAGACTACATCGCCCGGTTTAAGACCGCAGCCCTAGAGATCTACAGCTTGGACGAGCCCGTCGCTATGCTGGCTTTAAAGCGCGGGCTCAAGACATCCCGCCTGACCTATTCCCTGGATAAGAAGCCGCCCAGGACGTATTCCGAGCTCCTCCTCCGCGCCCACAAGTACATCCGAGCGGAGGAGGCTGACCGCACCCGTCGAGAGCTGGACGGGAAGATTCTGAAGAAGTCAACCCCGAGGGATGCCCCGGGAGCTCGGGGCCCGGGCCATCAGCCGACCCTCGCCCGAACCCAAGGTCGAGGGCCGAGTCTGCCCCCGAGCGAAGGTACACCCCTCTCCTCGCGCCTCGAGCCAAAATCCTCATGGAAATCGAGGGCGAGCGCTACCTCCGCCGACCTCCACCTCAGAACCCGAGAGCCGCCCGAGACAGTCAAAGTACTGCCAATTCCACCGCGAGCACGGGCATGACACGGAGGAGTGCCGTCATTTGAAGCGGGAAATCGAGGAGCTGATCGGGAGGGGATACCTCAGGAAGTTCGTCAAGAACGAGGCCCCCTCCGAAAAGCGGCCGCTCGCGGCCCTACCACCTGTCCCTGCAATCGACAATCGGCCAACTGAGAAGCCCGTGGGCATGATCTCGCGCGGATCCGGCCGAGCAGAGAAGAGAGCCCGGGAAGTCCCGGAGAATGTAATCCCTCCCAAGGGAGGGGAGTCTAATGACAATGTAAACAATGATGCCGTGGTGGTCGAAATGACCATCGCGAAACACCCTGTACATCGGATCATGGTGGATAGCGGAAGCTCGGTCGATGTACTTTTTTACGATGCTTTCTCTCGGATGAATTTGCCTCTCGACCAGCTAAAGCCAGTGCACACCCCACTGGTAGGTTTTACAGGGGACTCCGTGGGAGTCGAAGGGGAAATCACTCTCCCAGTTACCGCCGGATCCCCACCTCGGCAGGCGACCATCATGGTAACTTTCACGGTCGTCAAGCTCCCTTCGCCTTACAACGCCATTCTTGGGCGTCCCGGGCTCAACCAACTAGACGCCACCATCTCCACAAGGAGACTGCTGGTGCAGTTCCCCACGCCTTTCGGGTTCGGGGAAATGAAGGGGACGATTCAGCCAGTCCCGCTCTGCCTACAGGCAATCCCGGGCACCAGGGGCGCAGAGCTCGCCCACGACGTCGAGGACCTTGACCTGAGATAAAAGGAACCCAGGGGAGGGCCCGTAGAGCGCCTGCTCTCCTTTCCCCTTGGTTCGGACCCCCTGAAGACGGTGCAAGTCGGGGCCCAGCTCCCCGAAGAGGAGCGAACCCGCCTGCTGGAGTTCCTCCGTGCCAACGCCGATGTGTTCGCCTGGTCGGCGGCCGACATGCCGGGTATTCCGCCCGAGATTATCATGCACAGCCTGAACGTGGACCCAGGCAGCCGCCCGGTCCGCCAGAAGAAGAGAAGCTTTGCCATGGAGAGGCAGAAGGCGATCGACGAGGAGGTAGAAAAACTTCTCGCCGCCGGTTTTGTCCGAGAAGTCCAATACCCCAGCTGGTTAGCAAACGTGGTCATGGTAAAGAAGAGCAGCGGTAAGTGGAGGATCTGCGTGGACTACACCGACCTCAATCGAGCTTGCCCGAAGGACAGCTTCCCTCTGCCGAAGATCGACCAGCTGGTCGACACCACCTCGGGGCACCGTCTCCTGTCATTCATAGACGCTTTTTCCGGATACAACCAGATCCGGATGAATCCGGAGGACGAAGAGCGCACTGCCTTCATAACTGACCGCGGGACTTTCTGTTACAGGATGATGCCCTTCGGCCTCAAGAACGCGGGGGCGACGTACCAACGCCTGGTCAATAAAGTCTTCAAAGACCAGATAGGCCGCAACATGCAGGTGTACGTGGACGACATGCTGGTAATGAGCAAACTTGACTCGGACCACGTAGCCGACCTGGCGGAGACGTTCGGCAACCTCCGGCGCCACCAGATGAAGCTGAATCCGGCGAAGTGCGCCTTCGGGGTCTCCGCCGGAAAGTTCCTAGGGTTCATGGTGACCCAGAGAGGAATCGAGGCCAACCCGGAGAAGGTCCAGGCTATCCTGGACATGGAGCAGCCAGCCTCCAAGAAACAAGTGCAGCAGCTGACCGGCCGGGTTGCGGCCCTTAGCCGTTTTATTTCCAGGTCGGCGGACCGCTGCCGTCCCTTCTTCAAGGTGCTGAGGAAGATGAATGGTTTCGCCTGGACCGAGGAATGCCAGCAGGCCTTCGAGGAGTTGAAGAAGACGCTCGCATCACCACCTCTGCTGTCCAGGCCCGAGGAAGGGGAGGAGCTTACCCTCTACTTGGCCGTTACCCCGGAGGCCGTCAACTCTGTCCTGGTCCGAACCGACGACCACGGGATCCAGCGACCGGTGTACTATACCAGCAAACTCCTCCGGGACACGGAGCTCAGGTATTCCCGGCCCGAGAAACTCGTTTTTGCGCTAATAGTGTCTGCCCAGCGTCTCGGGCCCTATTTCCAAGCGCATCCCATCGCCGTCTTGACGGATCAACCGCTGAAAGCGGTGCTCAGCCGACCCGATACCTCGGGACGATTGGCCAAATGGGCACTGAAACTCAGCGAGTTCGACATTACATACCGACCGAGGTCGGCAATGAAGGCACAGGTGCTGGCCGACTTCTTGGTCGAATGTGCAGGTTTGGGCAAGGAGCCCGAGGAGGACTCCCCGGTCCAGCCGATGGAGGTCGGCACCAACGAGCCCGGAGAGGATGCCTGGATCCTCCATGTAGACGGAGCCTCAAACTCCGGCGGGAGCGGAGCTGGGCTCATCCTTGCCAACGGCGACGGAGTCGTCGCTGAGTGCGCGCTCCGTTTCCAGTTCCCCGCGACAAATAACCAAGCAGAGTACGAGGCACTTCTCGCCGGACTGAGGGTCTCCCGCGAGCTGGGCGTGACCAACCTCAGAGCTTTCACTGACTCCCAGCTCATGGCGGGGCAGGTGTCCGGGGAGTACGTCGCTCACGACCCCCAGATGGCAAGGTATCTGGAGCTCGTCAAGGCGGGCGCGTCCAAGTTCCGGCGCTTCAACATCTTCCATATCCCCCGCGGGGAGAACGCCCGCGCGGATGCCCTCTCTCGGCTGGCGACCCTGCCGGACACGATGCTGGGACGCGCTCATGTGGAGCGACTCGAAGTCCCAAGCCTCGAAGTACCGGCGGAGGTCCATCAGGTCAGCCAGGAGCCCGGCTGGATGGACAAGTACGCTACGTACATCACCAGCGGCACCCTGCCGGAAGACCGAGACGCGGCTCGCCTCATCAGGAAGAAGGTCGTGCGATTTGTCCTGATGGACGGGCAGTTGTATCGAAGGTCCTACTCTTATCCCCTCCTCAAGTGCATTGGACCCACGGAAGCCAAGCTTGTGCTCCAGGAGATTCATGAAGGCATCTGTGGGAACCACGTGGGGGGCAGGGCATTGGCATACAAGGCCCTTCGTCAAGGCTACTTCTGGGAGACGATGAAGGAGGACGCCGCCGACTTCGTGAAGAAGTGCGACCGGTGCCAGCGTCACGCCACGGTACAACGGCAACCCTCCAACCCGATCTCTCAGCTCTCAGCCCCCTGGCCGTTCGCCCAGTGGGGGATGGACCTCCTGGGCCCATTCCCGCCGGCGTCCGGCCAGCGGAAGTTCCTGATAGTGGCTATCGACTACTTCACAAAGTGGGTCGAAGCCGAACCCTTGGCAAGAATCACCGAAGCAAACGTCGCCAAGTTCTTCTGGAAGTCCATCGTCTGCCGCTTCGGCCTCCCCCACACCGTGGTCACCGACAACGGACGTCAGTTCGACTGTCGAGAGTTCGAAGATTTCTGCAACGACCTCGGCATCAAGCATCGCTTCACTTCGGTGGCGCACCCCCAGACCAACGGGGAGGCTGAGGTCACGAACAGGACCATTCTTCAGGGCCTCCGCACGCGGCTGGACCAAGCCAAGGGCAGGTGGGCCGACGAGCTTCCCAGCGTTCTTTGGGCATACCACACCACCCCAAGGACGGCTACTGACGAAACCCCATTCAACCTCGTCTTCGGGGCCGAGGCAGTCATCCCGATCGAGCTCAGCATACCCACGCTGCGCGTGGAACAATACGACGAGACAGAAAACCCGGCCAGGATGATGCTCAACCTAGACCTCCTCGAAGAAACAAGGGACAAGGCCCGAATTCGAATGGCGGCATACCGGCAACGTGTAGCCAGATATTACAACTCCCGAGTACGGCCGAAGGTTTTTCGTCCCGGGGACTTGGTCCTCCGGCGTGCAGAAGCCTCCCAGCCACGAGAGTGCGGCAAGCTTTCACCCAACTGGGAAGGCCCTTATCGGGTAACAGAAGCCCTCCCTCACGGAGCATGTTGCTTGGAAGAATTGGGAGGCGCCAGGTTCCCCGGACATGGAACCCCTCGAACCTGAGAATGTACTACCAGTGATGTAAGGCTCCCAGTTTCTCTAACAAAGCTTCTTCACTTCAAACATTCTTCTCTAACTTCAGCAAGAAGGCCTGCGGCATCGAGCTCAGTCCGGAAGATCCTGGGCTTCGGCCTGGAAGGTGGCGTCGAACCCAGTTCGCCCACGCAAGCCCGGAGCACAGCTCAGCAAGCCGCGCAAGGTTTGAGAAAGCCTGCGGCATCGAGCTCAGTCCGGAAGATCCTGGGCTTCGGCCTGGAAGGTGGCGTCGAACCCAGTTCGCCCACGCAAGCCCGGAGCACAGCTCAGCAAGCCGCGCAAGGTTTGAGAAAGCCTGCGGCATCGAGCTTAGTCCGGAAGATCCTGGGCTTCGGCCTGGAAGGTGGCGTCGAACCCAGTTCGCCCACGCAAGCCCGGAGCACAGCTCAGCAAGCCGCGCAAGGTTTGAGAAAGCCTGCGGCATCGAGCTCAGTCCGGAAGATCCTGGGCTTCGGCCTGGAAGGTGGCGTCGAACCCAGTTCGCCCACGCAAGCCCGGAGCACAGCTCAGCGAGCCGCGCAAGGTTTGAGAAAGCCTGCGGCAACGAGCTCAGTCCGGAAGATCCTGGGCTTCGGCCTGGAAGGTGGCGCCGAACCCAGTTCGCCCACGCAAGCCCGGAGCACAGCTCAGCAAGCCGCGCAAGGTTTGAGAAAGCCTGCGGCATCGAGCTCAGTCCGGAAGATCCTGGGCTTCGGCCTGGAAGGTGGCGTCGAACCCAGTTCGCCCACGCAAGCCCGGAGCACAGCTCAGCGAGCCGCGCAAGGTTTGAGAAAGCCTGCGGCAACGAGCTCAGTCCGGAAGATCCTGGGCTTCGGCCTGGAAGGTGGCGCCGAATCCGCTTCGCCCGCGCAAGCCCGGAGCACAGCTCGGCAAGCCGCGCAAGGTTTGAGAAAGCCTGCGGCAACGAGCTCAGTCCGGAAGATCCTGGGCTTCGGCCTGGAAGGTGGCGCCGAATCCGCTTCGCCCGCGCAAGCCCGGAGCTTAGCTCAGTAAGCCGCGCAAGGTTTGAGAAAGCCTGCGGCATCGAGCTCAGTCCGGAAGATCCCGGTTTTCGGCCCGGAAGATGGTGCAGGAACTGTGTTGTCCGCGCAGGCACGAAGGCAGCCCAAAGTCGGACCTGCTCAGGATTCTTACCTTGACGCGACACGGCTCTGCAAACCCCGTCCTTCGGTTTAGTATGGAAGGACCAGGCCCGCAGTCGTCTCAGGTATCCCAGACCGACATCTCAGAAACAAACAAAGAAGAAGAAAGAGAAGAACCAAAGATGATGGACAAGTTGTTGTAGAAAGTAAGTCTTCATTAAACAGGTACTCAGTACAAACTGGGAGCCCCGACAGGCCGGGACTCCCCAAAAAAGAAGGACAAAGAAAGCAAAAGTACAAGGTGACGGTCACTGGAGCGCAGGGTCGGCGCCGTCCGCCGGAGGTGCGGGCGCCACCTCTTCAACCTCCACGACAACCGGCTCCTGGGGCTGTGTCTGGGCCGCGGCGTCATCAGTCGGAGGTGCTGCAGGTGTCGCCGGAGGCGTCGCCTGGGTCGTGCCGGAGACCCTGCCCTCGCTCCCCGGCTTCCTGCCGCCGCCGACGACCCCACTCAGGTCCAGCTGGGGGAAGAAGGCCCCCACCTTTTCCCGGCACATCCGGAACCCCTTCAGGAAGGAGTCCACGGCGGCCTCCCGGACTTCCGACGTGAACTCGTCGGAAGCCCGGAACTTGGGGACGGCCTCCAGCGCTTCTCACTTCGCCGCCTCCAGGAGCCCATTGATGTAAGAGCTCCGGTCCTTCGCCACGGCCGCCTCTCGCCGGGCCTCGTCCAGCTGACGCTCCAAGAACAGAGAGTGGGCCTGCAGGCGGGCCTTCTCCGCCGCGTCCTCTTCAGTACGGCGCTGGTTGGAGGTCCGCTCCTCCGCCAAGGAGGCCTCCAGCTCTTTGTTCCGCCCCTCGGAACGCGCCAGGTCGGACTGGAGGGCCTGCTTCTCAGCTCGCAGCTCGGCCCCCTTGTCCATCAAGTCCTTCATGTCGGCCGCGAGCTTTCCAAGCTTCTGCTCCCGATCGGAGTCCCGCTTGGCGTTCCCTGCGAGGTAGTTCCTCAGTAGGAGGACGTCGTTCCCGATCTGCAAGGGCAAAAATAACACATGTCAGTACCGAGGCAGAAGGCCCCGGATTGGAAGAGAAAAGAAGAGTCAAAGTTCAGACTTACCGCGAAGAGTTGGGGCAGGATGCCAAGCAGCGCATCCGCATAATCTCGGCCGCCCCGAGCTCGGCGGTCCCGGGCGGTGGAAGCGTACTCCATCAACTTCTCCGCCAGTCCTCGGTCGAGGATGACCGAGTCTCGGTGCGAGATCACCGGCGCTGGGTCCTTCGGGCCGACCCCCGCGACAGCTGCCCCCTCTGCTGGAGCTGCAGCCGACGGACCGGCGGTCGTCACTGGCGGTGCCGTTGGGCTGCTGACAGGAACGGGCCCGGCGATGGGCAGAGCGGCGGGCGCCGGAGCTCTCTCGGCAGCGCCGCCAGGCCGCGGGGCCGAGGTGCCAGGGGCGCCACTTCGAGGAGGCCTGGGCGGGGAAACAGCAGCAGCTTGGCCGGGCACGGTCGCCGCTGCGACCTCCCGGCTCGTCTCTGTGCGAGCCCTCTTCGCCACGGGCTCATCCACGTCGACGACCTCCCTCTGAGCCGCTCCCTCCAGCAGGTTCTCCAGGGAAAAGTTCATCCCTGCAAAGTGAAGAAATCAGAAGGTTAGACGGTTCAATCTAAAAAAGAGAGGGGGAGGCAGAAGTTAATGCGGGGCCAAATCTCACCGGTCTCCCGGATGGGACTGATGCCGGCCTCAAAAAGATTCTGCTCAGAGAGCAGAACCTCGAGCGCCGGGACCACGTCACTCAGGAGCTGGGTGTAAGACTCCTGGTCCGCAGGCTCAACTCGGGAATTCCGGTTCGGCGACCGGTTCGCTCCAGGCCCAGTCAACGTCGTCGACCGAGGCAAAGAAAAATCGGCTCTTCCATCCCTTGACCAAAGAAGGGAGGTCGAACCGGAGACACCTAGGCCGGGGCGAAATGTACCACCAGCCATCATCGGTGGAGCACTTCTTCAGGGTGAACAGGGCCCTGAAGAGAGAAAAATGGGCAACAAACCCGTGGAAATGGCAGAAGACGATGAAGGAGAAGATGACCCGGATGGCGTTAGGAGCCAGCTGGGCCGGGACGAGCCGAAAATGGCTGAGGAAGGAAAGAAAGAAAGGATGCAGAGGAAAACGAAGACCCCCGAGGAGGAAGTCTTCGTAGAAGGCAATGCGGCCGGGGCCACTCATGGTGACGCGCTCCCCGGACCGCGGAGCAAATAGACGGACAGATCCCGGGATGCCATAGGCATCCCGGAGCAGAGAAAGATCACCTTCGGTCATGGTAGAGGCATGACCGGAGGGACTGGCGGGAAGAAGTGGCGGAGCAGGAAGAGAAGCCAAGGCGGGGAGTGAACGGAGGGGCACGGCAGGCGCAACCGGAGGGGACCGGACCCCCCTGGGGATGCCAATAGTGACACCCCCGGGTTGCAAGCACCGGCGGACCTCCTCTGGAATTACCTCCTCATCCGAGGAGGAAGAAGACGGAGTCCTCGGCCGGGATGGACCGGCCTCGTCCGAGTTAGAAGAGACATGGCGACGGCGCGCCATGGAGAAGGAAAGGAGAAGGGGGCTGAATAAGAAACGAGAGAGAAGGAGAAGAAGACACTTACCCAAAAATGCACAGACGGGCGCGAGCAGCAGAAGTTGTTAGCCTGCAGCGAACCGCCCACGAAGCAAGGGAAAAGGCCTCGTTTTGGAAAGTCCCCTCCCTTTCAAACTCAGCCGGCAGCAGCCGTACCCATCATTCCGCCTCAGGCCACTGGATGGTCGCCACGTGGGCACACGCCCGACACCGACGCCTCGTTAGCAGAGTAACGGCCTCTGCCCCGAAGCGACGCATTGATTGCGGGCAAGTGGACGACGCGTGGCGACTCCCCATAGGTCTTCAGCCGTATCGAGCCACGACGAATGGAGATCGTGCCAATTATGATGCAAGATCTTCGCCTCTCCACGTCATGTCAGCAATTAATCCCGACGTTCCGTTCTACGATGCCCCGACGGAACGGCGGGCTGGGGGGCAACTGTTACAGCCGTGACAGTGACGTGGCCAGGCTCAGGTATCGCCGAATGCGAGCGAGCCACGTGTGAGTTTTCCTGCCAGAATCAACGCCACGTCCTCAAGGCTGGGGTCGGCAAGACCGCACCGCCCGATACTGTCTGAAGCAAACAGCTCCCGCCGAGGTCGAGTTCGGCGCGAAGTTCCCCCACCGACTCATCTGCGCCCGGGCTCGGAGGAGTCCGCCCCGTGTAAGGTCGGCCGAGGTCGGCTGACCCCCCGCCTTGCGCCAGGTGGCCACCCGGAGACGGGTCCACCTCGGCCGAAGCCAGGCGATCTTCTGCCACCTCGCCAGGTGTCCACCCGGGAGGGGTCCACCTAGGCCGAGTTCGGCTGACCCCCCGCCTTGCGCCAGGTGGCCACCCGGAGACGGGTCCACCTCGGCCGAAGCCAGGCGATCTTCTGCCACCTCGCCAGGTGTCCACCCCGGAGGGGTCCACCTAGCCAAGGTCGGCTGATCTCTCGCCTCTCGCCAGTCGGCCCCCGGAGACAGGTCCAACTCAGCCGAAGTCAGACCGCTCGTACGGAGAGGCCCCCGGGGGAAAGCGACGGGTCCCGAGGCCATCCCTCGGGCCGTACCGACCCCAGACGGCGTCCCGTACGGAGGGCGGCGGCACACGGAACGTGACTTACACTGGCCCGACAGGTCCCGCAGTCGAGAGATCCGATCCTGACGGAACAGGCCCCGTAAATGGATGGCGCCCGCGCTCGGGGAAAAGAGCACTCTCACGAAGCCCGAGGCCTGACGACTGGCCGCTCTGCCAGCGCCGCCCTCCCTCCTTTTCTCTTCTGTCCTTGCCTTCTCCCTGCTGGGCCCGGCGGACGAGGTCGGAAAGCCGCCTGGCCTCCTTCACCAAAAAGGGAAAAGAAAGGAAGACAGGGGGAGGAGTTTTCGAGGAGGAAAAGGACAAGCACACGACGGAGGGAGATAAAGAGGGAAGAATCCGGAGACTGCAAGGTAAGCCAACTAGCCTGGGGACAAGGAGGAAGCACCGGCACAAGGCCTCGCTCCGAGGAAGAAACCAGAGATCCCGAGAGGGGAATACTGGACGCGAGCTCGGCAGGCAGGCCCAGCCGAGATTCCGGTCCCCGGCGCTTTCCCTTCACTAGTTAACTCTCCAAACCTGGGACCCTTTAGAGGGCCTGGGAGCGAGAGTCTGTTCCTCCTCGTCGTCTACTGACTTGACCGTCGGAGCCCCCTCGCCGGAATCCCCGGCCAGGGTCCTCTAACCCCTTTGTTGCAGGTTTCTCGCAGGAAGGGAGGCTCCCTTGCCAGGCGGTCAGGGAGGATCGGTTGATCCTCGGCACGGGCGCGGCGACGAGGACGGCAACAACAACAATGTTGGGGGTGTTAGAGAGTATTTTCTGAAGATGGTTCATCTCCAATCTAAGCTCAAGGATCTGAAAATTAATCTACCGGATTCCTTTTTAGTGTCCCATACCTTGAATTCTTTACCTGTTGAATTTGTCTAAATCAAGATTGCCTACAATACTCTGGATAAAATATGGAGCATTAATGATTTGATCACCAAGTGCTTTATTAATGAAGAAAAGATCAAGAAAGAAAAAAATAATAGTGCCCTTCTTACTCTTCAATCTCACTCTCAATCTGGCAAGCATTTTATGAATAAAAAGAAGGGAAAGCCTACTACTCCTAAACAGTCTTAGGATTCCAAGAGGGATGGAAGAAGTCACGATCAGAATCATTTTGCAGGAGGTCCCAGAGCTACCATTAAAGAGAAGATTAGGTGTTTCCACTGTAAGAAGAAAGGACATATAAAAAGTTAGTGTTTTAAATTCAAGTCCTAGTTAGAAAAGAAAGAAAAATAGAAAGATAAGTTCCTAGCTTTAGTCTGTTGAAAGTCTAATATTGTCAATGTCCCTATTAATTCTTAGTGGATAGATAGTGAAACTTTAACTCATGTTGTCATTTCTTTACAGAGGCTGATAAACAAATGAAAGTCAAGCCTGAATGAAAGCAAGTTGAAGGTTAGAAATGATTTAGAAGTTAAATATGAGTTGTCAACTTATCCTTAGAGTCTGGAATTATAATTATTTTCGAAAATATATTTTATGTACCTTACTTTAGAAGGAATTTGATCTCTGTTTCATCTTTGGATAGGTTGGTTATGGATTTATGTTCAGTAATAAAAGAGTTGATTTGATATTCAATTCAAAAATGATTAGCTATGATGTTTTGGTTGATGGTTTATATAGATTGTCTTTGGCCATTGGTAATTCTAATACTTTCTTAAGTGTTGAAAGTATTGTTACCAAGCATCCTAAGACTAATGATAAATTCATTATGTTATGGCATAAATGCCTAGGACATATTTCAAAGAAAAAAATAACCAAATTAATTAATGATGACATCCTACCTATATTGGATTTTGGGGATATAGAGATTTGTGTTAACTATATTAAAGAAAAATTGACCAAAACCAAAAAGAAAGGGATAATTCGAAGCTCAAACCTTTTGAAAATCATTCATACTAATATTAGTGGATCTCATTCTTCTATAATTTATGGTAATAGATATTTTATCACTTTTATTGATGACTTTTCTCGATATGGCTATCTTTATTTAATTAAAGAAAAAATTGATGCCCTTAAAAAATTTTAAAATTTTAAAATTAAAGTTGAGAAATAATTGGAAAAGGTCATCAATATTGTGAGACCTGATCGTGGTGGTGAGTACTATGAAAAATATGATATAGCTGGGCAACAAATGGGTCCGTTTGCCAAATATTTATAGGATTATGGAATTGTTCCTCAATATACCATACCTGGAAATCCTGAGCAGAATGGTGTGGTCAAAAGGAGGAATCATACCCTTAAAGATATGATAAGGAGTATGATGAGTAGGTCTAACATGCCAGAATTTTTATGGGATGAAGCTCTCAAAACTGCATTATATATTTTCAATAGAGTTCCCAGTAAATCTATATTGAAGACACCTTTTGAACTCTAGATTGAAAGAAAACCTAGTTTGAATTATTTTCGGGTTTGGGATTGTCCTGTAGAAGTAAAATTATATAATCCTATAGAGAAAATGACTGATCCCAAAATCAGTCGTTGTTACTTTATTGGATATCTACAATATTTCAACGGAAATAGGTTTTATAGTCTAGGAAGAGGTAATAGAATCGTGGAGTCTCTTACTGCAAAATTTCAAGAACTTGATATGGCTGATGAAGGATCTTTCCTTACTACTGTTGATGACAATGAACAAGCTGAAACTGTTTCTATTTCCATATCCAGTCAGAATGAAAATATGATTCCTATTCCCATTGAAGGAATGGATAATGAAATCCTTGATCCTCCGGGACCTATTCAGAATCTTCACCAGTGGATGAAGTTCAAGTAAAAAGATTTGTTAGACGAAGAAGATCCATAATTTCAGATGATTTCTATGTCTATCTCGAGAAAAATGATTTTGATATTGGGCATACCATTGACCCAGTTACTTATCTTGATACAATTTATTCTCCCCAATCTAATTTATGGATGAGTGCTATAAAAAAGGAAATATAGTTTATGGTTAATAATGATGTGTGGGAGCTTGTTGAGCTTTCTAAGGATTATAAACCTATAGGATGCAAATGGATATACAAGACTAAAAGAGATTCTAAGAGAAGAGTTGAGCATTTTAAGGCCAGATTAGTAGTAAAAGGCTTCACTCAAAGAGAAGGAATAGATTTTACTGAAACTTGCTCTCTAGTATCTTCAAAGGATTCATTCAAAATTATCATATCTTTAGTAGTCCATTATGATCTAGAGCTATATCGGATGGATGTTAGAACTACTTTCTTGAATGATAACCTTAGTGAAGAAGTCTACATGAAGCAGCCAGAAGGTTTTCAAAAAGGTGATAAAAAAATATTTGGTATACAAATTAAAGAGATCTATCTATTGTCTGAAGCAAGCATTATGACAATGGTACTTAAAGTTTGATGTTGTTGTAACCTCTCTTGGTTTTGAGGAGAATAAAGTTGATCAAAGTATCTATTTTAAAATCAGTGAGAAAAATTTTATCTTTCTTGTTTTGTATGTCGATGATATCTTACTTGCCAGCAGTGATTTTGGTTTACTTTCTGAGACCAAGCAAATACTAGATAAGAATTTTAATTTGAAAGATTTTGGTGTGGCATCCTTTATTTTGGGATTTGAAATTCACAGGGACAGAATTCTTCAAAGATTTAATATGTAAAATTGTAGACAATGTGATTCACCTGTTGTTAAAGGTGACAAGTTTAGTAAAGATCAATGTCCGAACAATCAGCTTGAGAAAGATTAGATGAAAGATATACCTTATGCCAGTGCTGTAGAGAGTTTGATATATGCTTAAGTCTTCACCATACCTGATATTGCCTTCATAATGGATATTCTTGATAGATATTTATCAAACCCAGGCTATCAACTTTGGATTGTTGCAAAGAAGGTGATGAGGTATTTACAGAAAACTAAGGATTATATGATCGTGTATAAGAGAGTTGATAATCTTAAGTTGATTAAATATTCATATTCAGATTATGTCGGGTGTTCTAATGATCTGAAATCAATACTAGATATATTTTTATGCAAGCTGGTGGTGTAGTATCCTAAAAAAATGTTAAACAAACACTAACTACTTCTTCTACCATGCAAGCTGAATTAATATCCTGCTATGGAGCTGCTACTCAAGCTATTTGGTTAAGAAATCTTATGGCTGGGCTTCAGATTTAATATTCGAGTCCAGACTTGTGTTGATATATTATGATAATAAAGCTACGGTATTCTTCACAAGAAATAATAAATCTTCAACAAGTCTAAACATATCGAGCTGAAGTATTTAGCTGTTAGAGATCTTGTGAAGAATAGAGATATAATTGTTGATTACATTGATACAGAGTCAATATTAGTTAATCTTCTGACCAAAGGTTTGAGACCCATATGCTTTACAAAGTTTGTTGAAAATATGGACATATTGAGCTCTTTTGATGTATTTAGTTAGTGAGAGTGACTCTGTAATTAAACTTATTATCAATATAAGTTTATTTTTCATTTGCATTCATCATGATAATTATTTGGTTGATTTCTATATATTTTATATGCACATGTAGAATAATAAAATATAACATAGTATCTTAAGATTGTCTTTTCTTGAGAATGATAGCGTATTGATATATCTCATTTGATAATTATGAGATCTTATTATGTTTGGAGATATACAGACTTCTTTTAAAGTCGTGAGATTTTTCTAGCTTATTATAAAGCATGTGATTAAAGATAAATCATGATTGAGGGTACATATGGTTAATTTGTTTTGATTATGAGATATCTCTTTTGGTTATGTACCTGACTGAGACCAGATATCGAGTCTTAGATATGTTATGCTATCTCGTCATTGACATCATTATTGAGTATGTGAAATAGAATGGCATGTTGTTTGATGCCATTAAAATTTTTCTTGCTTATTTTGTTTCTAAGCATGTTGAAGAAAAATTGGAGGACTAACAATGAAAAATAACATGTTTTATTTTGGATCACCTTGATGCTATTTTCTTGCTACACTACTATACCATGACTCATGTTGATAGTATTTATGATGCATGTAACCATGGATAAGTCTTGTATCGAATAAGTGATGCAATGATCTCATAATTCGGCATGATGGATATTGTTGGACCGAGTCATTTGTAGGTGCTGTCTATGGATCATATTGTGGCCACATATTGTTTTCAACCCAAGAGTAGTTTTAAAATAAAATATTTTCAAAATCATAATAATGTTGCCCAAGTGAAAGAATGTAAAAGTTTTTCTAATTTGGGCTAACATTAATTATAATTATTATTTTATTAAAACTAGATTGATTTTATGGTCCATGTTGATAGATGTATGATGGGCCCAATGTTATGTGATCATTATTTGGATTAGGTGCACCTTATGTGATTTGGTATGGTTGAGGCGGTACAGTGTAGGCTTTAGCCCGACTTGACTCATGATGGAAGGGTCAGTTAGGGTATTTTCATTTTATTGGCTAGGTCCCCTCTCCACTTCCTATATATATATAACGTGAGTTGATTGTCATGATGATTTTTTCTATCGAGAGCTGCCTATCTTTTGAGAAAGCCCAAAGAGAAGGACTCTGCCTGCAGTGTTTGTGTAAGCATTGGAAGTAAGTTTAGGAATCATGGCGAATACAGGTATGTATCGAAAACTTCTTTTTATCAGATCTATTGTTCTGGATTCTAATCTTCTTTATTGATCCAAGGGATTATGAAAATCTCTTTTCCTACATGTTATTCACTAATCTACTTCCACTTCACGCTATCTAGTTTCTTTTACTTTATATTTTTTTCTTCTTTTAGAGAGAACCAACTTCTATTAAAATACAATATTACATTCATATTCTCAACTTTAGAGAGAGGCCAAAATAGAAGCTATATGATATCACAGGTAACTCATAACTTTAACTGGACTAGACTCTATTTATAAATCATAAATTGTTGTTAAGCCTTTGGCATAACAAAGTCTTCCTCCTATAATCTAAAGAACTAAAAATTTATCAACATGCCCAAGGCAAAGCAATCAGATTGTCTTTTAGTCTCATGTATAGCAAGATGTTGTAAACTACTTGTGTCTCTGTTTCTAAGTCTGCAGCACTAAACTCTTTAGTCATCATAGCAGCATTAGATGATCCCATCTCCTCAGAAATGTATTACTACCTGATCTTGCAATAATGGTAGTAGATCCTTTTTTTACCTATAATTTGAATTTCATCTAAGAAGGTCTAAGAACCTCATCAGCAAGGCCATGGACCTAAACCTGCAAAGATGGATAAATAATAACATGATAACATATTAGACATGACAGACCAACAAGAATGGATGACTCTGCAATGTAGGAACTTAAAGATTAGTTCAAGTTAATGTTCTAACAAAAAGGAATAAGATTTCTTAAGTGGATGAGATAACATGTTATCTAAGAAGAATAAGACTAAATAAAGAAGCAGGCAATATAGGTAGGAATGCCAGATAGCTGAATCACAATATTCAAACAAGCTGCCATTCATTGCTAGGAATCATAACATAGCTGAATGATAACATTCAAACAAGCTATCATTCATTGCTAGGAATCACAAATAGCTGAATCACAATATTCAAAAAAGCTGCCATTCATTGCTAGGAATGCCTGAACATGGTGCACTTTTAAGAGTGAACATTTATAAACCCAGAACACTTTCACATTAGTACCAAAAGCAAGAACAACTCTTAAAATTTATTGAGTCAAAACAATCACATTTTTTCCTTGCCAACTTAGACATTCATATAGTCAAAACACTTACAACATACATCTAACTCACAACATCAACAAATGTCTAACATAATCTAATAAAAAAATATAGTGTTAACAAAATATCAACCAAGACCCAAAAACAAAGAGGGACTTCATTTTCACCGATGTGATATTGGCTTGACTGATTAAAAATACTTGACTCCATCATTGATATCTGACTATTATTAAATGTCTTCTTTTGTAAATGTATCCATGTAGTACTGTCCCTTGTATTACAGTTCCTTGAGGTGCAATCTTTGTTAGAGTCCTACAAAGGCATAGGTAAAAAGGCTAGGCTCTTGATAACTTAACACTCAATTCATTATAATCTTGGTCTCACTTGTATTATGATATTATGTATAGAATTCACATTCACCTTGCACCTCTCAGTCATATAAAATGTTTCACTTTGATTTGAAATATATCCCATAGCCAACAGGGACTATTGAGGCCTATATCACTCATTTAATGCTTTTTGTTATCATGTTTTAAAGGAAATTTCAAAATGAAATCAATCAATCCATTGCCTTCCCTTTTTATTCTTCTTTTGTTATTTATTTGCTACTGATTTTTGTTTTGTATTGCTACCCTATATTAGAAACTTGAAAAAATGATTGATGCAAGAAGTCAAATAAATAATATATACTATACTCTAATAAAGTAAATATATGCAAATATATACTCACACTGTCTCTTGGGAGCTGGGGACCGATGCACTACCTCTTTTCTTACATGCACCTTGTCTCTTCCTCCTTTGGCTATTGGTAAGAGCTATAGATGGACTCTTATATACTTTTTTACTATGGCCGACCATGTGATATATGGAGCAAGTCACTGTTTTCCCCTTCTTAAATGGCCTATATAAATTCTTAGGCTTTTCCAAGTCTTTTCTCCTCTGCTTTTTGGGTCTTCTAGGGGTCGTTTAAGTTATGGTTTTGGTGGTTCATATCCAAACTTTGTCCATAGTTTTGGTCCATTGACTTGCTCATGGCATAGTCATATATCCTTCCACAAGTTTTAGTTCTAAACTAATATACTACATAATTTTCTATAGTTTATCTATTAAACCATATCACTATCACTGCATGGAGGCATGGGATTTCACTAAGCTGCCATGCCCTATAATTGTAGATTCCTTTTTTCGAATCAACAATTTAACTATCAACCTGATGCCTCATTGCATAACTACTCTTTTCATTGTAAGTTAAAGTATAATGTCTGCTATCAATCTTGGATTTCTCTATATTTGCTTGGATGATAGGATATATGGGACCACTAAAATTCAGCTCTTCTATTTTCTATTTTAACCTAATCATCATAAGGATCCTGATCTTGTCCAATGTTGCCGATCTCACCACGGTGGCCTGTAGCTCTTGAGCTGGCACCGGTCTCGGATCGTCTCACCTCGAGATCTCCAAGCTTCCGGACCTGCAAAACAGAGTCAGAGATCCTGACCGGGGGTTCCGGCGGGGGCGCTCCGACGGTCAAGTTAGAGAGCGGCGAGATGGAACATATCCCCTAAGGCGAGTTCCCGAAGGACTCCCATGCTTAGAGGAGATATTAATGAAAGAAGTGTGGGGAAGAGTGGAGTTGATGCTCAGCTCCCTGCACTGAGTTCACCGAGCTCACGCCTAAGGACTCCTTGAGGACTCCCAGAATCGTTCACTTGATGTGTTTCTCCTCTTTTTCACTTACATCCCTGCCCGTTTTTACCAGCCTTTTTATATCATCACCTTGCCCCCAGCCCCCCTCCTCCTTCTCGCCTTTCTCCCCCCTTCCTTTCCTCTTCGGGCCTGGGAACTCAGTGGCCGAACCGCCTTGCCCGTCGTGTGTCATCAAAAAAGGGGGGGGAGGATACTGGCGAGGCTTTGGGCTGAGTGCTGGAGCTCTCCTTTCGAGGCTTTGACGATGAGCGCCCATTCGTTTTGGGCTCCTGCCCGCAAGGATCCCGCTTCTCGGTTGCGAGGCCCATTCGACTGGTGTAAACGAGGTTTCGCGCGTCACTGCAGACCGTACTAGCACCCCCTATGGGGCGTGGCGCGCGCAACCTGAGTGGCGATCTTGAAACCCGTACCCCTACTTCCCCGAGGCTTCGTCGAGCAGGGCTGACCTCGGCCAAGGTGGACCCGTCAGGGGGCGCCTCTGCTAACCCCTACTTCCCCGAGGCTTCACCGAGCAGGGCTGACCTCGGCCAAGGTGGACCCGTCAGGGGGCGCCACCTAGCGGAGGAGCGGAGGAAGGCTCGACCTCGGCAGAGGTGGACCCGTCTCTGGGTGCCACCTAGCGAAGGAGCATGGGGGCCTGGCTCGACCTCGGCAGAAGTGGACCCATCTCCGGGTGCCACCTGACGAGGGAGCAAGGGGTCGCCAGCTTCGATCGAGGTGGACCCCTCCTAGGTGGATACCTGGCGGAGCGGCAGAGAGGTGCTCGACTTCGGCCAAGGTGGACCCGTCTCCGGATACCACCTTGCAAAGGGGCAGGAAGGCCCGGCTCGACCTCGGCAGAGGTGGACCCGTCTCTGGGCGCCACCTGGCGAGGGAGCAAGGGGCCGCCAGCTTCGATCGAGGTGGACCCCTCCTGGGTGGACACCTGGCGGAGCGGCAGAGAGGTGCTCAACTTCGGTCGAGGTGGATCCATCTCCGGATGCCACCTAGCGAAGGAGCAGGAGGGCCTGGCTCGACCTTGGCGGAGGTGGACCCGTCTCCGGATGCCACCTGGCGAGGGAGCGAGGGGCTGCCAGCTTTGGCCGAGGTGAACCCCTCATGCGTGGATACCTGGCGGAGCGGCAAAGAGGTGCTCGACTTCGATCGAGGTGGACCCGTCTCCGGGTGCCACCTGGCGAAGGAGCAGGAGGGCCCGGCTAGACCTCGGCGGAGGTGGACCTGTCTCCAGGTGCCACCTGGTGAGGGAGCGAGGGGCCGCCAGCTTCGGCTGAGGTGGACCCCTCCTGGGTGGACACCTGGCTGAGCAGCAGAGAGGTGCTCAACTTCGACCGAGGTGGACCCGTCTCCGGGTGCCACCTGGCGAAGGAGCAGGAGGGCCCGACTCGACCTCGGCGGAGGTGGACCCATCTCCGGGTGCCACCTGGCGAGGGAGCGAGGGGCCGCCAGCTTCGACCGAGGTGGATCCCTACTGGATGGACACCTGGCAGAGCGGCAGAGAGGTGCTCGACTTCGGTCGAGGTGGACCCGTCTCCGGGTGCCACTTGGCGAAGGAGCAAGAGGGCCTGGCTCGACCTCGGCAGAGGTGGACCCGTCTCCGGGTGCCACCTGGCGAGGGAGCAAGGGGCCACCAGCTTCGGCCGAGGTGGACCCCTCCTGGGTGGATACCTGGTAGAGCGACAGAGAGGTGCTCGACTTCGGTCGAGGTGGACCCGTCTCTGGGCGCCACGTGGCGAAGGAGCAGGAGGGCCCGGCTCGACCTCGACGGAGGTGGACCCGTCTCCGAGTGCCACCTGGCGAGGAAGCGAGGGGCCGCCAGCTTCGACCGAGGTGGACCCCTCTTGGGTGGACACCTGGCAGAGCGGCAGAGAGGTGCTCGACTTCGACCGAGGTGGACCCATCTCCGGGTGCCACCTGGCGAAGGAGCAGGAGGGCCCGGCTCGACCTCGACGGAGGTGGACCCATCTCCGGGTGCCACCTGGCGAGGGAGCGAGGAGCCGCCAGCTTCGACCGAGGTGGACCCCTCCTGGGTGGATACCTGGCAGAGCGGCAGAGAGGTGCTCGACTTCGGCCGAGGTGGACCCGTCTCCGGGTGCCACTTGGCGAAGGAGCAAGAGCACTTCTCCCCGAATGGGGGACCTTTTGAAAAAAATACATGGTACTGATCGTGTCCGGTTGGATCTGACACGTGCGCCACGTCAGCGTAGTAGCCATATCATCTAGTATTATAAAAATGGGCCTATCTCTGCTCTTCGAAATATATGAGTTAAAACATTATGCTATGCTATTTTACACAATATCGAGTACTATAAGCTCTCTCTATAAAGAAGGCTCTAGTCCACGTCTGAGGAGGAGCATCCCTGTTATTTATGATATCCTTATAAGCCTCTTTACTTACACTCTTCAAGTAATCTAGTACAACCTCATGTTCTTGTAATATATAGGCAAGTGCTACCTTTCATAGTACATTTTTAAGAACCTTATTTTTGTACTTTTTTAAAAAATTATTGTACAAATCTCATACAAAACTTATGCTCAACCCTTTTCAAAAGTTACTAAAAGTAAGGGACCAGATCCTTTATTGAAAGACATTAAAAAGAAAAGGCACAAAATATTGTGTAGTTGTAATAAGGAATCATGTAGAAAAGAACTCAAATAAAATATAGAATTTAATGCTTGATATTGCCTTTTGTTGGTTTGATATAAAAATCCAACCTTTCTCTTGTACAAAGCTAATATCAATCTTGAGAAAATTTAGAAATTATTTCCAAAACGCTTTTATTTCTGCCTTTACTATCTAAGCTATAGGAAACATTCTCTCATTAGCATCTTTTCCAACAGCTACTAGTAGATGTCATTGACAAACTAACTTTAAAAAATAGCCTTCTAAACAAATTATAGACCTACAACCAGTAAGAAATCTCTTCTTGCTTGCATCAAAGCATACATAGAATATTTAAAAAATAGGCTTTACATCAACTTATGGCCTCCATATATAATAATAACTGTGCTATTAGGTTTTGACCTTTTCAATTCATGGACATAGTCATGCAGTCTTGCATATTACACCTTATAAAATTCTTGAATTTTCTCAAGTGCCCTTTTTTTACCATATGACACTGATATATTAAAATATTAGCAACCAGGTTCTTGCAAATATCTTCTTGTAACTCCTTGGATTTAAAATTAAAATTATTTCTGAACTTATCTAGATAGTGCCTAGCAAGCTATGATGACTTTATCTGACAGTTTTTATAGCTTTCACTATATTTATATTCAGGACAATAGTACTTAACTTAGAATAAATTTTTTGTATTTATCTATGAGATAGATATTCTTTATGAGCAGCCATCAGCACATACAACAACAATGTAAAAATTAGCATTCATTTTAAACTTAATATTATATCCATTCAATATTCCATATGTTCTAATAGCGTCATTAAACTCCTTATGATTATCAAACTTCATTCCATTTAAAAATTTTGGATCCTTCAAATCTGTCTTAACATTAAATTTCTCAAAATATTTATCATTTATATTAATATCATCACCATCAGAATGAGAATAATTAGTTTTAGGCATTTTTCCTTCGCCGACATTCTTTAAGAA
Organism: Areca catechu; assembly: GCA_021397845.1. Taxonomy (NCBI): domain Eukaryota; kingdom Viridiplantae; phylum Streptophyta; class Magnoliopsida; order Arecales; family Arecaceae; genus Areca; species Areca catechu. The sequence continues at coordinate 173,169,922 of CM038052.1, read as the reverse complement.
TTGATTAGATAGATCTAAATCTTTGTACATGTGTATTTCCATCTCATAATCACTTTCAAAATCAATTGTATCATTTGCTTTCTCCATATAAACATCCAAAAGATTACTATCATAGTCATCATTAGTATCACCATCAGTATCATAATTATTATTGTTGCCGTCCTCGTCGCCGCGCCTGTGCCGAGGATCAACCGATCCTCCCTGACTGCCTGGCAAGGGAGCCTCCCTTCCTGCGGGAAACCTGCAACAAAGGGGTTAGAGGACCCTGGCCGGGGATTCCGGCGAGGGGGTTCCGACAGTCAAGTCAGTAGACGACGAGGGGGAACAGACTCTCGCTCCCAGGACCTCTAAAGGGTCCCAGGTTTGGAGAGTTAACTAGTGAAGGGAAAGCGCCGGGGACCGGAATCTCGGCTGGGCCTGCCTGCCGAGCTCGCGTCCAGTATTCCCCTCTCGGGATCTCTGGCTTCTTCCTCGGAGCGAGGCCTTGTGCCGGTGCTTCCTTCTTGTCCCCAGGCTAGTTGGCTTACCTTGCAGTCTCCGGATTCTTCCTTCTTTATCTCCCTCCGTCGTGCGCTTTCCGTCATGTGCTTGTCCTTTTCCTCCTCGAAAACTCCTCCCCCCTGTCTTCCTTTCTTTTCCCTTTTTGGCGAAGGAGGCCAGGCGGCTTTCCGACCTCGTCCGCCGGGCCAAGCAGGGAGAAGGCAAGGACAGAAGAGAAAAGGAGGGAGGGCGGCGCTGGCAGAGCGGCCAGTCGTCAGGCCTCGGGCTTCGTGAGAGTGCTCTTTTCCCCGAGTGTGGGCGCCATCCGTTTACGGGGCCTGTTCCGTCAGGATCGGATCTCTCGACTGCGGGACCTGTCGGGCCAGTGTAAGTCACGTTCCGCGTGCCGCCGCCCTCCGTACGGGACGCCGTCTGGGGTCGGTACGGCCCGAGGGATGGCCTCGGGACCCGTCGCTTTCCCCCGGGGGCCTCTCCGCACGAGCGGTCTGACTTCGGCTGAGTTGGCCCTGTCTCCGGGGGCCGACTGGCGAGAGGCGAGAGATTGGCCAACCTCGGCTTAGGTGGACCCCTCCGGGGTGGACACCTGGCGAGGTGGCAGAAGATTGCCTGGCTTCGGCCGAGGTGGACCCGTCTCCGGGCGGCCACCTGGCGCAAGGCGGGGGGTCAGCCGACCTCGGCCTAGGTGGACCCCTCCTGGGTGGACACCTGGCGAGGTGGCAGAAGGTCGCCTGGCTTCGGCCGAGGTGGACCCGTCTCCAGGTGGCCACCTGGCGCAAGGCGGAGGGTCAGCCGACCTCGGCCTAGGTGGACCCCTCCTGGGTGGACACCTGGCGAGGTGGCAGAAGATCGCCTGGCTTCGGCCGAGGTGGACCCGTCTCCGGGTGGCCACCTGGCGCAAGGCGGAGGGTCAGCCGACCTCGGCCCAGGTGGACCCCTCCTGGGTGGACACCTGGCGAGGTGGCAGAAGATCGCCTGGCTTCGGCCGAGGTGGACCCGTCTCCGGGTGGCCACCTGGCGTAAGGCGGAGGGTCAGCCGACCTCGGCCGACCTCACACGGGGCGGCTCCTCCGAGCCCGGGCGCAGATGAGTTGGTGGGGGAACTTCGCGCCGAACTCGACCTCGGCGGGGGCCGTTTGCTTCAGACAGTATCGGGCGGTGCGGTCTTGCCGACCCCAGCCTTGAGGACGTGGCGCTGATTCCGTCATTAAAACTCACACGTGGCTCGCTCGCATTCGGCGATACCTGAGCCTGGCCACGTCACTGTCACGGCTGTAACAGTTGCCCCCCAGCCCGCCGTTCCGTCGGGGCATCGTAGAACGGAGCGTCGGGATTAATTGCTGACATGACGTGGGGAGGCGAAGATCTTGCATCATAATTGGCACGATCTCCATTCGTCGTGGCTCGATGCGGCTGAAGACCTATGGGGAGTCGCCACGTGTCGTCCACTTGCCCGCAATCAATGCGTTGCTTCGGGGCATAGGCCGTTACTCTGCTAACGAGGCGTCGGTGTCGGGCGTGTGCCCACGTGGCGACCATCCAGTGGCCTGAGGCGGAATGGTGGGTACGGCTGCTGCCGGCTGAGTTTGAAAGGGAGGGGACTTTCCAGAACGAGGCCTTTTCCCTTGCTTCGTGGGCGGTTCGCTGCAGGCTAACAACTTCTGCTGCTCGCGCCCGTCTGTGCATTTTTGGGTAAGTGTCTTCTTCTCCTTCTCTCTCATTTCTTATTCAGCCCCCTTCTCCTTTCCTTCTCCATGGTGCGCCGTCGCTATGTCTCTTCTAACTCGGACGAGGCCGGTCCATCCCGGTCGAGGACTCCGTCTTCTTCCTCCTCGGATGAGGAGGTAATTCCAGAGGAGGTCCGCCGGCGCTTGCAACCCGGGGGTGTCACTATTGGCATCCCCAGGGGGGTCCGGTCCCCTCCGATTGCGCCTGCCGTGCCCCTCCGTTCACTCCCCGCCTTGGCTTCTCTTCCTGCTCCGCCACTTCTTCCCGCCGGTCCCTCCGGTCATGCCTCTACCATGACCGAAGGTGATCTTTCTCTGCTCCGGGATGCCTATGGCATCCCGGGATCTGTCCGTCTGTTTGCTCCGCGGTCCGGGGAGCGTGTCACCATGAGTGGCCCCGGCCGCATTGCCTTCTACGAAGACTTCCTCCTCGGGGGTCTTCGTTTTCCTCTGCACCCTTTTTTCCTTTCCTTCCTCAGCCATTTCCGGCTCGTCCCGGCCCAGCTGGCTCCTAATGCCATCCGGGTCATCTTCTCCTTCATTGTCTTCTGCCATTTCCACGGGTTCGTTGCCCGTTTTTCACTCTTTAGGGCCCTGTTCACCCTGAAGAAGTGCTCCACCGATGATGGCTGGTGGTACATTTCGCCCTGGCCTAGGTGTCTCCGGTTCGACCTCCCTTCTTCGGTCAAGGGATGGAAGAGCCGATTTTTCTTTGCTTCGGTCGACGACGTCGACTGGGCTTGGAGCGAACCGGACCGGTCGCCGAACCGGAGTTCTCGAGTCGAGCCCGCGGACCAGGAGTCTTACATCCAGCTCCTGAGTGACGTGGTCCCGCCGCTCGAGGTTCTGCTTTCTGAGCAGAATCTTTTTGAGGCCGGCATCAGTCCCATCCGGGAGACCGGTGAGATTTGGCCCCGCATTAACTTCTGCCCTTCCCCCCTCTCTTTTTAAGATTGAACTGTCTAACCTTCTGATTTCTCCACTTTGCAGGGATGAAGTTTTCCTTAGAGAGTCTTCTGGAGGGAGCGGCCCAGAGGGAGGTCGTCGACGTGGACGAGCCCGTGGCGAAGAGGGCTCGCACAGAGACGAGCCGGGAGGTCGCAGCGGCGACCGCGCCCGGCCTAGCTGCCGCTGTTTCTCCGCCCAGACCTCCTCAGGGCGGCGCCCCTGGCGCCTCGGCCCCACGGCCTAGCAACGCTGCCGAGAGAGCTCCGGCGCCCGCCGCTCTGCCCATCGCCGGGCCCACTCCTGTCAGCAGCCCAACGGCACCGCCAGTGGCGACCGCCGGTCCATCGGCTGCAGCTCCAGCAGAGGGGGCAGCTGTCGCGGGGATCGGCCCGAAGGGCCCGGCGCCGGTGATCTCGCACCGAGACTCGGTCATCCTCGACCGAGGACTGGCGGAGAAGTTGATGGAGTACGCTTCCACCGCCCGGGACCGCCGAGCTCGGGGTGGCCGAGATTACGCGGATGCGCTGCTCGGCATCCTGCCCCAACTCTTCACGGTAAGCCTGATCCTTGACTCTTCTTTTCTCTTCCAATCCGAGGCCTCCTGCCTCGGTACTGACATGTCATTTCTGCCCTTGCAGATCGGGAACGACGTCCTCCTACTGAGGAACTACCTCGTAGGGAACGCCAAGCGGGACTCCGATCGGGAGCAGAAGCTTGGAAAGCTCGCGGCCGACGTGAAGGACTTGATGGACAAGGGGGCCGAGCTGCGAGCTGAAAAGCAGGCCCTCCGGTCCGACCTGACGCGTTCCGAGGAGCGGAACAAGGAACTGGAGGCCTCCTTGGCGGAGGAGCGGACCTCCAACCAGCGCCGTACTGAGGAGGAGGCGGCGGAGAAGGCCCGCCTACAGGCCCACTCTCTATTCTTGGAGCGTCAGCTGGACGAGGCCCGGTGAGAGGCGGCCGTGGCGAAGGATCGGAGCTCTTACATCAACGGGCTCCTGGAGGCGGCGAGGCGAGAAGCGCTGGAGGCCGTCCCCAAATTCCGAGCCTCCGACGAGTTTACGTCGGAAGTCCGGGAGGCCGCCGTGGACTCCTTCCTGAAGGGGTTCCGGATGTGCTGGGAAAAGGTGGGGGCCTTCTTCCCCCAACTGGACCTGAGTGCGGTCGTCGTCGGCGGCAGGAAGCCGGGGAGCGAGGGCGGGGCCTCTGGCACGGCCCAGGCGACACCTCAGGCGGCACCTGCAGCACCTCCGACTGATGACGCCGCGGCCCCGACACAGCCCCGGAGCCGGTTGTCGTGGAGGTTGAAGAGGTGGCGCCCGCACCTCCGGCGGACGGCGCCGACCCTGCGCCCCAGTGACCTTTACTTTGTATTTTGCTGTCTTCGTCCTCTTCTTTTTTTTTGGGGAGTTCCGGCCTGTCGGAGCTCCCAGTTTGTACTGAACACTTTGTAATGAAGACTCCTTTTTCATAAAAACTTGTCTATCGTCTTTGCTTCTTTTTCTTCTTCTTTGTTATTTGTTTCTGGGATGTCGGTCTCGGATACCTGAGACAACTGTAGGTCTGGTCCTTCCATACTAGATCGAAGGACGGGGTCTGCAAAACCGTGTTGCGGCAAGGCGAGAATCCTGAGCAGGTCCGACTTTGGGCTGCCTTCATGCTTGCGCGGACAACACAGTTCCTGCACCATCTTCTGGGCCGAAACCCGGGATCCTCCGGACTGAGCTCGATGCCGCAGGCTTTCTCAAACCTTGCGCGGCTTGCTGAGCTGTGCTCCGGGCTTGCGTGGGCGAAGCGGATTCGGCGCCACCTTCCAGGCCGAAGCCCAGGATCTTCCGGACTGAGCTCGATGCCACAGGCTTTCTCAAACCTTGCGCGGCTTGCTGAGCTGTGCTCCGGGCTTGCGTGGGCGAAGCGGATTCGGCGCCACCTTCCAGGCCGGAGCCCAGGATCTTCCGGATTGAGCTCGATGCCGCAGGCTTTCTCAAACCTTGCGCGGCTTGCTGAGCTGTGCTCCGGGCTTGCGTGGTCGAACTGGGTTCGACGCCACCTTCCAGGCCGAAGCCCAGGATCTTCTGGACTGAGCTCGATGCCGCAGGCTTTCTCAAACCTTGCACGGCTTGCCGAGCTGTGCTCCGGGCTTGCGTGGGCGAAGCGGATTCGGCGCCACCTTCCAGGCCGAAGCCCAGGATCTTCCGGACTGAGATCGATGCCGCAGGCTTTCTCAAACCTTGCGCGGCTTGCCGAGCTGTGCTCCGGGCTTGCGTGGGCGAAGCGGATTCGGCGCCACCTTCCAGGCCGAAGCCCAGGATCTTCCGGACTAAGCTCGATGCCGCAGGCTTTCTCAAACCTTGCGCGGCTTGCTGAGCTGTGCTCCGGGCTTGCATGGTCGAACTGGGTTCGACGCCACCTTCCAGGCCGAAGCCCAGGATCTTCCGGACTGAGCTCGATGCCGCAGGCTTTCTCAAACCTTGCGCGGCTTGCTGAGCTGTGCTCCGGGCTTGCGTGGGCGAACTGGGTTCGACGCCACCTTCCAGGCCGAAGCCCAGGATCTTCGCAGGCCTCCTTGCTGAAGTTTAGAGAAGAATGTTTAAAGTGAAGAAGCTTTGTTAAAGGAACTGGGAGCCTTACATCACTGGTAGTACATTCTCAGGTTCGAGGGGTTCCATGTCCGGGGGAACCTGGCACCTCCCAATTCTTCAAGTAACATGCCCCGTGAGGGAGGGCTTCTGCTACCCGATAAGGGCCTTCCCAGTTGGGTGAAAGCTTGCCGCACTCTCGTGGCTGGGAGGCTTCTGTACGCCGGAGGACCAAGTCCCGGGACGAAAAACCTTCGGCCGTACTCGGGAGTTGTAATATCTGGCTACACGTTGCCGGTATGCCGCCATTTGAATTCGGGCCTTGTCCCTTGTTTCTTCGAGGAGGTCTAGGTTGAGCATCATCCTGGCCGGGTTTTCTGTCTCGTCGTACTGTTCCACGCGCAGCGTGGGTATGCTGAGCTCGATCGGGATGACCGCCTCGGCCCCGAAGACGAGGTTGAATGGGGTTTCGTCAGTAGCCGTCCTTGAAGTGGTGTGGTATGCCCAAAGAACGCTGGGAAGCTCGTCGGCCCACCTGCCCTTGGCTTGGTCTAGCCGCGTGCGGAGGCCCTGAAGAATGGTCCTGTTCGTGACCTCAGCCTCCCCGTTGGTCTGGGGGTGCGCCACCGAAGTGAAGCGATGCTTGATGCCGAGGTCGTTGCAGAAATCTTCGAACTCTCGGCAGTCGAACTGGCATCCGTTGTCGGTGACCACAGTGTGGGGGAGGCCGAAGCGGCAGACGATGGACTTCCAGAAGAACTTGGCGACGTTTGCTTCGGTGATTCTTGCCAAGGGTTCGGCCTCGACCCACTTTGTGAAGTAGTCGATAGCCACTATCAGGAACTTCCGCTGGCCGGACGCCGGCGGGAATGGGCCCAGGAGGTCCATCCCCCACTGGGCGAACGGCCAGGGGGCTGAGAGCTGAGAGATCGGGTTGGAGGGTTGCCGCTGTACCGTGGCGTGGCGCTGGCACCGGTCGCATTTCTTCACGAAGTCGGCGGCATCCTCCTTCATCGTCTCCCAGAAGTAGCCTTGACGAAGGGCCTTGTACGCCAATGCCCTGCCCCCCACGTGGTTCCCACAGATGCCTTCGTGAATCTCCTGGAGCACAAGCTGGGCTTCTGTGGGTCCAATGCACTTGAGGAGGGGATAAGAGTAGGACCTTCGATACAGCTGCCCGTCCATCAGGACAAACCGCACGGCCTTCTTCCTAACGAGGCGAGCCGCGTCTCGGTCTTCCGGCAGAATGCCGTCGGTGATGTACGCGGCATACTTGTCCATCCAGCCGGGCTCCTGGCTGACCTGATGGACCCCCGCCGGTGCTTCGAGGCTTGGGACTTCGAGTCGCTCCACATGAGCGCGTCCCAGCATTGTGTCCGGCAGAGTCGCCAGCCGAGAGAGGGCATCCGCGCGGGCGTTCTCCCTGCGGGGGATATGGAAGATGTTGAAGCGCCGAAACTTGGACGCGCCTGCCTTGACGAGCTCCAGATACTTCACCATCTGGGGGTCGTGAGCGACGTACTCCCCGGACACCTGCCCCGCCACGAGCTGGGAGTCAGTGAAGGCTCTGAGGTTGGTCACGCCCAGCTCGCGGGAGACCCTCAGTCCGGCGAGGAGTGCCTCGTACTCTGCTTGGTTATTTGTCGCGGGGAACTGGAAACGGAGCGCGCACTCGGCGACGACTCCGTCGCCGTTGGCAAGGATGAGCCCAGCTCCGCTCCCGCCGGAGTTTGAGGCTCCATCTACATGGAGGATCCAGGCGTCCTCTCCGGGCTCGTTGGTGCCGACCTCCATCGGCTGGGCCGAAGAGTCCTCCTCGGGCTCCTTGCCCAAACCTGCGCATTCGACCAAGAAGTCGGCCAGCACATGTGCCTTCATTGCCGACCTTGGTCGGTATGTAATGTCGAACTCGCTGAGTTTCAGTGCCCATTTGGCCAATCGCCCCGAGGTGTCGAGTCGGCTGAGCACCGCTTTCAGTGGTTGGTCCGTCAAGACGGCGATGGGATGCGCTTGGAAATAGGGCCTGAGACGCTGGGCAGATACTATCAGCGCAAAAACGAGTTTCTCGGGCCGGGAATACCTGAGCTCCGCGTCCCGGAGGAGTTTGCTGGTATAGTACACCGGTCGCTGGATCCCGTGGTCGTCGGTTCGGACCAGGACAGAGCTGACGGCCTCCGGGGTAACGGCCAAGTAGAGGGTAAGCTCCTCCCTTCCTCGGGCCTGGACAGCAAAGGTGGTGATGCGAGCGTCTTCTTCAACTCCTCGAAGGCTTGCTGGCATTCCTCGGTCCAGGCGAAACCATTCATCTTCCTCAGCACCTTGAAGAAGGGACGGCAGCGGTCCGCCGACCTAGAAATAAAACGGCTAAGGGCCGCAACCCGGCCGGTCAGCTGCTGCACTTGTTTCTTGGAGGCTGGCTGCTCCATGTCCAGGATAGCCTGGACCTTCTCCGGGTTGGCCTCGATTCCTCTCTGGGTCACCATGAACCCTAGGAACTTTCCGGCGGAGACCCCGAAGGCGCACTTCGCCGGATTCAGCTTCATCTGGTGGCGCCGGAGGTTGCCGAACGTCTCCGCCAGGTCGGCTACGTAGTCCGAGTCAAGTTTGCTCATTACCAGCATGTCGTCCACGTACACCTGCATGTTGCGGCCTATCTGGTCTTTGAAGACTTTATTGACCAGGCGTTGGTACGTCGCCCCCGCGTTCTTGAGGCCGAAGGGCATCATCCTGTAACAGAAAGTCCCGCGGTCAGTTATGAAGGCGGTACGCTCTTCGTCGGAGTTAGAAGAGACATGGCGACGGCGCGCCATGGAGAAGGAAAGGAGAAGGGGGCTGAATAAGAAACGAGAGAGAAGGAGAAGAAGACACTTACCCAAAAATGCACAGACGGGCGCGAGCAGCAGAAGTTGTTAGCCTGCAGCGAACCGCCCACGAAGCAAGGGAAAAGGCCTCGTTCTGGAAAGTCCCCTCCCTTTCAAACTCAGCCGGCAGCAGCCGTACCCACCATTCCGCCTCAGGCCACTGGATGGTCGCCACGTGGGCACACGCCCGACACCGACGCCTCGTTAGCAGAGTAACGGCCTCTGCCCCGAAGCAACGCATTGATTGCGGGCAAGTGGACGACACGTGGCGACTCCCCATAGGTCTTCAGCCGCATCGAGCCACGACGAATGGAGATCGTGCCAATTATGATGCAAGATCTTCGCCTCTCCACGTCATGTCAGCAATTAATCCCGACGCTCCGTTCTACGATGCCCCGACGGAACGGTGGGCTGGGGGGCAACTGTTACAGCCGTGACAGTGACGTGGCCAGGCTCAGGTATCGCCGAATACGAGCGAGCCACGTGTGAGTTTTAATGCCGGAATCAGCGCCACGTCCTCAAGGCTGGGGTCGGCAAGACCGCACCGCCCGATACTGTCTGCAGCAAACGGCCCCCGCCGAGGTCGAGTTCGGCGTGAAGTTCCCCACCAACTCATCTGCGCCCGGGCTCGGAGGAGCCCGCCCCGTGTGAGGTCGGCCGAGGTCGGCTGATCCTCCGCCTTGCGCCAGGTGGCCACCCGGAGACGGGTCCACCTCGGCCGAAGCCAGGCGATCTTCTGCCACCTCGCCAGGTGTCCACCCAGGAGGGGTCCACCTAGGCCGAGGTCGGCTGACCCTCCGCCTTGCGCCAGGTGGCCACCCGGAGACGGGTCCACCTCGGCCGAAGCCAGGCGACCTTCTGCCACCTCGCCAGGTGTCCACCCAGGAGGGGTCCACCTAGGCCAAGGTCGGCTGACCCTCCGCCTTGCGCCAGGTGGCCGCCGGAGACGGGTCCACCTCGGCCGAAGCCAGGCGATCTTCTGCCACCTCGCCAGGTGTCCACCCCGGAGGGGTCCACCTAAGCCGAGGTCGGCCGATCTCTCGCCTCTCGCCAGTCGGCCCCCGGAGACAGGGCCAACTCAGCCGAAGTCAGACCGCTCGTACGGAGAGGCCCCCGGGGGAAAGCGACGGGTCCCGAGGCCATCCCTCGGGCCGTACCGACCCCAGACGGCGTCCCGTACGGAGGGCGGCGGCACGCGGAACGTGACTTACACTGGCCCGACAGGTCCCGCAGTCGAGAGATCCGATCCTGACGGAACAGGCCCCGTAAACGGATGGCGCCCACGCTCGGGGAAAAGAGCACTCTCACGAAGCCCGAGGCCTGACGACTGGCCGCTCTGCCAGCGCCGCCCTCCCTCCTTTTCTCTTCTGTCCTTGCCTTCTCCCTGCTGGGCCCGGCGGACGAGGTCGGAAAGCCGCCTGGCCTCCTTCGCCAAAAAGGGAAAAGAAAGGAAGACAGGGGGGAGGAGTTTTCGAGGAGGAAAAGGACAAGCACACGACGGAAAGCACACGACGGAGGGAGATAAAGAAGGAAGAATCCGGAGACTGCAAGGTAAGCCAACTAGCCTGGGGACAAGAAGGAAGCACCGGCACAAGGCCTCGCTCCGAGGAAGAAGCCAGAGATCCCGAGAGGGGAATACTGGACGCGAGCTCGGCAGGCAGGCCCAGCCGAGATTCCGGTCCCCGGTGCTTTCCCTTCACTAGTTAACTCTCCAAACCTGGGACCCTTTAGAGGGCCTGGGAGCGAGAGTCTGTTCCCCTCGTCGTCTACTGACTTGACCGTCGGAGCCCCCTCGCCGAAATCCCCGGCCAGGGTCCTCTAACCCCTTTGTTGCAGGTTTCCCGCAGGAAGGGAGGCTCCCTTGCCAGGCGGTCAGGGAGGATCGGTTGATCCTCGGCACGGGCGCGGCGACGAGGACGGCAACAATTATCACTATCATTATGAGTCCTAGTCTAAGCACCATTCTCAGTACTATCTATAATCTTACCTACATTTTTTTCAATATTGTCAGTAGCAGTATTATTATGATTATTAGTAATATTACCTATATCTATGACTTTATGTATATCTAATTGATGTTCAATATAAAGATGCACTGTACCTCTATTGTTAACTTAATTAAATATCTCAAAAACTTATTGGTCACAATATATAAGTCTAAGGCGATGCTTGAAATCTCTTTCTGGTACCTCATAGTATACTTTATCTGCATTATTATAACCCAACTCATTTAACTTATCAATGATACTAATATATAATAATTATCTATATCAATATCATATACCTCTACCACTGATCCACTGACATAATCGAATATAGGATGGTTGACAAATGATCCACCATGATGAATAACAATCATGACAATTATATCCATGCTGCAAATCATTAAAAAAAAACATGTAGACATTTAATAATTAGCACAATTCTATAAAAAAGTTGTGCATTTAACATATTCAAAGTTTATGGTAATTAATTACTACCATTAGATAGATTACACAAGTTTATTATTAGTGTGAACTCAATTGATACATTATCTCTTTGACAAGTTTGTTTTAGCTTTCCTCATCCAATGTTGTTCAGCAAACTATTGTTATGTAGTTTGAGGGATGAGGATATGAAATGATGAATGATATTTTTTAGCAATTAATTTCCATCTGTAAAAGCAATAACAAGGGCACCCAATTTATGATACCATAACAAGAGTGAAAATCTTCTACAGGTTATGCCAAAAGAATAAGAAAATTGTCAGCTCTCCACATTATGCTTAGGTAATGCTAGCATTCAATAAGCTACTAGCAATTTATAGCATTTCAAGAGAAAATGAAATCAAGTCTTTACTGTGCATATATAGTACTTCAACACCAGATACTAGTTAACATCTCATAAGGTTTCTACCTTAAATTAATCTTTATAAGGGCAAATTAGATCCTTTTTGATTGGCCATCAATATGCTGAGGCAGCACTGGCTACTCCATTTACTTACACTAAGTTCATAATTAGTCTATACTATCCAATATGTTCCAAATCAAGAAAAGATTTGTATTTAAAGTATATCAAATAGAAGTTAAGATAAGAACAAGCAGTAGGGATCCATTTAACTATAATATGATAGACCTTTAGCAGACAGGAAGAGATATTAAACATTCTAATGCAGGTAGAAGCAGATGAAAAGAGACATTAGGGATCCACTATTCCGACGGCCAAAGGTAGATACTAGGGGACCACTCTCAAATCATACAGAGAAACAATTATTCTTAAATAAAATAAGGACCTTACAAATAAACAACCATGCAATCTTCCTAATGCCCCTAATCAAAAACCTAAATTTTTAAATCCATACCTCCCAACATGTTACAGAACCTTCGATTTGGATATTTTAACTATCTTTTTCTTCATAATGATGGTGAGACTATAAAACAGAACAAATAGATTGCTAATTTTATCGATGAAGAGGCAAGCTTGTCGAATCAAGACGAGGTTGGCATCGTAGAGAAGAAGCAGACTTCAAACACGTACTATGGAGGATCAAGGGTTTTGGATGGAGAGCATGCAATGCCAAGCAAGCTTTTAATCACTCATGCCATGTCATGGGTGATTAGTGTGCACGTGGGGTTACATGATAGATATGGACAAATAGCATTAAAATCTGTCTATCCATTTTTCTAAATTGATTGATTTGGCCATTTTACTGATTAAATTGACAAAGTCAAAACTTCAATCATTCGATTGTTAGTATACCTAAACTTTTTAGTACAACAATATATTTTTTCCTAGATTTTAACACAAATAGTGGAAGATTGTTGACGCGTCATGTCATGGTTATTTGATTATATGATCTCATTTTTAGGACTTTTAATTCTTTTTAAAATGTGTATATGTATATTTAAATATAAATATAATATATATACATTTTTTTGCATATATACCCTCTTAAATATTTAAATTTGTATGAATATCTTTTCAAAAGTAATAGTTATATGTATACCCTCATAAAATACTGTTTGTATGTGTACTCTTTTTTCTTATTTTTTTGCAAATGCATCTACACCATCTAATGCCATTAAAAAAATTAATGATTTAAAATTAAAAAAACTAAAATACCCTTATTGATAAATGTGCAAAAAAATTTATGAGGTTATATATGTAAATAAAAACTTTACAAGGATATTTATATAATTTAAATATTTAGAAGGGTATACATGTAAAAATTCTAACTTTTATCTATTTCATCTAGATAGATTTAGACCCTCTTACTCTATAATATAATAATATATTATATAATATATTAATATATTAATATTATATAAAATATATATCTTAGAATATTATAATCATATATTATATTTTATTTTGGATAAAAAAGTGATCACTCATCATAATTCATTCATTCATTAAATATAAGTATAAGAAATTTCTCAAACAAAGAAAAGAGGGAGATGAAGTGAACAGAGAGAAAAAATACAAAAATCATTATAACCTAAAACTAGACTACTAATAGTAAGGGATTAATAAAGATTAATAGCCAACATAATTTTTATCTATGAAACTTTTCATAGTTTTCAAAGAGAGCCAACTTCATACATGTCACCATTAAGCCTTAATTACATCCTTTAACAATTCTTTCTTGATTAAGAGAGAATAATTTTTAAAAAAATTAGGCATGTTGGCAATTATAAGATGAACAATATATAATTTGAAAGCCAAGTAGAAGATAACATGTCAGGTAGGTTCCATCAAGACATATTAACCCAATATCTATATTTAGATATAAAGATATAATTTTAAACTTATTAATTTTTAGATTTCAAAAATATATTTTAGCTAATGGTATTAGAGTACCATTATATGGAGCGTATTTATATAAAAATATATTTGACAAGGATATACATGTAAATATTAATTTTGAAAGGGTATTCAGATAAGTTTAAATATTTGAAAGGGTATACATATAAAATTATAAAAATTAAATTATAATTTTTTATGTATACCTTCCTAAATATTTAAATTTATGTGAATATCCTTGTCAAGTTGCTTTTTGCATATATATACCTTTATAAATTTTTCTTTTTAAATATCTATCCATAAGGGTATTTTAATCATTTTAATTTTAAACTATTATTTTTTTTTAATGGAGTAATATGATATGGGTATATATGCAAAAAAAGTTTTTATGAATATAGCCTCCTAAATATTAAAAGTTACATGAATACCCTTTTAAAGTTCATATTTGTTTGTATATCTTTGTAAAATCCTATTTTACATGTATATCCTCCACTTAACGATATTACTAACATTGTTAACTAAAATTATTTTTTAAATATAAAATTAATAAAATTTGTTAAATGATGTTATTGCCCTAAAAAAGGGTGGTGGGTTAATGGGTCCTAAAATCGATCCATTTTTTCTTCTCTTCTCTCTTGAACCGCTAGTTCCTCCTCTTCCAAACCACTAGTACCCTATTTGCTAGAGCCCTCGCCTCTATTTGTCTAATGTCCTATTCATCATCGATCTCTCGTTACCGGAAACCTCATCATTATTCCCTTCCAACCGAATGGTCCTTGAATCCAATCTTCCTTTTCCATGACTTGATGGTGATGACACCCTGCTCCTCCACCCTATCCATTGTCGCCATCTTCCTAAAGTGGTAGTAGGCCTTCCCCATCCTCCTCTCCATATTCACCCTCCTCACCTGGCTCTCCCTCTACCTCCAAAGCCTCGGTGGCACCGCCTTCGACTTTTGCTCTCCCGCCTCTTCGTCCCAGGCCCAAGGGCAATGACATTCCTAGATCGTCAGGGATCGAAGGGGGTGGCTTCTCAACTGCATCACCAAGGGAGGTCGAGATCCATCTCCCCATCCGGATGGCCCCTGAAGCCATAAATGGATGGTAAAAGCACCTTCCCTCTTTCCTCTTCTCTACCACTGGCATCCCTCTTCCCTTTACCGGTAATCTCCTCGGTGCCGGACTCTTAACATCGCTCATCACCACTGGACTCTTAATATAGCTCATCTACAGCATATTTTAGATTATTAGGTTTGGATGAATGACATTTTGCTATGCTCACTCTTTCTCTTTAAAATTTACTATTGGTGTTGTAAATGAACTCAAGGAGATGACTACGGTGTTCCTTAACTATATGGGCATAAGCTCTATGCTACTAGTCCATGGGCATTTAGATAAAAGAAAGCATATTAGGACACTTAGGCGTAAGCCCTTATGCAATTCAAATATCTCAAAAAAATGGTGCAATTTGTATCAATTAATCTATATTTCATCCACATTCAGTCTCAGCATTACCATTGCTTCCTCTAGCCTTCTATTTTTTATATCAAACATGATAATCTGATATGAAATTTATTTTTCTATGCCAGATTACTCCCAACCAAATGGACCCTAATAAATAATAGGTGGACAAAAGTATGCAAATGAGCTTGTGAAAGAAAAAAAAATAAATCAATCTTCAAGGTCTTCAATGTGCTGCAACTAAGCCTATTATTCATAAAAGGCTGGCACCATATGGTGCATGCATTCAATCTGTCACATCATGAAAAACTCCTAGCTGCTACATATCATTGCCATCTGATTCTACTGAAAGATGTAATCTCCACAGCCTATATAGGTTATTAAATAATTAGATAATATTATAAACTAACTATAGTGTTCCCATGAGAATATAAAACAAAGATCTCCAGAGAAAATACTAAGTTTTCGCTTTGGCAGTCGGAGTCTCTTGGTTTCTGTGCCGTCTTCTTCCGAGGGTTCGAGAGAGTTACTGGTTTTGTGGGTTAGGGTTCGGAGTTTTTTTTGCTGGATTTGCTAATGGTGGAGCAGGGGGACGAGCACAGAGCTTCAGACTCTGAGGGGAAGGAGGAGACCAACCGATCCTGGGTGGAGATCGTGCACGAGCCACCCCGAGCTCCAGTGTGGTCATCCTATAAGCTGACAGAAGAGGAAGTGGAACGCTCCAGATCAATTTCTCTAAGGTATTGATCATGTCGGATTCACTGATTGACGAGGCTCAGAGGAAATGGGAGGGCCTCGCTGTCATATTCCACAGCCTGGGTCGAAGGGTTCCAGTGGCTAGGTTGGCGAAGGAGGTCTGGTTGAAGATGCAACTGGCAGTGGATCCGGAGGTCTTCCCGGTAGGGGAGGATCATATGGTGGTCCGAGTGGGAACGAAGGAGGATTGCAACCGGGTGTTGACGGCTAGGCCTTGGCATGTTGCAGGGCAGCTGATGGCCTTGGCGCCGTAGCAGTCCGACTTCCTTCCAGGGAGGAGCCCTGTCAACCGAACCGTAGTCTGGATGAGGCTACTGGAACTGCCTTTGGAGTATTGGGAGCCATCAACTATCATGGCAGTCATAGGGGAGGCAGGTAACCCACTGTCCTTGGATAACTTTATCGATCTAATGAGGAAAACAGGCTTCACCAGGGTTCGCATGGAGCTAGACGCCACCAAACCTCTACTGCCAGGAGTCTTGATCCAAGGGAGGACCACTATTTTCTAGCAGCAGATTATCTATGAGAGATTGCCAGCAGTGTGCTTCCGGTGTGGATGAATTGGCCATCTGGTGGATGCTTGCCATTTTCGAGAGGAACAGGGGAGGTCTGAAGCTCCAACTCCAGGGTTGTTCCCTGGTAACTTCATCAATTCACAAGGGGCCGAAGCAGGACGGGGCCAGGAATCCATGGTTCCAGGGTCCAATGCTATGCCTGAGGGGGGAGATTTTCACATTTGGTCCCTGGTTGACGACGGCAAGGGTGCACCCAACTCGGCCGGGGGGGCTCCTGCAAAGGCTACAGCAATGCCGAACCGAGGTAAGTCCCCGGTCTCTTCTTCTGACCCACCGTCCTCCTCCCCCACAAGGTCCTCTCCCAATCAGATGTCTTCAACTCCTACGTCGCCACTTGATTCGAAAGGGTGGCAAAAACCATCCAAGGTGGCAAGAAGGAAGTCGCCGGGAGCCACAGCTTCGGACCAATCGGAGGGCAGGGGATCTTTGAAGGAGGTTGGCGAGAGCTTCTTCACGGCTCTGGCGGACAGCATGCAGCAGATTCCTCCGGAAGACAGCCACCGGGATTACCAAATGGTGGAGTACGGGATGGTATCCCTTAAGAGGAGCAGAAGCCATTTCAGGTCTTCTTCTCCGTCCTCTCTGAAGTCCACTCCTACTACCACTGATCAGGTTAGCTTCACCAATCCCTCTGTGCATGTTAATGAGGGTGGAAAAATGGGAGCTATAAGTGGAGCGGTTCTGTCACCTTCTTCTGGGTCTACTGAGAGTAGGAAAAGGGAGATGAAGAAAAAGTGGCGTAGGGTTGAAGGGAAGTTAGGGATGACTAGGGAGGTGGGAGGGCAGTCAGGGGAGAATTTAGGGTTGCTCATGGGAGCACTCACAAAGGGGGACCCTTCAGGAAGGTCGGAGGAGGGGAAGGGACCTATGGCTTCGGCAAAGGTCCCTTTGGCTATCTCGGGAGCAGGATAATCTGTGGGAGGTGGGACAGGGGGGAGCATGGAGTGCTTCAGGGTGCTAGGTCCTGGGGGGGGGGGGGACTCTGGGAACAGAGGGAGAGGTAAAGGATAAAGAGTCAGTAGGGCCGAGCATGGCTAAGGAAGGGGAGGAAGGGGAGGTTTTGAAGCTTGTTGTGCAGGGAATTGAGGTTCAGCTTGCCACATGGAGGCTTCTTCGATTGCAGCCTCAAGCAGAGAAGCCGGCAACTCAGATGTAGGGTTCATCAGGCCATACAAAACACAAGACTGGGGGGACCGAGGGGAAAGCCTTTTTCCTGTGAATGTTAAGGAGGGACTGTTGCTGACAGCAAGGGAGATTTCGAAGGTTGACACTCAGCCTACCATACCTTAAAAGCTGTCCTCCGAAGGTTTCTCTGCACAGGGTGAGCACATGGCAGCTTGTGACAGGATCAAACATGCCCTGGGGTTGACAGGAGGGGATAGTGAAGGGCATGGGTTAGTTAATGTTGCTGGAAAAGAAGGGGGAAAGCCTGGGGGGAAAAAGAAATCCTCCATTGTAGTTAAAAGAAGTGAGGTAGGACCGGGATCCGAACCTCAACTCTGACTCTTGTATCTATAAAAACTTTTGTATAGAATGTAAGGGGGGCAAAAAAACCCTCCTTTTTATCTACTTATCATAGGTACCTCTAGTTATATCACCCGCAGATCTATGTTTTGCTGGAGACTAGGATTTCTGGTCCTAGTCTTGAAGGTCTCAGTTGTCACCTTCCCAGGGATTGGGGGTTTTACTCCGTGCCCTCCCAGGGACTGGCTGGGGGCATAATTGTCAGTTAGGACTCTAGAGCTGCCAGGGTTGATGTTTTTCAAAGATCTTCTCAGCTGGTAGCCATTCTGGTTCCCGAACCTAAACGTCCCTCCTGGCTTCTCTGTGGCGTCTATGCATGTACGTCATACAGAGAGAGAAGAATGGTTTGGAAAGAAGCCGCAGTATTGATTGATCAGGGGATCCCTACTGTTGTAGCTGAGAACTTTAATACTATTGAAAGGCAGGAGGACAAGAGAGGTGGTAAACCCTTTGTCAAGGATGTCGACATAAAGGAGTTTTCTAATTTCATCCAGGAGAATGGCCTGATGGACTTAGGCTTCATGGGTCCTCGACATACTTAGTGCAATAACCAATCCGGTCAGGCTAGAGTGTGGGAGCGGTTGGATAGATACTATGCCACTCCTTCGTGGCTCTCTCTCTTTTTGGATCATACTGTGCGCCACCTGAGCAGGATTGCTTCTGATCATGCCCCCATTCTTCTCTCTATGAACTCCCCTCCTCCCAGACCCGTGCCTTTTAGATTTGAGAAGTTTTGGCTATCTTATCCAAAGGCCAAAGACATAGCAAGGGAGGTCTGGAGAATGCCTGTCCGGGATGATGCAGCTTATAGGATATCCAGGAGATTGGAGCTTCTGGAGAGACGCCTACTCTGGTGGAACAAGGTGGAGGTAGGCAATCTGATGAACCAAATCAAGACCATAGAAGTCTCTATTCATGATTTGCAAGTCAAGGAGGATACCGAAGGCTACTTAGCTGATAAGGACCTTGACGCCTTTCGGAGTTATTTAGCTCGCCATCATTCCCTTCTACAGAACCAGGAAGTTCTCTGGAGACAAAAATCCAAGGTGCAATGGCTATGGGAGGGGGACAAGAACACCCGGTACTTTCATCATGCTACTATTATCAAGAGACATACCAATACTCTCCGAGCTCTTTATTCTGATCAGGCGGGCTAGATTGAGGACGAAGCTAACATCTGAAGGAAATTTCTCTAGTATGTCGTAGCCAGGTGGACTGTTCCTAATCCTATTTCTCCTTCTATCTCTTCTGTACCTTCCCAGACTTCAGTTTTTGCTCTCCAGAATTATTTACTTCCGACTCAGGTATCTGAGGAGGAGGTCAAATCTGCTCTGTGGTCCTTGGCGGAAGACAAAGCTCTTGGCCCAGATGGCTTCCCACCTTTTTTCTTTCGGTCTTTCTGGGATATTATGAGGATTAACATGATTGCTACTGTTCAACTTTTCTTTAATACGGTCACCATGCCTTCCAACTGGAAGCAGACTTTTATTGTCCTTATTCCGAAGTGACAGGATCCTTCCTTGCCCTCTCATTTTCGGTCCATCAGTCTCTGTAATACTCTGTACAAAGTCTGTGCCAAGCTATTGGCGAACAGGATGAGACTGATTCTCCCGAAGTTGATTAGCCCAGAGCATGGAGCTTTTATTCGAGATCGCAATATTATTGACAATATTTTAATTGCTCAGAAATTTATGTATGATCTTTATCGGGCATCTCAGCGGCACAGTCTTATGGCTATCAAGCTGGATATAGAGAGGGCCTATGACTGTGTGGACTGGACCTTTCTTGTCAAAGCATTGGAAGACTTTGATTTTCATCCTTCCTGGATTTCTAAAATTATGGCTTGCATCAATGTTCCATCTTTCTCCATCCTAATTAATCGATCCCCCACAGAATTCTTTCCATCCTCCCCGGGCTCCGGCAAGGTTGTCCTCTGTCCCCTTATTTATCATTTGTACTGACTTCCTTTCCAGATCTCTCTCGGCAGTTGTGCGGGATTCACAGATCCACCCTTATATGTCTGGGTCGGGAGCCTTGTCGGTTTCTCATCTCTTCTTTGCAGATGATTGTTTATTACTTGGCCGGGCTTCCCTGACTAATGTTAGGGGATTCAAGAGAGTGGTTGAGCACTACTGTTATGCTTCTGGCCAGAGGGTCAATTTTCAGAAATCTGGTATTTACTTCAGCCCCAAGATAGCCTCTACTCTCCGTTGCAGGATCATTCACATGCTGGGCATTTAGGAGTGACAGGGCTCTCTCCATTATTTGGGAGTACCCATATCTGTCACCAAGCTGACCAGGCAGGAGTGCGCTCCTTTATTGGCTTCAATGAGCGATAGGATTTCAGGATGGCAGGCTAGATCGCTCTCCGCGATGGGTAGGTTTACTCTTGTTCGCTCTGTCCTAGCCTCTCTCCCTGTGTATATGCTCTCCAATGCTTTTATTCTCAAGGGTGTTATTAGCAAGGTTGAGCAGATGATTTGATTATTTGTCTGAGACTCCTTTTTCGCTCGGAGGAGGATTCACCTTTTGAGATAGGACATTCTTTGCCGTCCTACTCAGATTGGTGGCCTGGGCATTCAGTCCCTCATTGATAGGAGAGAGGCTTTCTTGACCAGACATGTAGCCAGGTTCTTCTTATGTCCGGATAGTCTGTGGTCCTCCTTCATGAGGGCCAAATATGGTGATATCCTCACGGACCCGGTGACTGTCTGAGGCCTACCAAGAAGTCATCAATTATTCGGCAAGAGATGCTGGCTAGGGCCCCGACCATCATCCCTTAGCTATCCTGGGTGTTAGGAGATGGGCGATCAATCAGATTTCACCATGATCCTTGGATATCGGACATTCCTCTGATTTGGTGGCCTACCTTTATCTCTGTACTTACTCCCCCCTCCATGACCATTACTGATCTTTGGCGGCCAGGGCTGGCCAGTTGGGATACGGTTGTGGTTCTGGCTACATTTAGGGAGATCCTCGGGTTCAGGGTCCTGTCCATCCCCCTTCCGATTCAGCCGTATCCAGATATCAGAGTTTGGCGACATACCACGTCCTCCCGCGTGCCCATCTTTGACCTCATTCGACAGCCCACGTGGGACCATCATTTGTCACGGAGCTATCACTGGATCTGGACTTTGCCGATGCACCCAAGGGTCTCTCTATTCATTTGGAAACTCGTATGGCACCGCCTCCCTACTCATGAGTTTCTGATTTCCAGGGGCATCTTGATTACTGCGAAGTGTCCTTTTTGTGGGATTCCAGGCGAGTCACAGACTCATCCATCTTCTTATGTCATCGAGCGAGGACGATTTGGGCATTGGCGGGCCTCTATGACCCTTCTTCCCAGCCCAATCACATCATTTATGTCTTTTATGCTATGTTACGAACGGCACCTACGATCCAGGTCTCTTTTACTGCTTATTTAGCATATCATATTTGGATTTCCAGGAGCAAACGGATTTTTGCATCCGTGAGATCTTCTCCCAGGATGTTGATGGAGAGAGCCAGGAGTGCTGCCATTGAGTACTGCAGGTCGACAGTGATGTCGGCAGAGATCTGGGGTTCCCCTTCTGCTCGTCGAGCGACCCGGAGGATTTTTATCGCCTGGGAACCCCCTCCTCCGCTTTTTGTCACTGTCAGCTTCGATGGAAGCCTTCGCCGTAGGATGGGGGGAGCAGGCTTCGTTATTCGGGACTCCCGTCTTGGATTCTTGGCTGTAGGGGGTATCCCACTTATGGACCTCTCGGTTCCTGTACTGGAGTTATATGCTGCGTAGGTTGGGATTAAGTATGCTCGGTAGGTTCTTCACCTCGATCAACTCATCATTAAGGGCGACTCTGCCACTGTCATATCTTGGCTTACGCACTCCTTCTCAGTGCCGGCGGCTCATCCCATTATCAGGGATATTAGACTCATGTTGCAGGGTTGTCATGCTCTCATTATTATGCATATCTATGGGGAGGCCAACTCTGCAGCGAACTGGGTAGCCTCCTTTGTTGCACATCATGCGGGTTTTCTCCTCTGGTCTAATTGGCACTCTGCCTTTGTACAGCTTAGGATTATTATATTAGCTGACTCTTTAGATTGTATTCATATCCATTCTGTGCAATGAATACACTGTTTTATCAAAAAAAAAAAAAAAAAAAACAAAGATCTCTGACCTGAATCATTGTTAGTTACGAAATGTCTATATTTAAACAAAAAGCATTGAGAATATATAAATAGAGACCTCAAGCACATAACGTTTGTATCTATTGAGCTTGCCTCAAATATAAATATTATTTAAGCTATCACTTGTAACCAGTAATACTTAATTTAGAGATTGTAATGTTTATCGATATGGTGGATATCCGACCCGATCCAACCTTAATGGAATAGATAAAACTTGACCCGTCTAATTTATAAATGGATATGGATTATATAAAAATAACCTAACTTGGATTTGGATCAAGTACGAGTAGTAGTACATCTCGATCCAAACCTGATCTATTTATATAAAAAAAGCAATGTTTATAAAATATTTAAGTAAACTAAATATGGAATTGATATATCTCACCCGACCCGATCCATTTAGATTTTAAGTAAATTGGATTTTATGAGACCGGGTACACCTGATCTGACCTAATCCAAATATGGTTTTTTTTATACACAACCCAACCCAATCCTAAACGGGTATGGAGTGGATATGGGGTTGGAAATTTTTTGGCGGGACGGGTATGGATTTTAGATAATCTGATCCAAATCTGATCTGTTGCCATCCCTAACTTAATCATGTTAAGAAGACTTGAGTCCCGGTGCAACTAAGCACATGGGTGCACCATGAGATAAATGCGGCAAGCAAAATAGTCGAACTTGAGTCTTGGTGCAACTAAGCCCATGGATATAATGTGGAATAAATGTGGCAAGCAAAATAGTCGAATGTGAGTTCAATTTTCCTACAAGAAGTTGGCTTCTAGCTACTACTCCAAGGAAAAAGTAATGAGACTTCACAATGCTTACCCCACGTTATATCCATACCAGCAAAACTAAAATATTTATATAAAAGATTTATTAAAGGGAGGGAGGAGATGGTGGGTATGGGATTAATCATGCTGCTATATATACATGGAAATGAGTACCATACTGAAAGCATTGATAATTGATAGAAAGCCATTAAAAAGGAAACCATTCCAAGTTATATATATATTTTTTATTAATTTATGATCTATTAATTTATTCTACTTGTATAAAAGCATGAATGTAAATTTTGGAGGTTATGACATTAATTAATAAATAAAAAAATTAAAAACTTTGATATTAATTAATGTGTTTCAATTTTTTTATCTAGTTAAAATAATATGAAATAGGTAAAAAATAAAAATAAAAATTTGTTTACATATATATATATATATATACCTTCCTAAATATTTAAATTTACATTAATATTCTTAGAAAATTGATATTTACACATATACCCTTATAAATATTTTTTTTTTGCTCATCTATCCATTAGAATATTTCAATTTTTATTTTAAATAGTTAATTATTTAATGACATGGGTATATATATATATATATATATATATATATACAAAGAAAAAGAAGGGTACACGTGTAAAAATAAAATCTTATGAGGGTATACATGTAAAAAATTTAAAAAAATAATATACATGCAAAATAAATATTATATATATATATAAAGTATGTATATATTTACTGTAAGATACCTACGAAAACAATTTCGAGGATGAGGTTATGAATATCCACCAACCATCCGACCCATCCATCCATCGCATCCACAAGAAGTCGGCAAATCTATGACGGCCCATGTTCCTTCTCTATCCTGTCCCAGGCTCTGCTCCACTCAAAAGCAAGAAAAGGAAAACCAAGCGAAGGTAACAGAACATGGCTCTAAAGCTGTGGGCTTCTTCAACAGCCAAAGCACTCAAAATCTCCTGCAGCAGCGCCAAAACTCCACCTTTCCTCCCCTTCTCCATCTCCAGATGCTTCTCTTCCGGTATTCTGCCCCTCCGCACTCCAATCCTCTAGTTTATTTAGATCATTTCTTCTGTTGAAGTATTCTGGACTGCTATTCCCAAAGATTTAGTTAATGGGGCTCTCATAGTTGCACTTTTTTCTCAAAGAAGTGACTTCTATTTCAACTTTTTTGTGAGATTGGTTTTCATGGAATTGGATGGAGAAAGCAGCTTGAACAGAAAAATCTTGAGCTCTTCTAGTACTTGTTCTCTCTAGTTTGCTCTCATTTTTTTCCTTATAAGGAATGTCTCTTTAAGTTTCTGTCAATTGAGAGGCTAATGTCAAATAATATAATGATTGGGTCTCCCTAGATTGCTCCCTCTGTTGAAGTCATTGGACTGGTTTCTATGTTTCCATTTCTACAGTGTGTTAGAAGGATTTGGTAAGTTTTGGGAAGACAGAACTTTGGTCATCTGGTTTTGTAAAATTGTATCATATTTGCAGTTTTAGATGGACTAAAGTACAGTTCTTCCCATGAGTGGGTCAAGCACGAGGGCTCGGTGGCTACCATTGGCATCACCGACCATGCCCAGGTGAGAATTCTCCATTTGTTGTTCTCATCAGAAAAACTAATAATCTCGTCATAGTGATGCAAAATTGTTAAAAATTTGTCTGTTTTTAAGTTCTCAAGCCATGATAAGACACTCTTCAAGGTTATATTAGATAATGAACAATTTTGTTCTTGTTAGCTGAAATAATTGCAAGTGTACTTCTTGATTCTTTGTGGTTTCATTGGTGAATTGTAGTATTCTTGTTTAATGCTCGCAGTTTAAGATCACAACTTGGCTATCAAGTAAGAAATATCTCTACTTCAGTGACTCATCATTGCCTATGAGCTTATTCTGTTGTGAATTGTAATTTTCTTACATGGTCGCACCCTCAGTTGAACATAATCTTCCTCAGCTCAAAAAGATTAACACATACAAAACCTTAATTAAGCCAACCAACCTGACCTGAAAAAGTTTTCAGATGATCCAACCAAATCTTTCCAAAGTAGAAGCTAGTCTAGATTCATATTCAACTAGTTCAGGGTAGAATAATACCTAGTATTTGCAGAAAATGAAACTTTTTCAATAGCCTTAACAATGTAGAGATCGAATCTATACTTGTATTGGTTATATCAGCATGTTTAGATTCTAGAAATTTATAAATTTGCTGTACATAGTGACACACGACAACCTTTTTTTTCCATTAAGAATACTTTTACTTTTGGTGACTTCTCCTTCACCACTCATTCATGAAAAATTATGGAGTTATGTGAAGCATTTAAATTCATATAAAAGATGCCATTTTCTTGTAGAAAACTCTCATCATTATTATGATATTGCCTTCTACTTTATTTTCTTCTTCTTTTTTCCTTTTTGAGAACTTATACAACATCAATTATTAATAGCTTCTTGTTTGACCAATATAAATTTGTTGTGTTGGGGACAGGGCCACCTAGGAGAGGTGGTGTTTGTGGAATTGCCGGAAGCTGGGAGTTCAGTTTCCAAAGGAGGCAGCTTTGGAGCAGTGGAGAGTGTCAAAGCAACTAGTGATGTTAACTCCCCTGTCTCTGGTGAAGTTGTTGAAGTGAATACCAAGTTAACTGAAACACCTGGTCTGGTAATTCAGCAAATCAAACCCACCTTTTATTTCCAAATACCTCCAATAATTTGAAAAGTTGCAGCTCTAAGTGATTCATGTTAAGAATGCAGCATAATGATGCATATGGACAAAGAATTGAATTAATAGTGATTTAAGTCTCCTATGTTTCTCTTGTTTAGATCAACTCCAGCCCTTATGATAATGGATGGATGATCAAGGTTCGACCTGGCAGTCCATCAGAACTGGACTTACTAATGGGTCCAAAGGAATATACTAAATTTTGCGAGGAAGAAGATGCTCACCATTAGAGCAAGATGTGCATGGGCACTAGTTCTCCTACCTGGCTTTGTGCTTCATTCCAAAAGTAACGGTATCATTCGGTCAGTTGAGTCTGTAAAGAGCATCTCATGTCAATGGTTAAAGGCTAAAGTCATTCAGTTAATTCTATTTTCTTTACTTTTTTCTTTGTTGCTATTATAGTCTGCCTCCCCTTACTTTCTTTAACTTTGGTAGAAGATGCTTCAACTGTAATCACTCTCTCTAACTTCATGCAATGAAGGTCATGTTTGTTTGAACTCATATCTTTTATCTTCTCTATTGTGATCTCTTTAGCTTGTCACTATTGATTTACCAATCACCATGGAAGGCTTATGCAGTCATCCAATGGTTGTAAGATATGCCATCATCAGTTATATAAATTAAGAGACTTATTACATTAGTGATCTCCTCACTGGACATCAAAGTATCATTTCCTTCATAGTGTGCAAAAATGAGCCTGTCTTGTAAATTATATAGATAGATTGAAAATTGGGACAAAATCAGCTACACTGAAACATAATTTCTTACAATTATTTGATAAAGCATGGAGAGCTTTTCACTGCTGTCTTCTGCTTACATTGATGCTGTTGAGATCTTCGTGATTCTTGCGAGGCAATTATCTGTTGGACGTGGGTGGGGTAAGTATCTTATCGGACATTTTGGGTTCAGCCTTGTGAGCCTGCACACAAAAAATTCAAGTCATGTAATGTGTTTCTGTAACATAAAATCATTATGTATCTAAAATTAACAGAGAAAATGTGTGGTAGTGCATTTTTCTACAATAATCACCATTGTGTGCTAGTGCAACTTTTTTTTGGCAATAGTCAATATTTGAAAACGAGTGTAGAGCAATACAACATGATGGCTTTAACTCTAAGATGACCTAGGGACCTCTCAAAACTTGCTTGGCTTGAAACAAAGTAGACTTCTAAGAGGACTGAAAAGCTTGGAGCGCAAAATATGGGATAGGAATGCACCAAGTGCCAAAAATGGGCAACTGGCTATCATGTGAAGAGCTTAAGCAATGGATGAGAAATTTGAACCAATAAATTGGGTGGTGGCATGCATTATTGGCAAGAAAGTGTGCTATTCTATTGGCTTCATGTTTAAATTTTTTCAACTGGGTTCTTTCTCTTTAGGTGAATGACTTTCTAAAGTTCAAAATTCTCTCCAAGATACACCACCATATATGGCTAGTTAGTGACAATCAAATGAAGAGCTCGGACAATAGATAAGAATTTCCAACCAATCAATTGAATGGTGACATGCATAATTGACAAGAAACTTTGCTGCTACTCTTTGGGTGCATTACTTTCTCAAGGTCAAATTTCTCTCTTACCCACCTAATAATTGCAACAGAAGCACCAACTTAATACTGGAAATTTTGACATCCATGTAGTTGCAAAATCTGATGCCATTCAATTCAAAAGATCGAACTGCCCCAATAAGATGACCGCTAAAGCCGGCTGACAGCTTGTGAGCATGTTAAAGTAGCCTAAATTAGAGCTCTCCATTAATTCATGTAGGATAGAATGAGATTATTGATACTCAACGAAATGACACAAAAACCTGCAGGTCATATATATATATATATATTGATACAGACAGGCAGTCACATAACTCTGGTGTGAGAGCAGTCCAAAAGGTCAAGAGAAAGTAAGCCCCGAAGAGACAAAGTAATTCAGTTGCCCTGGTGCCAGGATCAATCTCCAGAATCCTCAGGAATAAAGGAGGCAACCCAGTCGGCCGCACTGTTCGCCTTCCTGCAGATATGGGGAATCGACACCGTTATCGGTGGTCCAAGAGATCGCCAAATATTGCGAAGGAGAGGGTGGACCTCACGCTGCTCCGACCTATCGTGAATTCATCCAATGACAATGGTGGAATCCCCATCGATGAGAATTCTCTTGGCATGCAACTCCTATCTAGTTCAGGTGATGTTTACCCACGCAGCTTTAAGCTCAGCTTCTGAAATCGAAGGCTCATGGAGAAAGGAACCCTTCACTGCCAGCAGCCTACCCTTAACATCTCGAATGACAAATTCAGCACCCCCAATGCACCATGAACGCTGCCATTAAAGTTCACCTTGACAAAGTCCAAAGAAGGAGGCTCCTAGAAAATGTAGATAGCCCTCCGAGCCGCTGTCGAAATAGCATAGGAGTTCCAGGAATCCGGGATTGCAAGAGACAGCAGTGTCAAAGTGGTGATACTTCATAGCCATGAACCTGGCTCTCTGAAGAACTTGGTGTGCCGGAGTGAGAATAGTCTCAAAGACTAAGTTATTCTTAGACAGCCAAATCTGATAAGCGATGTAGGCAGATTGGTCACCAACCTTAGCCGAACACTGCTGGAGCATGTGGAGGAATGAACACAAGCAGGTCCTGTTATCCTCTTTCCAAGGCCATCTCCCAGCCAATCTCCAAATCAATCTCGTCCTAGGACAGCACAGGATTGCATGCTCAGTGGACTCATCCTCTAAACCACAAACTGGGCAAGTCACCGACAAGTCCATACCTCTGCATCTAAGCAACACCCTCGTGTAAAGGTGACCCCAAGTCACCTTCCAAAGAAAAAGGTGCACTCTCAAATAAACAGGCAGTCTCCAGATCTAAACAACCGCAATTCTTCTATCTGAAGGAGTCCTGTACATATCAGAAAGGGTACTAAAGGGAACCATAGGACAGCAAGAGTGGCCCCACACCCTCAGATCCTGGCAGCTGTGGGTCAAAATTAGGATGGCGAGAATCCCGATTAGCCAGCTGGCTCCCGCACAGGTCATACATTGAATTCAGGTAAATCATGATATACAAGAATTTTTTGGAACCTAACTATTTTAGAAGTCAGTTTAGTTCTTTAGGATTCATACATCTTTCTTGATAAAGAAAACTTAATGTAAATCCGAATTTTTGTGAGTTACCTTGAAAAATCTGAACAAAATAAATAAATAAACTTGCATGATCTTATACAAAACCATTCAAGTGCTTTCGATGTAAGAATAAGGTGAAAGAAAAATGTTGTTCCTTCTTATGTCTCTCTCTTGAATAAACAACATCAGATGTCTCTCTGGAGTTTTTTTTACATGAATCCTATTACAACTATCCTCTCAATTCGAGACATCACCGGACCACCAACTAGGGAGAAGATAGTCACCGTCGACTGCATCCAGTGCTTGCTTCGAGAGATCGCTTGGCCATCTTGACTCTTAGCCTGGCCGTCCCTCGGTCATGTTCCCTCTCGCAGCCTGGCCATCCCTCGATCAGGTCCCCTCTATCGGCTTGGCCATCTCTCGGTCAGGTTCCTCCAGCACCTGAGCCCGGCAACAATCAGGATTGACTTCCTAGCTATCCCAATCGACCCACGTGCCCCTACAATGGACGTGGCTAATAGGATCACGACAGGCAAGTTCATGAGGGGTAGCATCTTCACAAGATCAACAATTCTAACAGAAAAGATGCTAACAGCAAGGGCCCCAAGAAACAAGATTCTAACAACCTGTCAGAGCCCATTATTCTTGTTAGAGCCACCTCCTTGATAACTTTTTACTATCCCGTGTGGCGTTATAAATAGATAAGAGAGACATCTGATGAGGTATGTTCTCACACTCCTTAAAATTGTGCTCGCATAGTCACTAAGGCTCATGGCTCCTACTGTTGTTGCCCTCTTCATCCTCTTCTCATTGACTTGAACATCAAAGTGTCCCCACAGATAATCCTGGTCCAGGAACCTTCTTGTAGGTTTCTATTTGCGAGTCATCAGGAGCAGCATCCTTTTTCACTAGAGAAGACCGGAGGACTCCCTGGCATCACCTCGACATAGCGGAGGATAATCTGGCAGCAACAGATTAGCATGCCAGGTAGAGAGAGCTCGTCTCGTTGATCAACATATCAGTGATATCTTCTAATATCCGGAGTTTGAAGTCATGGTGCTTACTCGCACGCAAGAATTCACTATAAGCCACATCGGGCAATCCCCGTGTGACGAGGAGCAATCCGACCAAGCATCGGAACCGGTCACTTCGCCTCCTCCACCACCTGGATCTAAGTAGGGCTTGCTGGCCACTCTAGCCCAACAAGTTAAAGCCCTCATCGCGGTAGTGCAAGGGCTACAACAGCAACCCCCCGTGGCGAGACTACAGCCATTGGAAGCTCCCGATGTCGCTGCCACGGCTGACTGTGGTAGCCATTGATCTCTAGAAGGGACACCATCCTGTTGACGGACTTCTTGCCGCTCACGGTCCCTTCCTATCGTGGATGCTAGTCCCCTTAGGAACGATCCTCCCACCATCAAACTGTTCCCCGATCATGGTCCCCTACACCACACCGCCAGAGCCCCAGATGAGAGGAGCAATGACCTGGGAAAGAGCTAAGATAGGAGAAGTGCTCTTGATCTCCCTTCGAGTCCTCATAGAGTACTCCCCGGGATACTCTCAGGAGGGATCTATTGAAGAGGCTATTCAGTGATGAATTGAATGACACCTCGATAAGTATGACCACAAGCTACATGACATCAATAGCTAGCTTGCCGATCTCTAGGGAGAGAGCTAGGACTCGATCGAGCTCAACACTTGTCCCCCTCTCTCCCATCATATTCTAGAAGAACCGATCCAGGGTCGATTCAAGATGCCGTAGTTGGAGCCATACGACGGCACCACCGATCTGTTGGATTATCTCGAGAGCTATAAGGCTCTTATGAGGATTTAGAGCGCCTTCAAATACTCTGCTCTATATCGCCTTCCCTACTACTCTACAAAAGGTAGCTCGAGCCAGGTACTCTCAGCTCAAGCCAAGAAGCATCTGCTCCTTCTGGCAATCGGAGAAGTTCGTGGCATACTTTAGCACCTGTTGCAACATGCCACGAGAAGTCAACAGTCTCTTTTCTATCTGATAGTAGGACAAGGAGCCACCGAGGACTATATGGCTCGTTTTAAGGTAGCTACATTGAAAGTATACCATCTTGACGAGTTCATGGCCATGCTAGCCTTGAAGCACGGGCTCCGCCCTTCCCGCCTCACTTCCTAAATAAGATGCCTGCAAAGTCTTATTCGAAGATGCTCATCTATGCACAAAAGTACATTACGGGAATGAAAGAGCCCTCTCTCGATGCAAAGTGCTGGGAAATTGAGCAAAAAGAAGGCTTGAAAGGAGCCTAACGAAACCCAAGCCGACAAACCCAACTTATCTCGCCGATAGAGTTCCAAACCAAGGAACCCTGCCGGCCGACCGGACAACTACGTCCCTCTCGTCTTTCGATCCAAGATTCTGATAGAGATCGAGGGAGAACAATATTTGCAAAAGCCCAATCCATTGAAGCCTTCCACCTTTCATAATAAAAATAAGTATTACTTCTTCCACTGGAAGCATAGCCATGATATGGATGACTGCCACCAGCAGAAGAGAGAGATCGAAGATCTCATCTATCATGGCTACATTGGCAAGTACGTTCACAAAGGTGCTGCTTTGCCCGACATCCCAAATCCAAGCCAGTAGCTGGCCTTGTCCAAAGTTGACAACCGACCAATAGAAAGGGAAGTCGACATAATCTCTTAGAGGATACGGCGCTTTGCGAAGAGGCCAAGAGGAGAAGGGAGGGATGAACATATAATTTTTTTTTCGGATAAGGATTTATTCAGGGTCCACAACCCCCTATCATTAATCTTTGACAATAGTAAAATACCTTGTAAAGAGAATCCTTGTTGATGGTGGAAGTTTAGCTGATATTCTTTTTAATGCTACTTTTGTTCAAATGGACTTGTCGCTGAACCAACTCAAGCCCGTCTCCATGCTTTTGGTTGCTTCCAATGGAGAATTGGTTGGGGTCAAGAGAGAAATCATCATCCTTGTTACAGCAGGAATTCTATCTTAACAAAATATGATCTTTGTGACATTCACCGTGGTCCGAGTGCCTTCTACTTAGAATGCCATCCTCGGATGCTCGGTGATGAATCTACTAGATGCCATCGTCTCCACCAAATGCCTTCTCGTCCATTTTTTGATAGTACACGGAATCGGTAAGATGTGCGAGGACCAACAGCTTGCCCGATAATGCTTCCAAATGGCACCTAAGGCACAAAAGCCCAGCGAGCTAATGATCGCTGAGCACCTAGACTAGAGGGAGCCCGAGAGAAGGGGCAAACCGATCAAGCAACTGTTGTCCTTCCCACTGAAGGATGATCATGTAAAGACTGTATAGATTGGAGCTTCCCTGCATGAGCCTGATCGAAACCGACTTTTGGATTTTTTATATCAAAACACAGATATCATTGTTTGGTTGGCATCAGACATGCTAGGAATTCCTTTCAAGGTAATTACTCACAAGCTGAATATCAACCCGAAGTTCAAGCCGATTCGATAAAAGAAGAGGAACTTCATCCTCGATAGATAAAAAATCATTGATGAGGAAGTGGACAAGCTTCTGGCAGCTGGTTTTATCTGGAAAGCCCATATTTTAACTAGCTGGCCAATATCGTCATGATGAAAAGGCAAATGAAAGACAACTTTCCTCTTCCGAAGATTGATCGGCTGATCAACGCCACCTTCAGCCACAAGCTGGTTAGCTTCATGGACGCCTTCTCAGGCTACAACCAAATAAAGATGGCTTTCAAGGATGAAGAGAACACATCCTTCATAATCGATAAAAGTATATATTGTTATAAATTAATGCCTTTTGATTTAAAAAATACAGGAGCCACGTATCGGAGATTGGTTAACAAGATCTTCAATGACCAAATCGATCAGAACATGAAGGTCTACATCGACGATATGCTTGTCAAAAGCACTGAGGAGACCGACAATGTCGAAGACGTAGAGAAAGCCTTCAATGCCCTCCGGTAACACCAAATGAAGTTGAACCCGAGTAAATGTGCTTTAGTCATCATGGCCGAAAAGTTTCTCAGATTTGTGGTCACTCGACAAGGCATTGAAGCGAACTCGAGAATTTAAGCCATCCTCGACATGCGGCACCCGACTTCCAAAAAGGTGCAGTAGCTCACCGAGCGCGTTGCTATCCTCAGCTAATTTATCTCAAAGTCAGTCGAGCGATGCTTACCATTCTTCAAGACTCTACGAAAGATGCACGATTTCGATTGGATAAAGGAATGCCGATAAGCATTCGAGGATTTGAAGAGTTTCCTTGCTTCTTTGCCCATGCTTTCCAAGTCAGAAGTCGGACCTTGCAGCATCTCCTGAGATGGTCTGCTTCGTACTTGTTTGGGTGGACAACAAAGGACTCCAAAAGCTCATATACTATACAAGTCGAGTGCTCCACGACATAGAGACCAGGTATTCCAAACCTGAAAAAAATAGTTTTTGCATTAATCATCTTTGCGTAGTGCCTCACACCCTATTTCCAAGCACACTCTATAGTCATTTTCACCGACCAACCGCTTAGAGCTATCTTACAACAGTTAGACATGTCCGGACGGATGGCAAAATGGATAATCAAGCTTAACGAATTTGACATTTCCTATTGCCTAATATTGTCCATGAAGGCATAGATCTTAGCTGACTTCTTCTCGATTGTACTTGGCTAGATGGTGAGCCCAAAGAAGCATCCACTAAGCATCCCGACAAGCAGTCAAATCTAGCTACCTAGATCCTGCATATGGATGGGGCTTCAAATTTTCTAAGGAGCGGAGCCAGGCTAATCCTTGCAAACTTGGAAGGAGTGGTTATCGAGTATGCTTTACAATTCACATTTAAAGCAACCAACAACCAAGCCGAGCCTGAAGCCCTCCTAGCCGGCCTGAAGCTCGCCAAGTAGCTCAAAGTAGACCGATTGAAGGTCTTCATTGTTTCCCAACATGTGGCTGGCCAAGTACGGACAAAGTGAGGACTCTGACATCGGTGCTTAAGTATTTTGGCATCTTCCATATCCCTCGACATGAGAATGCTTAGGCGGATACCTTCTCTTGGTTGGCGACCTTGGCGGACAACACCCTCAATCGGATTTATGTCGAGTACTTGGGGATACCAAGCATTGAAGAAGCCGAGAAGGTCCAACAAGTCAACCATGAGCCGAGTTAGATGAATTGTTTTGTCAAGTACTTGATCGACGATACCACCCCTGATAACCCATTAGAAGGCAAAAAGTTTAAATAGAAGACTTCCAAGTACGTGTTGTTCGACAAATAACCCTATCGAAAATCCTTCTTCTCGCTACTTAAATACCTCCGACCTTCCGAAGCCGACATGCGCTCTAAGAGATCCATGAAAGAATCTGCGAGAATCATAAAGGAGCCAGATCCCTAGCCTACACGGCTATGAGACACAGATACTACTAATCGACCATACGAAAAGATGCGATGGAGCTTATCCGGAAGTGCAACCAATGTCATCGCTTTATTAACATCTAGTACCAGCCAGCAAGCCAGCTAGCTCAACTCTCCTCTCCCTGATAGTTTGCCCAGTGGAGGATGGACATACTTGGTCCATTTCTCCCGGCATCTGGCTAGTGGAAACTCCTTATCATCGCCATCGACTATTTCACCAAATGGGTGGAGGCTGAACCGTTGGCGCACATCACCGAGGATAAGGTCAAGAAGTTCATTTGAAAATTGGTCATCTACCATTACGGACTTTCCCACACCATCGTCACTGACAACGGTCGACAATTTTATAACCATGCTTTCAAGGACTTTTATGTCGAGCTTCACATTCAGCACCGATTCACATCTCTCAGCCATTCTTATTCTTAGATGAACGGCGAGACGAAAGTCATAAATCGGATAATCCTTCAAGGGCTCTGAACCAAGCTGGATGAGTCTAAAGGTCGATGGGTAGATGAGCTGCTCGGTGTATTTAGGCTTACCACATGACCCCGCGAACTTCAACGAATAAGATTCTTTCTATTTAGCCATCGGTACCAAGGTAATGATCCCCATCAAAATTGAACTCCCAACCATGTAGATTGAACGCTTCAATGAGGCGACCGACTTGGATCGGCTATGAGATAATCTTGACTTACTGGAGGAGACCCAAGATCGAATCCACTTAAAGATGGCAATATACCGACAGAGAGTTGCTCGGTTACAACTCCCAGATGAAGTCGAAGACTTTCCATCTGGGAGACCTTGTGTTGCGGCGCATCGAGGTATCAAGACCCACCGAGCAAGGCAAGCTGTCTTCCAAATGGGAAGGGCCCTATTGAGTGACTGAAACACTTTAGTGAGGAGCTTATCGACATCAGGACCTAAGCAGGGCATCTATTCCTCGGACTTGGAATGTCGAAAACCCCTGGATGTATTATCAATGATGTAATGACTTTCATTTAGAAATGTAAAGAATTTTTTTTCGATAATGTTTCCAGAATTTCCAGAATTTCTTGGTCTGACTCTAAGCTCATCAAAACTTGTTGGAGACCTGACCGGCTCATACTCGGTCGAAAAGATGGTCGCTCACCATCCTCATCTGGGTAACTCTCACTAGGGTAACTCCTTACAAAGGTAACTCCCACTTTGGGTAACTCCTTATAAATGTAACTTCTATCCGGTTAGATCATACTCGATTGAAGGGATGATTGGTTCATCATCTCCATCTAGGTAACTTCCGCCAGGATAACTCCTTACAAAGATAACTCCCGTCAGGATAACTCCCACTCTGGGCAACTCCTCATAAAGGTAACTCCCATCTGGTTAGCTCATCTGATTGAAGAGATGGTTGGCTCACCACCTTTATCTGGATAACTTTTGCTAGGATAATTCCTTACAAAGGTAACTCCCATCCAATTGGCTCATATCCGATCGAAGAGATGGTTGGCTCACCTCCATCTGGATAACTCTTGTCAAGATAACTCCTTACAAAGATAACTCCTATCAGGGTAACTTCCACTCCGAGTAACTTCTCATAAAGGCAACTCCCATCCAGTTGGCTCATACCCGATCGAAAAGATGGTTTATTCTCTATCATCCCGGGTAACTCCTCACAAAGATAACTCTTGGATGGCCGATCAATACTCGGTCGAACGAGATAACTAATTCTCCACTATCCGGGTAACTCCTCATAAAGATAACTTTCAAATGACTGGCCGTCATTCAGTTGACCAAGATGGCCAACTCTCCACCTTCGCTCGAGTAACTCCTCATAAACATAACTCTCGAATAGCGGACCGTCATTTGGTCAAACAAAGACGGTCGACCTCCACCCTCGTCCAGGTAACTCCCCACAAAGTTAACCTTAGATGGTCGACCGATGCTCTATTAGTAAGTGTTTGCTGATTATCCTACTTAGTGTGATTTTGCAACCCAAAGTAGAAACACTCGTCTGTTACGTGGATACACTCAGGGAATGGAGGCATTCAACAAAATATCATGTTCAAGAGTAGTACCTGTATACAGTCAGAGCATTAAAAGGTTTCCTTTTCATTGATTTAGGAGACATGCAAAGTCGAATTAAGTCCAAGAAATACAAAATCGGACCAAGTCCGAGACATACAAAGTCAGATCAAATCTGAGACTCAATACAAAACCAGACTTGAACACTTACAAAGTCGAACAAGATAAAGAGAATAAAAAATTACAAGAGCCTTCTTCGCTTTCGCCGATCGCCCGACTCCCGTGCTCATGATATATAGCCAAAAGCAATCTTCCGTGCCGAAGCCAATTCTCGAGAAAGATGACTCCGACCAGCGAGACCCATAATCAGTGCTTAATTAGCGAAAGATGGAATTTTAACAAAAATCCCATTACCTAGAGTCAATGATCAGTACATAGCAATAGAAATAGAATTTTAACAACATAGCTCTACCCAGAACAGCCATATCAAGTGATTTCATGACCGCTCCTGGCAGAGCTATCTCCAAGGATGCCTTCAGCGTCCTTCTCATCTTTCTCCAAGAATACCTTCGGCCTTATGCAGCCTTTGTGCCATCCAATTCATCTTCACCAGACTCCACCTCCTCTCCAAGGATCCCGGCCATCAGCAGCATCCTCCTCTCACCAGAAATTACTAGACTTTGTTCAACCTAAAGACCTCCCATTCAGAATGAGGAGCACAACCAGAAATCCGAGTGAAGGCCTCCTATTTATAGTCAAGGCCAACCTCCCAAATGGTGACATGTATCGACGATCGGCTGGGTCAATTGATTTGATGCTTATGATCCTAGGCAATCGCTTGGGATTCCAACCTCATTTATTCCCATCTTTGGGTTTGGCGCCAGTAGCCAGCATTCGAAACAAGCTTACCAGGTGGCATGCTCGGGATGGCCAGGCATAGCAGTTGCATTTACTCCCACTTCCAGGCTCAATGCTGGCAGTTGACGGTTACCTCCACCCGATGCGTGGCATCCCCTGATTGACCAAGAGCAGCCGCCAGAAGAATAATTGAGACATTATTGGCATGGTGTTTTCAAAGATGTCTCACCTCCCGACTCACCATTGAACTAGGTGGCAACGGTCAAAATTACTCAACTGGCGTAGAATGTAATTAATCCTGCTTTGTCGCCCCCCGGAGGCTAACCGACCCTCTTCTTCCGATAGTCGGCACCGAGCGACTTGAGGATGCTTGGCAAACATCACCTACTGATTACAGGACTTGGAAAAAGCTTTCACCTTCGAAAGCTTCATCGATTAGAACACAACCGATAGCGCCTGCTCGAGAGCTGCTCAAACTGACTAAAGCACCAACCAAGGTGATAGTAGGAAAAATTCTAAGCTTTAAGATCAGGAGACTGATCCCCAATCTCGGTAAGCAAGCCAACCCAACAAGTGTTGTAGCCAATCGATGCACCGAGCCTTGCGCCCGACAAGTTACCTGTACCAGCTACGGTTATAATGCCAGTTGGGTTACTTAACAAAATGCATGAGGCAAGAGAGTCAAAGTATGGATCGCTCAACCGTGACAATCATGCTGACTACCTAACTTAAGAAAATTTGCAAAGAAGAAGATGTTCAATCATCAAGTCATCATTGAACAAAGTAAATTCTTCATTAAAGATGGTAAAAGTTCTAAGAGTTTGATTTGAGGCCCGACAAGGTCTTGCAAATTTGGGCCAAAAATTCCAAAAGGAAAAGCTAAAAATTGCATAAGAAGGAGAAAAAGAAAGGTCCCTTGGAGACCTACACCTCATGCATGGCAGCAGCCTTAGAAGGAATCTCCATTGCGGCAGCCATAGAAGGAATCTCCATTGCAGCAGCCACTCCCTGGAGAGCTGCCATCAGGGTTGTCGCTTCCTCAGCCACCTGAGCCTCGATCGCCTGAGTCCCAATTACCTGAATGTTGGCCTAAACAGCTGCCTCCACATGAGCCTCGACTGCAACCACCGCGGGCACCGGCACTTCCATGACATCCTCGTTAGTGCCGCCTTCCTTGGCAACTTGTTCTCCAGCTACTTTACCCTCCTCAGTCGCTTCTTCCTCTCCTTCTTTGTCCTTTTCCTCGTCCTCCGAAATGCCTGACACTGTGATGAGATGCAGGTTCAGAGTCAACTATGCCTCAGTGACCTTCGCCCTGTGGTCATTAAACCCAATGTTATACACAGTTGTCGTGGCCATGATAGCATCAGCTTCAAAAGTGTCAAGAGTCCTTGTATTCTTCAACCACTCGGATAGCTACAACCTTGGCCTTTTTCTTAGTGACCTTGGCGGCTTTAACCTACTCACCAGCAGCCCTGGCCCAATTCTTTACAGCAATCACCTTTTCTTCGACTGCACTAGCTCGACCCTCTGCCGCATCAATCTTATTATCAAGAAGTTTTATAAGGACCTCATTTCAATCTAGCTTGGACAAAGCATCGGCTTCCCAACCCTGGTTCTCCTTCTCCACTAGCCGAGCATCAAAAGACTTGCGAAGGGCAGTCATCTCTTCTTTCAACTTATTCTCCTCCTCTATCGCCTTCAACTTGGACTTGCTAGTGGTGGCAAGATCAAAGTACTTGATAATTATCTTCTGCATGGACGTCCAATCATGAATAAGCTGCACGAAGGTGACAAGCGAAGTAATTTGACATGACCATTCTCCATCAGCACATGCCGAGACCAAGAATGGCTTACCTTGATCATGGTCGGAAGGGACCCGTCCACCACCTCACCCATGGTCCAAGAGTTTAGCTCCTTATCCCGAGGGAGCATCATCATCTTCGACACTCCTAGGCGACCAGTGGATTGTGTAACGTCGAGTCCTTGTCGCCAATTTGGGACTTGATGGACCCATCCATCATCGATCCTGGTACAAGAGATGGTGGTGCGATGCACGAGAGTCCCTTGCAAAGAACTAACCCCTCTCGGGGCTAGCGAAGCTTCAGCACCTTTTGGGGTCGAAGAACTTTTGACACCCCTCGGCATCGAGGTCAAGGGAGCCGTGCCCATCCTCGATGAAACTGGTGCTTTTCTCGATGCATGCACCGGGGCAATGGGAGATAAGACCACTGGGGGTCTGGCCTGAGTTGCTGAAACAGTAGTAGTGGGAGCTACCACGATCTCCACTTCATCACTCAGGATAGAAGTTCTCAGAGGAGTGAAGGTCACTCGGGGAGCCGGCACCCTCACAGTGATGGCTAGGGCCCCAACAAAGGATCCTGCAACCGTCAGATTCTTGGCAACCACTTCCTTTTTTTTTCTTGCGGTCAATGTCAAGAGCTAGCCTCTTTTGTATGGACTCTCAAACCCGATCCATCGAAATTGTCCTCATGGCTGCAAAGCGTGCAAGTCAGCCAAAGCACAAGACCCTTACCGAGAGAGTTGATCAAGCTCAACTTAGCATAGCAAAAACTTTGCTCAGTAAGGAGCTCTTGCCATTACGGAACTTCCATATTAAAGAGTATCTTGAAGTTCTCTTTGTCAGCCCTATTTATCTTATCATTCTTATTGGGAGAGGCGTCCGACTCTCCCCAACTTAAGCTGAACCCCGAAGGTTGGTCAGAGTAAACAAAGAAGAATCGGGACTTCCAATGATGGATTGAACCGGGAAGCTTAAAAAGTTTTTTTCTTTTTCGGGGGCCAAAAAACCACCAGCCCTTTAACTCGGCCAGCTTATTCAACATAAAGAAAGGCCTAAACCACTAAGGTGGTAGTGCAGTTGGTGGGAGCTTTGCTCCCATCCTCTAGGTCACAGGTTCGAAGCTCGAACCCATGGGTTACTCGATTAAATCTGAAAATTTTCCCGGGGCACGTGACTGGGGGCGGGGGGGAGCTCTCCACTCTGGCAGCTTAGTGGGGTCAGGCTGACATACTCACCTTCGGGTGGGAAGGGTACTTGCGAAAATTGCGGCCCGAATCGAACATGGCCTGGCGGGGCGGAGGCCCAGTGGGGGCAGCTACAACGGGCGTTTTCCCTCCCCCCATCCCTTTTGTTTATCAAAAAAAAAAAAAAAGAAAGGCCTAAACAACCCGAGTCTAGGCCGAACTTGGACAAGATCGCAAAGAATCATGAAGGCAGCAAGAATGTGGAAAGAGTTCAAACCAAGATGTGCGGGAACAACGTCATAACATTGCAGGACATCCCAAATTAGAGGGTGCAAGGGAAAGTGAAGGCCAACATGAAGATCCTCCTCATACATAGCCAGGCAACTGGGCAAACCTGAAGACACCCGATCTTTTGACCTCAGTGCATGGAGAAGGAAGTTGTCCAGGATCTAGTACTCACGGAACTCGGCGATGTCATCCTCAGTCATGGTCGAGATCTCAAACATCGGCTCTATCGAAGGTCTAGTCAAAGTCCAGGAAGTTCCCACCCAACTCTTCTTCTTGGGTGCAGGAACTTCCTCCTCTATGGAGTCCTCTTCCTCCTCCAGACCTTCTTCCTTCGCAACCTCTTCTTCCTCCGCCAGACCTTCCTCCTCAACCAAACTCACCTCTTTGGATGGGCTCTCGTGAGTCTAGTCCCCAAGGAAAGAAGAGCTTGAAGATCCATGCACTCAGGAAGGCTTACTAATTGAATGGCTCTCACCACTCGATGACATCCTCTAAAGGCAAGGGATAAATTGAAAGATGTGAGGAAGGCAAAGAAAGGACCAAGAAGACCACCTCCACCCAAAAAGTGGTAAAAGCAGGAGAGAAAACTCAAAGACAGGAAAAAGGGGAGACACCTACACCTACAAAATCCCTAAGGAAGCCTATCGAATCAAGTAGAAGGCACGAAAAGGAAACATAGGAATAGAATGGAAGACCAACATGGAAAAACCTTGCAAGGACCAAGCATGAACCTCTCATTTTCCTCTTTGCGCTCTCCTCTTCTTTCTCTACCAGCAAAAATCCCCATCGTTGGGATAGGGGTCTCCTATTTATATAAGCCTCAATCGGTTGAGATCGAAGCCTTAGCACTCTCAGGACCACCGGATTGCGACATGCGATCCACTCCCATTCGAGTACAATAGCATCG
Source organism: Areca catechu (assembly GCA_021397845.1). Lineage (NCBI taxonomy): Eukaryota > Viridiplantae > Streptophyta > Magnoliopsida > Arecales > Arecaceae > Areca > Areca catechu. The sequence goes on along the minus strand of CM038052.1, from coordinate 173,128,985 downwards.
TCTCGAAATTCTAGTTGACCAATCACCTTTCCGTCCTGAGCCTTGTACAAATCATTTAAAGACTACAGCTGATAAGCCACATGGCGTAGTTTGATAGGTCAGAGGTAATTGTGTGAATCATCGAAGCTTGTGGTGTAGCTTTTCAAATGTCATGCTAATGATTATCCCGAATCACCTAAGCACCGCACCTGAAGTGACAAGACGGCGATTGGTAGTTCCCAAGATGCCAATTGGAGAAGAAGGCGACAAAGCCAACTCTCAGGGCTGACAAAGTAGTTACTCCCTCCAGAAACAACAAATGTTAACCGATCAACTCGACATTGCTCTCGATTCAGGAGTGGGGGGCATCTGTTAGAACAACTATCCTCTCGACCCCAAGACATTACCAGTCAACTAAATAGGGAGAAGACAATCACTATGGACCGCATCCAATGCCTACTTCGAGAGATTGCTCGATCGGTCTTCTGACTCTCAGCTTGGCTATCCTCGATCAAGTCTCCTCTCTTGGCCTGGCTATCTCACAGTTAGGTCCCCACTTTCTGCCTGGCCATCTCTCGGTTAGGTTCCTCCAGTACCCGAGCCCGGCAACAACCAAGATCGATTGTCCCAGCTGTCCTAATAGATCCACATGCCCCTGTAGCAGACATGGCCAATCGGATCATGGCAGGCAAGTTCGTGGGGGGCAGTATCTTCACAGGATCAACGGTCCTAACAAAAAAGATGCCAATGGCAAGGGTCTTATGAGACAAAATCTTAACAACTTGTCAGAGCCCATCATTCCTGTCAGAGCCACTTCTCTGGTAGCTTTTCACTATCCCATGTGGCACTAAAAATAGGTAAGAGAGATACTTAACGAGGTACGTTCTCACACTCATCATAATTGCACTCCCATAGTTACTAGGCTTCGCAGCTCTAGCTGCTGTTGCCCTTTTCATCCTCCCTTTATTGACTTGAGTATCAGAATGTCTTCATTGGTAACCCCAGCCCAAGGACCTTATTGCTGGTTTCCGTTCGCGAGCCGCTATGAGCAACATCTTTTTTCGTCGGAGAAGACCGGAGGACTCCCCGTCATCGTCTTGACATATCGGAAGGTGATCTAGCAGCAACAAATTCTATTCTGAAAAAACTCAGACAAGATAATGAAAAGAGGAGAAACTACCCAGTGGTTTCTTCTCTCCTCCAATTATTTCCTCTAATATTGAAATTTTTAGGTGATCTTGGCTGGGCTAGCTCATCATGGGTGGCCCAACCAGATCCAAAACCCAACATGAATTTAAATAATCAAACCACAAAATCACATTTCTAATGCTTGCTTTGGAACCAATATATGATAATCATCAGCCTAGTTTTGGTTCCATCAACCCCTACATCTTGGAAAATTCCATCAAACCCTTTGGTGAATCTCTATATGAATTTTTATATAGGGTCTCTCTCACCCTATGACTACACATGCATTTTATGAGGCTACTTTTAAATTATTACTAGTATATTAGAGCTCATTATCCACAACAAAGTCTGATCAATCAAATACAATGATATATAAATAAGAAAAATCTATATATGGGCGGCCATTACCGCCATCAAGCACAAAAATGTTCAAGTACATTGTCAGTCACGAACCTAATGAATTAACTCAAGATAAATTGAAACTCTGTAATGGAAGCAAACTTTATTGTTTGTCTGGTTATCTTTATTTTCCTTAATCTTTGTCTTTCCCTGAATCAGGTTTTTGCTAGCATCAGAAAATAGAGCTGCACGTCACCAGAAAATGAAGGGATCAGCAACAATTTGATCTTAGATATACTACATCATCTTAGTTGTAGTTTGGTGAAACACTTTATAGTCCAGATATTATGAATGTAGCTGCAATTACTAAGTATTCCAAGTAATTTCCATAAATGATATACAACCATTCCACGAACTTATAACTGCGCATAATCTTAGAAAGAGAAACTAGACATGCCCTCATCTTGTGTACTATGTGGTAGAGTGGATGAATCAGCCAGTCACCTTTTCCTTGGTTGCGGTTTTGCTGCTTCAGTCTGGAAACACTTGCTTCATAAATTTGGAGTTCGTGGAGTGCCTTCTTCCTTGGAAGAGGCAAGGGAAAGATAGAGGAGGAATAAGATTAGGAAGGCAGAATGGCTTAGGTGGAATATGATTTCCATTGCTATCTGCTGGAAAATTTGGATTGAAAGGAACGGTCGGATTTCAGGGATGAAAAGAATTCAGGACCACAGACTATTAGAGGCATTAAAAGCTTGCTTAAGGAATGCTTTCTCTACTTGCTAAGAACAATCAGGTTGCTGTGATTAGGAGCTTGAGAAGATTCATTAGTGCAAGTAAAACTCAGCTAATATCTGTCTTCTCTCTTTTGTTTCATTCCTTCCTCTTGTAACCTCCTCATCTCCTGATTTTTTTTTTTTTTTTTTTCTGGTGCTTTGCACCATTAACTCCCCATGAAAAAAAAGTAATGCACAAACAGTTCGTTTTCTAAAATCTATGGGCTAGAATCATGATATGCAAAGAACATCAAGTTGTTGTGTCAAGTTAACTTGTCTATTCAGTGATTCCACCAACAGTAAACCAAAAAAAATACAACAAAATTAAAGAAGAAACAGGAATAAACAATGTGTCTACTGTTGTCTGATGAAGGGGGAAGAAAAAATACCGTAAAATGGAGACTAGAAGAACTTACTGATAATCAAGAAGAAAATGGTGCAGGAAAACGGAGATCTCTAATTTGGCAAGCTCATTTCCTGGGCATAACCTGCTTCCTCCTCCAAAAGGAAGGAAAGTTCCTGATCTGGGTGTAAGACCCTGGACAGATAAAACTTAGATGTAACAGATATCTCTACAAATATATATTTATGTCCATATATTCATGGTTATTCCATAAGAACACCATCTCCTTGAAGCATAAAGAATACACAAAACAGAAAAATCACTGTCTTACATCCCATCTACTTGGATTGAACCTTTTAGGCTCAGGGTAAACTTCAGGATCCATGTTAACACTTCTGTACCAAGTCTGAACTCTCCATCCCTTAGGTATGAGATAACCTGTGAACAGGCAAGCATTACTAATTTTCCCAGTTATTGTGGATCCGGTTAAATCTCTCATGGTTATTAGATTCTTTTTCTTCAATTATCAGAAATGTTGCATGTTGCACTAACCATTGACATAGACATCAGCAGTTGCTTTCCGGAAAGCCACGAATGAGATGTTAACTATGCGTAGCGTCTCATCAATAACCTTCAAAAATGAGAATTATGCCAATATTCATAATGTGTAACTCCAATATGTGATAATATATTCAAAAGTTTAAGCTAACATGATCATTAAAAAAAAAAAAAGGAACGCATGAAAACCTTGACTGACCTTTGAAAGATACTCCATTTTTTTGAACTCCTTTAGTGTGAGTCCCTTCTGCATGGGTGGTTTATTTCTTCTTATCTCCTCTTGTTCTGCCTAAATGCATTGCCATGTTAGGATCAGTTCCAGTGTCTTCAATGTTCAAAGATCGGGTTGGAATTAAAGTCACATATCAAACTCCTCTGCTACCTTAGCTGTTTGATAAAATTCAGGGTGTTCTTGTAGAAACACAGTGGCCCACATGGTGATATGGCCAGAAGATTCATGTCCAGCATTGAGATACATGATCAATATATCAATAATCTCCTCATTGCTTAACCTTCTGCCATTTTCATCTTCGACTTCCATGAGACGATCCATCATGTCCTTATCTGCTGGAGGTGGATTTCTTGCCCTTGCTGCTTTTCTTTCTTCCAGGACGGCTTGCAGAATTGCCACCAATTTTTTCCTAGCCTATTATTTAAAACCATACAAGTTATATTAATTAAACTGTCAAGCACTATTAAATACCCATTTTCGAAAATTGGAGCACTAAAATGTGATCACAGAGTTAAGGTATTAGTTCATGTATACCAGTATATTTTCGAAAATAAAATCATTGAAGTGAGAACTCTTAGAAGAAGTGAAGGAAAATAAGTTTAAAAAATGAAGCAGAAACACCATAAAGAACTAAAAGAAAGTTTGAACAAGTGAAATTCCTTATCAGAAAATGTACTTTTAGTTGAACTAGTTCTTAGAGAAACAAGGGGGAAGAAAGTACATGTACCTTGAGTGCTCTATGGTAAGCAAATCCAGGGATGTTAATGGCCATTGCCCTCATTCCATAGTTCAGATCAGTGTAGACTTTCTCCAAGGTCTCCATTATGCTCTCACTCTCCGAACTTAGAAATATTTTCATGATTATCTTGAATGTGAACCTCCTCAGCTCTGTAAGGAACTCAATTTCTCCCATCCCTGCCCACTTCTCCAGAGTTGATACAACAGTGTCCTCAATGAACTCTAGATATGTAGTAAGTGCTTCACAACCATTAATTGGAGCTGCTGTTAGTCTCCTTAGCCGCTTGTGTTCTTCATTAATAATGCCTACAAATGATTTCTTCCCAATGAGCTCACAAGTGGCTTTTGGCCAACCAGGCACAAAGCGCTCATCATCCATCAAAACTTGCTTGCAGGTCTCAGGTATTGTAACCATGATTGTTGGGGTCCCAAACATGTAAGCCTTGTATATTCCAATGCGGCTAAACCTATAATTAGAATTAAAACTATTAGCATGGAAAATGATTTGTGTACCCCTTAGCATACCCTACCCTGGTTTTTTGCAAACCACTAGGGGTAAAATGGGTAATAAAATATTTGTGAATCACCTATCCATGTATAGCATACAAAAATCCAGTTTGGTGCCCATTCTAAGTACACCAAGTGGTACTCATATCGCATTGTCTTTTTCCCTTACAGTTTTTTTTTTTTTTTTTTTTTGCGGGCTTTTTAAGGGCCTTCGTAAATATTCCTTCTTAATTTAATATATTGACGAAGAAAGTACCTTACTTCCTTCGTTTCTGTTTAAAATTATTATTAAAAAAAGTACACCAGGGGGTGCTCCACCATATATATTAGTTTATGGGGTGCCTTATATCTTTATGCCTCCATATCCTTTTTGACATCTTTTCATATATACTAAGAGTCAAAAATAACAAATATGATCAATAGAAACTCAAAAGTATGGTGGTGGAATCTAAAGAGAGTGAAATATGCATGGTAGAGAAAAGTTGACAAAGTAAGGTACCACAATGTTCAGGTGACATTGATAATGATGTAGAAAAAGATGGTAGAAAAAGGTGGTAAGCATATCATGGAAGCAGATGGAGACGCTTGAAAATTGTAAACTTGGCAGTGAAATAAGGTCATTTGTCTCCACTCTCCACTTGCCACACCTAAGGTACTAGGTTTAGCTTTTTGCTATGTGTGCCCTGTCAATCAAAAGGAGAACCCTTCTCCTGGGTTTATTTTAAATTCCAAAGCCATAAAAGTTCTCTAGTTGACCACATTTTTTTTTTTTTTTTTTTGGCGCGGGGGGGGGGGGGGGGGGGGGGTGGAAAAAGATGGTATAAAAGTTCTCCGGTTGCACTTTACTTTGGTGTTCGAAGTGCCATCTCTTGTGGCAGGTAGCAGTGGAGCATGAACATGCGTGTCAAAAAAATGCACACACTTCATGTCAAAATCTTTGATTGACATGACTCGAGGATGAAAATTATCAACCCAATATTAAGCACCATAAAACTTAAAACTTTTAATTTTATTAGAAATTTAATAGGGCTGCACACAAGTGTATCTTTTTGTTGCATTATCTAGTAGACCACAACCGTGTCAAGTTTTTTTCTGGATAACCATTCCAAGAACCATTTTGATATTGCTTCCTAAAATTTGTTAAGATACACAACATTTGAACTCCATTTGGCTATAGTCACTTGAAGATCTAGAGTTTAATATAAAGTATTAGTTAACACTTAAGCACAATTATAGTCCCCCTTGAGCTTTTGATGTTTGATTATCTTGTAAAACATGATTATTTTGTATGATGGAAAGTTTCTGTGAAAGATTTCTTTTTGGAGAGGAAGACTTGCCTGCACCATAACTGCTCGGATACAAATAGGCGAGACGAACCAAGACTGGAACCTAAAATCTCTGGTTCCTAAACAGAGGGGTGTGATTATTAGGAAGAGAACTGGGATGAAGGAACTAAACACTAACATGCATAATATCAACTTTTGACAACAAAATCCACACCCTTTCAATGGCACGGCCAATGTGTCACTGAAAAAAAGTATGGCATTTGGTGTCTTGAAAAGTAGTAACAATCTTTACAACCCACTTTCCAAGTATTCATCTATCACCAATCTAAGTTGGTCAATATGTTATAAGGCTAATTATCAGATTTTCAAGATTTTTGAAGCTAACTAGAACAAGTTCTCAGCCCACATTAGTCTGCCAACAAACAGTTGGGAAGGGGAATTCCACTGGTTCCCATAAGCTTATCTTCAACACAGACATCAAAAAATCTACTCAAGATGCAGTCAAGCCCCATTTGAGCCTTTGTCCAGACTCTATTATAATGTCTTTTTTTTTTTTTTTTTTTTTTTTCTTTTTTTTTGGGGATTATAATATAATGTCTCTTCTTGTTCTCACTCTTTTTCTTAGAAGAATTTGTACATCCGACCTAAGCTAAAGACCCGTAAACAGGATTTTTTTTTTTTTAATGTTAAAAAAAAAATTTCGAAAATAGGTGCCGTATCATATATTTACGAAAATATATATTTTGGCTGATATGAATACGGAGCGCCAAAAACACCTGCCACATGGCAGGTGGGTGGCCAGCTGGGTTGAAATCGTTTTTGGAAAAGACGATTTCAGCTCCCAGCCATCCATCCTGCCACCTCTAAGTCGTGATGTGACGTTGTCCAAGAAATCGTTTTTGGCGAAGATAATTTCTCAATTTAAAATCGTCTTTGCAAAAGACGATTTCAACCCAACCAATTCTTAAAATTCTTAAAATACCCTCCCACAAAATAAATTCAAATAACCAGACATTTTCGTAATTAACTGAATAGCATTTTCGTAATTAAACTGAACAATGGGAGGGTATTTTGAAAATTAAATTTTTGATTAATTACAAAAATACCATTAATGTTTAAGTTAATTACAAAAATACCATTCGATTAATTATGTAAATGATTATTTCAATACAGGATATTTAAATAATTTAATAAAAATCTATCGTAAATACATCTGACATCTCATATATGCTATTTTTTAAATTAAATTTTAATATAATAAATTTTAAAAAATATATCCGCCCCCATAAATGCTAATTTTTTAATTAAATTTTAATATAATAAAATTTTTAAAAATATATAACAAAATTTAAAGGATATTATAACATTATTGAAAATAAAATTAATTAAAAAATATTATAATAATATACCCCCGATATGTTTGCCGGTATGGCCACCGATACGATCGTCGGTCCAGGCCCGGTCCGGCCATCGGTACGGCTCCCGGTACGATCGCCGATCCAGCCCACGGTACAGCTGCCAATCTGGCCACCGGTACGACCGCCGGTCCAGGCCTGGTCCGACCGCCGGTATGGCCCCCAGTACGGCCCCAGTACGACCGCCGGTCCGGCCCACAGTACGGCTACCGGTCCGCCCCAGGTAATATATTTTAAAATAATATTAATTAAAAATAACATTAATTAACCATATAAAAATAATATTAATTTAAAATTAAAAATAAAATTACTTAAAAGATATTAGTCCGGCCCCCGGCGGTCGTATCGAGATCGTACAGGGGACCAGACCGGCGGCCAGACCGGGGACCGTACCGGTGGCTGGACCGGACCTATACCGGCGACCGTACCGGGATATATTATTATAATATTTTTTAATTAATTTTATTTTCAATTAATATTATAATATCTTTTAAATTTTGTTATATACTTTTAAAAATTTTATTATATTAAAATTTAATTAAAAAATTAGCATTTATGGGTGCGGATATATTTTTAAAATTTATTATATTAAAATTTAATTTAAAAAATAGCATTTATGAGATGTGATAGATTTTTATTAAATTCCCTAAATACCCTTTATTAAAATAACTATGAATGGCATTTTCGTAATTAACTTAATGGCATTTTCGTAATTAAACCAAACAATGTGGAGGGTATTTTGGGAATTAAATTTTTTAAAATCGGGTCAGAAGCAACGAAAATTTAATTCCCAAAATGCCCTCCAAATTGTTTGGTTTAATTACGAAAATGCCATTCGGTTAATTACGAAAATGCCATTACTAGTTATTTGAATTTATTTTGTGGAGGGTATTTTAGAAATTTTATGAATTGGTTGGGTTAAAATTATCTTTCCAAAAAGAGATTACAAATTGAGAAATCTTCTATACTAAAATTTTTTCGACAACGTCACATCACGACTTGAGAGTGGTAGGAAGCTAAAATCATTTTTAGAAAAATGATTTCTCATCCTAAAATCATCTTTTTCAAAGATGATTTCAATCCAGCTGGCCACCCACCTGCCATGTGACAGGTATTTTTGGCACTCCATATCACATCAGCTAAAAACATCTATTTTTATAGATATATTATACGATATTTATTTTCAAAAATTTTCTTTTTTTTAACATTAAAAAAAAAAATTCGCAGCAGCAACGGTACCAATGCAGGCCTACCCAACCACAAGAAGACAGCACCCCAGCAGAATTCCATGAGAACCCTTCAACCCCACCGATGCTAGTGACAAAAGGCGTCCCACCATACATTATACTTTATGCCATATAATGCAAGGCATGGTGGTTTACCTGCAGAGCTACAGACTCAAGAGTTTGGTATGTACGAAAATCTAGTAGGTGCAGTGCCAAAAAAAAATACAAATATTGAACAAGGAAGATCAACTAATGGCTGTAATCGATCCAGTCAAGTGGGTCCTGACCTAGGTTCAAGCCATGATTTGACCTGTAGAGGTAGGACAGGGGTTGTACCTTTTTATAATTTTTTTTTTCTTTTTTCTTTTTGGTGTGCATCACCGTTTGATTATGTAATAGTTACTTCCAGATCTATGCATAACTCGAAAATTTTGGAATGCTTTCAAAATTATGCAGAGTACCATCCAACGGTCCACGTCAACAAAAAAAAAAAAAAAAAAATCATTCTTTTACGTCAAAGATACAACGCGAATTTATAGGGATATGGGTGAAGCCCAATTAGCAAAATCTATAGCAAGTTTGGACTAGTTTATTATCAGAACCAACTTGGACCTGATTTGATGTCTGTTATGACTTAAACTAGATACGGACAGGATGTGTTGCATCTCCTTGCATGTTTTTTTTTTTTTTTTTTTTTTTTTTTTTGACATAAAAAAAAAAAAAAAAAAAGAGAAGAGGATTAGACCCGGACATGACCATTCCTGGATGGTCCCCCAATCCCAGCCAGCCGAAGATGAGTACGTCAACCTGACTATCACTAGCATCAGCCGAGTGAACGGAATTTATTATATACATCCCTAACTTTTTTACTAGCCAACAGGAACTCCAGGATTATTTTATTAATTTTTTTTATTTTTATTTTAGTCCTAGATTATTTTTCTGATTGACTATCACCGGCGTCAGTCGAGTGAACAAAATTTATTATATATATCCCTAACTTTTTTACTACTATCAACCAACAGGAACTCCAGGATTATTTTATTATTATTATTATTATTTTGATTTTAGTCCTAGACTATTTTTCTGGTTGACTATCACTGGCGTCAGCCGAGTGAACGAAATTTATTATATATATTCTTGACTTTTTTACTACCATCAACCAACCAACAGAGACTCCAAAATTATTTTATTATTATTATTATTATTATTTATTTATTTATTTTTTTCGTTGTATTTGTATCTGTTGCATTTTTCTACTCTATAAATAAAGTTTGAGAGGCTGCGAACATGGAGATGAAATAAGTTAGAAGAGAGAAGCTTTACCCATATAAGGCAACAAAGCCACTTGCATTTAGAATATCGATAGGAACTCAACTAATTTGGATTCTTTACACTTCAAGTTTATTCGCGGCCAAACTTAGATGAGTCAATTATTTTTTTTTAAGGATTAGGTGAAGCGATTGGACTGGTCGCAATCACCCGGAATTATTTAGACAAAAATATTACTATGTTTCATTCGTTTGAAAATATTAAGAAAATAAAACAAAAACCATGCATATTATAAAGGAGGAAACAAATTTTTGATATGACTAAACAAAAATTATATTGGGTAAGGTGGTGGTTGAACCATCCAAATATATATATATATATTCCATCAAAACAGATAAAGCCGGATTGCAATTCAGGAATCAAATCATTTTGATATATTTTACAGAACTTCTGAATCGGATCATCATGTTTTAGAAAAAATTTAATATGTGAAAGTCTGATTAAGTGGGACATGCCTGATGTTTTTTTAGGGCCCCTAAAATGCTATGTGACAAGCAAGTTAGCTTGGGCCCAAGCATACGTACACCTACGAAGGAAGCTGTAATACTTAATATTAAGAGCTTATCTGGATAATCTCATGGAATCCATCTGGATTCATAGAGTTGAGGACACTCAATTGAAGAGAGAGGGTGATTCATAGAGTTGAGGACACTCAGTTGAAGAGAGAGGGTGATTCATAGAGTTGAGGACACTCAATTGAAGAGAGACGGTGGGGGAAAGAAAGGGAGAGAGAGAGAGAGAGAGAGAGAGAGAGAGAGAGAGAGAGAGAGAGAGAGATTCTCCCAAGGGGAATGAATTGGGAAGGTCAGGTTGATATGGGGGCCAGGCAGGGTCTGATATGTTTCTAGTGAAATCTTATTACCAAAAAACCCAATGGGGATTATCCAAACAAGCCTTGAACAAAATAATTGCAGACGTGGCTGCATTTCAGAGGGCAACGTGCCTGTGTGTTAGCCGCTACCATGCTTTCAACCAACCATGCACGGCCACGTCGGCATGCAAGAACTTGTTCATAAGAGCCGTTTGTAAGCGCGTCAGCTCTAATGATATCACTAACTTGAATTTCCCTTTACTCACAGTGTTGGTGGGCCACACTCGACTTGGAGCGTGACTTGGATAAATGAGGGACATCTATGCTCGCCACTAGCCATATCCAAACGGGTCCCACCCCGAAATCAAAAATTAGATCCGACTTCGATCATTTTATATAAAATAATTGAATCTAATTTATAATTGATCGAGACAAGTTAAATGAGATAAACAATCAAGCATTTCACCCTTAATTATTACTAGATAAATTTAATGAGACAGCCAATGTAGCACATTAATCAACTTGTTACCGGATAAATTTAACAAGATAAACGATGTAGCATTTTTTTTTTTTTGAAATGAAGTGGGATATTCTGACACTCTTATTTTATAATCGATCAGGAACGCATAAATATTTAGTAATTTAGAATTGGATCTTAGCTAAGAAAGTTCGCTATTGATGATACATGGGAAAAAGAAAATTTCTAGAGATCGACCATCGTAGGCTCCTCGGTTCATGTAAATTCTAATTTTTCGTATATGAAGATAAGCATACGTCTGACCTCCCGCAACGAAGAAGGCTCGTGCATCGAGATACCTTTTAACCCGAAAAATCTTGATCGACGAGTAGTAAGATGATCGATTGCAGTACTCTCGGCATCGGTGGCACCCAGTTTGGGCCTGACAAAGGATCAAACACGTACTGGAGGATTAAATCCAGCAAGTGAACCGGACCACCCTTAACGAACTCACTTTCGTTTAATTCTTATCCTCTCTCTCTCTCTCTCTCTCTCTGGCTCCAAAACCCAATTTGTCAGAAATCCCCGCAAACAAATCACCGAATGCTCAAACAAAATGTATGAGAGAGAGGGTGGGGGGGGGGGGGGGGGGGGAGAGAGAAAGAAGGAATGAATACTGACCGTCGGATGTAGGAGTTGATGAAAGAATCGGGATCGTTGGATTTGAAGGCCCAGAGGAAAGCAGCCATGTTTCCGAGGAGAGGCCACCCGAGGTTCCCCGGCGGCAACCTTTTCCTCTTCTCTCCGAGCCCCCATTCGTGCACCCACTCGTGCACCCTCCTCGCTCCGCCGCTCACCGCCGCCACCCCCGCCACCACCGCCGCCACCGCTACCAATAACCCCCACACATCCATCTCTCGCTCTCTCTCTCCCTCCCTCTCCCTCTCTCTCTCCAGTTCCACCTCAAGGGATGGGATTGGGATGGAATAAATAGGAGGACCTGGAAGGTGAATAAATACGAGAGAGTGAGGAGAGAGAGAGAGAAAAAAAAAAAAAAGGATCAGAAATGTTGAGAGAGAGAATGCGAGAGAAGAGCGTACCATTTCCCATATTTAGTTGCAAATAGCCAACAATATTAGAGAGAGAGAGAAGGGGGGGGTATTTCCAATAGCCGGCCGGATGTGGGAGCAGTATATGTGTTTGTCGTGTAGCCTTCGAGATGGATGCCCGCATGCAATGCTAACTCCCATCCCCTCCATTAAATCTTGCCATCAACGTCTAGCTTTCGTCGCTTGAAGAACGTTCCTTTCCAACAAATTATTTATTAAAATTCATCCTCATAAAATATAATTTTAACAAATTTTATTATTCATAAAAAATAATCTATTTTAAAATAATTCATGTTTAGTTAAATATTTATTTTTTAAATAATTATGTAAAATATCTATCATATAAGCATACATCTTTCCTTCCAAACTTTACATAAATATACTATAATATTTATATTAATATTTAATATTAATAATATAATATTAATGTACATCATTATAAATATTATATTAGTATAAATATTAATATATTAATATAAATACTATGTTAATATTTTTATATTATTATTTAGTATTTTATTTTAATTATTTATTAATATTTTGTAGAATGTTAGTCCTGAATCTTAAATCAATATTTTTAGAAAGAAAAAATGGACGCCAATTTTCATCCTATTCTATAATTCATCTATTTCATGAATTTTTACTTTTTATGAAATTAAAAAAATATCTTTTCATGAAAATTTTTTCTTATTTTTTTAAAAGAATTCCAATCAAATAAAGGGTCTCCCATTTGTTTATTTTTTAATTTTTTGGTAAACTAGTGTATTCAATTGAGAGTTCTAAAATCAATAACTCCCATTTGCTTTTCAAGAATTGCCTTCTTCCCTTTTCATTTCTCATGAGCTAGATGAGTCCTAAAAAATAGAAATTGTGTGGCACTCCTAGCCGGTTTTAATAGATTCTCAAGGTCATAATCAATGCATTCGACAAAATCACAAAACTATGTCAAATTGATTTTAAAAAATAAAGTATTATTCTATCATGACATAATGTATTGATAACAATAAATTAATATAGCTTTTTATTAAAATATATTAATATAGTTAACCGTGCACTATGGATGTTTATTGTTTTTAAGGCAAATAAGTTGTTTACTTGCAATTTATCCTGAGCTTTTATTTTTGGCCACTTCTATAGTAAATATAGACATTATATATATATATTAACTATTCATGAAATATGATTTTTTTATGATGGATAAAGTTCTTTGCTGGTAAGATTTTTTTTTTTAAAAAAAGTAATATTTAATAATTTTTTTGGATGACAAATAACTTTACCTATTGGAAAATTAATTTTATTATCATTATTATAAGCGTACTTCATTAAGTCTTCATGAGAATTGCACTATTATTTATACAATAAATAAGTTGTTTGTCCATTCCTTATCATAATTTATTATTTTTTACAATTTCTTTTAAAATGAATGTTGTCATATTTATTAGTGAAATTAATTTTTCTGAGAACTTTGATGTTGTTTTTGTTGAAAATTGATATTAATGAAATTATCTGCAAGTTTTATCCAAAAATTATATTTATAAAATACTAAAACTACTTTCAGGATTCTAATTCTATTAAAAAGTGATCTTGCTTTAGTGAATTTCACAACATTAGTTTACTAATTTTTAGATTATTATACAAAGTAGAACACTTTTTTTTATATTTATTTATTTTAAATTTTAGCAAGCAATTGTGGCCCTATTTTAAAATGATACAACTTATAGCTACTCAAATAGTTTTTTTTTTTTTTTTTTGATAAAATGGTGTATTCAATTCAAGGAGCGTGAATGAATATAATCCAGATAGTCAAAGAGGATTAAATCCCTAAGCTGTACAGGGGTAGAATGCCAGTCAGACCACAAAGTAAAACCAGTATGATAAGCTACATAGGAGACAACCCAATCAGCAGCTGAGTTAGCCTCCCTATAAACATGATGAACAATCGTGACAGTGCAGCCCTGTAAGAGCATACTAATATCCCGGATGATAGGATGAGCCAATGAATCTCGCAGAGACTGTTTGATCCAGGTCACAGCAGCCACGGAATCTCCCTCAATAATTAAGCGATCCAGCTGAAGGATCTGTCGGGCATACCTGATCCCCGACCAAGCCACATACAACTCTACCCCGGGAACAGTGGAATCATGGAGACAGAAGCCACCAGCAGCAAGAAAGTCGAGACGAGAGTCACGGATAACGAAAGCCGCTCCTCCCCGCCTATCATGAATGCTCTCATCAAAGCTGATCATGCGGAAGTACAAAGGAGGGGATTTTCAGGACATAAAAATATGGAGGGATGCTCGACGAGCAAAAGAGGAACCCCAAATCTCCGAAAACCTTACAAACGAATAGCAATACTCCCTGGCACTGGCCCGGGCTCTCTCAACAATAATGCTGGGGGATGTAGTGGCCGATCTAAAGACTAGCTCATTCCTAGAAAGCCAGATATAATAGGTCAGATAAGCTATAAAGGAGATAGATGAGGAGGCAGTACTAGAGGACAGCAGAGTCATAAAGAAACTCTCAGGATCCTCCTCCTGCAATAATAAAGTTTGGAAACCTGCCATCCACCACATTGACCAGCCCTGCTACAGAGAAAAAGCGCGTGAGCCAGCGTTTCCCTATCAGAACCACAAACAGGGCATCCCGAAGTCATAGACAGGCCTCTCGATAATAGAAAATCATGAGTGGGGAGATGATGCCAGACATATTGAGAATTGTGTCCCAAAGCCAATCGTCTAGGCTGTAGACGGTTGTACTACTTTGTATATGAATTTTTTATAATAAATAAAAGTTATTTATTTTTGGCTGTCCATCATTTTATATTTTCCTGTAATGAACTCTTTTATGATGGAATCGTTAGAACTACATTGTTTGATATAGAGAGGATATATCAAGTAGTTCTTAAACTGGTTCACAACTAAATGATACATTATTATAGGACGACGATGTATCAAGTATAGGTTATTGTATACCACATTTGTTGATTGTCCTCTTAACCAAGGAGTATGGAGACACTAGTGTGACATACAAGTGAAGTGTATGACACTTCACTGAACGTGACCATCTACGGAGCTCCCTTTTGTCAAAAGGTTACTCGCGAAGGAATATGGGTATACGTGTCCCTCAGACCTGAAGTCACCATGGCAGCTTACAAGCAACTCACTGTACTTTAGTACCGGACTACCTGGATTTCTAATCCAGTGATGGAAGGTTTCTGGGTGCAGTCAAGTACTTGTGGAGCGGTGGTGAATCAAGATGGAATTGACCTTTCCAAATAGTTTGAAGTGAATGACTCACTATGTCTCAATTTAGCAAAACCTTGGCCAGGGTAGTTCTTGTGAGGAGTCACAGAACTTGTAAGGTTGAGACATAATCTGGATAGACCAAATTAGGGTTGGCAGTCTAACCCTAGGTCATCCTGAGCATTATAAGGTCAAAGGGATGAATTATGCGGCAACCATATGCCAGAGATTCTTGTGAGGTGCTTTGCATCTTCGACCTATTCGGACATCGGGTATTATTGCTAGATAAGGACTTTGACTGGTACTGGAAATGTTCCAGTGCTACCGGTTTAGTGTTTGAACCTATGGGGTCACACACCATAGAGAATTTCTATCTGATCTTTTGGACTGATCAACAATTGAGAATCGTTTGCCGTCAACCGAAGTCAATTTGGTTGACTTTGCTCCAAGTGTCAACACTTGGATTTTTGCAGGTGTCGACACTTGGTGAAGTATCGACACTTAGCAATTTTCGAGTGTCAATACTTCCTGTGACGAGCAGAAATTCTGGGAGGTTTTCATGGAGATTTTTTAGGCAGGTTTGACCTGGTTTGAATTTCGAATTCAAACCAGTTTTGGCTCCAAACCTTTATGGTATGAAAGTCATACTTGCCCAAATCGGTTAGACCCATTTGGCATGCCCATGATCCTCTCCCCCATTCTCTCCTCTCATCTCTCCTCCTTCCTTCTTCTTCCTCTCCCTGCTACCCCTATAAATGTGAGACATTGTGGTGGCTGCTGGGGTTAGACATACAAGAGCAGCAACTATTTCTTGGGAGAAAATGGTTGAGAAGAGTGAGAACTTTAGGGTTTGGGTGTGAGCTACCTGGCAATCAAGCTAGGTATTGGGAAAGAGATTTGGGAAGAGGTTCCTGCTATCTTTCTTTTCTTCCTAGAAGAAGAAGTTCGGTCCATGGATCCGAAGAGCTAGCACTTCGAGGGAGTTGATCAGAGTCGAGCCCAGGTGTAGACATCCTGTAGAGGCCAGACGCTTGTGTGGCTCGAGCGCCCTCTTCCTCATCAGAGCTCTTCGCTGCTTCTCTCCTGCACTCGCCGAGGTATAAAGGTATGACCTTTATGTGGTGCGGGCACCAGACTCAGAAGAAGACTTCAGGGCTCCATCTGGATCTCTGATTGACCTTGCCCGAAGAATTAGGATTTTCTGGTTTTGTAATAAGGGTTGACATGGTCAACTCAATTTTAGTTGAGTCTGTATTTCCCTGCAATTTAAATTTTGTTGAGTCATGTTGACTCAGTTCAAGTCCTAGTAGTGGTCTAGGTCTTCTCCAGGGTGTCACATTTTCTTCCAAGACCAAGCAAGTGGGCGCCACACTCCCAGCCACACTCCCAGCCACATGCCTGAGTCCAGGGGGCGCCACATCTCCATCCAGTATGCTTTGGTCCCCACACCACAAGATAGCAGGTCCCTTCTCTCATGCGCCACTTAAGGAGAAAATAATCTGGGATCCACAATTCAAGGGGGCGGCCAAAACATTTCCATAAGAGCCAAGCTATGTAAAGAAAGAAGCACTTCTTGGGGAGCACTTCAAGGGGGCGCCCAATCCATGCCTAAAAAGCCCAAAGCAAAGATGGGAAGAACCATGACTTAGGGAGAAAGAAAAGGAGGTGTCCAAAAGAGTTGAGCCATGGAAGGAAAGAAATTTTCTCTTGAAGAGCAAGGCTAGGAGGCGCCACCTACTTACCTTTTGGAGCCACCAATCAACACTTTAGGAACCTCTTGGCCGGCCATATGTGTGGGAATTGATTCTACAAACCTAAATTGAAGATCCATCCTATTAGTCCCACATGGAAAGATGTAAAACCCTGCCCTCTTGTAAAGTCCTATAAAATAAACCCCTCTTGTAAGTTTTAAAAATATTGATGAATGAATCCAATTTATGTGTGAGCAACTTTGTGTTTCTCTCTTCCGCACTTGCATCCAGGTGTTGAGCTCCGTGAGGGAGTAAATCGGGTTCCCCAGGAACCTTGAGGAGGTGTGAGATCTCCAACCCCAAAACCCTAGGTTAGCCACTTCACTTCCAAACCCTAGCTGCCCATCATCCTCTTCTTTCCACCAAACCCTAGTCTACCCCATCTCTCACGGCCACTCTCTCCAAGTCAAGGCCGACCACCAGCATCTAGGTCCAGTCTGGATACTTCAGATTCAGAGCAATTCCCAGAGGAAGTCAGATCAGCCTCCAGGAGAATCCGGATTTCAGCAACATCAGCTTTCAAGTTCTTCTATCTGGTAAATCCTTCCTTGAGTATCTGGTTCCATAAATTGTTCTTCTTCTTTCCCAGATCTTGAGTTCAGGAGAAGCCAACTCTGCCAAAGGATCAGTATTGGAGGATCCATTGCGAAGATATCTGAATCCGGGGATCCAACAATCTGCTCAAGAGAGTCCTTCCACTAAACTCTGTGAAGATCACTGCCTGGTCTGTAACCCTTCTCTTCTCTTTACTTCTATCCTGTTGAAAGTTCAGAGCGAAATCCTAGGTCTGGGAGTTTCTCAACCCCCAGCGATCCTTTACTTCTGAACTACTCTGATAACCTAGTTTCTTTAAATTGTGCTTTCAATTATTACATAGTTTCTTTCAATTTAGTTTAACTTTCCTTTGAGTCAAAGCCGACTTCTGAAAATATAAAAATAAAAAAATAAAAAAAGAATTAGTCTTAATTTACTTCCGCATCGCATCACCTCTTTTTGTTCTGCATCATTATATTTATGTTGCTTTCTTGTTTTTGATGTTATATGCATGCTAGATTTTTATATTAGATCATGTTGCGGGCAGATCGGTAGATAGTTTTGATCTATCTACCAAGCCTTCCGCTGTGCATGATTTAAAATTATTTTAAAATGCATATTCTCTGTCCTATTTTTCTTGCATAATGTATGCTAGGTGTAGGTGTTTTTCACCTTCAAGACAAGCTTCAACAAGAATAGAGAGACCCTAGGATGAACTGGTAAAGACTAAATCTAACCATGGTTGCAAGACATGGGAGGCTCCGGGCTAAATATAGTCAGCATATCAGACATCGATACATGAGACAATGTCGAGTGCCTCCAGACTCTGATATCCGGGCAAGAAAAGATTGGCAAAATAATGGATAAAACCTAGTGACCAAGGATATCCCCGAAAATCAAAAGGACAGCATCCTGATCCCACTGGGAGTGACCCAGAATAAAAAGATGTGAGATGGAGATCGTCTCCGGCGTGAGCACAGAAATGAAGGTAGGCCACTTGATCAGAGGAATATCAGAAATCTAGGGATCCAATATAAATCTTATTGAATTACTATCTCCAATCATCCAAGAGAGATGAGGAGTTATAAGAGATGCCCTGGCCACCATTTCCCTCCATATAGCAGAGCAATGCCTAGGAAGACGATGAGGATTATCAGAAAGAACAGCAGAAATATCACCATATCTGGCCCTTATAAGAGAAGGCCACATAATGTCTGGACACAATAAATATCTAGTAACATGCGTAGCCATAAGGGCCTTATGACTTAAAAGAAGAGAATGAATCCTCAAGCCCCCAGAGCAAGTCGGCTGACAAACAACCTCCCACCTCATCAAATGAATCATCTGCCAGGCAGTAGAAGAACCCCAAAGGAAAGCACGAATCATCTACTCCAACTTAAGAATAATAGTCCTTGGGATAACAGCATTATAGAAAATAAATAGGAAAGAAGTAAGAATAGAACGAATGAGGATAATCCTTCCCATAGAAGAGAGGGATCTTCCTTGCTAACCCTCAATCCTCTCCCGAACTGCTATAAGCAAAGGGCCACAATCTGCCCTCGTCAGTCTGGTACCTGATATAGGCATGCCCAAGTAGGAAAAGGGACCATGTCACTCTGCAATACCAAAGATATCCCGAATCCTGTGGCAAAGTCTGGTGGCAGTCTTCGAACTAAAATAGATACCTAATTTGTGCAGATTAACCTTCTGTCCTGAAGCTGAACAATAGACCTCCAAAACTCTCCGAAAATCCTGAGCACAAATGACTGAAGCCTGACCTAGAAGTAAATAGTCATCTGTAAACAAAAGATGCGAGATCGGGGGAGCACCAGGAGTGGGGATATACGGGTGTATCATCGAGTCCCGCATCACTGCTCGCAGCGCTCGCGAAAGGAAGTCAGCACTAATAATGAAGAGGGATGGAGAAAGAGGACAACCTTGACGGAGACCACCAGTAGCATAAAAATACTCCATGGGGGAGCCATTGACCAGAAGAGAAAAGGAAGAATGGCTAATACAGGACATAATTTTGGATATCCAGTCTCGATGAAAGCCAAAGTCGTTTAGGGCCTTGATCAGAAAATCCCAATGAATGCAATTATATACCATTTCCATATCAAGCTTAATAACTATCAGACTGCGATGAGGTGGATCTCGACGAAGGTCATACATGAATTCCTGGGCTATAAGCACATTATCCGAGATACACCGAGCACCAACAAAAGCACCCTGCTCCGGATTGATCAACTGCAGCAGAATAGTCTTCATTCTATTTGCCAACAATTTGGTACAGACTTTATAGAGAGTATTATACAAACTGATTGGTCGGTAATGGCAGGGCTCTAAAGCATTAGGATCTTAGGTATGAGAATAAGATAAGTTTGATTAAATAGGTTTAGCTAGGCTGAATGATGCGGGACAAAAATGCAAGAGATGGATGGACGATGATGAACTCTAAAAGATTAGTTAATCAAGATGAGCAATGGAACACAAATATGGGTCGAAATCACTCATAAGAGAGGAAAACAATATTATAGCAAGAAACTAGTTGATCCAAAAATCAAACATCCGTATGTAGATCAAATTCAAATTAGCAAGAATGGATCGAATGAATAAGAAACCATTTATACTAAGTCAAATACTTTCATTATCTCAGAACCAAAGGGTTTAGAAGAGGTTTCTTAACAACAATGAAGGCTAAAATTATTTGGTGGAAGGATTCATTCAACATTCATAGGAATGAGGATTGAATTATAAGACTAGTACTCCCTATACTTAAGAACTTACCTTGCAATTGATCCATAGCTTGGAAACCTTCATCATCAACCCGGAATCTAAGAGAGAACTGCAAAAGAACTTTATTAGAGGCGTGGACATGAAGCATGGAAGGAAATGAAACAAATGAAAGCAAAGAAATGGAAGATGGAGCTTGGCGGCTAGCAAAGGGTATCACACTCTTCTTCAAGCTTGGAGAAACACAACAAGGGCATCCTACCCTTAGATCAACACAAGCAAAGGGCGTCCCACCCTCTTCCCAACTTCAACAAAAGGCACTCTACCCTCTTCACACACAACAAAGGGCACCCTACCCTCTTCACACTCAAAGGACTAGACTAGAAGAAAACTCGAAATAAACTTCATTTCATTCAAATTCTCTCATTGCATCCATACAAAGGGGAGGCTTGGGTCCTATTTATAGGCCAAGGGGGAGGGGGCTTCATGGAGTTCGGCCAAGAGAGGGAGCTAACTCTAACTAAAAGGAGTTCTAACAATCCTTGGTTGCAACTACTAACAAGATTAGGTTACCACTACTTCTATGTGGCATTAAGAGGAGCTTCCAAATGGCATTGGTTGCAACTACTAACAAGAATAGGTTAAATCTACACTCTATGTGGCATCCAAAGAAGCTTCCAAGTGTCATCCAAAGATGCTTCCAAGTATCATCCAAGCAAAGCTTCCAAATGGCTTCAAGAAGTGTTTCCATGTGGCACCAAGGGAAACTTCCAAATGGCATCCAGATGCTTCCAAGTGTCCTCCAAAATTGATTCCAATTGTCAAGCAAGGTTCCACTTGGTTTTCAAGTAGGGGCTTGAATTAACTCCTTGAGGTGAGCATTGAGTCGGCTTATGGGAAGTGGGTTGAGTCAGCTCAATTTGACTCTGCTCCAAGAAGATGGCTAGCTTCATGAGGCCTCCTTGCTTCTTCCATTGATTCATTGGCTCAATTTAGAAGGCCTTCTGACTTGATCTCCTAACCTGCAATTGAGTTAGCTTGAAATGTATTTGCCCTTGCCTGATGTCCCCATCACTGAAGCTGCATAACAGAGGGTGGTAACTTATCTTTACTACATTACCCACCACATTTAGATTAGTCAGGAATATAAGGATCTTTGATCTTGCCCAAGATAATTTCTTTGGGATCATGATGACACCCATGATTGATGCTACTGATTTTATGAGGGCTAAGACAATTGAAGGAGTTTTTGATGGCTGGGAAAATATGAGATCCTATTTCTATAGCTTCTATGGCTCAATTTTCTTATTTTTCATGGAAACCTCTGCTCTCCAACTTCTTCAAGATTAATTTTAATGACAATGTGAAGGACAAAGGGTAGCATGGTGGAGCTGATTTTGTCATCCGTGATGCAAGACAACAAGTGGATGTTCTTTCTTTAAGATAATGGTGCTCCAGGCTAAGTTGAGAGTAGCTTGAGAGGACTTGGTGTATTTGATATTTATTTTAGAGGTGAACATGTTAATCTTGAAAAGTTATTTGAGGACCGTAGTCTCGTCTCTATCTTCTAAGTCAAAGCTCTCCCTCATAATTACCATCTCTTGCTAGTTGATACTCGAAGGCTTATTGCGAGTTGTGTTTATTTTCTGATTCAATACATTCTCGGAAAAAAGAATATAGTACAACTAATTGGATGGTCTCATATATTGCTGATATGCTTAGATGTTTGTCCCCCGTGGCTGCTACCCCAAAAAGAAAGGAGAAGAAGAAAAAAGAAAACCATTCATGTAAAAAAGAAGAAAATGAGAAGAAGAAAAAAAGAAAACCATTCTCTTCATCGGTAGTTTTTCCCCCTACTCCTGGCAAACTAAATGCAGGGCTCATCGGTGCTGCTGTCACATTCCTCCTGTCAATCCCAATCCTTGATGGTGGGATATGGCTGGCGATGAGGGGGAGCACTGACCACAAGAAGTTCCTTCAGGGGCCAGTGATAGTTGTCGACATGTTCTTAATGCTCGCCTCTCTCATGGGTGGCTCTGGAGGCGCATTGTGCCACCAAACAAGGGCTCTGGTAGTCAGTCGGGTGGAGATCGAGTGAGGGGCGCCACCACCTCCTTGGCATGATCATGAAAGGAGAGGAAGGAGATGAGTCTTAATGGATTTGGGTTTGGACTTCAGGTTTCAACTTGTTAGAATCCAATCCATTAATTTAATTTGTTAACCTTTTAATCATTTGGCTAAACCAAGTCACATCAGGTCAAGTTTAATTGGGTTTGGAGACTTTTACAATTTAATCTCTATAAAATTTTAAATTACATTTAGGTTTCTACCATTTTAAAATAAATATTATTTTATAGAAAATGTCTCTATACTATTTTTATTTATGATTCAGTCCTACATTATTAAGTTTTTGAAAAAATTGCTATTTCTTGCTTATTTTTCATCTGGACTGAGTAATTATTTTGGATCGTTGGACTTGTAGTAGTTTGAAAAATATTTTCATTAAGTTCTTCCTATCAAATAAAATATTTAAATAATTTATAAATTATTTATATATAATTTCACTCACTATTGCAGCTCCAAAGGTCCTAAAGTACTCTATAGATCATGAGTAGCTGAGTTATTGAAAACTAAAAGTTTTCTCTTCCATTATATTTTGGAATTGCTTAAAGGTGTATCTATTACAGTTAACCCAAAAATGACTGTAATTAGTTACGACACTTATTATATACTATAGTTCTTATCCAAATATATTTTATAGTTATATAATAAGTGTTATTGGTAAAAGTAACTGTTGGAATGTAATGTTATATTATAATATGATCAGTTGGGGTATATATTATTAAGTATTCCATTCTAGACTGATCTTTTAAGACATACATGTGATTAAAGTATGTCATTTTATGTTTGTTTAGACATTTATATTCATATATGAATAATTTTATGAGTTGGCATAAATATTTATCACCAAAGTAGTTTATTTATGTCAGTCCATAGGATTTTTCATTATAAGAAGGATATTTTTTTGTTATGGCATACAACCGCTTATCCAAAGGAAGTTGTTGTATGTTTTAACTAAAAAAAAGTTGTATGGAGCATTACATTGTATAAGTGCTCTAGCTTTCATGGATCTATCTATCCAAAGAGGATAGGTTCGTGAATACTATGGTATTTTATTTACTCATGGCTTCGTGTATAAAGCATTTATGCATATTGCATATTCTCTCCAAAGAAAAATATGTGATATTGTATTTGATTTATTAATATACTCATTGACTAATATTTTGTATTCATGTTATTTCTGATTATACAGTCTCTTTTGGTGTTAATAATAATATATTATTATTGAGATCTTAATTGGATCAAATTATAAAAGATAAAGATATATCGGGCTTAGAAAATTTATCTATTCAAAGAGAATAAATTTTTGAATACCTTATATCCTCATTATATTAACCTTTATTTTTTTGAAAAGAAATATATTGGGTCAAGAAAGTTTGTCTATTTAAAAGAGATAGATTTTCAAATACCTTGTATTCTCATTATATTGATCTCATGCTTGGAACTCAATAGCATATCATATTCTCTATCTAAAAGAAAGTTTCATGATGATGCATCAAGTATTTTTATGAAAAATGGTTTATTATATTTAAAACATTTTTATTTATTTATTTATTATATGTATCTTTAATATATTGCATCTGTCTATGATCTTGACTGGTTATTTATTTATCTTATGTCATCTTAGAGGTCATGACTTAATTATCCCTGATTGAAAGGTTTATATATTTTAATAGATAGTGATTATTAAAGTAGCATATTCACTGAGATTTACAAGATTCTTCTTTAAGATATTTAAAAGAGATTGAATAGCATTATATGTTGAAGGAGATATCTTATGTCGGTCACTTCTTTTCAAAGAAAGTTTTTATCAATGGCTCTTATTGAAATAATGCTTATAAAAATTTTCAGGTATATGCATTGTCTATATTTTTCTATTGATTAACTGCATAAAAATTGTTTGGCAGTTAGTATATTTATATTCAATAGAGTTAATGCTCATATTATGACTCTGACTGAAATAATTTATAAAATATAGAAACTAAAATTATGCTAGCATTAAGTATGATGGTTTTGGATATTATATTATATAATGATCTTCCATCTTGGATGATTTATGAGAGTATTCTAGAATAAAAGCTGCCTATAAAAGTTGTAGAGAGAATCATTTTACCTGTAAAACATTAAGAAAATTGATTATATCTTCGATGTTGTACCTAAGAATGGTGATTTAATATAAATTTTGGTCACATTTGTAAAAGGTACGTAGAATTTGATAAAAGAGAGTTTGCCTAGCTAATCGATAAATAAATCAATGAGACATGATAGCATGATAGTTTAGGACTTACATTATGAAATTGGAGAGTATTACATTTAAACATAATATTTTGATATTCTATCTCTAATATGTTGCTTACTCATCATATTTTTAGTTTTCTTGCTATGTAGTTTAGCAAATTTAAAACCATACAAGTAGAATAATTAATAATTTTATTTTATTTTGCTCAAAAGTTTTGATATTTTTGAAAAAATGATAAGAATATTGATATAGTATATTGGTCACATCCTAGGATCCCATCCATAATATATAAAAGGGATCATCTACCAAATATTAGTATAAGTAAGAGATAGTTGGTCAATATACCAGCCTGGAACTTCTAAGTAAAATGGTGTAACTAAGAGACAAAATCATACTCTTAAAAATATGGTTTGAAGTTGATGAGTGGGTGCAAATTGTTATGATATCTCTGAAGTGAGATCCTAAGGAATACCATCTATATTTTAGATAACTTTATTGGAAAGGTAGTTATGCAATATACCTTTTTGAATTGAAGGTTAGTAGAAAATCCAATACTATTTAATTTTATATTAGGGGCTATCCTGCAATATTTAAAGATTAATACTCTATCAATGAATAAATTTGAATCTAAAATAACTTATTATCCATATAGTTTTAAAAGAATATATATTTTAGTATCCTAACAAGAGTATAAAAAATATTAAATCAAATTATGCCATATTTATAGATTCTGATATGAATGATATTAGATACACTTATGTTAGAAATATGTTATTAGAGAAAAAATAAGTTATTTTTTTATTTAAAAATATTATTTTCATACTATTAGAGAACGGTGGGAGAGTAATATTATATATGAACCAATTATAGTATCTCCATTGCTAGTTGATGTACTACTAGTAGAAAAATCATATAATAGAAAATGAAAATTTATCATTTTTTATGATAATTTGGTTTCCTTAAAAATGTGAATAGCTATAGAGTTTTTTATATAAAAATAAAATGTTATGGCATTTTTGGATATACATGCAATATTTGTAGTATATTGCAAAGTCACCATTTATATTATTTTGATTATGGGACTTTATCCCTGATCTTATAATTATCGATTATATCTTAAAAGCATTTTAAATTTATTATAATAATAGTGCAGCTATGTCTTTAAAAGAATAATAAAAATTTTTATTATCTCTATTTATATGGAGATAGCATATTTGTCAATCAAATATTTTAGTTAAATTGGATATATTTTGTAAAGTATATTTGTATAAAGTCAATGTTTATTAATCTTCTAATTACATGACTAAGATTCATAGTTTTTATAAAACATGCAAGAATATGGATATTTTAGAATTTTTTATTTTTTTGGATTAGTGAGAATTTGATATATTTTAAATTGATGCATTGACTCGATAGATATATTTTATTTATCATTGATTGCTTTATTAATTGATAGATTGTAATCCAAGGAGATATAACTGTTGAGTGCATAGATACAGCCTCTATATTGGCTAAGGCTTTGAGGTCTATTTACTTTACAAAGCTTGTTGAAAATATAAGCATATTGAATTCTTTTAATGTACTTGGTTAGTGGGAGTAATTTCGTATTTGTTCTTTATTATAGACCTTCCTTTCATTTTATATATCTATCATGAGTATTTATATATATTGTTGATATGATAGATGATCAATTATATTCCTATATAATTTATATGCATATGTAAAATAAAATACAACATAGTATCTTAAGAATGTGTATTTATCTTAAGAATGATAGTTGTATGGATATGTTTCATTTATTATTAAGAGATCTCGATGTATTTATTTGGAAAATATGGGCTTCTTTTGAAATCATATGATTTCTCTAACTTGTAATAAAGTATATGGTTTAAGAGAAATCATGATTAATAATATTTTATATAATTCTTTTGTTATATGCATATATTTATAATATATCTCTTGTTTATGTACATGTTGAATGAAAATTAAGACTAGATGTCAAGTTTTGGATATGTTGTGATGTCTCGTCATTGATACCATATCGAGTATGTGAAATAGAATAGTTTGTTATTTTGAAGTTATTAAAATTTTTCTTGCTTATTTTGATCTAAATATGTTGAAAAGAAATTGAAAGACCGACAATGAAAATAGCATATTTTTTTATCACTTTTGGATACTATTTTTTTGCTATACTACTACACCAAGACTCAGGTCGATAATATTTGATATGGTGGGATCGCTGACGTGGAGGAACCGCAGGCACCACGCCAAGAAAGGAAGGACGCCGCGTCGGGCGCCGCATTAACTCTCCAGCCCGGACTCCACTACCGAGCTGAGCTGAGCTCCCTCAAGACAGCGAGCCGAGCTATGTCCTTCGCTAGGTCGGGCCCGCGAGCTCGGGATGCCTAGGTCGGAGCTGCATCTTGCCCGCTAGAGCGAGACCCTTGGAGGTTAGTGCCCTGTGGTCAAAGTCGAGCTCAACGCTCACCCGCCAATGTGGAGCCTCTCTGAGTGCGCGCCCTCTGGACCGGGTCCGCCTCTTGCCCTCCAGAGCGAGACCTTCGGAGGTTAGTGCCCTATGGTCGAGGTCGAGATCAGTGCTCACCCGCCAATGTGGAGCCTCTCCGAGTGCGCGCCTTCTGGACCGGGTCCGTCTCCTTCCCTCCAGAGCGAGAACCTCGGAGGTTAGTGCCCTGTGGTCGAGGTCGAGCTCAGCGCTCACCCGCCAATGTGGAGCCTCTCCGAGCGCGCGCCCTCTGGACCGGGTCCGTCTCCTGCCCTCCAGAGCGAGACCCTCGGAGGTTAGTGCCCTGTGGTCGAGGTCGAGCTCAACGCTCACCCACCAATGTGGAGCCTCTCCAAGCGCGCGCTCTCTAGACCGGGTCCGTCTTCTGCCCTCCGGAGCGAGACCCTCGGAGGTTAGTGCCCTGTGGTCGAGGTCGAGCTCAGCGCTCACCCACCAACGTGGAGCCTCTCCGAGTGCGCGCCCTCGGGACCGGGCCGCACTCTGCCTTCCTCCACCAAGATGCCCCCATAGCTCAGAGCGCCTAGGTCGGAGCGAGCCCTGCCGTTCCAGCTCAGCCCTAGCTCGGACGAGGTCCTCACCAGCCTAGAACACCGGTGGGCCGCTCGAGAACTGAACTGGAACGCCTTCCAGGCCGTACGGACCGCCTGCAACCGTCAGTTACACCAGAAAGAAAAGAAGCATGCTGAGCAAGGTGCCACATTCCTCACCAACCACCCGGATCACCCAAGAGAGGAAGCCAACCGGGAGATTCGAATTCCGTGAGCGGCAGCCCACCATTCAAGGCACTGCCAGGTTTCCCGGAATGAGGCAACCAAGAGGAGTGTCGAAGCACCTGACAACTTCCCTTATCATGAATCAGGAAAGACTCCTCGGGACACCGCCGCATGCGCCTGACAGCCCAGCGGGGATCCTGAGACAAACACACAACGGTAACCTAGCTACAACAAACTCGGAGGTAAGATAACAACAACAACTCAAACACATAGAAAAAAGACAAGCCAGAAAAAAAAAAGAGCGCAGGTACGATCCCCACCAGGAAGAGGGGCATGGCACCACCAATATAGAGGCAAGCCCAACCAAGAGGGCAAAGCTCCACCACCACTACCACAGTCGAGGGAAAGCGAGGGAAACAAGGAGAAGCGGCAGAACTGGGAACCCCTCTGTCCCCGCTATCATTCTTCTCCTGCAACGTTTCCGTCCTCACACACATTTTTTGCTCCTCCTAGTGCGGAGTCCATCAAGAGGGGCTTGACCAGGAGGATCTGCTCCCCTGGATCGTCACTGACTTGACCGTCGGAGTGCCCCCGCCGGAAATCCCGGTCCGGGTCACTAACCCCTGTTTCGCAGGTCCAGGAGCAGAGGGCCGCCGGGCAGTGAAGGGAGCGCACTCCGGCACCGGCAGGAACTGCGGGTCACGGCGATCTTGGCGGCAACAATATTAATGATGTTTGTAACTATGAAAAGGTCTTGTATTAAATAAAAGATGCAATGGCTCACATGATTTGGTATGATTAGACCGAGTCAATTCCAAGATGCTGTCTATAAATCATAATTTTCTTTAAAATCGTGACCACATACTGTATTTTCTATTATTCAACCTGAAAGTCATTTTTAAAAATAATTTTTTTTTAAAATTATAATTAATATTATCTAAGTAAAAGAATATAAGAGTCTTTTCTAATTATATACTATCATTAATTATTATTATTTTATTTTATTAAAAATAGGCTGGTTATATGATCTGTATTGATTGATATGTGTATATAAGCCTAATATTATTAGTGATTCTTGTGATTGAGTTATGAGCAATTTATGCTGGTTTATGTAGTTGAGATAGCATAGTGTAGACCTTAGCCCAACTTGGCTTGTGATGGAAGGTCTTGTTAGGGTTCGCTTATAAATAGGTGAGGTCTCCTCTCCATTTTTCAATTTTTGTGAAATTAGTTTTCATGACTTATCCCATCAAATAGCCGCCTGTGAAGATGATGCATTGATGCTGGAGAGAAAAACTTGATCTTTGATATTTATGTGAGC
Organism: Areca catechu; assembly: GCA_021397845.1. Taxonomy (NCBI): domain Eukaryota; kingdom Viridiplantae; phylum Streptophyta; class Magnoliopsida; order Arecales; family Arecaceae; genus Areca; species Areca catechu. The sequence continues at coordinate 173,099,511 of CM038052.1, read as the reverse complement.
ATCCATGATAAAAGGTTTAGGAATTAATGATGAATACAGATATGCATCCCAAATCTAAAATAATTATTTATTCTTGATTTATATAGAATTTCTGGAGCTATTATTTATTCAGATCTGTTCTTGAAGATGATATTATTTTAGTATTCTAGTAATCATGCATAGAATCTTGGGATAGATCTCTTACATTATCGACTTACTCCAAAACAAAATAAAATATAATGGAATAGCAATTCAACATTTATCAAAAAAGATAGTCATTTAAGAATGCTACCCTCAAACATTCGGATCATAATAATAAATTAAATCTTCTAATATATTTAGTGAGAACTCAAGCATTCGTTGTTGGTTTAGTAGTCTCACACGATGAGATGTGAAAAAAGATAAGGTTTAAGTTAATAATTCAAGAGTTCCAGTAAAGTATGAGACATTCTAGGTGCAAAATATGGTTTTCCTGGCACGTGGTATAATTACACAAAACATTCCAAGTGCTCTCATACTTGGAATTGTATTGTTGACTACGACCATAAAATTAGCTTTCAATTCATCTGGAAGATTGGATCTAGAAAAGATGTTAAATTTCTTGAACATCCTTGGATTACCAGCATCCCGATCTTGCCCACTTACTTAAATCTGGACATTTATATTCACAACTAGAATGTTCAGCATCTGATCACTCCTGAAAGGAACTGGAACACCGATCTGCTTCATCACCTCTTCTCTGAACATATGACTCATCAGATAATCAAGATTCAGGTTCCAATGGGCTTGTGGAAAGATCATATAACTTGGAACCCAACGGGGCATAGTCGGGTGGTCCTGAAAGATATGTACAGTATTGTATGCCAACCAAATCACAACAATCTAATCTCTTACTCTTGGTTGTAGAAGTTAGATACTACTATGGAAGTAAAGACCTTTTGGTGAAAGTTGTTCAAATGCAAATTGCCTTGCAAGAAATTCCTCTGTGATAAAGGGATCCTCAATAATGATCGAGTTTTTTGTGACATTTGTGAAACTCAAATTAAAAATTGTGACCATGTCATCAATGATTATCCATTTGCTCGACACTGCTGGTAGTCAATAGCTTCGACTTTTGGTTGTCCGTCTTACTTTGACTCTCTAACTCAACTTCAGATAACATTGTCTCACTCACAGCTCTACAAAGACATTAAAGCTACCCTTGCTTATGTGGCCTGGCTTCTTTGGAAGACTCAAAATGAAAGAATCTTCCAAAATTATTTTTCTACATCAGCCAATATAGCCAGGTGTACTCATGCTCATCTCTTGTTACATTAGCAAAATAACAATATTGATCAACTTGAGAACCGGCCATGGAACTGGGAACGACCAAACCTCTTTCTTAATCAACACCCGGGGGACCCGGGTCCTAAACTAGCATGCTGGTTTCCCCCTTCCATGGGAGTTTTCAAGTTGAATTTTGATGCTTCTATAATAAATGAAGCAACTTCTATAGCTTATATTATTCGAGATTGGCATGGACTTCTTTTTCTTGTAGGGGGCAAGTAGATTACTTACTCGACCATCCCATATGCGGAGCTTATAGCAGCTTGGAATGGAATCAAAAGTTTCTTACTCACCCAAACAAGCAATAAACTTATTGTTGAAGGTGACTCATTAACAACGGTGAGATGGATCACAAACTCTCTAACCACTTCTTCGATTATTAATCCTTTAATGAAAGATATTATAAACTTGAAGTCTTATTCCCACTTCATTTCCTTTCAACATATCTACCGTGAATCAAACCGAGCTACAAACTTTTTAACTTGATTAGCCTGACAAGATGAATTTATCATTCACCCTAAAGATCTTATTCCTCTGGAACTTGTGACTATCATGTGGACTGATTTTTATGGTATAGCATTCCAAAGATGATGTGCTGCAAAAAGTTCATACTTTTTCAAAGTTCCAAATATTATTTTATGCCCATGGAAGATACATATTATGACACTTACAGCTCAATTTGCTCACATATCAAGAATTATGGCATTACATGGTTTCCAATCTTTCATCTCACCAAGCTCAACACTGAAGTAAACTATGATCACTGCTCCTTGACTAAGTCTCCAAATCAGGAGGCAAGTCAGCTTATACGTCATGATTATCAAATTCTCACACATCTTCCACAGATTCCTTTCCATACATGGACTATATCCGTATTGGGAGGACTGATCTACAGGGGAAAAAAACAAAATACAAGGACATCAAAGAATACAAAAAATGAAGGAAAATGAATAATACATCAAAACAAAAAGAAAAAAAACAAAAAATAGATGAAACAAAAGACTTCGGGAGGAAAAATGAAAAAAAAATCTCCTGTTTATACTCACTGTTATCTTTATTTGTGCAGGTTTTCTATAAATTGCATCAATGGCTTATTTATCTAGATTGTTACAATAGTAAACACACCACATTTTCTTTTATATCAATATATAGCTAATCTTGGATTCAAGATTTTGGTATCTAATGTGGCAACATTCGCTGACGTAGAGCCTACACAGCCGCCAGCTAGTCGCCGCATGGGTGGGGGCTGCCTCCTGGACGAGGCCCCCGGGTGGAAGGCCGAAACGAGCCCTCCTGTCGAGGTCAGCTCCTAGCCGGAGTCGAGCTCATAAAGCAAGCCCCCGTCTGAGGTCAACTCCTAATCAGGGTCGAGCTTAGAAAGAGAGCCCTCCTGCCGAGGTCAGCTCCCAGCTAGGGTCACACTCATACTGCCGAAGCGAGCCCCCCATCTGAGGTCAGCTCCTAGCCAGGGTTGAGCTCATGAAGCGAGCCCTCCTGTTGAGGTCAGCTCCGAGGCAAGGTCGAGCTCATGGGACGAGCACTCTATCTGAGGTTAGCTCTCGATCGAGGTCGGGCTTACGTTGCCGAAAATAGATCTCCCGAATGGAGGTCCTTCCCTGCCATACGAAGGCCAGAATTCCTGCCAACGGTGAAGGAGGGAAAGATCAATAGGAATTCAAATCATGGTACAGAGGTCCCTGTCCACTTGCAACCTCTAGAAGGTGCCGCATGCCCTGCCACCAATGCCAGCTCTGCAATACGCAGCTCGTATGCTCTGCACGAGGCAAGCCCCGTTAGATCCAGGGCCCCGTAATGTGCCGCCATGTCGACTACCGTACGGTTGAAGGACGCTGACCCACGCGATACGAGATCTAGAGTTCTCCCAGAAGGGAAATCCTGTCAAAGCCATAGGCCCTACAACGCTCGGACGGTCCTTCCATAAATGGAAACTTCCCGCTATGGCACGGGGCTCAGGGCACAGCGCTTACCCCTCAAAAGAAAAAGGACATCCCAGCAAAAGAGGACTCTCCCCTCCCTGGAAGGGGAAAAAGAGGACCCAGAGAGAAAGAAAGAAGGCCCGGCAGCACCCAGGGAGGACTCTCCTCCTCCAAAGATGCCTCAACATTGCTTAAAACATATAGATCCCTACAACATTAATCTCTTTCTATAGACGGGAATTGGTTGTTTGCAGATTACTCAATACAGAAGTTCCACATTGTAATATATTCACCAGGATCTCCTGTTTTTTCATCCTGCGGTTCACTACTTTTCATCATTGGATGGTACTTCATGCAGCTTACCTTTGGAAGTTTTTTCATCATAAGTGATATACTGCATGGATCGCTGGTCAATTCATTTCCTAACTATCAAATTTTGCTACTTTGGATATGCTCTGCCAAGTTTTTATTGTCTTCGACTCGGTTTCCAAGCATTGTTTCAAGTACTCAAGGAAATTGTTTCAAAATGGTTCATATCTCTTTGCTTCTATTCTTCTTCGAGGCATCAGGAACACACTAATCTTGTTTTATTTTGGTCTTATATATTCTATTTATTTTCCTTGTTCTGAGCTTTAAGAATACATTCCTGCTGTTTCTTTTGGTCCTGTATATTCTATTTCTTTCCTTCCCTTCATATTAGCTATGCCTTTTGTCTGTATATCTCTTATAGTTGGGTTGTATTTGAACCTCCGTAAATAGCTTTTCATGTTCCCTTAATGCAGTTCCACTTCTTACCAAAAAAAAAAAAAGTACAAGACAAAGGAAAATACTACACTTACTACTTTAAATGAACTTTCCGATGCATCTCATTTCTTTGTTTGATGCCTTTTTTCCTCAATGGACTACGCACATTTGCAGAGGGAGGGATAGAGAGAGAATATTATTAATGGGAATCTCTTGTAACTCAGGATCATATGCGGTGCATGGTTTGCAATCTAGAGTGCAGTAAAGCACTTAACGATCATCATCTAAAAATAAGATGGTTATCGATGATGACATGCCATCCATAACACATAAGGCCATCATATATGGCACATAAGACCATCTTATTTGGTAGCTGTCATGATGATGGCTATCGAGCATTATTGCACAGTATTTTAAGGTACAAATTATGCACCACAATGAATCCATGCTTCCCATGTGTCACTACATCGAAGCTCTCAAAATCAACATTACTATGCAAAGCTGGGATGGAATCTAATTGACCATCGTCTAGTAGCCTTCAATTCACACACAAATGCAAATAGAAGTCCATACAAGTCAAAATTATAAAAATGTAGCATAAATTGGCCTCTCAGGATGTCTTGGTCAAATGATTTCAAGCCTCGCATTGAAGAGAAGATTATGTGATGGGCACCACATACATCGTCGGCAATGATCTTCTTATTAATGTACCGACATGTCTCATTTAGCAACAATCATTGTTATAATCATCGATCGACATTGACCATCATTACTTCATTATCTTATAAGCTAGCAAGTCCCTTCTCCTGGCAACCTCCACCATTATTTCACCATGGTTCCTTTCTAATGCCATCACCATCATCACACTGTTAACCACTACAACCACCACCCCATGCCACCCTGTTGTCTTCCATCGTCACCACAGACGACTCCTCTCTTGCAGTATTTGTCATCAAACTGTTTAGCTCGATTTAGTTGTCCTTTCGTTACAATTGACATTTAGAACATATACTTTTTGGGTTGAAGAAAGATGGATTCTAGAATGAGAATAAAAATGAAGAAACATTCCCAATTCCAGGAAGAAATATGGGGAACCTAAATCCTTAAAATCTAATCCACATACTCCCTTAGTATTCATATCTTATTCTGATTTCAATTTTAATTCCGATCATGAATAAAAGGCAATAGAAGATATAATTATTTCAATTTTTATTTAAATTTATTCTGATTCGATTCCGATCACGAACCAAAATCAAGAGGTGTCTTTAATCTTGTTCCACCATGATGCAGGAATTAACACCTGAGGGGTTTGATCGGGATTAAAAATTTGAAAGAAGCTTGCATGCATAAACCCAAATACGCGCGCGCGCGCACGCAGAAAGAGGGACCTATTGCGTTGTTTTTTTTTTTTTTTTTAAGATAGGAAGTTTTATCCTGGTGTATCTCTTTATTCTATTACTCAGTCTGCCAGGTCTTTATTCGATGCAGGACATAAATTTTTTATGTACCTCGGTCTAGTTTCGTTGCAGTACCGAATATCAGCCACTCCACCTTACAGTGAGGTGCATAAAAAAAAAAATATATAATCGGATCATTAAAAAAAAAAAAAATCTCGAATCCATAACCAATAAATGAATATATAAAAAATATCGTATTTTTTAGCAACCTCTTACTTCGCACGATCACCGAGGAGGTTGGGATTTTTGAGTGCTTGTAGAGGGTACTGCCTCGACCGCGCATCAAGAGAGACGTGGCGGGTGTGCGTCGAAGCTCGTGATTGGCGACGTGGGGACTGGGAGTGGAGGAGTTGGGTGAGATGTCCTTGGCACTCCCCCACGGTGAAGGTATTCCAACGTGTGGCTAGGAAAGCCACTTGCTATCGTGTTCCCGAAAAGGGGCGCACCCAAGATTAGGTGCACCCCGATGGTCCCCAGGTTGATGAGATGGTCGAGGTCACTTTGGTCCAATCATGGTGTCCCCCACCATCATGATTTTCCACGAAAATTGCACATGGATGGACCACGCATAGACCCACTACCTACATGGTAACAGCCAACAGGTAACCCTGCCTCATAAATCATTGGGAGATGCTTGGTGGGATAAACAAGGAATAGGATAAATAGAATATCTACAGTGTAATAGAAAGATAGGGAGTTTCAAATTTTGTAATATTCTGCTATAAATTTTATCTGCCAGGAAGAAATATGCTTCGATTATTTTTTTTCAAAATTACCAATCTTACTCCAATAAAATTCTATGAAATGAATGCTTTTTTTCCTTTTTCAAAAGAACAAATAAAGGAGAGCGTAATAGCTTTATTTTCTCTGCCATTTAATTTGAAATTTTTTTTTCCTTGTACGTTAATGTTTCTGTTTTAATTTTATTTTGCTCCTTCATAAGGATCCATTTATATATGTTATCATTTCATTCTTTTATCCAAATTATTTTATTTATATTATCCGTAGTTTATACATGCATTTCTCAGCAATTGTCACTCTGATCAAATAACCATGACTCAAAATGGTTACATGCATTTTTATTTATATTTCTGAATTTGGGCCTTCTTTTTTTTAAGGGGAGGGGAGGGGGGTGGTTTCTTTTTTTTATTTTTTTAAGTTAAAGGGATAGGAGGGTAAATTCAATATAGCTATCCCCGCAGGTTTTCATCGTGCTAGGAATGTTCGATGCAAACAGATGAGCAAGTCAACCTGACACCACTAAGAAACCGACTGGTAGAACATGAACACAAAGAAAGAAACCGTAACCTCTCATTCAAACCGAGGATCCCACCTCGAATCAACGATCGATTGGAAGTGAGGAAAGTCTCTACCAACTGGACTACCATATTAGCGGATCCTGTAAATTTTTTCAACATTAACATTAGTACAGCTCCTTGTTTTAACCCCCCCCCCCCCCCAAAAAAAAAAAAAAAAAAAAAGTGTTATACAGTAAAATGTGTTATTGGCGAGGCTCAAGCTTGAGGGAGTTGACAGCCTTCTTTTGCTCAGGAATTGTCATTTGGTTTGAATTTTAAGTTGTCGCGAGATTCCCTTGTAACTACCGTTGGTTTGTACTGTATATTGACATTAACAAAGAAGACTACGTAAGCTATGACATGTTATAAGTGATATATGTTTCGAAAAACTACATGACTAATCGCATCTTAAATTTTTATTATGCTTACATCACCCAAACTCGTGGACTTTACCATGCCTACGTCACCCAAACCCATGGACTGTAACATTAACAAAGAAAATTACATAAATTATGACATGTTATAAGTAATGTTTGAAAAAACTACATAAGTAATCATATCTTAAATTTTTACTATACCTGCATCACCCAAAGCCGTGGACCGTATCATTAACAAAGAAAACTACGCAAGTTATAACATGTTATAAGTTATATATGTTTGGAAAAACTACATAAGTAATCACATCTTAAATTTTTATTATGTTTAAATCATCCAAACTCGTGGACCGTAACGTTAACAAAGATAATTACATAAGTTATGACATATTATAAGTTATATATATTTGGAAAAAATACATAAGTAATCACATCTTAATTTTTTATCATGCCTGCATCACCAAAACTCGTGGACTGTTAACACATGGTCCCCAGCTCCTGATACCATCAGTTTAAGCATCCATTTTGTTTCATGATATAATAAACAACCCACCAATGGCACTTGGACCGGCCAAATTTTCTGAATTTCCCTTCATCAGCTTTGTTTAACGAGAAGGCGTCGTTCCAAAACTTAAATGCTTCTTTTCTTGATAATATTCTGCATCAAGCAACGGTCGATTAGTTCTAATCTTTAGAGAGCATGGCACAAGATGCTCTAATATTGAATATAAAATGTTCTTTCCAAAAAACCAACCAAAAGGCACCCAAAAAAAAAAAAAAAAGAAAAAGAAAGTGAGTTTGTATCCGTATCAAAGGGAACAAGGTGCAGACCAAGCTATAAAGATTTGAAAATTAGCCATGGTTTAGAGGCCAGGATGCTTGTATTCCCTGTCCAAAGCCAGGTACCGAACTGCCCGATAGATTAATAGACCTAAGATAAGAAGTTCAAGGCATCTATAATATTATAGGCTACAAAGATTGTTGTTCCTTTTTTAACTTACTGAATTTGGAATCCACTGGGGAAAGAATAAGACATTTGAACACCCAAATCTTTGAGACTTATGCAGCATCCATATACTTCAGGAGCCGGCCTATGGAGAGTGACAGAAAAAAACAACTCTGAAAACAAAGTAGTTGGATTCCACTGAGAGTGGGAGAAAACAAACTAATCGTACAGCAGAGGGGTTGGAGACAAGTCCTGTGGCCAACCAGACCCACTCCATGCCACTAGTTTAAGTTTTTCTTTTCTCCAAAAAAGTATGTGTCAGACTTTCTACACGGAGGTTAAAAAGAATTAAACTGATAAACATGAGTACATTAATTAACAAATCAGTGGCACATAAAAAATACCTTGAGCTCAGGCGCATCTCAAAGTAGAGAATTGAATCAAGAATTTTAAACATCAAAAACAGATACACCTCACTACCGAAACTGTATGATGAACTGTTTCATGCAGCAATGTACCATTAGTAGTTGTTAGGAGGGAGAAGGGAGAGTAAGGACATTAACACAATGAGTGGCAGATAATGAACATTTCAAGCTCAGGCATGTCTCAAAGTAGAGAACTAAATCAATAATTTTACACATATCAGACAACAGATAACACTTTCATGGACCATGGAAATTGTATAATGAACAACTATTTCATGCATCAGCATACCATGAGTAGTTGATAGGTGGGAGAAAGGCCCCCCCCAGCAAAGGGAAAAGAAGGGTCTGCCATCTAAGTAACAGATTAATACATGAACTGCATCGCCTCACCAAAGACCATCTTTGTCCAAGAATGGCATCATAATCTTGGTAATCTGAATCTGAAACATGCCATACAGATCAGAGTGTAGATAAATAGATGAAACTCATTTAAAACAAATAAAAGAGATCAAGACAGGCATTATTAGTACAAAGAAAGGATCAACATCACAACTAGAAGTCGGAAGGTTGGATGCTTAGAATAAGAAAGTATAACAACATCAGCCAAAACTAGTTTGAAGGAGAAATGCCTTTTCTATTTTATTTTAATTGTTCCAGATCAGGTTTCCATGTGACATGATAGTGTAGCTATACATATTCATGAAGTTATCACAAAATACTCCTTTTAAGCTAAGCGACTCCCGAACAAGCTGTTGGGAATTACTTTCTCAGATGCAATGTCCATATAAAGAGAAGATATCTAGCCTGCAAAATTCATGACCTTACCATTTATCTGACCATGGTTTTAGCATGATGGTTTCTGGAATATATTAGTGATGTCTCATGCATCCCGACTACGTCAATTGGTTATCATAGCATCTAAAACCAACCATGTTTATACTGAGTATAGCCTGACATGCAAGATGCTAGGATTCCATTCAAGGTCATTGTTATTCCATAAATAAACGAATGTTAAACAGCCTATGTAATAGTCATCTGCCTATGGAATTTAACACCACCTGACATCTGTTAATACATGAGGACACGAGCATTGGTGATAGAGTTGAACTTAGCAAAAGGAATCATCAACCTTGGAATGCCTTATCATCTTCCTGTTTACCTGATTCCTGATGCTTCGATGCCTTCAGGTGCAATAGGCAGGACCAACACAAGAGGCTCAGCATGGTTTCCACCAAGCTTGGCAGGGATGACAACCCAAGGTTGTGCTTGGACTTATCGGGGTCACTGACTCCTAACAGTTTTCAAATATACATCAATATGAGCAATACATATCATCAAATAGTGAATTTTTCAGAATATATATTACATAGTTGTTATCAGTTTCTCCAATATGCCTCTTAACAGTAATCTGTGATGAAATTTTAAGGGCAGAGACAAGGTGAAGCTTTCAACCACTTCACATAATTTACCTGAGCCATAGGCATGGACCTTAAGACTTTACCAGCACCTGCTACGGAGTTGAGTCCAACAATTGTAGAAGATAGGGAAGGTTGTCCACCAAGTTGTCATCAATTTCTCCAACATGCCTTTTGACAGTAATCTGTGATGAAATTTTAAAGGGCAGAGACAAGGTGAAGCTTTCAACCACTTCACATAATTTACCTGAGCCAGAGCCTTGAACCTTGAGATTTTACAAACACCTGCTACGGAGTTGAGTCCAACAATTGTAGAAGATAGGTAAGGTTGTCCACCAAAGGGTAAGCGTGCAAGCCATTTCCAATCTAAGGTTAATAAAATATAATTTACTGGTTCTTTTTGGAAAATTGAGAAATTAGCAAAGCTAAGACCATGAACAATTTACTAAGGAGTTGATAAACTTTGCTTCTAGGGTATCCAAGTCTGTGTGCATGGGACTGGCTACTAATAATTTAAGAATACACTCCAGTTATCAACAGATACAGAGTAATGATGAAATTTTTTGGCAGTTAATCATATGTTGCAGCTGCCTAGGTAAAGTAGGTCACTAAACTGATGGTCAAATACCATCAGACATGTGTCAGACCAAACTTAGCTGAAAATACAGGAGCATATGAAGAATTTCCAGATGTTTGCCACAGCTAACAATTTACACAGAGCCAAATCTATAAACAAAAATAACTACAATTGAGAAAGAAAAGATGAATACAAAAGTTTAGTTGACTCAGGAAAGTAAAAGAATAAAGAAGGTAAAGTTTGGACTTTGGAGGTCTTTCGGAAACTCGAACTAGTTTGATAATCAAAAATCTATCAATAGTTCAAGACATCATCAACCTAATATTGAATCAACTCAAGACTGGATTACTGAGAATGTAATCAAATTTGAACATCCTTAATCTATTATCCAATTCTCCTGAAAAATGCAAAATATTAACCTGACATCGTCTAAACGGACCAAGAGATCACATATTCTCAAGTCATGGAAGGTTTACTAATCTAATAGACTGGCCACATTTTTTATTGTTAAAATAGTTTTATTAAGTAATCCAACAAAGACAAACTAAGATAAGAAAAGAAGTTGATCAAGGGAAAACTGAGCAATTAATTCTAAAATTATATTAGGGTATTGGTAGTTTTTCTCACCTTGTCAAAGCAGATAAGAATGATTCAAATTAAGAAAGACTAGGATTAAAAAATCGATACAAGGTAGAAACATAGATCAAATACCAATTTTAATATTGCATGATTTCGAATCTAATATTGTATACATGTTTCTGGGAGCTTTGTTAATCACACGATTCCAAGAAAGCGCCCAAATCCCAAATTCCATTACAAAATCAACCATAAAACACGTCTATTACCGATCCAATTGGTGTAAAGATCCGGCCTTTATCAACCAAAGCTCCTTACAAGTTACAATCACAGGCAAAGAGGCATCCCAACAAAAAAAACTAATACAACCCACAATTTCACCAATTTCGAAACACCAATCACGCCATCTCCCCTCCACCGTGGTTACTAATAACATCAGGTCACTCCCTGCTAGTTAAAATTGATGTCTTCAAAATATGACCAGGAGCTAATCAAGCTTCGAACATGAAAGAAGATTAACTTCTAATTCAGATCCCAGAACAAACAGTCTTACGATATGAGTTAAAAACTTGGAGCGATTGGCAAAATTTCTTCTTCTTTCTCTCGGCAAGAATGGAGTAGAGATGGGATCGATCGATCAATCGTACCTGTCGATGATTAAGAACTGAGCCAGAGCGGGTTGGCGTTCTCTCTTCTCTCGTTACTGTGAGCTCAAACCCCTCGTTGATCAGCGTTAATAAGTCTGATACACGACGACTTGGTGACCGGGCATTACTTGTGATCCAAATCCGTGGATGATTTGATCATATAATGATCTAAAATTACTATATTTGATCGATTTGCAGAGATGGCATCCCAATCAAATAATATTATATAAAAAAATATCATGATAATAAATTCTTGATTGCAGTAAATATTTTGATTAATATATTTTAATTTAGAAACATCATGATATAGTAATATTGGATATCCATCTTTAAGAATAGATTTCGATCACCCGATGATTTAGAAATTAAAATGATCCAAAATCATTGCCATGTAAAATTATTATAATGTAATTAAATAACATGATTATCATCTTTGCATGGATCATTCCCATCTTGAAATTATCACTGTATAACGGTTGTGGGAAGATAACAAAGTTGACTCAAAACATTCCCCCCCTCCCCCCACCCCCTCTCAAAAGAAAATTCATTACATTTTTATTACAAATAATATTTTTTTAAAAAAAAACCTCTTAGAACTTAATATTGTATGAAAGCTAAATTCTTTTGGAATTTGTGATTGTCATAGTAGTCCTAATTCAATTTCTTTATCGAGCAGTATTTTCACTCTTGGATATGTCTTTTTAAGTTTTTTTTAGGTATTTTATCTAGTACATGCCTGTATTAATAATATCATTAATAGGATTCATTATTTTGAATAATAAGTAGGCATTTATTCTATCATGTCCCCCCTCTCCAAATTGCAATCTTAAAAATTATTTAGCTTATGGATTCGGCAAGCAAGATCCTTTAATTACGATTATCATTTTTCTTGAAAACTAATAATTAATTAATTTGAATCAATATATTAATGTTTAGTGGCCATGTATTTTGCACGCCGTTAAAAGTGCCGTAGTTCATCTTAAGTGCACGATGAACAAATCTATCCGATTTTTTGAAAAAAAAAAAAAATCGTTTGAGCAGACAAACGATAATCACAAGCAAATCCTGTGAATAATATTTTCTCTCGTGTGCATCACAAACAAGATTAGCATTGATTGTATTTCTTTGCCAGGTATGTAACCTTCCCAACTTACAAAAAAAAAGGCAAAGTTTATATTTGGAAATGCGTTTGTACTTATAAAAAATTGTTGGATCAGCGGCGCCTCAAGCCCGTGCGGCCCATGCGAACAAAAATAAATAAATAAATAAAAATAAATAAAAATAAATAAAAATAAAAAAATTCGTGAAGCCAGTAGTAGGAGACAAAATATGCACGGACCTTAATACGATCGACAGTCATAAACAGCGTTACAATCAAACTGCGATTAAGAGAGCTATAGGGCTTCGATTTGGATTTTGTTTGGACCGTTGGACTTCTAGTGAGATACTCTATGCAGTGGAGGCTACAAATTCATGGACAAAGGCACAGATAGTGTGAAAAGGATGAAAAAATTGTAAGAGGTCTCTTGTAGAGGGCTGATTAAGAGCTTGAGAGAAGGATTCGGGATTTCTTGTTGAGAGATACTTGTATGGGTTGAGAGTTCAATCTATAAGTTTATTTCTCATAGTGAAACCTTTTGCATGCCCGAAAAATTATATTTGTTATATTTTCTTCTTTCTCTTGTGGTATCAACATCGACAATCGACGATTCTGTTTCGCTTCCGCAATAACCGGTATCATAGTGAGTTGATATCGATCCCAACAACTGGTATCATAGCCTAGGTTGTTAGTTGTTGATCAAGATCGAAGAAGATGGAGAAGACAGGTGTAATTAAAGTGGAGATTAGCAGGTTCGATAGGAAGAGCTACTTCTCCATCTGGCAAGCAAGGGTGAAAGACGTGCTTATCCAGCTAGGACTGATCGATACTCTCATATGCGAAAAGAGACCAAACACCGTAGAGCAGAATACCTGGAAACGGTTTTAGATGCAAGTGGTAAGCACAATCCGCTTGTACCTGGCGGATGATATGGTGATCCATGTACTGAACGAGTCTTTCCCGACGGTGTTGTGGAAAAAGCTGGAGGAGCTGTACATGGCGAAGTCCCTCACCAACACCTTGTTCCTTTGGAAGTAGTTCTATCAATTACGGATGGTTGAGGGACAGAGTGTACAGGAACACCTGAGCAATTTCCAAAGGATCCTCATAGATCTCCTTAGTATCGGTGAAATTGTTAAGGAGAAGACCCGGGCACTTGTATTGCTGTCATCCCTACCGCAATCCTTTGAGTCCTTGGTGGCTGCTCTTATAGTGGGAAAGAGCACCATCAAGATGGAGGAGGTGACATCGGCACTACTTCATAACGAGATTCTTAAGAGGGAGAACCAGGCTTCGAGTTCAGGTGGGAACTCAGCGTTGACAATTTCTGGAGGTGCAGGCGACCGGAGGCGGAGTGGCAAAGGATCGCGAGAAGGACGGTCTAAGTCAAAGGATGCCGGCAAGATTAGGTATTTCCGGTGCGATGAGTTAGGGCATCGTGTCAGAGATTGCACGCAACTCAGGGATCGGACGAGGGCTGCTACGGCAGTGGCCGATAGCGACGATGATGGATACATCAGCGATGTACTCTTGGTATCCGATGAGATATCCCCTTCTTCCTAGTGGGTTTTGGATTCTGCCTGTCCATACCATATTTATTGTAGGGAGGAGCTATTTGACTTTCTAGACAGTAGAGAGGGTTCTGTCCACATAGCAAATGGATCGAGCTATGCGATCGCGAGCGTCGGGACAGTCAGCTTGAAGACACATGATGGGACAGTGAAGAAACTGGGTGAGGTCTGATGCGTACCAAGTTTTAGCAAGAATCTAATTTCTCTCGGCAAATTGGACTTGAGTGGCTACAGATGGAGAGCTGGTGATGGAGTCCTAAAGGTCTTGCGTGGCAATAGGATTGTTCTGTAAGGAAAGAAGCATGGGGGTCACTACCTTTTGACAAAGAGTCCAGTGCGAGGTGGAGTCCCTGGTGCAAACAGGAGTCCAGTGCGAGGTGGAGCTCCGACAGCAGGTGGATCGGGCACGGGACGCGAGACTCAGGAGGATGACAAGCGACGTCGCAAGGTGAAGTTCCTGTTACCACAAGAGACTTTTTCGAGTAGGTCTCAAGGTGAGCACAGTACATGATGGAGATGGGATCGAGCAGCCTGGCTCAACTTCCATGTTTGCCTATCCATGATCAGGCGATTATCCCAGGGCATGGGGACATTGGAATCCTTAGAAGCTCTCAAGTCAGGTGAAGGCGGTGCGTTGAGTCAAGGTGGAGGTTGTTGAACCAGTAGCGTCTCAACGCCTGCGCAACCCACGAAGAAAAAAACACACACATGGGGCCCAACAGAAGGGAACCCAGAAGGAGACGAAATATGCACGGATCTCAATGCGATCGATGGCCACGAGCAGCATTGTAATCAAACTGCGATTAGGAGAGCTACAGGACTCCGATTTGGATTCTATTTGAACTGTTGGACTCCTAGTGAGATACTCTACGCAGTGGAGGCTATAAATTCATGGGCAGAGACACATATAGTGTAAGGAGGATGAAAAAGTGATGAGAGATCTCTTGTAGAGGGCTGATTGAAAGCTTGAGAGAAGGATTCGGAATTTCTTGTTGAGAGATACTTGTATGGGATTGAGAGAGAGTTCAATCTGTAAGTTTATTTCTTATAGTGAAACCTTTTGAATGCCTGAAAAATTGTATTTGTTATCTTTTTTTCTTTCTCTTGTGGTATCGACATCGACAATCGATGATCCTGTTTTCCTTCCATAATAATCGGTATCAGAGCGAGTTGATACCGATCCCAACAAAAATGATTCTGGATTTTAAAATAAAATTTTGAATATTTGACTATAATTAAATGGATCGCATTAAAATTCTTGAATAGACTGATCTCTTTCTACTTTTTGTGGAAGCATCACCTAACTCACGTATCATCTTCATAGAAAGTTTTTTTTAAAGCTCATTTGTTCTTTCTCTAAATTAATATTTTCTCATTCTATCCACATCACATAAATATCATCTTTCTAGATTGTTAGTTTTTTTTAAGTTCATTTGTTCTTACTATAAATTAATATTTTCTCATTCTGTCCACGTTGCATACCCTTTTATCATACTGCATTCTTTCTTTAAATTAATCTTCTCTCATCTCTATCTGTTGCCACTGAATCTCCCGGATAGGGTTCTCTCGACCTGGCAGGAGTGCGCGTCTTCCCGATTCCTACAAAAATGTTCCACGGGCCGGTGGTGTTCTAATGGGGGACCCTCCGATGGCTAAGTTAGTGGAGCCTTAGAGCAATAGAATGGAGGAATCCATGGAGATAGCTCATGGGGAAAGAAAGAGCTCTCTTACTGCTCGGAGTCCCCACTTTTTCTTATATAGGCGTAAAACTTCACCAGAATCTAATAGGGGCCAGGCTGGGAATGGCCAATCTATCCCTAAAGAAATCTTGGTAGTGGCCAGGTGGTAACAGATCGTGGGACCTGCAGGATAACGGCACGAGATCGTGGGATCCGTAGAGTAATGGCATCGAGATGTAAGGATTCTGTCATAACGGCATCCTGGTACCAGTTGGAAGGAGCCTCTGGAGCCTCCGGGCCGTCCTTGGAGCAGCCCACCTTAGATCGATATGGGCCCAGCTGAAGTGGGTCGGTCGAATCTCAAGTAGGTCAGTCGGATCGCTAATGAGTCGGTCGGACCTTGGGCGGGTCAACCGAACCTTTGGTCCAACCCGGCTGAAGAACCGTCGGCTCCGATCTGGTTCGGAGGAAAGTTGATTGGGTATAACCCCTAATGAGTCGGTCGAACCTTGGACAAGTCAACCGGACCTTTGGTCCGACCCGGCCGAAGGACTGTCAGCTCCGATCTGGTTCAGAGGAAAGCCGATTGAGTGTAACACTATCTATATCCACTTTTTCTTGACTTTTCAAAGAAACTCTTTTTTTCAGATTAATCTCCTCTCATTACTTGTTGAAGATAACAATTTTTAAAAGTATTTTCATTCTATATTTATGTGATTCACCATTCTTATTACTCTTTCTTTAAATTAATTTCTCTCATCTCTCTCTATATCCTCTTTTTCTTGACTTTCCAAAGAAACTCTTTGTTTTTCAGATTAATCTCCTCCCATTACTTGTTGAAGATAATAATTTTTAAAAGTATTTTCACTCTATATTTATGTGATTCACCATTCTCATTTATGCCTCATTGGAAACTTGCTAAAGCTCACACAAATTAAGATTAAAAATATTTAAAAAATAAAAAATAAAATAAAAAATATATCTTAATAATTTTTAAAATTATTTTAGATATTTATTCATTTTAGTCATTACATTATTCAAAAGTTGTTTTTGAATTTATTAATCAAATAAATAGTAAATTATTTTCATAGAATAGTTTTAGGATACAACTAAACAAAAAATTATTTTATCTCGAAGCATCTTTTGACATCAAAAATAGTTTTTAATAAAAATTGCATTTTAGCCAAAAGATGTTGTGATGTGGCAGGATCGCTGACATGGAGCACCTGTCAGATGCCACGTCGGAGAAGGTCACCGCGTCAGATACTCTACTCGGACTCCTTCGCCAGGCTAAGCTCCCTCAGAACTTCGGGACCGCCTGCCAAAGCGGAGCTCCGTCATCCGCTAGGTCGGTCCCCGTAAGGTCGGGATACTCAGGCCGGAGCCAAGCGGCACCCCCCAAAGCAAGTCCCTCGAGGTCAAGCCCCGTGGTCCAGAATCGAGCTCGACCCTCCTCTGCCATGCAGAGCCCCTCCGAGGTCGAGTCCTCTGGGCTGGAGTCGCGCCCTACCCTCCTCCGTCGGGTCGAGCTCGCCCGAAGTTGAGCTCCTTTGGACCGAAGTCGGGCTTAGCTCTCCTCCGCCAAGTGGAGCCACTTCGAGGTGAGCCCCTCGGAGTCCAGCCCTGCCTCTCCAGCTCGGCCTCCAGCTCGGGTGAAAACATTGGCAAGCAAAGAAACGACACCATCATCCCTGGATGCTGGCGAGTCACCCGAGGGTCACAAAGAGGCACCCACCAGGCCACAATAACTACCTGCGGCTGGCACTTACACCAGAAGAGGGAGAAGCTCTACGATCGAGGCACCATGCTCTTCACCAACCGTTTGAACCAACCGGAACAGGAAGCCAACCAAGAGATTCGAATCCCGAGGGCAGCGACCCCCCGATCGAGGTACTACCAAGTTTCCCGGAGTGGAGTGACCTGAAGGAATGTCAGAGCGCATGGCATGTTCTCCTATCGTGAATCGGAAAAGACATCCCATCCACGGCATGGGACACCGCCGCACACACCTGCCAGCACGGGGGAGATCTCGAGGTAGACGTCCAATAATCACCAAGGCTTAAAAGAACCATCGGCACCCCCAGTGGGGAGGTAACTCGAGCAAACTCAACTCAAACAAACAAAAAATTCAAACAAGTCAGGGAGAAGAGGCCACATAGAAAATCTCTCTAGCTCGGCCACCATCCTCCCGGCACACTTGCACTTCACTCTCACACTATTCACTCCTCCTAGCATGGAGTCCATCAAGAAGGGCTCGACCAGGAGGATCTGTTTCTCTGGATCGTCAATGACTTGACCGTCGGAGTGCCCCCGCTGAAATCTCCGGCCTGGGTCGCTAACCCTGTTTTTGCAGGTCCAGAAGAATAGGGCAGCCCAAAGGACTGGAAGGGTGATCCGACACCAATAGCAGCTACGGGCCACGACGATCCTGGCCGCAACAGATTGGGCGCTAGATAGGGGGGACGCAAAGGATGATCTTTGATCCAGCTTAAGCCCCTTGCAAGCAGTCCACCGGGAGGATGGTGACGACGCAAGCGAGAGAGGTCTCCACCAGTCGTGCGGGAGACTCCCCTTCCCGAGGGAACCCGCACAACCCAGAATTGGAACCACCCGCTCCAGCTCAACCGCCTTCGATGGAATCTCAGCTAGCTGTACTAACCCAGTAGATACAGATCCTTGCCACAGCAGTACACCAGCTTCAGCACCAACATCGGTCTTTGGCTACCCACCAGCAGCCAGGGACTCTCGCGGCTCATGCCGCAGCACCCCACGACAGCCACGTTCCTTCCAAGAAAGGCCTTCACAGCCGCGGGCCATCATCGACAACTGGGATAGTCACCAGACTCCAGTGAAAAGACAACGAGCTGGATCTGCCGACAGGGAGAGCTGCTCACCAAACCTTGAGTGGATGATGTCCAAGCCCCACCAAGGTAGAAAGAACAAGACCCCCCGTCATGGACACCATGCACCCATGTCACCTTCTCTGTCTCCTTCGACAGAGGGGTCTACTGACGAAGCCATCAGGCGCATGACGGAAAAGCGCCTGGAAGAGCATGATTGCAAGCTGGCAGAGTCATCCCGCTGATTTGCCAATCTACCGGCCTCCACAAGTGAGCCAGCAGGCTACGACGCCCGTCCCCCATTCTCCCGAGAAGTCTAAAAGGAGTCGATCCCGAATCGATTCTGGATGCCACAAGTGGAACCCTACGATGGGACCACCGACCCCTTGGATCACCTTGAAAGCTACAAAGCTCTCATGAGGGTTCATGGGGCAACCGACGCCCTCCTCTGTGTCACCTTCCCTGCTACTCTCCGGAAGGCAGCCCGGGTGTGGTTCACCCACCTCGAGCCAAAGAGTATCGGCTCTTTTGCTCAACTGGGGTAGAAGTTCGTGGACCACTTCGATGCTTGTCAAAAGATGCCATGAGAGGCAGACAGCCTCTTCTCCATCAGGCAATAGGACCGCGAGCCCCTGCGGGACTACGTGACCCATTTCAAGGCTGTCGCGTTGGAGATCTACAACCTTGATGAGCCAGTTGCCATGTTGGCGCTAAAACGAGGACTTAGGACCTCTCGCCTGACCTACTCGCTTGACAAAAAACTCCCCAAGACTTATTCCGAGCTCCTCCTCCGAGCTCAGAAGTACATCCATGCCGAGAAGATGGATCGTACGAGATGGGAGCTTGATGAGAAGTCACAAAAGAAACCAACTCCTGTCGAGACTTCCGAGATGCAGAAGCCGGAACCCCCAGCTCCGAGCTTCCGGCAGGGGCCAAGACCGAGAGGCGCTCCCATTCTTGAAGAGAGGTACACCCCTCTCCTCACCTCGAGGACCAAGATTCTTATAAAAATCGAAGGTGAGCCCTACCTAAAGCGCCCACCTCCGATGAGATCGTTCACTGGCCATGACAAAATCAAGTATTATCGCTACCACCATGACCACGGCCACGACACTGAGGAATGCCGCAACCTCAAGAAGGAGATTGAGGAGCTCATCAAGAGGGGCTACCTCGGACTGTACGTGGGGGGCAGGCCTCAAACAGAATCCCAGGCGCTCGTTGCTCTCCCATCGGTCCCAGTAATTGACAACCACCCTATCGAGAAGCCAGTGGGGATGATATGCTGGGGAGCCGAGCATGCATCCAAGAAGGCACGGGGGGCAGGGCATTCTGAAAATGTACTCCCCTTTATGAGGGAAGGGAAAAATGGAGGGGAAATGTAAATAACGATGTCGTGGTTGTCGAGATGATGATCACAAAACATCCTGTAAAATGCATCATGGTTGATAGTGGAAGCTCCATATATACGCTTTTCTACAATGCTTTCTCCATAATGAATCTTTCTCCTACTCAGCTCAGACCTGTGTACGCCCCCCTTGTCGGCTTCACAGGTGATTCTGTAAGGGTCGAAGGAGAAATTACTCTCCCGATTACTGCCGGGACTCCACCTCGGCAGAGTACCGTTATGATGACTTTCATGGTTGTCAGGCTCCCTTCAGCCTACAACGTGATCCTTGGTCGACCCGGACTCAACCTGCTCGATGCCGTCATCTCCACCAAGAGGCTACTTGTACAATTCCCAACTCCTTACGGCATCGAGGAGATGAGGGGAGCACCCCAGTCGGTGCAACACTATTTCCAAACTCTTCTTAGGGCCAAGGTCCCTGAAGATAACCCCAGGGCGGATGATCTTGACCAAAGGGCTCAGGACCCCAGGGGAAGCCCGGTCGAGCGCCTACTATCTTATCCATTGGGAGCCGACCAGGCAAAGATGATGCAGATTTGGGCCTAGCTATAGGACAAGGAGAGGGCCCACCTGTTGGAGTTCCTGCGGGCGAATACAGATATGTTCGCCTAGATGGCAGCGGACATGCTAGGTATCCTCCCTGACATCGTCACTCACAAGTTGAGCATTGATCCAAAACACCAACCAGTTTGGCAAAAGAAGAGAAGCTTCACCCCGGAGAGGCAGGCGGCCATCAACGAGGAAGTAGACAAACTCCTCACCGCCGGTT
The DNA here is from genome assembly GCA_021397845.1 of Areca catechu. Lineage (NCBI taxonomy): Eukaryota > Viridiplantae > Streptophyta > Magnoliopsida > Arecales > Arecaceae > Areca > Areca catechu. Next base: position 173,078,447 of record CM038052.1, on the reverse strand, counting down.
TCATTCGGGAGGTGCAATATCCAAGCTGGCTGGCGAATGTGGTGATGGTGAAGAAGAGCAACAGCAAGTGAAGGATCAGTGTAGACTACACCGACCTCAACAAGGCATGGCCGAAGGACAGCTTCCCCCTGCCGAAGATCGACCAGCTGGTCGACCCACCTCAGGACACCGGCTACTCTCCTTCATGGATGCATTCTCTGGATACAATCAAATCCGGATGCACCCAGAGGACGAGGAGCACACCGCCTTCGTCACTTACCGAGGGACATACTGTTACAGGATGATGCCCTTTGGTCTGAAGAATGCTGGGGCCACATACCAGCATCTGGTCAACAGGGTCTTCAAAGACCAAATTGGCCGGAACATGCAAGTATATATGGATGACATACTAGTCATGAGCAAGCCGAGCTCGGACCATATCATCGATCTCGTCGAAGCCTTCCACAACCTTTGAAGGTATCAGATGAAGCTGAACCCGGTGAAGTGTGCCTTTGGGGTGGCGACAGGCAAATTTCTCGGCTTAATGATCACCCAGAGGGGCATCGAAGCGAACCTAGAGAAGGTCCAGGCGATCGTCGACATGGAGCACCCAACATCTAAGAAGTAGGTCTAGCACCTGACGGGGCGGATCACAGCTCTAAGCTGGTTCATCTCGAGATAGGTCTACCACTGCCTTCCTTTCTTCAAGGCGCTGCGCAAGATGCACGACTTCACCTGGATGGAGGAGTGCAAGACGGCCTTCAAGGGATTGAAGGAATTCATGGCCTCTCCTCCACTGCTCTCCTGACCAGAGGAAGGAGAGGAGCTCTTGCTCTACCTGGCGGTCATGCCTGGAGCCATTAGCTCGGTCCTCGTCCGTACAGACAAGGACGGAGCCCAGAAGCACACCCTATCATGGTCGTGATGGATCAGCCGTTGAGGACCATACTTAGCCGTCCCAAGACCTCTGAGAGACTGGCCAAGTGGTCCTTGCTGCTAAGCGAGTTCGACATAGCGTATCGGTCGAGGTCATCGTAGAAGGCCCAAGTCCTAGCTGACTTCATGGTTGAATGCACATGACTCGCAGAGGAGCCAGAGCAGACAACGGCGGAGCGCCAAGCTGAGCATGGACCGGAGGAGGAGCCCTAGGTCCTCCACGTGGATGGCACATCCAACCTCGATGGAAGCGGAGCAGGCCTCATCCTCATCAATAGCGACGGGGTTGTGACAAAGTGTGCTCTCCATTTCAAGTTCACCGCAACAAACAACCAGGCAGAGTACGAGACGCTCCTCGCGGGACTGAAGGTCTCTCGTGAGCTGGGCGTATAGAGCTTGAAAGTCTTTACCAACTCCCAACTAGTTGCCAGACAAGTCTCCGAAGAATATGAGGCCAGAGACCCCCAGATGATGAGGTACCTGGAACGAGTCCGCTCGAGCACGGCAGACTTCCGATGCTTCAGCATCTTTCACATCCCCCGTGGGGAGAACACTCGTGCGGATGCGCTGTCAAGGCTCGCGACCCTGCCGGACTCATCGTTGGGGCACGCCTATATCGAGTACCTCAAAAATCCAAGCTACGAGGCATAAAGGAGGTGCAACAAGTCAACACCGAGCCGAGCTGGATGGATAGGTACGTCAGGTACATCACTGATGGCACCTTACCGGATGACTGCATGGAAGCTGGCCTCATCAAGAAGAAGGCCTCCCGGTTTGTTTTGATGGAAGGCCAACTCTACCGCCGATCTCACTCCTACCCGCTCCTGAAGTGCCTCAAGCCCATGGAGGTAGCCTTCGTACTCCAAGAGATACATGAAGGCCTCTGTGGGAACCATATAGGAGGAAAGACTCTAGCATACAAGGCTCTCTACCAGGGATACTTCTGGAAGACCATGAGGGAGGATGCCGCCGACTTTGTTAGGAGATACGATAAGTGCCAGCGCCACGCCAACATACAGCGACGACCGGTGGCACCAATCTCCCAGCTCTCGTCCCCTTGGCTTTTTGCCCAGTGAGGAATGGACATCCTAGGGCCATTTTCCCCTGCACCGGGTCAACGAAGATTCCTACTAGTGGCGATTGACTACTTCACTAAGTGGGTCGAAGCAGAGCCGCTAGTTCGGATCACTGAAGCCAATGTCCGCTAATTCTTCTGGAAGTCAATTATCTGCCGCTTCGAGCTCCCCCACAATATCTCATCGACAATGGGTGGCAGTTTGACAACCAGGAGTTCGAAGGGTTCTACGCCGAGCACGGCATCCAGCACCGCTTCACCTCAGTAGCTCATCCCCAAACAAACGGGGAGGCCAAGGTGACTAACCGGACCATCCTCCAAAGACTCAAAACCAGACTGGACCAAGCCAAGGGAAGATGGGTGGAAGAACTATCGAGTATTCTGTGGGCCTACCACACAATGCCCAAGACGGCGATGGATGATACACTCTTCAACCTTATTTTCGGTACCGAGGCAGTCATCCCAGTTGAGCTCGGCATGCACACACTATGGGTGCAGCAATATGACGAAGCACAGAACTCGGCGCACCTTCTGCTCAACCTAGACCTTCTCGAAGAAACGAGAGACAAAACTCAACTCCGAATGGCGGCGTACTGGCAACGAGTGGCCCGGTACTATAATGCACGGGTAAGGCCAAAAGTCTTCAGACCCGGTGACCTAGTGCTATGCCGAGCAAAGCATCTCAACCCCGGGAGTGCGGCAAACTCTCGCCGAACTGGGAGGGCCCCTACAAGGTGGTTGAAGCCCTCTCGCATGGGGCCTACTACCTCAAGGATCTAAATGGCACCAGATTCCCTCGGACATGGAATGCCTGCAACCTAAGAAGATATTATCAGTAGTGTAAGGCCATCTTCCAATAATAATGAAAATTTCCTTTTGCGCCAATGTCTCTCTGCCTTGCAGGAATATCACTGCCCGGCTCGAGGTCCGGCATGTTCAAGCCTGGAGCCCAGCTCTCCGACACGTCCGAGCCTGGAGCCCAGCTCTCTGGTGTCAATAGCGTAAGGTCCTTACCCGCTAATGATTAAGATTCTCCTTGCGAGAACACTTTTGCCTTGCAGGAGAACCATCGCCCGACCCAAGGTCTGGCGCTCAAAGCCTGGAGTCCAGCCTCCGGCTACCAAATCTTCGAGCCCAGCTCCAAGACATCAAAGCCCGGAACCAAGCTCTCCGGCCACCAAGTCTTCGAGTTCAGCTCTAAGACATTAAAGCCCTAAGCCAAGCTCTCAGGCCATCAAAGCCCAGAGCCCAGCTCTCCGGCCACCAAGACTTCAAGCTCAGCTCCAAGACATCAAAGCCCAGAGCCCAGCTCTCCAGCCACCAAATCTTCGAGCCCAGCTCCAAGATATCAAAGCCCGGAACCCAGCTCTCTGGCAACCAAATCTTCGATCCTAGCTCCAAGACATCAAAGCCCGGAGCCAAGCTCTCTGGCCACCATTTCTTCGAGCCTAGCTTCGAGACACCAAAGCCCGGAGCCCAGCTCTCCGGCCACCGAGTCTTTGAGCCCAGCTCCGAGACATCAAAGCCCGAAGCCAAGCTCTCCAGCCACCAAGTCTTCGAGCCCAGCTCCAAGACATCAAAGCCCTGAGCCAAGCACTCAGGCCATCAAAGCTCTGAGCCAAGCTCTCAGGCCATCAAAGCCCGAAGCCATGCTCTCCGGCCACCGAGTCTTCGAGCCCAGTTCCGAGACATCAAAGTCCTGAGCCAAGCTCTCAGGCCGTCAAAGCCTGGAGCCAAGCTCTCCGGCCACCGAGTCTTCGAGCCCAGCTCTGAGACATCAAAGCTCGGAGCCAAGCTCCTCGGTCACCAACTTTTCGAGCCCAGCTCCAAGGTACTCAGGCCCGGAGCCCAGCTTCCCAATGCTGAAGCCTGAAAGACCAACCCTCATACAAAGTGAAACCCTCCTCTCTAATCTCACTGCATGCCTCAAAAAAAAAAAAAAGAAGCAAAGAGAGGCGAGGGGGACTCAAGTCAAAACAGTTGAAAGGCTTCTCTTAATTAGGGAAATGTTTGTTCACTAACAAGTACTCCCGGGCCCCCGACATGCCAGGCGGCCCAGTTCAGAAACAAAAGAAAAGGAATGAAGCCTACTCTACTCAACCGGCCCCTTGCTAGGGCTGTGCGGCTGCGGAGCTCCCTCTCTCGGGGCATTGGCTTGCGTAGCTCCGGCCTCGACAACCGCCACCGGTGGGGAAGCCTCCGAGATGGTGACTGACTCCTTTGCAGCATCTGAACTCGGGCCCGTGTCCGAAGCCCGGGGATAACTGAGGTGATGGTGGCCCTCGTCCGAGACGAACCCCTTAACTCACCTGCGTAGGTATATGAAACCTTTGTAGAAAGAGTTCGATGTCGTTTCATAGAATTCAGCGACGAACTCCTCGAGGCCCTGTACCTTGCCACGGCCTCTTCCGCCTCCTTCTTCACCTCGATGACTTGTTCCCTTGCTGCCTCCTTCTCAACTGCAACCAGCTTCTCTTTCGTCGCTGCCAGGTCGGTCTGAAGGGACTGAGTGATCCCCTTCTGCCGGACTGCCTCTGCGTTGAACGAAGTCAGCCCCTTCTTGGTAGCCGTGAGCTCCTCGGCCTTGCTCCTTGACCGACCTCATTCCTAGTCAAGACTTTCCTAGAGCTCTTTCGCGTGCCCCTCGGCACCGGCGAGCTATTTCTCGAGATCCTTGACCTTCAAGCCAAGCTCCCCGTTAGCATTGGTCTTCTCCTTCAGCTCGGCTCTCAGAGACTCGACCTCCGCTGCCCGCTACTGATCGTTCTTCAGCCAGTTTTGGCAGCAGTCCCTGATCAGGAAGACCTCGGCACCGATCTGCATCATACAAGATATCAGCTACCAATAACAAAAAAAAAAAGAGAAGGATCAAGAAGGTGAAGTCACTTACCTTGAAGAGCTGGGAGAAGATGCTGCTAATCGCATCCCCCAGCCGCTGTCTGGCCATCTCCTGCCGGCCGCATGATTGGATTGAGAAATCCATCATACGCTCCACTAACGCCTGATTTCGGAGCAGAGAGCTCTCCGGTCCTAGTTTGAAGGGGACCCGATGATAGTCCATTTCCCTCCTGCTCGCTTCGGGGGTCAAAGCACTTGCCCCTCCAACCGAAGAGCCCTCGGGGGCAGGTTGAGAGCTCGGCACCCCCTCAGACGGCACCTCGGGCACCGGTTCGGTCCCCCCTCACACCTCCTCCTCCTCGACCTCGATGACAACAGGCCCCGGAGGAGGAGGGGACACGACGGCGGCGGCTGCGGCCCTGGCCCGGACGACCACCTCAGGCTCCGGGACTGGGACTGGTTCTTGTTGCCTCGACTGCTCCAGCACTTTCCTAACTGCCCTCTGACTCGACCCCGGCGCCGCGGACACCATCCTCCCTCCTTGTGCGAGAGCGGCCTCGGTCTCCCTCCTACTCGGCTCGACCGGCACGGTAGGAGCGGCCACCGACGCGCCCTCATCCCGAGCCCGTTTCGAGAAAGGCTCCTCGACCAGTCTGGACGGTGGCCTCTTTCTGATGATCTCAAGCAGGTCGCTCTCCGAAAATCTCATGCCTGCGTACATATTACACAATGTTAGTTCCAAGCTCGGAAGGGACAGAATGAGAGGCACAGAAGAAAGAAAAGCTAAAGCCGAACTCATCCAACCCCCTCATTGGGTCGACCCCGGCATCAAAGAGGTTCTGCTCTGACAACAGAACCTCAAGGAATGGAATCTAGGTGGTGCGGAGCTGCTCGTAGTCATCTATGTCAGTCGCCTCGATTGCAGAGCTTCGGTTAGGGGACTGATCTAGATCGCTCCAGACCCAGTCAACCCCCTCGACCATTGCAAAGAAGAATTTGCTCTTCCATCCCTTGATGGAAGAGGGGAGCTCAAACCTGATGCCCTTCGGACGAGAAGATAGGGACCACCACCCGCTCTCGGTTGGGTGGCGCTTCAAGGTGAAGAATGCCCTGAACAAGGAGAACTGGACGACGAACCCGTGGAAGTGGCAGAGTACTATGAAAGAGAAGATGGTCCTAATGGCATTTGGGACAAGTTGAGTAGGAACGAGGTGGTAATTGCTCAACACCGACATGAAGAATGGATGAAAAGGGAAGCGGAGCCCTCTTGAGAATGTCTCCTCATAAAAGGCAATTCGGCCCGGGCTACTAGAAGTGACCCGGTCCCCTGGTCGGGGGATTAAAAGTTGAACGGAATGTGGGATGTCGTAGACATCCCGAATGGTCCCCAGCTCCTCAGTAGAGATCGTCGAAGCGATCCCGCCGGGACCTGTCAACCAGGCAGGCTCGGGGATGGGTTCAGTTGGAGGAGGACGAGAAGTATGAAAAGGACTAGACCCAGGTTCCCTCTTAGCTATGGGACCGGGGGACGCCTCCTGTTGAACTCGAAACGCGCCCCCACCCCCTCCTCATCGAAGGAAGATGGTGGTCTCGGTGCAGAGGGACCGGCCTCACCCTGATTAGTGGAAGGATGAAAGCCTGGACCGAAATGGGATATCTATGGAAGTGGAAGAAATAAGAAGCTCAAGAAGAAGAAGGGGATGGACTAAGTTTGAAGAGGGCCCTAACCTCTGAAGAAGAACCCTGCTTTGATAGGGGGAGGAAGGAGAAGAAGACAAACCTGGTTCCTCAGAGGGTCTGAGGCAATCGAGAAGAAGGGGAAGCCTGGATACGGTGGCGGGCACGCAAAATTCGAAAGAATGGACGTTTTGGACAAAACCTGCCTTAAATTTCGAAGTGACCCGTTACGCCCGTACCATTACAGCCTCTCCGTCAACAGATTCATGCCACGTGCCGACCATCGGTGAGTGAGACGCCCCCACCACTTTGGATTCCGCGTCGGTAATAACAACTCCTCGGACGTGGCCACATGGCGCCTCCACACTGGCTCGGGGAATCGTTTCATGAAGCGACAGCGATCATAGTCATTATTGCACCGGATCCTCGCCTTTCCATGTCAGCACCGCAATTACTCCCTTCGACCTGAGCACCGCGCACTAACGAGTCTCGGGAGTGGGGGGCAAATGATGTAGCAGGATCGCTGACATGGAGCACCTGTCAGATGCCACGTCGGAGAAGGCCACTGCATCGGATACTCTACTCGAACTCCTTCGCCGGGCTGAGCTCTCTTAGAACTCTGGGGCCGCCTGCCGAAGCCAAGCTCCGTCCTCCGCCAAGTCGGTCCCCGCAAGGCCAGGATGCTTAGGCCGGAGCCGAGCGGCACCCCTCAGAGCGAGTCCCTCGAGGTCGAGCCCCATGGTCCGAAGTCGAGCATGGCCCTTCTCTGCCATGCAGAGGCCCTTCGAGGTTGAGTCCTCTGGGCTGGAGCCGCGCACTGCCCTCCTCTGTCAAGTCGAGCTCGCCCGAAGTCGAGCTCCTTTGGACCGGAATTGGGTTCAGCTCTCCTCCGCCAAGTGGAGCCACTTAGAGGCTGAGCCCCTCGGAGTCCAGCCCTGCCTCTCCAGCTTGGCCTCCAGCTCGGGCGAAAACACCGGCAAGCAAAGAAATGACACCATCATCCCTGGACATCGATGAGCCACCCAAGGATCACAAAGAGGCATCCACCATGCTGCAATAACTACCCGCAGCTGGCACTTACACCAGAAGGGGGAGAAGCTTTATGATCGAGGCACCACGCTCTTCACCAACCGTCTGAACCACCCGGAACAGGAAACCAACCAGGAGATTCGAATCCCGGGGACGGCGGCCCCCCGATCGAGGCACTGCCAAGTTTTCCAGAGCGGAGTGACCGAAAGGAATGTCAGAGTGCACGACAGGTTCTCCTATCGCGAATCGGGAAAGACGTCCCGTCCACGGCACAGGACACCGTTGCATGCACCGCCAGCACGGGGGAATTCTCGAGGTAGATGTCCAACAATCACCAAGGCTTAAAAGAACCATCGGCACCCCCAGTGGGAAGTAACTCGAGCAAACTCAACTCAAACAAACAAAAATTCAAGCAAGTCAGGGAGAAGAGGTCATATAGAAAATCTCTCTAGCTCGACCACCATCCTCCCAGCACACTTGCACTTCACTCTCATACTATTCACTTCTCCTAGCGTGGAGTCCATCAAGAGAGGCTCGACCAGGAGGATCCATTCTCCTGGATCGTCACTGACTTGACCGTCGAAGTGTCCCCGCCGGAATTCTCGGTCCGGGTCGCTAACCCTGTTTTTGCAGGTCCAGAAAGACAGGGCAGCCCGGAGGACTGGAAGGGTGATCCGACATCAATAGCAGCTACAGGCCATGATGATCCTGGCGGTAACATGTTGTATCTCCAAATAGACCCATAGTCTCCAACACAATCATTTAGGGCATGCCTAGTTGAAAGGTGTTGAACTTTAGAATGAGAATGCGAATGAGTGACCATCATTCTAGTTGTTTGGATGGGATGAGTAGACCCGCTTATCGAATGGGCCAGGCTAGGCTCAAGCCAGGGGATAGCACTGATTAATTTTCTAGACCTAAACCCTTCTTGGCTCAGCATCTCGGTCTCCTTCCCATGTGCAAGCTAGCTCTATACCAGGCTTCAGGCTTTCAAGTTAGGCCTTGGGATCCCTTGAACAAGAAGAACATGGGGAGGAGGCAAGGAGGTGACCGAGGCTTGGGAGGTGGGATGTTGCGGGGAGGGAGCACGAAGGCCGAGAGGCTCGGGATGACTCGAGGACTAAGGAGGCAGAGAGGTCGAGCATAGGGAGGAGGCAGGGACATTGGAATGACATGAGCACATGAAGGTCAGGACAATACAAGGTGGCAACAAGACAAATGGGATGATGCAAGGAGGTGATAAGAAGGAAAAGATAATACGAGGGCCAAGAGGGAGACGGGGATATTGGGAAGGAGGCAAGATAGGGAGGCCAAAACAATGCAAAGAGGTAGTGGGGAGGATGGGATAGATGATGCAAGAAGGTAGCGAGGAGGATGAGATGATATAAGGGCCAAGGAGGCAAGAACACAAGAAAGAAGATGAGCACATTGATGATGCCAAGAAGGATGTCAATACACCAAAGACAAAAAAAAAGAGAACATCAGGGATTCACATATTTAGATCAGGGGTTGGGATATGAATTCGGGCTAGATCTATGCAAACCCAAGCCCAACCCATTTTTAAAGCCAAGTTTGATTTTTAAACTCATTCCAATCCACCAGGCTAAAAATTCTAGGATAAGTTTATTTTAAAGAAGCCAGGCTCAAGCATGCTATCTCCTATATGAACAGGTTTAGAATCAAGTCCCGTTCTTATTTTGATGAGAATGGAAATGCTCCAATCCTCTGAAACTTAATCGATACTCTCTCCTAATATTTAAATCTCATTCTGATTCTTATTTTAATTTATTCTAATTCTAATTCCAGTCATGGACCAAATACATCCTTAATATACTTCCAAAAGTGAGATAATTTTTCTAGCCTTAGCAAAGAAATAATTCAATATATGCCATTTCAAAATTGAGATACGGATCCTAAGGCTCTATGAAGCTGGCTGACAACTTCAAAACAGATGCATTCGATGCCTCTATTTCATTATTTGCAAGTAAATTGACAACTTTAAAAAGATGCACTTTTTTCCCATTACATTATCTGGCATCAAGTTGATAACTTTAAAAAGAATGCACTTGATGCTGGAGATGAATATACATCAATTTTTGTAAAGACCAGGTCAAAACATATTTCGGCCCATACTTATTGGAATTTGACCAGCCATTTGGGGCCACCTAGCATGCTTGCCACATAAGGGAGGAAGAAGACTCCTGATTGGAGTATTCTTCTCTCCCACATCCATCAAAATAGGGGCTAAAAACCTTCCTAATTAGACTAAAAATCCTTTGAAATCAAGCCTATAAAGAGTTTTTATCCCTCTCTTGGTCCCCCATTGCTGGTTTTCCTTGGAATTGTAGCTAATTCTAAGCCGCGTAGAGTTTTGATTTTTCTTGGATTTTGCTAGAAAGATCACTGGATTCTTTTCCTGGATAACTTTTGATTTGAGCTTAAACAAGGCTCCCCTGTTTTGAGCCTTCTTCTTTTATTTTAGGTTCCTCTAAGTCTCATCGAGCCATCAACGAGAACCTTCCCCTTGCTAGCACCAAGCACCACCATTGGCCACTGGCTTAAATCCTTTTAGGCTGCCATGATGAGAAAGGGGTGGGGTGGGGGGGGAGAACTCTATTTTTTTAGGAGAAGAGAGACGGACAACTCCCTTCTCTTTCTTCTTTCCTTATCTTCTCTCTTTTCTTGTCTCTCTTCTCTCCTTTCTTTCTCTTCTCTAATACCTCTCTCTCTCTTCGATGGATCAAAGACATGAAAATATAACTAGAGGATTAGTGGGTAGATCCTTAGTGAACTCCAGTTGAGAGTTCTAAGTAGATAATTTTACTTATAAATTTTATTTTATCTTTAATAATAAATTTAGTTATGAAGAATAATTTTCTAGTTAGAAGGATATTATGCAAGGTTCTTACATACCTAGATTATAAATCTAGGAAGCAGTTTGTCATCAATGAAGATAAAAATTCATAGACATTGATCAACTATTTATATAAAAAAACTATATTTGTACATCAATGATTTGCTCTATATAGTTTTTAATAGTTGCATATTATATACTTATTTGTTAAGTATATAGTTTCATATAAATTTATGTATCATATAATATTAATCTTTGGTTTGGATGGTCTTTGATACTCCTATACATCAAATTTTGTAAAAAAGTATAATCTTGAGATATAATATTTAACAAGCATATAATTAAATTGTGTGATTAAATGATTAGTTTATGGTGCTCTAGGCTAGCCACTTTTATCGGTGTCCTATCGTAGACTTGAAACATAGTTATAGTAGTTTAAGGATAAGTATTTGTGATCCTTTGAACTTGCCACTTTATTAGTGACCTGTTATTGGTCACATACGTGGTAGTTTAAAGTTGATCACCAATGATCCTTTAAACTAACCACTTTATTGGTGCCCGTCAAGGGCTTGAAATATGGTTAGGGTAGTCTATAGGACTAGCTACTTTAATATCCCACAACGGGATTGAAATATGATTATATAATCCATAAGACTAGCCACTTTGTTTCCTTATCATATACTAGAAATATTGTTGTGGTAGTTCAGAGATTAGAAGCTTTTTATGATTGGATTCGATACATGCTATCTTAAGATAATTATATGATATAGTTTATTATACAAAAAGACATGTTTACTATGCATATTTTATGATCGTGATATTTTATGACATGAAATTTATATGAGTAACGATGATTGATACTTATTATTATTATTATTTGTTGGTCCCGAGAATTAATTTTGATATATAACAAAATATTTGAATATATAATGGTACTAATGAATTATATGAGTTAATGTTTCAGAAAAAGTTAATGGTAACTACCATCAATTCAAAATATAAGTATTTGAAGGCTAAAAGATATTCAAAAGCCAATGAATTTCATAAGAAAATAGTGTGTTGGAAATGGAGTTAAAGCTTTGCAGGAAAATCAAAGTTTTAACTTGTATTAAAAGAGTTTCAGCCGACACGCTACCGAGTCGACTCAAATGGAATTTGAGTTGACTTAACAGAGAGAGCCAATTTACAAAATATTGATTTTTGGAGGTCAATCTTTGAGCTGACTTAAATGTTTTGAGTCAATCCCACATATCTGAGTTGATTCAATAGTAAAAAATAGAAAGTCATCTTCTGATAAAAGAAGACTAAGTCTAATCAATAGAGGAATGAGCCAGCTCGGATGTAATGCAAGTCGACTCAACAATAATCTTAGTCAACTTAAGAATTATTAACAGGTATAACAGCTAGTTCTATAGAAAGTTTAGATTGATTCAGTTTTGATCATAATGGCTATATTTTGCTCCTCAATAGCTAGAAATAACTAGTTTGATCTTAGAAACATATTTAAAGGCCACCAAATTTATTGAAAACAACAACCATCAATCATTTATAAAATATTCTAAGTGTCATCAAAAATAAAGAGAAAAGCCAAAAAAATATTGATTTGAGAGCTCATACTTTTAACCACTTAAAGTTATTCCATTAATCATTGACTTACCAACAAGGAGACAAGCATTGAAGCTTTTAAACATTCCTTAGTGTCTCTTCTTTTAAGCATAAAAATTTATTCTTGCTCTTTTCAAGAGCTTTTTGTATTCTTGTTATTTTATTCCTTTATTTCTTTGTTGCCTACTTTTTTTTTATGAAAAAAAGAGAGAAGAGGGGATTAATCCCGGTGTAGCTACCCCCTTTCGGGCCCCAACCCTGCCAGACTATGTTCGATTCGAGCCACACGTTTACGCATACTCTCCTTACCACTACCGGTGAGTACGTCAGCCTGACACCACTAAGACACCGAAGTAATGCGCTCTCTCACCATCCCGATCACGTGCCCCAGGAAATGCTTGGATTTAATCGAGTCACCCAAGAGATCATGCCTCGAACCCATGACCGGTGGGAGACTAGTTTAAGCCTCTACCAACCGGGCTACCGCCTTAGCGATTTTGTTGCCCACTTCAGTTGAAACTGAAGTTAGGTATGTTTAAGCTAGGGTTTGGCTTATAGGATTTTGGATTTTAAGCTTTTAAAAAATTTATGTAGGATTTGGTTTGTGAGCCCGGAAAAATGATTGACTATAATTTTTAAAGAAAATTATAGTAAAAATTTTCAAGAAAAGTTTTAAAAAATGGGCATAGATGCTATGAAAACTGAACTACTATAAAATTTACTTATATTGATAATTGCCTTCTTGTCTATTAGCTTTATTTTTAACATTTTATTTTCTATACGCAATTTTGCTCACCTTTACTCCACTAGCAATAAATATTTAATTTTTTTAATTTTTAAAAATTCAATTTACCTCCCTTCTTGAATTATCTAGTTAGATAATAATAATGATGATAATTTTTACTAGATCATAAAGTTTACAATTTTTTTTTTCAAAATTATAAAATACCTATATTTGGCTATGATCGAGATCATAATTAAAATAATTAGTTAGATTAAAATATCAACAATACCAATCGATGATCAAAATTCATAAACTGTACAAAATTTATTATTTATTAATATTGAATATGTGTTACAAATTGAGAAAATTAATGTTCATAAAAAATTTAAAATTATAATGAATTTTAAGATTTTATATTTTTTCTTTTAGAACAAAAGCTTTGTCCTTAAAAAAAAGTAAGATCACATTGCATGATCGACCTAGGTGACGTGACAATTTTTTACAGGAATCAAATCCCATTCCTCTAATACTTTCCACATGCAATGCACCTATTGATATAATGTGGGATCACATAACTTCTGAACTAGCCTAACAAGAATCACCTCTGCCGCCTTTTTCCTGTCAAAAAGGATCACCATGGCAAGAAAGCTCCATCGTATATTGAACAAACCGATAAAACCAGCATCTTAGTTGACATTGATCTTTTAAGAACAAACGGAAAATTTCCTACGTGATATGTATCAGCCTTTGGCGGAAAATTTCCTACGTGATATGTATCAGCCTTTGGCGTGTGGTGCAGCTGGTTGTGAAACTTTTTTCACAATCAGCTGGCAGGAGTTCGATATTATATCCCGTTCACTCGGCTATCACTGTCTCACAATCAGCTGGCATGAGTTCGATTTTCGATTTGGACATTTTTCAAAAAATCCAGAAATAAAATAAAAAAATTAATAAAATAATTCTAAAGTTCCTGTTGATGGATAATAGTAAAAAATTAAGAATATATATAATAAATTACGTCCACTCGATCGACGCCAGTGGCAATCAAGTTAACGTACTCATCTTCGAATGAAAAACGGCTGCAGAAAATTAATATGCACCGTGTATCAAACATTTCCTGACTGAAATTGGAAGACCGTCTGGAAATGACCATGCTCGGGATCTAGCTCTCCTCATTTTGTTTTATCAAAAAAAAAAAAAAAAAAAATGTAACATGTACCATGCACAACAATATTAAAGCTTCAATTATATGCAAAATTGATCGCAAAGAGAACTTCAATATATTTTGAACATATTTCCCTCCAAATTGAGATAAAATGCTGAAAGTTATCACCAGAGACAACAAATCCAAGATAAAATTAAAAAAAAAATTAATAAAATAATCTTAAAACTCCTATTAACCGTTAATAGTAAAAAAATTAATGATATATATAATAAATTTCGTACACTCGACTAACACCAGTGACAACCAGATTGACATACTCATCTTCGAATAGAAAACGACTACGATAAATTAATATGCAACATGTATCGAACATTTCCTGACTGAAATTAGGAAACTGACCGGAATGACCATGCCCAAAATCTAACTCCTTAATTTTTATTTTATCAAAAAAAAAAAAAACATGACATGTACCGTGCACAACAATATTAAAGCTTCAATTATATGCGAAATTGGCCACAAAGAGAACTACAATATATTTTAAACATATTTCCCTCCAAATTGAGATAAAATGCTGAAAGTTGTCCCCTCAAGAAAAAATGCTGAAATAAATATTTACCTCCTTTGCCATCAACGATGGTGCTTGCACGCCTACACTCTTCTATCTTGTACAAAATAAAGTTAATCACATAAAATCAAACAATTTGCAATTTTCACCCCTCAGTGAATATGTCCTCTGATAATATAATGCACAATTGCTCAGAGAACTCAAGTGCCTACTTAACCTTCCTGAATATTCTATATACATAAACACTTCTCAACATCCATTGTTTGGAAGAAACAGCACCGAGCACAAACCTCATGACCAAGCATCCAGTTTCTCCTGCTGCGATTAACCACTCATGACATAGAGACGGGCTGGTGGAAGCAAGACAAGGAAGACAAGCATTAGGCAAGAAGACACGAACCGCTGCAGGAAAAATCTAGCCACGCCAGCTGTTCTGCCTCTTCATTTCAAAGGCAGCTCCATCATTGAGCATATCCTGGGCGTCAGTTTCCATTCCAAGTTTTGAGAGGGCAATAGCTTTGCAGATAGAAGGCAGTGGGCCATTCGGGCATGCACACCTGTGCTTGCATGGCATCCCGGAGGGAAAGCTCTGGTTGGCCACTCATCAGGCAAGACAGGCCCCGTCTAGCAAAAACAGTAGCTGAAGGAACTGACATCATCACCACCAACTGCATTTTTGCAAACCAAAGCGCACTTTATTCTATGTGATAAAATAACAACAATACATGGTACAGAACAGTATAATCCAACTAGATAGATACGGACCTGGCAAGATCTACAAGAAATCCGTTTCCCTTGACTGTCTACATTTTACAAAAGCATAAATTGCTTCTATCTAGAGGACATTATCAAAATCTCTTACTCCTAAATGATTAGCGAATGACACACCATAGCAAGTGGTAAATGCTTATTTTAAGTAACATTAGAATATTTTAACAATAAAGATTCCACTTTAGTCAAAACCAAGAAAAGCATATAGGATGAACAGCGATGAGACTGCAGGTAGATATAAAAAGAAAGGATTCCACGAGTTCCATTACCTGGTAGTAATTCTAACAAAAGGAGGACAAGCAACAATGCATCAAATAGAATAGAAGCATCATCTATCCAGGATAGATACAACTTTAGGGTGCCTTGTGATTATTGAATATTTTGATCCCCAGTATTTATCACAAGGACACTGTGTGGTTATGTTAAAAAAAAAAAATGTAGTAATGAATAAAATGCTTAGGAGT
Organism: Areca catechu; assembly: GCA_021397845.1. Lineage (NCBI taxonomy): Eukaryota > Viridiplantae > Streptophyta > Magnoliopsida > Arecales > Arecaceae > Areca > Areca catechu. The sequence continues at coordinate 173,062,765 of CM038052.1, read as the reverse complement.
AAATTCAACGTCATGGTAAAAGTAGGATTCATAAAGTGATACATTAATATATTCAAGACCTTGTGAAGAAGGAACTTTTTCATTTAGGCTGCTTGTATCGTAAGTATGAGTGGATTTTAAGATAGTTCCAATTTTGTTGGGCTTTATCCAACCATTAATGGTTAGTATCCACAAAGTCAACCACAGATAGAGATGACAAAGGTTGTAATTTAGGTTGTGCTTTTTTTTAATTCTTTTTTTTGTAGCTAGAGATGCTTTAGCCAATTATTTCAAGTATATCATGTAAAGACCCATGCGGGTATATATTTAGTCCAACATCGATTATTTACTAAAAAAATCTTGGATACTTATACAGAATCAAAGAACCTAAATAATACCTTCCAACTAGTCTTTTTGAAAGAAATCCTGGATTATTACAAATGGTATCAGAACAGACCTGGCCCATAATCTGTGGACTAGGAAATATTACACAGTACGGGTTCATTGGGCTAACCATGGATCAATCATGGTGTTTATGAATGGATGCATGTATTTGAATACTTAGTCTGACGAGGATGCCAAAACTTAAACAGGAGGAGTATGCGAGGACCCATGCAAGTGTGTATTTAGACCTTATTTGCTAAAAGATCTTATGTACTTCTACAAGATCAAGAAGCCTAAATAATACCTTCAAACTAGCTTTTTTGGATGAAATCTTCGGTTGCTACAATCAATGCCATACTGAAATGCTTTTCGTACTTCTCCATCTACATAAAATAATCATAGGAAAAGAAACTAATTTATGCTAGACAAAGGTCTGAACTTGTCAAGAACCAGGACAAAGGACAGTGCAGAAAACTTTGTCCCTCAATACAAAAAATATCAAAATTAAAAGGGTTCCAATGATCAATAAATTTTCTATTTCATAGCTTTTAAAGATACAATCAGATAAACTCTTCTTCCAAACATTTCAGTGCTCAAAGTGGTCATTTTCATGGTATCCAACTAAAACTTTTATATGTAATTTGGATTTCTGAGAATGAATAAAGATGAAGATAGATGTTTTCTTAAATTATAAAATTGCCTGTACTTTGTCTGTATGCAAGCATGATAACCAACTGATTGAGCTAAAGACTCAAAGCCAAATCAATTCCACAAATTTTACAGTAATTGTAACTCTTCAACTTCCATTGTTGAAATATGAATTCAGAAACACAAAACTGAATGGATCCCGCCTGTAGAATGGAAAAATATGCAACATGTATGTTAAAAGGAAAAAGTGCCAATGTGATATAAGTAACAACCACATTCCTTTTAAAGGTTATTTTTATGAAACAATGTAAGGTCCTCAACATCTCAAAGATCAAGGATTTTGGAAAGCAAGCATGGACCAGGCACATTTGATATGTTCATGGAGATGAGAATATCAAAAAGGAAGCATAATAAAACCACAAAGAAAAGATTTAGAAATGGCATACCAGAATTAGCCAAGAATCTATACCAATTACAAACAAAAGCGGACAAGCAACAGCATGTTGTTAGTAACAAAAACAGATGTATAAGGAGATCTTTGGAAGGGAAATGCTTCAGCATCAACTTAAGGGTTAGTGCAAAGAATGCATAGAGGAGTTCCAGGAAAGCAAGGTTTTCTGGAACAAGCACTAAAGAGTGTTCTGGCAGGTTAGCGGTACAAGTTGGTACGACTTGTACTAGACTAGACCGGCGCGAACTGACACAAATGAAGGGACAAACTGAGGAAAAAAGAGAGAAAGGGAAAGAAACGAAGAGAGAGAAAGGAGAGGGGAGAGAAGAGGGACGATGCCATCGGAGGGCCGGCAATGGCTCGTCGAGGCTGCCAAAGGGCCGTGAAGGCCTCCGTGTCACCTAGTAGGGCTTTCAATAAGGGAGATCCAGAGGGAGAGAGAGAGGAGCAAAGGTACTAGATAGTGGGAAAGGCACAAAAGATGATGGCCAGAAAGTTGCTGGGGTCACTGGGGGTCACTGTGGTCGCCTGATGATAGAAAGGGCTACCACAAAGCCCCAGCAACCGGTTTTATTATTCTTTTTAAAAAAAAAATTCAGTGAATAGGAGCATCTCGTCCTTGTTTCGAACCTGTAGAGGCTGCAGGATTTTTGCCACCTGGTGGCCAGGGCGACCCCTAGCAACTCTCCAGTAGCTTTTTCGGTGACTTCCCCGCACTCTGGTACCCTTGCTCCCCCTCTCTCTCGATTAAAAGTCGAAAGGGACGACATGGGAGTGTGGAGGCTTCCGCAACCCTCTAGAGGCCTCGGCAAGCCACCACTGGCTCTCTGGCAATGGCATCCATTGCTTTCCCTTCTCTCTCTTTCTCTTGCTCTCTTTCCCTCTTCCCTCATCCGATGTTCCATTTTTCATGCCAGAACCAACCCGCGGTTTGCCGCTACTATGGTTCAAAATGCCCCAAACTAGCCAATTCAATCCGGTTCTGAAAACCCTGAAGGATTTGAAAAGGGTAGCATTCATCCTCCAGTTAGTTTGTCGAAAGCCTACAAAGCCAGTTGAAAGTCTTTATTAAAATAATATGTATTAAGGAACATATTCTAAGTTTTATACACTTTCAACTTTTATCAAGAAAATCAGATCTTTTCAGTCTAGTGTATTGTTCGTATCTAATCTGCTCTAACAAGGTGTGATTGAAGTTTTGCAAGCTTCAAAGAAGTAACTTTGAAACAATGCCTTAGCTGCTGGTTATGTGCACATGAAGTGTTGCCTGTGCCCACTGTAACTGTAATTTGATAACAACCACCCCCATGTATGGAGCACTAATTCCAGCTGATAATACCAAACCTTCTCTACCACATGGTACATGAACTTTTCACGTGGATCCCCATAGCATTTCTCGTTAATTTTTGAGAGTACAAATTTTGAAAAGGCAAGGAGCTCAACAGGATGGCAAGAAGAAATCTAGAACTTTTCATGTGGATCCCCATAGCATTTCTCGTTAATTTTGAGAGTACAAATTTTGAAAATGCAAGGAGCTCAACAGGATGGCAAGAAGAAATCTATGGGTATGAGTGACAGACTGACAGCAACACAGAAAGTCCATATAATTTATTTTTCCAAGAGAGAGCATACAGAACAATTCAAAGTGATACATTTACACAAGAAGAGAGACATTAAATGGCATTGAATATACCTAGGAATAGTACTCGATTGCACTTTTGAAATCCTGGTCTCTGAATGCAATATCGCCAAATTTCTTCGTATTCAACATCTCTTGCACTTGTTGTGTCCATTCTTGAAAGGAAAGCTTCATTCACAACACAGCAGAAGACACAAGAAAATGCATGATGTGAGATTGCCAGGACCTAACAACTTAATTTAATTACCAAAGTGAAATGGCACAAAGAATTGTAGTAGGAAAGTCTTGCAGCATTGTTAACCAAATAAGTTATGTCCAGAAAGAAAGCTTCATCACTACAAGCATGAAAAATGTGGCCTTCTAATGTGTGCACAAAGATGCATGAGAAAGAAAATAGCTTATGATTATGTGAATTTTAAAATCACTGGCTATAACTAATGGTCTGAGAAGATTAAAATGCATACTCCTTATTGAGTTACTTTGATAAGTGTTAACAAGTAGGACACTGGCAAGGTGGAGTCGCCATTCTCAGTTTTTCCTTGATTTAGAACTTAGTTACAAAAACATGCTTACCAGTTGAGACTTGATTAATAATGCCATGGGCAATGCATTAGCGAAAGTGATTTCAGCTGGCTTCCCAAAGTGTGGGAAAAATGAGCAAAGACACTTGGGAAACTGAGAAACACCATGAGTCATAAAAATTAAAGAGGTATTCATTGGAAACCATTGCAGATTGGTTCAGGACATTTTTCAGTCATTTCCCAGAGTTTTCATATGCATTTCCCACATGTTCCGTACATGTTTTGACAAACCTTTTCCGATTTCCCACTTTGAGAATATTTCCAAGATAAGTTTTTTAATTCCACATAAGAACTCGCACATCAGTTACCAACTGCAGCAACTGTCACCATGAAAATTAATTATTATGGCTCAAATCCTTCAATTTACCTCATTTTCTGCACCTTCTTCATCTTTATAACCTGTTTTAAGTAATATATCATGTACATCAGTAAGGTCCCTCCGTGCACAAGCCTTTCCAAGCGGGGAGAGCATTGTTGGTAGCACTGCTGTTGTTTTAGTCAGGCCCATTAGAACATATGATGCCACCTATGATACCAGATAAAGAGCACAGAAAAGCTACATATAAGGAAACACATTGCTGCAAACAGCAATAACTGCTAAAATTTTGAAGAAATCAACAACGCAAGTACTCTTTTTGTGTTTGAAGCGGTGCTACAGCAGAAAGAAGAAATCTAGAATTGGGTCGATCCCTAGCCTCAAATTGTAAGCATTTTGAAGCTAGTTCAACAAGCTTGGTAGCATCTTCATTAGCATATTGCCCCTCCAGAGATGAATCCATTATCAATAACATGTTCTTCCCTCTTATCAGATCTAATGCCTGGTGAGCGTCATTAAAGAAATAGGGTCAAAATAATTTGTGAAAATACATCCGACTAGAAATAATTATGATTTTGTTTAAACTTCAGGTCAAATAAGAAGGTCAGAAGAGACAATATAAATGAAATATTTCTAAGCATTACAAGCACAAAAAAGTCCATATGGATGGAATGTATATAGATGATCATTAGCAAAGGCAATGATGAAGTGCTATTAGAATTAAACTGAAAATATTAAGAATTGACTTTCATTTGATCACAGGCAAGAATGAACTTAAGAAAAATTTAAACCCCTATGCTACAAGTATGGGCCATGCAACATAAGGACAAGTGACAACACAGAGAAACAGATAGCTGATTGATAATGCTGAAAATAAACAAAGCTATCTAAGCAAGATTTTGAAAAGAAAAACCTACATATCACATCTCTCAAGACCAAACAAGCAAGGCCTACTTTGAGACTGACTGTCATGCAGGGTCTTGGTGATGACTTGGTGAAATCGATGGGAGAAGGTTCTCGAACCTGTAGACTCTAAAGCAAGATGACTTCAGTACCATCCAAATAAAGCCACACCGATCAGCTTGCTAGACACAGACAACACTGGGCAGTTGCTCTAGCTTGAAGTTGACTTCAGCCATATGCCGAAAATCAACAAACTGCTTACACAGAATAGACAAATGCCCCACTGCCAAAGCAGTCTTCGAGATAGGGTTGCCAGTGAAGACTAGGGCTGGATAAAGTTAGTAAATACAGCCACTTCCCTCTCATGCTCTGACTTTGGGTTCCCTTTTTAAATGAAAAAGAAAAATTGCAGAGCTGGGTTATTAGGGATGCGAGCAATGCTTGGGCCTGAAATAGAGGCCTAACTAACTTTTGGTCCAGGGCCAGGAAATGTGATAAAAATGCTGTTTAAAGCCCACTCTGACCAGCACATGGGCACCTCTACCAAAGCAACCCCATTGCCCTGGTGCCCGTTGCTTTTCAAGCTGTCCGGCAGGGCAGCTGGCCAGGCACCTGGTTTCCTATAAGCTGCCTTTTTTACTAGGTGGGCACCTATTTATAATTTTATTAAGCATTTTAAGTTCCAACCCTCTTTCTTCATATATTTTAAATAATTTACCTGCTATCTAGTAATTCTAGGTACGTTTAATGTTTTTTGTGTTTATGTTTGTGGACATAGGCCTTTATGTGTTTCATTATCCATGTGACATATTTGGAGGGATGGGGCATCATGTTTTTATCCATCTATATGGGCATATACCTTAATGTATTTCATCATCTATGTGACTACGTAGACATGTGCTTTATGCATTTTGTTGTCAATATGATCTTCTGAAAATGTGTTTAATCTATGTAACTATATTCTATCCTTTAGTACTTGGTGTTTATATTGTGTTCTCAGAGATACTGACTAGTGCTTGATCATATTATGAACAGTTTAAGTAGTTAGCAACTCTTCATTAATGAATATGATGCTTGTTCATATGTTTTCTACAAACCAAATATATGCAGTGTGATAATTTGATTACACAAAGCTACTATATTGATTTTATTAATACTGTAAGGGACCGGTCCATTGAACAGCCCAAATGACTGTATAGGCCCAACTCATGCATGTCTTTCGCTACCAAAAGCTAAAACAAAAAAAAGAAACAAGGAAACAAAGAAAAGGACTCCTGATGGGAGCCCATTTCTTCTCTCTGATCGCGTCAGAAGACAGATTCCTAGAGGCCATTGGACTCCGGCAATCGGTTTGTTTGAGGGCCTTCTTCTCCCTCTAATGAACCCCAATCCACCACCGGCAAACACTCAAGATCTCGGCGATTTTCCATGCAGATGTGCTTGGAGAGATTTGGCACCGGAAGTAAGCTAATCCACCCCAATCTTCCCTCCATGGCCTTCTCTTGGTTCCTTGGTTGTTGTTGACAACCCGATTGCTATTGGAGATCACCAGATTCAGTTGAAGAACCGGCAGCCCTGTTTTGGTATCTCTCCCCCGCTTTTTCCCTTCTTTTTTTCTTCTACCGAACTGGCCACCACCGTCAAACATGGTCGTGCTCGGACTACCAAGGGTCAGACCTGCCAGGTTTGCTTCCATCGAGAGCTGCTGCTGTGGGGGTGGCATGCCTAGAACCCTTCCCCTGTTTTTATTCCTTATTTTCTTCCATGTCACCAACCATCACCAGTTGTGGCTATTGTGAGGTTGTTGCCTTGCCATCATTGGGCTCTGCTGTGGGCTACTGTTGTCAGGCCTGTCCACCCTCACATTGAGAGGGAAAGAGGAAAAAAGGGGAACATCCCCCATTTTGAAGAAGAGAAGAGGAAGAAGAGAGTTGTTCTCTTCTCTCTCTTCTCTTTCCTCTCTCTCCTCAGTCTACATTTCTTTCTCTCTCTCTTGGATTTAGAGGTCAATTAAAAAAGAGAGAGAGAGAAGAAATTAACTCTTTCTTCTTTTTAGCATGATGGATGCCTACTTTTCTCTCTCTACATGGTTTACTGGATCTACTAGAAGGTTGAGACTTTTATTTTGTGAATCCCGATTTGACCTTGGTAGAGAGTCCTAGATTACATTGCAATGATCTCCCACTGTATTGATCTTCACCCTATTTCTTTTGCAGAACACTCATCATTAATAGTGACTTATTGGATTCTTGTTTTATGATCTATTGGTCAAGTCATCTGGATTTGATCTACTCAAACTGCCAAGCATCGTTATCCGGACAACTATGTCTTTCCTCTATTATAATCTTTTCCACCCTGATTATAGCAACTTTACGTATTGGTGTTGGCTATGTGCAGAGGAGCAATCAACCGACGAATAGATGTTAAGCAAGAGAATTGTGCTCTAGTCCCTAAATCATAGTAAATCCTAAATCTTTATTTATTAATTAGTCATATATTAGGTAGGGTTAAGAACTTAGGGATGAGAGTAACTTAGGCATCATGAATTTTGAATCGAGAACTTAGCAATGATTTGTTAATTATTATTGCTAAGGATAGATTGAGGACAAGTCATTTTATATTGATATTTAATTGGACATGTTAGGTATGGATGGGTAGGCATCACATCTAAGTTGGTGGCTGATAGGGGTAAGGGTTCTTGGACACAAACGCCCGTAATATATATTTACTTATGTATTGCATGATTTTGGTTCTTGTCATTGATTTTGATGGATGTGTGATTGCCAGTATGGCTACTTATATTTTCTGTATTATATGCTTTTATTAATGGCTTTTTAGATAGTTTAGATTGCTATATCAGCTACTAAAAATCTAGAAAAGAATATAATATTATATAGTATTTTCATGGAATGATTGAGATTAATAAATTGATGATCAAAAAATGGGTGTTTGGACTAGCCACGTTAAATTACGAATAGCCTTATTATGGGCAGGAACATGGCACTGTGAACAGCCTACCATGAACAAGAACATGGCACCAAAAATAGCCCCACCACGGGTAGGAATGTGGTACCTAAGTTTGCCGGTCATAGACCGAAGCATGACCGTGATTAGCCCAAAATCCTAAAAGATAATTGTTCATTGATATGGATCATATTAATAAAACATGGATGATAAGATATGAAGCTATAATTAAATAAAAAGGGTTTTACTTAATGCCATATGTGTGGTATATCACTTTTGAAAAAAATGGATATTTGATGGTATATGATCCATATTTTTGTATATATTGATATTGAATTATACTAGATACTTAACATGAAATTTCGTGTTTTATATTCTCTTTGATGCTGTTTATTTATTATTTTCAAATTATATTCTTATATTAATGTGAGAATGTGGGGATTCTTACAAGGCTGCAAAACTCATCCCTCCAATTCTATTTTTCTATTTAGAGTTACAAAATGTTCATGCTTGGCTGTGATTTGACTTCGTAGATAAAAGGATAAATAGATAGAGCATCATTGAAACCTAGCCGGATGATTGAATTTATAATTATACAATTTTTGTTAATTGTTATGAATTAAGATCATTATTATGTATGAATATTGAGATTGAAACAGATTTTTAGACCAAGCATATTCTCTAGGATCTTTTCCTAGGAAGTGTGCGGCTATGTCGCATGGCCGACCTGGATGCAAGGTTCGAGGCATGACCAATGCTCAAGATTTTTTTAAACTCTAGACAACCACCCGGCAGCCCAGTTGCTCTGCCTAGGCCTTTCAAGGGGCCCACCACCTAGCTGCCTAGGAGCACCTAGGTGTTTTGACAACCTTCAATTCACAATTTTCAAACTCTAACCACCTCACAGAATGCTCTGCTCATTATCAGTTCTTATAGTCATGAACTTCATAATTTTTACATACTTCTAGTGAAACTTCTAGAAGTTGTGGTTGCACCAGATCTTCATTGCATTTTAAGTTGAATTAGATGTATCCCCCAGACAAGACCAATAGAGAACACAGTAGCTCAGCATTGGCAGATAACATTATTTATAAGACATGGAGTTTTAAAAGATTAACAACTAATATTTAAATGAGATCTTTTTAGTCAGTATTTTTTAGATGATGACGGCACCTGTAAAAGGAAGGGATGTGCATGATAGAATTGCAGGTTTCACTACATCTAAGAAATAACGAGAAATATCATCAGACAGGCAGGAAAACATGGTGCGCAAAAGATGAACATACATGACTTGGAGGGATATGTTTCCCACTCAAAAGATCCAGTAGAACTGTTCCATAACTGTATATTACACTCTCTGGAATGACCCTGCCTGAGAAATACACAAAATAAGATTAAATTTATAAATAATAAATTGACAAACACTAACAATATTATTGATTTATGCCATGATGCATAAATACGAACCTTATCTGAAACATGGGAAAATCAGACTATGGAGGAAATTCAAATCCTATACCTTCTTTTACATGTAAGTAATTATTAAAAATTTAAGTATAACTACATAAGAAGATCCTTGGAATTAAACAGCTCTACAAGGAAGCAATATCAGCTTTGGTAAAGCTTGCAAGAAGCTGTGGTGTAGTGGATGCAAAATTGCAAACAGAGAAGGAGAGGAGGATGTTCAAGGATGCTTTAATTGCATATGATAAACTATAGCTTACACAGGACTTAAATGTAATACACAGTCAACCAGAAGAAAATCAAAGCAAAAGGGACTTATCAATTGACTGACCAGTTCGCAAAAACTCTGGTGGAGTGTAAGCTAGGTTGGTGCTGTAACTTTTTCCATCCCAGCTATTTTTCATGAGACCGAAGCTAGATAAATGAGGATCACCATCCTGGCACATGTGAACATAAAGTTTAAAGAGCTTTAAATTCGAGTAAATTAAACAAAACAAAGAAAAGATAATTTTCAGGGGAGAAAAAAAAAGCATAACAATTCAAATCATAAAATCATCATTTTTTTTCCTCAGTCTTGCCAACCAAATAACTTCTGCAGAAATCTGGAAACCAATTTTCAATGCAGACTGGGGACATTTGAAGCCACAACTATAATTTCATTTTCACAAGCAAACTTTACTAGTCATAACATTCTATAAATTTCTGTCAATTGCGATTCCAACTTAAAAATGTAAAATAAACATCAGAGAAATTGTAACAACATGGAATCATCCAACATGATATGAAGTATGCTTATTTATATGTGATTTTACTAACAAAAACATTGTAAAGTGTACTGACTTAAATAAATTGGTAGATCCAACAAATAACCCACTTAGGACTCCCAAAGAAAGTGAAATATTTCTTAGAAGAATTTGACTAAGAAAATATACACAATCCTCCCACTTAAAATTGACCGATAAATTAGGTAGTTGTGAGCAGGTCATCCCATTTGTATGCACAATGACTAGCATGCTAGACCTTTTTCCTTAATTTTAACAGTTGTTTTTAATTTGAATAGTCCTTGTTTAATCAGCATCCAGTTTAGCTTTACTAGTGCACTTGCATTGAACCTGTTACAAAACTTCATTGAAAATGCATTGTTGATCTTGTTTCAACATCGAAAACTCCCCTAGCAATCCCCATACTTTGGCACATGTTTGTATGTTGCTATTCTCATCTATATCCTGTAAGACCCCTTAAAGCCTAATTTGCACTGGATTGCTCCAAATTCTAGAAATTTTTATTCAATAACTTATAAATCTTGACCACGGACTCCTAAACTTGTAACCACAACCTTGTGTTCATTAATTTTTTATACATTATGAGTCTACAAATTAAAGTTACTTTAAAAAGCTACACTGCTTCATCGAACCTCAACTGGTCAACATTGTGGGATCCTCAAGCTGAGTGAGAGAGCACGGCCCCACTTAATAAGGCCCATGGATCCCACTTAGTCCACCTATGAGCATATAAAAATTCAGCTCATGATGTCATATCTTGACATCTCTCTCTCTCTCTCTCTAGCTCTCTATGCATCAAGCCGAGACAACCTGACCAATAATCTTTTAATACAGTGAAAAACAATCTGAAGATGCTCTCTAAACTTATCAGTTTTAGTATACAAAGGCATATCGTCAGAAATAATTGAGGGACAAATGAAACTGGTTATCAATCAGTAGCAGTTGTCTCCTTGATAAGATAGAACTTCCACAAGGCAAATATTGCCCGGACAACATTGACAAAAGAATCCAACAAATGCAGATCTTTGAGAATGCAGATGTGCAACGAAACTATCTCAAAAGTGCACAAAAGCAAAAAGAAAGGGCTTGGTAGATCTACAATTTTAATGGATGAGACTATTTGAAGGACCTTCAAAACACTACTTGTTGATAGTCTACCACCTCATAAAAAGGCATGTCAATTAGCCAATTTCAATTTGCAATGTAAAAAGATGAAAAGTTGTGTCATCATTTTGTGGATGGAAAGCTCTGTTGTTAGAATTGTACGAGTCATGATTCAACTCATACGATTTGAGTCAATTCAATTCGTGGCTGAGTCGAACCGAGTAGGAGAATCGGAAAGCAAAAGGGATTGCACTTGTACCGTGACTCATGAGATGAATCGTCGGAGGAGGATCATCCAACTCCCTCAATTCGAAAAAAGTAGGTTTCCGATCAGTGATTTTGAAAGCCGAGGCATCGAAATCCCTCAAAATCCTTGGAAAATCCACTCGTTGAAGGAAATCAGATGTATTCAAACCCCATCTTGACTTTTCTTCTCCCGTTTCTTCAATTTCTCTTTGTGGCTTCTCCGAGCTTCAATGGCCAATGGAGGAGGCCCATTCTCTCTTCGTCTCTCTTCCCTTGTTCGCGTGATAACCCAAAGCCCCTCGGCCCTCTCTGAGCTTCGTCGTCTTCACCAATAGAGGACGCCCTCGAAGCACCTCGATCCTCTCTGAGCTTCACCGTCTTCATCTTCGCCGATGGAAGACGCCCCCGTAGCCCTGTCATCGTCGCCGTCTTCCCCAAGAGGTGTGGTCAAGCCCTTGTTCGCTGTCCGAAGCCCTATTCGCCAGCTTCAACCAAGAGAGAGATAGGCACGGGTAGGGGCTGGAAGGGATTTAAAAAACCTAATGGGGCCATGGGGATTTTAAGATCTCTCTGAGATCCTCTCAGTTCGATCGAGAGAAGTGGGTGGTCCATTGTCTCCAAAACCATGCTGTTTAAATAAGTTTTAAATTATTTAATCTATTAAATATTTAATAATTCTTTTATTTGTTTATTTATTTATTAGTTTTAGAATATTTTTATTTTTTAATTTATTTTTTTGTTTTTAATAGTATATTTTTTATTGAATCATGCTACCTAAAAGAAGAGCTAAGACTACGGATCCAACTTGGAATCATTGCAAAAAATTTGACGATAATAAAGGGGGTAATGGAAATCGATTGCATCTTATATGCAATTATTGTGAAAAAGTTTTTGGGAAAGAGTTAATAAAATGAAAAATTATCTTGCGAGCACTTATAAGTCATAACAATGTTTCTCCTTGTGCTCAAGTTCCAAAAGTAATTCAAGATTTTTTCAAAAATTTGTTGGGGGAGAAAGAAATTGAAAAAAAAATAGTGATGATGTTGATTGTTTTGAAGTAGAAGAGCCAAATGCAAAAATAAGGAAGGGCACCATGAACTCATTTATAATTAAAGAAAGGAAAAATATACCTAAACAACGGACAATGAATGAAATGGTTAAAAAAAGAGAACCAGTGGTTAGGGATATTTGTAGACTTTTATATAAACATGCATTAGTCTTCAATTTGGTTAAAAGTCCTTTATTTTCTCAAATGGTGAAATCTATTGATGAGCATGGAAGGAGATTGAAACTTCCATCGTATCATGAAGCTAGAGTTACTTTCTTGAAGAAAGGGTTGAATCTTTTAATGAAGATTTGGTAAAATATAAAAATGAATGGAAAAAAGCAAGATGTTCAATCATGTCTGATGGTTGGACTGATGGAAAGAGCCAGTCTATCACCAATTTTCTTGTGAATAGTCTGAGTGGAACTGTGTTTCTCAAATCATTGGATACCTCCAATGTTAGTAAGGATTCAAATAAGTTGTTTGAATTGCTTGACAGCTTAGTAGAGGAGATAATAAAGAATAATGTAGTTCAAGTGATGACAGATAGTGCCTCTGTTTATGTTGGTGCAAGTAAACTCTTAGAAGAAAAGAGAGCATTTTTTTTGGTCTTCATGTCCAGCACATTGTTTGGATTTAATACTTAGTGATATTAGAAACATTCTAGTTTATTTTAATATACTTGGCGAGGCAAGGCAAATTACAATTTATATTTACCATCATACTTAGGTTCTTAGTTTATTTAGAAAATATTCTAAGAACAATAAATTAACAAGACTAGCAGTTACTGGATTTGTCACATCTTATTTTACTTCGAGAAGCATATTAGACAAAAACATTGCTTTAAGCACTATGTTTGTTTCAAAAGAATGAGCAAGAAATACTTATGCATGTAAATTTGAAGCAGAATAGTTCAAAAAATTATATTGAGTAATAATAGATGTTGAAAAGCTACAAAATATTATTTGAAATGTATCCTTCCTTCGGAAAAAGTGTTGAGACTTATTGATGGAGATGCAAAACTGGCTATGGGTTATATTTATGAAGCAATGGATAGCGCAAAAGAACAAATTGGCAAAAATTTTAACAATGTAAATAAGAGGTATGAAAGGATTTGGGAGATAATTGATACTCGTTGGGATTTACAACTCCATAGACTACTCGATATAGCAGCATATTATCTTAATCCTAGGTAAGTTACATTTAATTTCAAATTTTTAATTTCTATGATACTATTAATATTTTTAAAAATATATATTTATTTTTTGACTTCTTAATTATTAGGTTTCAATATGATCCTAATTTTAATGCCGATGCTGAAGTAAAAATTAGATTATTCAAGATAATTCAGAGGATGTATTCAAATATTGAGACAAGAGTCATCATTGATTCACAACTTGACAAATTTAGGAAAGCCGAAGATTTATTTGAGATGGACATGGCGGTATCAATAAAAAATGAAAAACAATAGGATAATTAACCTTTAAATTTTATGAATTCATTTTTAATTATATAATTTTTATTTCTAACTTTATGAAATTTAATTTATCTTAATTTATTTGTCTAGCTCTATGATGGGGGAGAGTTTTGGAGAGTTGTGCAAGGAACTTCAAAAGCAAGCAATTCAAGTACTACGTCTTACTTATAGTGCCACTGGGTGTGAAAGAAATTGGAGCATATTTGAGCATATTCATTCAAAAAAAGAACCGTTCGGAGCAATAAAGATTGAATGCCTTGGTGTTTGTCAAGTATAATATTCAACTTGAGATGAGACCACAAAAAAAACAAGAAAAGGGAGAGATTTATGATATGATATGCTTATCAGATATGGAATCAGATGATGAGTAGATAACCAAATAAGAAGAGCCATGTTTACCGGATAATGTGTCTTGGTTAGATGTAAATGAATGTTTTAATATTGATGAGAAACTTGAAAGCAGGAAAAGGAAGAGAGGTATGCAAGTTTTTTCTATTATTTTTATTTTTTAACTATTTACATTATTTTCTTATTTGTTTTGTTGATTCTTAAAATATTTTTGTAGGACCAAGGAACTTAAATCTTGATAGTAAAGATAAAGGAAAAGAAAAGGTTGTTGAGGAAGATATTGAAGTGATAGAAGATGATGAAGGTGATGAGAAAGAAGAGGATGAAGAAGAAGAAAATCAAGAGATGATTATGCTTAAAGATGATGATGACAATAATGGCAGTGATGACATTAGCCTTGGAAATGATTATGATGATTGAAGATTCTATTTAATTGTTTGAAACTTTGACTGAATAGTTCTGAATTAGTAATATATTTTGAAGGGTACATCACACATGGATATTTACATATGTTTTAGATTTATAGTTACTATTTTAAAGTTAAACTTACCTATATTCTTTAAGTATTCATTGATTAATAGATGGATATACAATTTCATTATGCTTTTATTTTAATATTTCTTTAATTATTTTGTTATACAAATTATGCAATATTGACAGGATTCGAACCCATATCTCTTGCCATGGAGATAAGCATCTTTTCATTTAGATAATGTGATTATCAAATTCATTACATTTTTATTATTTTTATGATGTAAATTTTGTTTTTATGCTAATTTTTATTATTTTATAAATAAATTGAATTTGTGAATAAATCTTACGAGCCAAATTATGATTCGAGTTGCGATTCAAGTCAAGTCATGGGCGATTCATGAATCGTATCCCGATTTGACAACCTAGATGGAAAGTAAGAATTGAAGCTGTCAGGAAAAAAGCAGCTCAATGTTGCATGGATGAGTACAGAGATAGTTCCCTAAGAAAAAGGAAACTCCTGATTAAGCATGAAACTCAAGACATATTTGAAACTGGGTCAATGCAATATATCACAACTTCTTTCCTAACCATTGCTAGAGAGGTTAGTGAAGCATACATTAGTTATTTGCACTATGCATCAAATAAAAGTGACTACATGAATTCATATATTCCAAAACATCGATACTTGATGCAAATTTCAGCATTTCAACCAAATCTAAGTGACAGCCTGGAAATTAAAGGTTTTAAATATAAGGTGGGTTGCAAAGCATCACAAAGAAAATAAAAATATCCAGCAAAATTTAATTAAAGCAATATGCAATTTTTCATACCTCATCAAAAAGAACTCTATATGCATTTAAATCGTGATAGATTTTCCGATTTTCAGAATTACAATAATCAAGTGCTTGTGCGATGTAGTATGCAACTCTAACTCGCATTTCCCATGGTAGTGGCTGCTTATCCCCTAAAAGAAAGAGAGAGAGAGAGAGAGAGAGAGAGAAAAAAATTCATTGAAAATCATGCAAATATTATAATTTCGCAATAACTTAATTAAATTATGCTGGTACAGCAAAAGACTCTGCCCAAAAAGGAATTAATAAGCAAACTCCCTTTCATCAAGCAGTTCTAGACTGTGTTTCAGGCATATAGACCATCTTACATTGTCATCCCTAATTTTAGCCTATACTAACACCATCATCAACCTTCCTCTAATTTATTAGTTTCCAACTCTATGATACTAGCTTTACCAAACTTCTCCACACTAAACCTCATCTCCACTATGTCGATCTTATGTGCATAACCATTGTTTGATTTCTTATTTTTACAACAAAGTTGGTCTTGCATTGCCTTTATAAAATTTAAAACCCTATTCTACTAGTTTCACAGAATGTCTACCTCACCGTGCTCATCTCCGCAATATGCATCCCAAGGGCACTGCTCCATTGTGCTCACTATTTGTATTTATACAATAAAGGTGGTCTTGAATTGCCATTTTGAGGGGGGAGAAAAAAAAAACAAAACGATTTATGTTGATTATCCTACACTTCAAAGCTGCATTTCAACTTCATCTTTACCCCAAACCTACCTAAGACATTCTTGTCTATCTTTTCAATATGCATTCTTCTTTATGATAGTTCCCAAATAGTGAAAGCAATTTGTTTGGGAAATCTTCTATTTCTCATGTCTAACAAGATCAAAAAACCTCCTAAGTTCCCACTAAAGTTGCAGTCGATGCACCTCCTTTATACAACTCCTTTTGGAAGTTAATTCCATGCTTCCAATTTAATGCTTGTTTCTTCCTTTCCTGGCCTTATCAACCAGTAACAGTAACATATGCTATAAATGACAAGTGATATACCCAGTTATGGTGTTGTGTGCATGTTACTGTACATGTTGACATAGCTACCCAAGGAGCAGCAGCCCTTCACAAATCAACCAATTCATGCATAGCCAAGCCCAAATAGAAAGCCCCATGACTAGAACCACGTTTGTGAGCATTTCTTTTTCCTGATAAAATTCAGCTAGAAATCCTGTTTTGGATGGTAGTAGTCAAAATATTTAAAATTGTGAATAGAGAATGCCTCTAAAAAAGTCGACTCCAGTAAAGACCAATCAAGTAAAGACCAATCACAACCAAGAATTCTCCAATCTACCAGCAATACCAGTAACCATCATAGCTTCACAAAGATGATTTGACCACATTAAATTCATCAAACTCTAGAATTTCTTTTTTATTGATGGCCAAATATGTCCTTAAGGAAATGTATCAAAAACTTCTTAAACCATTTTGAGGTCCTTCCTCTTTGCTTAATTTTCACATTAATTTCCTATAGAGGAAAAATGGCTATTGGTCCAACATCTTGGAGTTCAATCAAATTATTCCTCTAAATATTTATCTTATATTATTCCACTTCACAGCCTCTCATGGCTGCATACTCTCAAGTCTGAAGCCGCAATAATTTGGAAGACTATGTACACCTACTTCCCTACCACCATGTTTTCCTCCATTCATTTGATGCCAACAACTTCCATCTCCATCACTATTCATTATTCAGACTTCAATTGATACCCCATCTTGATCATAAGGTTTGTCACACTTCATCATATCATTGCTTCCATCACTTCTCTGTATGGATCTCTTCCTATTTCAGCAAACTCGTCATCTATCTATGATCTCATTTTTCCAATTAAAGTACAAAAAAAATTTCCTGATTTTCTCTTTGTACAAAACGGCCCAACAATGGAAATAGAAGCACTTTTCCATGAAAGCAGTTCAAGATTTTTTTTTTAAAAAAAAAAAGAAAGCCCAAATACTGCTCATAAGAAAGAGATAGCACCATACAGTGGAAGAGATGCTTCGAGAGTGTATCATTCGGCATGAACTCCACTACAAGAAGCCGTTCATCCCCCTCAGCACAGCAGCCTATCAGGTTCACCAGCCTCTTGTGCCTCAACTTCCCCACGCCGGCCGCCTCCGCCTACAAGAAACCCCCCACCCACCAAAAAAAAAGGACATAGAAAAAGGAAATTTTCCGTCATAAAATCCAGAAACCAGAAGCAAACACAAAGAAAAAATGAGAAAGAGAGAGGGATCGGACCACGAACTGCTGGGCATCAGGCCAGGACTGCCTGGAGAAGCGCTTGACGGCGACCACGCGGCCGCCGTCGAGCTTCCCCCGGTAGACGACGTTAGGGGCCTTCTCGCCGCTCTCGGAGACGATCAGTTCGGGGCTGAAGCCCTTGGTCGCCGCCCGGAGCTCCGCCAGCCCGTACTCCTTAAACACCAGCACCTGATCCTGCTCACCCTCGTCTCCATTCTCTTCCGATATCCAAAATGCCCAAGAAAGTTAGCAAAAAATCAAAAAAAAAAAAAAACAAAGAAGAAGGGAGGAAAGCGAGAGGAGCCTACGTGGATCTGGCTTATCGGCGGGGAGGGAGTCGTCGTCGGGGTAGTGAACATTGGAGGTCTTGGAGTGGAGGCAGCCCATCGCAGCCGGAACCCTAGAATCTCATCCACTTCACAGCGGCGACGGCGGCGCAAAGCGGAGGAGACGAGAAGAAGAGCGTTGGAGAGAGAGAGAGAGAGAGGGTACGTGCCTGCGAGAGATGTGACGCCAAGCTGGCGGGGCTCGATCCGTACCGACTGAAAAGAAGTCGAATACGCCACTAAGGCGGTAGCCTGCTCACGATCGACGAATCGTGATCCGGTGGATATAAATCTAAAATATTTTTTAAAATTTTTAAATAATCGATAGAAATTAGAGTTCAAGAAATTTTTTTTTAATTCTCGACTATTAATCAATGTCTTAGTAATATCAAATTTACGTACTCATCAATAAATGGAAAGAAACTACGTGAATGTGAGCATCTCGTATCGAACATTATCGAATGGGATGGAATCTATGATAATAACTACATCAAAATTTATCCCTCCTATCCTTTTTATTTTATCAAAAAAAAAAAATTCAAAGACACGTACTAGATGGTGCGTCATATG
Organism: Areca catechu; assembly: GCA_021397845.1. Lineage (NCBI taxonomy): Eukaryota > Viridiplantae > Streptophyta > Magnoliopsida > Arecales > Arecaceae > Areca > Areca catechu. The sequence continues at coordinate 173,043,963 of CM038052.1, read as the reverse complement.
CAAGTATGCCGCATAAATCTTTTACACGTTCACCCATGTTTAAGATTACAGTGGGCATTTGATCATGATAGTATTTGGATTAAAATAAATAAATAATCTTGCGATAAAATACCGATTCTTAAAAAATAACTATTCATTCTTATTATTTTTAAATTTTTTTTAATTAAAAATTTAGAATAATAATTTTATTTTAATATAATTATTATAGTAAGATTCATTGTATAGAAATAAAATAATCTGGAATAAACTATTTCATGATTTATCATAGAATAGCTATTTTAGAATGCTAAAGATTGGCCTAAATAGATTATTTTGAATGGCCTATCTCAATTTTGATAGCGGTTTAGAAAAGTAAATTAGAATAAAGATTTACTTTAGATGAAATTAAAATAACCAAATACCATCATGTTGCCGCCAAAATCGTGGTGGCCCGTAGCTGCTATCGATGTCGGGTCGCCCCTCGTCTTTTCGGGACTGGTCTGCACTCCAATATCTGCAAAATAGGGTCAGATACTCGGGCCGGAGATTCCGGTGGGGGCACTCTGACGGTCAAGTCAGTGACGATCCAGGGGAACGGATCCTCCTGGTCGAGCTTCTTGAGATGGACTCCATGCTAGGAGGAGTGAATGTGGTGTGAGTAGAATGCAAGTGTGCTGGAGAGGGTGATGGCCGGGGTGAATCGGAGGTGGCTCTCCTATGTGACCTCGACTCTCTTACTTGCTTGAGTGTGTTGGAGTATATCAATTACTATTGTTTGTTTATTTGTCCCCCCTCTTGGGGGTGCCGATGGCTCTTTTGAATCTAGGTGGTTGCTAAACGCCTACCTTGAGATCTCCCCTATGTCAGCAGGCGCATGCGGCGGTATTCTGTGCCATGGACGGAACGTCTTTCTTGGTTCGCGATAGGGGAACCTGTTGTGCGCTCTGACATTTTTTCCGGTCGCTCCGTTCTGGAAAACTTGGCAGGTCCTCGATCGGGGGGCCGCCGCTCCCGAGATTCGAATCTCCTGGTTGACTTTCTCTTTCGAATGGTGCAGGGAGTTGGTGGAGAGCGTGGCGCCTCGTCAGGGAGCTTCTTTCTTCTTTGGTATAAGTGGTAACTGTGGGCAGTTATTACGGCATGGTGGGTGCTCCTTTGCGATCCTCGGGCGACTCGCCGGTGTCCAGGAGGGATGGTGTCGTCCCTTCGGTTACTGGTGCCTTCGTCCGAGATGGAGACCGAACTGGAGAGATAGGGCTCGACTCCGACCCAGAGGGCTCGACCTCGAAGGGGCTCCGCTTGGCGAAGGAGTGCTGAACTAGACTCCAGACCAAGGAGCTCGACCTCGAAGGGCTCAATCTGGCGGAGGAGGGCAGGGCTCGACTTCGGCCCAAAAGGCTCGACCTCGAAGGGGCTCCGCTTGGTGGAGGAGTGCTAGGCTCGACTCTGAACCAAGGGGCTCGACCTCGAAGGGCTCGATCTGGCGGAGGAGGGCAGGTCACGACTCCGGCCCAGAAAGCTCGACCTCGAAGGGACTCCGCTTGGCGGAGGAGTGCTGGGCTCGACTCCGTACCAAAGGGGCTCGACTTCGAGGGGCTCGATCTGAGGAAAGTCGCTCGGCTCCGACCTAAGCATCCCAGGGAGCCAACCTGGCGGATGACGGAGCTCGACTTCGACAAGCCACCACGATATTATGAGGGAGCTCGACCCAGCAAAGAAACCCGAAATGGAGTATTCAGCATAGTAACCTTCTCCGACGTAGCATCTGATAGGTGTTCCACATCAGTGATCCTGTCACATCATATCATACTATTTATCTCCACTTCTATAATATATAATGAGAACCACAAAGACTATGGATGATTCATTGATTTCATGTGATATAATGACACATGAGAAAGATAAGAATTGAGTGAGTACTTAAAGAGTGTCAAGGAATAGCTACCTGAATATTATAATTATGGAAGGGCTTTAAGAATAAAATATATCTTAGACTTATTAAAGTTTCAAATTAAAAATTTACCGGTAATCTAACTTGGATAAACATTTTACATAAATTGCACATATAAAATGGTAGTATATATTAAAAAACAGTAATTATACTTTTATTATTGGTTAGCTACTATTTTATTTTACAAAGCCTGTAAAAGAATTTTATCCCAAACAAAAAAGTATGTAAAAGTTGTCAATATGATGAATGTGCTTTTTGTGATTATAAATATACACTTCTTTGGCCAGTGCTTGCATTTTAGTTTTAGTTTTATACCTTAAAACGACAATCAAACTAAAGTACAATTATGAAAAATATGAACATACAAAAAATTAAGTAATATCTTCAAAATTTATATCATAACAGATTATATAATTGATGTAGGGCCAAAACCCCACCCTCGATATCTCAAGAGTTTGTGGGTTAGGCTTCATCCTTAACAGCCATTCACCATCTCAAGGACGGAGCAGAACCGTCTCATCAAGTCTCCTTCAACTTGGCCGACCCTCAGCCCTAGCAAGAGCTCATCTCACCTTCGATGGTCAAGCTCTAGTACCTCTTAAATAGGCCAAAGTCACATCTCGAGACCCTCAGTCCCAATTGACCCTCGATCTCGATGGAAGGACTCAATCCAATCCAAGATCCTTGTGCCCAAAGGTGGTAGAGCTCTCTAATAGTGCCCTTTTGGGCAATCTAAGGAAGAATCAGCCAATGCTAATCTTCATCCACCCTATTATGTGATCAGAAGGACAAATCCCGCAATCAACAATAAATTCTCGTAATTAAGGGGAGCATGACTAGCCCCATAGTGCTTCACATCACGATTAAGAAACATGGCTGGCGATGCAGAAGAGATAAATTTTTTAATTAATTGGAAATAAATATTCTAGGCAAGCAAAGTGATTCTCTGATATCCCACAAGACAAAATCTTCAGACCTATCATTTATTACCACACCCACTGAGAATTTTTCTCTTCTTAAAATGTCCTTGTCCCTGGCCTATAAAAAGGGGTTTCCTAAGAACCCCCAGGGTATATCTCCATTATGCAACATCTCTCTTCTAATTTCATTCTTCTTTTTTTCTTTCTATTGCCTGCCTGACTTGAACATCGAAAAGTCCTCATCGGACCCGCCTCAAGCTAGAACTTTTTTGAAGGTACAATCCATGAGTACCACCTCTCTAACGACCTCCAGTGTCTGGGCTAAAAGTAGCAACAATATATTAGCATTAAAGGAAGGGCCCTAGCCTATATTTTGGAAGAAATATCGAGTGAATCTCCATGCTATCCAAAGGCATGACTACTTGGTGATCCAGCACCACTACCACCTGGTAGGCCAGCTAGCCTGCCAACGGTCACACCCATGAATCCCAAGTTGGTGCTAATCAACCGGAGGGTCAAACAGAGCCATATCGCTTGGAGCAACTTTTCTAATAGATTTATGCATTAGAGCTGCAGTTCAGGCTATCCAACACTAGAACCAGGCCACACCAGAGGTGTCGCAACTAGAGCCCACCCAGGTGACTCTACTTTGCAACCAACCAATACTAAGGGTGCTATAACCAAAGCAGCACCAACCTCCCCCTTATGGAGTCCCAAGCAGGAGGGGTACACATGACATAGCATGCCTGAGAGCCCTAGGCAAGTAAGGAGGCAAACTCTCTCACCTTGGTCGAATGAGAGGTCGATGCCAACTTGATCACCACCACAACCATTCAAGGCACATATGGCTAAAGATGCAGAAGTGGATCGCAAGCTCTAAGAGCTAAATCAGCACATCGAGGCTCTACGAGGTGCGGTCCCTAACAAAGATGAGGGTCTCAACTTTAGCATGGACCCACCCTTTGGAGCCCATATCATGAAGGAGCGAAGCAACTATTGAGGCATTTCAAAATATCATAGATGGAGATTTTGATAGATCCACCAATCTGGTGGATCATTGGAAAAGTTTCAAGGCCCTAATATTCTTCATGGAGCCACTAATAGGTTTTTTGTATCGGACTTTTCCTTCCACTCTCAGGAAGGCAGCCAGATATTGGCATTCAAGTTTAAAGCCAAATTCTCTACATTCTTTCAATCAATTGGGTCATTCCTCGGTCTATAGCTTATTTTGTCAATAGGAGGAGGTTGCACCAGGATTCTAATTCATTGATTAACATTAAGTAGGGAGAGTAGGAATCCCTCAAGTATTATATGAGCTGGTTTAATGAAGTAGCTCTGAAAGTGTACAACCTAAATTACTTGGTTACCATGATCACTATAAAATGTGATCGACAAAAATGTCCATTCCTTTTCTCTCCGAAAAAGAAGGTACCAACAGATTTCTTAGAGATGCCTGCCAAGGTAGAGAACTATGTGCATGCCAAAGAGACATATAACATGTACGGTTCACCGTCTACTCCAATGACTAAGGAGAGGCCTCTAGCCTAAGGTTTTGATCGAGGGAGGATCATGGGAAGGGAAGGTAGAGAAGCCGATCCCCTCCATGACACCAAAGAACTCTCTCTTAGATCTAGCACCACCAGAGTTCTTCAAACTAACTTTATGTTCCACTACCTAGAAGGATTGATAAATATACTCTAAATTCCCATGTGCTCAAATTTTGAGGTAATTATCTGATCCAAAGAGGTTGTGGATGAAGCCAGATAGGCAAAACCCAAATAAGTATTACCTCTACCATCGTGATCATGACTCCAAGACGAGATTGAGGAGTTCTTTCACTATGGATGATTGGATAGATTCCTTCAAAACTGGAGGGAGAAGCATAATATCTAGGATGCCCCACTATAACTTCCGGAGCTACCATTGAGACTAGAGGAGCCAATCGATCGCCCTGCAGCAAGGAACGTATGTCGGTACTATCATCGGGAGACGAGCAAAAGAAGTCGAGGCAAGCAAGAGGTAGAGGCTCAAGAAAGTCATCACCTTTACCCGAGCCAATGCTTAAGGAGTATAGTACCCCCACAGCGATGCCATGATTATAACCTTGAATATCACTAACTATGATGTACACCACATACTTGTTGATAATGGAAGTTCGATGGATGTGTTGTTTTATGATGCTCTTATGAAAATTAACATTTCTCCTGAATAATTAGAAAGGCTAGATGGACCAATAATTAGGTTCTCAGGGAGCCAGTTCCTATTGAGAAAACAATTATGCTACTAGTGATAGTGAGAAGTGCATCCCGACGGTCCCGAGTGCATTTGACTTTTACAATTGTGAAGACCTCCTTGGTATACAATGCCATCTTTGACCAATCGGGATTGAATGCCCTCCATGTAATAGTTTCACAGAATTAAAACCTAATTATTGATCGATCGGGGTTGAATGCTCATGAGGTTCCCCACTTCATGTAGGGTTGGGGAGGTGCGCGGGAACCAAACCTTGGTGAAGCAATACTATTTAGTGGCCCGCTAGGTTAAACCCTTGAATACCTTCCCGGTTGAAAGGTTGGATACACAGGATGAGCTGGCCAAGGAAAGGGGAGAATTAGTGGAGGATCTCTTAACCATCCCCTTACATGATGGAAATCCACTGCACACTATTCAAATTGGCTCCAAACTAGACGAAGCTACAAAGCAATAACTCATTAGCTTTTTACAGAAAAATGCTGTCTTCGCTTAGTCCCCTATAGATATACCCGACATTGAGCCATAAGTGATCATGCATACCTAAATGCGGACCCTACCCACTAGCTAATAAAATAAAAGAAAAGAAGTTTCACCCCAGAGCAACAAAAGGCCATTGTCGATGAAGTACAGAAGTTGATTGATGATGGATTTATTTAATAAGTCAACTACCCTGATTGGCTAGCTAATGTCATACTAATAAAAAATATCAGTGAAAAGTTATGGATGTGTATAGACTTCATGGACCTGAACAAGACATATATAAAAGATAGCTATCCACTCTCCCGAATTAACTAGTTGGTGAACACAACGGCAAGCCATGAACTTCTTATCTTTATGGATGCATTCTCGAGATACAACCAGTCTATATGGTACCCAAGGATGAAGAGAATGCCTCTTTTGTTATTGACCGTGGTCTATTTTATCACAAGATAATGCAATTTTGATGGGGATCCAGGGCAGGTCCGGGTATTTTTCCATTTTTTCTTATTTTCTTAGATTTTTTTAATTTTTTCTATTCCCGCTATTCTGACTATCCCCGCTATTCTGGTTTTGTTCTTGGTTTATCCCCGAGTTATCCCAGCCTTATTCCATCTCCTGCAACTTCTCCCGTGAGTTTTTTTTAAAGTTTCGAACCCTAGCCCACCGCCCCTCCGGCCCCAGATCCGGGCTGCCCGCCCTCCGGCCGCCCCTGTCGGACCGCCGCCGAAGCTCACCGGCCCCCGCCCTTGCCGGAGAAGCTGCCGCCACCCACGCCCGTGGGAAGCCGAACGGACGCGGAGGCGTCCGCCCGCCACGGCCCACGGTCGCCGCCGGGCCGTTGCCTGCCGCCGTTCCCGCCGCTCCCTGCCCTCGCCCGGCCGTCGGTGGGGTCTGCCGCCGCCCACGCCCGTGGGAAGATGAACGGACGCGGGAGGTGTCCGTCCACTCGCGTGCGGCCGCCTGACATCGCCGCCCACCGCCTAATGCCGCCACCCGCCTGTCTGCCGGACACCGTCCCGCCGTCCCCGGCCTCCCCCGCCGTCCACCGGCCATTCCCGTCGCCCGGGAGGTCTCCCATGACCGTGGGAGACCAAACGGCATGCTGGGCGTGCCGTGCCAGACCATGTGCCGCCTCGCCTGCGGCCGTCGCTGGCCGTCCGCCGCTTGCCGCCCGCCGGCCCCGTCCGCCGCTTGCTTTCCGATCACTCTCCGTGTGCTCCGTCGGACGATCGATCCTCCGCACGGCCGTGTGAGGAGTTTGCACGGATTCTAGAGCAGTCCAAATTTCAGAGCAGCACATTTTCTGGAGCAGATCATCATGTCGACACGCTTCTCAGAGCAGATCAGCACCACTTTTGATGCAACACGAATTTTGATATAATTTATTTTTCTTTTTTAATTTTTTCAGGGGCTAAGAAACTGAGGGTTTTGGTTTTTCTATATAAAAGCCCCCTCTCCCCCTGTAATAGAGAGAGATTTGATATAGATTTTTGGGTTGGTTCTGGTTCTGGTTCTGGGCTGAGGCCCGTTTTCCTTCGTTCCCTGCTGTGTGAATTATGGGTTCGATGAGGGGTGTGAGGCGTTCCCTGCTGTGTGCATTATGGGTTCGATGAGCACCCTAGTTATCCCCTATCTCGTCTTCTTTATCCCCTCGTGTCCTTCGAGAGTCATCCTAGCGCATCTATGTGAGAGCCCTGCTGTGTGCATTATGGGTTCGATGAGAGCTCAGGGTAGCTGGTGCTGTGACCCCTTCGGGAGGGTAGCTTTATGCTCAGGATAGCTGGTGCTGTGATCCCTCGGGAGGGTAGCTTTAGGCTTTGATCCATAGCTTTCTGTGTGCGTCCCCCGCTAGAGTGAGTCTCAGGACCATGAGTTCCAGTTCCCGGTTCCCCATCTCTATCCTTCCTTTGCCACCTCCACCCAAAAAATTGAAAACAAAAGAGATCAGCTGTCTTAGGATTTTAGAGTCAGTATGCCCTAATCCCGGGAGGCTTCTTAGCCCTCCCACAGTCCTAGTTTGTTTTGTTGTTTCCTTGTTTTTCAAATAACCATGTTACATCGATTTTTCGTCCCGCAACCTTCACTGGACCCCAATTCTGTCAGATTATATTCGATTCGGACCATAATTTTTTCGCGTACCCTTCTCACCACTAGTGAGTATGTCAGCCTGACACTACTAAGACGTCGGAGTAGTGCGCTCTCTCGCTATTCCGATCACGTGTTCCAGGAAAATTTCTGGATTTAATCGAGTCACCTGCTAGGATCATGCCTCAAATCCGTGATCGGTGAAAGGTGAGGCTAAGCCTCTACTAACCGGGCTATCGCCTTAGCAAGGATCATGCCTTGAATCCATGACCGGTGAAAGGTGAGGCTAAGCCTTTACCAACCGGGCTATCGCCTTAGCAATAAAATGATAAGAGATTAAGAGAGAACAAAAGTGGATCCACACAAGTACATGCAACTATTCATCCTCCGCCTTCACCAGCATCTTGTACAGCATATGGGATGAGAAAAAACCGGAGCAGAGCTGGTGGCAGAGATGGAAGCGCTTCCATGCAGTGGAGGAGTATGTAGAGATGGGCACTGGGCCGAGCCGCCCATGGGCCGGCACGGCCCGGCACGAAGCGGGCCGTGCTTGGCACGGCATGCTTGCTACAGTAACAGGCTATGCCAGGCACAGCCCATAATAAGGGGCCGGACCGGGTTTAGGTTTTCTAGGCCACGGGCCAGGCACAGCACGGCCCATTAGGGCCTAGACCGAGCCCGGCATGGCCCGCCCCTCTTAAAATAAATGAAAATAAAATTTTTATTTATAAAAAATATTTTTTAATAAATTAAAAAAATATCGGGAACTAAGAATTTATTGATATAAAGCCACCATAATGGTGGGGGGTTTGGCATAGACCCCTACCAGTTTATTAATTTAAATCAAAATGTTACATGAAAGGAGGGGGACTAGGCCTGACCTCCAGAATAAAATAAGAAAGGAGAAAAAAATAGAGATGACTTACTTTAACCATTTTAAAAAAATAATAATGTATAATTATAAAAATTAAGAATTAAAAATAAATGATCAAAATCTTACTAATTATTAGTAGTGTTTATATCATCATCATCAGACCGTATCTCGCTTCATGCTGTCCTCTTACCTGCGGGGACTGGGTTCGAACAACAGCTCGACCTTCGTTAGAAGCTCGACCTTAGCTACGAGTTCGACCCCGGACGGGAGCTCGATCTTGGACGGGAGCTCAACCTCAGCTAGGAGCTCGATCTCGGACGGGAGCTCAACCTCAGCTAGGAGCTCGATCTCGGACGGGAGCTTGACCCTAGCTGGAAGCTCGACTTTGAATGGGAGCTCAATCTTGGCTGGGAGCTTGATCTTGGACGGGAGCTTGACTTTGGACGGGAAGTTAACCTCAGCTGGGAGCTCGATCTCGGATGGAAGCTCGACTTCAACTGGGAGCTCAACCTCGATCAGGAGCTCAACCTTAGTCAGGAGCTCGACCTCAGCTGGATCAAGTGGCATTTTTCGCCACCTCATCACTTAGCTATATCCGACATGAGCACCATATCTGTGGCTCGCCGCATCAACTGGCATTTTCACCGTCTTCGTAATATGTATGCATCATGTAAATAAAATCATTGCAGCTGTCATGTGCTTCACAGGATCTCAATAACGAAGTTGCCTGAAGAAAATAATAGTTCCCCTTCTCAAATCAATATTCCTCGTTTGTTTAGTCTGATCTGAGTTGATTGTAAAAATTAAATGTACAATTATAAAAAGTTAAGAATTAAAAATAAATATGCCCGTTTTATGACAGTTGGGAGGGTTAAAATAGTAAAAAAATCAAAAAATACCCATTTTTTAGCTGTTATGGGCCAAACGGGCCGTGCCAGGCCCGGCCCGGCCCGAAACGGCCCCAAATGGGATGTGCCAAGCCCGGCCCGACCCGTAACGGGCCCAAACGGGCCGTGCTAGGCCTTGCCCATTTTTTTAAAAAAAAATTTTAAAAAATAACTTGGCTAATGGGCCAGCGGGTCATGCCTGACACGGCCCACCACCATCCGGGTTTAGGACCATGCCGGGCCTGACTTTCAAGTTAAACGGACCATACCAGGTATGACCTGTTTAGCCATGGCCCGATGCCCACCTCTAGGAGCAGGAGGGGCAAGGGGACAGATATAACTTGATTTGCTTTCTGCAACAACCTAATTATTGAGATGCAGACCATGTGGCTGTAGCTGAAACCAATGATGTTACACTACAGCGATAAATATTTCACATTGTATTTTGTGGTTACTCTAATAAAGATCACCCCTGATACTGTTTAAAAACAATCTCAGCTCTCTTGCCTTCTTCTCATGTTCAGGAGACAAATCATTTTCTGACTCGGACACATTAATCACATCCAGATGCTGGTCAATAACCGTCTGACATTTTGCAACTTGATAATTTTGCAAGGAGGGGGGCCTTAGCCCTTGCTTCAAAATCCTAAACTTCTTTTTTTTTTTTTTTTTAAATTTAAAAAATAAATAAGAAAAAACCACCAGGTAAGGCATGCAAGATTTTCGGTAATGGACCATCTAATATACATTTTTTGATTTACAAAATTAATCGATAAATCATGACCAAGAAATTTAACTACGTGCTGCCATTGTTGAAGAAAAGTTTGACTCTCAGTATCTAAGAAGACAACGGCCTTATTAAATTTCTTTTCTAACAAAACTATTTCAGCATCAAAAATTTTAGATATTTTTTTCGCGATATTTGCTTGGCCCTTGGACCACCAGATCGGGACCAATTTGCATGTGGAGGTTGGGGTCCTATAGGAATCGGACCCACACGCTTCCATTCCCGTGATAACACGTGCCAGGCACTGGCGCTTACCTCAAGTGGACCGCACGTGCCAAACACTGGCGTCATGTACCTTCTTAGCTCCCCCGGCAAGGCCCCGAGGCGTCCATCGTGTCGCCGACACATTCGCCGGTTAGACCGCGACGCCACTCGTACGCGCAGGATCTGGCGATTGGTCGCCCACCTCCTCGTCCCAGCACGCTAGCTTCCTGTGAACCCTTTCTTCCCATTTCCATCGATCGAGAGAGACTGAGAGAGAGATGGCTTCAATCGTATTTGCTGCCTCCGCCGCCCCTTCCGTCGTCTCCCGTCGTCTGCCGCAATTCGGGGCTTCTGGCGAGACCGAGCTTTCTCGATACCGCTTCTCCTCCTCCTCCTCGCGTATGGCCGTGGTTAGTACTGCTTCCTCTCCTCCTCCTTGTTGTCGACTAGGGTTTAACTTCTTAGCGTTTTAATTTTATGCTACTCTATAACCCTGTTTTCTTGAATGAAATAAGGTAGGCTGGAATTTCGAATTTGATAAGGGGAAAGTTTAATTTTCTTGGTCATGTATCATCGTTTGATTAGATTTCGTATTGCATCGCAGCTTCTCGGGTGTATATAAATGGAGTAAATATGTTCTTTTGATCAACTGATGTTGTTGTTGCGTTTTTTTATTTTTTTATTTAAAGTTCGTTTTTCCTCCCATTTTTGTTGGATTTCGGGGTGGAATTTGTCTTATTAATACTGATTTTTTTAGGTTTATTTGAAATATGATATTTTATTTTTTATTGTTATTTGATTGAAATTTAGATGCCGAAGTAGACTTTGTAACAAGGAAGATGTTACTATGGCCCTGCTGAAGATATGATCATTCTTCTGGTGTTCCGGTGATGATGCATGTTGTTTGAATTAACCAATCTTCAAATCATACAAATGGATGTTTGCTCGTGGTCAGACTCAATAATATCCGAGAATTCGTGGAATGAGCAATTTTTGCTTGCTAGTTCATCATTTTCTCCCTGATGTCATATTAAATTCTTCTATTTTTTTAAGTCTTACTTACAATAACAAGATCCCTAAAAAGATTAAATAAAGAAAATGGAAGACGTATAATTTCAAAATTTACACCTTCACCTGGAACCTTAATCTATGAATGAGTTTTGCTTCATTTTATCTGCATCTATTTATAATCTTGACTTTTAGTGAGATTGTTATATTTGTCTTGCTTACGTAACAAGGGGATTGGAAGTTTCCATATTCCAGGATCGGCAGTGATATCATCTTTTGAATGAAACTGAACCTCACTAGGATGGACAGAGTTTGGCTTTGGAGCCAAAACTGTTACTAGTTATACAGGATTCATTTATAAAAATTTAAAAAGAAAATGAAATGCTTGGCAGGTGCAGTCATGCTCACGTGTTCTTTATGAAATGTCTTTTAGCTCAAAATTCAGTAGTATTTATATGTGCGCATAAATAAAAATTAACATTATTAAGTATGTATTTGTTAACAATCGTGTCTGTGTCTGTAAACAGAGATGCAAATTGCTTGAGCCACTGAGGTCTGACAATGGAGCACCACCATGTATTCCAATCCTTAATGATCGGACATTACCTGGCCTGTTGACAACACCACACCTACAAGAGATGCACAATAAGCATGACACAAGGCTGCGTATCTTCTCGGGCACTGCAAATCCTTCACTTGCTCAGGTAACTTTATTAATAATTTGCCGATATTTGCTTTTGGTTCAATAACCTGGGTAGGAAGGCAATTCAGAATAATATGCTTTGAACATGAGATAAGTTGTATGAGATATTAATTTTCTTTAACCAAAGATCTTGAGCTTTAATATTCCTATATGTTCTAATTATCAAATGGTTACATGTCATTATGTATGCTTAATTGATACTGTGATATGGACTCATAACTAGAATTTTAGAGAAATGGATTTTCTCCTTGTGTCAGCCTGGGATTCTATATCCCGTGCTTGTTGCCTGGTTAACTTTAGTTTTTCTGCAAGCTGTCTTGCTAGATATCCTATAGCACAAGTAATTCAATAGTGACCCAAGGCATTCTGAGCGTTTCTTTTTCTTGGGGATTTGATAATATGGGTTTTGCATCCAGTAGGTGTTATATTTTGGTCAGAAGAGATATTATAATTGATACTTTTCTTTTGATTTAATTTGGTCTTATTCAAAGTAAAGTATTACCAATATTGATATGGAATATGCAAACTAAATCATGTCCATTTGGCTAAGGGATCTGCCAGTCTGTAAAAGCAAGGTCAGTTATTTTTATGGGAGTTCCAATTTCCTGTGTCATGTATTTTGTTTCATGAGTTGGTTTTAACCAGTGTTGCATGATCATGGACATGAGACTGGATTCGGTCACATATCTTAGTTTCTATTTGACAAACTGGAAAAGAATGTGGGGATTTATAATTTTTTTTAAAACACTTTTTTTTTGCAATATTATAGAATGAAAATACAGTAAACAGGAGATCTATTAAAAGATAAATATTGGTGGCTTGGGAGCAATGGGGGATTGATGCAGCAGCTCTTATAACTATTATGTCAAATTTCTGCTACAAAACTCAATGTTTGACATTTCTGTTTTATTAATTGTTTTACAAAAGAAACCCACACAAAAATGATTGGTAGTTGAAGTGTCATACTTTTATTGCGGCTGTTATAGCTGGAACAAGCTATTTTAATGCTTTTATTTTCACTTACCATTTTGCACTTGAGGCCATGTGCCTGGGTAGCAGCTGCTTATTATAATAGCTAATGGCTAAATGGATGTCGAATGGGCTGTAAAATGGCTACCATTAAGGCAACATAGGTATTTTGTCCCTGAAAAATCCCAACCCTCTTGTGAATCATGGATCTAAGACAAAGTTATATAAGGGAATGGCTAGCTATGTTCTTTAAATCTGAGTTGCTGCACATCTTCCTTTCCTTAGGGTCAGGGAAAAGCAATGGATAGTGGAGGAGAAGGCAATGAGCAGTGGAGGCAGAAGCAGAGGGATTTTGGATTGTACCAATTTTAGGTTTCCTTCATTTTAATCTCTCTTTCCCCTTGCTTCCTCTTTGTTTCCATGCCTGCTTTCTTCTATGCTTGGGTTCAGCAATGAGCCATGTTGGACTCACCTTTGGAAGTCCGGCTTTTCACTAACTCCAAGAACCTGATAAGTCCCACATCCCATGCATATCCCATGAGTTTAGTACTTATCAACATGCAATATGTATCAACAAATCCTTTTGGGGCTGGACTCTCGTGTTCGGGAAACGCTGGTTCTGCTTCTCTTTTGCCATCCTGGCAGATTGTTTCTGCTCTTTACAAGGTTTAACTTATCTGTAGGATGCCATTTTCTTGAAGGCTGATCTCCTAAGACAAAGCTTTACATATTTAAAAGGAAAAAAGAGCCCCTTGTTGTAATGTGGAAACATGATTATTCCTAGACTGATCATATAATATAAGTATAAACTGTCCAATCTTTCTGAAAAATCAAAATGAAAACATCAATTTAACCACTTTCCATCAAATTTCGTATAAAGAAACTATAAGGCAGCTGCTATTGGCAAACTGCTATCATTTGCTGTGCTTAACTAGAAAATAACACCTATGATTTGGATAAAACTCTAAGCATGAGGCTTGTTTAAGACTTAAAACACAAATAACTAAATTGCATGAAGTTTGGAAGCTGTATGCATTTGATTATTTGATGCTTGTATCATTAATCCAAGATTTAGGTGCTGATTCTTGTGTTATCATGAGGACCTGAACCCAGATTAGAAATTCATATATGATGTTACCAGTTGGTGAGGGATGTGGAAAGATTTGTTATATGGAATATGTGCTTATTGTTCTGAGATCTGCATTGACAGATTTAAGGGTTATTAGTTATTGAGACAGTTATAAAATTTAGCTGAAGAAAGGGTTCCGTATTCCTATGATTGCTGAAAAGGAGAAGGTTTCTGATTATTGGGGGCTGCCACTGTATTATATGGAGCAAATATGCTGTGAACAAAGTCGGTTTCTGTGGTTTCTAATATATACATCTTGGTTTAGCTTTATAAAAAGTTTAAGTCTAATGATTCTGGTTTGAATGGTAAGTAGGTTTTGAATAAATAGTATATGTAATCTGAAATGGTTTTGAAAGCACAAGAGTAGAGATGGAAGAAAGAATGGAGAAAGAAAGAAGAAAGAAAAAGTACACGTAGTCTGATGTGTTTTTGAAAGCACAAGATTGGAGGAGAAGAAGGAAGAAAGAATAGAAAAAGAAGAAACAAAGAAGAAATGGGTGACCCTTCTTGGTTCACCTCTAAAGTTAAAACCTCTTGCTGTTTTCTATGGGATGCAGTTTATGATATCTGTATATAGCAACTGCTTGTCCTCTCGAGGGTGCTGGGTCTTCGATGGGCTGATGATATCCTCTGTTTCCCCTATTTCTATGTTGTACTACCTCTTTTTCAATTAGACAAACTGGATATTGGCGAACTTTATGCCTCTGGCAGACTAATTGGGCTAACTCATGTCCCTGGTGCTTAATTTCAGCCAGATTTGAGCAGACAAGATGACATTGGCTTAAGCCTTGGTTGTCCCATTGACATCCCTATGAATACTAAAGCATTTGATTTTGAGAGTTAATTGAGTTTGGATGGGATACATGGATCTTGGCAGGTCTTATCAATTGGATATAGTGTAAAATAAACCTTTGAATCAGCTTAAATGCTGGATTCTTTTCTGTACAATATAAAAAGGATTTTAGTGTATATAACCAACTCACCCTAAAGCTGTTGAATTTATTATCCATGTCTGCTGGCATACTTGGCTTGGGATGAATTCACGAGTATCTCTTCAGAAGAAGGCAGTCTTTACAGTTCTGCACAAAGCTCTTCAGACTTTTCTTCACTGGGGCAATTTGTGTGATGGGAAAGCATCAGCCACAGAGACTCATTTGCTTACCCCTCTGTTGCCAAGGCAACATAACTGTCATCAGGGGTGATCTGTATGAGTTTGTATTTTGCTTGACACCTGTACATTCCTTCTGCCTCTTGTAATTACCACTCCTTTTAATTTTAATAATTCTGGGGGAATCTATTCACTTCCTCCATTTGCCTTCATGTCTGGCATTGTCACATGGATGTGTGGCACAGGTTTCAGGTGTCCAAATCTCTAGTAGAGCTGGACATGGGAACCTTAAAAAAAATCAAACATAAGGAGACATCTATACTGTAAAGATGTTTTTGTAAATTTGTAGAAATTTGTGTCTAATGAATAGTTTGATGGACTATTTTCTCTTTTTTTTTTTTTTTTTATAGAATTGACAAATCTTGCTTATGTTATGTTAGACTTGAAAACTTTTGGGTATTGATGTCACAAGGTGGTAGATAACCATGTTGAGATTAGTGATCTAGGGTTGCCACCAAGGTTTGTTGTACCGGTTGGTACCATATCGTGATGTGCCAGATCGTACAGGTGGCTGGCTGGCATGGTTTCGGTGTGAAAATGAAAAACCAGTAGGAGAGAGAAGGAAAGAGAGGGAAAGAAGGGGAGGGAAGGAAAAGATGGGGGTGAGAGATCCTTCGGAGACCTGTTGAGGCCATCGGAGGGCCTGCAACTTGGGGGGGAGGAGGAGGAGGGAGAGAGAGACAAGAAGGAAAGGAGAGGGGAGAGGGAGATAGAGCCTTTGGAGGCCTGCGAAGGATGATGGAGGCTGGAGTCGGTGGATCGAAATAGGGGGAAAGCCCCTGTTTTTTTCTTTTTGTGTATCAGGTGAAGTTTGCAATGCTATTGTCAATTTCACTAATACCTTCTTTTTTTGTTTTGCTGACTCAGAGAAGTCAGCAAACCTATTGCCAACTTCACTAGAGAAGTCAGCAAACCTGTTGCCAACTTCACTTATATGAAGTTGGCAATGGGTTTGTTGGCTTCATTGAAAATTCGCAAAAAAAAAAAAAAAAAAAAAACAATAGCAAAGTCGGTAAAGTCCTTGTGAACTTCACCCAATAAAACAAAAATAAAAAAATGAAACAGGGGCCAAAGCCCCTATTTTGATCGAACGAAAGCCCACCTGTGCAGCAGCAGTGGTGGGCTTGACGGCCCTTTGATGGCCTCTAAAGGCCCTTTTTCTCTCTCATTTTCCTTCCCTTTCCCTCTCTCTCTCTCTCTCTCTCTCTCTCTCTCTCTCTTTCCTCTCTTTCCTCTCTTTCCTTCTCCCTCTCCTGTCTTTGTTGTTGTGGTCTTGGATGAAGCCCACCTCCTTAGCAATGCTGGTGGCAGGCTCCGGAGACCGTTTCTCCCTCTCTCTATTTTCTTTTCTTCTCTCTCTTTCTTTTTCCTTCTCTTTCTTTCTCCCTCTCCCCCTCTTTGTTTTGTTGGCTTGGGCTTGGCACAGTCCGATACAGTCTTGTACCAAACCGTACCATCAGCCGGTTGGCATGGAGTCCAGTTCCGAGTTGGCGAACCTTCACCAATACCAAATCGATATGCACTTTTGTATTGTACCAACATTTGATACACCTCGCTATTTTGTATTGTATCGTGTACCGACGTTGTAGTACGATGGTACTAGTACAAGATCCAATACTAAGACAACAAACCCTGGTTGCCACAATCGTCACACTCCTCTGCATGCTAAGCAGACATTCTAGGTCCAAGTCTTGGGTGGTGTATCCCAAAGAATTTGTGCCCAGATAATTTAAATCTGTCTCTCCCTCCCTTTCTCTCTTAAAGAAATAAAAAATAAAGGTAACAATGTGGTTGATGCTTTGAAGTGTCACCAAGTCATGAAGCGTTCAAGTATCTGCTGGACATTTCAAAAAATCCAAATGTTGAAGGGCCCGTAGCCCCATGCAAGACAGATGTTTGAAGGGCATTTTGTTTCTCTCTGTTCATTATGTACTCATTAAAACTTGTATGCAAGCTCTTGAATCATCTTCCAAGAAATAGACATCTTTTTTGGTTTTTGTATCTTGCAGTCTTGTCCTTTTGATTCTGCTATATGCCTGTTTCTTTAATTGTGCCTATTTTTGGATAATTTACTAATGGTGCCTCTTTGTTTTTGCCTTTCATGGTAGGAAATTGCAAGTTATTTGGGTCTGGAACTTGGAAAAATCAAGATAAAGCGGTTTGCTGATGGCGAAATTTATGTTCAGTTACAAGAGAGTGTTAGAGGATGTGATGTATTTCTTGTGCAACCAACATGTCCACCAGCAAATGAAAATCTTATGGAGCTCTTGATAATGATCGACGCATGCCGCAGAGCATCTGCAAAAAATATTACTGCAGTTATACCTTATTTTGGTTATGCTAGAGCTGACAGAAAGGTAAAATCTATTTGAATATGCTAAGTGAATTAGATATATATGTGCTGCCAAGCGCAGTGGTTCTCTTGGCAGCAATTTCTTTTTCAGGAATTGTGATTGTCATTTAAAGTCTGTGCAAAACTCTTATCACTGGTCTGATTTTTTGTTTCTTTCGTCTAGTAACCACAGATAAAGAATTAACTAGTTTCAAGATTTGATTGTCAATTCCCATGCTTAGAGCAGTGTTTTTATTGTTCAATTATCTTTGTTCTGATGGAGCATTATGAGTTTTATTATATCAACCTAGAGCATTTCACTTTTTATTTTCTCTTTGATTGGTAATATTAGTATATCACCTTTCCTTTCTGTGTCTGATTGTTTCCTCAGACTCAAGGGCGTGAATCCATTGCAGCAAAACTTGTAGCAAACTTGATTACAGAAGCAGGTGCAAACCGTGTACTTGCTTGTGATCTTCATTCTGGGCAGTCCATGGGATACTTTGACATTCCAGTTGATCATGTGTATGGTCAGGTATTAAGATTTGATCAGGTCATCTGGATAAATAGTATTAGAGAAGCCCCTTGGTTTAACAGAAATTTAGGCCAGCTCAGTTATTAGATTTATTCAATGTGTTTCCTTATTTCAAATATATGTTCTAATTGATTGCATTCGCTGTTTTGCATGTGTTCAGCCTGTGATACTTGATTACCTGGCCAGCAAGACCATTTGTTCAGATGACTTGGTAGTGGTCTCTCCAGATGTTGGAGGTGTAGCCAGGGCACGTGCTTTTGCCAAAAAGCTATCAGATGCACCCTTAGCCATTGTGGATAAAAGGCGTCATGGACATAATGTTGCCGAGGTAAATAAGACTAGGTTATTTTGATAGATCTTTATCCAGTAAAGAGACCTGGTTGTGACATAAATCATTGTTGCCTTGTCTCTTTATATCTTGCATTGAATAGTTATCTTATATCAGAAATTTAAGCAAGGAGCAGAATATCGAGAAGTCTTCTTGACATTCTATGGAACTTGGATATGTAGTTAAACCCACTTCTTTTATTTTGTATTATATATTTGAAAGCTTGTATATGTCCATTATCTATTGTAAGTTTGAAATGCTCCAGAATGTTAGGTTTTAACATTTCTTATATACTTGGTTATATTCATGGATCCAAATTGGTTTTTACTTTCTATAATAGTCTTTGGTAATGGCATTTCACTGATGGATATTTAGTTGCATTGTTTGGTTCCTTGTATCCATTGTTGCTTCCTTCCCTCCATCCATGCTCTAGACTCTTCCAAGTCTCGAGAAACCATTATGGTTGCAACCTTGTTGCATGAGCTTAAATTGTGGAACCAAGAAGCTAGGTTCTTCTATCCTTCCAGATATCATGATGGTTGCTTTTCACTCAAAGTCACCTCGATTAAGGACTTCATAACATTTAGTGGTTGACTTTTAGTTTGAAACCAGTTGTAAAATGTTCTCAAGACTTAAGGATCATATGGATAAGAATTGTTGGTAAGGTTAAAGTTAGAGCTCTCTCCACTGCACGACATGTGCTGCCACTTCTATTGATGTCCTTTACTTTTAAAATTATGATATTAAATTAATAGATATAAATCGTCATTTCTGCAGGTGATGAATCTGATTGGTGATGTTAAAGGAAAAGTAGCTGTAATGGTTGATGATATGATAGATACTGCTGGTGAGTTGACTCTTATCGATGAGAAAAATCTACACCATTGCTTGTAAATGCTTGGATACATATTTTGATGTTGATTTTTGTAACTTGAATGTATGGATCTCCTCATCTGTTTGAGAAGATGGATTTGAGACATCAAGTTTGTCCATCCTTTTCATCTGATAGCCTTTTCTTATTCATGTGCTTCCCATTATAAGCAGCTGTTGGTTATTGAACAATATTTTTACTCCTGCATGTGTTTTACACTAAACTTTGATTTGTGTGGATTGCTTTCTCCTATGTGATCTTATTTTTGTTTCAAATTGGAATTTTTAATTGCTACTTTGATGAACCTAGGAACAATTGCAAAAGGTGCAGCTCTATTACACCAAGAAGGAGCAAGAGAAGTTTATGCTTGCAGCACACATGCTGTTTTCAGGTGTCTCTTTATTCCTTGAGAACAGAACTTAGTTATTTAATTCTTGAGAGAGCAAAGTCTGCAAACCTTATATTCCTTAATGAAGAATTTTATTACCGCGGAGCAAGTATGGTGTTTATTAGTCTTTCCCCTCATGCATGGTCATTTGCCATTTACTTCTATTTTTGTTTTAATGGTGACTTGGACATCTGACAGAATCAACAGTACTTGAGCCAAGATAATACTTGGATAACTTGTTGGGTTGTTCAACAGCTGTATATACTCTGTAGTCACATCTTTTTAGTTTTTTAAATTTGATACTTCCCAATAGTGATGCACTAGCTTCAGACCATTCTATTTTGTAGCAGTGCACCAACCAACATAAAGCTTAACATGGCAAGGATGAGGAAGAAGAGTCCAAAAATATTCGGAGTGTTACAGTTAGATGTCAGCAAATAGGCCACAATTGGTTAATTGGAGAAATTACAAGCCACATGAACCCAAAAAGGCAAATGATGGCATCTCAGCGGTTGGGCCAGGAACATGCAGGGATGAGGGGACATATCATGCAACAAAACTCCTCTCACCCATCCAAAGGAAATCCCCTTGAATATTGTTGAGTTTATCAGTAACCTTCACAATAATTTTTATTATCCTTTTTTTTCAAAAGAAAAAGAACCTTTGATTGATTTATAATTCTTTTAATACTCCCAAAATTTATGTCATTTCTTCCTGGAAACTGTACTGACTTGGGAAGAAAACTCATGCATTTGTTTTTTCCAAAAAAAAAAAAAACAGTGGTATCTTTTTTCTTGCGACTTTATATGGGTGGCTTATTGTTTTTGTCTTTATGTATTGCTTCATTTCTTTGATTTGCTTGGTCATGCTCTGCATCACATTAAATGGTATATACTGTGTATTATCCAGACATCTATCTGTTCATTAACCATTTCTTAATTGTTCTTGCAGCCCTCCTGCAATCGAGAGGTTGTCAAGTGGACTATTTCAAGAAGTTATAATTACGAACACTATCCCTGTGTTGGAGCAAAAGAATTTCCCTCAGTTGACAGTTTTATCGGTGGCTAACCTTTTAGGCGAGACCATCTGGCGTGTTTATGATGATTGCTCTGTGAGTAGCATCTTCCAGTGATAGAATTACTACACCAATTTACTTGCCTCCTACATCCCCACCCTGAACATCCCCCAACACCGCCCGCCCTCCCTGCAAAAAGGTGGGGAAAGGGGTGTGGGGAAGAAGAAAACTCGTGCTCCAAGATTTGTTTCGTTTTATCGACTGAAATCCAGCCTACACAACTTTATGCATGCTTTACTTTTGCACCTCCAAAATTTTGACCATTATTTTGCATCCATAGCAACAAACAGTTTTAGTTGTTTTATTGCATTTATATGGCAATTTTTTCTTAGTGTAGAATAATAAATACAGTGCTTCAAAATCAGCTGTTCTGAGAGTCGCTTCCTGTTGCATTTTTTTGCTGACTGCCAGGTTTGTTATGAACCCTATTCAAGTTTGGACATTGACTGATCTCGTTGAAGGTAGAAAGTGTTTTCAGCAGTAGCAATTGCCTTCATCTAGTTCTCCTTGAATTTCAAGTGCATGAATATTATCTTTTGTTTTGGTCACATGATTAGTTTTGTCCTACAATATTCCTGCCTGGAGTTTAGTTTCTGAAAGGTGATAGTTTCCTCTTATGGCATGCGAGCTGCATACGGTACCATCTCAATGATGGGTTGCTGCTTACAAGGTTAAGAACTACATGTTGGTGTTTTTTTTTTTTTCTCCATAGGTATTTGTGCACATCCAATTCCGGTAAATAGGTTAAGAGAAGATTTTGTTGCTTGTTTGCATTAACCTGTGCCCATGCTCAGGGCAAAATTGTTGCTTGAATCTGTATGGGATCTATATGTTTCACTCAGACCTATGCTTTTGGTATTGACATGGTTTAGTTGGTAAGCGTGATATGCCTATTTGGGGGCGAGAAGCCTATATTTTAATGTAATGTTTTGTGAGGATAGCAGTGTAGTGGTTTTATACTAAAGTTTCTATCAAGAAATCTCCTTGGTTTTGCATGGAGAATGAAATGATGAATAAAGGTAAGCCTATATTATACTGTAATGTTTCGTGAGGATACAAGTGTAGTGGTTTTACACTAAAATCTCTATCAAGAAATCTCTATGGTTTTGCATAGAGAATGAAATGATGAATATAGGTTATATCCTGCTGTTCTTTTTATTTAAGGCAATTGAGTAATGGGGAAGCAGGCTTTGATGGCATCTTTTGGCTATGATTAGGGTTGGAAATGGGCCGGCCCAAAAGTCCATTGTTTGGAGCTGGGCTGGGCCAGCTCAATAAACTTCGGGCCGACCTGAAATTGGTTCAGGCTGCGGACGAATTTTTAAGCATTTTCGACTAGTCTTAGGGTTGTAGAATAGAGTCCATTTAATTTTTGGGCCAAAGGGATCCCTGGATTTGGTCCAAAAATTTTAAAATATAGTCTTTGGGCCGGCCCAATAGATTTTGGGCCGGTCTATTTCCAGCCATACCTATGATACAAAAATTTATATAAAATGCATGTTGTTCACCATTGTACCGGATTGTCTAATCCAAGGGAACGCATGCTATGATATATTAACGTTAGTGGTAACTTGGATACAAAAATCCTGTTGTCGACTCTTATTGATTGCAATGATACAAGTGTGGAATTCATTTTCTAAATATTATCCAGAAAATATTAACTGAGAAAAATATAGCTTCCCAGCTAAATCGTTTGCCTGCAACACAAGTGGTTGGTGGAGTGACAGCGCAGGATGTGCTTTTGAAATCAATCAGAGAGATGGAGGGAAGCTACAAATGTGGAAGTTGAAGTCTCAAAAAGCGTGAAGCTTCGCAAGTGCCTCTACTGTCACAAGCGCGGATAAGTGTTTGATATTCGTCTCTCCGTTGAGAAATTGACCGGCTGAAGAGCAGATCAGATCAGAGCCCCCCCCCCCCCCCCCCCGATCAAGCAGAACCTGCCACGAGAGAGCTTCAAACTCAAATATGCGATCGCTCCTTTCTCTCCAAATACTCCGGCGGATAACGGAGAAGACTATCAAACATTTGCCGATCGCGTTCGTTCAAGATATCATTCTAATGAAAATCCCGGTTGTCTGAAACTTTTTCAGGGATGTGCAAGCGGCTGCCTTTCAAAAAAAATTTGGGAAACAAATGATCTCGGGATTTCTTGATGGGTTGATCAAGGTGGGCAAAAAGGAGGCCCATGGATGCCCTATTTTTTCTTGAAGATTATCAGCGGTCAACTGTTTGTTATTTGTACAAAAGCCAGCTAAAATCTTTGACCTTCTTGGGTATGGATAAGTTTCCAACCAGCTAGTGCTAACGAATGTGTGATGCCTTCATATTTTAGTTGTGAACAGCCATGAGGAATGTCACTCCGAAAATCTAATGTCGTTTTCTTGAGAGGGTCTGAAATTGTTAGTGATTTGAAGAAGATTTTTGATACTCAGTCTTAGCATTAGAGAGTTCGTTGGCTATCTAAAAACTCAGAAGGATCAATACCATAGGTGATGACTTAAATTTGCTTTTGAGCCACCATGAATAAGTTCGGGAAAGTATGTTGGAGCAGCTGATCTCGATGCCACCTGTCGAGCCAGAATGATGTTAATTTACCAGTATGGATACTTTGAGTGGAGAATGATTAGAAGAGAACATGAAAGTGGGAGGATATTCTTCCAAAAAGGAGAAGCTCTGGGATCGTAGTCTTTGGGCAGTTAGGGGGGAAGGTATTTTGAGTAATGGATGCTGAAAACCAAATCCTTCCATGATCCATTAATGTCGTTGTGTAATTTATACCACCACCGTAAGAATAGAGTTTTGTTCGTCATGCATAAATTGGTGATGCCCATGTTGCCAAAGCTCTTTGGACGACAAACAGGCAACAGCAGTCCACTTAGCAAGGTTTTTACTCTCTTTACCCGAACAATTATTATCCCAAAGGAAGGGTCTGCATAATTTATCAATCTTTTGAATGATTGGTAAAGGTATTCGACATACCGGCATCCAAAACATAGAGATATATAGATCTAGGTACTGATTGGGTTGCAAGTGATGT
This sequence comes from Areca catechu, assembly GCA_021397845.1. Classification (NCBI taxonomy): domain Eukaryota; kingdom Viridiplantae; phylum Streptophyta; class Magnoliopsida; order Arecales; family Arecaceae; genus Areca; species Areca catechu. The sequence continues at coordinate 173,020,000 of CM038052.1, read as the reverse complement.
TATTCATGAAACCACAATAGGTTTTGATCACCCTCCACCATATCAACCATTCAAATCAAATCTTTTGTTTTGGACTATCACACCTGAATAAATTCTTATTTAACAAACATAATTCCACTTCGATTTTTTAATTACTTGGTGTTTTTCACCAAATAACTGAAGTCCAACTTTGGACTGCTTTTGTTTTTGACAAAATCCTTTTTATTCCCTTTTTTTTTCTTGTGTCAAGTAATTTCTTTCTTTGTTTAAGCCAAAAAAAACAAGAGAGAGAGATCTTACCTTGGCAATTTAAAAAAATCTAGCTTGTCATTTGTTCATGCATGAAACATAATTTGACTCACAAACAAATTTTATTACATAACAATCATCGGCATGGGTATTTTGGAAACAATAGTATACACACAATTAATCTCAATCCACTCTACCTTATTGGAATATAGTATTTAATTTCATCTTTCAAAAGCCCTAAATTTGACCCTATAAATGGACCGGGCATGGCTGAAAAAATTTGACTCATTTATGTAACCGGGCTTTTTGGCCCGGCCCATATAGCCCATGGACTCAATAGGGTTAGGGCCAGGTCAACCCATGGACCAAGAAAAAAAATACTTTTTTAAAAAATAAATATTAATTTTTTTTTGTATAATGTAATTATAATATTAATAATTATAATTTTAAAAACAAAGAACCCTCTGCCCCTCAGCCTCTCCTTTCTCCTCTCCTCCGCCATCATCGTCCCCACCCCGACGGCCCGACCTCCAGTCCGCTCCCCGCCATGGCGCCACATAGATCTCCCAGTCCGCACCACTCGCGGCGTACGGCCGCTTTAGCTCCGGCGGCACGCCGTCTCCCTCCACCTCTGCCATGCATCGCTCCCGAGTCTCGGCGTCGTACACCTTCACCTGCTCGATGCCCATCCCCGTAGTTGATAACCACGAGCCTCAAGGAGACAGCCCCCGACGAGGCGACAATGGCGCTCGCCCCCGTCCAGCCCTCCCACATCCCCTCGCTAGACCCCCGCCCGCGGCGATGCGTAGAAGGGCCACCGGCCCACCGCAACCCATCCGTCGCATACATCAACCGCCTCACCAGTCACCATCGCCGCATCGTACCGCGCCATCCTGCACTGCATCCCTGCCGCCGGCATCCACCATCGAGATCCCTCCATCACCACCCCCTACCACGAAGATCTGGCCTCCGATCTCCGGTCTCCCCGTTGTGAAGAAGGATCACGAAATGGGCCGGCCCGACCCTAGTCCACGGTCCACATAGGGCCGGGCCGGGCTGGGTTTTCATGACCCATTTGTACAAGTGGGCCTAGCCTAGCCTGGTTCATATAATGTTAGCCCATGTGGGTTAGGGTAGGGCCGGGCTAGCCCATATTGACAGGTCTAATCAATTAGGCTATATCTTCCGCACATAAGAATGATTGACGTTTTTTATAATGTTGACAATTTAATTTCATACTATATAAATTTTAAAGCATTTCAAATTTATTTTATTTATTTATTTATATAAATATTAACATTGTCGTTATCATTATATATATATATTTTTAATAAATGAAATGAATGAGATGGATAGCTATCATTCCTAAACATAATTATAATAACTTCTATTTAATCAAAAAATATTTGACACAAAATAATAATAATAAATTAATTTTTTATTATATTAAATAAATATATTATTATTATTATTGTTATATGATTCAACGATGGATTTATGCGAAGAAAAGTGATTTCTTCGTATAAAATATACACCCCCTATCCCATCGATCTATCAATACCATCCAAATATTTTTATTTTAGGTAAAGCAGGTGATTCAACCAACAGTCCTAGTGTGAATACATTCAAAAAAATCAAAAATGAATACAGTCTCTAAAAGGCAAAGGCGTTTCACCGAGATGAGACCAAAACACGTGGTCAGAATGGCGAGCCACAAAAGAAGTGATCCAATCAGCCACCGAATTAGCCTCCCTTTATACATATCTAACAAAAAAAGAAGAGCAACCTCTCAGCCATAGAGCAATATCCCAGAGCATAGGATGGGTCGGAGGAGATCGGACTGCACCCATGATCCAAGATATAACCGTGGTAGAATCTCCCTCAATAACAAGATGGTCCCACTGGAGAAAATGCTGAGCATACCGAATCCCTATCCAAACCGCTGTGAGCTCTGCCTGGGGGACAATAGAGTCAACAAGATGGCAACCCTTAGCAGCCATAATATCCAAACTCGAGTCTCAGATCACAAAAGCAGCCACTTTCTCAGGGCCTCTGACACTCCCATCAAAATTGACCTTGACATACCTCGGAGGAGGGGGTTTCCAAGAAATAAAAACCCTCAGGGGTACTCGAGGAGCAAAACTGGAATCCTAAGTCTCCGTGGAAGTCGCAGTCACCATCTAGAATTCCTCCATATGAGCCCGAGCTCTCTCAGCAATCACTCTGAAAGAGCATTTTGAGGAACTAAAGACTAAAGCATTCCGAGATAGTCATATATGATAAGAAACATAAGCAGGATAACTTGGACATGAGGCGACAGAACGTGACCTCAAAATATCCAGAAAGATAAACACCATATCCCTAGACTGCTCTGCCATGTAGAACCCAACCTCCCTCCAAACAGTCAACACCCTCGGGCAAGTGAATAGAACATGCTCAACGGTCTCCATGTCCACCTCACATGCTAGGCAGGAAGGTGGGAGATGAAATCCTCTAGCAGAGAGGAGTGCTCTCGTAGGGAGGTGCCGCTAGGTAACTTTCCACAGGAACAAAGCCACCCTAGGGTGCACCCCTAAGGACCAGATCCATCCAACGTGACGAGCCCTCTGCTGCTCCGCACTATACAAAGGATATAAGTCCGACAAGGGGACTCTAGGCACAACCGACAACGTCCATACACAAACATCAGTGCAGGGGTGAGATGGAAGGGTAATAGAAAGGATCCTAGCTCCCAAAATGCCTCCAAATGTTCGGATGACCAGAGAAGAATTCCATTGGGATCCTACCCCAGACAAGAGGTCAGTAACTGTCCTGATATCATAATAATTCATAGCAATAAAAGTTGGCCACTGGGCTAGGGGCACCTCCGAGATCCATGAATCATCCATGAAGCTGATCAGTCTACCATCCTTGATAACCCACCTCATCTGGGAAATAATAGCAGGGGCCCTCTGAGCCATCTCTCTCCACATAACAAAACATCGCCAGGAAGTACTCTGATCTCCACCCGTCAACAAGGAAAGGGGCCCATACCGTATCCACATTAAGTTCATAAGCTCTCCGGACTCAACATCAGTCTCATGATATGCTTTACAATCAGGGCCTCCCTAGTCACCACCAATGAGTGAATGCCAGCCCACCATCTTTAATCGGCTGACTAACCACACTCCACCCCAACAGGTAAACTCCCCGATGAGAGATAGAAGAAGACCATAGAAAGGAGCGGATAGCTTGCTCCACTTTGAGGATGATCGACTTGAGGACATTAACATTAGATAGCAGATACACAGGGAAAGAATAGATGACAGACCTGACCAAGGTCAACCTGCCCATAGACGAAAGAGCTTTGCCCTGCTAACCCTCCATCCTATCCTGAATGGACTACACCACCCTGCGACACTCTGACCTCCGAAGTCTCCCTCCAGAGATAGGAACACCCAGATAATAAAGGCACTGATCCTGAGCAGCAATCCCCAAACACTCCTGAATCGAGCAGCATAACCGGATCGGAGTCTTCAGGCTAAAGCGAACCTCCGATTTATGGAGGTTAACCCTCTGACCCGAAGACAAACAATAGTGCTCAAGAACCGTCCTGAATCCCACCACAGTCGAAAGAGAGGTATAACCCAATAGAAGGCAGTCATCTGCGAATAATAAATATGAGATCAGGGCTGCACCAGGAGCAAAGTAGTATGGCTGAATAGTCAAGTCCCGCACCATGACCTGTAAAGCTTGTGAAAGAGAATCAGCACACAAAATAAACAAAAGAGGAGAGAGGGGACAACCTTGGCGGAAAACGATACTATAGTGAAAAAAGTCCGAAGGAGTCTTATTGATGAGAATAGCATAAGCAGGATCCAAAATGCAAGCCATAATCTGGTCCACCCTAGCCTAATGGAACCCAAAAGTCCCCCAAAGCAGACACCAAGAAACTCCACTGCACCTGATCATAGGCTCTCTCCATATCCAGCTTGATGGTCATCATCGGACTCCTAGCCGGGGCCCTCTTCAGATCATGCATAAACTCCTGAGCTATAAGAATGTTGTCAGAGATACATCGACCCCCAACAAAAGCCCCCGCTCTGGAGAGATAGGCTTGGATAGAATAGGCTTCATCCTGTTGGCTAGACACTTGGCATATAGTTTGTATAAGATATTACATAAACTGATGGATCGGAAATGACTCGGCTCCGAAGCATCTGGGCACTTAGAAACAAGAGTAATGAAGGTTTGTTTCCAGCTATTAGGCATTTGACCTAAATCAAAAAATTCCTACACAGCAAATACAACCTCCCTCCAAATAATACACCAGTATCTTCTGAAAATAATGGAGGAAACCCAACAAGACCTGGTGCCTTGTCCTTATCCATAAACCATAGGACAGACTGGATCTCCTCAACATAAATGGGGCTAAGAAGATAACCATTCTCCTCCAGAGAGACCTGAGCCTCGAGCTGAGAGAAAAAGAAGGGAATGGGGTCCTCCTGGGGCCCAGCCCATCTAGAAGAAAAGGAGATGATCTCCCGTCTAACCTCTCCATCATCCTCCACCCAACTACCCCCCGACATCCATGATGCCCTGATTTGGTTCCTGTATCGTCGAACAACAGTAGCCTGATGGAAGAAATAGATATTTCTATCCCCCTCCTTCAACCACTGCACTCTAAACTTTTGCCTCCATATGATCTCTTGCTGACTTAAAAGGGAGTGGTGCAAAGGCAAGAAATGTCGAAGAGCTGCCAAATCATCCATACCCAGACCTCCTTCCCTATCCTCCCTCTCCTAGAGGGCTTTGATGGAAGACTCCACAGAAGACAAAGAAGAGAAAATATTCCTAACCTTTTCCTCATTCCACCTAAGAAGCCGGTGCTTAACTAAAGAGAGCCTACAGGATATCTGATAGCGCACATCTCCCCGAATGGATAAACTCCATACCTCCTTAATAATATTCCATGAACCAGAATAAGACAGCCAAAACTTTTCAAATCTAAAGGGGGCATGACAAGAGACAGATCAAAATGGAAAGGAGAACCGAACAGTGGTCGAAAGCAATCCTCGGCAGATGGCGAACGTGATGGTCAGGGTGCAAGAGGAGCCAATCAGGAGTAGCAAACACCATATCAATACGCTTCCAGACTCTAGCTGCCCCCATCCTGTTGTTACATCAAGTAAAGTGAGGCCCCACAAACCTCGCATCCACCAGCCCATTAGAATTTAAGAACTAAGCAAACTCCCTGGAAGCAATATCCTCCATAAAAGGCCGACTCCCCCTCTTATCCTAAGCAGCAAGCACATAATTGAAATCTTCTGCAACCACTATAGGAACACCCTGGTTTACCAGATTAGAAATTTATTGCCAAACTGTTCTCCTTTCTTTATAATTAGTGCTTGCATACACCCCTGATAGTAACCAAGTGGACCCCTATTCTCCAAAATGACAATGGACACCTGTTGAGAGCTGCGGTTGAACATATCAACTCTAGCTATCCCCCTGTGCCAAACTACAAGGATGCCGCCTGATAATCCCTGAGATTCAATTGCATAACAACCCCAATCATCCTGAATGGATGTCAAAATCGATCCAGAGCAAGCCCCAAAAGCCCAGTTTCCAACAAGACACATAAATTAGGGTTATACAGTTATCCCAACCTACAGAAAGTAGAGTAGAACGAGGGCTTTCCTGCCCCCTAAGATTCCATACCAAGATCTTCATAACAGCAAGATAGAAAAAGAAAACCAACTCACACTAACATTCCTTCTCCATGGGATTGGAAGTCTCTGACCCTCTTGCAAACAAGGCACTCTTCAATTGCTTTGCAATCTCCTCATGGCTAGAACTTTCTTCCAAGGCATCCCCTATGGGGGCCTCTAATTTTGGATTGACCTTGCTCTCTCTGAAGGAAAGCCCCTTTTCTTTCATCTGACTAGAGGACCCTCCACTTGCCTTAGGATCTCCCCGTGTAACTGAATTGACCACCTGGGAACTGATCTCCATCGACTATCCCTGGAACCTTTGCCCTAATCTAAGAATAACAGCATCTGGACCCACCACAGTATCTTCAAAGGTAGCCTCAGTTGGAGGAGTGGCACCCGGCCCAGTGGGAACAATAGCCCCTACAATATCCAGACTTGCAGGCACTGTAGCAATAGAGCCAACAGCATCCGATGAAGGAAGAGCAATAGAGAAACCCATAGAGTCAATCATCGACCTGCTCACATTGGTCACCTCCACCAATCCCCCTCCAAATACCGGATATCCCAATGCACCAACCAAACCCCCGTCAATACCCCCACCAACCATCGCAGGGACAGAAGACGAAGCAGACATCACAGGCAATGCAGAAGAACCAGCATAGATAGAACTTACCACCGACATTGTCAAAGAGGAACCAGACATCAAGAGACCAGAGGACACCACAGGCAATGCAGAAGAACCAGTAGAAAAAGAAACCACTTCCTTGTTTGGGACACCCACATTCCGACCCCCACCCGAGCACAAGGGAAGATAGCTGACCTGATCGAAGCCCGGAGAAGCAGAGCACCCCATCGAAGAAGCCACTGATTGCTTAGGAGGAACCGGAGCAGCCTTGATGGTAACTTCTAGCTTCGGTGGGCTTCTCGCTCTCTTTGAAGATCCAGAAGAAGGGTTAACCATAGCTACATCCCGAAACCCCCTACCTTCACTATCACCCAACTCCATCTTATCCCCCAACAACCTAAGAGCAGAGAACCCATTACCCTCCACCGAATCTTCCTTAGCCAAGTCAGCAGCACCGAAACTAGGGGACCAGGATGAGTAACTTTATCTGCCAACCGTCCAAATCCGACGGTGAGTTTGGGGGAGAGGAGACGTATGCTGGGGAGCTCAAGGGGGAGAAGAAGGGCATGAATTAGATGAGTTAGGACAACCCTCCTTGTGCTTGTCTTACTCCTTTTTCCCTCTCACCGGAGCTCTAGGGGTGCGAGGATGTCGGACATGGGACGTCACTAGCCAGGGACCGAGTTTGGGCCGGCTTCCACCATCTGACCCACTGGGCTCATGCACCAAAGGACATGGCCGATCCCCAGATCCCTCTCCCTCCTCAACCACCACCTCAACCGACACCCCACAGACATGAGCTTTCACCGAACAAGAGGAATCCTCCAAGAACCCGCATCCATCTTCTGAGTGACCGATCCTACCACAGCTAAAACATACCACTGATAGGTTCTCAAATAAGAACTACTGCCAGAAAAGCCCATGTCTCCCCTGCACCACAGCCCCAGGCTTCAACGGCACATCAACTTGCAGCTCCACCTTGACCCTAGCATACCCGGTCTTCCTGAGATTCTCCATGAAATCATCAATGACTAAGGGCTTCCCGACCTCCGTAGCAATAGCCATAATGGCATTCTTGAACCAGAGCTCCACTGGAAGCTCCAGTAACCTCAACCATACCACCATTTTCTGGATCAGGCGGCAGCTTGGAATTAAATCCGGTCGCCACGGCTCCATCGCCAACAACTACCTGGCCTGAACCATGGACCACCAGAACGAGCTAAAGCGCACTCCCCCTCGTTCTTGAAGCAGAGAATCAAGTGGTCTTCAGCTAAAGTGAACACCTCCGGCTCTTCTTCCAGCTTAAGCTTCATCTTAAACTCTCTAGCCACCTATCCCGCTTGCATCCGACAACCAAGACTCCTTACGAACATTGACCTATCCTTCCACTGGCACCGGGACTCCACCTCAGAATGGGGAAGCTCCAACACCCTCGAGAAAAAACCCTGCAGCTGCTCTAGCTCCCCCTCCGAAATCCGATTGGTCATCCATGTAGCTCCACAGTGAAAGACCTAAACAACCCGAGACCACGAGTGCTCCTCCTCAACTGAGTCTGGAGGTCCACTACCATCCTCCTTCCGCCACTTTCCATCATCCGCCATGGCTACCGTCGATGGCACCGAAGGCACCGAAGGTATTCGATCGAAAATCTAAGCGAAACTCAGTCCCTACATGACTCCCAAGTCACAATCTGCCACCACTGCCGAAGCGACACCTACCACTCTCAACAATTTCGAGTAATCTTTCTAATGTCCAAAGATGTACACCGACTAACATCCTAGGATCTGCTTAGATTACGAATTTTTTTTAAAATAATATTATTTTAATTAATAATTACAAAAATAGATTTTTTGAGTATTATTTATCAAAAAGGTGATTTTTTAGTTAGGTGGAAAGTGAAATCGCTGGTGCCACCTATGATTTCTCTACCTAATTTTTTTTCCATTTTAAATTTAATAAAAATAAAAAACAAAAAAAATTACTAAAAATTTTTAAATTTAATAAAGTTTTTTTTAAAAAAATAAAAAAAAAGAAAACAATTATATGATATTATAATAATATATCATGACATTTTATATTCTAAAATATAATAAATATATTAAATTATATTAAATTATATATTATATATTATAATATAGTATATTTGTTGATGTATGTATATCAAACATGGCGGTGGCGGTGCTGTGTCAAGTATTATCGGTGCAAATATTTTTTTAATAAATATTTACCAAATCGGGGTGGGTTGAAATAAATTTACCAAACTAGTGTAGTTTGGCATGGGTGGCAGCCACATCAAAAGTTACGGGTTCAACCTGCAGCTTTAAATCTCAAAATAATAATATTTAAATATTTAAAATAATATAATAAAATTAAAAATAAAAAATTAAAAAAATTAAAAGAAGTTGTAGGTACGACTTACAGTTTTATCTTAAGTGAAGCCGCAGGTCGTACTTGTGACTTTATCTTATTTTGTACCTTCATTTTTAAAATAAAAAATTAAAACATATATAAGTAAAGTCATAAATCGTTACCTCAATAATAATATAAAATATTATAATTATAAAATAAAATTTATTAAAATATATAATAAATAATATAAATATTATAATAATATATTATTATAAATTATATTATAAAATATAATTAATCTAATAAATATTTTATAATATAATATAAAATTTATAATTTAATCGATGCCAGTCTAGTCGCCAGTCCGGTCGCTAGAACGATCGCCAATTCATTTACTGGGTCGGTGCCAGTCCGATCATCAGTTAGGTGCAAATCCGATCGCCAGTTCGGTCACTAGGTCTAATAGCCATCCGGCTTCGGCCACTGGTCCAACAACCAGTTTTGCTACCATGTTAGTGCCAGTCTGATTGCTGGTCAGCCGCCAGTCCAGCCACCGATCTGATAGCTAGTCCAACTATCGGTCTAGTCACCAATTCACCACCAATCCGATTGCCAATCCAGTTGCCAATCCAACTCCTAATCCGACAACCAGTCTGGCTGCCAAGATGGTGCCAGTCCGATCGCCGGTTTGGCCACCATTCTAGCCACCGATCCGATAGTCATTTCCGTCACCAGATTGGTGCCAGTCCGGCCACCGATCTGATTTCCAGTCTAGCCATCACCCAACAGTCAGTTTAGTCAGCGATTCGATTGCCAGTCTGGCCGCCAAGCCGGTGCCAGTTCGACCGCCAGGTGGGTGCCAATCCGACTCGAACTGGCGATCGAACTGGTACTGAGTAGAAAATCGGACTGGCATCAGGTTGCCGATCGAACTAGCACCGGGCTGGCGATTGGACTGGTATCGATCTAGTGACCGGACTGGCAGCCGGATTAGCACAAGGTTGACTATCGGATTAGCACCGACCCAACAGATAAATTGGTGATTGACCTAGCGACTAGGCTAGTACTAACTAAATTATAAATTTGATATTATATTATAAAATATTTATTATATTTTATAAAATAATATATTATTTTATAATTTAATATATTATAATATATTTATTATAATATTTATATTATTTATTATATATTTTAATAAAATTTATTTTATAATTTAATATTTTATATTATTATTAAATAATAATTTATGACTTATATATTTTTTATATTTTTTATTTTTTTAAATTTTAAATTTTTTATCTTAAAAATGGAAGTGCAGGAATAAAATGAAGTCATCGGTATAACTTGCAGCTTCACTTAAGATAAAACTGCATGTTATACCTGTAACTTCTTTTAATTTTTTAATTTTTTTTAGTTTTAATTTTTAAATTTTTAATTTTATTATATAATTTTAAATATTATTATTTTAAAATTTAAAGTCGTGGGTTGAACTCATGGCTTCTGATGTGGTTGCCATCCATACTAAACTATACCAATTTGATAAATTTATTTCAACCAACTCCAATTTAGTACATATTTATTAAAAAATATTATTTAAAAAAAATTCAGTACTAACAGTACTTGATGCATCATCGCCACCGTCATGTTTGATTACATACATCAACAAATATACTATATTATAATATATAATATAAATATAATATAATATAATATATTTAGTATATTTTAAAATATAAAATATTTATTATAATATAAAATATATCATAATATATCATTATAATATCATATTTTTTTATTTTCTTAGTTTTTTAATTTTTTAAAATTTATTTATTATTTTTAAAAATTTTTATTATTTTTTTACTTTTTATTAAAATTTGAAATAAAAAATTAGATGAAAAAATTATAGATGGTATCCGTGATTTTTTATTGAAATCGTAGGTGGTACATGCAATTTTTTTTCTATGCTTTCCATCTAACTAAAAAAATTATCTATTTTGGTAAATAAAACTCAAAAAAACTTTATTTTTATAAATATTAATTAAAATAATATTATTTTAAAAAAAATTCAGATTACGGGGAAGTGGGAATGTTTGTGCAGTCACGATCTTCCATAATTAGGGACGGAGTCGATTCTGTTCATGTGCTATCCGACGGTCACGAAAGTGATAGTCCGTACTTCCCAATAATTGCTATTTACGAAATGGTGGGCCCTCAATAAAGTGGAGCGCAACACAAGCTCGGCAAATGTGAGGTGCACGTGGGTGCCACCTCAGCCTCAGGTCAACATGGTCCTTTCGTGGTGCCCTTTAGCAGTTCGGATTTTTATGCTATCGCCTTTTTGTTCGGTTCCTTCACGGGGGAGAGCAAGAAGCCAGAAGGGACGCAGCCATTACAAAGCTCCCATGCCTCTGGCCGCTTTGCTATGGATCTAGGAATCTACCAACTAAACCCTAGATTCTTGAAAGAGAGGTCCCAAAGACGAAGCCAATTCCTAATTCTCGAATCCCTTCCCGAGAATCCTAGCTTTTGTGCCACTATAGTACGTGAATCTGTTCTCTTTACCCTTTGATTTTATATTTGATATAATCTAGTATTTTTCTCTTCTTCCATATTATCCTTTTTTCTGATTAGATTTCTGAAGATATGTTAGAATTATCTGGATTTTGGATGGAGAGTTTATGGCAACAAAAAAGTCACGATCTTTGCATTTGATAAGTTAGCTACTTGATCCATGGAGAAATGGGTACCGTTGCTCCTGTAGTTTTTCTTTCATATATTGCATTTTATTACAATTCTCTATGAAGAAGATCTTGTTGCATAAGGTTTATTCGTATGCTTTTTCCGTTTCCATTTTAATCCTTGGGTCCATTTTTTTCATGTCAATTTTTTTTGATGGATCGCGTTGTACTTTTTCCCCAAAATTCTCTGGAAGTTTTTGGCTTTTTGATAAGATCTAACTATTAGTTACCTTCACATGTAGATAAATGCCTTTCTTGCTGTTCTTCTTCCTGCTTTTGTTTTTGTTATTGGAATTTGATCACACCTTGAGATGTACAATCTATGTATCAAATTCAACTTAATTACATGTATTATGATCTGTGGCTTTAAATTTCTTTATGGTGGCTTTAAATTTCTTTAATGTTAGTTCAGATTCTTAAAATGTTAATCATGATAAAAGTAGCTAATTCTTTGAGCAGCTCGTCAATTTAATCACATATTTATGCCTTTGAAAGGAGAAAAAGAAAATAAAGGGGAATATATATATATATTGAGCAGTCAGGTGGGGCATCTACACTGCACCTAACTTTCTATGACCCACTTGGTCAACTGTGCGTCAATGCCATCTTATCCCAGCTACCAAACATTTGGAGTAGTTGGTCTTTCATTTAGACCGAACACTGAAAACAACAGAAGAACTAGCAAAGGGGATCATTTCATTAACTTTTTTAGTTGGAAGATCACATCTTCCGAATCTCTAATCAGTGCACTTACGATTACCTATGAATATGAACAAAGTGAGGGAGAGTGGTCCATGTGCTATTACCTTCTTTTAGCAACTTTTTTAGTTGGAAGATCACATCTTCCGAATCTCTAATCAGTGCACTTACGATTACCTATGAATATGAACAAAGTGAGGGAGAGTGGTCCATGTGCCATTACCTTCTTTTAGCAACTAATAACCAAGCTGCTTGCCATTAATTGTCATGGAGAACCTCAGCAAGAAACTTAGTTGGATCCATCTTCTCCACTAGCTTAGCAAAATATAGTCATGATCCGTTCTATAATGTGCCTTCTTAGTGTCCAACTCTCATATAACACCATGATTTTTTGCTTTTATGTTACATGGATTCAGTTGAGAGTGACAAGGAAATTGTTCAAAATCATCTACTCTTTTAGTAGTGCATTTTATCTATGGATGATATTGTCCATAAGTGCCCAGAGTGTCACTTAATAGAATTTTGAGATTTGTTGAGAGTGCTTGGAGTAACATTCCTTATGCCATCTGGTGAAATGCATGGAAGAATAATTATAGTTTCCAATACACTTTGAAGAATTGCAGAAGCTTTTTAATGTCATGTGTCACTCTTTTCCTCTGTAAGGTTATATTCTTGCGTATCAATTGTTGTTTGACATATAGGTGAAGAGTATGAAAGAAAGTCCCAAGACAACTCATCCAACGCATTCTTATGCATGAAGTGATTGCTTTGTGTTAAGAATTTTAATTAATCTGTATGTTTCCAAAATAAAAATAAAGGCAAGTCAAAATCTGAAGCCATTAAATTTTCGGAAATGAGACCAATTGCTCAAAGTTACTGTTAGAACCTGCAAAATGCACCTACTACCAGGGATTTGAATGGGCCAGGTCTCCATTGAACTTATGCAGATTTAAAAACAGGCCAGATATGGTCTGAACAATATATTATGCAACCTGCAGGATGGTCCAGTGGCATCCATTCCTCAAAGTGCTCAAATTCAGATGTGAAAGTTATTATGGCCAACATAATAAGAGGCAATCCTGCTAAAAATTAACTACCAGCTTCGTACAATAATCCATAGACATAACCATAACCATCAATCTTTCCCAACTATCTTGTGGTCAGCTTTATGAGTCCTTTTTTGTCAATAATTCCTATTAGTGAAGAAAATACTAATTAGGTTCCATCTTCAAAGCATATATGAATCCTGTTAAAATTTAGGTTGTAGTTTGATAGCAAATTCTGACTTTTTTGAGTGAATCTTGATTTGTAGGCTGTGAGGAAGGCAATTTTTTTGGCTGTCTAGCTAAGACACCTGGACCAAATTTTTTTGGTTGTCTAGCTAAGACACCTGGACTCATAGTGATTTCGATTAACCAAGACTTCAGAATGCATTGTGGTTTACTTATTCCTTCCCAAAAAAAGGAATAATCTGTAGGATTAGGTGTTCTTTAAACGTGTATTCTCTATATGAAGTGCATGAGTAGTCTCGGGCTTTGATAAACCAATATTTAAAGCTATTTTCTTGGGCAAATATTGGTGGTTTTTGCAATACCTGTTGGTGGCTGGTCATCCATTTTTTTTATTTTGGTAGTGTTAACTTTTTGTTTGACTTGTCCAAACTAATAAGTGATTCAGTTTTTGTTTGAGAAGTTTTTGTGTCCTTCCCTGTCTAGTACTGTTTCTTTATAACTGTTCAACCTTACTCCTTGAGCATCATTCTGAGGAAAAAAAACATATATGTTCAATATTGTTACATTGGTATTTGTGATTTATGCTTCCATTGGAGATATTATTTCCCAATCTTCTAATGTATGTGCCTCCTGGATATGTTTGGCATCAGATTTTGCTTATTAGAGCTTTTTCATTAGTAATGGTGTCCCATCACAGTAACCAATCTTTTTGTTTTGTTCATTAATCAAATTGTCTTAGTGCTCCTATAAATTTATCTGTCAATATTGGTCTTGTTACTGTATGATTTGTTCAGAATTCTAGGTTGACTATTGAAATGTTTTAATTGTTCCTTCAATCAATCACTTAATGCAAGTAGACATGGCATGGCAATGAAATGGACTGGTAATGGTCTTAGTTATCTCAAATTACAATATGCATTGAGGAGTTCAAGAATTTGCTTTGCATAGAATGCTAATGTGTTTGATTGTGTCCATGTGGAGGATGGGTAGTTTATGGGTTCAAACTGGAACTCTTGCCAAACTTAATGTGCTTGAGTTTTTTTGTAATCTGACCAAAATATATGACTTCTTTAATCTTTTAGTCTTCAGTCAGGCCTTCGGTCATTCTGAGTTTCTGACTCTAAATCAAAGCATACTACCTTGATATGGAACCCTGTGCTGCACTCCAGCTGGTGTAGGGGTTTAGATACCATGATCACCACCTAATGTCCTAATTATGAGGAACCATATATAACAAACTTTCTTTGCAACTGGCCTCCAAATATATTGAACGTCCACTTCCTTGAGAATCGAATCTTGATTTGTCATGGGGTTGGAACTAGCATCAAAAAACTTGTCAAGAACCAACTGCAGTAAGTGCAAAATTTATCACCTCCCCTTTAATATATAAGCTGGATATGTAGGCCCTCATTAAAACAGGAAAAGATTAATAAATTGTTCTCTATCTTGAATAGAGTTTAGAAGTGGTTGACAATAATAAGTTGGAGAATTTAGATGATTTCAAAAATTATCATTTAGGAAAAAGAGTAAATTACAACTTGTTCAGGAAGTTGTCATAGGCACAAAAACTGTTCATCGCTAGGTCATACAAAATGAAGCATGGGTTCTAATTCTAATGAATACTAAAACAAGCCACTCGACTAATATTTTCTAACCTGAGCTACTATCAAAGATTTTACAGGAAGTACCTAATGATGGTTGTCCATGTCTTCTAGTGAAAATTACACTAGCAGTTAGGAACAATCATTGTATAAACAATATAACAATAACTTGTTTTGTAAGATCCACCAAGTTTTCAATATTCCTTATTGTATTAAATATGCATCGTCTGGGGACCCTGTAGTCACAATTTTGATCAATTTTGTCATATTTTAGACTACCATTTTCACCCTATATTAATCGTTCTTGTTTCTTGAGAAATTATAAGTTTCTCAGGCCACCCAAGAAAATGATGCTATCCAGTCTAGCATGCAGCTAAGTTGTTCTTACGTGCCACAAAATCTGGAAAAGTGCTTCTCCTAAATTTCACAGTGTTCTTCTGATTATTATATATATTCTGTGCTTGGACCAGATGTGATTTCATGGTTGGCCTCTTTGTATATTTTTGTCCTGCCCATTCGAACTTGAACTTAAATTGGCAAAAGCTTCTATCATACAGGAGTTTCAAAACTCCACAAAATGCACGTGGAGCGCACGGGCGACCGTTCCGTGCTCCGCGCATAAGGTTTTTGACTGTTTCCTTTCATTTCCTTCTTTTTTTAAATTTTTTAATTAATTTTAAATTTTCTTAATGATCATTTTTTATTTAATAAAATAATAGTTAGTTTGAGAGTTTTTTTAGAATTTTTTTTGAAATTTTGAGCCTATAAATAGGCCTCTACTCTAGTCCTACAATGCATCCAAGAATTTCAAGCTCTCCCTTTCATACATTCCTCTCTTCCAAAAATTTTAAAATTCGCTCTCCTACATTTTTTTATTTGGACTAAGCACGAGCTGATTGACATCCATTCGAGATCGTGCCACCGACAGGTGTTGGAGTAGTAGCTTCTGGGTTGTACCTTAGAGGAGAGTGTATGATCTAATCGTTCTTCGCACGAGAAGGGGACCAAATCTCTTTTAGAATAGTGATTCTATCCACCTCCCAGCCAGTTTTCCTAACATTGTTCTGTTGTATTTTTAAATTATTTTATCATCACAAATTTATCCTGCTACACACATCATGAAAAAAATTATTTTTCAAATATTTTAAAAATATATAAATATATATATATTCTATACATTACAAATAATAATTTAAAGAAGATTTGTAAATAGTTTGTAATGCATGCATAATTATTTGTATTTAATTACAATTTATTTATTTTGTATATTTTATATTTATATATATATATTTTTATTTTTATAGCATAATATTCATTTTTATATAAAATTAATTAAAGATCCCTACTAAACTTGTATTGCAGCATGCAAATTAATTTTTAAAAAACTACACAAACAAACTAATCAAAGCTTTTAGGATTTAGAGATAAATAACTTGAATAAAAATCTTAACAAATCATAAATCCGATTACATTAATGATCATTTTAATAAAACTTTAATTTTCAAAAAAAAATATTTTTAGAAATAAATACAAGAAAAATAAAATAATAAAATATATAAATATATAAAAATTAAAAAATTAATTTATTTAAATAAATATTTAATAAATTTATTTTTATTTTTTAGATTTTTCTTTTTGAACCTGCTCTGGATTCAATGACAATCTTTAAGGATGACATCATTAGCCTAAAACTCAAAAAATTTGACGGATCCCATTTTAGTAGATGGCAAAGCCAAATATTTTGGCTAACCAACTTAGAACTTTGGTCTGTGATCGACCAGTTCACTAGTTTCTCCAATTCAACCTATCTACAATCCCAGAAGAGGATTACCTTTGTAAAGGTAGAATCTTTAGTATAATTTTCGACCCACTCTATGATATTTACCTATCAGCTAAGAGTACGAAGGAATTATGGAATACTCTAGAGTCTGAATATGGTCTTGATGATGTTAGGGTTGAATAAATCAATACTATATTTCTTAGATATAATATGATAGAAGACAAATCTATCGATGACCAGCTTCACCAATTTCAAGAGTATCTTAGAAAACTTCAAGTCAATGAAGATAAATTCTTAGAAGGATTTAAGATTTCTAGCATTTAAATAAAATGCCTCCTTCCTGGAATGGCTTTGTTAAAAGTCAACTCCAAAAGCAAGGAGAGCTAACCCTAGCTCAACTTTTGAACTCAATCAGGATAAAAGACCAACATAGGTCTAAAATCCAGCAAACTAGAATTCCAAGTGTCCGAGCTAATCTAACCCAATAATACTAGGCCGTCAATAATTTCAAACCAAAATCAAAATCTAGGTTTCAACCAAACCACCAATACCTGTCAAATCAACCTTAATATCCTAATCCAAATAAGTTTAAATCCAAGGATAAAATCTTTAAAGTCAATGATACTAGATGCAGTAAGCCTGCCCAAGGTCCAAGCGAAAGGTTTTGTTTTGTGTGCTGGAGAATAAACCATCTTGCAAGAGACTGCTTTCATTGGAAAGAGTCTTCACAAGCCTTCTACTTTCTCCGGATCTCAAGTTTATGTAGTTGAAAGCCTAGAAGACTCCACTTTTAGGTAGTAAACTTAAACCCTGAAGTTAATGTTACTTCTTTCAATCTTGATTGGTGGTTGTATTTAGGAGCTAATGTTCATATTTGTTTTGATCGCTCCTGGTTTACTACTTTTCAAGATTTAAGTAGAGGAGGTGTGATTCTAAGTAACAACACAACCACAAGGATCATGGAATAAGGTCAAGACAATCTAAAGATGATATCAGGAAAAGTTTTCACCCCTACAGATATATTATATATTTCAGATCTTAGAAAAAATCTTGTCAGTGGGTCTCAACTGGTTCAGAGGGAATATAAAATTATCTTTGATTGTAATAAAGTTGTAATAACTAAGAATAATGCCTTCATAGGAAAAGAATATATAAATGAAGGCTTATTCAAACTGAATGTAATAATTCCTTTCATTAATAAAGTTGAGAATCAAATTTATTTTATAAATAAGTCTAAACAAAATCTGTGGCATAATAGGTTGGATCATGTATACTAATTCCTAAATTAAACTTGGAGTCATTTAAGTATGAAATATGTGCTAAAGTCCAAACAACCAAGAAAATCATTCAAATTAGTTAAAAGAAATTCTTCAATCTTGGATGTGACACATAGTGATGTATGTGATTCCAAGATTGCAACCAGTGGTGGCAGTAGGTACATAGTAACCTTTATAGATGGCTTTTCTAAATATTATTACTGTTACCTAATTAAATCTAAAAATAAAATCTTCAACAAGTTTAAAACTTATAAGAGTGAAATAGAAAATCAACAAGAAAAGAAGATTAAAATTCTTAAGTCTGATAGAGCAGGGGAGTATACCTCAAATGAATTATCCTAGTTCTGTCAAGAATATGGTATAATTCATCAAGTGACTGCTCCTTATTCTTCATAGTCTAATGGTGTAGCTGAGCATGAAAACCGTACCCTCATGGATATGGTAAATGCTATGCTTATCGGTTCTGACTTATCCAAGAGCTTATAGGAGGAATCTTTTCTATCTTCTTCATCCTAAATATGATATCTATTAAGGATAGTGGCAAGACTTTTATGAACTTTGAAAAGGAAGGACTCATAATCTAGATTTTCTTAAAGCATGAGGGTGCCTAGCCAAGGTTAATA
Organism: Areca catechu; assembly: GCA_021397845.1. NCBI lineage: Eukaryota > Viridiplantae > Streptophyta > Magnoliopsida > Arecales > Arecaceae > Areca > Areca catechu. The sequence goes on along the minus strand of CM038052.1, from coordinate 173,001,152 downwards.
TCCCTGAATCCAAAAAGAGAAAGCTAAAATCTAAGACTATAGATGTTGTATTTATAGGCTATGTCCAAAATAACAATGCCTATAGATTCTAATAATAAAATCAGAAATTAGTGATATAGTAGATAACTTAATCTTAGAAGCTAGAGATGTTTCTTTCTTCGATGATATATTTTCTTTTAAAACTAGAATTTCTAGACCCCTAGAATGTGAACCATCTTTTTCTAGAGCTATAGAACCCGAACTAAAAACTGAACCTGAATTAAGAATAAGTAAAAGAAAAAAAGTTAAAAAATATTTTGGAAAAAACTTTTTCATATTTTTAGCAGAGGGTGAACCTTCTACGTATGAAGAGACGATGTCATCATTAGAATCATCATATTAGAAGGAAGCCATAGATAGTGAAATTCAATCAATCCTTAAAAAAAAATTGAATTTTAACTGATTTACCTTTTGAAAACAAATCTATAGAACAAAATAGATTTTTAAAAAGAAATTAAGGCTAGACGAAACAATAGAAAGATACAAAGCTATATTAGTAGTAAAAGGGTTTAACCAAAAGAAAGATGTAGATTACTTGATACCTATGATCCTGTAGCTAGGATAACTACCTATGCTCCTACAGCTAGATTAGTAGTAAAAGGGTTTAACCAAAAGAAAGACATATTACTTTGATACCTATGTTCCTGTAGCTAGGATAACTATCCTAAGATTTTAGTAGCTTTAGCTTCAATTCATAAATTAACAATCCACCAAATAGATGTAAAAACTGTATTCTTAAATGGAGAACTAGAAGAAGAAATCTACATAAACCAACATCAAGGGTTTGAAGTAAAAGAACAAGAATATAAAGTATGCAGACTAATTAAATCACTTTATGATTTAAAACAAGCTCCTAGACAATGACATATTAAATTTGATAAAATTATCTTAAAAAATAATTTTAAAATAAATAAAAATGATAAATGTGTATATTATAAAAGATAGGATACTAATTTTATAATATTATGCTTATATGTATATGATATATTATTATTTAAAATATCAATAAAAATAATTCAAGAAACTAAAAGCTATTTGTTAAATAATTTTGATATGAAAGACTTAGAAGCTGATGTAATTTTAGAAATGAAGCTTAAAATAGTAGATAGTGGAATGGCAATAAACCTAGAGACTCAATATAAAAAAATGCTTAAAAGTTTGAATATTTTGATTTAAATTCTATCTCTACCCCTCATGATCGTAGTTCTCACTTAATTAAAAATTTAGGAGAACCTATTAATTAATTAGGATATTTCTAGAGGATAGAATCCCTATTATATATTTCAAATAAAATCTGTTCATATATAGTTTATAAAGTAGGTATACTAGTAATCCTAGTAAAGAACATTGAAAGATTTTAGAAAGAATCTTTAGATATCTTAAGGAAACCTTAGATTACTCTTTAGTATACTCTGGTTATCTAGAAATACTTGAAGGTTATAATAATACTAATTGAATAATAGATAACTTAGATGTTAAGTCCACCACTGGGTATCTCTTGTTATGAGGAGTTGCAACATCTTAGAATTCTTGTAACCAAACAATAATCACTGGAAGTACATTGGAATCTAAATTAACAGCTCGTGATACTATATGTACTGAAACATAATGGCTAAAAGATTTAATAAATGATATAGAAATTCTTTCACCAAAAATCTCAAAAAAAAACTTAAATTATGATTGTAGAGCTTTAATTGATCTATTAAATCAATCGGTAACTAATAAAAAGATGAATAATCATATTCTAATCTTGTACAAAGTTATAAGAAATAAAATGAAAGAAATAATGTCGCCATAATTTATAAGATCAAAAAATAATCTGGTAAATTTTTTAATCAAAACCTTTTGAAGGCTGTGGTATCTGAGACATCGAGGAAAATGGAACTTAAGCCCATATATTAGTCACTAGAGTGGACCCCTACCATCATGGCAATCTCATAATTAAGGTTAAAAAAAAATGACCTCTGAGATGACGTCTGGAAGCACCGATTTGGAGTTGTCTTCATCTCATCCTTATGGTGTAGTGCTCTATTATGATGGTTAGGTTGAGTATAGCTCTTAATAGATCCAAGGCTATGAGTTCAGCGATGTACAATTCCGTTGCAAGTACCCTTGGAGGATCTACTTTAGTGATAGTAGTTGTGAGGCCGTGATTATAGGATCAGGACGAATCCGCAGTAATTCATGCAAATCAAGGCAAGTGCATAATCTAGATAACACTATCCCATATTATGATTAGTTCATGTTTATACTGTATGTATTTTATACTAAATACAAGGTTCAAACCTAAAAGGTACTTGCACCAAGCATGATAAAAGTCCAAATATTTTATTGTTTAAATTATTTATTAATATTTTATTATGAGTTTTGAAACTTATAGGGGATTGTCATATGAGAGTTTTAAAACTCCACGAAATGCACACGGAGCGCGTGGGTGACCATTCCGCGCTCCGCGCGCGAGGTAATTGGTCATTTCCTTCCATTTCTTTTTTTAATTTTTAATTAATTCTGAAATTTAATTCTTGAATGGCCATTTTTCAATTTAATGAAATAATGACTAGTTTGAGGATTTTTTAAAGATTTTTTCTAGAATTTTGAGCCTATAAATAGACCTCTACCCTAGCCCTATAATGCATTCAAGAGTCCCAAGCTCTCCCTCATACATTCAGCTCTTCCAAAATTTTTAAAATTCTCTCTTTGACAGTTTTTTTTATTTAGACTGAAGACGAGTTGATCGGCGTCCGTTTGAGATCGTGCCACGGATAGGCATTAGAGTGTTGGCTTCTGGGTTGTACCTTGGAGGAGAGTGTATGGTTCAATCATTTTTCGCATGAAAAGGGGACCAAATCTCCTTAGGACAGTGGTTCTATTTGCCTCCCAGACCAGACTTCCTAATCTTATTCTGTTATATTTCTAAATTATTTTATCATACCAAATTTTTCTGCCATACATATCATGAAAAGAAATTATTTTTTAAATATTTTTAAAATATAAATATAAATATAAATATATATATTCCTTATATTATAAATAATAGTTTTTGCTGAAAGAGGATTTTCTCTTGAGGGAAATCTCAGCAAAGAAGATTTGCAGAGCTGCGTAAAAATAAATTAGATATATATTTTTTTGGTTATCATATGGATTCATATTCTATGCCCATTTTGGATGCTAAATATGTGTCATCTAACTTCAATAAACTAGAATGTCAATCAGTGCATTGGCATATAAGTGAGGATGATATTTTGGATGTTCGGGTTTTCTCTCTCCTTTTGTTATCCTGGCCAAGTTCACTTCCCCTGTTGCTTTTTTCCCTATCAATGTTTCAGTTATTGAAAACCTAACAAATTAAATGTTTAATGTTTTTGTGAGTTATTAAGCATGTTATTGTGTTATTCATTTTTTCCTGGCATTCGGCCACAAGTCTGCCCTGCCTGAATCTGTGTAGCTTAGAGCTGATGTTGGATACCTTCCTTTACCTTCCATTTTGATTCTTATGGAGAATCATATTTTCTGTCTATATTTGTGGGTTCCAACACGCTGAATTATGTTTTCGGTCTATATTTGTAGGTTCCAGCACGCTGATTCATTTAACGCTCAAATTTGCCATTCAGTTGGAGCTGTTTTTAAACAAAACAATGGCAGGTTTATCACGGAGCATGCTTGCATGCCTTCATACTGGACAGCTTGCTCTTTTGGCAATTTTAGTATCTGGTGGAATTGTATTGCAAATTTTGGTTAGTATATTCTCATTTCTCACCATTGGTTGTCTTGCTGAAATATGCTTTGAAATATAGCTGCTGCCTTCCGCAGGCTGTTATTTCATCTACTTCTTTTTTTTTCTTCTTCTTCCTTGATGTGCTAGGCATGTGCTTTATATAATAACTGGTGGCCTATGCTAACAGGTAACAGGACCATGCTCTTTAGCAATAGTTTTATCAGGTAAATGAACATAACTTTGTGGTAACAGTGTGACTGATCTTGGTGCAGTAATAATGTATGTGATTCTTCCCATGCCCTTGATATTCTTTATGGGATCTAACAGCACCTCACTTATGTCGAGCGACGGAGATGGGTGAGTAATTCTTGAATCAATTACAACAACCTCACTAATTGCAAGTGTAAGTTTTATTTTTGACCATGGTTTTGCACTCCATGTGCTGATCACAGCTGGGTGAACTTCGCAAAGTTCTTAACAGGGGCTTCGGTGGTTGGAAGCATTGCGATCCCCTCAATCTTAAAGCATGCTGGTGTAATTGGTTGGGGAGCACTAGCAATGGAGCTCTCTTCTTTTCTGATTTTTGCTGTGGCTATTGTATGGTTGCTTCAGATGAGCAATGAAGATGGATATAATATGTTCTGAGATTTAAATTGTAAATGCATGTCACTGTGAAAGAAAATACCATTGCATTCATTTACATGTACAAGAGCATCATGTTCGTTGCATTAAAAGGATCTCCTTTTCAGCTGAGATTCAACTTATTGATGTTGGAAGCAAGTATTTGTGAATTTTTGATGTTTGTGGCACCAGACTTCTTTATTCGTGTATACTTTTAAATTTGAATGCTACGCATGGATTTCAGGCTTCACTATGTTATGCTTTTGGGTCTCTTTTCTACCGATAGATTCGATCCAGATCATTTGGTACAACTATCAAGACTTTACCAGTTTGAAAAACTGGCATCTTCAATGATGTCAGTTTTCAAAATGAGAGGCACAGATTTCAAATTCTAAATGTCAGATTTTACTAGCTTTCTATTTGCCATGTTGGTTTCAACATTTTAGTTCTCTTTTTTCTTTGTTTGCCAGACATTCTTGCCAAGAATTTCAACCATGAAATTCCTTCCTATTCCAATGATAGAGATGCCATTTTTTTTTTTTTTAAAAAAAACGAACATTAAATCTCTAAAAAGTGTAAAATTTTAATGATCCAGCACAATTGCAGAGATCAACTACAAAAATATGTGATTAAATCTTCAAATGAGCTGGTCAGATACGATGCTCAGATAAAATGTGCCTGTGATCCTGCCCAATCGTCACTGTAGCTCACCGACGTTGACGAATCAATCTATCTTACATTGTATCCTGGAAACATTTACATGTTGCATGGCACGCTGTTTGCCGAGTAATTGTGTCATTTATGCCAAAATGTAGTAAAATTTAAAGCAAGCTCCTCTGTCTCGAAATTTAACAACTTCCCATACATTTATAAATATTTCATATTTAATAAACACAACTTTCCACAATGCTAGTCATCCTAGTACATTTTAAAGAGAACATTTGTTTAAACTGGATTGTGTTATATACAGAGGATTGTAAACTGGATCTATATTTCTCTTGTACTGTTTGGTTCAGATGAATGCAAGGATAGCATTTGTTTCCTACCAAAAAAAAAAAAAAAGAGAGAGAACATTCTCTTTCAAAAAGATATGAAATGGTTGGTTTCTGTAAAATTCTCCAAATTTAAAGATAAATTTCAGGTTGAATTTGATAGGTTACCGGATATAAAAATAATTGAAAAGGTTAAAGAGAAGAATATATTTGGAAGTGTATAATTGGATCGCCTGAAAATTTAGTTGCAAGTCCAGTTGCAGTCAGAGGCCCAGCACTACTATTTTGAAGACCGTGGCAACTCTGGCTGCTGATCATATGTAGCTCAGATCCTGCAACAACTTCAGCGATGCATCCTATCCAAAATAAAAATCTTTGTGTGCTCTTTAAAGCTGCTTTAACAAAAATTATATCTAGAAGATCATCGAATAGACCTACCAAGTCTCTCTTCTCCTTACCCATCTTCAGCCTTTTGGATTTGTTCCATCTTGTTATAAAAATCCTGGTCATGTGGGAATGTTGCATTATCAATTGATTTAGGCTGAGAAATAAAATTACAAAGTTTATTCTATCAATGTTGAGAAATGATAATTTTGCACTCATAGACAAAATGAAGTTAGATTAGAGTTGATTTCTTCATAATTGTTCTATTCATTTTAATTTAAATAGATCACATGAAAAGATAAGGTTGGAGTTTTGTATACAGTCACGGCCCCTAAAACCTAAATTTAACATAAGAAATTCTAAAACAAATGTACATATTTCTTGATGCAAGAAGCTTAATTGTTTTTTTAAGAGATTCATATGTTTGCAAGCAATCAAAGGTTCATTACATCTGGTACTTAGGTCCATTCCATCAAGTGGTAGTGTTTCACTAGCTAGTAGTGATTACCCTTTTATTTAGAGGGTTATGCTAATAATTTTGATACGAAAACTGCAAAAGTGATGCGAGACTTCAAAGGAAATGCTGATAAATTTCCAACAGGTGGAAGTGAGAGTTTTTCTGGAGTCTCATGGCCAATATTTCAGGGATGTTCACTATCATATAGGATCCTGCATACATTAACAGTTACAGCTACAGCTTCTTTGAGTGCTGGTCTCATGGATGCTGCACATTCTCTTGTATGTCAGGTGGGCTTGGAGGGAGAGATGACAAATACTTCTCTGGAATTGGGAAGAATGTGATATCAGCTTATGAAACAATCACCCTCACTCTTATTGATAAGAAATATATGAAGGTTGAGAGAGTGATGGACTTCAGTTGGTGCCCGACCGATCCGATCCTTGTGCTTATTGTTCTGGAGCTAGATGGTGGAAACCAGACTGCCCAGGTGATTAAAACTCTCTCTTCAGGTCAAGTGTTTGAATATTTTACTAATTTCTTATGAGAATAACTTTGTTTTCTTTTGACAGGTGAGCCTTGTTCAAATTCATGGCAAGGCTCGGCTAGAAGAACATCTACAGTATCAGTATTACAGAATGTAATGGCAGAGTAATGGAAAGTACCTTGTTAAGGTCGATAGATAGATTAAGAAAAAGAGAAACACCTACATTGGCTTTGAGCTATTCTGGATAAAGGAAAGAAACATCCCGATCGAGGTTGTAAAGCTTGACAACGGAACCACAAGATAGTAGCCTTTGCATGGGAATCTAAAGGTCAAAGATTTGCAGTGATACATGGACATAGTCCACAGCCTGACATAAGCTTTTACTTGATGCAAATTGCTCAAAACACAGACAATGTATTCAAGATTGTGACTCTCAAGTCCAAGCAGGCTAATGCACTCTACGGGTCCCCTGCTGGCCACTATATAGTCCTTGATTGCCTAAAGGGTTTCAATGGCAGTTAGAGTTTTATAATGCCGATGAGCTTGCGACCATGCAACTGGTGAGCATTCCATGGCCACTTACAATGAATGGGATTCACTGGAAGGTAATTTCTTACTGCTTTAATTGCAATAGGTTTATTCATACTTTCATATGCCTTTCAGATGTATATTTTCTACCTCTAGAATGCATGCCAATTGTACATGAACATGTTTTGCTTTCATAGATACAAAGAATCCTCTGTTACTTCAGTCGATGACATGGCAAAAGGATTCCACATATGGTCATTTGATGGGATGACCGTATATAGGATACTTAAAGATCACTTCTATTAGATAGTCTAAACCTGTGGTAAGAATAGTTTCTGTTAGACCTTCTACAACATTTGGTCTCGTTGAATTTTCCATAATCAAACAGTTCCCATGGCGATCAAAGCAGCCTTCACTATTGACTGCAAAGAAAGAGGAAGACATTGCCAAGAACCTGAAGAAGTACAGCAAGAAGAATGAAGCGGATGACTGGGATGTACCATTGCAGTTGGGCAAGGAGGATAGGGAGAAGAGGAAGGCATTGCTGGAGGATTGGGATCAGTTAGTGAGTGAGTGGAAGAGGTTGAATAAGTCGGAGATGGGCAAACATTGAGGAATGGAGAAGCTGGTAATGAAAAAGTGCATGAAGTGAAAGAGGTGGAAATTGAGGAGGTGTTGGATGTAACAGAAGATGTTGTTGTGTCTGAGCTTCAGTTGATTACCATCATCTTTCCAAAGGTTCTAATATTATGGCCACCAAGAAATGGCAGGAGCCTTATATCAATTTTATCAATTCCTTTGCGGCTTTTATTAGTCCTAGTTAAGATGGAGCCATTGTTAGGTGGGCTGTGTTACTGCTTCCATAAGGCTCGCTGATGTGTACAAATTGATATTAATTATAGGTCTCCTATGTTGAGCTTTCATCAAGGTGAGGCCAACATTGGCAAACAAAACTGAGGGATGCAAGCAACTATTTGTTTAGTAACTTGTAGTTTCGATGACCCTTTTGTTCCTCAGATGGCTGGACTGAATTAAGTTGAGGATTTGGACCTAGAGCCAACCCTGTGTTACCATAAAATTTGCTTTTCAGAGATCTTGCCCTAAGATTTGAATAGTTTCGTATCAGACTATATGACAACATGGAAACATCATTAAAACTTTACATATCCTTCTCTCTATTTTCCTATTAATTCCTTGTAGAATTTACATATCATTTCTTGCAATCATTTAAATCAACTGACAAAAATAGCTGATGGTCCAACTTTGTGCTTTTAGGTTTGAGGTTATTAACATTAGCCTGGATTTTGGGCTCAGATCTGGTCAGGCTCAACCTCTACCCAAACTTAGACACACCGTGGCTTTGTTAAAATGTTTTAGATGGAGTCCAAAATCCTTCTGTGAAACCCCCAGGAATGACTGAGGGTGATTTGTTAAATAAAAAGATCCCGCACCTCTCTAAGTCATGTAAATATTGTGTTTACACTGTGTTCAGATCTTTTTGAGCTTGGGTCATAATCATCAGTTTTTAAACATTTTCCAAAAATAATTTAATTTATACTCATTCAGAGAGGATTTTAACTACTGGTAAGAAGTTTTCAATAAAAAAAAAACACTCCGCAATTTTATTACTAATAACATGAATAAATTTTCAAAACAAACTGATCTAATGATATGCCTAATCTAAGACTAAACTCTGTAGCCCAAGTTTCAACCATATTTTTGCAAGTAAACCATGGACTAGCTGAAAATATCTTCTTCCACCTCCATGCCAACTAGTATGCTTCCACTGGAAGAAACAAAACCCTTGTAGTCTACTATATAGCCTATAATTTGTACCCTGAATGAGAGTTTCATGAACAAGCTGTGCAATGTATAGTGTGGCCAATAGGACTCCAGACTAAATTGGTTCAAGGTGCTTTAGGATGTGTCATGAACTTTTAATCTGTTGCCATGAAATAACATATACTAGAAGTAGATTAGACCATCTTATCCTTGAGTCGAGAGGGTAAATATAAGGGGCGCAATTTCAATTTGACCAGAGACATTGTCACTCTGTCAGATTATTAACCCACCAGATCAACTGATGCATTATAGAAACAACATACTGCTAATGATATGGTTTGAGTTTCTGTATCAAATAATTGTGCAAATGTTGGAATGAGAAAGCATGAATTTAGAGGTATTTTTTATGTTTCCTTTCATATTTTGTTTATATTAAACAAGGGGAATAGGTTAGAGTATTATATCTGGTACATAAATTGAATAGAAAGCCTGAAGGGGGTTCAACATGGGAGAAACCCGTGTTCAGCTTTCAACCAAAGTAGAGTGATTTGGGATTTGTTTTTGTGGATTTGATCTTAAAGGTAGAAAGCATGAATTGTTGTTTCCCTTTAAAGATTTTTCCCATTCAACCCTTGTGACTGGGACAGTGAAGGAAGCCCAAAATATGGAGATATCATTGCCTTGTTCTTACTTTTGCTTTCTTCTTTTGAAATTCATGACATCAGATTTACATGAACGAATCAGAACTCCGATGTCTAATAGAATTAATAGAAGAAATATATAGAAGGTCCTTGAATAAGTCAAATCACATGGGATATGAAGAGTTTACTAGAATATTAATTCTTATGTCAGAGGGCTAGGTGATTGTTGAGATATTAATGACTGAGCATCCATTTATAGTGCAATTAGTGGAGCATGGTATATGTACAACTTCAAAAAATTGTAAAGCTTTGATTTAGCAAAACCCTTGATACGTAACTTATATGCTACTAAGGATTTCTCTCAAACATTATTTTTTAAGAGAAAACTCCAACATTTCATTTCTTAAGTTTAGTGATCAAATAAAAGATCATCGTTTTGGACTTTGGAGGACCAAATTAATTTGGCAGATCATGCAGGATCTACTCATCAACTACATATCTACAGCATTAGATTAAGTCAACGACATAATTTAGTTAGAAAATTATATGAAATTAACTAAACAAAAAAATTGGGCATGGATCATAAGATAGTTAAATTTCCTGTTGTATTTTCCTTTGAAGGGCTGAAAAATTTCTCATATTTTAGTGATAATCTTGCAATTGTTAGGTTTTGTTTTAATGATAAAAGAGATCAGGACATCTTACAAACTGCTGGAAGTTAATTTGATCTATAAGTTATGGTTGACCAAAGATAAAAAAATTCTTTGTTCTTTTCTTATCTCTTCCTGCCATGACACACCTAGATGGTCACAGGTCTGAACCAACAAGAAAATTCTTCAGATTTAAGTTTGTTCTAGATTTTTCTCTCTAAAATTTATCATAAAAGAAAATAGACCTTTCATGAATCCAATGAAAAATATTATATTGCACAGCAGTTCGTATCACCTCCTTGTACTGATGCCTTAAATTATTAGCCAGATTAAAAACAAAACCAGCAATCCAATGCTTGCTGGTGGCTGAAGTGTTTCATTTCTTTTTGCCAAGAAAGTTTCGGATGTGATTTCAGAATGTCAGCATGTTCTAGGATTCCAGTAATATCAGGTAGGTAAAAGTATTGAAAGGGTTTTTTACACACTTCTTCACCAAATTGCCAAACAAGCCGATGCATCGGATCCAAATTCATTCAGCAGCATCGTTTCATTATAGCATGTTTCCATAAAATTATTTAGAGAGAGCCTACCAACCGATCCCTATTTGAACAAAGCAAATTCAGTTCACACATTGGTTTATTCAATATATTAGCAATGCCTAATTCTTAGCAGCATTTGCACTTAATTCATGACCCTTTTCACTTATAATAGGATGTTTGATTTTTGATAATTCTTCATTCAACTCTTGACAAAACCCTCAATTTCTGTTTACTGTAATTCTATTAATATCCAATAGAAATGTGTAGACAAAAATTTATATTATTCCCCCAAAATGATGTTTTTTTTATCCCTCCCTATGTTTTTCTTATTTCATCAATAAAGGGATAGAATCTGCACCTCTTAAACTATTTTCTCTGTTGCTTAGCATGGTTCTTTGTTCCATACGAACATTATTGTCATTTAAGTTTGAGAAAGATTTTGTAGAAATAAAATAACTACAATCTATATTCCAGCAGAATTTTTTATAACAAATATCTGTGATCATGAAACTCTACAATCTAAACTCCTTGCTGTTATAGTTCTAATGACATTCAACAGAAATGCATATGAACTTAAAAATCTAATTTTCAGTTCAAAGTTCTACATTTTTTCTTAAACATTGTAAATTCACATCCCCCAGACAACTTCAACAGTCTGAGAATAAACATACCAATGAGAAGATCTAAATTTGGGTACCCACACAATAAACATAAGCTTATCAAACTAAGACTGTGAGATGTGTAGATGATTATAACAATACAGTCTGATTCAAATAGCTAAGCATAACAGTTCAATTTCTACCATTGAACCATTAAGGAATACGATATAGAAGAAAACCATTAATTTTGCAAGAATGGGAACTTAAACAATGTTATACTTGTAAGAATGAGGATGGACAAAACTCTATAATAATGGTTGTGTCTAAGCCAACTAGAGCTAGAGGTACCAGCAGATACAGGGCTCACCTCATTGACGCCTCCATACTAGACCAAATTAAAACAATTTTCTATGTTTCAGAAGCTTTTGAGCTCCGAAAGTCCCTTTTCAACTCTGCAACCCTCTTCATACAGGAAGCCTTCGACTTCTCTGGCACCGCCGCTGCTATCTTCTCCCACCTCATTGACACATCCTTCGGGAATGCCTTGAGTGCATTGAGCAGTGCAAGATCCTCTCCAGAACTCCAGCTCCCACTCCCTCCACCACTCTCCTTCCCCAATTCACCATTCTCCGCCAAAATTCCACCTTTTGAATCCCCGACATTAGGGTCGACTCGCTTGTCCAATGGCTTCCTCTGCTTCAAGAATTGCTGGAAAGAATCCCCAGCTGCGGGCTTCCTCTCCGACAGGGATTTAGCAGTCTTGATGACGCTATCCAATCCGTGCCGCCCTCGGAAGGCTTCAGCGATCGTCTCCCACCGCCTCGGCTCGCCGACTGGATGCTTTGAGATCTGCCTCTTTAGAAGCTCGAAATCCTCATCAGTCCACTCCTTCTCTTCCTCCACTTCCTTGCCCGATCCACTGCCACTAGAGTTCCGATCGCCGCTTCTCTCTTCTGGTTTCTTGGAAATTGGAGGACTGGAAACGACTGGAGACGAAGGTGGACCAGACGGCGGCGGTTGAAGCTGAGATCTGGTGCGGCGGCCGACGTTCCGCTTTCGAGGCTCGTCGGGGTCAGAGGGGGCGGCGGGAGGGTTGGGGAGGAGGGGGCCGCGGCCGACGCGGGGATCGCCGCCAGTGGCGGAAGTCGGGGCGAAGGGGGCGAGGAGGAGGGAGAGAGAGGCCCAGGCGAAGAGGGAGGAGAAGGTTGGCGAGTGAGAGAGGGAGACGGCGGCGAAGAGGAAGAGGGAGGCGGCGGAGAGGCAGGCGGCCGCGTGGAGCTTGTGGACTTTTAGGGTGTCATCGTCTAGGTCCCGGCTGGGAAGGGGGCGGCGCCGCCACCACGGAAGAGGAAACGCGGCCGCGCCTCTTCTTCCACGAACTCCATTTTTGATGTCCGGATGGATCGCGGCTCGCAGAGGAGGGTAGTAAGAGAAGGCGGTAGCCTTATGGTACGCATCCACGGCGTGCTTGGGCGCCATCCCATTGCTATAAATGACGCCGTAGCAGGTTTTTTTTTTTTTTTTTTTAAATTAAAAATTAAACCCAGTATAGCTATCTCATATATTTTTATCTATCAGATAATGTTCAATATAAAATATTTAAGTTTTTATAATATTTTTTTATCTAAACATAATATCATTAAGATACCGACCAGAGGAATAGGAATAAAAAGAAAAAAATTATAATCTCTCATCCAACCCAACCTATCATGAGTTTTAGAAAATAATCCCTGAATTTAATCTATGCATGGATCATGTCTCAAATCCATGACCGGTTAGATATGAGATAAGGTTTCTACTAATCAAGTTATATCTTAGTGGTAACGAGTATAATAATAATATTATTAGAATTAATTAGAAAAATAAATTTTTTGGACCATAATTTAAGTACAATAAGATCATTACTTTCAAATAAGTTCATTTCAGGTTGGACCTACAAATTTTATCTTGTCACCGTTATGAAATGGTCATGTGAGATCAAGATTATGTGGTTAAAGGGATTTATGTGGCAAAAAAAATTAGTCTTTCTATCTTTACTTCCCTTTTTCGATCGTGGTATTTTTTGATACTCTGAGAGCTATAAACCAAACCACGGATAACATGTATTACAAGTAGAAGGGGTTAGAAACTTTAATTTTACATTTTCTGCATGGGTATCGTAGTTTTTTAATTAGGATACGTAATTTTTAAAATTAGATGTCGTAATCCTGTTTCGGTCTATATAAGTAATCTTTTAGCATCCATGATATTTTTGGACACTCTAAGAGTCATTATTCGGACCATAGATAATGGAAAGTCATGTTAGGAATAGTTATCTTCTTCAGTTTCTTGTTTCATGTTGGGGTACACTAATTTTGTAATTGGATGTCATCCATTATATCAAGGGGTATCATAAATCTATTATCCTTGTTTTAGTCTTTGAGGATTTAAAGTAGTCCTAAAATTTATATTTTAAATCGACATATTCAATCATATGTCGAATACATGATGTTATAAATTTCTTCGGATAATATAAATTTACACAAAACTATAGGGAAGTTCAGTATTTTATATCATCTCCTGCATTAGTTGATTACATACACAAGCATCAAACTTATCCAAAAAAGAATCCGAAGATAGTATAGTGGTTTCAATTATTTGTTCGGGTACTTCCACTACATTATGGGAAGTTTATCTCTTGTTGTACTAGCTCTTTTTTCATTTTGCACAGGAGTATTAACGAAAACCTTATCCATATTTTTCATTGATCTTTTTGACTTTTTCTCGACTCCACTCTTAATTCTATTTTCTCTTGGATGACCTTTCATAGTAATTTGGTCAGGATCTTGAATTAGAAGTTGTGTACTTTACTTAGCTGCACAGTTAGCATTACAACTCTTCTAAATAATGGTGTTGATCTTTCGTCACTAAATTAAATACATCTTCGAACATGGAGGCTATCTCTACAAGCTTCATCATCCAATGACTTATCAAAGCATATCTACGATCAATAACATATAATATTTGTATTAGGATTTCATGATATATAATATATTTTTGTAAACATAAAATAAGACATCTGAATTTTAATAATTCCTTGAGTGCATACTATGATTTTTGTGTGATAATATGGCTAGGGAACCAAATATTTCTAAAAAAAGATATTTTAACTTATGTCACTCTAGTTCATAAATTATGACACACTAGTTAAAAATTTATGACATCCGATCATAAAACCATAAATCATATATTTTCATCCTTCGCTATCCATTTTCTACATATGATACCTAGTCTATAATAATATGGTTAAGAGATACACATAAAAATGCTTGAAAATAAGACTATCTCGATACACAACTGGAAATGAAGGGTTTAATCCTCTGTGCCAGGATATTTCAACTGTTATGACTTTTGGAGTGTGATGATACGACTAGGAAACAAGACGGTTTTGAAGATATCATATTTGAACTTATGACACCAATTCATAAAATCTATGACATCATGCTTCAAAAATTATGACATCCTAGTACGAAACATAAAACTAAGGCATTAACACCTCATACAAAAAACTTCACATAGTCTGTGGCCTTATTTATGACCCTTAGAATGTAATAATATATTACGAAAAAAAGGAAATTGTAATTTAAGCCTAAACATGATAATGACATCCTATTTCAAAAATTATGATATTCCTGTAGAAAACATAAAACTAAAGGTATTAATCCCTCCTACCAGGACTACCTATCACTTGTGGCCTGAATTATGACTTCCACAATATTATAACATATCACGAATGATAAAATATGATAAATATATGCTAAAACATAATTATGACATCCTAGTTCAAGAATTATGCTATCCTAGTTTAAAAATTAGAATACTTTTACAAAAAACATGAAACTAAAGGCATTAACCCCTCATACTAGGATTATTTATCACTTATGACCTAAATTATGACTTCCAGAATATCATAACATGTCATTGATGATAAGAGATGATAAACATATACTAAAATAGGATTATGACATCCTAGTTCAAAAATTATGACATCCTTATAAAAAACATGAAACTAAAGGCATTAACCTCTTCTACTAGAAATATATATCACTTGTGGCCTAAATTATAACTTCTAGAATGTTATAGTATGCAATGGATGAAAATGATGTTACATATATGCCAAAACAAGATTATGACATCCTAGTTCAAAAATTATAACATTCTAGTTCAAAATCATGACATCTTGGTACAAATATGAAACTGAAGGCATTAACACCTCCTACAAGAACTTCATATAGTTTGTGGCCTCATTTATGACCCCCAGAATATAATAATATGCCACGGAGAAAAGAAAAATATAATTTAAGCATAAACATGATAATGACATCCTATTTCAAAAATTATGACATTCTATTTAAGAAACTTTATGAAACTCCTTAAAAAATATGCCACGAATGTTATCACATGCCACGTATCACTTGTGGCCTAAATTATAACTCCCAGGATGCCATTACATATCACGGATGGTAAAAGAATATAAATATATATCAAAACATGATTATGATACACCAGTTCAAAAATTATGACACATTAATTAAAAAATTATGACAGCCATGCAGAAAACATGAAACTAAATGTATTAACTCCTCATACTAGGAATATTTATTACTTATGACCTGAATTATAACTCCCAAGATGTCATCACATGTCACAGATGATAAAAAAATATAAATATATGTCAAAATAGGATTATAACATCATAGTTAAAAAACTATGACTTATAGCTGAAAAGTTATGACATCCTATAGAAAATATGAAACCAAAGGCATTAACCCCTCCTACCTGGATTATCTATCACTTGTGGCTGAATTATGATTCCAATAATGTCATAACATGCCATAGATGATAAAAAATATAAAACCAAAAGCATTACTTATCATATTTTACTATTCATGACATGTTATAACATTCTGGGAGTCATAATTCAGGCCACAAGTGATAGGTAGTCTTGGTAAAAGGGGGTTAAGGTCTTTAGTTTCATGTTTTCTACTAGGGTGTCACAATTTTTAAACTAAGATATCATAATTTTTGAATTAGGATGTTATAATCTTGTTTTGACATATATTTATATATTTTACTATCTTGGCATGTTATGACATTTCAGGAATCATAATTCAGGCAACAAGTGATAGATAGTCCTGATAGGAGGGGTTAATGCCTTTAGTTTCATGTTTTCTATAAGAGTGATAATTTTTAAGCTAGGATGTCATAATTTTTGAACTAGGGTGTCATAATTTTTGAACTAACTATCCATACCATGTTATGACATCATGGGAGTCATAATTTAGATTACAAGTAATAGGTAGTCCTGATAAGAGTAGTTACTGCCTTTAGTTTCATGTTTTCTATTGGAATGTTATACTTTTTAAGTTATGATATCATAATTTTTGAATTAGGATGTCATAATCATGTTTTGACATATATTTATCATTTTATTCTATCTTTCCTCTATGCAGTTGATGGAAATAAAGATGAACGGGACACGAGCTTTGTGCTGAAGAGAGGCGGAGAGAACGATGATGAGGTGAGTGAGAGTGGAGGAAGGCGAGGATAGCAAGTCATTACATGACCACAGGAAGGGATCCATGAGGTTTCGAGGCATAGCGTCGGACTCCCAACACATTTTTCGATTTCATCGTCATCTTTTTATAACTCAAGGAGGTAAAAATGAATTCCTCACCACACAGTTTTTAACTCTATGTAGTATTCAAGAGAAAAAGTATTCGAAGAAGGAAAGGGCATTTTGGTCTATCCAAAAATTTTCAAAAAAAATATACTCTCTGTCACATTGATAACAGACACCACTTCTCCAATATTCAATGCACATCCCATCCCGTTCCATCATGCCAACTTGGATCTACGTGATCAATGAAAAAAAAGTGGTGCAAGCCTACTTAGACTTTTTGTATCACATGCGGTGACTTACTCATTATAGTATGATTGCATTTTGTGAAGAATTACAATTTCATGGGAAATCCAAAGAGCGCCAAACTCAGATGGAGCCGGGTCTCGGGGCAGGTTTGCACTGGTATTTTGGGTCCCAGGCCTGGAATCTTTTCTGTAAGCAGTATTTTGGTTGTGGATATTTATCAATGTTTAAGTTTAACAATTGTTGACAATGATTCAAGCAAGGTGTCGAAATTGGCATCTGTCTTCCAGCTTGATATTAAGACATACACTGCCAATTCTGGAAGTTTTCTTGCGTTCCCGAATACATTCGGTACCACCAAGAATCAATTTGACGTCTCCTATTTCACTAATTATCTCGCTGCAGTTGCATATTATGTATATAATGGATTCAACCTCAAGTGATTATTGCGACTTCAGAGTTCAGTCGGGATGCATTTTTCGGTTTTGTCAGACTACCGCATGGAACCTTACCATCTTTCACCCTAGCCACCTCAGACCCGAGGGATTAGCACTAGTTTAGTCAATTTTAATGAATGACCCGAGAGAGAATGCTCTCTCACATCCACGCTTCGAATGATTGATATTTGTGATTATTAAAATTTGTTTACCCTCTCGATATCAGATTTGAAAAATGATGCTACTGCTGATTCAAGTAATTCCAGAATTAATTTTATGGATATGAATGCATGAATTGGTCAAATCCTTTTGCTTAAATTTACTAGCATTGAAATGACATACTTATTTGATATAGAATCTTAGAATCATATCTAATATGATAGAAAGAAACCGAACCATCTTTATTGTTACCGTATATTAAATATTTTTAGTAAAATAAAAATTCATATGATCACATCCAAGAAATAGCTACGATTATCCCCCTCACTTTGTTCTCTTATAAAAAAAAAATTCTATGTTTTATTTGAAAATTTTTTAAAGATGATGGGGGAAGAAAGGGAAGAAACCTAATTATAATAGCCATAAAACATCATTTCAGCATCAGTTTGAAAAATCAACAAAAAAAATTCAAATAAAGTTCAATGAAAACAAATATATATTATAATTTTCATCAATCTTTTTTTGGGGATCAAACAACATAAAAATTGAAAGGATAACCAAATATGAAACTGAAGAATCTTGCTTTGTTACCCCAGGTGCTAATCACAATTAAACTGCCATTTACACAATAATGCAGAGTTAAAAAGTTTTGACTGGTAATACACAAATAAAAAAATAAAATGTTTATTAATAATATTAAGGAAATGTTATTGTAGTAATGCCACGGCATGAGATAACCATGTTTAGTAAATAGCGCAGAACCATCTTTAGGTACTATTCATTATGAGCATTCAGATATATAAAACAACAAATTTGTAATATAGATGAGCTATAATTTTCTCCTATAACTGGTATGCATGCCTACATAGGTTGATCCATATTATAAATTCACCCAATTTTTTCTTCAAAATAGTGCCTGCAAAATAGTTGACAAACCATCAGTAACTTGACAATGGAAACGTACATGTCCGTTTAAGTCACAATATAATCAATTGGAGGAAAAAAAAAATTAGTGCCAACATTTAGGTCTTTATTAAATAGGTTTCTAGCGCGATGGGATCCTCTGCGAGACACAAAAAATACAGCATGATGCTGTGCATTGTTTGATATAATCTATCTTATGATGGATGGCTGTCCAAATATTTCTAAGATTTATAATTTTTTTATTTTAATATTTTAATGCATGCATAAGTGTGTATGCCCGTTCATCATAAGATGGATGAAATCTATTTCTACACAGCACCTTACGGTATTTTTTAAGTACCATAAAGGATTTGAGCCCTTTCTAGCTTCAAGGAATAGCCAAAAAGTATTAACATTAAACATGATCCACAAAGGGGCAGAAATGTCTTATTTCTAATAATGATTATTTTACGTTTCTCATGAAAAAAAAAATTGAGAATGGAAAGAGCAACGATGCTATCACCAAAAGTTTAAGAGATGCTAATGAAGAAAGAATTTCATGATTACTGAGATTAAAATAATTTGAGGACCGACTTCTTTGTGGGGCTGTGAGATCATAACAGATGATAGAACTTATTAAAGAAAAGAGGAAAAGATCAGCTTTTAGTATTGTGTCGTCTGAAAGTAATTATGAAAGCAGATAAACAATATTTTCCTTATCTCAAAATAATGTAAAGGCCTGTCTGTATGTGTCCAGGAAACACAATTCCACAACAAGCATGTTGGATATTGGGATTAAACCCAATAATGTCTAGCTCAAAAAAAACCAAGTCTAACCCTTAAAAAAACTTTGACCTGATCCAACACAAATCACAAGTTAAATGGATAAGCCCTAGTGTAAAAATGGAGACTTTGGGGTTTGATCATCCAATAAAAGATAAGATACAGGCAATTGCTTGTCTTCAAATGAGGCTCATCATTCTTAAAGAAAGAGAGCAGTAGAGAGAGCAACTCCTCCAGAAGATTCAACAAGGGCATATAAACAAATAAACAATTATACTATGAAATTGAATGAGATTGGATAAACATCCTTACGAGTTGTATGCTAATCAACTTGATAGGCAGTGCACACCAAAACAAGTGATATCCAAGAAAAAATTACCTTTGATAGTTTATTGGTTTGTATCCTCCTCATAGTTCTAAACAGCCTGTCAGAATGCACAAGAATGAATACCAATTAATACATGATGCACGAATGCAATTCTTGGTCAACAAGTCTTTCTCAAAGACTCAAAGTAATGCCTGAGATTCAAATTATCATCATTCAGCATGAAACATATTAGCTGGTGACATATTAGTGATAACAAAACTATGCTAAAGACAGGAAAATAACCAATTTAGTTGTTGTATCGAATACTAAAAAATTCTTATGGTGATCCTTTAACTAGAAGCTCGATGAACCACCACTTTATGTGACATGATATTCACAAGTCCCATTCTTATATTGATATTTGCATTGCTAAACTAGTTTGCCTACCAAAGAAAAATGCCAAAATATGTGCACATACATAATGGTACATCTTTTATATACTGGAGAAGCATCATGCAAGTATGAATTTTACCTCAGCATGAATGGGGCAAAAATGACCTTCACAGCTTCAAAAACCTCATCAATGGGCCTTGCAGCATCAACCTGAAAGTAAGTCACACCAATGAGTAATTTCACAAGTAAATCATAGGCTTTTCCATATATGCTCAAGGATTGGTAAATATTTGACTTAAATAATCTACACTTCATCATCATACTCTAGATAGATCACAAAGGACAAGAAGTCATAGATGAACTAAAGGAAATGGTATACAAATTTGCCTGCAAGAGAAATGTTGGTATGCAAGCCTTTTTTTGTTGCACAAGTTTATAGACTTATCTGTGCACATGGTAGTCACAAAATAAGTAGGTGATCAGTAACTAGTACAGATTACTTTGTTATCAATTGCATAAGGAATCATGGAAATGACTGATTACAATGCAGAGAAGGATAGGTCAACTGGCAGAATACATCAGCTATAATTACAACATTGTTTTTAATGAAATTCGGAGAAATTGATACTACAATGAAATTCAGACAAATCAGTACTACAACGGAAAAAGAAATGAATTGCTATGAACAAAAACTATCATGTTAATCTCTGCAATATCTTGCAATAAATCTAAATGAGATATTACCTTCCGAACCTTTCCCTTTGAGTCATAATACTCAATTACAGGTAAACTGGATTCAACAAATACTCTAAACCGCTTTCTTATGGTTTCAATGTTATCATCATCTCTCCCCTGAATAATACACAAAATATTTTTGTTTAAAAAACTTATATGTTAAAACAAAGCATGATGGAAGAAAAAGAGAGTAAGACCTGATTGCGACCTAGAAGTCGTCGCTCCATCTCCTCCTCTGGACAATCAAAAAATAGTACAAATTCGGGCCCAATTTTTGTCTGTCCCAAGAAAAAATAATTGAATTAAAGAATGTACCATGCTAATCATTTCCTTTAACAGCTAAAAAAAACTTCCATCGAAATAAGCAAAGAAGATATATAAGATAAGAAGATATCATCCACAACACCGGCAGCAGATTGCAGGCTTACAACATTCTCAAATGCAGCACGATTCTCTTCATTCCGGGGAAAACCGTCAATAAGAAATTTGTCATTTCCACTTTCAAGCATGGCCTTTTGTAAAAGTTTAATTGTAACCTCAGAAGGGACAATTTTTCCTTCCTTTATCATGTTCTGAATCATGGTTCTGAAGAAGGCAGCAACGAACATAATGAGATATTTGCGGTAAAAAATTCCCAAGCAATGAACACAAAATTCTCTTTCAAATGAAACTTAGGAGCAACACAGAGATAGAAAACCAAAATGGATGAAAGTCTGAGACTAAACAAGTATCAAATATCCTCTTAATTGACAATGAAGAAAGGGATTTATAGTTGCACTTAGAAAAGAAAGTAGCAAGTATGACTTCTTGGAAGAGGCTAGTGCTGTTTGATACCCATTTTCGGATCCAGATTTAATTTCTGCACGCAGAAGATCACCAGCACTGAAATGAGTGAACCCAAAGTGTTTGACAATATTAGCACACTGTGTGCCCTTTCCACTGCCAGGCCCACCTGCACATGTTGCACATGAACACACAATGAGGTTTTGAATGTTATAAAATGAATTGGAAAGGGAAGGAAAAAGGAAAGAAACTGACCACCCAACAAAAAAGGGAAAGAGTGGAAGGAAAAGGAAATGGTAATTTGAAATGTTTGTCATAGATTGTTGTACCTGTGCAGATTAATGATTTATATATTTTAAAAACCTTAATTAAGTAGAAAAGGTTGGTTAAAATACCATAGATGGTAAAACTTTCAGTAAACATAATGGTAGAAAACTTAATGAATTAGATTGTAGGGAGCCTGCAAAAACAAGTTTCTTCTTTATGGTCCTTACGAGTAACAAGATTTTATTTTATTCAATTCAGTATTTTGCATGTTAGAAACTTGAAGTTGCAATTCCAAAAGGAAATTGTGCTTCTATAAGAGGAGGGGAGTTGGGAGGAGATAAAACAAGTGCCACAATATAAAAGGTTTTAACAAGTTCCACAAACTGGTACCGAGGGCTGTACCAGTATATTATTAGTTTAGTACGATACAGCATGCATCCTGTATCAAGATAGCTCCCAACACTATCTTCTCAACCATAGTCATGGAACCACCCCAAACCAGGTGGTAGAGGTCAGTGTAGAGCAGAACCTGGCAGTTTTGCTCGGTTTGGACTGATTTAGAACAATTCAGGCTAGTTCAACCTAGGTCTTGAACTGAATCAGAAAATCAACCTGGTTCCGCACCAGTTTGGTATGGCATGCATTGAGCCTATTGGCTCAGGTCAGTTTTGCAGACTTTGTTTTGTGAATCTTTCACTACTTTGAAAGGGACGTAAATTAACAAAATCAAATGAGGCAGAGAATTTTCATGGCAACCAATGCAACATCTAAAGAGAATGATGCTATAATATCAGCCCTTTTTATGGAACAAATTCTCACCTAAAACAAAGATAACTGTAATTTTCTTCTCTCCTGGAAAACTCCCATCAAAATCCTGTAGCCAAGTAACACAATCATTATTCCTCATGATAAAGGTTATATATTCTACACATGGAGAACTTCAACATGCAACTTTCACATATTATATAATAGTAAATTAGCAGTATATGAGTGAATTACAGATGAAAGAACAAATCAAATTCACAATAATAAAATTATTTTTCCAAGAAAATAAATCAATTCAGATATATGAGTCATTTCTATCATCAAAGATCAAAATCGAATCAGGAAAGCCTGCTCTTCCTTTTCTTCTGATATAAACATGTAACTGGTACATGCTGTTCATCTCAGTCAAAATCATGTCATATGTGGATTTTCTCATAGTAATTATGTTTCCAAAAGGGTTCATTACTAGCACTCTACTTGCGTGTCTAGCAAGATAGATCAGTGCATTTTTCATACTTTTGGCAACAAGATAAATGAAACAAGTGCACTGCTTAGCAACCAACTCTTGTCATCAGCATGATTTTGTAAACACATTGTACACGTGAAAGGAAAAGTACCTTGCTTGCATCTCCCATGGTGCCCACAGAAGCCAGTTAAATTTCAGAGTGTTATACCTGCAAAGAAACATATTGATAGTGTTATGAATATATATCCATCTACCAAACCAGAAAATAAAGTTTGATAACAAGATTGGACCAAATGCACTAGAAAAGAAAATATCCGTTGAAAGAAAATGAGTCCAATTTAAGAGATAGGATCTAATGGAAGAATACTATATCCATATTTTCAGATCAGCAGGCACTTGGTTTCCGTCATAACATGCAATAGCACCCTGGGACAGGTCATTTATCACCATTGATGGAATGATCTGCCCAAAATAACAGATCACAGGACACAAAAATTGACCTGGGGGATAGCACTACTTCCATACCAATTTAGTAAATTGGCTCTTCACGATACCAACATTGCCAAGAGCGGCATACATAGATGATTGACTCATCAGAAAGAAAAACTGTACCCTTTTTTCTTCCTCGAGCAATCTCACAATGTGGAGCTCGGCAGAGCAAATCATGGAAAATATAAAGTGCTTCCTAGATGAACATAATGGCTCAAATCTGTTAAATTCCAACTACGGCAATTTATTTGAGAAGATCGGTCAAATGAAGTCTTATGCATCTCGCTTCTGATAAACAGAACTAAGAATCATCAAGCACACCTTCAGAAACGCAGATCAATCAAACTCCATTCAATCAAATTCAACATTTCTATCATTTTTTCTTCTATTATCAATCAGAAACTTAGATTCCCTAAGGAAATAAGAACCAATCCTGCTTGCAAAAGCTTTGCAACCAGACGAAGAAAAAACCAGTACACATAAAAGATCTAGCCTCATTGGCACAAAATTCACCAGATCTGTTGCAGGAGAAGCGTGGTAAGCCGATACAAGAGGAGGAACTCAGATCTGGGAACCGATCCACCAATCAAAGCAATGCGATCATCGATTTAAAGAGAGAAAGCATCGGTGGCATCAAAATAGAAGGATTCCAGAGAAACCAGCATCATAGAGGCAGGGAATCGCATCAGATCCATAGATTAGGAGGTGAAGGAGAACAGATCTGTTACCTGCCAGGTAGAAGGAGGGCTCCCGACGAGAAGCTTCCTCTATTCGCTCCTGCGCGAGCGCGAGGGAAGGGAATAAAGACCTCGGATCGCGACGGCGAACTTATTCAGTGGTGTTTTATGCGGTGGCCAAGAAACTTCCAATATTTTAAGGGAATTATTATAATATATAAAAAATGAAAAAAAAGCGTGAACGCGCCATTCTCAAGCCGAGTGGTGATGATGCACTATCAATTTGAGCCGTTAGATGTATGAATGGGTCGTGAAATCCTCTAATTGGACGGTTGAATATCCCTGGAGCAATACAGCGGAGTGCTTTTGATCAGAGGGTGGTGATTTAAAACAGGGCGGCCGTTGAGGTCTCTTGAATAGTTTTTTTTTTTTTTTTTTCAAGCTTCGAGGCTTGCTTGGACTTCTTATCTATCGGTAGGTTATAATAAAGATTAAAAATATATATTTTTATTAATAATTTTTTATAATAAAACTTTATATATTTAATTATATATATATATATTTTTTATGGTATAGATATCTTCACTGGTATTGCGATGTTGAACACATGTCTGCATCCTACAATCATGGAGATTTCTAATAATAATTTGGCCTGACAAAAACTCTCTAGGTGGGGTGTGGATTTTCTAGTCCTATTACCAAATTTGTTGGTAATGCCCAACTACTCTATACAAATAGCGAAGAAGAGGATTTGAGATAAGTAACCACAAAAAAGAGTGGAGCCTTTTCTCTCCCTCTATTTTATTATTCTCATGCTCTAAGTTAACAACTTAAGTATTAAAAAATCTCTAGTAAAGATGGACCCTTCTTTTTTTTTGTTTCCCCAAATTCTCTAAGGGTTAAGGAGTTCCAGCTAATCACCGAGCATCAGGTTGGGAGGGATCGATCACAGCTACATCAATCCGGAGACTTACAGCGGGCAGCCACCTTTCAATTACTTATTATCCAAAGGAAATTGGAAGCAGGATAACAGTATATTCTAAACGAAGAATTCCCAAAAAGGTAACCCCGAGGCTGGCGGCTTTTCACTGGTCACAAGTCAGCGAAAGCGACGACAACTTCATACTATTGTTTAAACCGAGCGCGCGCATAGAAAGTTGCCTGTTTTCTTTTTTTAACGGTCAAAATGGATCGTGATTTAGCTTTATAAATAGACTGGATTGGATTGATAAATTGCTGATTCATTTAACAATCAGATTTTAATATCGGGCTGCTATAGCCCATAGATTGGACTGGATTAAGGCTGGATCAGTCCGTGCAATGTTTCTCCTCTCTCTCTCTCTCTCACACACATATCTTCTTCCTCTAAAATAATTCTATAGCCATTGGGAGGGGTACCGTAGAAAAATAATATCGCCGAACATAATTGAAACATATAAGCCATGTTTTTTTGGCACGTATTTAATGCGTGTAACTTTATATTTTCGTTAAAAAATTTGAATGACAAAAATGCTTCTTTCTTATAAAAAAATTATGATACATGTTGACTCGAATTATAACATCTTGCACTTGAGTTATGTCATCCCCGTGAACAGGATATCATAATCCTGTTCATGAGATATTATAAGATTGAATGATATTATAAGATGTCGATGATATTTTCGTTATTCAAAATTTTTTAAAAAATTATTGGTATTAAAAATATGTTTGGATAACAAAAATATCTTTTTTATGATACCTTTTGTGAACGATGTGTCATAGCCCAGTTTATAAGATGTCATAAGATTGAGAGTATTTTTATTATTAAATTTTTTTTGAACTTTTTTCTAATGACAAAAATATTTCTCAATCTTACGGTATTGGAATATTATAACTCAGTCATGAAATGCCATGATGTAAACTATAGAATGTCATATTTTTTTATAAAATATATTTTTATTATTTAAAATTTAAAAATAAAGTTATAAGCATTAAATGCAAAACAAAAATGAAACTCAAGTGATCTAAGATTAGGTTTTTTTTTAATGGTGTACAAAGATTTTCTCCTTCCTCTAACCCTCACAAGCAAATCTCTTCCTATGCAGTGGTCCCTCAGTTTCCCGCCCATCCGCTTCCAGCCTCTATATATGCCCCTCAGATTCTTTGCCTGAGAAATCTTTCTTGCTCACTTCTTCATGTCCCCTTCTCCCTCCCTCCTTCGCTAGGTTCTTCGAAAGGTACCGATCCCGTTCCTCTCTTCTTCGATTCAGTTCATGTCACAGTCACCGGTCGATTGCTCTTTCCCTCTTTCGCAGGTTTTTTGGTTCTTGATTAATTCTTCGTGGATGCATGTTTATTAAGGTTGTCGTGATGGAAATCATGAATTTCTTGGTTGGTGCTCTAATTTAGGAGATCGATAGGATATCCGGTTGCTGATTTCTTCTTGATTTTCATTTTTTTTAATTGGTGATTTTGTTCGTAATGATTTCGTTGGATAAATAGTTCTTATGACATTTTTTAAATTTGTTTTCCCTTTGTTTCCATTTGAATTTATGAAGTTTAAGAAAGAAGGCTCATGTTACCGTTAGTTTTTTCGAAAGTTTGATGTGATTCTTGTATTTGGCATGTTTTGGATCAAGAGAGTGGTTGTATATCATTTTGATTTCTAAATTAACAATGCTTTAGATTCTTTTTATCTTGTTTAATTGTTGTTGCCACCAAATCACCTTCGTCTGAATTAGATTTCCAAAATAAAATTTTCAAAATAAATTAAATCCATAATATAACTCAAAATATGCATCCATATATCCATTGACAAGTCTCGAGAATATTCTTCCAAAAATTAAACTATAAGAGTTTAATCATTTTACTCGTGCAAGCCTTCTATACTTAGCAAAATCCTTGGGACTATAATATATGCATATCAAGAAAAATTAAATAAATTTTTAGTATCGATAATTATTCCAGAATATTCAATCAAAATTCTAATTCTACCCACTCTCACTAACTAAATCATCTTGATCTTAAAGCTTTGCTCTGATACCGTTAAATCTATCAAGTCCTGGCCCGATGCCCGAGCCAGGCACAACAGATAGTTGCATATCCTTAGGGTTCAATCCCGTCGAATATGCAAGGTCTATCTTACTGATCAACAATCAAGCAGTGATAAAGAATAAATTCACTAATTATTTATTTAATTCTAAAATTTTTTATCAAAGTTAACAGGTAGATAAAACTCAACTAAAATTTATGATAAATCATAAATTAAGGGATTAACACAGAAATCCTAGTTCCTCACTGACTTGTCTCGAAGCCCGATTGATCTTCTGGATCTGTAACAAAGATATAGAAAACATGGATGATCTATACAAGCTTAGTAAGTTATCATCACATCTAATATATACATAAATATGACAACAACAAATTATAAACATACACAATCACACATCACAAAACAACCAGCTCACTACAAGATAAAATACAACATCATATTAATATGCACATTCAATTACAAACGACACGACTATAGATGGCCAACTATTTACTTTACTCTTCTAGTCTCTCTAATTATGGCCACGATCGGCTCGTGGCTAGCCCCGGAAGAAACTAGAATCCTGACTGCACATACCGAAATCAATCATGTACCAGTGATCGCCCCACTGGAGGCATGAAAGAAAACTAGCTTTGATATCATACGAAAAAATATGCATCCTCAACATGTGCCAGCAACTGTCATGCATGATTAAAAATAAAAGACAACTAGCTCCTGACTACATATACCGTACATTGATTATATACCAGTGATTGCCCCACTGGAGGCCTGGAAGGAGACTATGTCCTCGTGTGATCATAGTCGGATTAGAGAGTGTCAACACCAACACATATAACAATGTATGCAATCAAATGTAGATCAAATTATGCTACATACATTTAACATTTCATAACATTCATATTATATTTAGCATGTAGTACTAAAGATCAAGATAATTTACCTAAAACTAATTCTATCAGGAATATATAACTCGAACCCTAGATCCTCGATACTCTTTATTGATAAAGATAATGAAGGCTCTGACAAAATAAGTTAAATAATTAATCATGAATCCAACAAAAAAAAAGATAAAATATTTTTTTTCAATCTGGTCTAGGACTAGGCTTGATGTAGATATTTATTTAGATCCGGTTGATGAAAATCGGGTTAATCAACAAGAAAACACTCTAAATATCCAAAATTTATTTATTTATTGTTATTCTTTTTCTTCTCTCTCCTCTCTCTCTTCTTTTCTCTTTCTCCTCTTCTTTCTTCTCTCTCCTCTTCCTCCTTCTCTCTCCTCTTCCTCTCTCTTCTTTCTCTCTCCTTCCTCTTTCCTCATCTTCTCTCTCCTCTCTATCCTTCCTTTCTTTCTTCTTTCTACTCTTTCTCTCTCTTCTTCTTTCTCTCTTTCCATCTCATATCTCTCTCTCATCCTCTCTCTTCTTTTCTCTCTCCTCTTTCTCTCCCCTCTCTTCTTCTTTCTCTCTCTTCTTTTTTCCTATTCTCTTTCTTTTCTTTCTCTCTCTTCTTCTTTCTCTCTGCTCTTCCTCTCTCTTCTCTCTTTCCTCTCTCTTCTCTCTTTCTCTCTCCTCTTTGTCCCTCCTCTTTCTCTCTCTCTTTTTTCTCTTTTTTTTTTCTTCTTTCCCAGCTCCTTCCGTGGCTCAGCCGAACAAGCTTCCATCGTCCCATGGATGGAAACCAAAGGAGGGGTGGCGGTCCACCAGAACCTGACCATAGGGAGTAGGGATGGGGCTCACCGACGCATCCATTGCCATCCCGGCCACCGGCAAAGAACCGTAAGGAGGCATGAGAAGATCCATCCTGTGCAACCCAAATAATCGACAATCAAGAGTTTAGGAAGAGGAAAACTTACCGACGATGGTCTATGAATGATCGGCCATCGAAAAAGAGGGAGAATTAATAGGAAAATCGACGATGGAAGGAGGGTTTTAAAGAGAAAAGAAACGAGGGATTTTCTCATCATACGGGGAGGAATCTTGATTGACCGGGTGCCCCGACCCCCCGTGACACTCTACCAGCTGAGTTCCACCCTTCCACGGCCTCTCTTTCGGCTTCTCTTGTGGGATAAGCAGGGGCTCCGTCCCCTATCTTCATTTTTTTTCTGGGTTTCGAATTGAAATCGGCAATGGTTGCCGACTTCAGCCCAATGGGCCCAAAAAAAGTGGGCTTCACAAGAAAGGAGGCATCTTTAGGCAATGAAGAATGCAAGACTGGATTCCTTTCAGCTCAGGATATTAAAGATGAGATCAACTTGAAAAAGGAGGAGCTATCGAGGTGATTTACTAAGCATCAGATTTAAGTGTCATTGAGTTGCTCTGAGAGTTAGGTTGCATGATTGTGCAGATTTAGTTTCATTTTATAATCGCTGAGAAATGATGGGTAGTTTGCTTTCAGATTGTTATTTTGCACTTAAGCTAATAGGTGGAGGAAATATTTTTGCTTGCAGGTTTGCTTCCATGGATCCTTCTATGAGCGGAAGAGGTGCAGCAGTCATGTTTCATGATGAGAAAGGTTAGTTTACCTTGTCCTGAAACATATATAGTGAATTTTGTCACAGTATTGCTTTAAGTTTGCATTACTTTTGTTGGAACAAGATGAGAAGTTGGTGGGATAGGATCAAGAACTAAACAATATGGAGCAAAAGATATTTCTTATTCATAGTTTTTTTAACTCTTGCTTACTTTACAACCTTGCCAAAGATATCCTTATATAGCCATGAAGGATGATAATTTAAGTAATATTTAATATCTAGAGTATAGAACTATCTTGGAAAAGACACTTTGACTTATACAATGCATGCCTTATAGATTACTAAAGTGACTCTTTGGATTACTAAAATGACTCTCTGGATAAATGAGTGACTCTTTGAATAAAGGAGTGGTATCAATACCGAAGAATCATGTGCGTAAACAATTGATTGCAATACTTCCTAATACTCGTTAATTTGCAATTGATCCTTAAATTTTTTGAATTTTTCTATGTTGACAACTTTGGTAAGAAAATCTACAGCTTGCTCATTTATGTCAACATGTTTCAAAATGGTTTCTTCTTTATTCACCAAATCCTGAATGAAATGATGTCGAATTTCAATATGCTTGGACCTTTCATGGAAGACTGGATTCTTGGATAATGTAATTGCCAATATATTGTCATAATAAATGATGGTTGAACTTGGGTTTGTTGTAGATCCAAGAAAACTCTTCTTAACTAAACCACTTCGTACGCTGCATCTGTAGCTGCGATGTACTCTGCTTCTGCTGAAGATAAAGTAATTATTCTTTATTTCTTTGAACTCTATGAAATCACTTTGAACCAAGACAAAAAATATAGCCAGACATGCTTTTTCTGTCATCAATTGAACCAGCCGAGTCGCTATCAGAATAACCAACGAGCTTGTTATCTTCTTCTTTAACATATTTTATGCCTTGCCTTTGACTTCCTTGGAGATATCTCAGGATGTATTTTGTAGCAGCATAATACAATTTGCTTGGTTCTTGCATAAATCTTGAAACAACATTCACAGCATGAATAATGTCAGGCCATGTGTTGGCTAGATATATTAATGAACCAACTAGTCTTCTATAGAGCTTCGCATCAACTTTTTCAACACCATCATTTTGTTTTAGCTTTTTATTCAATATCATTGGAGTTGAAACTGGTTTGCTTTTGTCCATTTGAAATTTTTGTAACATGTCTTTAATGTACTTCTCTTGTGAGATAAAAATTCCTTTTTTGGCTTGCTTTGCTTTCTTTGCACAAAAATTCTGGGGTAGATGGTTTTGCTTACTCCTTGTTGAATATATTGAAGAGCATTAGCATCTTTCTTCACATTCTCCTTGTACTCCCTTTGTTGTTCTGTTGTCCAATTTGTTGTAGCATCTTGTGGTTGAGGTGGCTCTGCATATGAACCTTCAACTATGTCCCAAAGGTCTTGGGAGATGAATATAGTTTGCATTTGACTACTCTAATATCATAATGCTCACCATCAAAGATAGGAACTTGGTTTGAAGTGAAGGAGAACATGGTAGTTGATGAAGATGCCATCGTAACAAGTGCTTCTTCTAAAGCTCTGATACCAAATTTGTTGGAACAAGATGAGAAGTTGGTGTGATAGGATCAAGAACTAAATAACATGAGCAAAAGATATTTCTCATTCATAGTTTTTTTAACTCTTACTTACTTTACAACCTTGCCAAAGATATCCTTATATAGCCATGAAGGATGATAATTTAAGTAACATTTAATGTCTAGAGAATAGTTATCTTGGAAAAAATACTTTGACTTATATAATGCATGCCTTATGAGATTACCAAAGTGACTCTTTGGATTACTAAAATGACTCTTTGGATAAAGGAGTGACTCTTTGAACAAAGGAATGGTATAAATACCGAAGAGTCATATGCATAAACAATTGATTGCAAATTACTTCCTAATAACTTTGGATTTTTAGAAAAAAGCTCTTCATTTATGTGATTTTAAGTTCAGAAATTAAATGCTGTATAGGAAAATGCATTTCAAAAGAGGAGTTCTTGAAATCAAAGGAAGAAGAGAAACCAAAGGTATGCGTCATTTTGTCCTACTTTAGATGGATAAGTTGGAAAATTACTTCTTTTTTATTTTCTTGTCCCTTTTTGGATGCAGGTGTATTGGAGTCATGTGTACTAATACTAAATGCTTTTTATTTAAGTTTATGGCACAAATAACTTTTTTTGCACCCTATGAATATTTAAAACTTTTTTTTTTTGATAAGAAAGGCCGTAGCCATGATTATATTAAAGCATATAAAAAGATTTATAGCATTGCTTTACAAGTAACCCATAGAAAAAGTTAAATGTCGGTTCAGAATTTACTACAAAACCTACATATCCATAGTGAATATACAAAATCTGGACAAAAAGTTGACAGGGCAAAAGACATAATAAGACCCTTGATCTGAGAGTCCCAGCATGTAACCTGAGGGTTTCAGGAACCAAAATTGTAAGAGAGAAACATAAAGCTTCGGCACTTGCTGCAACATGAATCCCTGGGCAACAGTTGAGTGGATAAATGGCTTTCCAGCAACTGAAAATTAAAATTGGCCCAGAATTGAATAAAATGAAACATGAACCGATACATTAATGAAAGACTGTGGAACCTTGTTTGATATTGTAATAAGAAAGAGTTGCGCATAAGAACCCCTGAGGCACACCTTCCTTGAGCATACACCAATAAAAACCAAGTTAGCCGAATAAGAAAGCTTTATAAAATTGAAGGTCCAGTAGGCATATACAGGACCTTCAGGTAACACATTCAAATAACCTTTCTTCAAACTGATGCCTTCGCCTAGAATAGAAATCATGAAAGAGTGAAGCAGAACATAAGCATAGGTCAAAGGAGATATGAAATAAGGTAAATTATCTGAACTTCAGAAGCTCAAAGGCCAGAAACCATATATAAGATAATGTCGGTGCAGCTGGCACATGCTGATGTGGCTGGATCGCTGACGTGGGGTGGGCAGATTGACATGGAGCCCCTATCAAACGTCATGCTGGATTTTCAACATGGCCCCTTCGTCGGGCTGAGCTCCCATAGAACAGCGGAGCCGCCTGTCGAAGTCGAGCTTTGTCCTTCGCCAGGTTAGTCCCCGCCGGGGCGAGACGCCTAGGCCGGAGTCGAGCGTAAGTCCCCCCCAGGGTGGGCCCCCTAGGATCGGGTCCCGTGGTCAGGAGTCAAGCCCAAGTCTCCTCCGCCATGTGGAGCCCCTCCGAGGTCAAGTTCCCTGGGCTGGGCTGCGCTCCACCCACCTCCGTCAGGTCGAGCTCGTCCGAAGCCGAGTTCAGCTAGTCCAGAGTCAAGCTCAGCCCTCCTTCGCTCAGCTGGGCCACCTCGAGGCCAAGCCTCTCGGAGTTGGGCCCCACCTCTCCAGCTCGATCCCCAGCTCGGGTAGAGGCACCAACCGCCAAGGAAGCGGCGCCTCCCCTCCGAGAATGATGGTGGGCCTCCCGAAGACCGTGCGGTAGTGCCTGCCATGCCACAATTAACACCCACAGCCATCACTCACACCAGAAGGAAAGGAAACCCCCTGATCAAGGTGCCATGCTCTCCACCAACCTGTCGTACCGCCAAGGAAGGATCCAACTAGAGGGCACGAGTCTCGAGGGTGGTGGCCTATCGATCGAGGTCCTGCCAGGCTTCCCGGAATGGAGCAAACAGAGGGAATGTCAGAGCACATGAAAGCTTCCCCAGCCTTCTGTCAGAAAAGGCATTCCGTCTACGGCACGATACCTCATCGCGCATGCCTGACGACACGGGGAGATCCCGAGGCAAGCCAGAGTAAAAATCCAGCTAGGATAAGCCAAAAGTAAGTAAGCAAAGCAAAAAGAAGAAGAGAGACTACTGAGACGAGCGACAGAAAAAGGGGAGAAAAGCCACACAGGAGGACTCTTCCACCTCGGCCATCACCTCTCCCAGCCCGCTCTCACTTCCATTCACACCACACTCACTCCTCCTAGCATGGACCTCATCCCGAGGGGCTCGACCAGGAGGATCTGTTTTCCTGGATCGTCACTCACTTGACCGTCGGAGCGCCTCCACCGGAATCCCCAGCCAGGGTCACTGATGCTGTTTCTTGCAGGTCCCGAGGCACAGGAGGCATCCCGAAGAGACGGACGGGAGATCATCGACGCCATCAGTAGCTACGGGCCACGACGATCCTGGCTGCAACACATGCAGACACAAATTAGGCAAATATAGAAAGCAGAGTTGGCAGCCTTCTGGATAATCATAGCATTATAATTTAAGCCTGTAAATTGAAATTTCAGAGACCCTAGAAGTAGAGAGTATTATCCATTGGAATGAAGCCTCGTTAAAAGAAGAATGCCACAGAGTAGAAGCTAATATGGTGAGTATAGGCAGCAAATAAAAACATGTTGAGATCATATGCCACCTAATCCTGTAATCATGAATGTTCATAAGAATAACCCTGAATTTGAATGCAGCCCACCTGAGACAACGTTGTTGCCTTGAACATAGGAATTCATAATGCAAAGGCAGTCCATAATTAATTCATAGCAGTATCGATGGAAGACAGGCAGTTCCTTTAGGGTTTGAATCCCATAAAGTAAACTGTAATGAACCAGAAGAAAGATAAAGTACCCTTTCGAAGCAAGGAAAGCAGCATTAGAGATAGAGTTCATGGAACACCTGTTCGGAAGAATTGCACCATTAATACCTCCTGTATAAAGACCAATTATGCCATCTGAACAAATAACTGTGACGTTCCTGGTAGGAGCCAACATGAGAATTTTCCCCATGCCATCATGTAAACCATTTAGATAAGACTCCCACCATATATTGTAAGTAGGTACAGTAGGAATATGACAAAATTTAGAATGGCAGCAAGTAACGGTTGTATAGTAGATGAATTGAATGTAAGATGAAAACATATTAGCATCCCTGTTATAAGAATCCCTTCCACAGAGCCTGAGAATGGCATGGACCAATGTAACCTGCAAAAAAACCAGATTGTTAGGCAAGGGTTCCATTTTGTAATTTTTTCTTTTTTTTCATATATATAAGTTTGTCCTTTCTACTTTTTTCCTTTTTTTTCTGGATATTTTCTTTATTTTTCCCACTTCAAATTTCGACAGAAGGTCATTGGAATAAACAGCACCACAGAAGATAAACTGAAATAGCTGAACAGT
This sequence comes from Areca catechu, assembly GCA_021397845.1. Classification (NCBI taxonomy): domain Eukaryota; kingdom Viridiplantae; phylum Streptophyta; class Magnoliopsida; order Arecales; family Arecaceae; genus Areca; species Areca catechu. The sequence goes on along the minus strand of CM038052.1, from coordinate 172,965,933 downwards.
AATTTGTGTGTCATCCAGGCAAATATGAAAGGATGAAGGGCAGGCAGAGAGATGGACCCGAAGAGCTAAATTATGATACTTTTGATTGGACCGGCTCCCCCCTTTAAGATCCTGCATAGATGATCATTATAAAGCATAATGGGGTGCATTGTAAACTTGATTTGGCATAGAAAGAAATCCCCTTCTATCTTTCTGGAGAGTCGATAGAAGATCGTGAGAAATGTCATCACCTTGGTAATAGACGAAATTCCCCCGGCGCGCGTGCTTAGCCAGATAATGGGCAGTTTGATTAGCCTATCGCGCAACATGGATGGCCACAAAGTTAGGAATTAAACTCTTCCAATTCAGGATATCCAACAACATCGGCTGGAGATTGAGCCGGCTTTGATAATGCTTATTGATGGAATTGATCACTAGCTGGCTGTCTCCTTCAAGGATCAGATGTTGATGAATATCTTCAATGGAGTCTTTTATACTATACCAGGCTACAAAAAGCTCCGTATTGAATATCGAAGTGGTCCGGATTTGTTTACCAGTAGCTTTTAACATAATACGCGCATAATTTCTAATTACATAAGCCACAGTAGTAATGCTCGGCTTAACCAAGGCATCAAAGTTTATCTTTATAACCCCTGCAGGAGGGAAAACCAACAAACCGAATTGGGTCCCCTACCTCTGAAAGGATGGGGTAATGGGTTTTCCCAATGCCTAGGGGGGTTCTTTGACTCCCGATGCTCGATACGCCGGTTGGTGGAAGTAAACATGAGAACCATACGAGTGATTTGATTGTGGGTCAGAAATTTATCCTAGAATAACCTATCATTTCGAGCCTTCCAAACCTGCTAGATAGTATAAGCGATTATAGAGTTAGAGATATTATCGGATTGTGTAGACGTCATCATTGTCAAGAGTTCAGGAATAGAATTGGATTGAAATTTAAACTTATAGATATTGTTGATGAGACCCCAACAATCCTTAACAAACGGGCAATGGATAAAGATGTGTTCCATATCCTCCTCCCGAGTAGGACATATATCACAATAAATGGAGTCAGCCTGTAAAATACCTTTGTTGCATAGAAATTGCTTAGTCTATACTTTGAAATTGACCAACTTTCACCAAAAAGTTCCTACTCGCTCAGGAGCGTGTAGTTTCCAGATTTAGTGGTAAGCAAAGGTACTTACCTATCTCGGTTGACTTATGTGGGGGTATATATCCTTTTGTGTAACCTTCTGAGCTGTAGTAGGTTCCCAAAATATTCTGTCCAACCAGTTTTCCATAGGAATAAGGATGTGAGTTATGGTGTCCACAAGGTCCTTAGAGAATAGCCTATTCAAGATGAGAAGATCCCAATCTCTATTAGGAGTAATAAGCTGTGACACTTTCCAATCCTGAACATCAATGTCCATATTGATAGTCATCAGCCAATAAGATAAAGGAATTGTAGAGATCCAAGGATCATTAAGGACAGTAATAGTATCGGCCGATCCAATATTGCAAATAATGTTGGGACCCAGCAAGTTACCGAATTTCGCTATACGGGCCCATGTATGCGTACAATTGCGAGGTCTTTTATAAACAATCGAATAGGGAAGAAGACGATATTTGGCTCGAACGGTTTGGGCCCATAAAGTATTAGGCTTCAAATAAAGTTGGGCAGCCTGCTTGGCAAAAGATGCCCTTTGCTTATCAAGCAAAGGAACTATGCTGAGACCCCCCTCAGTCTTCGGCTTACACACCTTGTCCCAAGCAACCAAGTGTAAACCTTTGCTATCGTTGGAATGACCCCAAAGGAATGCCTTAATGATTCTTTCAATTTTCTTTATAACTCCATGCGGGATGTATAGAGCAGCCATTATGTAATTTAACAAGGAAGTTAAAACCGAAGAGACCAGCGTCAAACACCCCGCAAAGGATAGAGTCTTCCCTTTCCAAGCTTCCGTTCTAGTACGCACTGCATCCACCAAAAAATCAAACTTATTAGACTGAAGTTTAGAACCAGACACGGGAATACCCAAATATTTGATGGTTCCCATTTTTTCTATTATATGAAAAACAGAAATGATACACTTTTTGATATTATGATCCATTGAAGGGCAGAAGGAGATGTGGGATTTCGCAGTGTTGATTGCTTGTCCCTATAGATCATTGTAGGCTTCAAGAATGGTTTTTAAGAACACTGCATCAGTTAGAGTAGCACAGGCAAGGAGAATCATATCATCCGCAAACATTAAGTGCAAAATATGCGGCCCGTCATTACTGATTTTAAACGGTTTGAGCAAATGGTGGCTGACTGCATAATTAAGCATATTAGAGAAAATATTAGAACATAAAATGAAAAGAGAAGGGGATAGGGGACACCCCTGATGCAAGCCTCTAGCTAGATTCAGCCACTTCGTGGGGGTTCCGTTGACAATGATGGCATATTCATACCCCGTGACGCATTGCATGATCATTTGGATAAAATACGGGTGAATGCTTAATTACTGCAAAACCTTATTAAGGAAGGATCACAACATTTTATCGTAAGCCTTTTTCATGTCCACTTTGACGAGCATCATAGCCCTCTTCTTAGGCGCCCTATGCACAGAGTACATGATTTCCTGGGCAAGAAGAATGTTATCCATAATATTCCTTCCTAAAAGAAAAGCCCCCTGCTCCTCTGAAATAATAGCTTGAAGGACAGTTTGCAACCGATTAGCCAGAATTTTAGTGACAATCTTATAGATAGTATTACAAAGACTAATCGGACGATAATCAGTGATGTCCTTAGGCTAAGGTTTCTTAGGGATAAGAGCAATGAAAGTCCTTTTCCAGGTAGTCGGCATATTACGCTCGTGAAAAATATAAGTTATAGCTTGAGTCACCTTATTATGAATGATATACCAAAAATTTTGAAAGAACAGCGGAGGGAACCCATCCGGGCCAGGCGCCTTGTCCGATGGCATTTGGTTCACAACATCCCAAATTTCCTGCACTGAAACAGGTTCCTTAAGCATTTCATTTTGGGCATTCGTGACCGTAGAATTCATCATGAACAAAGATTCGTTATCTTCTGGGCCCTCCCTGTGCCATCTTTGTTTAAAGTGAGCACAGATCAGCTCCTGAATTTTTTTATTTTCCGTAGTAGGATGTCCTTGCTGGTCCTTGAGGGAGCGAATATCATTCTGTCTTCGCCTTATTATTGTTGAGTGGTGAAAAAACTTCATGTTACGATCCCCCTCTTTAAGCCAAGTGATGCGAGATCTTTGACACCAAAATGCTTCCTGGATTTGAAGGTTGGCATTGAATTGACGAATAAGATCAAGAAGGTTCCTATGATCATCATCAGAAAGAGTATTAGATTGAGATTCCTTTAATTGCAGATCATAAATATTTTGTTGCAGTTTTTTAGCCTGCCAGAATATGTTGCCCAAACATTTCTTTCACTTTTTCAAAGCAACCTTAGTTTTAAACAAAAGCTTAGATAATCTTACCGGAGGAGAGCCAGTGACATCAACATTCCAAGAATGCGGTATAGTATGATGGATACCCTGACAATGCATCAACATTTTTTCAAACCTGAACGAAATATTCCTTCTCCTCCGATACTGTTCTATCGATAGCAAAATTGGGCAATGATCTGAGACAAATCTCATAACATGCTGCAACGTAGAGCAAGGGAACAATTGAAGCCACAAAAGTGAAACAAAGGCTCTATCAAGCCTTTCCCAAACCCTGGCATTGCCGCTTCTATTATTGCACCAAGTAAATGGAGGGCCAGAATAACCAACATCAATGAACCCGGCTTGGGCAATGCAATGATTAAATTCCTTGACGTCCCTAGTAATTCGGAAAGGATGACCACCTCTCTTATCTTCCCTATTTAAAATACAGTTAAAATCACCTATAAGCAATAGAGGAAGATGTATAGCATTAACCGAATTGATTTGCTCCCAGAGTAACTTCCTATCAATACCATTAGTACTAGCATACACAACAGCTATAATCCAGGATTGGGCGTTGTTAGGCGTGATTATTCCAAAGGCAACATGTCTGTTGGTATTCATAAAGTCTAAATTACCTAACTCCAATTTCCAAATAATTATGATACCCCTAGACAATCTCTCAGAAGGAACGATGTAAGCCCCCCATTTAGGGCCCATAATCCGCTTAATTCTGTCTATAACCTGGCTTGACATCCTAGTTTCCAAAAAATAGCACATATCAAGTCTATAACATAATTAACAAAAGGGGCTTTAGCCGTGCCCCTACAATTCCACACTAAAATTTTCATTTAAACATTATTGGGTGGTTTCGCCCCCCGGGGCTTATCCACATCCACATGCATAATAGACTGAGATTGAAATATAGGAACATTAACAAGAGCATTTTGTATACATTGATTTGGTACCTGAGCATTGACATGTTTAGAAGATTTGGTAATAGCATTAGATAGTTGAGCAATGTAATCGTGATGCTTACCTTCGCCTGTTGTTTGAAGTACCTTAGCATCTGTTTGGCTTTTTTGCAAATCACGATCACAGTCCATCATCCGGCTGTTGAGATTAACATTGGCCGCCCCAATGGGTCTCCATACCTCCCTTGCCTGATTCTCCTTCTTGCCTTGTTTAGGCATGTATATAACAATTTGTGAGTTTACCTCATGAGTTTGACATTGTTCTTCCCGGATGATAACTTTGGTTGAAGGGGAATGATCTGTCCTAGCCCTTGCTTCAGTTGTGACTGTCTTTGTTGGTGATATTTTCCTTTTATCCTTGTAGGGAGGTTTAGCTGCGGCTTCCTCCTTTCCTGACGTTTGAATCCCCTACATGTCTTCGCTTTCTTGTTTTTCAAAGACTTGATTTAGTGGGGTGAATCTCGAACCCTTCATATCATTCTGCATTTATGAAACATTATTGGGAGGTGACACATTCCTTACCTGGATGTTGGTTTGACCTCTATGGTTACTTTTGTCCCATGTAAATCCATGGGAGTTGGATTTACCTTTGGAGGTGAAAGATTGGTCGTTCACAGGAACCCTCGCTGCCCTAATCCAAGGGCCATATAGTTGTTTCTTTGTTAGATGCGAAGGCAGCTCAGAACATTTACATGGCTTAGATAGGTCAGTTTGGATAAGACCACACGAGTAACACATATCCGGTAACTCTTCATATATGAACTCCTGCCACCAACAATCATCATTTACATGGATTCTAATTCCCGGGCATATAGGCTTAGAAACATCGATGAGGGTGCAGACTCTCGCATAACCTATGCGAGTCGAGTTTGCTGTCCAATCATCGAGAAACATAGGCTTACCCGCTGAGGAAACAATCTTTAAGATCTTCTCCTTGTCCCACAGTTCGATCGGAATGTTTGGCAAGCGAATCCAAACCCTAGCTTGGGTAATAACATCCTGGCTCGGTTTAAAATTCGGCCGCCAGGGTTCAAGGGCCAATAGCTGGCCAGCCAATGACCAAGGTCTTTTTTCCAGTGCCTTGGTTCTATCCTCTTTGGATTTGAAACGGAAGAGAATGATACCCTCAGACAAGGCAGTCACTAAAAGATTATCCTTTAAACCCCAATGAAGCTTAAGCTCCTTCTGGATAAACTCCAGAGGTAACCCTTTTCCCAAAAACCTACCGATTAAGGCCAATTTAAGGGCAGATTGAGCTTGACTTACCTCCTCCGCAGAGAAGACTACCACCTTGGAGAACCTTTCTTCAAGCGCTTCGATGTCCGCTGGAGACGCCCGCGTCGATTCCCAGCGAAACCTCCTCACGCCTTGAACCACCTGAGACCATGAACGAACCGCATCAGATCCTAAACCTTCAACCCTACCTGATCCCGTTCTAGTCGAATTAGAAGGTCCTCCCGCTGCCGCCACCTTGGCCATCTTAGAAAGACGACCCATTTCCCCGAGCAGCGCCTGCGAACCCTCCTGCTGCTGGGTGGACGAAATCTGCTCAGGCTGTGCAGGAGATGTTGCTGCTCCCGAATCAAGCTTCCCGGCCCCCAAAGGGGCTTTCCCCTTTGCTCTCTGAGTATTACACCGCTTCTCATCTTCATCTCCCTGCTCGACTCCCTCAACCGTACCCAGTCTTGACCTGGTTGAATCAGAGGAGCGTTCCGCTGCCGCCTCCTTGGCCTTCACAGACGGATGACCCTTTATCTCGTGCAACGCCCGCGAACCCTCCTGTCGCCTGGCGGACGAATCCTGCTCAGACTATGCCGGAGAAGTTGCTGCTCCCGAATCGAGCTTCCCAACCCCCAAAGGGCCTTTTCCCTTTGCTCTCTGAGAATTCCTTGGCTTCTCAACTTCATCTTCCTGCTCGACTGCATCGGAGGAAGATGAAACCCTAACCCCTTTTTCCCTTTTATCACTCGTCGCTCGGTCATCGAAGTCGCCAGACATTCTCTCTCCTCACCTCTACCTTGAATATTTAAAACTTTGAGGGATACGATTTTTGCTGCCTTCTGCTACATTTCATTGTCGGGTATTTATTTATCTTTTGCAAGAAAAAAGCATTATTTTTTATCTACAAATTTATCTTCTCAAGGAAAGAGTTCTATGTGATAGAAGTTACCTTGTAAGTCCTGGCTTTGGGTTGGCTGCTTGAGATGAGTTCATTATGATTTAGAAGGGAGGTATTTTAGAAATGAAGAAGGGAAAATTTCGTAGTGAATCAGTTTCTTTTGGCTAGCTAGGCAAAAAGTTGCTTAAAAAACCAAGAAAAGACTGAAGTAGGGGGCTCATGATCAGCTTGAAAGAAACTTGCTTCCAATTTATTGGTATTATACTGATTTATTGCAACTTAAAGTTTATTCAAACAATTATAACAATATCTAACTCGGTGATCATGGTATGCTTATTGATATTTCCTGCATCTTGTCAAAACTGGAAGTCGATTTTCTTGGCAGAACTTGCCCTATGATCCTTTATATTGTTGTCAAGGGGTTCTTTATGTCATTAATTGTGACAGGTTTTATGCCCTTATCAGGAAAAGAATTTGGAGCGGGGCAAAGGCTTAGCGCAGAAACGAGAAGCTGAAGCTAGGGCACGAGAGCTAGAGCTTGAGAAGGATAAACCTTTTGCAAGTACTAGGTAAGCAGTTAAATATGCCTATTACCAATGCCGGTTTTTTTCTTTTTTTTTTTTGATGTAAGGAAGTGTACATTTTTGTGTTCATTCAAATGTTACTTATTTGCTGAAGTTGGTGCAAGTGTGTTTCCTTAGAGCTCCCATGAACATTTATAACTTGTATGCATGATGCACTAACAAATACATTCACTGCCAGAGTTGCTATATATACTATGTTATAGATTAACTCTCACCAATTCCATGTTCCCAAATGAGGTGTACCTTTACATTTATGATTATGGGGTTTCATGGTGTAGAATAATGTTTGGTAAGAATGGCTAGATATTTTGGAGCCCTTTATATTGACATTCTTTGTATATCTAAACTGCAACACATTTGTAATAGAGAGTCTCTGCATTGGCCTAGCCCTTGGTACTTGAATGATAGCTGTTGCTATCAACATTGTTGAGTTAGTATTTTTTTTATGCTCTATTCTAGTAATATACACACATTTCCTTAAACTTCTTGAATGCAGACCGGTTTATGCGCAACCGGTGTTAGTGAGATAAACTGTCATATTGCTTGCAGAATCCAATTTAAATCCTTTTACTTTCATATTGATTAAAAAAATTCAGAGATGTTTTGCTGTCCAATAAAACAAGTTGAATACAGCATAAATGAAGAGATGGATGTGTGGTAAATCTAGAAAGAACAGAGTGAGAAATGAATGTATCAGTCTACCTGCTCTTTGCTAGCCTCTCTTCTCCATTCATTCTCTGTCTCTTCCCTTCTCTCCTTTCCTCCTTGTCCTCCCATTTGTACAATAAAAAGCAGATTGGACTTGCCATGATTCTTTCCTTAAGGAGGGGTGTGTGGTATATTTTAAGGAGCTATCGGAGTTGCAAAAATTAAGGACTAGTGATCGAGATTGATTGACATTCTATGGGCATTTACAGTGAAGAACTGCGAGGGCTCTAGTAAGGAAGGGTACTTCAATCTTTGATGAAGGATGTAGGAAAAGGAGGGAAGGTCTAAAGGTAGGAAGGATGGAAGTTGTGGTAAAGGTTGGGGAAAAGTTTGAAATAACACTGGAGGCAGCCCTGAGATCAACTCAAGTAATCAGGGCTAATCTCGATATTTATAAATATTGCTGTTTATATTTTTTCTACAACCGTTATGTATAATTTCGATTTCTTTCTGCCAAAAGTTGACTGGAATGGTGCTGCTGCTGTCTGGAAATTGGTCATTCATCTTCTCATTTAATATCTGCATTAAAATTTCTGCATTTTTTTGTCATTTTACATTCTTTCGATGCATGTACACAAGTCTTATATTTGTACTTTTTTATGCCTGTAGGGATGACCCAGAGCTTGATAAGATGTTCAAGGAGAGGATTAGATGGGGAGATCCAATGGTGCACTTGGTCAAGGTATTCTTTTTTCCCAATAAGTTGTGCACTTAATACTGGTTGACATCAGCTTGTTGACATTGTTTTCTTCATTTGTTGCTTTATTGTAGGAGAAGAACCTAGAGCTTGTTTTGGAAGATCTTGGTGATGATGAGGAAAATGAAAGAATCTGGTTTTATAATTCCTCAGACTATTCCTGGTCACAGCTGGATAAAACAGCAATTAGATTTTCCTCCAAATCGTTATGGTATCAGACCAGGTAGTCATTGGGATGGAGTTGATCCTAGCAATGGTTCGTCTCACTCACTCCCATTATTCAATGCTCTCATTTTTCTTCTTATTTTTCTCCATCTTGTAATTTGTCTTTCAATAGGCTTCTAGCCATCTTTGTTCTGTCTTTTGAGCTCAATACAGCAGCATATTTGTTCGTAATTTTCATGGCACGAAGCATTATATCCATGCATTCCAAATCCTGGGCCTGTCGGTGTTGAACACTGGAACACTCGTGATGCTTCAAGACACAAGTTGACATTCAAACATCAACCAAGATTCCGTTGTGATTACATGTACAAATTTAACACATACATAAAAGGTGCATTTAACATTACATTTAGCAACATTTATATATATATATATATATTTTAAAAAAAAGTAGGAAGCAAGAAAGTTTTTACTGTGGCCAGGCATTTGTAGCACCAATTGTTAGCAACACTAAATACTAACAGTAACTTGGTTTTTATTTCCGAAATAGTTGCTAGCTATAACATCCATGCACTGAACTGAAACTGTTGTTATCCTCTAGTTTTTTTCATAAATCACTGATTGGTCAAACATCGTTTTTCTCAAACTAAAAATAATATTCTTGTGTGCATGAAAGACCATACATGCTACGGCTAGTACATCTGGAAGTTCTACAAATCAAGGTTATAAAATGTGGCAATGTTTTGATGCAGCAAATCTCATCGGTTTTTCATTATTGGTGGTTTCAGGTTATGAGAAGGAATCGTTCAAGAGGTAGAATGAAAAGCGAGCCACAGAGAGGGAAGCCTATCTTTGGTCTGTTTCTGAAATGTAAGTACTCAAATGCAAGAACAGAGAGACCAGACAAGGTCCTTCCTCAAATACCTGTCTGTAGTGAAGACAAACATAGGCATCAGATCCATTGTCATCCCCGGAGTTCCCATGATGGCAATGTGGTGGTCGCTTCAATGATTTTTCTTCATCTTGGTTGAATGTGGCTGTGTTTCGGGCAAAATGTTCTTTATTATTAGCATCATGAAACATATTCCTCGCGCAAGGCAGCATTTTATGTGGTCATTCTGGAGCAGAGGAATATCTGATCCCCTACTCAAGTTTTAACCATATGTAGAACTGGGTCATCTTTATCAGGTGTATACTATTAGATATTAAATTTTCATTAATTTTGGGAAAAATCGCATCTTGGGCAACCTTGCTGACATTTTAAAAATTCGGCAAGCTCCTCCCCTGTTCCAGATATATCGCTGCTACGAATTGCCCTCCACGCCACCGAGCAAGACTTTTGTCGATATTTGTTCGGTTGACAACAATGCTAAGAGTCGCATTGGTGCATCTCAAGACGAAGGAAGCAGCTGCGAGGTCTTCCACGGTAACCGGTGGCTTGGAAATATAACCGAAAAGGAAACCGGTACTGACAAGTCTTTCCTCCAAGGAAGCATTAAAATTAACCTTCACCATCTCTCGCTGAGAGGGGGCGGGGTACTCGTTTAACTAGAAAGCGAGCTTGGAAGACCCTTGGATTTCTCGTGGCCAACGTTTATTTCTGTGCAGTCCCTTTATCTATTTCTATTCCTTACATTATGTCCTGTAATCGTTCCGCTTGGGATTAGAGTGCAGTGCTCCCTTTATTTGATGACATTTTTGGATCACGTGTCTTATTTATTGCCATTTCTATTTTTTCGGATCCTGATATTAGGGTATGGAGACACACTTCAATCCAAAGAGCGTCGATCTCTGACCTCATGACGAGCTAGGACCCGTGTTTCCGATGGCCCCCTCCTTAGATTGGATCTGGAAGTTATCGGTTCACCCTAGAGTGGCTCTGTTTATTTGGAAGCTAGTTTGGGGTCGGCTTCCAACCTGTGATTTGCTTTCGGCGAGGGGTCTATCCATTCCAGCGATATGCCCCGGTCGTTCCGAGGAGGTTGAGACCCAGACTCATGCCATCTTTACTTGTCAGAGGGCGACGTATATATGGAGATTAGCGGGTGTTCTTCATCTTGGTCCTCGAGGCCGGGATGCCCAGCAGATCTTTATATCCTCTTTGCATCAGTCTGCTTCGTATCAGCTGTCCTATATTGTATATTTGGTTTATCATATCTGGTTGTCCAGGAACAACCGGATTTTTTCTTCTACGGTTTCTTCTCCCAGATTTGTGGTAGAGAGAGCCAGAATGGATGCTTCTGAGTATTGGGGTCTGTCTTCTTCGCGGTTGGTGTCCTGGGGTTCCTCTTCTGCTCCTCGAGCGACCATTCCGGTATGTGTTGCTTGGGAACCCCCTCCTCCGACCTGTTGTACTGTCAATTTTGATGGTAGTCTCCGCCATGATAGAGGAGCGGCGACGTTTATTATTCGGGACTCCTCTCTTGGCTTTATTGCGGCTGGTGGTATCCCGGTCTGGGATGCCTCTGTCCCTCAGACGGAGCTTTTGGCGGCGTGGGCGGGGATTAGATATGCCCGTCTTATCCTTCAGATTGACTGCCTGCGTATTGAGGGAGACTCTTCCACTGTTATTTCCTGGATTGATCGTAGGACCGAGGCGCCTGCTCTCCATCCTATTATTAGAGATATCTATCTTTTGAGGTAGGGTTGCGTCAGTTCTTCGGTTAGACATGTGTATAGGGAGGCGAACTCAGCAACTGACTGGGTCGCCTCCAATGTGGCCAATCATTCGGGTCCGGTCTTATGGACCGATTGGCATTCTGCTCCCTCCCAGTCGAGGGATATCTTGCTTTCTGATTATCTTGGTTGTATTCACCTTCGCTCCTAATTGAATACACCGGTTTATAAAAAAAAAAACTAGAAAGCGAGCTTTGAGTGTAAGAGCTAATGGAGATGCGAATATCTCAGCGTCATAGGTTTAGTGAAGCTGAAGTCGATTATGGCTCGTAAAATTTCTTTACCATCCCGATGCTCAAACTTGTGGTTTGCTGTAGAGCTATCAATGGGTCGGGTCCGGACCTGAGACCTGCGAGTATTTATCCAACGGGTCCGAATCTGGATCTAAATCTGGACTTGTATATCCGGACCCGGAACTAGACCTGTTTAGTCATAATTAAATAGATCCGGATCTGGATATTACATATCCAGAACAAACAGATTCGAGACCCAAGTATATAAAATAATAATATATATATTTATATATTAAGGACCATTATATCATGATCCAACAGTTTGAAATCAACCTTTCTTTTACTTAAAAACTCTCCATCATGCCCTAATGTTTTTCGGTTTTTCCCTTCCACCCGCCAAATCCCCAAATCGCCTCGACGCCCATGGCCTCCCCATCGACGGCCGACGCCTCTCTCCCTCGACGGTCGACACCTCCCCCCCTCGACGGTCGACATCGTCCCTCGTAGCCTCACTGGCCGCTCTGCTGCTCGGAATCGCCTCCGCCTACCCCTGACAATCCGGCTCTCCCTTCCTTAACTCCGAGCCGGCGAGCCCCGCCGGCCGCCGACATCATCCCTCGCAGTTCGGCTCTCCCTTCCTCAGCTTCGAGCCCCTCCGGCAGTCCGGATCCATGCCCCGTCGACCGCACGATCTTGGCATCGATCCCCTGCAGCTTGAGTGCTCGACGTTGACCCCCCGCAGTTACCGCTCTCCGCCAACCCCCCACCGGCTACCGCTGCCCCTCAGTTAGTCGGTTAGATACTTATTCTTGTTTTATATTAATGCTTGTTTTATATTAATAGTTATGATAAATAATGCTGCAGTACAATAGTGACACTGTAATCATCAGTGCCACAGTGTTATGATCATCAATGTCATAATAATGACAATACCATAGAATGTTCTTATGTACAAACCGATGATATCACCTTCCATTCGGGTCCAGGTTTGAGTCTGGATATCCGGGATCTATTCGGGTCCGGGTCTGGTACTTTAAAATTAGACCCGTCGGGTATTCGGGTCTGAATCTGGATCCAAAATTGGATCCGGATCTAGATATCTAGGTTCCGATCCGAACCCGATCTTTTTTGACATCTCTAGTTTATTGGGAACCAAGGTTAGGGATGGCAATGGGCCGGGTTCGGGCCGGGTGCATAACTACCCAAACCCAAATCCAAATATTCAATACACTATCCAAAACCGGCCCAAACACTATCGGGATCGTATTTTTTTATCCAAATCCATCTCAATTGGATATCGGGTAATCGGGTTTACCCGGCCCGAACCCAACTGAGTCATATTAAACATTTTTTCATTTTTATCAACTTTAAAATCATCTACAATTTTATAAATTATACATACATTAAACAAATAAAATTTAACTACATTTTTAGTTCAACATCATTTAATTTCATATTCAATCAATTTATATTATGAAGTTGGTAAACTATTAATTATGAACTTGTTTTGAATTTATCCTGAATAAAATAGGATGAAAAAAAAATTTTCCAATATATATATATATAATGATTAGGGTATAGGGTTCAAGTATTTTAAAATTTAATAACTAATAATTATAATTAATAAAATATATATTAATTATATATATTTAAATATTAAAATAATTTGGATCGGGTTCGGGTCGAGTGTATATTTATCCAGTCTCGGCCCAAACCAAAAGTTAAGCATTCGAATTTTATCCAAACCCGGTCCAAATCCAGTCAAAGCGTTCACTATCCGGTTCAATCGGATCGGGTCAGATCAGGTATCCATGCATTTGGATTTTATTATCATCCCTAACCAAGGTCAATATCTTGAAAGATTATTTTTGAAATGCTATCTTTTTTTTTTTAATTTTCTTCATGAATAAAAAAAAAGAAAGAAAAGAAAAGAAGCCTGGCATACGTTCCTGGTTGCACTCGGTGAATGGCATCACCTAAAAAGGCCGCCTCTCCTCCTCGCCCAAGAGCCGGAAGGACTATTTGATCCATCTTTCATACCGTGCAACATTAATCCTCTAGCCTGCACTCATCTACCGTACCAATCCCTTACTGACATGAGTAATTCTTTGTGCATTGCATGCGGTGCAGCAAATCCAGTATATTCTGTACCGCATACATTTATTGATTTAAAAATATTTATTATAGCATGATACGTCAAAAATTGAGATGACTAGCATTAATTAAAATTTTCGTCCAGACCAAAATATCATTACGATATCCTAGTTCAAAAGCTACGACATCCCAGTTCAAAATCTACGTCATCCTGGTTCAAAAAATGATCTGAAACAGTATTACGACACCCTAGTTCAAAACTTACGACACCCTGGTTCAAAAATGATCTGAAACAATATTACGACATCCTAGTTCAAAACTTACGATACCCTAGTTCAAAATCTATGACACCTTGATTCAAAAATGACCATAAACAGTATTACGACACCCTAATTCAAAAGCTACGACATCCTAGTTCAAAAGCTACGACATCTCTGCAGAAAATATAAATTAAAACCAGAAACAGTATTACGACACCCTAGTTCAAAAGCTACAACATCCTATTTCAAAAGCTACGACACCCTAGTTCAAAACCTACGACACCTTTACAGAAAAATATAAATTAAAACCTGAAACAGTATTACGATACTCTAGTTCAAAAACTACGACATCCTAGTTCAAAATCTACGACATCCCTATATAAAAATATAAAATAAAATCTGAAACAGTATTATGACATCTTAGTTTAAAGGTTATAACATCCTAGTTCAAAATCTACGATACCTATACAGAAAAGGAATTGGAGGAAAGGATATTTTGATCTGGACGAAAATTTCAAATAAAGCTGAATGATAATTAATATTAATCATGCTCAACTTCCATCCCATTATATTATAATAAATATATTTAGATCAATAAAAAAATATGTTGCGGGTCACGTTGAATTCACTGCACCGCAAGCAATGCACAAGGACTTTTCCTGCTGACATAGAGGATACAAAAGAAAAGTGTTCATAAGGTATTTCTCAATAATTTATGTTTTTAAGTACAAAAATACGTAATTCTCGAACAGCTGTCTTCTGAAAGTTACTGCAGTATTATTTATTATAAAAAATATTGAAAATATTTAAATATTTTTTTATATTTATTAAATTATTATTAAAAAATATTTTTTATTTTTATTATTATTTTATTTCTATATTAACGGTTTGCTGCTGTTTTTTTTTTTTTTTCGTGGTCCCCTCCTTCCATGCCTTCTCCTCTACGCCGTCCCCCACGCACACCCCCAACTCCCATTTTTTATTCCTCCGCGACCTCATCTATCCTGCTCGTAGCTCTTTTGCCGTCCATGATGAACGCTGCAGTTTCCCATCAAGATGCCATCCTTGATGAATGACACCCACGGATTAAAATAAAATCTTAATCTACACACTTTTAAACTTTAAGTTTGTGTCACGCCCATTTAGATCCTGCATAGAATTCTAGAACTACATTCTAAGATCAATCTTAATATATATATATATAATTTTAATATCTCTAAAAATAAAATAAAATAACTTTATAATAATCAAATAAATAATTTATTTATTATAAATAATTTATTATTCATTGGTATTAGAAAGCGAACTAATTAATCAATCTAATAGATTTTACACTCGAATTTCATATCCAACTCGATCTATGCTATATACTTTGCGACTCCGAAAGAAAAAAAGAAGTTAGAAAAATGAGCTTTATAATCCCGTGAAGATTTTTATATACTCACATTAATAATAATATGATTTGAAAATAATAATAAACTCATGAATTATAAAATATCATATTATGCATCCAAAATAATTCAATCATCATATACCGGTAAAACCATATCTCATTCTAGTTTAATCAATAATCTTCTTTAAAATTTTAAACTAATCATAATTATAGTACTTCATTTAACTTCATTTAATGACTGGTAATCTCAAATACCACGTTTCTAAGCATGATGGGGCTATTCTCGGTGTCATGCTTCAGCTCATGACTAGCATCTTAGTATCCCGTGACTAGCAATCTCAGTACCACGCTTCAATCTGTAACTGGCAATCTCAATGTAGTGCTTCAGTCCGTGACTAGCAATCTCAATTACCGCGTTTTATCCATGACATGGCTAGTCCAAACATTCATTTTCTTGATTATCAATTTATCAAATCTCAATATATTATCAAATCATGATCTTTTCAAGATTTTTAATAACTAATGTTGTAATCCAAATCATCCAAAACTAATTATATTTGATATAATATATTATACGAAAAATAAAAGTAATATACCAGCAATCATAAATATCTATCTTAAAAAATCAAAATATATAGTACATAAATAATCGCATATGTCAATTCTCATGCCCAATGATCAAAATATGTAGTATAAAAACATATATATAAACTAGTGATTGTATCCAAAAATTTTTATTTTTATTGGAGATAGATTTAATATGCTAGATACCAATCCGTATTCGAATCTTGACTTAGATGCCAAGAGACTCGCTTAATATCTTCCTATCCAAAAATTATTCTCCTACAAAACCAACTTTAGCATTATTATAAAATTATAAAATAAAGATTTATTCATTTTAAACTTTCTACTACCTCCCTGGGGTCTACTAAATCTCCTAAACCCCTTCTCCCTTGAGGCCTTTTTCTAGCCAGTAAGAGAGAAGACAAAAAGATAAATAAAGAGATAAGAGAAAGAAAAAAAAAGAAAAGAACCAATCTCTCTCCCTTCCTCTTCTTCTTTCTTCAAAGAGAGCACCCCATCCCGTCTTTGTTCTTATCATGATCATGGAACTCGGGCCGATAACTAATGGCAAAACCCAATGGTGATGGTAGCGGCTTAAGTTCTTAACAATCTAAGCATGGCCATGTCCAGCAATGGCAACAGTTCGAAAAAAGAAAAAAAGAAGAAAAGAAAAATCTTTTGATCACTCACCTCTTCTTCCTTAGGACCGAACATTTCCTCCCCCTCTTCCTCTTAGTAAGGCACGGGAGGCTCATGGCAGCCACCGGTAGTAACTACTGATGATAGTGAAGGCAAGATGACCCCGGTAGCGGCCTTAGCCACCAATGGCCAGCATATCAAAGAAGAAGAAGCAAAGAAATATGGAAGATCATGTTCAGCCTAACTAGTGATGTACCGGCTTCGAATATAGTTGACAATCATAGTAACAAGGTGGAAGGAAGAAGAAGAAGGAAAAGTAGAGGATTTGTCTTGATCCGATGAGATCAGAATAACTATTTCATTGAGAGCATATGAGATTGTTGGGAGAGAAGAAAAATCTAGTAATGATTTTTGTTCTTGAGATTTGTCGGTGAAAGGCTTAGAAAGGAGAGAGAAAAAAAATTATAGGTATATTCTTGGAACTTTGCTAGGTATCCTCTAAGAATCCTTCTTTTAATGGGATCAAAAGAGGAGGAGATAATTCCCGTAAAAGAACAGAACAGGGTCAATTTAGGTGAGTTGGTCCAAGGGCTGGTCGAATCAACGGACCATTTAAAAAAAAACTGGGTTATTACACTTTCAAACAGATATCGTACCGGCCAAGTTTCGGAATCCAATAAAACGGTCCACTTTTAATTGAATAATTAAAAATAAATAAATGATAAAAATATTAAAATAATTTTTAGAGCACGTTGCAAAATCCCACGCTCTTTCCCCGAACACGTTGAGGGCGGGCGGGGGGCAAACGAACTCTACTTCTAAAACCAAATCACTACGCGGACCCGGCTAAAACACCAAATAGTACAAACCCGGAAGTTAGGGACTAAAAGTCCAAAACAGCCAATGACTTCGCACTAGACCATGGGTCAGGACATCATGCGGACCTTCTAGGGTACGCGTAGTAGCGTTACGAATCCCCTCGGGGGTGCAGCGGGTTAAAGGGGAAAGGAAGGAGATTCCGCGAATCTCCTCCACCCATCGGCTATATATTCGCTTCTCTCTTCTCTCCTTCGAAGGCCATCTCTCTCGCCCCAGGTCGCGGCCGTCCTCTTAGATTATAGGAACGGAGCTTAACGTCGTTGGGTTTACCGATTCCGACGAGAAGATGTCCGATTCAACCAACTCGCATGCTGCGGAGAGGTATTGTGTTTCCAATTTTGTTCTTTAGTATTGAAATTTGAACGGGATCTCGGGCTTGTGTTTTTTTTTTTTTTCCTATTAATTGTAATCGGCCATGCAGTCGAAATCGTTTTCTGGAATCAAGAAGACTCCGAAGTCATTTCATGAACCCTTTTTGTTTTTTGATAAGTGCTTGTTTTGGACTTTTGTGTGGTTTGTTATGATTCCTGGGAAGTAATTTCGTGATCTGTTGCCGAGAATTTTTAACTTTTGCTATCTCGCTCCTTATTTGTTCGTAAAGTGAAAAAAGATTAGGTTTTTAGCTTTACGGAAAAAAAAAAAGTGATATAACTAATTTGGTTTGTAAAAGAAATGTGGTGGAAAGGAATTAAAATCATAGGACATTAGAAATAGGTGCGAGGTATATGGTAGGAATTCGTGTAGGTGGAGGTGATTGATGGTTTACCGTAATATGTTTTATGTACTGGGCATTATGTGGAAGGTGCTTTTAACAAGAGAGTGAATTCTGGTGGACAACATTAAATGTATCATCTACTGATGATGATAAGGAAAGGAGAAATCGGCTCGGATTTTAGATATAAGATCCTCTAGAGCTTCCTTATTTTTAAAAATTATTAAAAAAAAATAAAAAAATCTTTCTCCTAAACTAGAATATGATCCCAATCTAAATGGAACTTTTTAGTTATGTTTTCTGGACGAGAAAAACATCATCACCATAATTAGGTTTGTTCAAGAAATTTGTTAGTGATTACACGATAAATATATCTGGAGGTATTTTTATATCCTAAGCATCTTGTTCATATGGATGAATGGAGAGATTCCTTCACAAGCCAAAGTTTCATTGCAGACATATTATGAGTGAAGAGATTGTAAAGTGGAAATATGTGTAGTTTTTCTACACATGGATGCAAAATGGAATTGGCATATTTAGGGTTTGGAACCATCCATAGTGACAAGTGTGAGGAGAATGGGGATGTTGCTGAGGATGGAAACATTTTCTCAATCCATGTGCTCGGGAGTGCTAAAAGTTGGCTTATTCTCTTGCAAAGAGGCATTTAAATAGCTGATATATATATATATATATATATATATATATATAGCGAATAGTTTTCCTTGATTACAGGTTATCCTTGTGGATCTTCCTTCTCATTATTCCTCTCCATTATGTTTACAAGTTGGAGGGAAAAGGCAAAGATTCATGACTGACTGACCCTAAGAGAATGCAAAAACTTATAGTTGAGACTCAAGAGGCTTTTCTTGTTGTTGCTCAATTCTATGCTAATTTTCTCTAATATAACCCAACAAAATATTCTGCACTTCTATGGTTACTTGATAGGCAAGTAGAAGATATCTGAGGTAATTATTGACATATAGTTATTTTAAGCAAACTTGGCAGTTCCTTGATTTGTAATTACTTTATAAAATATAGTAATGGATCTATATCATGCATGCTGTCATTGCATAGGGAATATCTGGTCACTATGGTCCTTAAAAGTTCATCTGTTACACATTTGGATAATCCATTTAAATTTGAATAAACCTGCTAAAACATGTTCGTATTCCTTGGAACTTTATAATGTATGCCCTGTTATAGCATCCCTCTTCCTTGTTACAATTTGATGTACTTTAGGTGTTTTAGGCTTTTTAAATGAAGACATGTCTTGCTTTGGAAAAACTCTTTCCACGAGTTTGATTATGTAATTGATTTTCTTTTCCTTCCATGTCTGTAGAAGACTGTATTTTTTATTTCTCCTGATAAAAGTAGGTGAGCTACTGCCTTTGTTTTCTCTTAAAGGATTAAAAAAAGATAAAGAAATGTCTTTAAGAACATAGTGTACCTATTCATGTCATATAATAAAAATTCTTTCTCCTTTTTTTTAATTAAAATCATTTAGTTTACTGACTGCCTGGTTTATTGAACTACACATCTAAAGATCATCCTTTAAACATGACAAAGGTGTACAGAGTGTTTTCACCAGGAATGCTGTACTCCACCACAAATTGTCTCAATTTGTTGTACATAATCATATAATTAAGCTTGCTGATTACTATGGCCGTTCTGCTTAACAGTCCTGAAAAAGTACTATCCTGCAAGAAAAAATGCTCCACTTGTCACTAGGTAATACTATTTTCCAGTTGCAATATTGAAGATTATTCATTTAGGGCAATGCTTCTGGAAAGCTCTAGCATTTGCTAACTAGGGAGTACTACCTATGGATTCCTCTATTGATGAGCCAACTAGCTTATTTCCAATCTTACAGAAAATATATAAGCTTTTCGTAAACCTATCTTGTTGAATAGATAAACTCCTTTGATGGATTCAATTGATTTGCCAATGTATATTTGAAGGTAAACTAAAGATTACTTAACAAATTTAGATGTACCATTCTCATCTGAATGAGAGTTGATTTTGTAACCACAACATTTGCAACTCTAAATTGAACACCAAACGTTACATGTTAAGATTATATTTATTTAAATATATCATTTATCCTGTAGTGACCTTTGGGTGAATAAGAAGGAATCTTAGTTGGGTGAATATATCAACATATAAATATATCATTTATCCTGTAGTGACCGTTGGGTGAACTCTATTTTCAGGCCAATATCTTGGTTGGGTGAATAAGAAGGAAAAACTTAGAAATAGGAACATTACTGGATATCTGAGTTAAAATAATAGAGAATAGGATGCTAAAGACTCAACCGAAGTACTTTTATGGAAAAAGGCATGTGCAACAGGATAACTGTAAGGATCAAAACTGTTGGAAGGATCAGAAATCTTGATGATGTTTGTATTGATAGCGATGTGAACAATCATTGAAGAAGTATTCGCTATATTGACACTACGGTTATACTAGATAGACACACACACATACATATCATGTATTCAACTGAATTTTCTTTAAAATAAGAAAGGAAGAAAGAAAAATTTGTCGTCAATGTGGATCTCACTTCCTGAAACAGATGAAGAAAGTGGAGCCTCTTGTCAGGCGGACTACTGGCTGTGGGAAGAGCCCGAAGTTTAATGTTAAAGCCTAGTTGTATTTATTTTAATTAACACTTTTTTCTAAGAGCAAATTAATAAGCTTTATCGAGGTTAAATTTGTTGATCTAGAGTTTTCACAGTTCTCGTTGCTGCTTGATATAAGCGCCAGTTGCATTAATGACAGCTATACTTCTAGCATATGAAGAACTTGATTTCTTTGAAGCAGACATTCTTTTCTACATCTTCACTAAACCCCTCAACACAACACCCCCCACCACCCAAAAAAAAAAAAAAAAACAAAACAACAACAACAACCAAAAAAATAACAGAAAAACATAGAACGAACTCCTCTCCTCTCTTTGGGTAGCATTGAATTGTGAGCTGGACTTTGATGCAGTTCTATCTCTGGACTTGCTCCCCTTGAAGCAGTTTTGTTTGATGTTGATGGAACACTATGTGATTCAGATCCTTTGCATTACTATGCTTTCCGAAAAATGCTGCTAGAGGTATGGGTTCTTTCACATGATCCTGTCAGTTATTTAACTGTGATTTTGCTAGTCATTATTAGTCCATGTGAAATTAGTCTTTGACACACAATGAATTATTGTTCACAGATTGGTCACAATAATGGTGTCCCCATAACGGAGGAGGACTTCATTGAGAAAATTGCTGGCAAGCACAATGAGGACATTGGCAAAGCTTTATTTCCTGATTGGGATCACGAGAAGGCTATGAAATTCATCGATGATAAGGAAGCTATGTTTCGGAGGTACATTTGCTAGCTGTCCCTCCAAAATTACTATATTCTTCTTTCTCGGTTACATAACATCATTTTTAGGTAGAATTGTTGCAACATTGGATTTACAGGTTGGCATCTCAACAGTTGGATGCAGTGGATGGGCTCTACAAGCTACAAAAATGGATTGAGGATAAAGGCTTAAAGCGCGCTGCAGTAACTAATGCTCCAAGGCCTAATGCCGAGCTTATGATATCAGTGCTTGGACTGTCTGACTTCTTCCAGCATGTAATAGTTGGGAGTGAATGCGAGAGAGCTAAACCATTTCCTGATCCTTACCTGAAGGCTGTCAAGCTTCTCGATGCATCTGTTGAACACTCATTGGTGTTTGAGGTTGGCTTTCTTATCTAAACTGTGTTATTCAATAAATATTCTTTTTCCATATTATTTTAGTAAGGTCGCCTAATTTTTCATACTTTACCCCTTGTTTATTAAGGATTCTGCATCAGGAATAAAAGCTGGCGTGGCAGCAGGGATGCCTGTAGTTGGAGTGATGACAAGAAATCCTGAAAAGTCACTTAGGGATGCAGGAGCCAGTTTGCTTATAAAGGATTACAACGACCCAAAGCTTTGGAATGCACTGGAAGATTTACAGAGGGTGGAAACCACATTGAAGAAGGCTGATGTTTGAGGTGGATTTTTTCTTCATTAGATGATAAATATAGTATGGAATAAGGGTAAAATCTTGGCAATTCAACAGGAGAATTTATTTGTATGGAAACTTTATACGGACATATATGCATATCCTTTTGAAATTGTAAGGTCATTTTGCAATGCTGAGGTCTTCTTGGATAACCAATGATCAAGAAATCTGCAGTGTACACTCCATTTAACTTAACCAGAGGGCAGCGGATGTAAAACCACTAATTTGTTGTTCCATCAGTTATTGATCTTTTTGAGAACAGTGAGAAAGAAAAACAGTACAACCCGATTATAATCTTCATATGAATTAATGTTATAATTCTCTTTAGTGTGGATGTTTCTATTTGGATGTTTTGCAGTACTGCACGAGGATGTATGGAAAACGGTATTAGTGGCAAAACAGAGAAGAAATAAATGCAAATGACCTGAATTGATGGTCTGGGCATATATGGGGTAACATTCATTTATCTTTGATCTCTTTACCTAATATGATACCAAAGTAGTCAGACATTTGTGCGCTGTGCAAAAGTTGATAGAACTTTGAGGCTCATGTTTCTTTGGATGAGGTTGCAGATTCTGATCCTTGTGATGACAAATATTGAAGGCCCTGGTTGGGTATGACTAGGTTAGATGCGTCTTGTCTCGGCAATATAGGAGGGATGGCCTATCCCCTATCGAGTAATCCAATTAAACCCTGCAGTATAGGAGGGATGGCCTATCCCCATCGAGTAGTGCAGTTAAACTCTACAGCGTTTAAGATTTATATCCCCATTGAGTAGTGCAGTTAAACTCCACAGCGTTTAAGATTTTAGAAATAAAGATGGTTAATGCATATCTACACAAGACGTGATCTATGGAGGATTTTAGCAGGTAGGTTTCTGTTTTGGTATGGTAGAATCTCTTCATATTCATGCAAAGTCTTTGGTAGGGCTTGCACCATATGAATATGAATAATTGCACAATCAACAACAAAGGCAAGTCACGGAACATGAAATGTTTCTATGAGAACAGTTGACTAATGATTTTGAAAGGCTCTTAAAAGATTTCTATTCCAATGGCACAGACTTGTTTACCGAGATATGTTCTAGTGAAGGAATTGAAGGAGGCCGCTTGAAAGATGAACAATGGCAATTTCCAGGGTGCCTGCGCTGCCGCAACTCCATCGAACACGGTTTAATCTTGAGTTCACCCTGTTGATGAGATTTAAATATCTAGGTTGAGATCTCAAAATATCTCTTACCTGTCCAAAGTTTCCCAGCATCCCAAACCATTGGCACTAATATCTAACTTTATCTCTAACGCAGCCAAAACATTGAGATAACCAACATTTTGCACTCTAACCCTACGGAATAACTCTCTTAGTCTGTCAATGGAGCACTTATCAAGGTAGCGTATCAATGGAATAAAATTTTAATACTTTTATTAATCACTATAAACTAGCAGAGCCAACAACATACATCTACTACTTGCTACATGCATATCAGTCAGAGGTATAAACATCAATCAGCCTCTTCCCGCCAGTGACCTATATCCACTCTACCTAGAGCCTAGATTCCATTTCTAGATGCAAAAATCTTGCAAAACTAGGACTTCTATAATGAATGGTTGAAACAAAAGACCACCACCACTGGGAATCGAGAATCCTACCTGTAACCAAAAGTCTAGAGGTAATTTTACAGACCGGCATATTACCAAGTAATAATAGAATTCATATTGGCCAGCTCATTTCCATTCAGTAACCATGGACAAAGCAGGCAGTACTAAATACACATCATTTGGTAACAGTTTCTTTGTGTGCATAATGCATCATGCACGACGTTAAGCTTTGGCTGAATCTGCCGGAGCTGGCTAGGGTGGCAATGCTTAATCCATTTAACCCGTTTAACATGATCCAACTCATTATAGATTAGATCACATTACCTGTTTCATAAAACGATTAAGTTCAAAGTTTTGATTTTTGACCCATTTAATAAACATTGGATCCGGATTCGTATTTTCGATGTATCATGTGCCCAACCCAACCTGTATCTTGTCCAACTCGATTCGATCGCCACCTCTATCATCAGACACGCTAATATAAAAGAAAATGAGAACAACCTCGCACAACCTATAATACAAATAATACCCCACAACTCGCTATGTATGGTGAAATATATCAAATAATACATATTGCAATCACAGAGTCATGAATATGCAGTCCAAAACTGTGATTAACTATCGTGCGAATGAATGCGCACAACAAAAAGAAAGGTAATGAATGGGATATGCTTAAAAATAATATATATATCAGCATTCTATAGAGACATGAATATCATCTATCTAGTCCATGAGACAGAGTCGATTTCATCCCTTGCAGCCCTATACAATTCAAGCCTCTTAGCACATTGCTGTCTACGCTCCATCAAAGCCGGATCCTCGTCCAAAATCTTAGAGAGATCCTTGCCCTACATAGCACAAAGGAATCATTAAAACCCAAAACTTAATAGGGGAAACGGGAAAGATGCACTTAAGAATAATTAGGCTCTGCCAAAGGGTAGTAGAGACCTCTCTTTTCCCCACTTGCGTATAGAAATGGTCAAGCAAAGATCGCTTAGCTTCTCGAACTTGGCAGTGAACTGCTGACTTTGGGATGGAGTTCTTGAGCGTCTCTGACACCATCCCTATGTAAGAGGATACGTTCAATCCTATCCTCCTATAATGCCCCTCACCGTATCGGTCAATAGTGGAGGCTGCTGGATTCCCTCCTTTCTCCACCTCCTGTGGAAGCCTTCGAAAGAATTCCACTGTCAAGTATGATGACTCCATGTCGACCAGCCGCAGTGAAGTCTTCCGACTATCTTCACGGAACCTCTCCAAGGCTTCATTTGCTGCAACAGCTAACTCGGCTTGGAGAGTAGGAAATCTTCTCAATTCCTGTTAATTCAAGACATCAGCATGGGTTTTGTCATTTGGAGAAATAGATAGTGCTTTAGAAGATCTTGAAGTGCTTTCATACTCACCTGTGTCTCTCCTATAGACTTCCTCACCAATTCCTTCAAAACATGGTGCACCTGCAACAATTATAATTCCAGATTATGAATTTAAAAATGGAAGAAAGAAGGAAAGATCATGCTCCTTAAAATAGCCCACCTGACCACAAATTCAAAGCCAGAAAGAATAAACAGGAAAAACCCCAGTGGCGAATAAGAAATTCACAAGACAATAGTACATGGGAAAAAATAGCTTACTGCATCTACTGTTGCTTCAGCTGGACCTCTAAAATAATTGAGACCGCCCTCAATAAGACGACGGTAACCTTGCTCAGGAGCAATTAAGTGAGGTTGATAACCATCTGCTTGAGAGACCACCTTCTTCACATTTTGCAAAGAGAGATAACGGTCAAAAGGAAGTTTCCTCAAAGCAGCGGGGAGTTGATTGTCAAAAATTCCATATATTCGATCACCACCAGGTCGTCTGTTATTAAATGGCAAAACATTTCACAAACTTTGATTCTTAAAATGCAAATTTTAAATAAGAACAATGAAAGCCACCATTTACTACATGAAGGCATATAGAAGAGGGGGAGGATCAACAAGCAAGAAGCTATATGCACTTACTAATGCATGTTCAAATTTAGAATTTATAAACATTAACAGTGAATGATATATTAACAAGAGAAACAATACACTTTAACATAATGTTACAACAATAGTTGACAACTCACAAGCGAGGCATCAAAGATCACTTGATAACATCTCATCACATCAATAGCAATAAAAAGCATTTAGGAGTGTCATGATAATGTAGTACACCGGAGCTTTCAAGTGTGCCAAGTGCCTAATGTTTGCATATTTCTAGTCTTCAGCATAAAGAGACCATACATATTTGCAAGGGAAGAGAGGAAGGGAGTTCAGGAACATTGTTGGTCATCATAGAGAAACTAAAGGGCACTTACCCTCCATCTAGATGTTCTTTGAATACCCGGTCAAACGCACGGCAGAGTTCCAATATAGTGTACAGCTGAGCCTAAAAATACACAAAAAAGGAAAAAAAATATGCATATTGTCCTTTTCTTTATAAAAAATATAATATTCCATTTCTTACAACCGAACGAGATGCACGTGCCTTACCCCTGCATCAACAGCAACCGGTCTCCCCAGATGGTCCATCTCTGATTCCAGTTCATCAATCGTTTTGTTGATCAAAGATGTAATACTTGGAATGCGTGCCCTAATGACAGACTCTAGATGCTGAAAGCAATTTTTATAATTTTTCAGTGAGTGAACTTCTACATTATTGAATTGAATGATACCTTAAATTGTGAACATCAATCCCATATTACCCTTGAAAGAAGCTTAGCTAGATATTCGGACCCCATTTTACTGGCTAAGTGTGCATAGTCAGGACTAGTTGCAAAGTACTCCCTCTCCTTTCGCCTGGCAGCAATCATGTCAACATTTTTATTTATATCTGCTTGTGAGCGGTTTACGATTCCAACCCAGGGATGTTGCAACCGATAAGATCTTCCTTCAAGAACCTAGAAACAAAATTAATGTATTAACAATTAGTTTTAAATATGAGTAAAATTAAGCATGAATATATACAATGATGAAATGGAAGCTACTACAGATACATATAGGGGAATATTTTCTTGAAAAAAAAAAAAAGAGAAAAAACAGGAACTTACATCTAGAGCATTTGTTCCCTGATCCATTAGATCCAGCTTTGTCAACACTCCAAATGTCCTTTCACCTAACCACAGTTCAAAGAAAAGAAACTCACCCTAGAGCTTCATAGAATACTATGATCATTGATGTTATTAAGTTTGTTGTCTCACTGCTATTGTTGTTTCAAGAGCTACTGATATTAACTTTATCATTCCTGAAGCTATTGCTAACATACCTGTTGGATCAACTTCTCTGGAAAGCTTTATTGCATCAGAAGTGGCAATATCTTGATTGGCTGGAGATATTGCCAGTATAACGCAGTTAGGCTGAAACAAAAATACAACACTTTTAGAATGAAAAATCATATAAGCAATTGTCAAAAACATAAGCATCACCAAAAAATAACTTAAAAGAGTTGAAGACTAATGGCTAGAGGTCAAAAAATAATCCCATTCTGGATGGTTAACCTGGAAAGAATATGAAACCAACTAGATGTGGTGCATTGGCTCCTATCATCTGACCTAAGCATATTTATTCACAGTTGTAATCCACAAGTAGCAACAGAATATTTCTCAATGAACAACCTACAAAATGTTTTAAAAAGACGTGGAGGATTTCATTTTCAAAATGTCAATGGATGTTTAAGCAAAAAGAATATAAACCAAATTACTGAGATAAACTGACAAGTTCCCAAAAGAAAAGAATCACCAAATTATAAATGTCAGAAACGGAATAAGCCTTTTAATTTAGATAGAGAAGATATTAAGACAGGATAGATGCTGAGATGACAAGATAATTAGCATCCTTTTCACCAGATAATAGAATCAAACAATCAGCACAATGTATAAAGTTCCACTTTGCTGCCAAACTAAATACCTTTTCTACATATGAACGGACCATATTTTCGATATCTTCAACAATAGTATCAGGCTGCCCCTCTGCAAAAACAGACATCATTATATTAAATAACAAACAAAAGAAAGCTTTACACCACATTAAACCAAAGGTTATATGCACAAAGCTCAGATGAAATATGTACCTACAGCAACCTTTGTCAGACCAGGTAGATCGATCAACGTTAAGTTTACAACTGCCAGAAGCACAAAGCAATGAAAGGTCTCACTAATAAATGCAAAACTTTCAGCTAAAGCATTATATGAGAAGAGGGCACAAAGCACGCATGAAAATGGGAGAATTAGTTATAACAATAAAGATCACAATTTTTGGAAGAATCATTTACAACAAGATTATTGCTTGAGATTTGCTTGCTTTGTTTTCCATCAGTTGCATTTCAGATTTAGAACCTTTAGGAGGAGATTATATGTCAAATTTTGTAAGTATAGATGATGGAGGATTAGTATTAGATGGTTAGAAAATCTCTTCTTGTAGCATTGCACCAGATTTAAAGTTTTTCTGTTATTTGACCACAGCTCATTCTGCAGAAGCCTTAGTGCTTGGGGCCCACAAAAATTTGTCCAGTGAAAATAAAGGGATGGTGAGAGTAGAAAGCGGAAGGCATCTCAGCCCAGATACTCTTTAGTTCATGTTTGAATGGGATAGGTCCACTCCCAAATCACCATTGTTCGTGCATTGTGGAATTGATGGTGATTGACAGGGTGAGAATGTATAATATCAGCCATATTCCATCACCCACCATCAACAGTGGATGATGTAGGTTGTACCTTTCGGAGAGGATTCAAACTCAAGGCATCCATGTGACCTCATCATCCACTTCTCCTTCCTTTCCTCATGTATATCAAGTGGCTAGCCTCTATTAAGGGTATTTGCAGAAAGGTAGATGATTTTTTTCAGGGAGTTTTTGAAAACAGGACTGCTAACATAAATTTGAGACACTTTAGATGCAGGACATTGAAATATTATTTCCCTTCTCTCAATTCCATTGTCTCAAGATCTCTTCTGCTGGGTTAAAGAAATCACCATGTTGATCAAGAACCCATCCTTATTCAGTCTCGTGAACTATCTGAGCTCATATTTCACATACATTATCTACCACATATTTCTTAAAGTAGGGTTGACAAGAAATTTGGTTCCAAGCAAGAGGTGAAAATGAAAATTGGCAAAAATGAATTTACCTTTTTTCTTCTGTGGAGCCTACCCTGCTCAAGAGTTACATGCTCCAATGCTGATTACCAAAATTATATTTCAAGTTCTAATCCAACATAATGGGAGATAATGACTCAACTGAAGCTACAGTTCCCATTGAATTTCAGGTGTTAAGTTGCATATTGTCCAGGTTTGGTGGAGGGTGGTTCAATCAATTAGCTAATAGATTATGGTAACTGAGAGAAAATGTGAGAGTGCAAGAACAATTACTCAAGCTCTAGCTATTGCCTAAGATTTATAAGGTTTTTAAACATTAATGAAGAGACTTGCTGGAAACATAAGCCTACACAGACATACATGGACGCAAATAGAAAGACATTCTTTCAAACATAAATGCAGGGAATATAAAATCATACAATATAACAGTCTTAACATGTTTATATAAGAGAAACAAGTTTGATTTTTTTTTGGGTACCCTTTGGATGCTATTTATTAGTTTTTTCTCACATTTGTTTATCATGAGATTGATTTAAATAAACAAATAATTTTAAATGAAAAACACAACAAAGCAAGAAATCTAAAATTGAGAATACCAAGCTGAATGGGCAATATTTTTCATGCATTTTCAGACTATATTATAATATTTTCTTTGACATATCTGATATATTAGCAATTTTTTCCTGACAGCTGTTCTCCCAATCACTATGATTAAGTCTAGTGGACTGATTCGTAAAGGATTTACTACATTTGACAGGAAATTTTAAATCAATATTTGGTCATGATATGGTTCAAAGGACATATGTTGTTCTATTCAGGTAACTATTTGTTACCACAAAAGAAACTGAATGAGTGGTTAAAAAGAATAAAACACCTGATGTACAACAAATACAGTGTCTATGTCAAACAATCTAATAAACAGATTCAACATATTTGAGCAGGAGAAATAAATTTGAATTCTTTGCACCCTTTTGAAGCTCTTCATTGGTCTGTTCTCACATTGGTTTACCATGAGATTGATTTTAACAAATGAATATTTCTAAATAAAAAACACAACAAACTAGCAGGAAATCTAAAATCAGGATAGCAAGTTGAAATGACAATATTTTCCATGCATTTTCAGAATATGTTATAATATTTTCTTTGATAAATCTAATGCATTAGCTACTTTTTTCTTACAATTGTTGTCCCAATCCCTATGATTAAGTTTAGAGGACTGATTCGTAAGGCATTTACTAGATATGAAAAGGAATATTGAATCAATATTTAATGTTGATATAGCCCAAAAGACATTTGTTCAATTTACTTAACCATTTGTTACCATAAAAGAAATAGAATAAGTGATTTAAAAAAATGAAACACCCGATATAAAACAAGTAACACAATGTCCATGTCATAGCATCCATGATAATTTAAAGAGAAAAAAGACAGTGAAAGTAGTCAAATACCATTTGGTGAGTAAATGCTAAGATGAATGGGAACAGGGGAAATTTGCTTTGTTTTTCCAGTCATTCTATCAGTTTCATCTTGGATTTCTTTGCGTACAAGAGCTGCATAAAAATAATCATAACATGAAATCATCTAAAGATAATTTACAATTGTATTTAGAAAAAGAAAACAAAATCTGCAAATAATGCTGCCAGCTATAGTACGCACAGTCTATGTAACATAATGTTTGCATATATAAGATTCTCTTGGATGGATGGATTAACCATGCATAATCTCGTATACTAGGATCTTACCTTTTTGCCCACTTACCATGACTATAAGAAAGGAGGGGAAAATAAAAAGAGTATTTCCACTTCAACCATTTCAACCATCTGTTTTGTTCAGTGAGACTGGACGACATCATAACTATGTTCTTATATACTCTTAAAAAACAACTAATGGCATATTGACTGCTGCCATATTATAGACTAGTGCTCGAACTTCACATTATTCTTCTCTACATATTAGTCATAAATAAGAAAGGGAAAATCACAGACATAGAAAGCTTTATATGTACATTCTATGCTATCTCAAATCAACAGAAATTCAGAACAATGTTGTCAATTTGTTATTTTGAATGCAATTTCAGATTACTTTTAATGGAATAATCCAATGAGCATAACCATACCATCAAAAAAAAAAAAAAAGGTGATCCTAGATTCTCTAAAACAATGAATAACACAAAACTTAACATATATAATAATTAAACAAGACAACAGATTAAGAGAAACTTCTTGCTGAAGAGCAAAACACACCAAAGTCAGTGAATTTCCTCCTCGGCAGGTGCAGGAATTCGGCGTACTCCTGCTGCCCTTCCTCTGTTTTGTGCAGCTGCAGCACCAACGGCCTCCTGGTCACAATTCCTTTAAAGCGAAAAGAAGGGAAACATTAAAACATCAAATCAGCAAAAAAAGAATCACAAAACAAATAAACGATCAAGGACGAAAGCTCTCAATAACAAGAACCAAACCAGATCCACGTGGAAGGAAATCCCGCGCGACGATGCTCTCCAAGACCGAGGATTTCCCCGAGCTCTGCTCTCAAACCGCATCAAGAACGGAGTCAACAGACGAAAAGGAGACCGACAGACGCCTAGATGTATAAAGAAAGGGAGAGCAAGAGCAGATGGGGGATACCTGTCCTCCGATGACGGCGACGGAGGGGAGCGCCTCCCATAGGGTTGGCAGGGCGGCCCCGCCGTCGGCGCCGCCGTGATCGCCGAGCACCGTGCACGCCCTCTGGATCCGGTTCACGAGCCCGATCAAGCTCTCCATCGTCGTCATCTCCGAGACTCTAACCCTAACCCCAGTCTTGGCCGAAGGAACGAAGGAAGTTGAAGAAGAGCGAGAGAGGCGAAGACTTCGTTTCGTCGCCTCGACGGGGCTCGTGGGAGGAGAAAAGAAGATGGGGGGCCGGGGGTTGAATAGCTTGGAAGTTGCGCGGCTCTTCCTTGTTTGAATGATACCATAAAATCTTCTATGCGGAAAATAAACATGCCGTCAATAATTTCTGCCAATTCATCTCGTCCGTCCATAACAATATGTCGCATGAAATTTATATACGAGTGTCCTGATATCGGCGTAAATCGCGGGCGCCTTCGCCCTTTGCGACCTCGTGGGCTAAAGATCCGTCCGCCGAAAAATGGGAGACGCGAGGGAGTTTCTTCTTCTTATCAGTATAATCTCATAGTATTTATATGCGGGTAATGAGATGGCCGTCCGTTTAATTACGATAAACACGTGGACGGAGTCTTGGATCTTCCGTATATATGTTTATGCGGTCGACGGACCAGCGGCCCATGGTACGACTTTAGTTTGAATAACGGGTCCATCATGGCGGCCTTATTTCAAGTCCTTTCACACTTCTCCCGTGACCCGTTTCGTTTTCGGCGGATTCCGTCCGGCCGAGTCGTTCGGAAACTCTCGCTGCGGACTGCGGTCTTTTTGAGCCCGGCTCACCCGGTCAGGTCTCGCGACCCAGCGCAAACCGGAATTGAACCGGTCAGCTGCACCGGTCAGACCTTTTTGATGGAGTCGTGTCGCGTTGGGTTGATCTATTGATGCAAACATTTGTGCATTTGATTTGAATTTGAAATGGATTGGATCGGAAAATCGAAATAGCCATATCTTATGGTGTATTCGACTGGTGATTAGAATCAGAATTAGAATAAAATTCGAATACTATGAGAGGATAAGGATTGTATGCTAGAGGATCAGGACTTTCTCATTTCTATCTGAGATTGGAATAAGAGTGCGACTTCCCCAACTGGATGGTTGAAATGAGAATTACTCATTTTCATTTCAGAGTTTAATTCCTCTTAACCAAACATAGTTTTATTGTGCATTTCTTTTTCCATTCAAGCTAACTATTCTTGATGATATTCGAAAATGGATTTATTAGAAATAGTTTTTACATTTCTTATTTTTTCATTCCATGTGATCTAAGAAGATTAAACTGCTAAAGTCCTTCATCACTGTTGACCTTGTTCATCCAGTTAAGCTCCAAGATCAACTCTAACCGTTGTAATACTTGCATTATATGAACAAATCTAACAAAATGCTGTATCGTACAAGGGCAACCATCTTTGCATTGGTTTTGCAAAAAATAGCTTACATTAAAGGTTTATGAACTAATACTCATATTTATATCGATCACCGATTGGTACGGTATAGTACCGATTCAATGACATACCGGTAACTGGCATGTCAATTTTTCTCTTTTTTTATTTCTTAAGGTACGTATTCAACATTTTAGAATTTTTTAAATGATTTTAAATCTAAATTAATGCCTTTTCATCTTGTTACTTATTTTGTCGAATAACTTTATGCCTTTCTATTTTTATATAACATGTTTTCTTCGATTTTCATATATTAACTATTGCTGAATCATCCTAAATCATGAATGATTACTATGAATATACTATTATAGTATAAAATGGGTAATATGAGTTTTTTCTTATTCTATCATTTTTCTTTCGTCAAATATGTTAATGTCTTTCCATCTTTATATAATAATATTTTTATATCATAGCATAAGAAAAAATATAATTATCTATTTTTTCAAATATCTATTATAGTATGAAATAGCTAATGTGGTTATTTATTTTCTAAAATATTTTGATATCTTCCATCTTTATATAACATGATTTGTTTCCTTAAATATTTTGATATATTTCCATCTTTGCATAACATGATTTCTTATATTTTATATATTAGCCATAAATAAATCATGTTTAATCATGGATGATTACTATAAAATATATTATTATAGTATAAAATAGCTAAGATGTTTTTTCTTATGCCATCTCTTTTTTCTTAAATGTGTTGATACCTTTCTATCTTTATATAATATATTTTCTCATTTTTATACGATAAGCATAAGAAAAAAATATAATTATTTATTTTTTTAAATATCTATTATGGTAAAAAATATCTAATATAGTTACTTGTTTTCTCAAACATGTCGATACCCTTCCATCTTTATACAATGTGCTTTCTTCCAATTTTATATAATAGTTATAGCTGAATCAATAATTACTATGAAATATATTATTATAATATGAAATGGGTAATATAATTTTTCTCATACTGTCTTTTTTTATCCAAATATAGTTATGGCTTTCTATCTTTGTATAACCATAATTGTGCTTTCCTCCATTTTCATATAATAATTATAATGGTATATTATTTTTCTAGAATAATAGTTAGGTTGGGATATTGATGAGCATTTACTAACTAATTCAAGCAAGAAATCCTAAGTAAATAAGTATTTTCTATATAAAAAACTTGCAGATTTTAGTAATTATGGTGTTCATGATCAAAAAATATATTAAAAATTTTAAATGAAAACAAGTAATAAATTGTTATAAATTCTTTCAAATGAGATATATTACCTTTATCAATGTTATCCAAAGAAATTAAGAAATAATTTTTTATTTGATAAAAATCAAACCAAAAATAGGATAAGATATGAAATTAGTCATGTTTGGTAGATTTAGATTAGGATATTATTAAAATTTTTGACAAATTGGTCATTCAAATTTAAATACTTTAAAAAGTTCATATAAATGAAACAAGATATTTATAGACTTTTGTAAGAATAAAGTAGAAAAGAAAAGGTCTTCTATAATTAATCTTTGATTCTCAGTATTTTTCTTTTTTTTTATCATGAAAACAAGTAAAAAAAAAGAAAAGAAGTCTTAGACCTTCTTCTCACATCCTGGACATCTTAAAAGAAAAACAAAAAAATGGGAATTAGATCGAATTGCTCAATTCAGCCAGAAATTGTGATGAACCTCTTGGTCAGATATGGTTCCTATTAGTTTCGCCTGAAATCGATTTTCACAACCAAATCAATCTGGTTCAGAATCTATATGGTTCGGTATGGACTGAATTAAATAATTCGATATGATTCTAAAAAACCTAGCTTAAAAATTTTAGCCAATTCTAAATAATCCTCGGCTTCTCATAAGTTGGATCTTCAATATAAAAGCCAAACTACTTTTGCTTTAGTGGACAATAATGATATCACATTAGGATTTGGGTTATCAAAGATAATAGCTAACCATAGCAAGCTGCAATATACCAACAAAGTTAGGAAAGCTAAACACCAGGCTATTGGATGTTGTGGAAAATAATTGAGAAGCCTCTACTTTTTTTTTTTTTTTGGGAAAAGTCTCTAAGAATTAGATATATTGTTATTTATTAGCTCCTACTTTACTAGTCTCCACCATAAATTGAACAATTAGAAGCTTAACTGTTTCTTCTATTATTTTTATTTTTATGAACTAATGGGTCCTTGAATTGAAATGGTAATTGCATGTCCATTACAATACTCACATAGAGACCTGTGAAGAATCAAAGAAAAAACTAATTAGTAGGTCTAAATTACTTGTACCAAGATGCACTTCATATGGACACTAATCCACGGGACTGCCAACTAGTTATACTTGTACTAGTTTACAAACATAATCAAAATTAGAATCAGAATCAGAATGGATTGGAACATAAATTGAAATGGTCATATCCTTTAAAACATTTGATTTATTATCAAAATTAAAATAGTTTATTACTATAATTATTGTTTGGTTTATTTAAAAATAGGAATCCAAATCAATCCAAAATTCTATTTTTATTCTTAACTTAAAAATTCAAAAAAAATTAATTATTTTCATCTATTTTTAATATTTGATTTATATTACATGTATATAAATTTAAAAAGCTATTATTGTTTCTCTATTAGTAACCAATAATTATTATTATTTTAATATAAAAAATTGATATCATATTATTCAACATAAATAATAACCTATTTAATTATTAGATAAGGGTCAACAATAATTTTAGTGGTGGTTTGCTATATTGAAATAATATTATTTTTGAAACATATGATTGAATCCAACTATTGGCTTGCACCTTACATAGCTCTCAAAGCAGGTGTACGACTCTCAAAGCATCCCAAACATCTCCTCTCCTTTTGTTTGCATAGAACTCGAAGCACCTCAACTCTCATCAAAGAACGTAAACTATTCTTTTGCTAGAAAGATGACCTGGATCCTTCGGTAAAACTTTCTTCCCCATTGCTAAATGCAATTTCTATTGGAACCTCCACCATATTAGTTGATGAAGCCATGTTCTATAAGGAATACAAGTAATTCTTGTCTAATAAAAGCAAGGATATGATATAGGTAGTCCTTGTCCAACAGGGATAATAATTATAGTCCTTGTTTAATAAGGATAATATTCTAGTCCTTGTTAAACTTAGCAAGAGTTGTATGTGTGTGTGTATATATATATATATATCCATTGCTCTCTATTCTTGAAAGAAAGTATCTAAGGGGCAGTTCCAAATCCTTGTAGATTTTTTTCTCTTATTATTTGAACTTGGATTTTACAACCTTGTTCTCATTATAAAGAGAAAAATGTGAGAGATTAGAGATTATTTTTTATAATTATTTCATGCCATGATCAATAAAATATGCATGTAGAAGTCATGCTCGAAAATGTAGGAATGATATACTATCGTCTGAACCTCATAGATTCTTTATGTTCTTTCTCTATTTCTTTTCTTTTTTACTTTTCTTGTGGTTTATCTATTATTTTAGTTTCCTGTATAAGATCCTTTGTTTTTAACAATTGGTATTAGAGCCGAAGGTTTGTAGGAAAGTTTAATTTGTGCAATATAACAATGATAGTAGGAAAGAGCACAACTAAGTTTGAGATGCATACTTTTTTTACAAAACAAACTTTGTATTGTAGAAACTCAAAATCTATGCGGTGCTAGTAAAAGATGGTTATGCAGTCACCATCTTCAACAAAGAAGATAGTTGGAAGGGATGATAGATAAGCAATTTGCAGAGAAAGATGAGATGGCTTTGGCAAACCTATTCCTAACATTAGAGGATGATGTTCTTTTTAATGTTAAAAATGAAATAGCCACAAGGGATTGTGGCAGAAGCTGAAAAGCATCTATGAAAGGAAGTCGTTAGCAAATAAGATGTTCCTCAGACAATAGATGTAAAACTTAAAAATGAAGGATGGAGTATCAGTTCAAGAGTACCTCGACCATGTCAATTCCTTAATCATCTTTTGAGATAGAATCTATTGTAGCATTGCTTTTTACTAAATAACTAAGATATAAGACAAGTGAAGTTCATTAGCTGATGCAATGGTAGCATAAGGAAGGTCCATAGAGAGAGATCATGGTGATATAGTGAACTGAGGTATAAGACAAGTCAAAGTTCGTTAGCTAATGCAATGGTAGCATGAGGAAGGTCCATAAAGAGAGATCATAATGATATAGAAAAGCCTAGATCGAAGTCCAAGATATAGAAAAAGATAAAGTGCATGAGCTGCATAAATCAAGGCACATGAGGAAAGATTGTAGATTAAGAAAGAAAGGTAGAGAGGACAAGCCCAAGTCCAATAATTCTAAGAAAAATTGGTACATGCTGGTTCTACTAGAGATGCTTGATGAGCATGTTATGAAATTCTTCGAGAGAAGCGTCAGTTGAAGTTATTAAATGTTGCATGGTGGTGGCTGATCAGTAATTGTTACAAATTAATTAGCAATACTTTAGTAGAATAAATCATTATTGTTAGTGCCAAGTCAAAGTCTTCTACTATCTAGCATAGGGTTTTAGACATATGAGCAAGCGTAGGCTTTAGAAACTATTACTTTATAGGAAAAGAAGAAAATTTTAGTAGAGTCACAAGGATAGTATACATTCAAGATGCTAGTCGATTCGAGGCATCCTAGAAAGGTCATTAGACTACCTGCAAGGTATGATGACTACATCACATCCTTTAAGCTTGAGATTACTTCCTACTAAGAGACTTGTGAGTCCACCTATTCGAATTCATATAGAAAGTGATGTGCTATGGAGGGGGAGATAGAATATTTATAGAAAAATAAGACTTAGAATCTTATTGAGCTACCTAAAGGATGAAAAATAATTGGATGTCGCTAGGTGTACAAATTGAAGGACTCGAGGATAATGTTGAGAGGTTTAAGGTGATACTAGTGGTTAAGGGCTATGCTCAGAAATCAGATATTGATTTTGATGAGATTTTCTCTTTAGTTGTTTGTCTTACTACTATTAGAGTTATGCTAGCAATCACGATATTCATGGATTTCGAGTTGGAGTAGTTAGACGTCAAAACTACCTTATTACATAGTGATCTAGAAGAAGAGATTTATATAACACAGCCTAAAGGCTTTATTGAAAAAGAAAAAGGACATCTAGTTGTTGGCAAAACAAGTCGCTATACGAGTCAAAAATAGGTGCCAAGGTGTTGCTATAGGCTACTTAATTATTTTATTATGAACTTGGATTTTCATAGATTAGAGATTGACTATTGTATATATTTTTGCAATTATGATGATAGCAATTTCAATATTTTCCTATTGTATATGGATGATATCATTTCGACAAGTAACAACATGCATTGTATATTTATGCTTGAAGATAGTTAAGGAGTTTGATATGAAGAATTTGAAAGCTGAGTCAGATTTTCAATATGAGGGTACTATGAGAGATAAAAGAATAGGAATATCTAATTGATCCAAAAGATCTATATGAAGAAGGTTTTGCAGTGCTTTAATATATAGAATGTGAAACTACCGAGCATTCCCTTTTCTATCTATATAAAGTTATCTTCAAAATAATCACCAAATATTAAAGCAAAGAAGGCAAACATAGTAGTAGGGAGCTTAATGCTCGCTATCGTGTGTACGAGGCCCAATATTACACACGAAGTTTAAGCTAGGTGGGAGCTTAATGCTCGCTATCGTGTGGGCAGCCTATATTACACATGAGATTCAGGGAAAAAAGATGAAGGATGACGGTGGCGACTGAAAGGAGGTACAGTACTTTGAGAAGTAGAGGTAGATATAGAGGTACTTTGAGTTTTTGCTCAAGGCAATATAGGCTGCCTGCTTGCACAAAAAATAAAACACCGATGGTTATCACTTCAAGCGCCCATCATTGACAATCCATGGGAGTGGAGCCTAGCCCATCCTAGCTTGTCACTTGTCATCCATCCAATGACGGTGACTTCATTTCTTTCAGATCAGGGCTATCGGGGGTCCCTATAAATAGTTGAGATCCGACCACCCAAGCTATTTCTGCATTTGAATTCTCTTTTCTCCTTGCTTCCATCTTTCTTCTTCCAAAAGTTCTCTTCGGGTGGTTTCCTCTGGTGATTCCCTCTGGTGACCTTTGCTCTCATCCTTCTCGGACATAGGTTCCCTCGCCACCTCTTAGGCTTTCCCTTATCTCGCTTCTCCATTAGCTTTTATCTTATTCCTTGTTTTTGTCGAGTTCGCAAAGCTCACTTCACATCTAATTTTTGAGATATTTTTTTATTAATTTTCAGCAATTTTCTTTGATTTTCAATGACGAGTTAGACTTTCAAATCAGCCAATTCTTGGTCACTAGAGCAAGGGCTAGCCGAGTTTAAAGTCGTGATTGAGGATCCGAGGATACCCTCAGGGCCTAAGGTGGCCAAAGCTTCGAGCTCTTCCCCGAGGCATGAGAATTCTGATGTGGAGGAATTCCTTCCTAGGGACTTCCAGTCTGAACTTCACAAGGTGGACTTAGAGCAGCTATGAAACTGATATTAGGTTCCATCAGAATTTTAATTAGAAGTTCCACTCATGAACGACCAAGCATGCAATCCTATCCTAAGTTGGATAGCCCTTTATAAGGAGTGTTTTCAGGTCGAACTGAGACTATCTCTTTTTTCTCTTCTTGTAGAACCTTTTCAAAGATTAGGATTTGCTTCGTGCATAGTTGTACCGAACTTGTAGTGGTACATCTATGATTTTATGGTAGTATGAGTTTAGCCAGAGTATAACTGACCATCCCTCTTTTTAGGACTTTTTGTTTTAAAGAAAGTACCCTCATCTTTTTGGGTGGTGCTATGTGTCTGTCCCTGAAGAAGATGAAGATTCCACCTCCTTATTTGAGACACTCCTTCCTCGGTACACCATTGAAAGGAGTTTTTCCTCTTTATGAAGCATCCCATCAAAGATTGGGGGTTTGAATGATGGGGTGTTCATTTGTGCCGACTGACCCACCCGTCGCTTCTAAGCGAGGAGGAGAATGAGCAATATAGAATTCTTCTCCACTTCAAGATCTCTATGCTGAAGGTCTTATAATCCAAAAAGATTCTTTTCAATATGGGGATCAGCCTAGCTGAGTGGTGGGAAGAATCCCAATCCATCATTCTTCTTTTCTTTTTTTAACCTCAACTTTTTTCTCACCTAACCATTTCTAGTTTATTTTGCCTTTACAGTTATGGATACTTTGGACATCTAAGAGTTGAGGAAGGTAGTCACCAAAGCGAAGGTCACCATTCAAGGCTCCTCAGGTAGGCTGATGAAGATTCAGTTGGTGCAATGCTTGCGTTCGTCAATTGAAACCGTTCTTGAGGCTAAGGGAGTAGTTCTAGCTATTTTGTCGGAGACCTTGCCTCCTCCTGCCCCAAGGGTACACCAATCAGCACTGACCAAGGCTCGGGCCTCCTCATCTACCCCCCGATATATGGCTACCCCAGGTGACCAGCCTGAAGGTACCGAGTCTAAAGTCTGCACCTTTGTTAATTGGGAGGTCTCCAAGGAACTTTTTAAAGGCCTCAACCATCCTATTGATGCAGAGCAAATTATCGATGAGGGTTCCACCCAATGCCGAAAGAATGTTGTTTTGAGTGTGTTGGCTCTCCTAGTGATTTTGATAAATACCAAAACCTTGAGTACATATTGTATACTAATGTTTACTTTCAGTTATGAGTTTTCAGAAAGCAAGCACCTCAAATTCTCAAAAATTTAAATATCATGGCATGCCGTGGCACGAAATATTTTTCGCAACTTAAGACATCTTCTTCGTGCAAAAAGGGCTTTTATATGTTCAATTATTAGTTATTTATGTTTCAATTAAGTTTCAAAATTGATGCTTGTATTTTGGGCTTAATTTGTATTTGATTATGAATTTTTCAGAACCAAGTGTCGACACCTGGGAAGTCAAGTGTCGACACTTCAGCATTTGGCATGCAGAAAACTCCTTGGCATGCCAAGTGTCGACACCCAGGACTCAAGTGTCGACACCTGAAACTCAAGTATCGAGTGTCGACTCAAGGCCTGAGACTTTTTGAAAATCCAGAACTTGGCCAATGGAGTGTTTTTGTGTCAAGTGTCGACACCTGTGAATCAAGTGTCGACACTTGAAAGTTCAAGTATCAATACCTGACAGCCAAGTATCGACACTCGAGTTCTGACAGGCCTAACGGATCTATTTTTTTGACTTGCAGAAACATCTTTTTAAGCTCCCAACGGCTAGATTCGATGCTCAAACGGTCACAAACCATTTTTTGAAAATTTTTATCTATATTTAAGCTTCACTAACTTCATTCTAAAGGTATTAAAGTGTATAGAAGTCCATTGAAAGCCAAAAAGTCAAGATTCTCTCAAAAACTTCACTTCAAGAGCTATTTAAAGTTTGATTCCCTGAAAAAGCTTACAAGCCCATCCTTACATCATCCCAAAAGAAGAGTTTGAAGGATATTCCAAGGAGGAGATAAGACAAAGCATCAACTTGAGCTTCAAAGCTTCTATTCTACTATTGAAGAGAGTTTGTCTTATTTTTGAAATTGTATATCTGATTTTATCTTGTGATTTGACCTTGCTTTCAAGGGTATCTTGAAAGAAGGTTGTTGTGGTTTGTTGGTAAGCCAAAGGGATAAAACCAACTAGGGTTAACTTGTGAGCCCGAAGACAAAACAAGTGTAAAGGTTTGTTAGTGAACCTAGGTGATAAAACCAACATAGGTTTTGACTTGTGAGCCTTTTGAAAAACAAGTCAGCTGTATTTGTTGGCTTTGACTCCTTAGTTTTGATGATTAACAAAAGGTTGAGTATATGTTTGGACTAATGTTTAATCTCAAGATAAAGTTTCAGGACTTAGGTTATTCAAAAAGAGTATCAAAAGGACAATGATGAAACTAAGTTTACCTGATTTGGAAATGAGCTCTTCTACCTTGGACAAGATCAAAATTCTCATAATGGACCTTCTTGTTAAGAAATATTTGACAAAAGAAATAAAGGCTTAAAGAAACTCAAGCATGGCACGCAAATCTCAAGAGTTTCAGAAAGATTCAGATCAGAGGTCGACCCCCAGAGGTCGACACCTTGTCAAAGGTCGACCACCAGAGGTCGACTCATGAAGAAAAAGAAAAGTTCAGCATGGCCGGCACGGCAAAGTCTCAGTGGCACGCTTCAGAGGTCGACCACCAGAGGTCAACACCTGTCCAGAGGTCGACACCAGAGGTCGACTCATAGCCTGAGAATTCAAATGGGCAGAACTATGGTATTCTGAACTTTTGCCTAAATTTTACTGGAGGTCGACTCATGAGGTCGACACTTGATCCAGAGGTCGACTCATGAGGTCGACTCATGGCATAACGGCTAGTTTTTCTAAACTTCTGATTTGATTTCCAACGGCCATAAACGGCCATATTTTTGAATCTAACGGTCTTGTGGAGTTGTTTCAGCATGAATGAGGTATTTAACCTCCACCAAACTTCAAAAAAGACAAGGAGACAAAGTGAAAAAGTGTTGATTCAAAGTACAAAGCCTTCAATCACTTCCAAGCCAAAAGAGTGAGAAAACCAAGAGATTCCCTAGCCAAAAAGTCTTCCATCTTTGAGGAATCCAACATTCAAGTGTTTGGCATTTAGTGAGGTCCAAAGATTCCAAGGGAAAAGGCTTGAAGAGTCTCCATCAAGAGCTTCAACGAATTTATTATTGCTCAAAAGGAGTTTGTTTAGTTTTAATTCATTGTATTCATACTCTTTTGTCTTTAGCTAGTTTCAAGGGAATTTGAAACTAGAGTGAGGTTTGTTGGTGAGCCAATTGATAAAACCAACTAGGGTTGCTTGTTAGCCCGAAGCCAAAACAAGTGAGTAAGGTTTGTTGGTGATCCAATTGATAAAACCAACTAGGGTTGCTTGTTAGCCCGAAGCCAAAACAAGTGTGTAAGGTTTTGACTTGTGAGCCTGGTAAAACAAGTCGGCTGTAATCTAAAGATTATAGTGGAAATTCCCAAGTGGAGCTTGGGGAGTGGATGTAGGTACTAGGTGCACCGAACCACTATATTTCTTGTGTGTTTGCATTGCCTTTCTCTTTAACTTCTTTAGCTCTTTAATTGCCATTTTATTTCATTGCTTCCGTTGCACAATTCTTAAAGCACTATCACTCTTCACCTTAAAACTTGATAGCACATATATTGCTTTAAAATTTTAAATACCCAATTCACCCCCCCCTCTTGGGCACCATATCTGGGCAACAGTATTCTTGGTTGGATTATAGTGGAATTTCCAAGGATGGCTTGGGGAGTGGATGTAGGTGCTAGGTTTGCACCGAACCACTATAAACTTTGTGTTTGTGTGTGATTGCCTCCTCTCCTTCTTGCTCTTTGTTTATTGCAATCCATTTATTGCTTTTTGCTGCATTTAATCTAGTACATTGATTTTATTACTCACAAACACCACTAGATCTTCACATTATTGCTTTAAATTTTTAAAAGACCCAATTCACCCCCCCTCTTGGGCTCCATTTCTGGGCAACAAGTGGTATCAGAGCGCCGGTACTCTCTTGTAGGTCCAAGGATCTTGAGTAAAAGATCATGGTAGCCCCAATAGGAATGGGTGTTGTTGAAGGTCAAGCTTCAAATCGTCCCCCACTCTTTAATGTCACAAATTACACGTATTGGAAAATACGCATGCGCATATTCATTCAAGCTATTGATTATAATCTTTGGAGGACAATCGTAAAAGGTCCTCATCAGCTTACTATGTTGGTTAATGGCATTCTTACTCCAAAAATGGAAGATGATTGGGATGAGAATGACATTAAGCAAATAGAGCTTAATGCTAATGCTATGAATTTGTTATTTTGCTCTCTTGATTATAGTGAATTCAATAAAATATCTAATTATCTCTCCGCTAAGGAGATTTGGGATACACTTGAGATTATCCATGATGGTACATACCAAGTGAAAACAACTAAGGTTAACATGCTCATTCATACTTACGAAATATTTAAAATGGAACTTACTGAGTCTATTAGTGAGATGTATACTAGGTTCACAAATATTGTGAATGGCATGAGAAGCCTAGAAAAAATTGTTTCTAACGATGAACTTGTAAACAAACTTCTCAGGTCTTTACCAGCTTCTTGGAATGCAAAGGTGACAGCTATTGAAGAAGCCAAGGATGTCAACACTCTTTCACTTGAGCAATTATTGGGCTCACTGATGACTTATGAGCTCTCTCTCAAGCAAAAGAATATGGAAGTTGACAAAAAGAAGAAAGTAATCGCTTTCAAATCCACTGCAAGAGAAGAATCAAGCGATGACTCTAAAGAAGATAATGAAGAAGATGAGACAGCTCTAATGGCAAGAAAATTCAGAAGGTTCATGAGGAAAGAGAAGTTCAACTTCAAAAAGAAACCCTTGAAAGGTAAGCTAATTAAAGAGAGAAAAAGAGAAAGACAAGGAGCAGCTCACGTGCTTTGAATGCAAAAAAACTGGGCCACTTCAAGATAGACTATCCCTTACTTAAGAAAAGCAGGAGAAAATTAAAAAAGAAGGCCATGATGGTAACCTGGAGTGACGGTGAGGACTCCAACTTTGAGGAAGAATAGCAAGAAGTTGCAAACTTCTGTCTGATGGCGGATCATGATGAGGTACAATCTGAAACTGAAAATGAATTTACATTTGATGAGTTATATGAAGTTTTTGATGAGTTAGTTATAGAATTTCAAAAACTAAAGTCAAAACATAAAGATTTGAAAAAATAAAATTTGGATTTAGTTAAAGCAAATAATAAGTTTTTAAATGAAAATGATTGTTTACTTC
Organism: Areca catechu; assembly: GCA_021397845.1. Lineage (NCBI taxonomy): Eukaryota > Viridiplantae > Streptophyta > Magnoliopsida > Arecales > Arecaceae > Areca > Areca catechu. The sequence goes on along the minus strand of CM038052.1, from coordinate 172,921,171 downwards.
TTCAAAACAAAAAATTAAATGATAAGATTTCTATTCTTGAAAAGGAGAAAGACATTTTAAAAAAGAAAAGCATTTCAGCTTCAAATAAAAATCTTTCAAAACAACACAAAGAAATTTTGGATGAAAACAAAAAATATAAAGAAGAAATTGAAAAGTTAAAACCTTTTGTAGATAAATTTACATACAGTTCTGAAAAGTTAAACATGCTTTTGAATAACCAAAGGGCTGTTTTTGATAGAGTAGGTTTAGGGTTTAGAACTCAGAAAAAATAAAAACTTTTCAAAAATTTCTTTGTGCCTGCATCTTCATCCATTACCTGTTATGCATGTGGTACTGTGGGGCATAAATCTTACATGTGCAATAAAAGAAGATTGAGTAACATTAAGAAAGTTTGGATTCCAAAAGGAACCAATACCACTAATCTAAAATGACCCAAGATGACTAGGGTACCTAAAGTCTCCACTTAATTTATATTGCAGGTATGCCTTGCAACCAATAAGAAAAGAATATGGTACCTCGATAGTGGTTGCTCAAGGCATATGACCGGAGATATGGAGCAGTTCTCATCACTCGAATATCAAAATGGTGGTAATGTGACATTTGGTGATAATGGAAAGGACAAAATTGTTGGTATTAGTAAAGTCCATATCACCTCCTCTACTTACATTGATAATGTGTTATATGTTGATAGTTTGAAACATAACTTGCTTAGTATTAGTCAATTTTGCGACAAGGATTTTAAAGTTGTTTTTGAATCTTCTATGTGCATTGTTTCTTGTTTAGATGACAATGGCATCAAGTTCATTGGTCATAGGCATGGCAACATTTATATGGTTGATCTTGATGATCTTCCTGTTTAAAATGGTCAATGCCTAGTGGCAATGGAAGCCAAGATCAATGAAACTAGTTAGCTTTGGTATCGTAGACTAGGACATGCTAGTATGCACTTGATTTCAAAACTTAGCAAAAAAAATTGATAAAAGATTTGCCAAAACTCAGTTTTGAAAAAAACAAGATTTGTAGTGCATATCAGCTTGGAAAATAAACTAAATCTTCTTTCAAACCAAAAGGAGTAATCTCTACATCTAGACCCTCAGAGTTGTTTCACATGGACCTTTTTGGACCAACTAGAACATCTAGTTTGGGAGGTAAGAAGTACGGTCTAGTTATTGTAGATGATTTCTCACGATTTACATGGGTCATGTTTTTAGCACACTAAGATAAAACATTTTTAGAATTCATTAGATTTCATAAACGAGTTTTAAATGAAAAAGGTGTTTCAATCGTATCTTTGAGAAGTGATCATGGAACCGAATTTGAAAATACTGATTTTGATAAATTTTGTATTGAAAATAGCATTCATCATAATTTTTCAGCACCTAGGATACCTCAACAAAATGGGATGATAGAAAGGAAAAATAGAACTCTTGAAGAAATGGCACGCACCATGCTTTGTGAAAATGACCTACCTAGATATTTTTGGGCCGAAGCCATAAATACTACATGCTATATTTTAAATCAAGTTTTAATCTGACCGATTTTAAAGAAAACACCATATGAGCTTTGGAAGGGTAGAAAACCTTCAATTCGTTATTTTCGTATTTTTGGATGCCGTTGTTTCATCTTAAATAATTGTAAAGACAATTTGAGTAAATTTGATGTCAAGTTAGATGAGGGTATTTTTCTAGGCTACTCTATATCTAGCAAGGCATATAGGGTCTTCAAGATAAGAACACTTGTTGTTAAAGAATTCATACATGTAGTATTTGATTAGTCTGACCAGAAATCTTCTAGAAAAGAAGATGTGCATTCTGATGAAACAGGTACTAAAAGAACTAAAGAAATGAACACAAATGAAGAGCTTGTCAAGGAACAAGAAGATGATCAAAACACTAAGGATATCAAGTACAAGGTGATGAAAACGCATATACTGTTGATCCACTACCAAAAGAATGGAGGTATGCTCATGGACATCCAAAAGAACTAATTATTGGTGATCCATCTAAAGGTGTAAGTACTCGATCATCCTTTAGAAATATTTGTGATTATTTAGCATTTATTTTCCAAATTGAACCTAAAACTATTGAGGAAGCTGAAAATGATAGTAATTGGATAAATACTATGCAAGGTGAACTTAACCAATTCAAAAGGAACAATGTTTGGACATTAGTAGATAGGCCTTCAAATACTTCAATTATTGGCACAAAATAGGTTTTCAGAAATAAATTTGATAAAAATGGTATTGTTACAAGAAATAAGGCTAAACTAGTTGCCAAAGGATACAATCAGGAGGAAGGGATCGATTTTGATGAAACCTTTGCTCCTGTGGCTAGACTTGAGGCAATTAGGCTATTGTTGGCTTTTGCTTGCTTTATGAATTTTAAATAGTTTCAAATGGATGTTAAAAGTGCCTTTTTAAATGGTTTTATTGAAGAAGAGGTTTATGTTGAACAACCGCCTGGTTTTGAAAATTCTAAATTTCCAAATCATTTTTTCAAACTTTATAAAGTTTTGTATGGTTTGAAACAAGTTCTTAGAGCTTGGTATGATCGTTTAAGTTCTTTCATGCTAAAAAATGATTTTGCTAGAGATAATGTAGACAAAACTTTATTTTTGAAGAAAAAGAATGATGATCTCTTAGTAGTGCAAATATATATAGATGATATCATATTTGGTGCTATTAACGAATCTCTTTGTCAAGAATTTGCAAAGTTAATGCAGGATGAGTTCGAGATGAGCATGATGGGATAACTGAATTTCTTTCTCGGATTTCAAATAAAGCAAACCAAAAAAGGGATCTTCATCAACCAAGCGAAGTACACCAAAGAAATACTCAAGAAGTTTATGATGGAGAACACCAAGCCTTTAGGTACCCCTATGAGCTCTTCTTGTAGACTTGACAAGGATGAATCAGGTAAATCTATTGACCAAAAATTATATCATGGCATGATCGGTTCATTGCTATATCTTACTGCTAGTAGGCCAGATATCATGTTTAGTTTATGTATGTGTGCTAGATATCAGTCTAATCCTAAAGAGTCTCATCTTTTGGCTGTTAAACACATACTTAGATATTTATCTGGCTCAATTGAAATTATTTTATGGTACTCTAGAGATTCTTAATTTGAATTGATTACTTATTCTGATGCTGACTTTGCTGGGTGCAAACTTGATCATAATAGTACTAGTGGAACTTGTCAGTTTCTTGGAGTAAATTTGATCTCTTGGAGTAGTAAGAAACATAATTCAGTTGCTCTATCTACGGCAGAAGCCGAATATATAGTAGCTGGAAGCTGTTGTGCTCCAATCCTTTGGATCAAACAACAACTCAAAGATTTTGGCATTAAACTAATTAAAACATCCATAAGATATGACAATACTAGTGCAATCAATCTAACTAAGAATCCTGTGCAACATTCAAGAAGTAAACATATTGAAATAAGACACATTTCATAAGAGATCATGTACAAAATTCTAATGTGGAACTTGAATTATGTGTACCGATGACCAATTAGTTGAAGTGTTTACCAAACCTTTGAGTGAGGAGAGATTTTGCATGATTAGAAGAGAGTTAGGTATCATTGATCCATTCTCCTAGAACTCTCTCAAATTTCATCTTACCCAAGGTATTTTACTCAAAAATCACTTGTGTTTAGACCCAAAAGCATTTAAAAACTTAAATTTTTTGAAAATCTTTCAGATTTTTTTTGGATTTTCTTGGCCAAGTGTCGATACTTGTGTTTTGTGAAGTGTCGACACTTGACCAAGTGTCGACACTTGACAAATCCCAAGTGTCGACACTCGCAAAATTTTTTTCTATTTTTTAGGGCAAACCGAACAATTTTTTGTCTCATTTTTCCCCATCTCTCTGAAGCTTCAGTGGTCCCCTAAACTCCACCAACTTCCGAATCATCCCGTTTTCCATTTTCCCCAACAAAAACAGGTATTTTTCCCTCTTATTTTTGCTATTTCCAAACCGTGAAACCCTAGGTTTAGGTTTTTCCGAACTTTTTAAGTGTTTTAATTGGTTTTTTATGAATTTTGATGGATTTCCAAGACTCCAATTAGGAGGAATCAGGTTTGAATGCATTTCTTTTGAATTTCTCTTAGATTTTTGGCCGATTTCCCACTCTTTCCGTCTATTTTTGAGAAAATCACTGTTATATTGATTTTTTGGCTGAAATTTCCATGGGTTTTCATCTAAATTCAGATTTTCTAAACTATTTATAGCATTTTTATGGTTTTGGGAATAATTTAGGTGATGTTTTTGCAACATTTTACCCTCTTTTCTTTGACCTATTTGTTTAAACTAAAACCCTAAATTGTTTTAACCTAAATCCTATCTTCTTTTAAGCCTAGTTTTATGAAATATATTTTATATGTAACCTTCAACCTAATTACACTTAAAATATTTTAACTTAAATATGTTTTGTCACACTTTTCGAACTTATTAAAAGCTTTTTTACAAACCTAAATTCGTTGTTTAATCCCAGTTTTTCAAAACTTATGATTAGCATATTTTAAAACTAGAAGTTCTAGTTTAGAAAGACATAGTTTTTCTCAGCTTATCTAGTTCTAAGCCTAGTTAAATATGTCCCTCTAGTTTACACTTCTTCAACCCTTCTTGGTCAGTTGCTATAATGGGTCCAAGGAAGAGACTTGCAGTTAGGGAGAGACCTAGTCAGGGTGCTGAGAGGAGATCAAAGGCTAGACAGGATACTGGGCAGGCTAGCAGTTCCATGGCACCAGTCTTTCCCCCTGCAGAGAGGATGGCAGGGAAGGCAGTGGCTTCCAGGAGGAGAGTCGACCTTGCATTCTTTGTTCGGCACCATTTTCCTATCCGTCAGGTACTCACAGATGCAGGTCTAGTACCCTTCTGCACCATGCAGGAGAAGTACTACCGTCATCTAGTGAGGGAGTTTTACGGTGCCATGGATTGTCGATGACTTCTTTGGACCACTACTGTGTGAGGAGTTCATATATCTTTGACAGAGGAGTTGCTGAGCAGGGTCTAGGAGATCCCCCATCGGGGAGTCAGTGTATTTGCTGTAGAGGACAGTGAGGCTGCATTCAGGTGTATCCTCGAGCGGGAGGATGTTCGCGGTGTGATAATAGTCACCGTGAACCAGTTATCATTGGAGATGCGCCCGTTACACCACATCACCGCACGCATTCTTTTACCGAAGACAGGAGATTCGATTTTATTACAGAGAGAGTTGATGGTGATGACCAGCCTGATAGAGAGGAGACAGATTGATTTGCCATCCTTGATGCTTATACAGATGCATGACGCTACGGCCTAGAAGCATCATTGTCTGCCATATGGTATGGGTTTGACTCGACTCTTTAGAGCGTGTGGAGTATCCTTGGAGGGGGAGATCCCCAAGGAGATCTTGCACACGGATGTGTACGACGAGAGGTCACTTCATCGCATGGGTTATAGACTAGTAGCAGGCCGATGGGTTTGGAGGGAGTCTGGCCAGGAGCTAGATGAGGAGGACGAGATACGAGAGGCAGAGACAGGGCCAGTTAGTTCACCTGCTCAGGCTGCTCATGCATCTAAGAAAGAGCCTATGACACCTACTGCCACTCCTTCTGCTGCTCCTCCATCGTCTACTGGATTATCTTTTGAGGAGTATTCTCATCAGCAGTTCGCGGAGGTTCGAGGTGAGCTCATTGGTCTTGGAGTTCGGTCGACTCAGATGCGGATCGAGCTAGAGGGCCATAGAGCCCACACTACTTCTGAGCTCACTGAGCTATGTCGATTGGTGGAGACTGGGTTTGCATGCATGGAGGAACTTTTCAGATCTTTTACAGCCCCTGCAGCTCCACCAGCTGATGATGATGGCGGTGATGACAGACATGATGGTGATGATGGTGGTGGTGATGGTACTGGTGATGGTGGTGACCATGCTGAGGGGAGTCAGGACAGAGCCACTAATATTATTGACAGAGACAGTGACAGCGATAGTGATGATGGCACTAACAGATATGAGGTTGTCAGCCGTGATCCTCCAGCTACCCCTATAGATCTTCCACTAGCTGACTTGGTTGATTCCACGTCGGACTTTATCACACCTGCTGATCTTCTTTCATCCCCTTCCACTAGATCATCTAGGGTTGTACCTTCTATAGGACCTTCAGGCCGCACTAGGAGTCGCCGGGTTTTAGCCCAGGGACCTCCTAAGACTTTAGCTACTAGATCTAGGATTAGTGCCCCTTTGACTCTAGAGATTCCATCTGATGAGGACTAGCCTCACAGATGATTTATGATGTTTGTTGTATCTTGACTATTTCTAGTTCTATCATTGGCTGTTGATGTATCTTGGTATCATTGTATGTTTCAGTATTGCTGATGAGTCAGCAAATTTTGTAACTAAAACTTCATATCATATATATATGTATGACTTTTTCATACTTACATTGTTTTCCTAATTATTTCACTATAATTGATATGCTTGAATTGATATGATACTCTTATCATTTTGGCTCTAATACCTGATAATGTTAACCTTGAAATCTTAACTCTAATGCTCTTGAGCTCTGATAAGTTCAGCTGTGATTGAATTTAACTCCGTTGCTTTTTGTCTCCATGCTTGTTTTGAGGGGGAGTTTACTCCCTTTTCTAATGACTGACAAAAAGGGAGAGTATGGTATTAATTGTTTGTGTTTGTAATTTTTCAATTTGATATGATACCTGAATTACATATTGCTTGTTCTGATTAGAATTGTCTAATTAAGGGGAAGATTTATTCTTCCTAACTATGCAAATTGTGGCTTCTATGAACTTAAAATCATATTCATGAAATATCATATCTGAAATTTGAAAATTGATGTTGATTTACTCAAGGTTTTGTCATCATCAAAAAAGGGAAGATTGTTGGCTCTCCTAGTGATTTTGATAAATACCAAAACCTTGAGTATATATTATATACTAATGTTTACTTTTAGTTATGAGTTTTCAGGAAGCAAGCACCTCAAATTCTCAAAAATTTAAGTATCATGGCATGCCATGGCACGAAATATTTTTCTCAACTTAAGACATCTTTGTGCAAAAAGGGCTTTTATATGTTCAATTATTGGTTATTTATATTTCAATTAAGTTTCAAAATTGATGCTTGTGTTTTGGGCTTAATTTGCACTTGATTATGAATTTTTCAGAACCAAGTGTCGACACCTGGAAGTCAAGTGTCGACACTTCAGTATTTGGCATGCAGAAAAACTTCTTGGCACGCCAAGTGTCGGCACCCAGGACTCAAGTGTCGATACCTGAAACTCAAGTGTCGACACTTAAGTTTCCAAGTGTCGACTCAAGGCCTGAGACTTTTTGAAAATCCAGAACTTGGCCAATGGAGTGTTTTTGTGTCAAGTGTCGACACTTGTGAATCAAGTGTCGATACTTGAAAGTTCAAGTATTGATACCTGAAAGTCAAGTGTCGACACCTGACAGCCAAGTGTCGACACTCGGGTTCTGACAGGCCTAATGGATCTATTTTTCTGACTTACAGAAATATCTTTTCAAGCTCCCAATGGCTAGATTCGATGCTCAAATGGTCACAAACTATTTTTTGGAAGTTTTTATTTGTATTTAAGCTTTACCAACTTCATTCTAAAGATATTGAAGTATATTGAAGTTCATTGAAAGCCAAAAAGTCAAGATTCTCTTAAAAACTTCACTTCAAGAGCCATTTAAAGTTTGATTCCTTGAAAATGCTTACAAGCCCATCCTTACATCATCCCAAAAGAAGAGTTTGAAGGATATTCCAAAGAGGAGACAAGACAAAGCATCAACTTGAGCTTCAAAGCTTCTATTCTACTCTTGAAGAGTGTTTGTCTTATTTTTAAAATTGTATATCTGATTTTATCTTGTGATTTGACCTTGCTTTCAAGGGTATCTTGAAAGAAGGTTGTTGTGGTTTGTTGGTAAGCTAAAGGGATAAAACTAACTAGGGTTAACTTGTGAGCCCGAAGACAAAACAAGTGTAAAGGTTTGTTGGTGAACCTAGATGATAAAATCAACATAGGTTTTGACTTGTGAGCCTTTTGAAAAATAAGTTAGCTGTAATCTTGGTTGGATTATAGTGGAATTCCCAAGGGTGGCTTAGAGAGTGGATGTAGGTGCTAGGTTTGCACCGAACCACTATAAACTTTGTGTTTGTGTGTGATTGCCTCCTTTCCTTCTTACTCTTTGTTTATTACAATCTATTTATTACTTTTTGCTGCATTTAATCTAGTACATTGATTTTATTACTCACAAACACCACTAGATCTTCACATTATTGCTTTAAATTTTTAAAAGACCCAATTCACCTCCCTCTTGGGCTCCATTTCTGGGCAATAGAGTGTCTTTTAGGTATACCATCTCCCTTGTCCCTGGATTTTGATTCAACTATTGTTATCTAACCATCGCCTTCCTGGATGCAAAGCAGATCATGGATGAGGGTTCCACCCAACATCGGAAGAATATTGTTTTGAGTGTCTTTTAGGTATACCATCTCCCTTGTCCCTGGATTTTGATTCAATTATTGTTATCTAACCGTCGCCTTCCTTGTTTGTAGGTGTGTCATTATATTAATGACAATTTTGACTTGAGGGATCGTTTCTTCTCTATCGAGAGGGAGATGAAAGAAACAAAGAGCTACCTTAACAAACTCGAAGCTGAAATTGACTATTTTAAACAAGTAGTCAAAAGTACCTAAAGAACAACTCTCCTTGGAGAGTAAAAAAGGCAGGAGTCAGATGACGTGTTAATAAAGGCACATCGTGAGCTAGCCAATTGTGAAGCATGAAAAGAGGCAGTAGTCCAATAGGGAGTCGAGGCTTACAAGCTCTCCAAGGATTGTAAGAACCAGAAGATAGTATTTTCAGCCCTAGCCTTCCTCAAGGGAATAAACGAGGCTCGGAAGAAGGTAGTCGGATGTTTCCAGAACCTTGATCTAAGCTTTCTGGATGAGGTAGAGTAGGTCGAGGATGGGCCAGCCTTCAAGGCTGAAGGAGCCATGAGTCCATCTTCACTAGTAACTTAGATTATCATCTTTTTCTTTTTTTTTCTTTTTGCATGTATAGCTCATCGACCTTCCTCCAGTATAGGCCCCCCATGTTGTAGAGCTCCTAATCTCACTTTTGAAAAATATCAATGAAAGCATCTTCTATTTAATCTATAGTATAGACCTATAATGTACTGTAATTCTCATCTTTCATGATTCAAAGTGTGTGAGGAAAAGGGTAGGTTAATGTATGGTGTCCTTCCAAAGATAAGAATTAGTATCGGCTAAATGCTTTTATTGGGTTTGTGTAAGTTAGCCCCCAACATTCGGGGACAGGCGAGGATCTTATAAGTTAGCCCTCATCGTTGAATCGGGTCTTATAAATTAGCCCCGACATTCAGGAATGGATAGATGAGGATCTTATAAGTTAACCCCTATTGTCATTGAGCCGAGGGTCTTATAGGTTAGCCCTTGACAATGCTTTGGGTGAGGGTCTTATAAGTTAGCCCTCACTATTGAGCCATGGTCTTATAAGTTAGCCCTGATATTTAGAGATAGACAGATGAGGGTCATATAAGTTAGCCCCTATCGTTGCTGAGCCAAGGATCCTATAGGTTAGCCCTTGATGTTGCATCAGGCGAGGGTCTTATCAATTAGTTTTTGCCATTAAGTCGGGGTCTTATAAGTTAGCCCCGACATTCAGAGATGGATAGACGAGCATCTTATAAGTTAACTCCCATCGTTGTTAAACCGAAGGTTCTATCAGTTATCCCCCGATGCTATGTTTGCTGAGGGTCTTATAAGTTAGCCCTCACTATTGAGCTAGCGTCTTATAAGTTAGGTCCAACATTCAGGGATGGATGAATGAGGATCTTATAAGTTAGCCCCCATCATCGCTGAGTCTGAGATCCTATAGGTTAGCCCCCAATGCTGCATCAGGCGAGGGTCTTATAAGTTAGCCCTTGCCATTAAGTGGGATCTTATAAGTTAGCCCTGACATTTAGGGATGGATGGATGAGGGTCTTATAAGTTAGCCCCCATCATCGTTGAGTCAGGGGTCCTATAGATTAGCCCCCGATGCTACGTTGGACGAGGGTCATATAAGTTAGTCCTCTTCATTGAGCCGGGGACTTATAAGTTAGCCTCGATATTTAGAGACAGATGGATGAGGATCCTATAAGTTAGCCCCCATCATTGTTAAGCCTAGGGTCCTATAGGTTAGCCCCCGATGCTATCTCGGGCGAGGGTCATATAAGTTAGCCCTCATCATTGAGCCGGGGACTTATAAGTTAGCCTCGACATTTAGAGACAGATGGATGAGGATCCTATAAGTTAGCCCCCATCATTGTTAAGCCTAGGGTCCTATAAGTTAGTCCCCATCGTTACTGAGCTAGGGGTTCTATAGGTTAGACTCTAATGCTGTGTCATGCAAGGATCTTATAAGTTAGCCTTCATTGTTGAGCCGAGATCTTATAAATTAGCCATAATATTCAGGGATGGATGGACGAGGAGCTTATAAGTTAGCCCCCATCATCCTTGAATCGGGGGTCCTATAGGCTAGCCCCTAATGCTACATCGGATGAGGGTCTTATAAGTTAGTCCTCACTATTAAGTCGGGGTTTTATAAGTTAGCTCTAATATTCAGGGATTGATAGACAAGGATCTTATAAGTTAGCCCCTATTATTATTGAGCCAAAGGTCCTATAGATTAGCCCTCGATACTATGTCAGGTGAGGGTCTTATAAGTTAGCCCTCGTTGTTGAGTCCAGGTCTTATAAGTTCGCCCCAACATTCAAGGATGGATAGATATAGATCTTATAAGTTAGCCCCCATCGTTGTTGAGCCAGGGGTCCTATAGGTTAACCCCCGATACTATATCGAATGATGGTCTTCTAAGTTAGCCTTTACCATTGAGTTGGGGTCTTATAAGTTAGCACTGACATTTGGGGATAGATGGATGAGGATTTTATAAGTTAGCCCTCATCGTTGTTGATCCAGGGATCCTATAGGTTAGCCCCTGATACTGCATCATTAAGCCATGGTTCTTTTGGTAGAGATAGTACTTATTTGGATTGTACTTTTTAGCCTTGTCTACAACCTCCTAGCCTCAAGTAGCTACCCCCTAACCTGCATCAAAATTTATGCACGCGAGGCATTCAAAGGGATATACTAACCAAATTTTTATGATGGTAGGATGCTTGGTCAATTAGGAGGACTTTGATGATATTGAATCCGAAAAGTTCTTCAGTGTCATGGGGGGAACAGGCTTCTTGGCCTTTTTCCATGATCTTCCCTCTATGATCAAAACTTCTAGGCCGAGGGCCATTCCTTAGCCACTGGAGCAGACGATGGACTATGTGCGTTATTCACCTATCCGGCATGCGCATACTTCTCTGCCCTAGCCAATATTTTAGAAAAATCCACCATCGGCCTTTATTCTTAGGAGAACAAAAAAGGACACTATTGAAGACCACATTTTATGGCAGTTATAGCGACGTATGGTCTAAATTGTATAGTTCCAATGCCGCTTCATTGAATCAGCCCATATAAGATCTGAGAGATTCTCGCTCCCTTTGGTTAATATTAATGTAGGAGTTAGAACCCTGGCACAACCTCCTCTTGCTAGCAAAATGAAAGGCAAAGAATTGACTCAATTGATTGAAAGAATGAATGGAGCTTGGCTTTAAATTGGAATACTAATATCGGACCACCTTTCTAAAGGTGAAGGGAAAGGCTTAGCATAGGATTATATCGGTGGCCTCATGGAGAAGTATTAGAGTCTTAAACCTTTCCAAATGATCCACTAGATCAATGGATCCATCATAAATTTTTAATTGTGGTATTTTAAAATGCCTCAGCAATGTTCCTACATAATATAAGTTCCAAAGGGTGGATCGGTGGTGAAGCCAAGACCCTCATCTCTATCCGAGGCCATACCTTGCAGAGTTTCAATATGCTGCTCCAACTCCCAGAGCTTTCGATCTACCTCCACTTCTTTAGTAGTATGTGCCTCGAAGGATCAAGGGGGCAATCTAGTTGGCATCAACCCCTCATCCAACCAAGGTGAAGGAGAATGTCTCCTTGCCTGTCAAGGGCTCTATGGTGTACTTTGATGAGTATGCTCTTCCCTTTTGGGGCTTCATGGGAGGGAAAGTTGTCATCGTTTCAGGGTCTAGCTTGACCCCCTAGTGAGTGGTGCCTATTTGGAATTCTGGAGCAGGACCTCCGGCAAGTTGGCTAGTTTGCCAGGAGGTGGTGGTGCTAGAATGCCCGGTAGTCATGCCTTTAAGCGGTATAGGGACTCCACTCAGTATCTTCTCCTGAAAATGGACAATAATAAAGGCCCTTCCTTTATTCGATGTCACTACTTCTCACTTGAGTATCAAAGATCGCTAGAGGAGTGATGCTCATGGACTATATCTACAAGAAAAGCCCTTGCCGGAGGCAGGTTTGGTGAGGACCCTCCGATGCTTAAGTTAGATGGTAGGCAACAAAAAGGAAGAAAGGAGAGTGAAGTTGAGAGAATGAGAGAGGATCTACTTTGGGGGTTCCCAAAGAATTCCTTTTCATAGTCCCAAGATAAGGGCACTTTTGGAGAAGAAAAAGTCCTCGATGCGCCTAACAGGAAGTGAGAACTTAGTGGATTTCATCCCGTGCAACATCAAAGAATTGCATTGCATGCCCAGAATGTCTATTCCCTATTAATTAGAAATTATCTCTTTTGCATTGCCAGCAACACTTTTTAATGGTGAGGTGGATCACTGCATGGGTCTAGTCACGTTCTCCTTAATTACAAAGATTTGCTATGGATTATGGAATTTATCTGCTTATTTGTATAAAGAGGTATGTGGGAATGAGCATCGATTGGTTCCTCTTTGGACTACCTTGTAAAATGTTGCTCAAGAGCTTTATTTGCCCTTTGGTGTAAGGTTTAAAATTAGCCTGAGTACCCGCACTAGGGTCGAGGGTCCATGGGATCGAAGGTCTTGGAGCAATTTTCTGCCTCTCCCGAAGGTTATGCTATTAGGAAGGAAGTAAATTTTCATGTCCTCCATCGGTCTAGTGAACCAAAGAGCTTTCCCTCAGTGACCAAGGATTGATGCATGACCGAGGGTCAGCCAGGCCAAAGGTAATCAGAAGGTGCTGCAAATGGTGGATGGCCATCGAAAGTAGGACTCAGTCCAAGAACCCTCGGGATTCCGATGGTGGAGTGTTATCCTCCACATCAATCATGCTGCCATCCACATATAGAAAAGCATTGATAATTGGTAGAAAGCCATGAAGAAGGGAACTCTTCTAAATTGCATTCTTTTTTTTGGTTAATTTATAGTGCATTAATTTGTTCCATTTATATAGAAGTATAAATATCAAACTTTGAAGATTATGATATTAATTAATAAGTACAAATTTCTAAAGATCTTGATATTAATTAATATATTTTAATTCTTTTTATCTAGTTAAAATAATATAACATAAATAAAAATTAAAAATTATAGTTTGTTTACATATATACCCTCCTAAATATTCAAATTTATATTAATATCCTTACAAAATTAATATTTACATATATACCCTTATAAATATTTCTTTTGCACATCTATTCATAAGGGTATTTTATTTATTTTAATTTTAAATAGTTAATTATTTAACGGTATTTGATGATACGGGTATATATATGTAAAAACAAAGAAAAAAAGGGTATACATGTAAAAATAAAATTTTATAAGGATATACATATAAATATGAATTTTAAGGAGGTATTCACATAAATGTCAATATTTAGAAGGGTATACATGAAAAAAAATGGATTATAGTTCATATAATTATTTCTTAGTTAATCGTTTAATCATAATAGCCTAAGCAAGTGCATAAATCAATAAACATATTATATTGCATGACCAACAAAGATTTAATGTAGAAATAGCTATAGCTTTAGGAAAAATAGTTTAGCAACAATCAATTTAAAAAATATATATGTAACCAATATTCTTTTTTTAATGAAAAAGGAGGAAGTTAGGTACTTCTCCCTTGTAACAAAAAAAGGGAAAGCTATCTTTAGATTATTAAAAGAAGGGATAAGATATCTATTGGAAAAATTAGAGAATGGCAATAATAAACTAATATTTTATATACGATAAAAAGATAGAATTAAGAAAGAATATTGTTGCCACCAAATACTTGTTGAGAATTCTACTACAAATCCAACCAGATTTGACAAACTAAATCCTCAAGAATAGCCTTGTTCCCAATCAAGAACGAACGTCCTGATTAACAAAGCAATCGCGGAAGCGTATCACCAGGTTATGGATGACCATTTGCCAGCAATCTCCATTGAAGATCACGATAGGATTCAGGTCTATGAAGATCAAAAATACCAAGAATGGGAGAAGAGAGAAGAAAAAAGAAAAACAGAGGAATTTTCACGGGAGAAAGAGATTTCCACTTCCAAGAAGTTCGTTTCACCACACACATCCTCTTACGAGAATATAATATATATATACCTCGGTCACACGTGCCTGAGATCCCAAAAACTCCCCCAGCTAGCACCTTTCAAAAATAGTTCACCCGTCATCCGAGCCGACTCAAATATATTCGAGCCGACTCGTCCAGACAACAGATTTCCTAACTGTGCATCCGAGCTGACTTTAATATATCCAAGCTGACTCTAATACATCCGAGCCGACTCGTCCAGACTGTAGATTTTCCTGACTATACATCTGAGCCGACTCTAATACATCCAAGCCGACTCGTCCAGATTGTAGATTTTCCTGACTGTACATCTGAGCCGACTCTAATCCATCCGAGCTGACTCGTCCAGACCACAATCACCTGTTCTAAGATGTGCCAACCAACAGAGTCGACTCTTACAACAGAAAAGCTGACTCAAAGACCTAGAAAGATCAAAACTGAGCCTAAACACCTAGGACTCAAACCGGACTCAACCCTAGCCCTAAACATATCATGGAAAATCATGATAGACCAGATCAACACATGTACATTGAACCGACTAGCCATGAATGCACCACCTGAGACTCAACAATACCCTTCATCGAAACTTAGGCGGTGCTTGAGAGTCTCGTGGGTTACTCCGATAAAAAAGTGGTATCACTTCCATTGGCTCTTGAATGGAAACCTACAAAAATAATTCCTAGACCAGAATTTCCTATAGGAGACCCTTTAATGCTCAAGTCAAAAAAAAAGTGAAGTAGGCTATAATAGTCAGAGCTGAAAGCAATAGTAAAAAAAAATAATTGAAAAAGCATGAGAGAGTCAAAAATGTATTACTTTCACTAGGGGTTCCCTCTTATCAATTTATAGAGCCACATGAAATAACTGAATGCCATTAGAAAGATGGCACCTTCTGATAGGTGTAACAAATTTTAGGTAGGATATGAGATCCTATCCCTTGTAATCTTTTCTATTGGGATTATGGCTAACGAGGTGATCTTGCCCACCACTACTTTCATTCGAATGGTTGTGAATTGTTAGCCACAACCTTCATAGGGATAGCTAAAATTTATTTTGCCACCTCACTCGGGTATCATAGACTTCGAGTGTTATGGTGATTTGCTTGGTACCGAGAGATTGGGAGTCAATGTGAAGAGTTCAATTTATGGATTCAAATAAAATAAATTTGAAGTAAATCAGACTTAAAACAAACCTGAAATCCAAATTTGAAATTTATTAAAGGATTTGCATGGTTATTGAAGCAATCGATTCATCATCAACTGGCTGAAGGTTCACAAGGCCCCGAGTGGCCCATGAGCAGCCATTACCCATGGTCCATAGCTGAACCTCGTGACCACTGGTCGATTCCATCGACCACCAGCCAAGAGGATGGCCGGCAGCTACCCCATGATGTCTGACGAGGTCCCCGAAGCGACGAAGAAGGAGATGGTACTCAGATCCAGCAATGATATAGGGAATCTAGTTGATCAACAGTCGGAATGATGGAAGCTTCTACGCGATGACAATGCCGGACAATCAATGGAGGGAAAGATGATGGCGGCAAGCTCAGTAGCTGCTAGAATAGCTGTGAACAATAGTGAAGAAGGTGGCACAGTGGTGGGGATGGCAATGGTGAACACATGATTTTTGAGCAAAGACGATGGTTCCAATGGAGGGGACTCTGGCAATGGGTCTCGATGGTGCGCGGGCGAGTCCAGCGAAGACTTCGGTGTGGTCCTAGTGGTGGCGGCTGCTGCTCAAGGGGAGATGGTGATGGCACTGGGCAACAGGTCCGAACCCATCAAGGAAGAAGATGTAAGGATCTCAAAGCAATCAAAAGGCTCATGTTGATTTTGCCTGATTTGGTTGATTTCTGAATCTCTTATCAAGATCTGATGGCAATTAACCCTCAGCTAGTCAAGCATTGATTTGGAGCAGGATTCTAAAGTCTACTTCAACTAGGATTTGGGTTTACCATCCTATCATTGATTTTATAAATAATAAATCCTAGACATTACTATGTTCTCTCCCTTTAGTCCCACATCAAAAAAATATAAGCACCTCCCCCTGTTAAATCCTATAAAAAGGCTCCTGTACCTCTACTTGGAGGTATCAACTTCCTGGAGCCCCTTTAGAGCCCTTGCATAGAGGTACAGGAGGGGATCACTCCTTGGTATCCCTCTAGAGCCTTTACATAGATGAAGAGGAAGGGAAGATCATGCATGGCTACAGAATTCTTATCTTTGGAAAGTAGATGAGGTTTTTTGGTATTTATATTTTATATTTTTTCTTTATATAATTAGTGCTTGATTATAATGATTAGTTTTTTATGAATAAATTATTTTTTATTACTTCAAGTAGTGTTCTTCATATCTAGACTATAGTTAGATTTTTGAATAGTCTATGACTATGTAGAGATGGGTCGTGATCCCAGGATACGATTCATGCTTAGCGAGAAAAGCTATGCTCAGAATCTGATTATAGAAAATTTTATTTATATGATTAGAGATTTTAAATAGCCTATGGCTACGTAGGGATGGATCAAGATCCATATCCAGTGAGATATGCTATACTCAGGGATCAATTATAATTCAATAATTATATATTAAATAAATACTTAATATTGAAAGAAAAGTATCCTAAAAGTCAATCTTTGTAAGGGTATTTTTGTAATCTTCTAACTCTTGTATGACATTATTACATTAATAAAAGGTATTTGTTTCATCATACTGATGTGTCTTATTTAAAGATTATGATGAACCCTATAGGTTAGGGCAAAGGAATTAGGGTTATGATGGAGATCAAAATGGTGAGACCTAAGTTCCTATAAATCCTAATCTAAAATATTTCTAGTCGTTGGATCATCAATTCGGGGATCGATGCTTCCGGAAATATTAGCTTATTCTATGTATGCTCAATGGAGAGGGTGGTTGGTCTCACAACCACTTGTGTAGAGACATTAATATAAGGATAATGATGCTTATTAGGATAAGAGTTCACCAAACTGATCCGCACTGAGAATATCTTATGGAAGCCTTACTACTTATCAAGAGATAGTTCTCATAGTGAAAGTTGTGTAAGTGATTTTTAGACCTGAGATCACCATGATTTCTTATGCACACTAAGCAATGTTCTGGTTCATACTCATTCATGACATTGAGTCATGTACGGGGTGTTCTCAGATATGATGGAAGGTGTATGAAGGATGTGAGTAAATCAACAAGGAATCGATCATTCCTAGTAAGAGAAAATGTTATCCCATATAATCTCTTTGATTGATGGCTCAAGGAGTCTTTGATCAAAGCAGGATGAGATTAGAAGTGTTTTCTAATCAGTCATCAGCAAAGTCTTCATTATCAAAATAAGATCCAAAATGACTAAGTACTAGGGTTTGACAATTATCCATACCCATCACTTATTCGGGATAAAGGGAGATCAAAATATTGAATTGCACGGTAACTTTCCACTAAAGGGTATTTTGATACTTTTCATCAAATTCCACATCTTCTGGGTAGGCATGACATGTTGCTAGACATCTATCATGTCTTGTAGGTTTTTATAAATTAATTCGATTGGATTCATGAGTCAATTCGAAAACTAGTTCGAATTGGCAACTTGGGTAAGCTCAATTTGACCTAATTAGGTCAATCGGGTTCGATTGGATAGAATTGGCTTAGACCTAAACCTACTGCTGGCTAGATGTGGAACCCAAAGGGTCGCACACATTAGAAAATTGACCTAGGAAGTCAATTGATATTTTAATTGGGTCATGGGATCCTAATTAGTTAGCTAGATTACATACTAGCATGTGTAGGCTAACCAAACTCCTAACCCGATTGAATTCGGTCTAAAGGTTGCTTAATGGGCTAACCAATTTGAGGGAATCCTAGATTGGGTTGAGTCCAAAATGGGGTAACAATTATCTAGATTTAATCAGCCTTTATCATGATTATTTGAAGAGTCCTAAAGTGAAGGGACTCTTGGCACCAAATGATTTATGCGCCAAGATTAAATGGCGCGTAGATGGTCCTAGAGTCCTTCTGCTTATGGGACTTTGTTTCCACATGAAACAAGGCATCCCTTGCCTTATCTTATGTCTGATTTTGTTGGCTTATTACCCATGGAAAGAAGGTTGGGCGGTGTGGAATATTGGAGTGCTAAGTGAAGGGTTGCGTCCCATCACTTGGTTACCATAACATTTCAAATCCAAGAGTCCTTCTTAATGAAGGAACTTGACTCTTGGATAAGTCATGTTGCCGCCAAGATCGCCATGGCCCGTAGCTGCTGTCGGCGCCGAAGTACGCTCCCTTCTCTGCCTGGCAGTCCTCTGCTCCTGGACCTGCGAAACAGGGGTTAGTGACCCAAGCCGGGGTTTCCGGTGGGGGCACTCCGACAATCAAGTAAGTGACGATCCAGGAGAACAGGTCCTCCTGGTCAGGCCCCTCTTGATGGACTCCGCACTAGGAGGAGTAAAAGATGTGTGTGAAGGCGAAAACGTAGCAGGGGAAGAATGATAGCGAGGACAGAGGGGTTCCCTGTTCCTCCGCCTCTCCTTGTTTCCCTCGTTTTCCTTCAACTGTGGTAGTGGTGGTGGAGCTTCGCCCTCTTGGTTAAGCTTGTACTTGTATTGGTAGTGGATTGTTGTTGTTACCTCGGTGCCGATCGTTCTTTGTAGTTGAAAAATGGCCGTTAGATGCTTGCCTCGGGATCTTCGCTAGGCTGGCAGGCGCGTGCGGCTGGATTCCATGCCGTGGACGGGATGTCTTTCCTGACGTATGGTAGGGAAAGTTTTCATTCGCTCTGACATCCTCTCCGGTCAACCCATTCCGGGAAGCTTGGCAGAGACTCGATCCGGGGGTCACCGCCCTAGGGGTTCGTGCTTTCTGGATGGCCCATCCTCCTGGAAGTACGGGCAGACAGGTAGTTATGGTGGTATGGGGGATTCCGTTTCGCAGTCCTCGAGCTGCTCGCCGGCATCCCAGGATGGCAGGGCTTGCTCCGGACTGGACGCTCCGAGCTCGTGTGGTCGCCTTGGTGGAGGAGGGAAGAGTGCAGGCCCGATCCAGAGGGCGCGCGCTCGGAGAGGCTCCACGTGGCGAGTGAGCGCTGAGCTCGACTCCGACCACAGGGCTCAAACCTCCGAGGGTCTCACTCTGGAAAGCGGAAGGCAGACCCGGTCCAGAGGGCGCGCGCTCAGAGAGGCTCCATGTGGTGGGTGAGTGCTGAGTTCAACTCCGACCACAGGGCTCAAACCTCCGAGGGTCTCGCTCTGGAGAGCAGAGGGCGGATCCGATCCAGAGGATGCGCGCTCGAAGAGGCTCCACGTGGCGGGTGAGCGCTAAGCTCGACTCCGACCACAGGGCTCAAACCTCCGAGGGTCTCGCTCTGGAGGGTGGAAGGCGGACCCGGTGCAGAGGGTGCGCGCTCAGAGAGGCTCCAGAAGCGGGTGAGCGCTGAGCTCGACTCTGACCACAGGGCTTAAACCTCCGAGGGTCTCGCTCTGGAGGGCAGAGGGGGGACCCGGTCCAGAGGGCGTGCGCTCAGAAAGGCTCCGCGTGGTGGGTGAGTGCTGAGCTCGACTCTGACCACAGGGCTCAAACCTCCGAGGGTCTCGCTATGAAGGATGAAAGGCGGACCCAGTCCAGAGGGCGCGCGCTCGGAGAGGCTCCACGTGGCGGGTGAGCGCTGAGCTCGACTCTGACCACAGGGCTCAAACCTCCGAGGGTCTCGCTCTAGAGGGCAAAGGGCGGACCCGGTCCAAAGGGCGCGCGCTCGGAGAGGCTCCACATGGTGGGTGAGCACTGAGCTTGACTCCGACCACAGGGCTCAAACCTCCGAGGGTCTCGCTCTGGAGGGCAGAGGGTGGACCCGGTCCAGAGGGCGCGCGCTCGGAGAGGCTCCGCGTGGTGGGTGAGCGCTGAGCTCGACTCCGACCATAGGGCTCAAACCTCCAAGGGTCTCGCTCTGGAGGGCAGAAGGCGGCTCTGGCCTAGGCGTCCTGAGCTCGCGGGCCCGACCTGGCATAGGACAGAGCTCGGCTCACCGTCTTGAGGGAGCTCAGCTTAGCTCAGCAGAGCAGTCCGGGCTAAAGTGCTGTCTTGGCGTGTGACGCGGCGGTCTCCTTTGTCGTGGTGCCTGTCAGCCTTCCACATTAGCGGTCCCACCACATCATTTGGCCCCCACTCCCGAGGCTCGTTAGTGCACGGCGCTCAGGCCGAAGGGAGTAATGTGATGCTGGTGTGGAAAGGCGGAGATCCGGTGCAATGATGGCCATGAGTGCTGTCGCTTCGTGAGGCGATCCCGTGGGCCAGTGCAGGGGTGCCACGTGGCCATGCCCGAGGGGTAGTTGATGTTGGTGCAGAATCCAGAGCAGCCGGGATGCCCCTTTTCACCGATGGGCAGCACGTGGCGCGGATCCGTCGGTGAGGGGGCCATAATAGCGCGGATTCGATGGGTCTCCTCGAAGTGAAAAGAAAAAAATTTTTACTCAAAACTTTCATTCTTTCAAATCCTTCGCGCTTGTTACAGTACCCAAACCCTTCTTTCTCCGTGATCCGCTTTCGCCCTTCTCTCCTCTAGGGAACCGGATTGGTCCTGTCTTTCTTCTTCCTTTTTCCTTGGGGTAAGCTTCTTCTTCTGAGTCCAGTCTTCCTTCTCCTTAGGTTATTTCTGCAGGATGTCTCATCCCGATCCTTCTATGCAGGGGGTAGTGCTTTCCTCCTCCGATGAGGAGTCGGATGGGGCACAGTTCAGGATTAGTAGGAGACTGGCCCTTCCCGTCCACCCCGTGTCCGTTAGGGAGCTGGGGGCTATTTCTTCTCATCCTACCTATATTCCTCTCCTACTCGATCCAGCTTCTGAATCTGTCCGATCAACAGGTCCGGGCGGGGTCGCCTCGACGATCTCCATCGCGGAGCTGGGGACCATCTGGGATGCCTATGGCATCCCATCTTCTGTTCGGCTCGTGATACCCTGCCCGGAGGAACGGGTCACTTCCAGTGGCCCGGGCCATCTCGCCTTTTATGAGGAGACCTTCTTTGGGGGTCTCTGGTTCCCTTTTCATCCCTTCTTCTTATCTGTCTTGGACAACTACCGCTTAGTCCTGGTGCAGTTGGTGGCGAACGCCATTAGAGTCATCTTCTCTTTCATTGTGCTTTTCCATGTCCACGGGTTCGTCACCTGGTTTTCCTTGTTCAGGATATTTTTTACTCTGAAACGCCACCCGACTGAGGATGGGTGGTGGTCCTTGTCTTCTCGCCCGAAGGGCATAAAACTTGAGCTCCCCTCTTCCATCAAAGGATGGAAGAGCAAATTTTTCTTCACGACCGTTGAGGGGGTCGACTGGGCCTGGAGCGAGCCAGATCGATCCCCTAATTGGATCTCTGTGGTTGACGTAGTGATCGGGATGACTACGAGCAGCTTTGCACCACCCAGATCCCCTCTCTGGAGGTCCTGCTGTCAGTGCAAAACCTTCTGACGCCAGGGTCGACCCATCGATGGGGCCGGGTGAATCCAATTCTTTCCTCCATATGTGTTTTCTCTCTTTTCTTCGTGTCAGGCTAACCTTTTTGGCTCTTGGGTATAGGGATGATCTTCTCGGAGGGTGAGCTGTTGCCAATCTCCAAGAAGAGGCCGCCCACTGGGATGGCCGCTGAGCCTCCTCGAGGCGGGCCCGGATTGAGGGCATCCCGACGGCTGCCCTCGCCGTGCTCGTCGCCCCGAGGAAGAGGGAGGCCGAGGGGGTTCCCATGCCATCCACGGTGCCAAGTTCAAGTCAGCAGGTGGTTCGAGAAGCCGAAGGACGGACAAGGCCACAAGCCGAAGTCCCTGTTCTGGAGCCCGAGGCTACCGCCAGGGCTGATGCTGCCGTCGCTGCTGCGCTGCCCCACTCTCTGGGTCCGAGGACGATTGAGGCTAAGGGAGGGGAGGCCCGTGCTAGAGATCCCCCTACGACGGGGGCTCCGACCGTGACGGTGCCGGGTCCTCGACCAATTCCTGGGAGTCCTACCGCGGAGGGATGGGCGCACCTGCTCCCCGAGAGAGTAGGAGAGATGAGGCGAGGCGCCGTCTCCCATTCAAGTTGGGGCTGGAGAGCTCCTTGGCTGACAACCACGCCCTAGTCGCTCGCATGATGGATTTCTCCATCCAGCCATGCGACCGGGAGGAGATGGCCAGGCTGCGGCTGGGAGATGTGCTCGACAGTATCTTCCCCCGGCTCTACACGGTAAGCAACTTCATTCTTTCCTTCCTCTTCCTCTCTTTTTGCTCTCCTCTTTCTTTTCTTTTTTTTTTGACCTTTCATATGGTGCAAATCAGTGTCGAGGAGCACCGGAACTGGGAGAGAGCTGAGCAGCAACAGGCAATCGAGATTGCATCGCTGAAGGCCGACCTGGAGGGGAGGGCCAACCCCGAAGGCGCACTTGACTGACGTGTTAAGGACCTTGAGAGGTAGCTCGCCGACTCTGAGGGGCGAGCAAAGGAGCTCCAGGAAAGCCTTGACCGCGAGCAGGGGCAGTCGAGGAAGAAGGCCGAGGAGCTTGCCAATGCCGAGCAGAGGTTGGGCGTGTTTAACGCCGAGGCGACCCAGCAGAAGGGGATCACCCAGTCCCTCCAGGCCCGGCTGGTGGCCGAAAAGGAGAAGTAAGCCGCAGCCCAGAGGGCGGCCGAGGAGGTGGCCAGGTCAGTCGGGGATGCCAAGCGTGAGGCGGCCACGGTGAAGAAGGAAGCCAAGGAGGCGTTCGCGAGGTACAGGGCCTCGGAGGAGTTCCTCGCCGAGATCCAACAGACGGCGTCGGACTCCTTCAAGGGCTTCATGTACCTGCACCGCCTGGTCAAGGGATTCGTCTCAGCCGAGGGCCATAGCAGCCTCGACTATCCCGTTACTTTGGACCAGGAGGCGGGTGCAGCGGAGGCCATCGTTCCCGAGACTTCTACGCCAATCGAGGTCGAGGCCGCGCCACTTGAAACCGAAGCCGCGCAGTCGGAGGTCACCGCTGACGGAACTTCCCAGCCCGGCGGTTCTATTGAAGGGTAGTCATTTTCTATTTCTTTTGCATTTTGTTTCTTTTCTGTATGTAGTCGGGGCCGCCCGGCATGTCGGGGGCCTGCTGAATACTTGTAACTTGTATTTGATCAATGAAATATGAGTTTCCCTACCATCTGTCTCTTGCCTGGCTCTTCCCTTCTTTCTCCCTTTCTTTCACCCCCTTTTCTCTTTTTGGTGAGTGGGGAGATCAGAGAAGAGAGCCTCACCTCGCTTGGGGTTGAGTTATTAGACTTCAGCGCCGGCTAGTTAGTTGCAAGGATATGACACTTGAGAGCCGCTGGGCTTAAAGATGTTGTTGGCTGAAAGTTAGGAGGCTCGAAGGTCTCTTGGTCGGAGATCTGAGCTCCGGTCTTGGGGCGGCGTCCCGGAGCTAGGTTCAAGGACATGGATGACTGAGAGCTATGTGGCTCGAAGGTCCCTTGGCCGGAGATCTGAGCTCTGGTCTTGGGCTAGCATCTTGGAGCTGGGCTCGGTGACGTGGATGACTGAGAGCTGTATGGCTCGAAGGTCCCTTTGTCGAAGATCTGAGCTCCGGTCTTGGGCTGGCGTCCTGGAGCTGGGCTCGGGGATGTGGATGACTGAAAGCTGCGTGGCTCGAAGGTCCCTTGGCCGGAGATCTGAGCTCCGGTCTTGGGCTGGCATCCTGGAGCTGGGCTCGGGGATGTGGATGACTGAGAGCTGCATGGCTCGAAGGTCCCTTGGCTGGAGATCTGAGCTCCGGTCTTGGGCTGGCATCCTGAAGCTGGGCTCGGGGATGTGGATGACTGAGAGCTGCGTGGCTCGAAGGTCCCTTGGCTGGAGATCTGAGCTCCGGTCTTGGGCTGGCATCATGGAGTTGGGCTCGGGGACGTGGATGACTGAGAGCAGCATGGCTCGAAGGTCCCTTGACCGGAGATCTGAGCTCCGGTCTTGGACTGGCATCCTAGAGTTGGGCTCGGGACGTGGATGATTGAGAGCTGCATGGCTCGAAGGTTCCTTGGCCGAAGATCTGAGCTCCGGTCTTGGGCTGGCATTCTAGAGCTGGGCTCGGGGACGTGGATGACTGAGAGCTGCATGGCTCGAAGGACCCTTGGCCGGAGATCTGAGCTCCGGTCTTGGGCTGGCATCCTGGAGCTGGGCTCAGGGACGTGGATGACTGAGAGCTACGTGGCTCGAAGGTCCCTTGGCCAGAGATCTGAGCTCCGGTCTTGGGCTGGCATCCTGGAGCTGGGCTCGGGGACATGGATGATTAGGAGCCGCATGGCTCGATGGTCCCTTAGCTAGAGATCTGAGCTCTAGTCTTGGGCTGGCATCCTGGAGCTGGGCTCGGGGACGTGGATGACTGAGAGCTGTGTGGCTCGAAGGTTTCTTGGCCAGAGATCTGAGCTCCGGTCTTGGGCTGGCATCCCGGAGCTGGGCTCGGGGACGTGGATGACTGAGAGTTGCGTGGCTCGAAGGTTTCTTGGCCAGAGATCTGAGCTCCGGTCTTGGGCTGGCATCCCGGAGCTGGGCTCGGGGACGTGGATGACTGAGAGCTACGTGGCTCGAAGGTCCCTTGGTCGGAGATCTGAGCTCCGATCTTGGGCTAAGTGATGATAGCTTTATTGTCATGTTTCCCTCTCGTTCTCTTTCTTTACTTCCCCTCTCTTCTTCTTCTTTTTTTTTTGATGAGTGGGGAGATTAGAGAAGAGGGTTCTTGCCGTGTTTCCCTCTCATTCTCTTTCTTTCCTTCCCCTCTCTTTTTCTTTTTGAGTGGGGAGATCATAGAAGAGGGTTCTTGCCATGTTTTCCTCTCGTTCTCTTTCTTTCCTTCCCCTCTCTTTTTCTTTTTGAGTGGGGAGATCAGAGAAGAGGGTCACAGGGTCGGGTCCAAGGGTTGCCTGAGGACTTGGCTCAGGTCTTTGGCGCCTTGGAGCTAGGCTCAAGGCATTGATAGGAGCTGCTTGGCTCCAAGATCCCTTGGCATCTTGGAGCTGGGCTCAGAGATGTTTGAGATTGAAAGCGGCTTGGCTTGGGGGTCCCTTGGCCGGATATTTGAGCTTCGGTCTTGGGCCGGCATCCTGGAGCTGGGCTCGGGGACGTTGTTGATGGTGAGCTACATGGCTCAAATACCCCTTGGCATCCGGGAGCTGGGCTCGGGGGTGCCTGAGGTTGAAAGCAGCATGGCTCGAAAGTCCCTTGGCCGGAGATCTGAGCTCCGGTCTCGAGCTGGTGTCCTGGAGTTGGGCTCGGGGACGTTGTTGGAATTCTCCTGCAAGACAGATAGACACTTGTGCAAGGAAAAAAATATTATCATTATTATTGCTGGGAAACCTTACATTATTGATAGTATTTCCGCAAGTTGCAGGCGTTCCATATTCGAGGAAACCTGACACCGCCGAGATCTTCAAGGTAATAGGCCCCTTGCGAGAGGGTTTCGGCTACTTTGTAGGGGCCCTCCCAGTTCGGTAAAAGCTTACCACATTCTCTGGGCTGGGATGCTTCCGCCCATCGTAGCACCAAGTCTCCAGGCTTGAAAGCTTTTGGCCTAACACGGGTGTTGTAATACCGGGCCACTCATTGCCAGGCCACCATTCATAGCTAGGCTTTGTCCCTTGCTTCTTCAAGAAGATCCAGGTTAAGCAGGAGGTGCGCCGAGTTTTGTGCTTCGTCGTACTGCTGCACCCGCAACATGGGCACGCCGAGCTCGACCGGGATGACCGATTTGACACCGAAAACAAGGCTGAAGGGCATCTCGTTGATCGCTGTCCTGGGCATTGTGTGGTAGGCCCACAGGATGCTTGAGAGTTCTTCCGCTCACCTGTCCTTAGCTTGGTCTAGCCTGGTCCTGAGTCCTTGGAGGATGGTCCGGTTGGTCACCTCAGCCTCTCCATTTGTTTGAGGGTTAGCCACTGAGATGAATCGGTGTTGGATGCCATGCTCGGTGCATTATCCTTCGAACTCAAGATTGTCGAACTGTCGCCCGTTATCGGTGATGATACACGGGGGAGCCCGAAGCGGCAAATGATCGACTTCTAGAAGAACTGGTGGACATTGGCTTTCGTGATCTGAGCCAGCGGCTCTAAATCGACCCACTTAGTGAAGTAGTCGATTGCCACCAGCAGGAACTTTCCCTGCCCTGGTGCTGGGGAAATGGTCCCAAGATATCCATTCCCCACTGGATAAAAGGCCAAGGGGCTGAGAGTTGGGAGATCGGCGCCTCCGGCTGGTGCTGTATATTTGCATGGCGTTGGCACTTGTCGCACCTTTTAATGAAGTCGGCAGCGTCTTCCCTCATGGTCTCCCAAAAGTATCCCTGGCGGAGAGCTTTATAAGCCAGTGTTCTCCCTCCCACGTGGCTCCTGCAGAGGCTTTCATGTATCTCGTGGAGCATGAAGGTTGCCTCGGCGGGCCTAAGACATCTTAGGAGTGGGTAAGAGTAAGATCGGCGGTAGAGCTGGCCCTCCATCAGGATGAACCGGGAGGCCTTCTTCTTGACGAGGGCAGCTTCTGCGCGATCTTCGGGCAAGATGCCGTCAGTGATGTACAGGACATACTTATCCATCCAGCTCAGCTCGGGGGTAACTTGATGCACCCCTGCCGGGCTCTCGTAACTAGGACTTTTCAGGTACTCGATGTAGGCACGTCCCAGCGACGAGTCCGGCAAGGTTGCAAGCCTGGACAGCACATTCGCGCTCGCATTCTCCCCTCGGGGGATGTGGAAGATGCCGAAGCATCGGAAGCCTGCTGTGCTTGCGTGGACCTGCTCCAGGTACTTCAACATCTGGGCATCCCTCGCTTCGTATTCTCCAAAACTTGTCCGACAACCAGCCGGGAGTCGGTGAAGACTTTCAAGTCCTGTACACCCAGCTCGCGTGAGACTCTTAGGCCTGCGAGGAGTGCCTTGTACTCCGCTTGGTTATTGATTGCAGCAAACTTGAAGCGGAGGGCACATTCAGCCACAACCCCATCGCTGTTGGTTAGGATGAGGCCTGCTCCGCTTCCGCCAGATTTGGACGCTCCATCCACGTGGAGGATCCAAGGCTCTTCTCCTGGCCCGGGCTCCGTTGCTGTCTGCTCTGGCTCCTCAGCGAACCCGGTGCACTCGACCACAAAGTCGGCTAGGACTTGGGCCTTCTGTGAGGATCTCAGTCGGTAAACTATGTCGAATTCGCTGAGCAGCAGGGACCACTTAGCCAACCTCCTAGATGTCTCGGGTCGGGTGAGGATGGTCCTCATCGATCGGTCCTTCATGACCACTATTGGGTATGCTTGGAAATAGGGCTTGAGGTGCTTAGCAGACATTATTAGTGCAAAAATGAGTTTCTCGGATCGAGTATACCTGATCTCCGCATCACGGAGGATTTTGCTAGTGTAGTACACCGGCTTTTGAGACTTGTCCTCATCTGCGCAGACGAGAACCTAGCTGACAGCTCCCGGTATAACCGCCAGATATAGCAGAAGCTCCTCCCCCTCCTCTAGCCTGGAGAGCAACGGGGGAGAGGTGAGGAAGTTCTTTAGCTTCTCAAAGGCGATCCTGCACTCCTCGGTCCAGGTGAAGTCATGCATCTTGCATAGTGCCTTGAAAAATAGCAGACAACGGTCGGTCGACCTCGAGATGAATCTACTGAGGGTGGCGATACGTCCCGTCAGGCGCTGGACCTGCTTCTTGGAGGTCGGGTGCTCCATGTCGATGATGGCCTGAACATTTTTCAGGTTTGCTTCGATGCCCCTCTAGGTGACCATGAAGCCGAGGAATTTTCTTGCCGCCACCCCAAAGGTGCACTTCGCCGGTTCAGCTTCATCTGATGTTACCGCAGGTTGTGGAAAGATTCAGTGAGGTCAGCTACATGGCTCGAACTCGGCCTACTCATGACAAGCATGTCATCCACATACACCTGCATGTTGCGACCGATTTGGTCCTTGAAGACCTTGCTGACCAGGCGCTGATAGGTGGCTCCTACATTCTTCAGACCAAAAGGCATCATCTTGTAGCAGTATGTCCCTTGGTCATGATGAAGGCGGTGTGCTCCTCGTCTTCTGGATGCATGTGGATCTGATTGTACCCGGAGAACGCATCCATGAAGGAGAGCAGCCGGTGACCAGAGGTGGCGTCCACCAGCTAGTCAATCTTCGGGAGAGGGAAGCTGTCCTTCGGGCAAGCTTTATTGAGGTTGGTGTAGTCTACACAGATCCTCCATTTGCCATTATTCTTCCTTACCATCACTACATTCACCAGCCAGCTCGGGTTTTGGACCTCTCGAACGAAACTGGTAGCCAGGAGTTTATCGACTTCCTCCTTAATAGCTGCCTGTCTCTCCGGGATGAAACTTCTCTTCTTTTGTCGAACTAGTTTGTGCTTTGGATCAACACTCAATTTGTGAATAATGATGTCAGGGGGGATACCTGGCATGTCCATCACCGTCCAGGCGAACACATCTGTGTTCGCCCGCAAAAATTCCAGCAATTGGGCCCTCTCCTCCTCGGGTCGCTGGGCTCCGATCTGCACCATCTTCGTGGGATCGTCTCCGAGCAAATAAGAGAGTAGGCGCTCGATCGGGCCTTCCCTGGGGTCTTGGACCCTTTGGTCGAGGCCATCCACACTGAGGATGTCCTGGGAGACCTTGGCCCCATGGAGGGTTTGGAAACAATGCTGCACCGGTTGGGGTGATCCCCTCATATCCCCGACATCGTAGAGAGTTGGGAACTGTACAAGTAGCCTCTTGGTGGAGACAACGGCGTCGAGCAAGTTGAGTCCGGGCTGGCCCAATATCACATTGTAGGTGGAAGGGAGCCTTACAACCATAAAAGTCATCATGACGGTGCTCTGCCGAGGCTGGGTTCCGGCAGTGACCGGGAGAGTGATTTCTCCTTCTACCCTTATGGAATTGTCCGTGAAACCAACAAGGGGTGTGGCACGGGCCTAAGCTGGCCGGAGGAAAGATTCATCCTGAAGAAGGCATCATAAAAAAGCACA
Source organism: Areca catechu (assembly GCA_021397845.1). Classification (NCBI taxonomy): domain Eukaryota; kingdom Viridiplantae; phylum Streptophyta; class Magnoliopsida; order Arecales; family Arecaceae; genus Areca; species Areca catechu. The sequence continues at coordinate 172,891,755 of CM038052.1, read as the reverse complement.
TCAATGGAGCTTCTACTATCAACCATGATGCGCTTTACAGGATGCTTCGCGATCGTCATCTCGACGACCACGGTATCATTATTTACATTTTTCTCCCAGTCTTCCCCTTCCCTCATAAAGGGGAGTACATTCTCGGAGTCCCCTGTCCCCAGGGTCCTCTTGGGTGCATGCGCTGCTCCCCAGGAGATCATGCCCACTGGCTTCTCGGTGGGATGGTTGTCGATGGTTGGAGCTGGCGAGAGAGCGACGAGTGCCTGGGACTCCACTTGAGGTCTGCCCCCCACGAACCTTTTGAGGTAGCATCTCTTGATGAGTTCCTCAATCACTTGAGGTTGCGGCATTCCTCGATGTCGTGGCCATGGTCGCGGTGAAAGCGACAATACTTTGTTTTGTCACGGCAGGTGGAGGGCCTTAATGGAGGCGGGCGTCTCAAGTAGTCCTCGCTTTCGATCTCCATAAGATTTTTTTCCTCAGGACAAGGAGAGGGGTGTAGCTCTCCTCGGGGATGGGGGTCCCTCTCAATCTCGGTCGGTCCCTTCGGGAGCTCGGAGCCTGGGGTGCTGGCTTCCGAGTCCCGGATGCCTCGACGAGGGCCGGCTTCTTCAGGGGTCCTCCGTCGAGCTCCCGTATCGTACGATCCACCTCCTCGGCGCGGATATACTTTTGGGCCCGGAGAAGGAGCTCGGAGTAGATCTTGGGGGGCTTCTTATCCAGCGAGTAGGTCAGGCGGGAGGTCCTGAGTCCTTGCTTCAGTGCCAGCATGGCGACTGGCTCATCAAGATTGTAGATCTCCAACACGACGGCCTTGAAGCAGGCCACGTAGTCCCGCAGGGGCTCGTGGTCCTGCTACCGGATGGAGAAGATGCTGTCTGCCTTTCGTGGCAACTTCTTGCAAGCGTCGAAGTGAGCCATGAACTTCTGTCCTAGTTGGGCAAAGGAGTTGATGCTCTCTGGCTCCAAATGGGTGAACCACATCCGGGCTGCTTTCTGGAGAGTGGCAGGAAAAGCGATGCAAAGAAGAGCGTCGATGGCCCCCTGGACCCTCATGAGGGTCCGGTAGCTTTCCAGGTGGTCCAGTCGTAAGGATCCACCTGCGGCATCCGGAACCGATACAGAATCGGCTCCGCTTGGATTTCTTGGAAGAATGGGGGACGGGCATCGTAGCCCGCTAGCTCACTAGTAGAGCCCTGCATGCTGGCAAACCGATGGGCAAACGTCGCCAGCTTGCGTTCATGTTCCTCCGGGCGCCTTTTTGCCACATGCTTGATGACTTCATCAGTGGACCCCTCTACCGAAGGAGACGAAGAAGGTGACATGGGTGCACGACACCCATGGCGGGGGGTCTTCCTTCTTCTGCCTCGGTGGGGTCTGGGCACCTCCCACCCGAGGTTTGGCGAGCAGCTCTTCCTGTCGGCAGAGCCGGCTCATTATCTTTTCGTCGAAGCTTAAAGGATGCCATAGTTGTCGGTGGTGGCCAGCGGCTGCAACGGCCTTCCTTGGAAGGATCGCAGGCTATTGCGGGGAGCTACGGCATGGGCCGCTGGAGTCCCCGGTTGCTGGTGGGTAGCCGCGAACCGGTGCTGGTGCTAAAGCTGGCACACTACCATGGGAGGACTTGCATCTACTGGGCGAGTGCAGCCAATGGAGCTTCCGGTGGAGGTGGCTGGACCGGAATGGATGGCTCCGCTTCTTGGCGGTGGTGGTTCCCCTGGGAGGGGGAGTCCCTCGCATGACTGGTGGAAGCCTCCCGTGCCCTTGTTGTCACCATCCTCCCGCCTGGCTTGCCTGTAAAGAGATGGAGGGTTCGACTTGGATCAAAGATCGTTCACAATGTCGCTGCCCCCTACCTGGTGTGCCAATCTGTTGCCGCTAAGATCGCCGTGGCCCATAGCTGCTACCGGCACCGGAGTGCGTTCCCTTCGCTGCCTGGCGGTCCTCTGCTCCTGGACCTACGAAATAGGGGTTAGTGACCTGGGCCGGGATTTCTGATGAGAGCACTCCGACGATCAAGTCAGTGACGATCCAGGAAAACAGGTCCTCCTGGTCGGGCTCCTCTTGATGGACTCCACACTAGGAGGAGTAAAAGATGTGTGTGAAGGAGAAAACGTAGCAGAAGGAGAATGATAGCGAGGATAGAGGGGTTCCCTGTTCCTCCGTCTCTCCTTGTTTCCCTCATTTTCCTTCAATTGTGGTAGTGGTGGTGGCGCTTTGCCCTCTTGGTCGAGCTTGCTCTTGTGTTGGTAGTGGATTGTTGTTGTTACCTCCCCCTTTCGGGGGTGCCAATCATTCTTTATAGTTGAAAAATGGCCGTTAGACGCTTGCCTTGGGATCTTCACTGGGCTGGCAGGCGCGTGCGGCTGGATTCTGTACCGTGGACGGGACATCTTTCTTGACATATGATAGGGGAAGCTTCCATTCACTCTGACATCCTCGCCGATCGCCCCATTTCAGGAAGCTTGGGAAAGCCTCGATCTGGGGGTCGCTGCCCTAGGGGTTCGTGCCTTCTGGCTGGCCCATCTCCTTGGAAGTACGGGCGGACAGGTAGTTATGGTGGTATGGGGGGTGTCGTTCCGCAGTCCTTGGCTGGCTCGCCAGCGTCTCAGGATGGCAGGGCTTGCTCCGGACTGGACGCTCTGAGCTCGTGTGGTCGCCTTGGTGGAGGAGGGAATAGTGTAGGCCCGGTCTAGAGGGCGTGTGCTCGGAGAGGCTCTACGTGGCTGGTGAGCGCTGAGCTCGACTCCGACCACAGGACTCAAACCTTCGAGGGTCTCGCTCTGGAGGGCAGAAGGCGGACCCAGTCCAGAGGGCGCGCTCGGAGGGGCTCCACGTGGCGGGTGAGTGCTGAGCGCGAGCTCGACGACCACAGGGCTCAAACCTCCGAGGGTCTCGCTCTGGAGGGCGGAAGGCGGACCCGATCCAGAGGGCGCGCGCTCGGAGAGGCTCCACTTGGTGGGTAAGCGCTGAGCTCGACTCCAACCACAGGGCTCAAACCTCCGAGGGTCTCACTCTGGAGGGCGGAAGGCGGATCCAGTCCAGAGGGCACGTGCTCAGAGAGGTTCCACGTGACGGGTGAGCACTGATCTCGACTCCGACCACAGGGCTCAAACCTCCGAGGGTCTCGCTCTAGAGGGCGGAAGGCGGACCCGGTTCAGAGGGCGTGCGCTCGGAGAGGCTCCACGTGGCGGGTGAGCGCTGAGCTCGACTCTGACCACAGGGCTCAAACCTCTGAGGGTCTCGCTCTGGAGGGCAGAGGGCGGACCCGGTCCAAAGGGTGCGCGCTCGGAGAGGCTCCACGTGGTGGGTGAGCGCTGAACTCGACTCCGACCACAGGGCTCAAACCTCCGAGGGTCTCGCTCTAGAGGGCGGAAGGCGGCTCCGGCCTAGGCGTCCCGAGCTCGCGAGCTCGACCTAGCAGAGGACAGAGCTCGGCTCGCCATCCTGAGGGAGCTCAGCTCAGCTCAGCAGAGCGGTCCGGGCTGAAGTGCTGCCTTAGCGTTTGACGCGGCGGTCTACTTTGTTGCGGCGCTTGTCAGCCTTCCACGTCAGCGGTCCTGCCACATCAAGTCACATTGTTTCCACACCATCTAAGACCCTATCAGCTAGTTACATGCCATATGGAATGAGGACAAATGACCAACTTTATCAAGAGAAGTCTCTTGGCATAGGAATGGTCTTGACCTTTCAAGATAAGACTCCTTCTTAATGAAGGGTCTTATATGATCTGTTATTTGACAGATTAAAGGCTGATGAAGAGCCATTATTGACATCCCCCCATCTCCTATTTAATGCCTTTGGTGTTTATGCCAAAGGTATCTGATTTCCTTTCTTTCTTGCATTCTTACACTCTACCACTTATACTTCATTGTCTCTTCCTTCTCTTGTTAGGATATAGGTCTTGCTTTAAGACAAGTCCACCATTTTAAGACAAGGATTTAGGAAAGAATTAAGAAGTGATAAAGAGAGTGAAGAAAGATTTTGGAGAGGGCTCATAGTGCTCTACAGGAGGGCAAGGGTCTGAGCATGAGAGGAGAGGCTGCTAAAGGAGGAAAGGCCATTGGAAGAGTCCCAGTGGTTTAAGCAACCTACTAAGGAGTGGTTCCTAGGTTCAATTCCTTTGTGGATCATCTTTGGAGGGCATGCACTTGTATGCCTAGTGGAAAGAAGAAGAAATTAGCATTCCAGGTATTTTTCCAAACCCTGTTTGCATGACTTGTTGATTGTAATGAATAAGGGATCTTGGGCTTAAGGTTTCTAACTGTTTAGAGTTTCAAATTCATTCTTCCGCTGTGCCACCGAAATCCAGCAGTGGTATCAGAGCCCCTTTATTTCATTCAATTAATGGTCCATGCAATTAGTAATGATTGCTTACTATGATATGTAGCAATGTATGATTGTTTAAAATATTATGATATGTTATATCCTAATAACTGCTTCGAATTGGGTTAGTCACTATGGCCGTCCAGTCATAGGAGTTACTTAGGGTTTCAAGGCCCTCTCATCCCATTCAATGGGATCTCCTATGGCATGTTGGGATACCGTTGTGGCCATATCCCATGAACAAGTAAGGTGAATGGATTGATATTATAATCATTCTTATGGTATGCATATTAGGATTAATATGCTCGATTGTTATAATAAATATCATGTCATATGATATGTTATATCCTAGTAACTGCTTCGGATTGATTAGTCAGCATGGCTGTCCAATCATAGAAGCTAAGTAGGGTTTAAAAGTCCTCTCTTTCCATTCAACGGGGTCTCCTATGGCATGTTGGGGTGCCGCTGTGACCATATCCCATGAACAAGTGAGGTGAATGGATTATTATCATAATCATGCTATGTTATGCATATTAGAGTTTATATGCTTATATGATGTCATGTATATAATGTTTGCTTAGGATGTATTTGAGACCACTAAAAGCCCTCATAATTAAAATATTTAGTCATATTACATATTAAATAAATACTTAGTATAATACCAAATACCGAATCTTTTATATACTAGTTAATTTCTTGCTTAGTTTAATTCTTGTTCTTACTATAATAATATTATTACTCTTTTATCTTTTTAACCTAATTAATATCTAACAAAATAATCCTAAAAGCAAATCTAATCCCAACTGATCCCTAAGGATATGATCCTGACTCATCATAGCTATATAATTGAGTTAGTGAATTATTTTTGACTGCTTACGATAGTGATTAAAGTAAATTTTAACCCCAATTGATTCCTGAAAATATGATCCCAACTCATCCTAGCTGTAGAGTTGAGTTAGTGAATTATTTTTGACCGCCTATGATAGCGTTCACTTGCCATTCCCGACTAAGTATACTAGAGCATTTAGTCATGATCGAATATTTATTTGGTTGATAAGCACGAGAGGATGTTGACGATCAGACTTGGCTCCTTGTAATCTCTCATTGTGAGGTTTTGTGGCTTACTCGGTATAGCAGGCAAATTAGTCGATCTCTAATTAGTCAATTACCGGGTAAATCCTCTATTGATGTCAGTTTACTCCTTGCTTGGTATCACAGTTGGTGGTCTGATAGCTATCTCCTCCTCCTCTTTCAATGATTCGGTTACTTCTCAAGATCAAGTAAGCAATTACTATATCAGGTACATAATAAACTAATAGAGGGGAGAGAATAGAGAAAGGAAACAGAACAAAGGAAGAGCCAAACTAGGCTAAAATTACCCTTTTTCCTCAAAAGAGAGAGAGAGAGGAAGCATACAAAGACTATTTCCAGGGCCTTATTTCAAGCCTCGTTCTCAAGCCAACTTTTAAAATGATTTTGATGGTAAAGATAAAGATGTCAAAAAAAATATGAAATTTCAGCTGCAACATCTAAGCTCCATAGGAAGGCTATAATTCAAATTTGAGCCAATGTTTGTTCATCCCAGTTTCAAAAATCATCGAATTAAAAACTCTTTAACAAATCACTAATCCAAGTAACTGAAAACTAATGATTGTCATCAATTCAGTGACAAGGTTACTTGGAATTGCTTTAACAAATCACTTTAGGCTTGTACCAAAAACGAAAAAAAAAAGGAAAAAAATAAAAAAGAAGCCACTTCAGACTTTTTGCAAACATCTCGACCTATGATTATTCCTCTCTTACATTGGAGCTCATCATCATCTACCTGTAAGACATGGTGAATCTATTTTAGCTTTAGAAAGCAAAGGAAAATGATGCAGAAACACTCTTCTAAAATATTTGATTAGCTAGTGAGAGCCAAATTGCTACACTTTCTCACAACTTGGTTTGAACTTTGAAGCGCCATGTTAAAATGGCCAATGGAAAACTGGTGTTTAACCATGATCCAAGACAACAAAGCTAGATGAGTAAGTAGCTGCCATTGAGCTTTAGGAGTTCACCAAGTATTTAGATGAGCAACTCTATTATCATGCTAATGAATTTATTGTTGGTGCTCCTGTTGTTATTTGCAAAGGCTAACAAAAAAAAAAGGGCTCATTGCTATATACCTCATAATACTAGAAGCTAGTGGGCCTTGGATTCCGATTATATCTTTCATTATTTTTAAAGTAAGTGCACAGCTTTCAAAGCATATCCAATATTTTTATTTTATTTTATTTTTTATTTTTTTGGTAAGCAAGAGGGATAGGGAGTTAAACCCCGCCAATTTTCATAGCCTTTTCCTAGCTATAGGTGATGTTCGATGCAAGACACATCATAGCCTTTCCCTATCATAGCCTTTTCCTATCTATAGGTGATGTTCGATGCAAGGCACTTAGATTTGCCGATTTTTGTAGTAGGTGAGTATGTCAACCTAACACTACTAAAATGGCAGCTGATAGAACGAGGACAAAAAGGAAGAATCCTGACCGCTCATTCAATCCAACCCATCACGAGTCCCAAGAAACATTCTCTAGATTTAATCAAGTCACCACGCATCTCGAACCCGAGACCCATTGGATATGAGACAAGGCTTCTACTAATCGGGCTATCGTCTTAGTTTTTGCACCATCCAACCGTTACTATTGTGAAAGACTATCAATCAAACATTCATGTGAAAGATGCAACTTGTGTTGGAAAAAGTGAATAGAAATTTTTTATTCCTAAACTACCCTTTGGGATGGAAAACTATCCTGTGGGAAGGGAAACTATCCTGGGATGGGAAACTATCCTGTGGGATGGAAAACTTTAGTCCCACATAGAAAGATTGGAAAAAGAGAAGGATCTTTATAAGAAAACCTTTTCCCAAGCTCTTACTTCTAGGCTCACCATAGATGGAGAGATTGAGGGTGATGCGAACGCGTGTGTGATGGGCGACAAGGGCGTAATGGGCGCTTTGTAGATGCACTTTGCACTTCGTACGCATCGTCGCGAGGAGCTTAAGGAGCCTTTAAATTTTTCCTGATCAAATAGATCAGACGGTCGAGATTGATTGGCACCACATCAGGGTTGCAGGGAGGAGAGCCGACTCGGTTCTGAGGTGAGTCAACTCGGATCCATTGAACGGGAATACACGGTCTGGATGAGTCAACTCGACCAGGATCGAGCTGGCTCGGATCTACAGAGCCATATCATGCAGTCTAGACGAGTCAACTTCTAGGGAATCGAGCCGACTTGACCAGGACGCTCTCTGCAACAAGGAGCCGACTCGAGGAATTTGAGCCAACTTGAATGACGGGAGATGTAATCACGCGATTACATTTCATAATCGTGAAACAACGGATCATGCATCCAGAGATGTAATCACGCATCTGTTCGCGGATCAACGTCTCTTTTGAGATTAGGGGTGCCATCGGATCGTGAAATGATGCATTGAGAAATGCACTGATCGCATGATCTAGAGATCACGGTACGAATCAGCGTATCATGGCGTCCGATCACGATTGAAGAAACGCATCGATCGTGTAAAGGCATATCTCACTACGAAACGACATCAAAAAATCCGTCCGATGAAATCAGAAGGTTGCTTCCAAGGGGCACCTTAAAGCTTTAAATAGGTCCCCATTCCTCATTCATTTCATTCCATTCAATCCAGTTTTTCCTTCCTTCTCTTAGGCGTTTGCATACTCTGAATAATAGAGTATAGCTATAGTTCATCATAAGTCTCTTAGGCATTTGCATACTCTGAAAACAGAGTATAGCTATAGTGCATACAAAGAGAGAAAAGCATTCCTGGTTCAAATTTCTGGTGAATTGTAGTGCTGCTTTCACCAAAAGAAGATCATTATATCCTGGAAGACAATCGTCATAAAACCGTAAGCACCATTGCAGGACGAAATTATCTTAAGGACATAGAGTGTAACTCTAGACTCGGTCTTATCAATTAGGTAGCCATTGTTCATATACATCTACCACCAACAATCTTAAGACATTTTTTTACTGAAGTGCTGCTCAAGTGATGGCAACAATGGCTGCACCAGTTCAGGTCGAAAAGCTGGAGAAGTTTGCTGGCACTGACTTCAAGAGATGGCAACAGAAGATGATGTTCTATCTGACAACTCTGAATCTGGTAAGAGTTCTCAACGAAGATCCACCATTCCTAAAGGAAGGAGAGAACGACAAGCAAATTGTCGCTGCTGTCGATACATGGAAGCATTCAAACTTCCTATGCAAAAACTACATCCTTAATGGATTAGAGAATACTCTGTACAATGTGTACAGTAGTATAAGCACAGCAAAAGAGATGTGGGCATCCTTGGACAAGAAGTACAAAATCGAGGATGCAGGCCATAAGAAATTTGTGGTCAGCAGGTTTCTTGACTACAAGATGGTAGATTACAAGACCGTCTTGGAGCAAGTTCAAGAACTGCAGATCATACTACATGAGATACATGCAGAAAGGATGTCTCTGAGTGAGTCATTCCAGGTAGTCGCTATAATTGAGAAGCTACCTCCATCTTGGAAAGACTTCAAGAACTACCTGAAGCATAAGCGGAAGGAGATGGGACTTGAAGATCTGATTGTCCGCCTGAGGATCGAGGAAGATAACAAGAGACATGATAAGAAGACAATAGGATATCATGCTAAGCCTAAGGCCAACCTCATGGAAGGAAAGGTCAACAAGAAAAAATGCAAGTTTCTTGGTGAAGGCTATAAACAGAAGAAGGACAATCTTAAGAAGTTCAAAGGAAAGTACTTTATTTATGGTAAAATAGGCCACAAATCCAATGATTGTCGTTTCAAGGGAAAAGAAAAGAAGGAAGTCAATACTACTGAAGATACCCTATCCCATGAAATGTCAGGGATGATGTTGTCAGCAGTTGTGTTTGAAGCAAACATGGTTGATAAATCAAATTAATGGTATGTTGACACTGGAGCTACTAGACATGTCTGCTCTGATAAGAGTATGCTCTCATCATATACTCCTATCAAAGATAAAAATTTACTAATGGGTAACTCCGCTACATCAAAGATAGAAAGAATTGGCCGTATTATTCTAAAGATGACATATGGCAAAGAGCTTCTATTGAACGATGTACTGCAAGTTCCTGACATCCGTAAGAACTTGGTATCAGGCTCCCTCCTAAGCACACATGGATTTAGGATGGTGTTTGAGTCTGATAAATTTGTACTTACTAAAGGGGAGATCTTTCTGGGTATAAGTTACTTGAATAATGGATTATTCAAGATGAATGTAATGGCTGTACATCGTAACTTTGAAAAGAATAAAGATGTTTCTTCTGTTTATATGGTTGACTCCTCTTACTTATGGCATGATAGATTAGGTCATGTGAATTTTAATTCATTACATAAATTAATGAATTTAGAGTTGTTACCTAATCATAAAATCGATCCACAATACAAATGTGAAATATGTGCTGAAGTTAAATTAGCCAAAACACCATTTCATTCAGTAAAAAGAAATACTGAACCTCTAGATCTGATCCACAATGATCTATGTGACTTGAAGTCAGTACAATCCAGAGAAGGTAAAAAGTATTTTATAACATTTATTGATAATTCAACTAGATACTGTTATGTGTATCTACTAGAGTCTAAAGATGAGGCTTTAGATATGTTTAAATGTTATAAAAATGAGGTTGAAAATCAGCTTGGTAGAAAGATCAAGGCTATAAGGAGTGATAGAGGTGGTGAATACGATGCACCGTTTACTAACTTTTGTCAAGAACATGGCATTGTTCATCAAACTACAGCTCCTTATTCACCTCAATCTAATAGACTTGCTGAACATAAAATCGAACATTGAAAGACATGATGAATGCCATGTTAATAAATTCTGGTACACCATAAAATTTATGAGAAGAAGCAATTCTTTTGGCTAATCATATTCTTAACAAAATACGTCTTAAGAAGAAGGACATCACTCCATATGAGTTATGGAAAAGGAAAAAGCCTTCTTATAATTATCTAAAAGTATGGGGGTGTCTAGCTAAAGCAGCTATTCCAGATCCCAAAAAGGTCAAAATAGGACCTAAAATGGTTGATTGTATTTTCATTGGTTATGCACAAAACAGTAGTGCATATCGCTTTCTTGTACATAAATCAGATATATCTGATATACAAGAAAATACAATCATGGAATCAAGAAATGCATCATTTTTTGAAGAGGTATTCCCTTATAAAGGGATATCTGGTACAAGTTCAAATAAAAGAACCTATGATAATTTGGCAAGTAGTAGTCATCAGGAAAAACATCCTGAAGATGAACCTAGACATAGTAAGAGACCTAAAGTTACAAAATCTTTTGGTCCTAACTATATTACGTATATAATAGAAAATATACCTCAAACATTCAAAGAGGCAATGTCTATACTAGAAGCACCCTTTTAGAAAGAAGCTATTAATAGTGAACTTGAGTCCATCATGCATAATCATACCTAGGAATTGGTAGATTTACTATCAGATATGAAGCCTTTGGGATATAAATGGGTTTTCAAGAAGAAGTTAAAGGCCGATGGATCAATTGATAAGTATAAAGCCAGATTAGTAGCTAAAAGCTTTAAATAAAAGGAAGGTCTAGACTTCTTTGATACTTATTCATCTGTAACAAGGATAACATCCATAAGAATGTTAATTGCTATTACAGCCATTAACAATCTTGAAATACATCAAATGAATGTAAAAATAGCTTTCCTTAATGGTGAATTAGAGAAAGAAATTTATATGGAACAACCTGAAGGGTTTGTTTTTCCAGGCAAAGAAAAAAAGATGTGCAGACTTGTAAAATTCTTATGTGGATTAAAACAAGCACCTAAACAATGGCATATAAAATTTGATAATGTCATGTTGACCAATGGATTCAAAATCAATGAATGTGACAAATGTGTGTTTGCCAAAATCATATTCACAGGGTATGTGTTAGTCTGCTTATACGTGGATGATTTGTTAATCATAGGAAGTGATGCTGATATGATTAAACAAACAAAAAAAATATTGATCAAACATTTTGATATGAAAGATATGGGTATCGCAGACGTTATACTAGGGATTAAAATCACCAGAATGTCTGATGGAATAATATTATCTCAATCTCATTATATTAAAAAAATATTAGATAAATTCAATGAGTATGATACCAGCCTGCTTAGAACACATGTAGATATTAATCTATATCTTGTTAAGTATACTGGACAACCCATATCATAATTGAAATATTCACGTATAATTGGCAGTTTAATGTATGTCATGAATTGCACCCGTCCTAACATAGCATATGCTGTCAATAAGTTAAGCAGATTTAATAGTAATTCAGGTCCAAATCATTGGATAGCACTAGTAAGGATATTACGATATCTACGATATATCCTAAATTATGGATTACATTATACAACATATCCAGCTGTACTAGAAGGATACAGTGATGCTAACTGGATATCTTCTTCAGAAGATACTAAATCCACTAGTGGATATATATTCACCTTAGGAGGAGGTGCAGTGTCATGAAAATCCTCAAAACAAACTTGTATAGCTCGGTCCACTATGGAATAAGAGTTTATAGCTTTAGATAAAGTTGGAGAAGAAGCAGAATGGCTTCGAATTTTTTTGGAGGATATTCCATGTTGGACAAAACTTATGTCTGCAATATGTATCCATTATGATAATCAATCAGCTATTTGCAGAGCACAGAATAAAATGTATAATGATAAGTCTAGACATATACATCGCAGACATAATACCATTAAGCAATTACTTGAAAATGAAATAATCTCTATTGACTACATTCAGTCAAAAAAAAACTTTGCGAATCCATTGACAAAAGGTTTATCAAGAGATCAAGTAAATTGTTTATCGAGAGGAATAGGCTTAAAGCTTATAACAAAGTAATCTTCATAGTAGATACCCAATCTAGTTGATTGGAGATCCCAAGATTTAGGTTCAAAAGGGACAACTAAATTATGAAGATGTCAACGAAGCACTAAGAATGTAAAATCCTACTCATTCCTATGATAATCAGTGCTAACTACTAAAGGTACTAGGATAAGCATAGCTTTTAATGATTCTTATGACATGAATATCATGTAGGGTATAGCAGGATACTCTTAATAAGAATCACTTATGTGAGTGTGAACTGGGCCAATTCTATGAGAATTTTAAAGGCTTTATTTTCTAAAGCACTCATGAGATCAGGAGTTATTCAGGACCAAAATGAACACAACCATGAGAACCAAAAGGAATGCTCGGAAAGAAGTTGTATGATTGTTATTGTCTTAGTTTACATCAAACGCTAAAAGTTCAAGATATCACGTTCACTTTTAGCAAAAAAAACTCGATAACAAAATACTAAGGAAGGTTCAAAGCCACAAGCTACCTATCCTGATACAACTTAATTCTACTTCTCTCTTTAAGTGTCTGCATATTCATTTACATTTAAAACTCTATGTTTGTGGGGATCGCCTTTACTGATCTTTGATCTTAGTCTAAAATTCCATTCAAGTGGAGGATTGTTGAAAAAAGTGAATAGAAATTTTTTATTCCTAAACTATCCTTTGGAATTATAAACTATCCTATGAAAAGGGAAACTATCCTGTGGGATGGGAACTTTTAGTCCCACATGGAAAGATTGGAAAAAGAGAAGGCTCTTTATAAGAAAATATTTTTTCAAGCTCTTACTTCTAGGCTCACCATAGGTAGAGAGCTTGAGGGTGATACGAAATCACCCATACGAGCACACACACGCGCGTGTGCGACGGGCGACAAGGGCACAATGGACGCTTTGTAGGCGTACTTCGTATGTACACATCGTCGCGAGGAGCTTAAGGAGCCTTTAAAATTTTTTCTGATCAAACAGATCAGACGGTCGAGATTGATTGGCACCACATCAGGGTTGCAGGGAGGAGAGTCGACTCGAGTGGTTCGAGCCGACTCGGTTCTGAGGCGAGTCGACTCGGATCCACAGAACGGGAATGCACGGTCTGGACGAGTTGACTCGACCAGGATCAAGCTGGCTTGGATCCACAGAACTGTATCATGCAGTCTGGACGAGTCGACTCGACTAGGGTCGAGCTGGCTCGGATCCATAGAGCCGTATCATGTGGTATGGACGAGTCGACTCGAGGAAATCGAGCCGACTCGACCAGGGCGCTCTCTGCAACAAGAAGCCGACTCGAGAAATTCAAGCCGACTCGGATGATGGGATTTTAGAATCGTGAAACAACGGATCACACATTCGGAGACATAATCACGCATCCATTCATGGATCAACGTCTCTTCTGAGATCAGGGGTACCATCGGATCATGAAATGATGCTTTGAGAAGCGTACTGATTGCATGATCTAAAGATCACGGTATGAATTAGCATATCATGGCGTCCGATCGTGATTGAAGAAACATATCGATTGCGTAAAGGCATATCTCACTACGAAATGACATCGGAAACTCCCTCTGATGAAATCAGAAGGTTGCTTCCAAGGGGCACCTTAAGGCTATAATAGGTCTCCATTCCTCATTCATTCCATTCCATTCAATCCAGTTTTTCCTTCCTTCTCTTAGGCATTTGCATACTCTGAATAACAGAGTATAGCTATAATGCATCGTAAGTCTCTTAGGCATTTGCATACTCTGAAAACAGAGTATAGCTATAGTGCATACAAAGAGAGAAAAGCATTCCTGGTTCGTATTTCTGGTGAATTGTAGTGCTGCTTTCACCAGAAAAAGACCTTTGTATCCTGGGAGACAATCATCATAAAACCATAAGCACCATTACGGGACGAAATTGTCTTAAGGATATAGAGTGTAACTGTAGACTCAATCTTGTCAATTAGGTAGCCATTGTTCATATACATCTACCACCAACAACTTGATCCCGTGGGCCTTGGGATGGCGGGACCAAAGCCTAACTCTAAAAGCCTGGGAAGCTCCAGCACCCCATGGGAAGTTTGTGGCTGCTTGCAAGTTTGAGAACTTTGAACTCCATGATCCAAAGAGTCTTTTCCTCCATTAGAAGAAGGAGCTGTGTGACCCTCCTCTGAGATGCAAGAAATTTGTACTATAAAAAATAAGATTATTTTTTATGCTAAAATAGGTCTTTTTCGATGCTTTAAAGCGTCGCTCAAAATCCTCCTGACATTTTAAACAGTATCGTAAAAGCATCGGAAATGCGGGAATGGAGACTATTTTTTTGATTTAATATATATATATCCCGTCATCCAATTTATAGTACTATTAACTTTTTTTTATAAAATATATTATTTCGAGTTCATAAAAAATTTGGGTATAAATGGAATTCTTTATAGTGAACGATAAATGTAATAGGAATGATAAGTGCATGTATTTTATAGTAAAAGCATAAGGATGTGATGGAAATGTCATCTCCTAACTTTAATAATAATTGAGGTTGCATTTGAATCACGACAGAATTTGAATAAGAATGGATTGTTTAATGCAAATTAGAATGGGTATATCCTTCAACATATTCCAGTACTAGAAAAGAATAGGGATGGAGTTTTGAAAGATAAAAACATTTTCATTTTTTTATGAAATTAAAATAGATATAAAACTCCCTTCTATTATATGGTCAAAATGGTAGTCAACTATTCCTATTTCTATTTTAGAGTTCATCTTTCAACTTTTTGGATGGGCTTATTTTAGAGGTTTTGAGCCACGTCAAGTTGCGGTTAATGTCTTCAACTCAGTAGATTTATCAAAATCAAAATCCATCAATACACCCAAAAAAAAAAAAAAAAAAAAAAAAAAAAAAAAAAAAAAAAGATCAAGATCAAGCATGGGCGACATTTGATAATAAATTAGTATGACTGCAATGTTATGCAAACCGTCAACTCTGAAAACTACTGCACCGCTTGACTAAATCAAGACCGAGTAAACGTCGTGATTCCCGCTCCCAATACTTTTTTTCGGTTCTTTTCCTTAAAAATAAAGACAAGAGAGTAAAGATGGCAAATACTTAATGCTCCATTTGCTATGGTTGGAACTTGGCCGGCATTGAGGTACTAAGTCTGGTTTGGGTGGGATTTGGTCATACCCAACCCTAACCCAAATCCAAAACAAGTTAAAACTCTATAATCATATCCAATAATAAAGTCAAAAAGGATCAAGTTTTGGATTCGATTCCGGATAAAATCAATTGTTTTCAAGTTATTTTGCCACACTTGTACGATTTTTCTTTAAAAATATTATCTCATGTATCGAGAAATACAAAAAAGCTAAAAAAGCATCCATCTATCAATTATTTTTTATTAGTCAAGAACCCATGCAATCTTCAAATGCCTATTATATGGAAGGCGTGGAATTGGCTATTGGACCGATTGATGTCTTGATAGGGCTGAGATGACGTACTCACCCATACTACTTGGATGTGATGGACGATGGCCGAGCTATTTTTATTATCGCCATACATCGAATATTTTTTAGTAAAGTGAAGCCTTTCAAATGCCTATTATATGGAAGGCGTGTTGGCTATTGGACCGATTGATGTCTTGATAGGGCTGAGATGACGTACTCACCCATACTACTTGGATGTGATGGACGATGGCCGAGCTATTTTTATTATCGCCATACATCGAATATTTTTTAGTAAAGTGAAAGCCTTTCTGATCATATCCAAGGGGGCTAGTTATGTTGGTCGCCCCACCAGTCTTTTTGCTTATAAAAAAAAAATATACAATGAAAAAAATATTAAGAAAAAGAAATCAGCCTAGAATCAATCTTAATATAAAAATTGAATCATAAATATGTATTATAAAATCAAAAACATTTATTAATAACAACTACTAACAATAATGATATGATACAAAAAATAATGGAACATATGGATTACAGTTTGATTGCTCCTTATTTAAATTTTTTAAAATTTTTTGCTAGTTAAGAAAAAAAATTGTTTTAGGATATAGATACACCTAAATCCAAGTCTAACCCAGCAAGCTTTCATTTCTAACTTTATGATACAAACCTACTCTAATAGTTTTTGGATTTATTTTCCATACCCAACCTCATGTTTTTATGTTCGTTTTTCCCATCGTTTAGCTAGTTGTCACTCTCCATTAATTATCCTTAGAACGTGTTTTGACTTAAATTTTATTTCATGAATTAACAATCAAATGCCCCACCCTTGAAGGCAAGATAAGATGCTTCCCTCCCACGCCATGAGAGAAATGAACCCCCCACGGCCCCTCTCTTTGAAAGGTTCCCTTTCTCAAGCAAGGTAGAGGAGGACTTCACACAACTATCAAACAACAGGCCGTGTACGAAAGGTCAAAAAAAAAAAAAAAAAAAAAAAAAAACCCTTCAACAATCATGCCTAGCATCCTCCGATCATTGTCACCTTATGCTACAAATCCATTTGTTCATGGACAATCCGAGTCTTTACTCGAAGTTAATTAATTGCTAACTTGTTGGCTTCTCTCTTCAGTTTTTTTTTTTTTTCGGTAAAGAAAAGAGATAGCAAGTTTTTTTTTTTTTTTTTTTTTGGTAAAGAAAAGAGATAGAGATAGATGGGTTAAACACGGTGTAACTATAACGAACCCATGACCTGTCGGTAGCGAGACAAAGCCTCTACCAACCGAGCTATCTTTTGATATGGCTTGGATGGTTAGGTCTAAAGTTTTGGATGCTTCAGAGATGCAGGGAAAGAAAATAATTAAGGATGTGATTAGTGGGTTTTGAAGTCATTGTCTTTCACCCCATCCACAGATCACCAGGCTTCACTTTGGATCAGAAAAGGCCACAGAAACAAAATTGCAAAACTTGCAGCTTCGAACTATTTTCTTCACTTTTTGAATGCGGATGCTAAGGAGTGGTTGCAAACTTCTGCTTTGTCTTTATCATCGTTACTAAAAGGAAGACAAAATAAAAGCTAAGACAATTTTATGTTTGTCTAAACAATGGGGCCTTTTCTTGCTCATTGATTGACCTCTTTGAAACCTAAATTTTTGGCGATGTTGAAGGATCAATTATTTCTAGCATCCAGGTGGTTGTCATTTTATTTTTATGCCCATAAAAGAGGCCAACCAACAAAGGATGGTGATTTATATCAGGGGGCCTTTTTTCTACTGGAATTCCATGAACCGGTCTTCTTTTTCTAAATGCCTCCCATCACTTTGTCCTTCGTTTTCAAGCCAGGGTCAACAACAAGACGTATCACCTCTGCCATGAAACTTTTCTTGCAGACCAAAAGCTTATGGAATAATTGTTAATGGAGATTTGGTCAGAATTGGTCAGAATACACATACTCACCTTTAATAAAACAAATATATAGAAACTAGGGAGAAACATTAATTAACTAAGTAGTTATCCATATGTTTCGCATATCACTTTCCTATCATGATATTTTAGTTTTATATTTTATTTTTATTTTTATTTTTATTTTTTATTCTGGATAATATTGCTTTCACATTCTTCCCTCATGTAATGCTTTCCATTTTCTTGAAGTGGGGGGCACGACAGATGCAACACATCATTCGTGCCATCAACATCCTATGTGACATGCTACAACAACGAAGTGGTGTGTGTCATTGGAGAGATAATAAGAGAGAGGGATACATTAAACAATCATCGATAAATTATCAAAATTACAATGTTTTTTATATATAATTCATAAATACATCTCTTATATATGTTAGCAAAATATCACGCATCCGCTCGCGTAAAAAAAAAACCTAGCACCCAATCTTGAAAAGCAATTGCATACCACCAAGACGGTAGCCAACTAGTTGGAGTCTTGCCTCACAACAATAGATCACATGTTCGAGGCATGACTTTATGGAAGACTCGATTAAATTCAGGAATTATTTTTTGAGATCCGTGACGGTTGGATGAGTGAAAGGTCAGCTAGCATCTTGGTGGTGTCAAGCTAACGCACGTACTCATCCTTGGATGGAAAAAGACCGTGAAAATATGGTACCTTGAATCGAACGTTTTCTAGTGGGATGGAACCTGCCGGGATAGCTACATCGGATTTATCCCACTATCCCTTTTATGCATAAAAAAAGAAAAAGTAATTGCATGAGTAAATTGTTAGGTACATAGAGCCTACCATTTTAAGTATTAGATGTGCAAAGAAAGGACAATTGCATTCGAAAAAGATTGCCCACTGCAATTGTTGACTCGATCACTTTTGTTGCAGGCTTATATTTTATGATCATATTCTTATATGTAAAGTATTGCACTACCATCAAATGAAGTGTGATTCATGGGGCATGAGATGCCATGGTTCACCAAACCTATTGACTGATGGTTTTACTTTCACAGCCACACAGTGTAGCAGTTAACCAAACACTTGACTTAGGTCCCTCGTACTTGGCAAGCAAAAACAAGCTAACATTAACTTCTAGATGACGCGAGGCTGATTAGATGAAATGTTATTACTGTTGACTCTACTTCATTGTTTTTTTTTAAAAAAAGTACGAGGTTCCTGATTTTGCGAAGCCATTTAAAGTTATGATTTATTTTCTGTTTCATTGCAGTCTTTTTGGTCTTACCTCTCTTAATTTCCGCTCTGTTTGTGCTCCGGCTATCAAAGTCGCTTATTATTTTGTTCTTCGCCTTCTGGAGAAATATCTTTTTCTTGATCGAGTTCTGTGGCAAAAATATGTATATTTCTCTAATTCATTTTTTCTCAAATTATTTTTTGTAGATTTGATCGAGTCAAAGATATTGTCCGATTGAAAGGTATTGTCCGATTGCGCTCTATGTATACTCTTTTTGATTATTTCAGGATCTTTTTATTTAGATATTTGTATTATCTGTACTCAATTTTAATTATATAGTGAATTGCTCCTTTCTGTATGATGTATTATTTACCGAACCATGTAAATTTTTGTACTCGATTTTAAAATAATTATGTTGTGGATTGCTCATTTTCTGTATGGATGTAGTTAGATTTGTCGAATCATGTAAATTTTTTATATTTCTTATGCTTGTTATTTATGTCTATAATGTACTCGATAAAATACTTCGATAAAATGAAATATTAATTTAAAAATTTAGAACGATCCAATCTACTGCACGCAACTCCAACATAAAAAAAAAAATCATATTTATATACACGTGCACCTTCAAAATGGAATCTCCAAACACAGACATTTCCCTTGAACAAGATCAAAAATCCATAATATCTAACCCTTCGCTTGCACCAACATGAGCATCACCGAATGCATTTAAGATTTTATTTATTTTTGTATAATTGACCCCTCAAATGTCGAGTTATTGCTGCCATCATTTGTAGATGCCCGAACTTAAAAACCTAGCATTAGGGTTCACTTTCTTTCACAAAACGACATGTTATCTAAGAAAATCCCTTCTTAAAAGATATTTTTTTAAGAAAATGGTTATTATTTACTTTTAAAATCAGTCACATTCTATGACAAAATAATAAGCTGATTGGGTGACAATAAAAGCATGGGATCAAAGCTTCTTCTTTGATGAATGGTTTTTTTTTTTTTAACTTAATTATATCTTATGTTATGATGTATGTTCCTTTAAAACTTGATTTACAGGTTATGTCTCTTTCTAATTTCTTGTAACAAAATAAAAAAAAAAAAATCATTCATCAATTTTTTTTTTTTTCTCTACATTTGTAAATTATAATCTAATGCATCCCTAGGTGGGCAGGTATGGGTGCAAAAAATTTTGATCAAATCATGTAAACTGTCCAATCTGATTGAAATCAAATCAAATATGATAATTTTGATTTGATTTGATTTAATAAAATAAAAAATCAAAATATTGATTAATTATTGATTTACTCATTAATATAATCGCTAAAAAAAATGAATCAAACCTAACAACCACTATCATTTTATATTTTGTATATACAAGGATGCATCCATATTATAGTTTATATTCTTATTTTTTTATATTATTATATAAGTATCCTATTTTTTATTTTTTTTACTGCTCATGATTTTTTTAATGACTTTCTAATTTTTTAATTTTTTTTAAAAAATTAAATCAATTAACCCATTTAAATGGGAAAATGATTCAAACAATTTAAATATTTTTTTTAGATAAAGAAAAGGGATAGAGGGATAAATCCCGGTATAGCTACCCTGCAGGACCCATTAGATGAGGAATAAAGGGAAGACCTGTTTCTCTTACTCACGTCATTTCGAGAACTCAAGAAAAATCTTGGATTTAATCGAGTCACCCGTGGGATCATGATAAAGATAAATTCCGGTATAGCTATCCTGCAGGTCCCCACTAGATCGGGATAAAGGGGAAGACTTGATCTCTCACACACACGCCAACTGTCGGGACTTCAGGAAAATCCTGGATTTAATCGAGTCATCCACGGGATCATGCCTCGAATTACCGACCTGTTAGTAGTAAGGCAAGACCTTTACCAACTACACTACCATCTTAGCAGTAATAATTTAAATATTTAAAAAATTATATGAGCGAAGCAAAATGATATAAAACTGTACCAAAAAATTAATTAATTTAATTTTATGAAACCATTAAATTAAAATGTCGATTTGGTTTTTTTTTTTTTGTAAACAAAAGGGATAAGGAGATAAATCCCGGTAGCTACTCCCGCAGGTACTACACAAAAAAACAAGTTTTAGCAACCGATTTTTGGTTAACCGATTTGCAACTTTTGCATTTTTTAAAAAAATTTGTGACCGATTTTGTAACCGATATTTTTTCTGAATAATTTAGCAACCGATTTAAATCGGTTGCAAATTCAGTTGCAAAAATTTCATTTTGCAACCGATTTTGCAACGAAATAGAAATTATTTTTAATTTTTTTAAATTATTATTTAAAAATTTAGCAACCGAAAATTTGGTTGTAAATTTTTAAAAAAAATATTTTTGCAACTGAATTTGCAACCGAAATAAAATTATTTTTAATTTTTTTAAATTATTAATTAAAATTTAGCAATCAAAAAATTTGGTTGCAAATTTAAAAAAAAACTAAATTTAAATAAAATTTTGCAACCGATATTTTGGTTGCAAATTTTATTTAAATTTATTTTTTAAAAAAAAATTGCAACTGAATTTTTCCGTTGCTAAATTTTTTTTGAAAATAAATTTTATAATTTTTGAAATTTGCAACCGATTTTTTTGGTTGCAAAAAAAATTATAATATATAAAATTTTCAATTTTTTTATAAAAAAATATTTAAAATTTTGTAACCGATTTTTTGGTTGCAATTTTTTTTAAAATTTTTTTTTTTTAATTTGCAACCGAATTTTTTGGTTGCTAATTTTTTTTGAAAATAATTTTATAATTTTTCAAATTTGCAACCGATTTTTTGGTTGCAAAATTTATTTAAATTTAATTTTTTTATTTTTGAAATTTGCAACGGAGTTTTTCGGTTGATAATTTTTTTAAAAAATAAATTTTATAATTTTTGATTTTTGCAACCGATTTTTTTGGTTGCAAAAAAATATAAATATATAAATTTTCAATTTTGTTAAAAAATTTTATTTAAAATATTGCAACCGATTTTTTGGTTGCAAACTTTATTTAAATTTAATTTTTTAATTTTGAAATTTGCAACCGAATTTTTCGCTTGCTAATTTTTTAAAAAATAAATTTTATAATTTTTGATTTTTGCAACCGATTTTTTCGGTTGCTAATTTTTTTAGAAATAAATTTTATAATTTTTTAAATTTGCAACCGATATTTTCGGTTGCAAAAAAATGGTTTTTTTTTAATTTGTTTTTTTAGAAATTGAGGGGTATTACAAAAAATAAAAACCCGATGCCCTAGCCCCCATTTTTTTTTCTCTCGTTCTCCCAAATCACCGGTTCCCTAATCTTCCTCCGCCATCGATTTCGGATCTCCCTCCGTCCGGACGCCTCCCTCGACAGCCGATGCATCGCTCCCCTTGACGGCCGGCTCTGGGTACCGGCTACCCATCGGCTCCCTCTTCCTCCGCTCCAGCCTCATCGGCTCCGGATCAGGGTATCTCCTACGCCACCGGCTCTCCCTTCTTCATCTCCTAGCCCCGCTTGTCGTCGAGTACCGACTACCCCTCCGGCTTTCCCTTCCTCGACTCCGAGCCCCGCCGGCTCCATGTATCTCCTACGCCACCGGCTCTCCCTTCCTCATTTCCGAGCCCCGCCGGTCGTCGGGTACCGGCTACCCCTCGGGCTCTCCCTTCCTCAGGTCCGAGCCCCGCCGGCCGCCGCCTCCGCTCTCCCTTCCTCCGCTCCGAGCCTCGCCAGCTCCGGTATCTCCTACGCCACCGGCTCTCCCTTCCTCATCTTCGAGCCCCGCCGGTCGTCGGGTACCGGCTACCCCTCCGGCTGTCCCTTCCTCAGCTTCGAGCCCCGCCGACCGCCGCCTCCGGCTCTCCCTTCCTCAGCTTTGAGCCCCACCGGATTCTGGTATCGCCGTCTACATTGTTTCGTTTTTTTTTTTTAAGCCTTTTGTTCAGATATCTCCAGATCTCGTGCAGGTAATGCTATAGTCTATGTTATAGTTTTATATCATCTAGCAGCATCCATGATCCATCAGCCCTGTCAATTCTCGTGTAGCTAATATTGTCTTTTTTAAGTATTTTGCATCATTGTACAAAGGGTTTAAGTATTTTGTAATTGTTTTGCTTTTCATCTTGTTTGTTATAAAATTTTAAGAATGTAGATCTACCTTTTATTGGAAACTGTCATTTGTCATGGTCTCACGAATGAATACTTGCTCTAATTTATAGTTTGAGTGGGTAACCTTAGTTAATGACAATACTATTTTTTGACTTGTGGATTTTGTTTCTTGATGCCATTGACACTATTAAGATTGTTTTGTTTTTTATCAAGCATTGTTAACATAAATTGTTTTATCTGCAAAACTTGAGTGTTTAGATTGTGGTATGATATTCTTTTTCTCAGTTCTTTCAAAGTCTAGGCAAAACTTGGATTGCTGCTTTCTGATTATGGGAACTAAAAATGTTTTTAATGTTGATTGATGAAACCTTGATCTAAACCAACCGTATAGATGAGACAATACTTCTTAGTTATTGTACTGCACTGAATTTTTCTTTCCATTACTTTGTTCTCTTCTACAAATGATCATTACTTCTAAAACTGATTTCCTGCTTAGAAGATTAGTTGATGTCATTAGGAATATAATATAAGTAGAGTCTGAATTGTTTGCTATCATTTTTGTTTAAATTTATATTCTATTTTCTTAGATGAATCATTGCACTGATGACAGAATTCATTATATGATTTCTTAATCATTTATTTAAACTTGCTTTAGCTGGTTCACTTTAATTACATGTCTAAGCATGAGTCTTTTATAGATTGAAGTGGAATAACACTTGTGAACATGGTTTAGAATCTTTAGATGCAAATGATTCCATAGATCCTTCTCTATGTGATCCAAACCCCAACCATAATCAGAATGCATCTTCAATCAATGGAGGTGGTCATCCACTAGCTAACCCAAGTGCTATCAACTGTTGAACTGATTCTAATGTGGTTAATGATATGTTTAACTCAGGAAAGATGATCGTAGGGGACCTTAGATGAACTTGCTTTCAAAGTGTTAGTGAACCCAATTACGTATGTGTTGGAAAAGTGAATAGGAATTTTTTATTCTTAAACTATCCTTTTGGATGGAAACCATCCTGTGGATGGAAACTATCCTGTGGGATGGAAACCTTTAATCCCACATGGAAAGATTGGAAAAAGAGAAGCTTTTTATAAGAAAACCTTTTTCCAAGCTCTTACTTCTAGGCTCACCATAGGTGAGAGTTTGAGGGTGATGCTTGCGTGTGTGCGACGGACGACAAGGGCGCAATGGTGCTTTGTAGGCGCACTTTGCACTTCGCACGTACGCATCATCCTGAGGAGCCTTTAAATTTTTCCTGATCAAACAGATCAAATGGTCGAGATTGATTGGCATCAAGGTTGCAGGGAGACGAGCCAGCTGGATGACTGGCCGAGTCGGCTGGATCCGCGGAACGAAAATACACGATCTGGACGAGTCGACTCGAGTGGTTCGAGTCGACTCGGATCCACAGATGAGCTGCTGGATGACTCGCCGAGTTGACTCGAGTGGTTCGAGTTGGGCTGGATGACTGGCCGAGTCGGCTGGATCTACAAACAGAAATACACGGTCTGGACGAGTCGACTCGAGTGGTTCGAGTCAACTCGGATCCACAGAATGGTATCATGCGGTCTGGACGAGTCGACTCGAAAAATTCGAGCCGACTCTTGTCAATAAGGTAGCCATTGTTCATACACATCCTATCACTAACAGTATGATATATGGACATTCTACCATTGTATGATCATTTTATGCAACTCTTCTTCTTTAACAATGCTTAGTCCAGCCTCATTTGATTTTTTTGCATGATCATGTTTTGATATGGTACAGACTATGGATATATTTCGACTTCGTAGTTGGATGTATAATAGACTTTTACCGGGTCGAAAGGGATATACCGAAGAATTTTTAAAGGGCGTGGAAGATTTTGTACTCTTTGTATGTCAGCAACCTAACTTTCAAAGTGAAGGAAAATTCAGATGCCCTTGTTGCAAGTGCAAAAATCTAAGATTCCTAACTACCGATGAAGTAAAGCTTCATCTTTACAAAAAATGATTTGTACCGAATTACCGGTATTGGACATCTCATGGGGAGAGTGATTCTCGTGTCGGTGGGGTACCTGATTTGCATGCAAATGATCCTGCTTTTGTACCAATGGATAATGATCCACAGAACACATATCAATGTATGATATTCGATACATTTGGAACAGAGTACGTACTTGACCATTCGTCTAATGAAGAGGAGACACCGAATTTGGATGATCAAAGATTTTATGACTTGTTGCATTCAGTCTAAAAACCATTATGGCCGGGATGTACAGATCATTCTAAGTTATCGGTAGCTGTACGGTTGCTTAGCATCAAATCTGAAGGTAATATTTCACAACGATCCTTTGATCAAATTGCGGGTCTTTTGAAAGAGACCCTTCCAGCCGATAATACCATACCTCATGATTTTTATAGGACAAAAAAATTGGTGTCCAAACTCGGACTTACTGCTGAGAAGATTGATTGTTGTATTAATGGTTGCATGCTGTATTATGGTCAACAATCTGAAGAAAAGCAATGCAAATTTTGCGGAGCCGGTAGATATAAACCTCGGCCTCGTACAGACGGTAAATATAAAGAGGTGCCGATGAAGAGAATGCATTATTTACCTCTAATTTCTAGATTAAAAAGATTATATGCTTCAATGAGTTTTACACCACATATGACATGGCATTATGAGAAACAGCGTGAGCCAGGGATATTGTGTCATCCATCAGATGGAGAAGCCTGGAAACATTTTGACCGAAGCTATCCTGATTTTGCAGCAGAACCATGCAATGTCAGGCTAGGCCTATGTGCTGATGGTTTTACTCCTTACAGTCAGTCATCAGCTCCATATTCTTGCTGGCCAGTAATTGTTACTCCCTACAATCTGCCACCTGAATTGTGCATGACCATTCCTTATATGTTCTTGACAATAATTATTCATGGTCCACATAATCCAAAGAGTATGATAGATGTGTATCTACAGCCTTTGATAGATGAGTTGAAATATTTGTGGGAGGAGGGTGTCCTAACATATAATATAGTAAGAGTAAAATTTTGTGATGAGGGCTGCATTGATGTGGACCATCAATGACTTTCCTGCATATGGAATGTTGTCCGGATGGAGTACAGCTGGAAAACTGGCTTGTCCGTATTGTATGGACCGATCAAAGGCATTCACTTTGAAACATGGTCGGAAGAATTCTTTGTTTGATTGCCATCGACAGTTTCTGCCTATTGATCATGTACTGAGAAGAAATAAGGATGTATTCTACAAAAATCGGATTAAAAAAGATCAACCTCCACGAAGTTTGACTGGAGAGGAAATATGGGAAGCTGTATCTTCCATTCCAAATGTAATCAAGCATGGTTCATGCAGAGTTGAAGGATATGGGGTTATACATAATTGGTTAAAACAGAGCATATTTTGGAATTTATATTTGAAGACTAATTTGATCAGACACAATCTGGATGTGATGCACATAGAAAAAAAAATATTTGATAATGTTTTTAACACTGTAATGGATATCAAAGGCAAAACCAAAGATAACATCAAAGCACAAATGGATCTAAAGGAATACTGCAAGCGTAGGGAACTTGAGTTGCAAGAGTTGGCTTACAGAAATTTATTGAAACCAAAAGCAACATATTCTTTCAACCTGGAGCAAAAAGAGGTGTATTTAAATGGATGAAGAATTAAAAATGCCTGACGGTTATGCATCTACCTTAAGCAAATGTGTTAATATGAATAGGGAAAATTAACTGGAATGAAAAGTCATGACTGCCATGTTTTCTTGGAGCGTTTGTTGCCAGTTGTATTTAAAGCTCTACCGGATCATGTATGGAAGCCTATAGCAGAGCTAAGTATGTTTTTTAAGGATTTGTGTTCAACAATGTTACGGATCAATGATTTGTTGCTAATGGAACTGAATATTGCTTTGATTATATGCAAATTGAAAGGATTTTTCCACCTGATTTTTTTGACTCAATGGAGCACTTACCGATTCATTTACCATATGAAGCAATAGTTGGTGATCCAGTTCAATATCGTTGGATGTATCTGTTTGAAAGGTAAATATGTCACATATCAATTCAACAAACCTATTCTTCTGCAACAAATCTATATCATGTACGTAAGACAGTAACCATATTTTAATGCTTGAATGATATAGGTTCCTTAACAAAATAAAACGGATGATCAAGAACAAAGCTCGTGTTGAAGGATCCATATGCGAATACCTGTGTCAAGAGACAACTTCTTTTTGTTCATATTATTTTGAACCACATGTGCAGTATCAAGAAATAGAATTGGAAGAAATGATGTTGTGGGTCATGATATGACATGTTAATTTACTCTGTCAATATTTAATAAACCTGGCCGATCTGCTGGTAGATGTCAAAGTCGATATCTGAATGACAGGGAATTAGCTGCTGTGCATTTACATATATTGCTCAACTGTGAAAATGTTTAACCATTTATCGAGTAAGCTTAAATAATCGTTGATGCATAATTATTCAAACCCTATATCGATTATTAATATACTAACTCTGAAAAAATCTTGGTTTCAGAATTTTTAGCGAGCAATTATGGCTTTCGACACCAAATATAAGCACGACAGAAATTGATTCTAGGATTGCATCTGACTTTCCATATTGGTTTAGGTCTTTTGTAAGTGCTTCTTCGAATTGTGGTATATGTCTATCGAATTATATAATATCGATGCGTAATGGTATTCATGCATTTTCGTTATATCATATGTAGGTTCATAATCCACAGAGTCAAGTAAACAATCGATATTTCGATGATTTGGCATGGGGTCCAAAAAGAAAGGTTCTTACATGGCAGACATATTTTGTCAACCGTTATAAGTTTCACACAGATGAATGGAGTAGCTATAAAAAATAATTAATAGTGGAGTGTGCGTCAAAGGTTCAGAACAAGCTGCAGAACACAATTATTACTACAGCATAATTAAGGAAATAATTCAAGTAGAATATCCTGGCCATCCAATGAAACAGGTAGTGTTATTTAATTGTGAATGGTTTGATACGGTATTGAATCGTGGCATGAAAGTGCTTAAGGATTACGGGATCGTTGAGATCCGGCACAGCAGAAGGTATTCAAGATACGATCCCTTTATAGTTGCACAAAAAGTGATTCAGGTATACTATCTACCATATCCTAAGAAGTTAGGGACAAGCAACATGGTGGGTTATAATTATAATTAGACCGAGACGTACTGTGGATGATCGATATACAATTGAGATTGCTTACCAAGAGGATACAATATCTCATGTGAATAGTATACCGCATGATAATACAGTTGAAAATTTGGTCGACGGTGACTGTATTTTTGAAGAAGTTGATAGAATCGTCGATACAGATTTGAACATAGACGATGAAGATGAAGAACAGAATGACGATTTTGATCTAGCCAAGAGGATGATACCGAGCATGACCAACATGGAAGTTCTTCTGATGATGAATAGTAATCGTATAAGCAGATTCTTAATTTTATATGTACGGACTATATTTAACTGCTTTATCATATTATTCATGAAGTTGACTTAAATTCTTTATGTTTTTTTGTAGATGGCAGATCAATCCGGAAACAGTCCTGCATCATCATCTAGGGTCGGGGAGGAGGCATCGCCTCTCCGTTACTATCCTATCCCCATCATCCACTATCCCCCTACGTTTTCCCCTTTTCCTGTGTCTCCACTCATTAGTCCATCATATACTACTACTACGCCATGTTCACCAGGAGGCACGATGTCACCTCCATTATATTCAGGGCCTCCTATTCATGCTCCATGCCCTAGCATGTATACTATACCACCCCTACTTATTCTACATCTTCTACAGTCCATTCATCATCTCCTCAGTTAGGATCGGCCGCTATTTGTTCATCATCTCCTCATTCATCCACCGGCGCATTCATTTAGCATCTCCTCATTCATCCAGCGATAGCAGGGCTGTACTGATCCTAGATGGAGAGGGATAATAGTCTTATGTCCCCTATTAGAAAATTTTTAAGTTGTATCATATTTGTGGGTTGTATCAGATTTGTTGATTGACTTAAATTTTGTAGATTTTTACCATCTCATCCAACTGCCAATGCCATTACAGACATAATGAGGAGCCATTTTGAGGAGCCGTGGGTATCATGGAATAGAATACCGCACGGTGTAAAGGATATGTGGTTTGATGAGTTTAAGGCAAGTAATTTTGCTTTATAGATAAATGAATTTTGAATTTTATTATTGTCATTTAACCAGTTGTTGAATTTGCAATAGAGGAGATATCAGTTTCAGCCACCGGATGATATGTGGGCACATCGTAATTTTGAAAGACATGGTGCGGCTCGACTTAAAAATCTCCTTGCTACTGCTAGAAGAGTTATGGAGAGACCGCCATGGCTAGGAGAACTTGTATGAAATAGATTATAGAGCACTGGTGAACCACCCAATATCAGGAGAAGTCAGAAAAGCAAAAGCAAATAAGGCTTCTGATACTGATGGTTTTGGTCCTTCACGTCATACCTGTGGCTCGATCACTACATCCCAGCACAGATACAATTTGTAAGCAATACCAACCGAAATCTTTAATATAATTATAATTCATATTAATAAATATCTTGTTCTGCGAGTTACAGACTTCGAAGACTGGTACTGTGCCTTCTCCATCTGAGCTATTTATTCATACCCATCAGAGGAAGGATAAGACAGGGTTGACAGGAGATCAGAGTATATTTGCGTAAGTTAAATTTTTAAGTTATTATATTTTTTTTTAATACTAACTGAATTAAATTAATTTTAGTCTGAATTTAGACAGAACATGGAAGAGTCACAAAGTCAAAGCAGTGCTGATTCTAGCCAGTAGCAAACTCCGCCATCAGAATTGGATGTATGGATACGTACTGTTGTGGAAAGAAGAAAGGAAGAGTGTATGGGCTAGGATTAGAGTCCACTGCACTGATGCCAACTTCAAAATTTCCAGGACAATCTTCATTTCCCGTACAATGATTGAATAGTAAAGAATTCCAAGAGCAAGTACGGAAGCAGGTTGAAGACGAAGTCAAAGAAGTAAATGCTCGGTATAAGCTGCCGAGCAAGAAAGGAATGAACTGCGGAGGTGAGTTGAACACAATGAACGAATATTGCAGGATATATTAGCCAACATAAATTTTCAACATGCAGCAACTCCTGCAACTCATGCTTTTAGTGGAAATCCTTCGCAACGGATTGGAGTCGATCCTTATCAGATGTATCGTGGACAAGGATCACAGCGGGGCGAGGAGGAGGATCACTGAGGAGGACGAGAATGATGAGGAATAGGAGCATTAGCACATTATTCATATTATCTTGCTCCACTTATTATTCTTATAAGTTTTGCATTATATTATGGACTGCACCTCTTCTTATCGTTATATGTTTAGCTTTGTATTATGATTACTCGTATATGTTTTGCATTATATTATGAACTGCATCTCTTGTAATCGTTAATGTTTAGCTTTGTATTATGAACTGCAAATATTGATGTTGTTTTGTTGTTTTTATGGATTTTCATTAATTATCTCCTCTATTTCATGTAGTTAGAGGTGTGATGATTTGCCTTGGTATCTTCGTGATGTTTCAAATGCTGAAAGTGTATGCTGGATAGGATCGTTTTGCAAGGATCTAAATGGTGTTGCAATTTGGATAGCTTGCTCTTTTTGCAAGCAACTATTTGCTGCCTTAGATCCTTCACAATATACAAAAAGAGGCAATCTTGAGCTCTGAATCTTATTGTTTGAAAGTTTTGTTCGATTTTTGCTGTTTTATTGTGCATTTTAATTTCATTGATTTTCTTTGTTACCTACGGCTAGAGGTTGTGATGAGTTGCCTTGGTATCTTTGTGATACTTCAAATGCTGAAAGTGTATGCTGGATCGGACCGTTTTGCAAGGATCTAAATGGTGTTGCAAATTTGGATGGCTTGTTCTTTTTGCAAGCAACCATTTGCTGCCTTAGACCCTTCTAAATGTAGAAAAGAGGCAATCCTGAGCTTTTGAATGTTATTATTTTTCATTAAATCTGACGAATAATTATAGTATTCAAGTTATGACTTATAGAATTTTTTGGTTGTTTTATCTTCTTTTTGTACCTGGTATTCAATTCCAGTTAAACCCATTTGGTGTATGTAGCTGTTATTTTTAGATAATTGGATGTGATTGAACCCTTGAAATGAATATTTGATTTGTGTCTAAGCTGTCTAATGGATGCTTTATATGTTGCGATTGTGTCTAATGGATGTGGTTGAATCCTTCTTAATGATTTGTGGCTAATGTTGAAATGAATATCTGCTTTATATATCTCAGCTTAAATTTGTAAATTCAGGAAAAAAATTTATATTTGTATTTTTAAAAAATTTTCAATTTTAGCAACCGATTTAGCAACCGATTTTTTTAATTTTTTTCTGGATTTTTTTTTTAGCAACCGATTTAACAACCGATTTTTTTAATTATTTTTTGGATATTTTTAGCAATCGATTTAACAACCAATTTTTTTTTATTTTTTCTGGATTTTTTTTAGCATCTGATTTAGCAATCGATTTTTTTTAATTTTTTCTGGATTTTCTTCTAGCAACCGATTTTTTTAAAATTTTTTTTTGGTTTTTTTTTTTAGCAACCGATTTAGCAACTAATTTTTTTTATTTTTTCTGGATATTTTTTAGCAACCGATTTAGCAACCGATTTTTTTTATTTTTTCTGGATTTTTTTTTTAGCAACCGATTTTTTTTTGGATTTTTTTTTAGCAACCAATTTAGCAACCGATTTTTTTTTAATTTTTTCTGGATTTTTTTTTAGCAACCGATTTTTTTTTTTATTTTTTCTGGAATTTTTTATAGCAACCGATTTAGCAACCGATGTTTTTTTATCTTTTCTAGATTTTTTTTTAGCAACTGATTTAGCAACCGATTTTTTTTTTTTTTTTGGATTTTTTTTTAGCAACCGATTTAGCAACCGATTTTTTTTTTTTCTGAAATTTTTTATAGCAATCGATTTTGCAACCGATATTTTTTTAATTTTTTCTGGATTTTTTTTAGCAACCAATTTTTTTTTTCAGAATCTTTTTTATATTTATTTAATTTTTTTTTCAAAAAAATTATGTCAAATTCGGTTGCTATATTTTTTGCAACCAAATAATTTCGGTTGCAAAATCGATTACAAATTAATTTAGTAATCAACTTTTAATTAATAGCAACCAAAAAATCGATTGCTAAATTTTTTTTTTTTTTTATAGTGAGGTCCTTACCATAAAAAACGATCCATGTCCTGGATTTAATCAAATCGATTTATTGATAGCTAGGCAAGATCCACACCAACCGCGTTACTGTAACGCCTATTTGGTTTAATAATTACTTAAAACCTAACGGTCGAACTGTTTTCAGCTGAGTGGCAGGACAACACGTGGACATGGGCCATGGAACAGCAATTTACAACCCTATCCTCATGCGACATGCCAACGTCAGCAAACGGCCTCCGCCAGGACCGCCACCCAGAAATTAAATGGCGGTCTTTAATCGCTGTGCTGTACCCCTGCGAGTCCAATATAACCAACGGCCCAAATTACCCCATCACCCGAATCACCGCTTTTCCGAATCACCTAAATCACCATGATGCAGGGGGTATTCCGGTAAATTTGTCAGCACGTCAGAGGATCGAATGCCAGTAAGTGTTGACTATTGGATATTTTACATGCTCCTGCGGACCATATTAATTATGCGAGACTACAACAGGACCACAGGCTCCCAAACCGTGACGTTGGCACGTTGCGTCTCGGTTGGAGGAATCCGTGTAGAATAAAATAGCTCCTAAGGATCATGCTAATTAAATTCGTATATTTAATCCCTGCTTGCAGCTCGAGGAGTCGGACAAGAAGGGAGGTGGAAAAATTTTCCAGTCTTTCCTCCCTCTCGTTTCCTTCTCGATTCGAAACTTTGGATTCTACGTTTCGGCGGCTCTGGCGGGCTCTCCGATGCGGAAAGGGAGATGCGGCCGATGGCGGCGGAGCGACGGTGGAGCGGCGGCGGTGGAGGGGAGATGAAGTGCAAGAAGCACCCCTACGAGCTGGGCGTTGGCGTTTGCGCCTCCTGCCTCCGGAGCGCCTCCTTGAACTCATCGCAGCTCAGGACGTGGTCCCAGCCGACCACCACCACCGGTGGCAGGAACCCCCTCCCCAGCCACCGCCGCCCCTTGTCTTCCCCCGATCTGTTTCGCCGTACGTCTCCCCCCGCCGATCCGTCGGATCCGAGCCCTCGGCGGCCTACGGCCGCCACTACAACCACCGGTTCTTCAGTACTCCCCAGGTCGGTCCCACCTTCGACGCCACCTCCGGCGGATGTGGAGGGGATGTGGACGAGGGGAGTCGCCGGCGATCTGGGAAGTTCTCCGTCCTCTCGATCCTGTTTCACCACCACCGATCGGAGGTGGCTGAGGGCGAACTGGGGAGCATCAACAGTTCCGGATCGGATTCTTGGTTCTCGGGTTTGATCCGCCGCCGCCGGAAGAAGAAATCGGAGAGCTTCACGGCGGCAGAGGAGGCGCAGGCGTCGGGGATGTCCCGGCCGTCGTGCCGGGAATGTCGCCGGCGATGGACGACGAGGCGGAGGATGTTCTAGTGGGTGCTCCACCGAGTCGTCGGGCGGGCTGCGGCTGCCGGCTCCGACGCCCATGCGGCGGTTCCCGGCTGGCGCCCACCCCCACAACGGCAACCGTGCCGGCGTATCAGGCTTCGCGGTCTGCCTGAGCCCGCTGATGAGGGTGGGCCCCAACGCGCGACGGGGGAAGCCGGCGGAAGCGAGTATTTCCGGCGAGCTCAGGAGCTCGCCGAGCCAACAAAACCCGGCGCGGGTGCCACGGTCCGGCTGGTGGCGCTTGGCTCCGACCGAACCGGTCGAGAAAATTGGCGGACTTCGGCCGGTTCGAATGAAGGTTTTGCCCTCATTCCCTTCTCTTTTTACCCTCTCGAGGACTTTAATCTGAAAAAAAAAAAAAAAAAATCCAAATTTGAGAAAATTTATGTATAGGAATTAGAAACAAATTTGACGGACGAATTGAAGGAGCTATATAATATTCTAGTGGTTTTATTATCTCCGAATTTTCACACCTTCTGTTAATATTTTAATATAATTGTTTGCCCAAAGTTCATATTAGATTCATCTAACGTTTAGTTTTTCTTTTAATTTAATTTTTTTATCTATGTAAGCCTTTAGATTCGTTGGGCTTAATTTGTGAAAACATTTTAGGTAATAGCCGTTATTCCAGTCTGGTGGAATTCTGGCGCGCGCCATGGTTTTGGTTATATTTATGAGAAAAGGAATATTAATGGGTATTTCCGCATAAGATGGGATTCATGGTGACACTTTATTGGGCGTATCTAATTCATTTCCATGTAAAATTGGAAAAAATTATTGTTTGGATTCGGTTCACTGCAGTCCATTAATAATTTATTAGCTGAGAGGGAAGAAAAGAAATTCAATACATGATAGCTTGTGTTGTATGATACATGAAACAAAGAAGCGAAGAGGAGAAAATTTATACACACACACACACACATATATATATATATATTTGGTCTAATCAATAATTTTTTTTCTAATTTTTTATCTAAAATTTTATAATAATGTTGATATGCAATGTTTTTTATAATAGTGTTGAGATATGCAGCGTAGTAGGGAGGTAATATGAAGGACTGGGATGTTTTAATAGTATGATTAAAATAATATATTATTTGTTAATTTGATACGTGCAACTTGAAATGTCATAGATGCATATACATTGTTTTTCTCTTAAGACAAATTGCATGGAGATGTATTTAGTTTATGGGTTTGCTTTAATGAGATGAAGATATAGCAGTGAAAGTTTATTTATTTATTTATTAATTTTTTTGTGGAGGTGGGGAGGTTAGTTTATGGAATGAATGAGGGTAAAATTGGGGTGGGGGGGGGAGAAGAGGGTAAAAGAAACTTTTGCTTCAATTGCAAGTACTAGAGCCTATTTCGATGAGGTACAAATCTGATAACTTGTACGCTTGTTCATCGATCAGGAGAAAAAAAACAGTTTAATAAGAGAAACGATGAGAAAAAAAACTTGATGAAGGATTAGAAATTAAGATGCACGGTTCTATTTGGGAGGTAATTTTCTTAGTCTTTGTTTTCTTGGATATCTTGATGTTAAATTTATGTAATTAGAAAGCTTATTTTCTTTAATATTTAACTTATTTTCGGTGAATATGCCGATATCCAAACAGTTTCTTAAAATCTCTAAGTTTTAATGTAAAATATCCATGAATTATTAATTTATTGATAAAGCTGTTATAATGCTTTGGATACAGCTTTATGTTCTACAATTCACTTATTGGTGTCAAAGATCTTGGATTCCAAAGAAAAGCAATATTGATGCATAAACATATTTATTTATCTATTAAAAAATGTGGAAAAATACGACCCTGGCTAAAACACCATAATCACCAAAAATGTAATTTTGCAAGTTTGTCTCGTCTTAGTTTAATTATTGATGGACAATTAAGTATTTTTTATTTTTTACATAGCGAAGATCAATTTAGAGAACCATTTATCCAGGACAAAAAAAACTTAAACAATTAAACAAAATCTCAATGATTCGGAAGATGGTCTCAGATGAATAGTCGCTGAAAAATCTTCTTAAAAAAAAAAAAAAATCTTTGCTGGAAAATGAAGTATTTCATTTATGTAATAAAGCTTTAAATTCCTCCTTCCATGTCACGTTCCAATTTAACGGGCCAGGGCCGTTATCACGGTGGCCTTAATTGACGACGGCGGGTTGGTGGGAACCGGAACATTAAAAGCTGTAGTGGGCGTCTGACATTCTGACACGTATCGTACATGGAATGGGACCCGCGCACTTGAGCTCACGAGAAATTATAGCATGGACCAGGTGCAAGTGGACCAGGGCAACTCTCGGAGCATATCCTGCGGTGGATATTGCGCAATCGGGAATTGGTGACTGCAAGTGGCGATGTGGCGTGTCATCCACCGTGCGATATGGTGTGGTCCATTTGGACCTGGTCCAAGAAAGAATCAGACCCGAGTGCCACTGGCTTCGAGATTCCATGAGTGATGCGCGTCGATTTGACTTCAGAATGCTTAGGAGAGATGACGTGACGGCGGATTGGACGGGTATCTAATTGCGTCAAAAGTTGTGAGAGGATTTTGATCATGATGGTGGTTGTGTTTGATGTGACACCGGGAAGAATTTGCTTTGAGTATAGTTGCAATTTGGGACTTTTGATGGTGAAGGGCCAGAATGGATCATTGCATGCGATAATGGCAACAGGCGTTGATTGTGACGAAGGAACCACATGCCATTACATGGTTATTTAAATATATACCAATTTTTTTTTTAAAAAAAATGTTATAAATGGAAAGACTTGCAACCCTCTCAATATATTTGGATGTTAATTTAAAAGCCCGACAATATATATATATATATATATAGAAAAAGTTTGTGATTTTATTTTTCGTAATCATGATTTTTTTACTAGCATGATATTTGTGAAATAAAATAATATTATATGAGTAAATTACTTTGGCAAAATATATATGAGCTTTATTTACTAAGGTGAGTAAGCATACATCAGATATCCGGACAAAATAATCATGCATTTTGAAAATAAAACTTATCTTTTTTTAATTTATAAATTAGATGTTCATAATTGTTTAGTATGAATTTATTTAATAAAATTAAAAAAAATATCCTTAAATTAAACTCGAATGCTAGCATATGATGCCCATAAAATGTCATTAGCGTGATTTGCAACAAAGGAACCGTCCAATCTATTCCCTTTCCGAAATATGATTTGCAATAAGTTCAATGTAACCATCTATTAGATGCTTTATATTTTAATTTTTCTATTTCTTTAACTATTTTGTTATGAAATCGCTTCCATCTTAGATGCAATTAATTATCAATTATGATACCAAGAATCGACTAAGGATCCACTTGATAATGACAGAGCGGAAACTAAGTTAACCACTATATCGAATAAGCTATAAATTTTATATCGAGAGATCACAAGTAGCTGGGTTGACTATCAACATCCCTTTATATACACCTGCCAAATAGAATTCGATCTTGAATGATTATCCCGATATATTTAGTCGGGAATGACTATACAATATCTAAACTCTCTCTCTCTCTTTGTACCAAGTAAACCACCATAACACTTGGAGCTATGATATCCAAGTGAGGTGACGAAGGTAAACAAATTCTAGCTGTCTTGGTAATGATCATATTCAACAAGTTGCAACAATCTCAATAAAAGTAGTGGTGAGCAGGATCACCGTACTACATGATCCAACAAAAAAGATTCCTAGGAACATGATCACATATTTTATCTGAAATTCATTATACCTATCAGAAGATGCCACCTCTCCAACAGTATTCAATTATCCCGCATAACTCTCTAAATAGATAAGAGAGGATCCCAATTAAGTACATTACATAATGCTTCCTTACTCTTCTCATACATTTATTTAGTCTCTCAATTATTACTCTCGTTTATGCATTTCATCAACCACAATAATACAATTAAAGTGCATTGGATGCTCAACTACCATGTTATAACTATTGTCTCATCCTAAGATACAGCAAATCATGTTTTCAATGCATAATTAACAATGTATTTTAGTTGAAGTGTTTCACCTAATCTCACTAAAATAATATATCATCACTTGTGCTACCAAGACATCCAAATTAATTGCATATAATTCTTATCCAATGATTGACCAAAGGTTTGGATCAAAGACGGTGGACCAAGCTTAGCTGGACATTGGCAGCAACAAGTCTATATTGGAGACAGCTCGTCACTATCTTGCAGGACTGTGGACATGAAACACCATTACCTGTTTGCCCATCACTTCAACACGTAGAACAGTGGCTGTGAGCGGAGACCTTCATCTGAAAACCAGAATATATTGGAGATCTTTTTAGTGCGGTCTCTTCCCAAATTTTATAAAATATATGAATAATAAGAAGGTACGAGAATTCGAAATCAAATTTTTAGATGGCCTAACTACTTTTTTTTAACTAATAATCATGATTATATTAAATTATATTAATTGATAATATATATCATTTATAAATTACTATTTATAACTAATTAAGACCTCTATCACATAAAAAATAGAGGAAAACATGGGACCTCTTCTCCTGGTCACTTGCACTTGAAGTTGGAGCCTAGGCTTAGGCCTTCATCATGGTAGCCTTCGCCATGGTGTCCTTCTTAGCACTCCCCTGACCCGAATGCTATTATGGTATCAACTTGTTCTGATACCCGTTGTTATGGTACTAACTACA
Source organism: Areca catechu (assembly GCA_021397845.1). Classification (NCBI taxonomy): domain Eukaryota; kingdom Viridiplantae; phylum Streptophyta; class Magnoliopsida; order Arecales; family Arecaceae; genus Areca; species Areca catechu. The sequence continues at coordinate 172,853,457 of CM038052.1, read as the reverse complement.
CTGATACCACTCGTTAGAGGATCACTCATGCAGATTATGGATTTCCGTTTCTAGGATCACGATTATCGATGTCGATGTCATAAGAGAAGGAAGAAGAAAAAAATAAAATAAAAGGTACAAACAATTTAGGCATGCAAGATTTTATCATGAAAAAAATAAATTTACAAGATTGGAAACTTTTATTTTCAATCCCGTATAAATTCCTCAACAAAAAATTCCAAATCTCTCGTACAAGCTCTTAACTCATAACTCCTATAGGCTCTCTAGATATCCTTCACCATTCTTTTGATTTTCATACCTAGCTAGGTCCTTTGCCCATAATTTTAGTCTCAACTGCGAAGAGTGTCTCATTAGGAGTCCAACAGTCTAAATCACGTCCAATCAAAGTCCTGTAGTCTCTTCAATTTACAGTTGAACTCAGATCAACTCCTAGCCATCCGATCACCTCCATCGCATTGAAATTATGCATGATCTGGCCAAATAATGTATCACACTAGCAAATGCTCCTAGTTGTCTGATCAATAGACGAAGTGCACAGAGCAGTTAGATCGTGCTATATGCATGCATCACCACCAGTGGACCGTTCAGTCCACGAAATGCCACCAACACCACATGAGAGGGGGAAACTGGATTGCTGCCTGGGCCTTGGGCCGCTGCGCGCCCGCCTGGGCCATGCACCCAGTTGCGTGCTGCAGGTCGTGTAGGCTCCTAGGCCGCGTGCATGCGCCTCTACGCGCTAGGCTACAGTCTAACTTGCGGGCTTGGTCTAATTTTTTTCTTTCTTTTCATCCTAGACTTGGGCTGGGTCTCGTTCTTGGACTGGATTTCATCACAAGCTTCTTTTAGGAGTCGAATCAAGGCACAATATCCAACAACCTCCATCCCAACTCAATGTATTGTTACTGTGTTTTGCTCCCAATGCCCGCAACCACTTTCGCTAGCCCAGCCTGTGACGCACGCGCGTGGGCTCGGCCCAGCGCGTTGCGGCAGTCGCGCGAAGTGTTTTCGTGTGAAACCTCGGTCGTTCGATCGTGCGATCGGACGGCCACGGTTTGATCTGGTATTGAGACAGTGTTTTGCACGGATTGTGGCTCGATTTGAGCCTTTGATTTTTTATCTGATGGCCTGGATATTTTTGGAAGGCATTGGACTTGTTTTAGATCTCTTTGATGCAATTTCCGATGATTTTTAAAAACCATAGAGACGTCCTGCGACACAAGAGAGACGCCAAATATTTTTCTGAGATGCAACAGAGAGCTGCAGAAGGTCCAGAAAAATATTGAAGACGATCCAGAGAGCAAATAAAATATCAGAGAATCTGCGACAGGATTTGGCGAGGCTAGAGGCTTGGATTTTGTGATTTCTCCTGTTTTCTTCTTCCCTTTCGATTTGTTTGCCTCTTTGTGATTAATCTATAATTATTATTGGGATATTTGTATTTCTTTTGTGCCCAATTTTGGGAGCAGATTATAGTGGATTGCTCCTTCCTCTATGTAGATGTAGGCAAATTTGCCGAACCACATTAAATCTCGTCTTTCCTTCTGATTTGATATCTGACTGTGTGATTGGTAAATTACTAAAGTGAGTAAACATGATTAATTGGAAGTCTAAACGGGTTCAATCTGCTGTGCGCATCCCAACAATTGGTATCAGAGCACTGAGATGGCATCTGACAGGCAACCAAATTCTTCTACGGCTCTTGAGGCAATTATTTTTCATTCTACTATCTCTAGGCATGAGGTGGTGATATTTGATGGCACAGGTGATTTTGCACTATGGAAGGTGAGAATGAAATATCTGCTTGTCAATGAGGGCGTGTCAATAGCCCTCAAAGGTATGGATGCAATTCTTGGTGATACAGAGGCTGCAAAAGAGAAGATGAATGAGAGAGCACTTGAGACTCTATTATCGAGACTGAGTGATAAAGTTCTCCGCAATGTGGTAGATCTTGTTACAGTTAAAAGTGTATGAAAAAAATTAAACACTTTGTATATGCCAAAATGTCTTACAAATAGGCTATATTTGAGGGGCAAGCTACTCACATTCCGTATGACGGAAATAACTTCACTCAAGGATCACTTTGATGATTATAATAAGCTCCTGCTCGATTTGGCGAATATTGGTGTTAATGTTAATGAGGAAGACAAGACTTTGATCCTGATTTATTCTTTGCCTAAGTCCTATGAAAATATTACTACTACCATGCTCTATGAAAGAGAGACTATAAGTCTCGATAAGGTTGAAGCCACTTTGTTATCCAATGAGCTAAGGTTAAAAGTACAGTTGGAGCATCAGGCTCCAAATCCGGTACAAGGACTTACTGTCAGAGGTAGAGATAAGCAAAGAACAGATGGACAAGGTAGAAACAAGTCCAAGACAAGATCAAAGTCTAGGTCTAAAAGATCCGGAGTTTGCCATTACTGCAAGAAGCCTGGCCACTGAAAAAATGAGTGTAGACTTCTACAGTCTAAGAAAGAGAAGGAACAGAAAGAAAAAGGAACAATCTCAGATTCGGCATCATTGCAGTTACTTCAGCAGATCACAGCAGTGTTACAGATGATGCAGTATTTACAGTTGCATGCAGTGTCAGTCAGACTGATACGTGGATCATAGACTCTGGAGCATCTTTCCACATGACACCCCATAAAGAATGGTTCACTTCTTTTAGATCCTATGATGGAGGCTCTATTCTTCTTGGGGATGACGCTATCTATAAAATGGAAGGAATTGGTACAGTTCAGATCAAATCTTATGCAAATACTATGGTGACTTTGGATGATGTCAGATATGTTCCCCAATTAAAAAGAAATCTTTCCTCGGTAAATGCTCTTGATATTGCAGGTTTTGAGGACAGATGTGGTAGAGGATCTATTACAATTAGTTCAGGTGCATTGACTTTGTTAAGAGGTAAATTGAGTGGAACTCTTTATTTTTGGATGGCACTATAGTGGTTGGTGATGCTTCTTCAGCACATTCCTTTATTGTTCAATTGACATATTGTTCAATTGACACAGTTATGGCATCAAATATTGGGCCACATGTCAGATAAAGGTTTACAGGAGCTGAGCAGACATGGTCTGCTAGGAGGTCAGAAAGTTGGTGCACTTGGATTCTGTGAGCATTGCATATTTGGAAAACAACACAGAGTCAACTTTATTTCAGGCGTGCACAGGACAGCAGGTATATTGGATTACATTCATTCTGACCTATGGGGGCCTGCCCCAATTATATTCAATGATGGATCTAGATATTTGCTCACTTTGATTGATGACTACTCCCGCAAAGTCTGGATATATACTATCAAAAACAAAAATGATGTGTTTCACACTTTAAAAGGGTGGAAGGCTATGGTTGAGAGGCAAATTGAGAGAAAGGTGAAAACCTTCCGGACTGACAATGGATTGGAATTTTGTTCTACAGAGTTTAATGACTTTTGCAAGTCAGAGGGCATTGTCAGGCATATGTCCACTGTGTATACTCCTCAGCAAATGGTGTGGTGGAATGCATGAATCGCACACTATTGGAAAGAGTTAGATCTATGCTATCAAGTTCTGGATTGAGTAGAGATTTCTGGGTAGAGGCTGCACATACATCCTGCTTTATTATAAATCGATCTCCAGCATCTGCATTGAATATGAAGACTCCGGAAGAGATGTGGACAGGTAGACCTGCAAACTATTCAGTTCTTAGAATATTTGGGTGTTCAGCATATGCTCATGTCAAAGATGGAAAGCCGAATCCCAGGGCTAAGAAATGCATATTTCTTGGATATGCATATGGGATGAAGGGCTACAGATTATGGTGCACAGAGCCCGGATCCCATGATTTTCTAGTCAGCAGGGATGTGACTTTTGATGAGTCAGCCACTCCTTCACGGCAGCTACAGCCAAGTTCTTCACCGGGAGATCAGGTTCAGGATCAGCAGGATAGGAGTGTTGTTGATATTAATAAGACTGTTAGATCATAGCAGTTGCAGCCTACAGGTGATATTCAGAATGAACAGCATCAGTAGATAGATCCAGAGTTACAGACTCAGGAGGAAGTTATTATACGTGGTCAAGTTCAAGATGATAGTATTATCACTCGAAGAACCAGGCGACATATTAGAGCACCTCAAAGGTATGGTTTTGAGGATTCTGCTTGTGTTGAGTTGGTATATTATGTTCTGAATATTGCAGACACTATAGGTGATGAGCCGACCACATTTCAAGAAGCAATTGGTAGTTCACAGGCTGAGCAATGGACCATGGCTATGGTAGAAGAGCTTCAGTTTTTGGAAAAGAATCAGACTTGGAAATTAGTCAAATTACCTAAGGACAAGAAAAAAATTTGCTGTAAATGGATCTTTAAGAAGAAGGAAGGAGATACTCATCAGAATTTGAAATATAAGGAAAGGTTGGTGGCTAAGGGTTACAATCAAAGAGAGGGTATTGATTATAAGGAGGTATTTTCTCCTGTGGTTAAACACTCTTCTATTCGTGTGTTCCTTGCTTTAATTGCTTCTCAGAATTTGGAATTAGAACAGCTAGATGTCAAGACAGCTTTTTTACATGGTGATTTGGAGGAGCAAATTTATATGCAACAGCCACCTGGTTTTGAGGCTCTAGATAAAGAAGATCATGTATGCTTGCTCAAAAGGTCTTTGTATGGTTTAAAGTAGTCTACAAGACAATAGTACTGCAAATTTGATAGGTTTATGGTCGACCATGACTTCAAAAGATCTCCATATGATAGTTGCGTGTATTATCAGCAGTTTTCAAATGGGTCCTTTTATTACTTATTATTATATATGGATGACATGATGATTGCAGCCAAGGATATGTCAGTCATTCAGAAGCTGAAAGCTGAGCTTAGTATTACATTTGAGATGAAGGACCTTGGACCAGCAAAGAAGATACTTGGGATGAAGATCATTCGTGATAGGCCATTATGTAGACTATTTGTTACTCAGCATGATTATATTGAGAAAGTCTTGGGCAGATATGGTATGTCTATAGCTAAGCCAGTCACTACTCCTTTTGCCAGTCATTTTCGATTATCTGCAGGGATTCTCCTCAGACTAAGGATGAGAAGAAGTATATGTCTAAAGTACCTTATGCGAGTGCAGTTGGCAGTATCATGTATGCAATGATCTGCACTCGTCCTAATATTTTACAAGCAGTTAGTGTAGTGAGCAGATATATGGATAAGCTTGGAAAAGCTCACTGGTCAGTTATGAAATGGATTCTTAGATACTTAAAAGGCACTTCTGATTTGGAATTGGTATTCTCCGGACAGAGTGGTTGCACTGTTACAGGATTTTGTGATTCAGATTATGCTTGTGACTTTGATAGGAGGAGGTCATTGACCGGATATGTATTTACTCTCTCTGGTTGTGTAATTAGTTGGAAGGCTACTTTACAATCTACAGTTGCTTTGTCTACTACAGAGGCAGAGTATATGGCATTGACAGAGGAGCAAAGGAAGCAATCTGGCTAAGAGGGTTAGTACAAGATTTGAATTTCAAGCAAAATTGTTTGGTTATTCACTGTGACAGTCAGAGTGCTTTACATCTTGCCAGAGACCAGATGTATCATGAAAAGCACGTGGATGTCAGGTATTACTTTATCAGAGATTTGGTAGAGGATGATGATATTCAACTTCAGAAAATTAGCACTGCTCTTAATTTGGCTGATATGCTCACTAAACCAATTCCAGTAGTCAAGTTCAGGACATTCCTGAACTCGATTGGTTTGAGCATTTGGTGATGCCCCTTTGGGGCTTGTGATGAGGAGGCTTTACAATCCATATTTGATAGAGGCATTTTTTTTTTGGTCGCAAGGAGAAGGATTGTTACCGTGTTTTGCTCCCAACGCCCGCAGCCACTTTCGCTAGCCCAGCCTGTGACGCACGCGTGTGGGCTCGGCCTAGTGCATTGCGGCAGTCGCGCGGAGTGTTTCCACGTGAAACCTCGGCCGTTCGATCGTGTAATCGGATGGCCACGGTTTGATTTGGCATTGAGACAGTGTTTTACACGGATTGTGGCTCGATTTGAGTCGTTGATTTTTTATCTGATGGCCTGGGATATTTTTGGAAGGCATTGGACTTGCTTTAGGTCTCTTTTGATGCAGTTTTCGATGGTTTTTAAAATCATAGAGATGTCCTGTGACACAAGAGAGACGTCGAAATATTTTTCTGAGATGCAACAGAGAGCTGCAGAAGGTCCAGAAAAATATTGAAGACGATCCAGAGAGAAAATAAAATATCAGAGAATCCGCGACAGGATTTGGCGAGGCTAGAGGCCTGGTATTCTGTAATCTCTCCTGTTTTCTTATTCCCTTTCGATTTGTTTGCCTCTTTGTGATTAATCTGTAATTGTTATTGGGATATTTGTATTTCTTTTATGCCCAATTTTGGGGGCAGATTATAGTGGATTGCTCCTTCTTTTGTGTGGATGTAGGCAAATTTGCCGAACCACGTTAAATCTCGTCTTTTCTTCTGATTTGATATCTGCCTGTGTGATTGATGAATTGCTAAAGTGAGTAAACAGAAATTAATTAGAAGCCTAAACGGGTTCAATCCGCTGCGCGCATCCCAACAGTTCGGCCTTTACTTAACTTTAAAAGCTTCTTGAAAGATTTCGTCCCCATGCCCTGGGACAAATGCCTGCTGATTATGGATGGGCAAACATGGAAGTCAAGCCAAGCTGCTTGATCCCATCTTTATCATATGCTGTGCTCATCTCAAATTGAGACATGCTCAGAAAAGCCTCATGTGATAATAGGAACTTTATCTTGCAACGTCACTTGTCGTCCTCCTAAGTCTCTCGTTTCATGCCTGATCCACATGCTCTCAGAGCTCTATCTCTCACTAGGCTCCTATCTGCAGCAGGAACTTCACCTCACACTAGATTCTTTGTCAAGAGGTAGTGACCTCTATACTTCTTTTCCAATAAAATGATCCTACTGCCATGCAAGATCTTTAAGATTCCATCACTGGCTCTCTACATGTAGCTATTTGAATCCAATTAGCTTAGAAAAATTAGATTTTTGCGAAGATTGGGTATGTATCGAATCTTGTCCAATTTCTTTACTATCCCATCATGTACCTTCAAGTTGACTATCTTGATGTCCTAAATCGTATAACTCGATCCATCTAGTAAGTGGACAGAATCTTCTTTACTCTCTAAAGAATCGAATGGCTTCTCTCTATAATAAATATGATATGGATATGTAGAATCTAAAATTTACTAAAAAGAGGAGATACCTCATCAGATGCCATAAGTGCATCATGTAGTATTCGTCATCATCATCGGTACCATTGGCCATCACTGCTGTAGCTTTCATTCGATTCTTGAGCTGCAGGCAATTTCTGAAATAATATCCTAGCTCATCACATTGATAATACTTGATCTTGCTCGCATTCTTTGACTTGGATCGTCCGCCTTGTGATCCTTTGCCACTCTGCCTTCTATTGCCTATTCCTTTAGAAACCATAAATGTTGAGTTTATGCTTGAACTCAAAGCTTGGTTCTCCTACATAAGAACCTCGTTCTGGAGCAATGCCGAGGTGACCTCCTCCATCTTGATGGTGCTCTTCTTCACTAGAAAAGCAGTTACCAAGGACTCGAAGGATTACTATAAAAAGGAAAGCAAGATCAATACTCTGATCTTTTCTTTAACTTTTTCACCGATGCTAAGAAAATCGGTGAGGATTCTTTGGAAGTTACTTAAATACTCTTGTACACTCTACCTTTTAATCATCCAAAGTTGGTAAAACTATTTTTAAAGGAACATTATGTTGGTGAGGGATTTCACCATGTATAACTCCTCGAGCTTTATCCATAGCACCATCGAATAAGTCTCGTTCAGTACATGGATCACCATTTCGTCCGTAAGCACAAGTGGATCATGCTCACTGTCTGCATCTGGAGCCGCCTCCAAGTCTTTTCTTCCATGGTGGCCGATCTCTCCTTATACATAAGAGCATCAATCAACCCTTGTTGTATGAGCATATCTTTTATCCTTGCTTGCTAGAGAAAAAAATTACTCTTTTCATCGAATCAATTAATGTCAACTTTGATTGCGCTCTTCATTTTCTTCAATCTCGATCTATCATGAACAACTTAGAGCTCTGATACTAGTTGTTGTGGTATTAACTTGCTTTAATATCAATTATTATGGTACCAACTACATTGATCCGCTCATTGGGGGATTACTCATTCAAAATACGGATCCTTATTTCCAGGATTACAATTGTCAGTGTTGATGCTACGAGATAAGAAAGAAGAGAAAAATAAAATAAAAGGCGTAAACAATTTGGACATGCAAGGTTTCACTATGAAAAAATAAACTTATAAGTTGGAAACTTCCACTCTCAATTCCATACAAGTCTCTCAACAAGAAATCCAAAATTTCTTGCACAAGCTCTCAACTCATAGTTCCTACAGGTCCTCTAGGCCATGTAGGCACTTGGGCAGCGTGCCCATGCCTCTACACTCAAGGCCTCGTGGTTTGGGCCACAGTTTGGCATGCGGGTTTAGTCCAATTTTTTCTTTCTTTTCTTCCTAGACTTGGGTTGGGTCTCGTTCTTGGGTTGGATTTCGTCACAAGCTTCTTTTAGGGGTGGAATTGAGGTGCAATACCCAACAAATGCTTCCCTTCGACTCCACCTTCCCCTATGGGCGAGAACATGACTATGCCTTTCCCTAATTCCCCATCCTATCCAACCCCACTAGCGAACCCCCACTTGCCGATGGGTCTATCAATTGGGTTTGAGAAACCCCACTTGGTGTCGGACATGATGCTCTTCGGGAGGAGCATGAGCATGAGCATAAGGCCAACCTCCACCTTCCGATCGGGAGACATGAAGCTAGAGAGGCCAAGCTTGAGCTTGGTCTCCTTGAGGTTCAACATTGGCAACAAGGATGGTAATGAGGAGGGTCCTCGTGATGGCCAGTGAAGGTGGAGAGGAGGCAGAGGTAGAGGGCAGGGAAGGCCATGGGGGGGAGGGGCAGGGAGAGGAAGCGAAAGAGGGGGAGAAAGGAGACGGGTAGTTGGAGCTCCCATGAGGAAGACGGGGAGGTGGATTGTAGAGCAGAAAAAAAAAAAATAACATCCATTATTTTTTTCATGAAATTAGCTACATTCTATTATTATTATTATTATTTCTATCATTAAACCATCTAAGAATGAAAATAAAATTTTTATCCATAGGCCAATCCTATCCTTTCCATATTAACATATCCTAAAAAGCTGTTTGGAGATCTATAAGTAGGAGTGCATGCAACTTAGGTCGCACGAACTAACCAGCCAACTTATTTAGATGTTTACAATTCAAGTTATATGATAAATTGAAAGTTATTTATTGAGCCAAAGCTCAAGGTTGTTTCATGATAGGTCGATATATAGCTGAAAGTGATAGCAAGATGAGTTATACCCATTTGAGTAGACATCTTAATAGTAGCGAATTGATGGGGGAGGAGGGGGGCGAGGCAGTCCTCTTCAACTTTTTCATAACTTTCATTTTTAAGTTGGATCTTTTAGATAAAATTTCAAATATATAGATATCTAGTCCCCCTAAAATTAGTTGGGCTTCGACAATCATGACTCAGGAGGAGGAGATCGGGCTATCCGTGGTTTCTAACTATGAGCCCCGACTGGGGAATTCTAGTAGAAGCACCTCTGGAGGAGGAAAAGGCGCTAGCGAAGGAGGAAGGGAGGGGGGGATGGTATCAACTAGGGCGGTGGCGGGGTTGAGTAATTGGAAGGTGAGCAATGGAAGAGGTGAAGGGAGATATAGAGAGTGCCTTAAGAACCATGCCGTGAGTATTGGAGGCCATGCAGTGGATGGATGCGGGGAGTTTATGGTGGCATGTGAGAAGGGGACATTGGACGCATTTCGCTATGTTGCCTGCAATTGCTACCGAAACTTTCATCGAAAGGAGATGGAGGGTAGTAGGGATGGCAATGGGCCAGGTTCGGGTTGGGTTCATAACTATCCAAGCCCAAACCTAAATATTCAATACACTATCCAAACCCGGCCCAAACCTTATCGAGACTGGATTTTTTTACCCAAATCCATCTCAATCGGGTAATCGGGTTTGCCCAGACCAAACTCAATTGAGTCATATTAAATATTTTTTTTTTTTATCAACTTTAAAATTATCTACCATTTTATAAATTATACATACATTGAACAAATAAATTTAACTACATTTTTAGTTTAACTGCATTTAATTTCATATTCAATCAAAATTAAATTTAAATTATCTTAAATAAATAAATTCAACAAGACTTAATTCAATACTTATGAAGTAAATAAAAACATAAATATAATTTAAAAAGTATATCTAGCTCAAAGTTCCAAGATATAAAAAAATGTAAAGAATAATTCTCGATGAATCCTTAGTTGCAGCATCATTCTTCACCCGATTCACCTGCAAATAATTAATTATCGTTAGTAATGATTGATTATAATGATCATGAAGAATAGAGTTTGTCGAAAAAATTACTAGAAAAAACTTTTACTTGAATTGTTGTCTTCAAATGCAAAATCTTCAAAAACATCACAAATCTTCTCTTGCTCTTCTTTGGAAATTATAGTATTAGTATCTATACAAAACATCAATTAATTTACATAAACATTAAACAATCAGCACATTAAATAAAAAAATTAATTAAAAAAATGATTATATACTGTAGAAGAAAGAACTCCCTCTCTTTTGTATATATGAACATTTAACCCCTATTACATATATATAATCTAGGACCAATCTAATTAGGGAATATACAAAAGGAATAACTACCTAACAAATAGGGGAATACACAAAAGGAATAACTGCCTAACAAATAGAAAAAAAATAACTCACTACCACAAATTACTTACTACCACAAAATTACTCACGACCACACTCCCCCTCAAGTGGGTGCAAAGATATCTTTGATACCTAACTTGATAAGTGAGCGATGAAATTCTCTGCTAGACTGAGCCTTTGTCAATATATCAGCTAACTGGTCTTCAGATTTGACGAAAGGTAACTTGATCAATTTCGCCTCCACATTCTCTTTGATGAAATGTCTGTCAATCTCCACATGTTTGGTTCTATCATGTTGAACTGGATTGTGAGCAATGTTTATAGCTGCTTTATTATCACAAAATAATTTAATTTCCAAACCTGGTGGATACCCGAGCTCAGTGAGTAGCTTTCGAAGCCATAGAAGTTTACATAACCCCTTTGCTATACCTCTGAATTCAGCTTCTGCACTAGACCGAGCTACAACCTCTTGTTTCTTACTTCTCCATGTGACAAGATTGCCTCCCACAAAAGTAAGATACCCTGAGGTAGACCTCCTGTCTATCACACTTCCAGCCCAATCTGCATCTGTGTAACCTTCTATTTCAAGGTGGCCATTTTTTGCAAATAGCAACCCCTTTCCTGGAGCCGACTTCAAATATCGAATGATACGCCACACAGCATTCATATGATCTTCACTTGGTGCATGCATGAACTGACTCACCACACTTGTTGCATGAGCAATATCAGGACGTGTATGTGATAAATAAATCAAACGACCTACTAACCTTTGGTATTTCTCTTTATTAGTACGAGTCTGATCAGGATACTCTCCAAGCTTCCAGTTTTGTCCCATAGGAGTGTCGGCAGGCTTGCAATCTAGCATGCCAACTTTGGTCAAAAGATCAAGAACATACTTTCGTTGAGACAAATAAATTTCCTCCTTTGACCTAGCAACTTCGATTCCCAGGAAATATTTCAGACCTCCCAGATTCTTCATTTCAAACTCCCTAGATAATAATTCCTGCAGTCTCATAATCTCTGCATTATCATTGCCTGTAATAATCATGTCGTCAACATATATGATAAGAGCAGTCCTTTTTCCTTGAGTACATTTTAAGAACAAAGTATGATCTGAGTTACTTTGGGAGTATCCATACCCTTTCATAGCTGAGCTAAAGCGATCAAACCATGCACGAGGGGACTGCTTCAACCCATACAAAGATCTTTTCAGCTTACACACCATGTTTGGTTTATCTGCGCATCTGTATCCAGGTGGAAGCTCCATATAGATTTCCTCCTCTAAATCCCCATGAAGAAAAGCATTCTTTACATCAAATTGATGCAAAGGCCAATCCAAGTTTGCAGCTAGAGATAACAACACTCTTACAGTGTCTAACTTTGCAACTGGAGAGAATGTTTCTTGATAATCCACCCCATAAGTCTGTGTATACCCTTTAGCTACCAGTCGTGCCTTGTACCTCTCAATAGTGCCATCTGCCTTATGTTTGACGGTGAACACCCACCTACATCCAACTGGCTTTTTATCCTTTGGTAGTTCTACAAGTTTCCAAGTTTGATTTTTCTCCAAAGCCTCCATTTCTACCTTCATTGCTTGAAGCCATTTCGGATCCTTCATGGCTTCTTCAACTCTATTTGGAACTTGAACTGAGGAGATAGTAATTACGAAGTCTTGTAGTGGGGTGGACAGCCTTTTGGAAGATACATAGTCTGCAATAGGATATCGAGATCGGCGGTCCTCTATATCTGGGGAATACCGATTTGGTGGTTTGCCCCTATTATGCCTATCGGGTAGCTTATAACCAGTAAGCATATCAGTATCTTCAAAAGGATCAAGTACAGTAGAAGAACTTACCTCAGGTACATTCTCAGGAGTTTGGAGTGGTACTGAAGAGGGCGGAGATAAGGCGGGATGTTGCTGTTGTTCTTGTTCGGATTCATACAATAATTCAGTATTGTCTGATTGTGCATCCTTAGAATCATGTGGCCGAGCGTACCCATCTGTCGCTCCTGCAATTCCTACTTCCCACCACTGTCTGGTTCTGCCACTAGTCTCCCCCTGAACTGGACACTGGGGGGGGAAAATAGGACTCTGTCTCGATAAAGGTTACATCCATGGTGACATACGTGCATTTTTCGGTAAGATCATAACACCGGTACCCTTTTCGAGAAGGGCCATAACCAAGAAAAACACATTTAACAGCACATGTGTCAAGTTTGGTTCGCTGATTTTTGTGAAGATGGACATAAGCGACACATCCAAAAACTTTAGGAGGCAAGGTGAGAACCGAAGGAAGAGACACACGGTAGCAAGTGCTTGCATTGGCGTGCGATATTTCAGAATGCAGGAAGGCATGCGATTCAACAAATAAGTAGCTGTGACTATGGCAGAATCCCAGAACCGATGGGGAACATGGCTACCTTCCAAAAGCGCCCGAGTGGTCTCAAGAAGATGACGATTCTTGCGCTCAGTGATACCATTTTGCTGAGGAGTCTGAGGGCACGAGGTTTCATGAATTAAACCATGTTCTTGAAAATAAGCTGCAAGAGGTTTACTTAAGTATTCTCCACCATTATCATATCTGAGAACCTGAAGTTTGGCCCCAAACTGAGTCTGAATCATACGGTGGAAAGTCCGGAAGATAGCTTCAGCCTCATTTTTATGTTTCATCAAATATAGCCAAGTCATACGTGTGCAATCATCGACAAAGATGATAAACCATCGAAACCCAGATATAGTAGTAATAGGTGAAGCACCCCATACATCGGAGTGAATTAAGGAAAAAGGAGTAGAACTTTTACTCAAACTAGGAGGAAAACAAGTTCGATGGCTCTTTGCCAAAATACATGTATCACACTGAAAACTAGAGTTCGATAGACCATGAAATACCTTGGGAAACAAGTGCCGTAAATATCCAAAGGATGGGTGACCTAACCGACGATGCCATAACCAAAGTTCCTTCTCTTGAGTTAACTATCCACGAGAGTGATAGGTCCGTCCAGAAGTTATTTCATCCACAAAATACAGCCCCTCCCTCTTAGTACCACGTCCAATAATCTCCTTCGTGAGAATGTCCTGAAACAGGCAAAAGTCAGGGTACATAAGCACAACACAGTTCAGCTCACTAGTAAGCTGTCCAACTGATAATAGACGATTAGATAATGAAGAAACAAGCAAGGTATGAGATAGAGAGAGGGAAGGCGTGACAGACACATGCCCAGCCGCCGTCACAGGAAAGTCATGTCCAGTAGCATTGTATATATGATCTCGACGTGGTGTAGTGGATGTAAGAAGGTCACCAGATTTCGGAGTCATATGATCTGTAGCTCCAGAATCAATTATCCACCCATGATCACTATGTCGATTAGCAAAGACAAACCCATAATTACCTTCAAGAGACTTGGCATTAGCAGATTCAGGCTCCATAGGAATTAATGATAAGCCACTAGTAACTAAGGAGGCTTGACCTCCATTCCGCCCCTTTTTGGAGTCTGGTTTCTTCTTCTTGTTCTGAAAATCATCCCACCAGTCTGGATAGCCGTGCAGTTTAAAACAAGATGCTGCTGTATGTTTAGGGTTTCCACAGTGAGAGCATCCCTCAGATATATCAGGTTTTGGCCGAGGTCCCCGGGCAGAAAGCACTAACTGATTACCCTTGCCTCGCTGAGACACCATGGCGGAACCAGAGGTAACCTCGACAGGAGTGGAGAGCATGACAGATTGGCGCATATCTTCTCGCCTGACTCGGGCATAAGCTTGCTCAATAGTTGGAAAAGGATCCATCTTTATAATATCAGCACGAACATTATCCAGGCGATCGTCGAGACCATCTAAAAAGGTATAAACCCGATCTTCATTGATAATGGCATTGTACTTCAAAATATCAGCCGGACATTGCATAGGATTCAGACGGCGGAAGTCAATCTCACGCTAGAGCCCTTGAAGATCATTGTAATATTTCTCGATGGGTCCACCACCTTGCTTCAATCGAGAAATCTTCCTTTTAACATCATAGATTTGAGAGGTGTCAAATCCATCAAAAAAGGTCGTTGCCACAGCATCCCATACAGCTTTGGCAGTAGAAAACCGAATAAAGTTCGGTATCAAGGCTGGGTCTATAGAATTAATGAGCCAACCTTTCACCGTAGAATCATCAATCTTCCATTGTCTAAACAATGGATCAGTAGGAGGGGGTTCAGGAGAATTACCATTCAAATAGCCCAGTTTGTCCTTACCTGAAACATACATCTCAACAACCTGGGACCAAACGCCATAATTTTTTCCATCAAGTTTAATAGCAATTGGTGCAACTGGAGGTTCAACACGCGGGGGCGCGGTCTGCTGGGTTAAGAGCTGCTTCATCGCAGCAGTCAGGTCTGCCAGAATGGCAGTAGCAGAGGCACTAG
Source organism: Areca catechu (assembly GCA_021397845.1). Lineage (NCBI taxonomy): Eukaryota > Viridiplantae > Streptophyta > Magnoliopsida > Arecales > Arecaceae > Areca > Areca catechu. Next base: position 172,838,255 of record CM038052.1, on the reverse strand, counting down.
AATCTGCTTGATCAGTTGCAATGATCGGCTGTTTATCGGCCATGAGAGCAGGTGATATTGATCGGCTATTTTTTGGAGGAATCAGGGTTGCGCGGAAAGGGCGCTGTAAGCCCTGGTTTTCCACCAGACACCGAACCACCAAATGCACGAAAGCCAAAAGCTCAAAGCCCAAAGCTCAAAGCCCAAGGCGCCTCGTCGTCACGACGTGGACGAGGGAGAAGTGAGGGAGAAGAGCCGGATCCGGAACCCTCGGAAGCCCTCGCGCCTAAGAGGGAGCCAGCGGCAGGGATGAGCCAGCGGCAAGGACGAGCCGGCGGCTTCTATAGCAGGGACGGTGACCTCGGCAGCAGAGACAGGATCCAATTGCCGTCGACGTCACGACGTCACGACGCGTGCGGCCGGGATCCGGGTGCCGGCGGAGGGCGACGCGGGGCCGGAGGAGGGGAGGGAGAGGCTCCTCGTCCACCTCCGCGAGGCGACGGACCGGAGGAAGCTTGCGGTCCCGCTCCCTACGGGCAGATCGCTTGAGAAACTGGAGCCGGTGGCAGAGCCGGATCCGGAACCCTGGGCGTCGCCGGAGGTCGAGGGCGTCGCCGGAGGATCCGAGGTCGAGAAAGCTTGCGGTCCCGCTCTGATACCTCGAGGTCGATCCGTCGCCGGGGATCCGAGGGGTGCAGCAGCCGGATCCGGAGCCCTAAGCGGAGACGGGGGTCGAGGGCGTCGCCGGAGGATCCGAGGTCGATCCGTCACCGGGGATTCGAGGGGTGCAGCAGCGAGCCGTCTGTCGGGGTCCGAGGTCAAGTCGATGGCGTCGCCGGAGGATCCGAAGTTGATGGCGTCACCGGGGGTCCGAGGTCGATGGCGTCGAGCCGAGGAGGGAGGGTCCGAGGTCGATCCGTCGCCGGGGGTTCGAGGTTGATGGCGTCAAGCCGTCTTTGTTTGTGGATGCAGGGACCACGGCCGAAGGTCCAGCAGGAGAGAAGACTGCCCGTCTCCTCTCTCTCTCCGTCTGTGGAGGCAGGGACCATGGCGGAGATCGATGGGTACGCCCGGAGGATAGGGTGGTCGGAGGAAGGATCCGACACGGAAGAAGAGAAAGCCACACAGTACCCCAGGAATCAAACCCTAGGGCTCTGATACCATGTAGAAGAAAGAACTCCCTCTCTTTTGTATATATGAACATTTAACCCCTATTACATATATATAATCTAGGACCAATCTAATTAGGGAATATACAAAAGGAATAACTACCTAACAAATAGGGGAATACACAAAAGGAATAACTGCCTAACAAATAGGCAAAAAATAACTCACTACCACAAATTACTTACTACCACAAAATTACTCACGACCACATATACAAGATATGAAAATATCTCTATTTAACCAATTACCACCACAAACTAAGGCTTCCACAGTTTCAGGATGTAATCGACTGCGGTATGGAGTTAACAACCTTCCACCAGTGCTAAAAGCAGATTCATAAGCCACAGTAGACATGGGAATGCCAAACAAATCTTTAGCCATCATTTGTAATGTTGGATACTTAGATCTATTTATTTTCCACCAAAGCAAGACATCAAAATAAGGAGACCGAGATATTTCATCTTCCTCCAGATAATGATCCAATTCAGATTTTACCAAGGTGCTTTTGGCCTTCTTTTTTCTTCGCACATACAAATCAAAATCAGCCAATTGATCATTCATAGGTCAATGATCACTCTGCATCAAACTGGAGTCTTTCTCATATTCCTTTTCCATATTAGCCCTGAATTGATACTCATTAAACAATTTATAACAAACTTCATGTAACTTCACAATCTTGTCAGTAGCCATATCTCCATAAATTTTGCCAAAATAATACTCAATCAAGGATATTTTGAATCTTGGATCTAAAATTGTAGAAACCCCCATCAAAATATGGATCTCATCCCAATATTTGTTGAATTTAATCAACATCTGCTTTGCCATTTTCTCAATCACTTCAAAAGGAGACTCAAGCCACTTTAGTAACTCTAATTTCACATCACATATTTTTGGAAAATATAAAATAGCTGTAGGAAACTTGGTACTAGAAAATATCTCAATCACTGTATAAAATAATTTCAATCTATGACAAACTTCCTGACCAAGTATCCAATCATTATCACTGGGACAACATTTAAATCCTGTCTCACATTGTTTCAGCCTGGCAAAAACATCTTTATATATCAAAGCAGTCTCCAACATTAAAAAAGTTGAGTTCCACCTAATTGGACAGTCAAGACCCATCTTCTTGGTACAATTCACTTGTATTTGACGAGCTGTTTCTTCAAACTTTTCACACTTTTTAGGTGATGCTATCCAATATTCCACACTATCACGAATATTTTCTATCCCTTTCTTAATCATCTCCAAACCATCCTTCACAATTAAGTTCAATATATGAGCACAACAACGCATATGTAAGAATGTACCATTCAATAATAAAGTACTAAGCTGCAACTTATCTTTCAGAATATCAATCATTGTATCATTGGTGCTACAATTATCTAAAGTAATTATCGATAACTTAGTGTCAACATTCCAATCTAACAAACATGCAATAAGTATCTCCGTAAGGTTCATTGCAGTATGTGGAGAAGGAACATAAGCAAACATGTTCAACATCATAAATTATTAGCAACTATATAAAATAAGTTACTTAAGTACATTAAATATAAAGTATATAACATGTGAATCACTTACCTAAGAATTCGACTTTGTAATGCCCAATCTTGATCAACAAAGTATGCAGTAACAACCATGCAACCTCACTTTTGATTGCTTGCTATCCACATGTCAGTAGTGATTGCTATCTTACTTCCATTCTTCTCAATTAAATTTGTTAGTTGTTTCTTCTCTTCCTTGTATATAGTCTTGATCTCATCCTTGATAGTATTTCGAATAGGAATCTTGAACAACGGTTGTACTACATTCAAAAATCTCTTAAATCCAACATGATCCACTATATTCAAAGAAGAATCATTGTAGCCAGCTCTCTCTTTCCAGTTTCTTGATTAAATGAATAAGCTGATATTGTTTATGATTCATCTTTTTCCTTTGCAAGCTTATTCACCAAAATTTTTTGTTTAATATCTCCATATTTCCTCCTTGGACATACCTTGTAATGACTATGCAAATGTCCAGTCCCATTTTTTGAACCACCACTAAGCAATTTAGTTCAATAGTTGCATTTTCCCTTTGGAACTCCATGAACATCGACCTTTGTAAAATGACTCCAAGCACTACTTCTTTGTTTGCTACTGTTACGGCCATAATGATGACGTGGCCGGTCTCAGATTCCGTCGGGCATGATTGAGCCGCGTGGAGGTTTCCTCGGCCGAGTCAGCTGCGGGTCCCATGCCGCCGAGGTCGAGCTCGGCCCTTGCCCCCCCGGCTACCTCGCCAGGTGATATCCCGAGGCGTTACCGCCCAGGCCGAAGTCGAGTTCGGTCCAGGGCCCCTTCTGCCGCCTCGCCAGGTGTCCACCCGAGAGGGGTCCACCTCGGCTGAGGTCGGCTGCTCCCCCGCTCCCTCGCCAGGTGGCACCCAGAGACGGTCCCACCAAGGCCGAGGTCGAGCCGGGCCCCTTCGCTCCTTCACCAGGTGGCCCCCGGAGATGGGACCACCTCGACCGAAGCCGAGCGCCCTTCTGCCGCCTCGCCAGGTGTCCACCCAGGAGGGGTCCACCTCGGCTGAGGTCGGCTGCTCCCCCGCTCCCTCGCCAGGTGGCGCCCAGAGACGGTCCCACCGAGGCCGAGGTCGAGCCGGGCCCCTTCGCTCCTTCGCCAGGTGGGCCCCGGAGATGGGACCAGCTCGACCGAAGCCGAGCGCCCTTCTACCGCTCCGCCAGGTGTCCACCCGGGAGGGGTCCACCTCGGCCGAGGTCAGGCCGCCCGAACGGAGAAGGACCCAAAGAGCGGAGGCGCAGGTTCCGAGGTTGGCCCTCGAGCCGTACGCACCACAGACGACACCCCGTACAGATGGCGGCGGCACGCGAAACATCACTTACGTCGGCCCGACAGGTTCTGCAGTCGAGAGGCACGGTTCTGGCAAAACAAGGCCCGTCAATGGACAACGCCGGCACCTTGGAAGGGGAGCGCCCACACCGGGCCCGAGGTCTGACCAGCCGTCCTGCCGGCGCCATCCCCCTTCCTTTACCCTTTCCCCGCTGGGCTCGGCAAACGAGGCCAGAAAGCCGCCTGGCCCTCGAAACCAAAAGTGGAAAGAGAAAAGGATGGAGAGGGGACAACGAGAGCAACAAGGGGAGCCTCCCAAGAGCGGAAAACAGGCAGGCAGCGGAAGGAGATAAAAGGAAGGAAATATGAGGCGACCAGAAAAGGTGGGACGAGCAAGAAACAGAGGCTGAAGGCCCCGCTCCGAGATTGAGATCCAGGGTCCTAAGAGGGGATCGCTCGGCATGAGCTCGGCAAAGGGACCCAGCCGGGTTTCTGGTCCCTCCAGCACCTTTCTTGTTACTGAATTCTCTAAGTCTGGGACTCCTTAGGGGGCCCGTCTTGGAGAATCTGTTCCCTCTCGCCGTCTACTAACTTGATCGTCGGAGCTCCCACGCCGGGATCCCCGGCCAGGGTCTTCTGACCTTCCCTTGCAGGTTCGCTCCAGCCAGGAGGCCACAGGAGCAAGGCGGTCTGGTAGGATCGGCGGATCCGAGGCACGGGTGCGGCGGCGAGATCGGCAATAGCTACTATTTGGAACTTTTCTTGATCTTGGCTTCTTGTTTCATCTACATGTATAGGTTGGTCTAAACTTGTACCAGCAGAAGAAATACAAGGTGACGTAGATGGTTGTATATGCTGATCTGAATTTATAGCAATAAGAGAATCATTAACAAGTATAGGTGGTGGTTGATCCATTTGAGTAGTGCTTTCTGTTTTTGTTTCCATGTGTAACTCCTATATTACAAATATAAAAATATAAATAAAACACAATTATAATCTCACAATTTCACAAATATAAATAATTAAATTAAAATATTCATAAATGTAAAGATTTAATGTTATAAAGTCATGAACTAATAATAACTACATTAATAATGCTATATTCTCGATCATTCATATTCTTAAATAGCTATATTCAAGATCCCACTTAACATGCATAGAAAATTAAGATGTTATGAATTTAATAAACTATTAATTATGACCTTGTTTTGAATTTACTTTGAATAAAATAAAATAAAATAATCCTGAAATACATATATATAATTTTATTATTATATATATATTTTTTTTATTTTTTATTTTTTAGTTGTTCTCCTTAAGCACCTTAACCCGTTAAGTTAAGCATCCTAATTCCTAGGCTCCCAGCCGTGTCTGAGTCTCAGACTCCCTGTCTCCATGGCTCCACCAACTGCCTCCTTTCTAATATGACTCACTCGAGACAACCCACCGGTCACCGTCATCGATGCGATGCCCTCGTCCCTCGTCCCTCGCCCTCGTCCGCCGGTCGCCGCACAACGTTCCACCCTCCCCGCCGCCCTCCTCGCCGGTGCCCTCTCCCTCTGTCCCATACAGAGTCCTCATCTCAGTCTCTCTGACTCTCTCCGTCGACAACCCCGCCATCATCGAGGCCCTCTCCCCTCGCTCTCGTCCGCCGACCGCCGCATGACGTTCCACCCTCCCCGCCGCCCTCCTCACTGGCGCCCTCTCCCTCAGTCCCTCCCCTCCACCTGATCCTCCTCTCCCTCGTCCGCCAGCCATCGCTGCACTGCACCTTCCACCCACCCAAATGGCCAAACCCCTCCCGCGGCCCGCCCCTCCCATATATTCCTCTTCTTCCTCGCTCGTCGCCTCGTCGCCGACATCTCCCCCACCGTCCCCGGATGCGCTGCTCTGCAGCCTCTGCCCTCCCCTTCAATGCTTCTCCCCGACGGCTATCACAATCCAAAAAAAAAAATCACTCGACTTACCTGGATCACGACCGGAAGCCGCTGGCTGCCGCCGCTCGCCACCGATCCGAGAGGAGGCCGAAGAGGAAGGGGAGAGTAGGGGCCAAGGACGCCGGAGATTAATTTAATTGAAATTAATAACAAAATAACAATTAGGGTTTTGGGTAAGGGTTAAGTATTTTAAAATTTAATAACTAATAATTAATAATTAATAAAATATGTTTAATAAAGTATATATTAATTATATATATTTATTATTTAAATATTAAAATAATTCGGGTCGGGTTCGGGTCGGGTGTATATCTATCCAGTCCCGGTCCAAATCCAAAGTTAGGTTTTTGGGTTTTACCCAAACCCGGTCAAAGCGTTGACTACCCGGCCCAATCGGGTCGGGTCGGGTATCCATGAATTTGAGTTTTATTGCCATCCTTAGAGGGTAGGGGACTTGCCAGAGCAAGAGCGATCGAAGTGGAATACCACCACTAGCTCTCCCCCAACTATTGGATGCCGATGAGTTGGCCTTTCTAGAAAAGTTGGTGTGGTATGCCCTTACATCTTAATATATATATATATAGCCTTTAAACAAAGGATATTACATATTTATCTAAAAAAATTACTAATTATATGTACCCCTTATTGTATACTATTTTTTCAGTGGTATCCATCATTGGAGATTCTTGGCTAAGAGTGCTGATAAGTATTTGTTTTAAATTAAAAAAAAAACCATTACCTCTTTGCACCGAGCTTATCCAAGAAATCCTGGAGCCTATTTCCAAGAATCTTGGTGCGGAGCACAAACTAGTGGACATATAATATGTCACACCTGAGAGTAGGCATGGTTTTCCATTCAAAAAAGGAGCAAAGAATCACCAAATAGCCTTACAAACATCCAACTTGATGATAGGCTTGAAAGCAAGGAAAAAAAGAGGCCAGAAACTGAAAAAAAAAAAAAAAAAATTTTTTTTTCTTCCCCTTCTAAAAGAAATTGCACTCGAGATTTCTGTCTGTCTCTGGATGATCACCTGCATTCCAAGTAAACAGCATGCGTGGAGAGCAAGAATCCAAGATCGTGAAGAATCTTAGAAGTGCAGGCTGCGACAAAACCACAAAATAAAATGTTCATTGTTCATGATGTTCATGCCAGTAGCCAGTAGTAGTAGAAGCATAAACAACCACAAAAACCTAAGAAATTTTTTTTACTAGAATCATAAAACACACCACAGGGCCAGCAGCAGCCCATGATGATTCCCCAGATGAACACACCGCAAGATAAATTGTACGTGCCACCAGATAGACCCTATTTCATGTATTGGAGCATTACAATTTGGAGGATCCATCAAAAACACGATCCAACTAGTTTACACCTCCCAAGCCATGAAAATTTCAAGAAAACAAGTGGATTTAGAATTAAATCCGACCATATCAAAATTCTATAATAAAAATTCCACGTCAATGATTCAAGTCATTAATATGATCTACTGATAGAAAAACTAAATCAAGGCATACAAACATACTGTATACACTCAAATAAGAAATAAGAATCATAGATTATCTCCTGCCATGAAGTCAAATGAGATTTTTTGATTGAACGTTTCCAATCAATGAGTAATTGCACAACTGGTAGTGTATGCCCCCTTGATGTACTCTTGATTAGGGACTCAATTCTTTAGAAAAAAATATTCGAAAGGGAGTCTCTACCTATCTCACAATGTAAAAACTCCTTCACATTCACCGTATCTCCTATTCCCATCAAATAAGATATTTAAAAGAAACGTAGTTATCACTTAATTAGTGGATGTCTCTATTAACTGTAGTTGGTCGGAGATAAACTGAAGATAATTACTAGATAAATAAAATAGGATCATTTGAATGGGTTACAACATTCTCCCACTTGATCCGTATATTTTATTTTTAATTCATAGTCCCTAACACCAGAAAAAAAATCAAATACATGAATCATGGCAATAGTTCCTCTATAATCGAGTATTATTTTCCATGTATTACAATGCATTCAATTCCTTCACTACTAATCCATATGTGATAACATAACTTAAATGAATAAACCATCTGTTTATTCAGAGTCCAAATAAATTTATTTATTTATTTATTTCTCAAAAATTAAACAATGATGTATACACCCAAATGAGAAATAAATAAACAACTGAAATAAGAGTTTCATTACACAAATAGTTGATCATACAACTTGTTGCCGATCTTACCGCTGTAGCCTATAGCTTATGAGCTGGCGCCGGACCTTGAACTCCTTCACCTCGGGATCTTCAAGTCTCCGGTCCTACAAAATAAGGTCAGAGACCCAGGTCGGGAGTTTCGGTGGGGGCACTCCGAAGGTCAAGTTAGAGAATGGCAAGATGGAACAGGTCAACTAAGACGGGTCTCCGATGGATTCCCGTGCTTAGAGGAGGTTTTGATGAAAGAAGTATGGGAAAGAGAGGGGTTGACGCCCAGCTTCCAGCGTTGGACCCGCCAGACTTGCGTCTGGGAACTTCCGAGAGTCCCAGAATCGTTATCCCTCGATGTCCTTCCCTCTCCGTGGCTTACCTTTCCGTCCGCTTTCCCCCGTCCCCTTTATACCACCGGACCACCTTCAGCTTTTGTTTCCTCCCCCGGAGACCCTCGGAGGTCCCCGGCTCCTCTCCCCCCCTCCACTCTTCTTCGAGTTGGGGAGTTAAGCGGCGAGCTCGCCTCGTCTGCCATGCTGTCATGAAAGGGGGAACCTGGAGGGATCTCGAGCCAAGTGCGGGAGCCCTCATCTCGGGGCATTGACTGTGGATTTCATGAGTTCCAGGTTCCTGACTGCCAGGATTCAATACCTCGATCGCGGGGCCCTCCTTAACTGATGTAAACGAGGTTCCGCGTACCGTTGCAGGCCGTACTGGGTACCCTATATGGGGCACGCCGCATGCCGACTCTAGCAGCGACCTCGTGGCCCGTGCCTTTGACCCCCGGAGGCTTTGCAGAGCAGGGCTGACTTTGGCCAAGGTGGACCCATCAGGGGGCGCCACCTAGCAGTGGAGCAGGAGCGCCTGGCCCGACCTCGGCTGAGGTGGACCCGTCTTGGGATGCCACCTGGCGAGGGAGCAAAGGCCGCCAGCTTCGGCCGAGGTGGACCCCTCCTGGGTGGACACCTGGCGAAGTGGTAGAGGAGGGCTCAACCTCGGCCGAGGTGGACCCATCTTGGGATGCCACCTGGCGAAGGAGCAGGAGCGCCTGGCTCGACCTCGGCTGAGGTAAGCCCGTCTTGGGGCTTCACCTGGCGAGGGAGCAGAGGCTCCAGCTTCAACCAAGGTGGACCCCTCCTGGGCAGACACCTGGCGAAGTGGTAGAGGAGGGCTCGACTTCGGTCGAGGTGGACCCATCTTAGGGTGCCACCTAGCGAAGAAGCAGGAGCGCCTGGCTCAACCTCGACTGAGGTGGGCCCGTCTTGGGGTGCCACCTGGTGAGGGAGCAGAGGTTGCCAGCTTCAGCCGAGGTGGACCCCTCCTGGGCGGACACCTGGCGAAGTGGCAGAGGAGGGCTCGACTTCGACCAAGGTGGACCCATCTTGGGTTGCCACCTGGCGAAGGAGCAGGAGCGCCAGGCTCGACCTCAGCGGAGGTGGACCCGTCTCGGGGCACCACCTAGCGAGGGAGCAGAGGCCGCCAGCTTCGGCCAAGGTGGATCCCTCCTGGGTGGACACCTGGCGAAGCGGCAGAGGAAGGCTCGACTTCGGCCGAGGTGGACCTGTCTTGGGGTGCCACCTGGGGAAGGAATAGGAGCGCCTGGCCGAGGTGGACCCGTCTTGGGGTGCCGCCTAGTGAGGGAGCAGAGGCCGCCAACTTCAGCCGAGGTAGACCCCTCCTGGGCGGACACCTGGCGAAGTGGTAGAGGAGGGCTCGACTTCGACCGAGGTGGACCCATCTTGGGGTGCCACCTGGCGAAGGAGTAGGAGCGCCTGGCTCGACCTCGATTGAGGTGGACCCATCTTGGGGCGCCACCTGGCGAGGGAGCAGAGGCTGCCAGCTTCAGCCAAGGTGAACCCCTCCTGGGCAGACACCTAGCGAAGTGGCAGAGGAGGGCTCGACTTTGGCCGAGGTAGACCCATCTTGGAGTGCCACCTGGCGAAGGAGCAGAAGCGGCTGGCTCGACCTCAATTGAGGTGGGCCCATCTTGGGGCGCCACCTAGCGAGGGAGCAGAGGCTGCTAGCTTCAGCCGAGGTGGACCCCTCCTGGGCGGACACCTGGCGAAGTGGCAGAGAATGGCTCGACTTCGGCCAAGGTGGACCCATCTTGGAGTGCCACCTGGCGAAGGAGCAAGAGCGCCAGGCTCGACCTCGGTGGAGGTGGACCCATCTCGGGGCGCCACCTGGCGAGGGAGCAAAGGCCGTCAGCTTCGGCTGAGGTGGACCCCTCATGGGCGGACACCTGGCGAAGTGACAGAGGAGGGCTCGACTTCGGCCAAGGTGGACCCATCTTGGGGTGCCACCTGGCGAAGGAGCAGGAGGGCCTGGCTCGACCTCGACTGAGGTGGACCCATCTCGGGGCACCATCTAGCGAGGGAGCAGAGGCTGCCAGCTTCAACCGAGGTGGACCCCTCTTGGACGGACACTTGGCGAAGTGGCAGAGGAGGGCTCGACTTCGATCGAGGTGGACCCATCTTGGGGTGCACCTGGCGAAGGAGCAGGAGCGCCTGGCTCGATCTCGGCCGAGGTGGACCCATCTTGGGGCGCCACCTGGCGAGAGAGCAGAGATTGCCAGCTTCAGCCGAGGTGGACCCCTCCGGGCGGACACCTGGTGAAGTGGCAGAGGAGGACTCGACTTCGGCCGAGGTGGACCCATCTTGGGGTGCCACTTGGCGAAGGAGCAGGAGCGCCTGGCTCGACCTCGGCTGAGGTGGGCTCATCTTGGGGCGCCACTTGGCGAGGGAGCAGAGGCCGCCAGCTTCGGCCAAGGTGGACCCCTCCTAGGCGGACACCTGGCGAAGTGGCAGAGGAGGGCTCGACTTCAGTCGAGGTGGACCCATCTTGGGATGCCACTTGGCAAAAGAGCAGGAGAGCCTGGCTCGACCTCGGTCGAGGTGGGCCCGTCTTGGGATGCCACCTGGCGAGGGAGCAGAGGCTGCCAGATTCGGTCGAGATGGACCCCTCCTGGGCGGACACCTGGCGAAGTGGCAAAGGAGGGCTCGACTTCGACCGAGGTGGACCCATCTTGGGGTGCCACCTAGCGAATGAGCAGGAGCGCCTGGCTCAACCTCGATTGAGGTGGACCCGTATCGGGGCGCCACCTGGCAAGGGAGTAGGGGCTGCCAACTTCGGCCGAGGTGGACCCCTCCTGGGTGGACACCTAGCGAAGTGGCAGAGGAGGGCTCGACTTTGGCCGAGGTAGACCTATCTTGGGATGCCACCTGGCGAAGGAGCAGGAGCGTCTGGCTCGACCTCGGCTAATGTGGACCCATCTTGGGGCACCACCTGGCGAGGGAGAAGAGGTTGCCAGCTTCAGCCGAGGTGGACCCCTCCTGGGCGGACACCTGGCGAGGTGGCATAGAAGGGCTCGGCTTCGGCCGAGGTGGACTTATCTTGGGGTTTCACCTGGGGAAGGAGCAGGAGCGCCTGGCTTGACCTCGACTGAGGTGGACCCATCTTGGGGTGCTGCCTGGCGAGGGAGCAGAGGCCGCCAGCTTCAGCCGAGGTGGACCCCTCCTGGGCAGACACCTGGTGAAGTGGCAGAGGAAGGCTCGACTTCGACCGAGATGGACCCATCTTGGGGTGCCACCTGGTGAAGGAGCAGGAGTGCCAGGCTCGACCTCGACGAAGGTGGACCCGTCTCGAGGTGCCACCTGGCGAGGAAGCAGAGGCTGCCAGCTTCGACTGAGGTGGACCCCTCCTGGATGGACACCTGGCGAAGTGGCAGAGGAGGGCTCGACTTCGGTTGAGGTGGACCCATCTTGGGGTGCCACCTGGCGAAGGAGCAGGAGCGCCTCACCTCGGAAAAAATTTTGAAAGAAAAATCCACGTGGCACCGACGACATCCAGCTGGATCTGACACGCACTCCACATTAGCGATGTTGCCATATCACAACTGAATTACATCATAGGACCAATTCCTATTTGCATTACATGATCCTTAAAATTCTTAATTGACATGCCTTTAGTTAAAGGATCAGCTATCATCAATTCAGTACTAACATGTTCTATATTTAATTTGTTTTCTTTAACACATTCCCTTATAGCTAAATACTTAATGTCGATGTGTTTACTTCAACTACCACTCTTGTGGTTTTTTAGCTAAAAATACAGCAGCTGAATTGTCACAATACAATTTAAGTGACCTAGCAATGGAATCAACAATTCTAAGCCCTGAGATGAAACTCTTTAACCATACACCGTGCGATGTAGCCTCAAAACAAGCAACAAACTTTGCTTCCATAGTAGAGGTAGCAGTCAAAGTCTGCTTTGCACTCCTCCACGATATGGCTCCACCGGCCAACATAAATATAAATCTTGATGTTGACTTTCGAGAATCAGCACAGCCAGTAAAATCCGAATCGGAGTAATCTTCTACCTCCAAGTAATCAGTTCGTCTATACATAAGCATGTAATCCTTGGTTCCTTGAAGATACCTCATGACCTTTTTAGCAGCTCTCCAGTGGTCCAAACTTGGATTACTCTGATATCTTCCCAACATTCTCACTGCAATGCTATGTCAGGTCTTGTACAAACCTGAATATACATTAGACTTCCAACAGCTGAAGCATATGGAATGTTACATATTTGTTCCCGTTCAAGCTCATTTTTCGGGCACTGGTTCAAACCAAACTTGTCACCCTTCACAATAGGTGTTGTATTCGATGAACAATCTTTCATCTGAAATCTCTCTAAAACTTTATTGATATAAGTTCCTTAAGACAATCCCAAAATGCCTTGAGATCTATCCCTATGGATCTTAATGCCAATGACATAAGATGCCTCACTCGTATCCTTTATATCAAAGTTTTTAGAGAGGAATTGTTTCACCTCATATAGCAACCCTTTATCATTCGTTGCAAGTAGAATATCATCCACATATAAGACAAGAAAACAAATCTTGCTCCCACTAACTTTCTGGTATATACATTGATCCATAATATTCTCTACAAAATCAAAAGAAGAGATCACATCATGAAATTTTAAATACCACTGATGAGAGGCTTGTTTCAATCCATATATGGATTTCTTAAGCTTGCAAACCAAATGTTCACCTTCACTAGAGGAGAATCCTTCAGGTTGTTTCATATAAACCTCTTCCTCTAGATCTCTATTAAGGAACGCAGTTTTCACATCCATTTGATGCAATTCCAATTCAAAATGTGCTACTAATGCCATTATCACACGTAAGGAATCTTTCTTGGATACAGGAGAAAAAGACTCCATGTAGTCAATTCCTTTTTTTTGAGTAAATCTTTTAGCAACAAGTCTTGCCTTATATCTTTCAATGTTTCCAAATGAGTCATTCTTGGTTTTAAAGACCCATTTATAGCCAATAGCACATGCACCATTAGGCAACTTGACAAGATCCCAGACTTTGTTAGTTGCCATAGAATTCATCTCATCTTTCATGGCATCATACCACAATATGGATTCCTTGCAACTCATGGCTTGTGAAAACGTTTTAGGATCTTTTGCAACTCCAATATTATAGTCAGATTCCTGTAGATACATAATATAATCACTAGGAATAGCTGATTTCTTTACTCTAGTTGATCTTCTTAATGTTGTGTCAATAACCTCCTAAGGAGTATCTTGCACAATTAGTTGTTCAACAGTTTCTGGTAATTGTTGAACAATAGGACCTTCTAGATCATTATCAGTAGCTTGTGGAACCTCAATGGCTGGTTGTCGAGCACCTATTTGAACTTGAGGGGTGCTATGAATGACAACCGATCTCTCAATTGAAGTGGAAGCTGGAGTATCTAAATATTCTTTCTCAGAAGAAGCCAATTGCTGAGATTGATCACTCCCACTGATCAAGTCATTTTCAAGAAATTTTGCATTTCTTGATTCCACAATCCTAGTGCTGTGAGATGGACAATAAAATTTATAACCCTTGGACCTTTCAGCATATCCAATAAAATACCCACTTATAGTCTTTGGGTCTAGTTTTCTTTCTTGTGGATTATAGACTCTCACTTCAGACGGGCATCTCCAAACACGTATATATCATAAACTCGGTTTCCAACCTTTAAATAACTCAAATGGCGTTTTAAAAACAGTCTTGGTTGGAACTCGGTTTAATATATATGTGGCCATTTTGAGAGCTTCAGTCCATAAGAATTTTGGAAGCTTAGAGCTGCTAAGCATACTCCGCACCATATCCAATAGTGTTCGATTTTTTCTTTCAGCTACACCATTTTGGTCCGGTGACCCTAGCATGGTGTACTGTGCAATAATTTCATTTTCTTCAAGAAATCGAGCAAACAGATCAGGTGCTTGTCCATCCTCAATGTATCTACCATAATATTTTCCACCTCTATCTGATCTCACGATCTTAATTTGCTTACTGCATTGTTTCTCTACTTCCGCCTTAAAAACCTTAAAGGCATCTAATGCTTCGTTTCTTATTATGAAGCAAGTAGAGATACATATATTGTGAATAGTCATCAATAAATGAGATGAAGTATCTCTGACCATACGAGTCCATATATGGACTGCAGATATCCATATGTATGATCTCCAATATTTTCAAACTCCTTTTGGCACCTTTCTTAGACTTATTGGTCTGCTTTCCCTTTATGCAGTCAATACAAGTGCTAAAATCAGTAAAATCAAGAGTATTAAGTACTCCATCATTTACTAAACTTTTGATTCTCTCAATGGAGATATGACCTAATCTCCGATGCCACAAAATATAAGAAGTCTCATTCACAATACATCTTTTAATACCTGCATTAGTTTGAGTGTGCATTATATTATAAGGGGCATTGTTTTGCAAATTGATTTGAAAAAGATTATCAAATAATATACTGTTGACCCCTGGAATGATTTTGATGATCACAAAATATTGGAGCATGTATTTGATAATAACTCTTCTCAAATTGTTTAAGAAGTTTTGCAGGAATTGGTTACCTTTGTTTAAAATGGTTTTCAAATTTACTTAAGGGTAATTCAATTGAGTTTGTAAAAGCCCTAACTTATGAATGCTGTAATCATATAAAATAGGCTTAAAATTATGAAAATTTGATAGAATATGTAGATGAGTTTCTAGTTGATTCAATGTTGAAGATTTTTGGAGAAGCTTGAAGCAATTTTTAAAGACTTGCAAGAGCTAACTCATGGTGGCATGGCATGGAGAAAGTTTCAAAGTCTCAGAACTAAGAGCTGACTCCCAGTCCAAGAGTCGACTCTTCCAGAAATATAGTTTTTGAAGTTCTGAGAACTAGAGCCGACTCTAGGTATGCATGTTTTTGACTTGACTGAAAGCTAGAAGGTAAGAGCCGACTCCAGCCTGAAGAGCCGGCTCCTACAGAAGTTTGTTTTTGGCTTGTTTGAGACTTCGAGCCGACTCCTGGAGCTCGAGCCGGCTCGTGGAGCTGTTTTCTGCACTCTAACGGTTAGTTTCTAAAATTGAAATTTGAACCCTAATTCATCTCCAACGGCCATTTCACGAATTCTAAGGCCCTACAACGGCCAACGGCCATTTCACGAATTCCAAGGCCCTATAACAGCCATATCTCATGGAAAATTATAAAGGGGATTATTTTTGAAGGATTAAAAGAGGGATTGAGATTTATTGCTGAATTTTCTTGAGAAATCAAAGAGCTTTCAAGTCACTCAACTACCGACCTCAAAGAGCATTCAAGTTGGATTCAAAGCTTCACCAACTCTACTCCATCATTGAATCCACTCATTAAAGAAGGGAAGAAGTAGCATTGAAGAGCACTCAAGGCTTGACTTCATCTTGATCTACATCGGCAACACCAAAACAAACTTGCTTTGTTGTAGTTGCTTGATTATATTATCTTTATCTTTGTTTACTCTCTAAGAACAGTAAGGGGCTGTGTCTTAAGAGAGAGTTAAAGGTTTTTAGGTGAACCTTGTAAAACCTAAGTTTGGGTTCTTGGTTTTTCCGGTTTAAAACCAAGTGCTTGGGTTTTCTTTGGTGATCCCGTGTAAAACCAAAGGGAGTTAGGGTTTCTTTGGTGATCCTGGTAAAACCAAAGTGTATAGGTTTGGATTGTAAGCCTAGTAAAACAATCCGACTGTATTTCGATTGGGGGATGAAAATCCCAAGTGATCTTTGGGTAGTGGATGTAGGAGCTGGTTGCTCCGAACCACTCTATTTCTTGGTGTTTGTGATTGTGCTTTCATTGCTTTATTGCTTCAATTTATTTACTTCTGCTTTGCACACTTCACTTCTATACTAAAGGAATTTCAAAGTGCACATACTTGTAAAAGTTTTTTAATCCCAATTCACCCCCTTCTTGGAAAGCCACCTGGGCAACATATACTATTCCCAATAAGTTTGGATTTATAAAATAAATCAACAGAGATTTCAGAAAAATTAAAGAAATATCCTAATAGTGCAAGTCTTGATACAGAAATTAAATTTATTGAACAACTTGGTATATAAAAAGTCTTCTCCAAATCTAAAACAAAGCCAGAATCTAAAGTAAGTCTGTACATCCCAATTGCTTCCACATGTGAACTGATCTTGTCTCCTGAATAGATACTTTGTGCACTTCCCATCAGTTTCCTTTGATTTAAAAAACCCTGCAAGGTATTTGAAACATGGATTGAAGAACCATAATCAATCCACCATGTGTTATGACAAACAACCATATTGGATTCATAACATACAAATGATGTTAGAGTACCTTTCTTGTCAAGCCAAGTCTTGAATTTAAGACAATCCTTCTTGAAATGTCCTTTCTTTTTGCAAAAGAAGCACTTAGGTTCCTTCTTGTCTTCCTTATGGATAGGTACTTTACCCTTTCCTTTGTGTCTGGCTTGAGCAGCTTTATATTTTTCTTGAGTAGCAAAATATGCATTTTCTCTCATTTCCATAGTCAGCCTACCTTCCTCTTGAACACACATGATCAGAATTTTATTAATAGACCATTTATCTTTATGTGTGTTGTAGGATATTTTGAAAGGACTATACTGTTATGGGAGTGAATTCAGGATAAAATGCACCAAGAAAGACTCTAACATCTCAACCTCTAGAGATTTTAACAATCTCCCTTATTTTCATGATGTGCTCACGCACACCTTTAACAGTAGTGAGCTTCATTGATGATAATTTTGCTATTAGGGTGCTAGGTAGTGCTTTATCTGAAGACTCGAACTGTGCATCAATAGCCTTCAGCAGTTCATTGACAATTTTGCATTTTGGAATTGAACCACGTATACTAGCAGAAATCTTAGTCCGTATGAACATCATACTGAGACGATTAGATCACTCCCATTGTTCATACGCAGCAATTTGAGCCCGAGTAATAGTAGGAGTTACTGCAGGTGGTTTATCCTTCCTAATGGCATAGTCAATATCCATGCACCCTAACTTAGAAGAATTCTCTCTTTCCACATTTTATAATTGTCACCACTTAAATCGGGAATTTCACATTTGATATCATAAATATTCACAGGTAAAATAGCTGCATAAATAAAATAAACAATCATACTTATATAACTAAAATTGAGGCATATAACTTGATGTCATGTTTTACCAATGTAAACATGCAATAACATGAATCAATAACATATAATAACTACATGTGGGCTAAATTATTATACTTAAATAGATTCATTAACTCAATGAAGTGACTAACAAATTATATTCTTTTTCTCAATTCCCATGGATAAACTAAGAAAATAATTTGTTATCGCATCCTAATTAATTATATAAATACAATAAAAATTCCTGTGGGATAAGATTTATTGTATTAAATATAATTAATTATAATTAATGTCATTTAACCTTATGTGATCTTTGCAATATAATTTTAATTAATTAAAAATGCTGTGGCTAGTCTTCAATTAATTAAATTTAAATTGATCACATGACATTTATTCTTTATTATATATATGACATTGAGAAAATTTAAATGTGTCTCAAACTAAGTAGTAATGGTTTTCATTGAAACTAACTCCAAGTTAATTGTAGTTATTTATAAAAGGTAGTCAAGCCAAAACTAAGTGACATGCAATGTATTGAATGGCATATATCAAATTTAATATCTTGTACGAAAGAATTAGATGTTAAAGAAAGCTGCTAAATTTATAATAACAAAATTATCATCAAATAAATTTTTACATAAATCTATAAATAATTTCAAGTACAATAAATTACAGCCAGACATATCAGAAGTTTTTTAATTTCAACCTTGCAGCAAAGAAGATGCACCCACAGACATCAGCAGACAAAAGGACGGAAATCCCATCGCACAATGCACGCACAACATGGCCCAATGGAAATGCACGGTGCACACCTTAGTGGATTTCCTACACTGGCCAGGGGTACAGAGAATTTCTCTAGACTTCATACATGTACAGAACATATGATGATAGAGAGGGAAAAATTTTCTTGAATTGGCAAATCATGATGAATGTCTCAAAGTGCATCCAAAAAAAAAAAAGAAAAAAATTAACCCCCGGTACCCTGGGTGGTTATAAAATGCATCCATAGATATCTATTTATTTACCGAGATATAATTTGGCTAATGGTCTAAGATGGGTATGGATTTAAATCCCACGGTATTTCATGTTTTGATAAATATGAAACTGGTAAACATGAAATGGACACCGAATTTTTTTTTTTTTTTTTTTAATATCCTCTGCCTCTCGTCCCGACGTCTCTGTCACCCAACGGTGAGAAGAAAAATTGACGGAATAGGATATCTCTGGGTCCAAAAATAAAATATATATTTTAGATAAGCAAATAGAATCCAAAATATTTCTCTGCCCTTCATCCAACGGTGAGAAACATAGAATCCATTGCCCCTCACATGAAATGGTGAGAAGAAACCGACGAAGGATTCAATCCTTTGGATGTCGCATCTCTGCTGTAGATGGCCCAGAGACATTCATCAAAGGATCAAAGGAACATCAGTTTCTTTGAACAGATCCAGATTTCAGGTTAGGAAATATTACCCACTATGATATCAACTAACAGAAAAACTAAATCAAGGCATACAAACATACTCTATACACTCAAATGAGAAATAAGGATCATAGATTACCTCCTGCCATGAAGTCCGAATGAGATTTCTTGATTGAGCGCTTCCAATCAATGAGCAATCGCACAACTAATGGTGTATGCCTTCTTGATGTGCTCTTGATTAGGGACTCAATTCTTTAGAAAAAAATATTCGAGAGGGAGTCTCTACCTATCTCACAATGTAAAAACTCTTTCACATTCACCTTATCTCCTATTCCCATCAAATAAGATATTTAAAAGAAACGTAGTTATCACTTAGTTAGTGGATAGTCTCTATTAACTGAAATTAGTTGGAGATAAACTGAAAATAGTTACCAGATAAAATAAAATAGGATGGGTTACAACATTTACTACATTAAAACTATTTATATATCAAAAATTATATAATTTAAAAATTTTTAGTTTATACATCAGATATTCAAATTTAGATAATCTAAATAAAATTAAATTAGATATATATTTTTGATCACTTGAATTATCTTTTTTAACTTTTTGTTTATAAGCATGGTTTAATATTGTCAACGCCGTGTACTTTGAAAGTGAACTATATTAATGATTTAGATTATTGAATATGATTTACTATATTAAAATTATTTATATATCAAAAATTATATAATTTAAAAATTTTTAATCTATACAACAGATAGTTAAAATTTAAACAATCTAAATAAAATTAAATTAGATATATTTTTTGATTATTTAAATTTTTTTTTTTTTAACCTTTTGCATATGCGTATTGTTTAATCTTGTCAAAGCCATGTACATTGAAAGTGAACCAATTTTCAGTAAAGATTATTATTGAATATATTTTTATGTTGCTTAAAATCTCCATTATATGCATATGATGCAATCTCCGGGAGCAAGTTGGCTAACCATGAGACTGATTTCTAACAGGCAAGTGCACTCTATTATGATAATATTAATTTATCTATCTATGGAACAAGTCTTGAGAGAAAGAAATATTGGATGTGCAAAATTAAAGATAAGGAATGCAATAAAATAAAACTTTCTCTTTCACGATGATCAGGAACCTCTACGTTACCAATATCTTATATTTAATGCAGCCATTCAACATTGACGTAGGCAGATGGAGTTTGGATTTTTGGCATGGAAAAAATTTATTTATTTTTTTCGCATGAATCCATCATTAGATCATGCAATCATCGTTTTGAGATTCATGCCGATGGAGGGATAGAGAAATTTTGTGCTTTGAGATCTATGATGGGCATGATCCGGCAATCAGCATGATAAAAAATCATCAATCATTCTTTTATTTGCATGAGTGATACAATCCGAACCCTAACCCAAGTAGGTTGGCTTAAACCTGCATCGACTTGGCAAGAATATGTTTTTTTATAGAAAAAATCAAATATACTTAATTTAGTCTAAAATTGTAGGGCCAAAGTCGGTTCGGATCATACTCGGAATCCACCTGGTCCACTTGGATCGAAGTAAAATGGACAATTGCTATGTGTAACTGGCGATTTCCCAAAGGAAATGCCAATTGTGTTTTCCAAACGCATACACATTGACACGAGGACTTGGTGGTTCATTATGGAGATGGAACTTTGGCTCAGGCTGGCTTAATGAGCTTCGAGTCGGCTCTAAATTGGATCGAACTTTAAGTTAGGCTCAAGTAGATCGGATTGGGTTAGGCCTAATTATAGAGCTATTCAATTTTCGAGCTGGGCTCGGATATCCCTTTGATTCGGCCCAGTCCATCAGCCCGAGAGAATTTACAATATTTAGTTTTTAATGGTTCACTGGTTCAGTAAAATCCCGACAGTCCATCTCTCTAGTTTTCTCAATCTCTTCTCATCTTTGGTTCCTGTGATTTTGCCATCTACACCATTGCCATTCTAATTACCAGTGGAAGAAGATGAAGCAGATAACAATGTTGAGGACGTGGAGAAACTCTCGAAATGATAAAAGAATAATTAATCTCTCCCCTTCAATCCATTGCCACCTCTGAGTCTAACTTTGATCTCGCTATCCTCGTTGAGATTCATCACCTCGTTGACCTCGATTCCATCCAACAAAAACTCTTCGTCCACGATCTCAGATGGAAAACCACTTTTGACGACCTTCGCATCGCATTTACCCACTACAATGTGATGAGGATTGCCGTGTCCTCGTTGACAAGGCCACTTGTCACTCCAAAAACCACTAATTCCTTTATTTTTGCCATCGCTGCTCTGCTCGTTGTGCCCTTTGTGAACCCTAAAAATTCATTGTCATTGACAGCTTACTGGCCAAAAAATAAAATAAACTTTGGGCCGGTCTAATTAAGCTCGGGCTTAAATTTATTAAAAGAATTTGGGTCTAAGCCTAGCTCAAAAAATAATTTCAGATTGAACTCACGTGGAGGGTATGGCCTGACCTAGTCCCAGTCCTATTAGAAGTCATCGGGAACGCTAATGCCAATTTTATCCCCAGCGGTCCAGTACAAATCGATCGGGTACATGATGACTGGTGGGTGCCCTGCAGATAGGATTGAAAATGGATCGATCCAAAAGTTCATTGTTTGAAATTAGACTGGACTAGCTCAATAAATTTCGAGCCGATCTAAAATTGATTCAAACTATAAATAAAATTTTAAATATATTTGATTAGTTTTAGGACTTTAAAATAGAGCTTATTTAATTTTTCGAAAGAGATTCCATCGAACCAAAACTTTTTTAAATATAATCTTTCTGAGCCGAGCCATTTTTAGCCCTACCTGTAGGTGGAGGGAATAGACTTCCGAAGACCTTCTCGGCTGCTCTTCAGGGGAAGACGACGAGAACCTGGGGAGAGCTAGGGTTTCTAGTCTTGGCCTCACATCACGAAATCTAGCGCTCCGTCCGGCGCCAGAGGGCCTCCCCAGCAACGGAGTCCAGAATTCCGGTGAGATTATCTTAGCCCAGCATAATTCTCGTTTCTTTTCATGCGAAGTTCTGATCCTTCTGGTGAATAAATGTTTGATTGGTAGGTAATTGTCAAAATCTTGGATCTGGGATCCTTAAAGTTCTATTTTTTGAAGATATGTGGCAGGAAATTAGCGGAAATTTCTGCTACGTTTTCCCAATTCTCGTAGCCGCCGTTGTTATTCGCGTGGCATATGTCTTGTATTGGACTGGAAGGCCCCTCAGAGCCTCTGCATCGAAGAGGGTTGGAACTCTCATTGTTCTCGGGTCTGGTATGCTGAATTTTCAAAAGATATTGTGGATTTGATTGTTGTTTATGGATTTCTTTCATCGTTAGGATGCCAAATTCGGAGATTTATATTGTTTCTATTAAAAAAAATTATTACTATTATTTGTATTGATAGGTTTGATAAATCTATGTATCCTAAAATTTTTAAACTTCATGTTTTATATACTTTTATTGAAAATTTTGGTTAGATATGTAGTGGATATGTGAGAAGGCGGCAAGGAATTATCCTGAAATTCATGTTTATATATAAATGCATTCGTTTATCTGGTAATTTCTTTAATGGTAATGTAGGAGGTCACACGGCGGAAATGCTTAGCATTTTGAATGTGCTTCAGAAGGACAGATTTGTGCCAAGATACTATGTTGCCGCTGCAACTGATAACATGAGCCTTCAAAAAGCTCGGGTTTTAGAGGAGTCGTTGGTCCAGCAGGGGGAGGTACAGTTTTCATGGCAGTTCTTCAGAATTTTTCTCCCTGAAAACCTGTATCTAAGTATTTCAGTATTCTTTGAGGGATCCATTCTCTTCTCTCTTTTTTTTTTTTTTTTTTTTCACATGAAAAGGTTGGGATTGCACAGACTAGTTTTACCATCCAGAGGATTGTTGAAACTTAGTTGTGTTTTCAAATACTATAAAACGACATTATGTTGTTTTCCCTCTATTTTTAGATGCATTTGTATGATGGGTGCTGGTTTATAACTTTATATTAAAATCATGGGATTAATTAACTAAGTTTTTTGAATTCTTTTCTTTTGTTCTAACTGCAAGGGACACTCTGAAATCCTTAATAATCGTATGGTTCTGTTTTGTTGCCTAACAACTAGATTCAACTATTGTTTAGTCCATATTCTGGCCTCTGTATTTTATTTCATATAATTAGCAGAATGTATAGACTGTAGCCACAGGGGGTCTTATAACACGGAAGAAGAGACTGTAATCAACAGATTGTATTTTACAAAACTAAATAGAGACAGGTATGCCATTATAGCATGAATTTAACTTTTGTTAGAAATGCAGAACTTATTGTGAAGAAGGGAAAAAAACCCTTTCATCTTCTTTGTGCAGGAGCTGCAGAATGCATTTTCATCTATTGCATGATATAGGGTTGGATGTCAATGTGCTAACTGTTTATGATTAAACCTTTCCTGCATGTTTATCTACTTGACCATATAGGTTTCTTCTGAATTCAATATTTGCATCTTGCCTCTGCCACGTAAATTACCTTAGCTTAAAAAAATACAATAACTGATGCAAAAGCACTTGAGTAAAACTCAAACATTTATACAAAATGTGGTAAATGGCTTGCTGAAAAACTTAATATCCATTATTGTTCATGTAGTGAAGATTACTTATATCCGGTGATATGATACCACACATGTAGGTACTGGAGCACATGTAATAATGCTCTTCTAGTCATTATTTAAGTATATGATTCCATTTCTTCTAGTTCGATCCAAACAATCTTTCCTATTACCTTATTGAATAGCTGAATTTGCAAATGATTGATGTTGCAGGATGGTGGAAGAGATATGTTAGAGGCTGCTCAGTTCATGCAGGTTTATCGAAGCCGTGAAGTGGGTCAGTCTTATTTTACCTCCATTGGAACAACTTTGATTGCAATGGTGCATGCATTGTGGTTAACATTACGAATTAGACCTCACGTGGTATGATTATTATATGACCCTCATTTCATCAATTAATTATTGTATCTGGAACCAGAAGACCACTTATCATTTTTATCCAGATTATCTGTAATGGTCCTGGGACCTGCATTCCACTCTGTGTTTCTGCATACCTTTTAAAGGTTAGTACTACTTCAGTCATGCTTAATCATTGAAGGCTATGCTTGTTGTTCCCAAACAAAAGATTATTTTGCTGGTATAAAATCCCTTATAACATTTGGACCTATATTTTCCAAAAAATCATTTGATTTTTTGTTTTCTTCTTTTCTTGAACTACCTGATGAATTTCTTTTACTGGACAATGACTTCCTTCTACATGTTGCTGACAGCTGCAAATCAGAATGTTTGGTTTACCTTAGGTTATATTATATATTTGTGATCCTTATTGCTATTCTACAAATGAATACACTCAAAATGATTCTGGTTTATAGTATGATTATACATAGCATCAGTATTCAGTACCAAGTATGCTTAGCTTATGCTGCTGCAGGTACTTGGCCTTAGATGGTCAATGATCTTTTATGTAGAGAGCATTGCAAGAGTTAGGAAGCTCTCCTTAAGTGGCTTGTTGCTCTACAAGTTGCGCCTAACTGATCAATTTGTCGTACAATGGCCCCAGTTGCAAAAGAAGTATCCCAGAGCACACTATGGTGGTCGTCTAATGTAAATCTTTGCCTATTGCTGACCCTGGTATTTCTTTCAACTCCATCTTGAGTTTACCGACCTTCTTGAGAACCTTTAAAATACACTTCCAATTCAACTGTAAATAATTATAATATCTAATTGGTTTTTTGTTTGCATGGTTTCTGGACCACTGCATTTGTTCTGGCACATTGGTCAAGCAACTGAAGATCCTCGATGAGATCCACACCTCCAGCTAAAGTAACCTGGGCTTCTCCATAAATTGATGAGCAATAATTTCCGATGAGCCTTCATAAACAAAAGCACCAATAACTGTCTAACAGGCATGGTCGATGGTACGGCCCCAAGCCTAGACTTTTTAAGACTTATGATTTTGATAGAGGTAGAATTTTTGATCTAGCCACTTGGAGAGTGGAGTCCTGTGTCATTTAAAAGCAAGATATTTCCCATGGTATCGTGTATTATTTTATTGGGCCACTGCAACCCACTTATATGCTGTTGCTATCACCGACCCACTCATCTGATAGTACTATTATGAATTGAACTTGCCATGATAGTGCATTGACTATGAAACTTTTTAATCTTTTTCAAAGTGAATGCTTGCTTTCATGATTAGCATGGTGCTATTTTTCCGCATTCACATCAAGCACAAAGCTTCTTTTCCCACGTGTTTCTGATGACTTCCAGATTGAAATTGGGATTGTTGTGATCATGGTTCATCTACGTTTGCAGATCTTTGACCATATCTAAGTGATCATTGGTAGAATCATGCGACAAATCATATCCATCTGATCTTTAGCCCTTATCCATCAGCATCTTTTCGTCTCCTTTGACTTGAATCATTGATTACTTTCCTAGGCATGAAGACAGCCATGATCCACCCAAACCTAGCTGCCAGAATCTGTTCCAAATAAATGGGGACATGGAAGGCACCATTCATCACCAATCACAATGAGAGCTTTTGGTGGAAGATGGAGTACGTGACAAAATCTCATTTGTCTTGTCCTCCACTGCGATACCTCTTTCTAAATGCACACTTCAATCCTGCATTTCCTACAAATATAATGGATCTTTTTATTATATCAAGTAGTTGATTTGCAATGGAAAAGTCAAGTGATCAAAAAATATGAAATGTCTCGAGAAATGATTATCTTAAGATTTTATGCTAATCATGATTTTACAGTTTATAACTTGTACTGGTATTATCATGATATGTAAATTATGAACTATTCTGGCTTTTGTAGTCAATCACTCACAAGTTTGTTTTGCAAATTTGGAAATTAATTCCAGGAAAAAGAAGGATATTTTGAAATCTCTTCTTTATACAGGAAACATGTGATTTGTTACCATGGTCCATGGCTTGATGTAAATGTCATGGGGATTATTGGATTATCTTATGACCACATAGACCATGCAAGTCTAGCACACCTTTAAAATTTTCTCCTCATTCTTGTCACACCTAATTTCGATTTGGTATCAGGGTTGGATCCTATGCAAACCTTGGGGGGTTCCCTGAATTTTTTTGTTTGTTTCCTTCTTATAGGATTATATTCCAATGTTATCAATTTGTGGATGGATATTACCAAAAAAAATTAAAGAAATGTGGATATGCTATGTGGTGAAATATTATATACGATGACATCAAAAATAATTTTAGCACCCACATGTACATGCATGCAAGTGCAGTGCGGGGGGAGAGGTGAGTTGGAGATTTTTGATGCCCTGTTGTTAGAAAATAACTTAACCTAGATCACATTCTTAGATGTCATCAGCATGGTGCAATGAGTTTTGGTTGAATAAAGAACCAATACTCAATAAAGTATAGAAAATAATATTCATAGTTATGTTCAAAACATGTTTTAAGCTCTTTCAAATTTTAAGATAATGAACAATGAGACTCATGACACAAAGAACAGTATCATATATATTCTGTTCGAGAGAATTCACATATATCTTTCTTAGAATACATAAATTGCTGATTGACATGAATAAGGATGGGAAGACAACCAACCAACTCATAACCTAAGAGAAGAAGAAAGTTAAAGGTGACCTATTTTCCTATGGAGGAGTAGAAACACCTGACCCATCCTCGGTATCACTTGTAATGGCCCTTTTGGCCTTATTGTCATCAAGATAGTGTTGATAAATATAAGAAACGAACCCCCAAACAGCAATCAACATGGCCATGACCTTCACTCCATCCATCTTATCATGAAAGAAGATCACAGCAAAGATTGGCACCACAGGTAGAGCCAAGGTGCTGATCACATTAGAGAATAGAGAGGACACAATAAAAACCAAACCTACCGCCCCTACAGAGGCCACCTGCCAAGTCACTGCAGTCCAAACCAATGTCATCACATATGACACCCTCCCCTTTCCAAACCCATCCATCTCCCCCTCCAACTCCCTCCACTCTCCACTGACAAACAACCCTACCACACAGGCAATGCTTGCAATGAATGATGCACAAATCTGCATCTGCAGTACGATGGAGAATGTCTCGATCTTCAGAACCTTTTCGAAGGTTAGCTGCATTAGAGAGAGGATTAGCGAGTAGGTGGCTGATGCTCCTAGTGTCAACACAAATCCCAGTGGATACTTCCCTTTAGGGACATCTGTGGAGTCCTCCGAATCGGATTGGATCCCCAAGAGAGCAGCAGAGAATGTTAAGAGTATAACAGAGTTGAAGATGAGGGGAGTGAACTTTTGTGAATTGAGGAAGTAGGCGAAGACTGCATTGAAAGCAAGTTGAGTAGCACATATGAGGGAGTAGGTGGAGACAGGAAGGTACAAGAGGCCATAGGAGTACATTAAATTGTCCCCTGCTATGATGAGGCCTAAAGAGGTGTATATGAATGCAATCTTGGTGATGGGGGGACTTGCAACGGTGGTAGAAGAGGGTGAAGGGAAGAGAAGGAGTGGAAGGAATAGGATTGGAAATCCTGCAGATTGGACAAGTGTGGCCATCCATTTGCTGTTACCACCTTCTTCATAGTAGAGACTCCCCAGAAGGGTGGCCACCGATTGGCCAGCAAGGAGGAAGAAGATATTGAGAGCCACCATGAGCCACCATCTCCATTGTTTAAACATGGAGGATGGTTTAGGTGGTTGGTTGCTGGAAGTTGCATCTTTATGGAAACTTGGTAGTTCTTGAGCTCCTTGAATTGCGAAACATACATACAAAAGAGTGCCATCAGTTTGCATATTATGATGAATAGTGTTATATACCATGAATTATTTCATATAATTGTAGTTGATCATACAAAGACTGGAATGCTTAGTTGAAAATTGACTCATTGTATGATTTACAGCTGCATCCATATCATTCCATTCTATAGAATGATGGTAACTGCTTCATTATAAGTTATTGATTATCTACTGCAAGCTATTTAGATGTCTGTCTTGGATTACAAACTACATAGGCAATATATACCTTGATGTCATATTAGCAAGAATCATCGAAGTCTAATAAGCTGTCCGTTCTTTGGACAATTGGACACATCCAAGTAGATCCATTTGACTGAATGAGAAGCATATTTGCATTGGTTTATGGCCTATGCACCTCGTATATGCACGAGCAAACGAGAGAGAGAGCTTTGCTGCTCTTACTAAATAAGATTGGGGACAGCAATAAGAAAAAGAAAATTAGTTCTCAAAGTTGAAACCTTAGAGTGATCGTGTTTAATTAGATTTTTGCAATGACTATAGTTAGCAATAATTTTATCGCATTAATACATGTTTTAACATAGATCTGTTTGAACATAGCCACCTTGTCAGTGTCTTCATATGATTTTGTTTGGCTATAATTTATCACTATATGTGTTTGAACTTTTAAAATTGGTTCCAATCTTATTTTCTCACAGGAATGGAACAGGATAGATGGGACATCCCCTATCCCATTGAAACATAAAACCTGGACCACATATAATAAATAAATGCAAGCAATTGACACATGATTCCTAGACTTTCACACATACCGGACTTGCTGTTTGAATGATGTTTTAGGTGTATCCATGCGAGCAACCAAAGGTTCTTTGGATGATCCAAAGCACGTTTGGTCCAAGAACTATCAAAAAGAGAACAGGAAGTTAATGGGGAGCACTTAGCAGCCTTAAGTAGCTCTCAAAGAGCTCAAGTCGAGAGGGCTGTCTCTTCTAAAAAATAAAGTCGTTAATATACCACTATATTAAGATTTCTTAACAGTCCAAAAGAGGAACAAAGTTGAGCTCAAAGAAAAAAGAGACTGATATATATATATATATATATATATATATATATATATATATATATATATATAGAGAGAGAGAGAGAGAGAGAGAGAGAGAGAGAGAGAGAGAGAGAGAGGTACCAACCTCTGATTTGGAGTTGAGTTTCTCCAGCATCCCCCATGTCTGGCAGCTTGGAAGACCCCCTACGAGTTCAAAAGACTCTGGTTCAGCAGCACAAGGTGTGAAGAGAAAGGGTGAAGTCGAAGAGAAGAACAGAGAGAGCAGCGGCAATTGCTAGTGCTCTTTATGGTCATATTTTTCCTTATCAAGCTTGACTTTGAGGACAGATACCGTCACATATTTGGTCTTTTTGAACAGTGACAATGATGTCAGGCTTATCTAATGCTGTGTGGATGATGATGCTTTGATTGGCCTAACCGTTCATAAAAGAACTACATAATATAAATGATAATCCCTGACTTTGAAATTATTGAGCAGGACCCACCGGCACACCAAACTAGACCAAAATGATTCGATTGTATGCTTAATGAGAATTTAGAAACGCAACAATTAATTCAACAACGGCATCATTTGTCTTTCAGCAGAAATGGCACTAAAAATATATTGACTAGAAAAGAAATATTGGGTTTCTTTAGAGAAAGGAGAGAAAAAAAAAAGAAAAAAAAGATTGAGCTTTGGAAAGCGAAAAAAAAAGGTTGAACTTTATATACATGATTTTTTATTGTTGAATTATATTGGGATTGTTATCAATTCCAATCTCAATATATGCTCACCGTAGCATTATACAAAAAAAAAAAAAAAAAAAATCTATCGATGACATTAAATACGTCTGTCAATTAGTGAATAATAGGGCTGTCACTGGTTTGAAAACTAAATACATTGAGAAAGAAGCATGAAAGAAGGGTTTGTGCACTTGTTTGCACCAACACCACCACCACTAGCATGAGAAGGGCATGTTACTCATCTGATGTTGTGAATAAACCTTGCCGATAGCATCACTAAGAAAATTATTTGATGGTTAATTGGTATAATCTGTATTTCATATGCCAAGCAGCAAAATAAAAGCATTTAAACAGACTGTCCAATTGACCTAAATGAGATTTGAAGTGAGTTGGAGATATTTGTTGCCATGGTGTTCGAAAACAACATTAGTTCAGTCCATTTTCACCAAAACGAAGAACATATATAAGTTTCAGGCCTAGGTCTCATAAGTTTTAGTGCAATGAGTCTTTGTTGAATGAAGAACCAACAGCACAATAAAGTATAGAAAATAAATATTCACATTTATGTTCAAAACATGCTTCGAGCTCTTTCAAGTTACAAGTTAATCAACAACGAGACCCATGATGCAGGACATAATCGAATTCATATATATATATATATATATATCGTTCTTCAAATACATGAAACAAGGATTGGAAAACAATCACCAGCCAAACTCACACCGAAGGGAAGAAGAAACTTAAAAAGGTGACCTTCTATATTTTCCTATGGAGGGATGGAGACACCTGAACCATCCTTGGTATCACTCGTAATGGCCCTTCTGGCCTTGCTGTCATCAAGATATTGCTGATAAATATAAGAAACGAACCCCCAAACAGCAATCAACATGGCCATGACCTTCACTCCATCCATCTTATCATGAAAGAAGATCACAGCAAAGATCGGCACCACAGGTAGGGCCAAGGTGCTGATCACGTTGGAGAACAGAGAGGACACCAAAAAAATCAAATGTACCGTCGCCACGGAGGCCACCTGCCAGGCCACGGCAGTCCAGGCCAATGTCATCACGTATGACACCCTCCCCTTCCCAAACCCATCCATCTCCCCCTCCAACCACTTCCACTCCCCACTGGCAAACAGCCCTACCACACTGGCAATGCTTGCAACGAATGACACCCAAAACTGCAGCTGTAGCACGATGGAGAATGTCTGGGCCTTGAGAACATCTTGGAAGATGAGCTGAATTAGAGAGAGGATTAGCGAGAAAGTGGCTGATGCTCCAAGTGTCAACACAAATCCTAGTGGATACTTTCCTCTTGGGATATTCGTGGAGTCCTCCGAATCAGATTGCATCCCCAAGAGAGCGGCGGAGAATGTTAATAGTATGACAGAGTTGAAGATGAGGGGAGTGAACTTCTGTGAATTGAGGAAGTAGGAAAAGACTGCATTAAAAGCCAGTTGAGTAGCAGATACGAGGGAGTAGGTCGAGACAGGAAGGTAGACGAGGCCATAGGTGTACATCAAGTTGTCCCCTGCTGAGATGAGGCCTAAAGAGATGTAGATGAATGCAATTTTAGTGATGGGAGGGTTGGTGAAGGAGGTGGTACAAGTTGGTGGAGAGAAGAGAAGAAGTGGAAGGATGAGGACTGGAAAGCCTGCAGATTCGACGAGTGTGGCCATCCATTTGCTGCCGCCGCCTTCGTCGAAGTAAAGCCTCCCGAGAAGGATGCCTGCAGTTTGGGCAGCAAGGACCAAGAAGATATCGAGAGCCACCATAAGCAACCATCGCCATTGTTTAAACTTGGAGGATGGTTTCGGTGGTTGCTTGCTGGCAGTAGCATCTTCATGAATGCTTGCTTGTTCTTCAGCTCCTTGAACTGAAAAATATACATGCAAAAAGAGTGTTTTTAACTCTTAAATCTTGCCTGAATGAGGATGAATAGTATTGTTTACCATGAATTAGTTTATACATTAATTTTTTGAGAAAACTATGAATTGTATAATCGTGGTTGATCATGCTAAAGACTGGAATCTTATTTGAAAATTGATTCGTTCACCATGCATTCAGAGCTGAGTCCATATCATTTCATTCTATAGATGGGAATTTTTAAATAAAATGATGGCAACCACTTCGTTAAATGTTATTGATTGTCTACTACCAGCTGGGAGAAGAATGCAGAAATGACATATTTGAAATGGACAGTCGAGACAACCTGGAGGGTAGCTAGCCTCTTCTCACATAATTTTTTTTGAAATTAAATTTGAACAAACCAAGATTTAGAACATGGCTGTTCCAATTGTCAGTGCTGTTATGTTATGAAGAAAAAGTTCGTATTTGGAGAGAACTATCTATCTGCATGTAGGTGGCGAGAGAGAAAAGATGCGTCTTTGCAATCTCATCATGGCAAAGAATTGCAGCTGGACTGGTATTCCCATGCAAACAGGTAACTGCAGATTTCGAAATCCCTGATAATTTAGTGAACTAAGATATTAAAATTCATATCTCAAATTACTTATGGAAATGTATAATAATGTATGGTTCAACTATATGGTGCTAGAAGGAGCGCAGGTTCAAGAAAGTGTTTATATATTATTAATATGAAACTAACAGGACCTCCGTGGCTCCATCTTAATTATAACTGTCATTAAAATTTTCTTTGAGAAATTCTTTTGCAGAGGGTTTGAAGATTCCGATGATTCTGAGAACATGCATTTTTCTTCATAATGATAACATATAATCATTAGACAGCTATATGATACAAAGTTTTGATAATCGACGCATCTAACTCTAGTTCATATAGTTTTCTATATGTAAATTTGTGTAATTTAAAATTTTTGCTAACAATAGCACTATTCCAAGATGTATTTTTGTCTCTCGGTACGGGAATAATCAAAAATACCATCTCAAGATATGATTAGAATTTCTTCGCTCGTGGGCACGACCGTGATAAACATTGATGATGACTCTTTTAGCATCCCGATATAAAAAAGCTTTATAATTGAAAAAATCAGGAAAAAATATAAAGAATAAAAAAACTAGAAGAAAGCATAGATTATTTTTGATAGCTTAGAATAGTTAGGAAGGCTTGCCAGATAAGGATCCAAAAAGATTCCTTTATAGTCATCAAATCTGATTGTTTTTACTTTTATTAGCTCATTAAGGTTTGTAATAAGAATCCTAACAATCAAACTATTAAAATCCCAATAATCAAATCGTTAAAAATCTAACGATTAAATAATTAAAAATTAAAAATTAATTATTAGAGAGAATTTAGATTTTTTTCAATACAAACAAACTCTAGAGAGAGAGAGAGAGAGAGAGAGAGAGATTTGCAGGTCTTACAAAATAAGCTTAGTGACGGTAATAAGAAAAATAAAATTACTTTTCAAAAGTTGAAACCTTGAAGTGATTGTGTTTAATTAGACTTTTGTCATTATATGTGACCATTGTTGAAACCTCAAAGTGATCGTGTTTAAACATAGATCTGTTTGACCATAACCACCATGTCAATGTCTACATATCACTAAAGGCTTGGCTATAATTTATCATGTTTACATCATGTGTTCAAACTTCCAAAATCCTAACTCTCATGTCTTGCCGACTTCCAAAAACCCTTTGGACTTGGGAAAAATATTGTCAGACCAAATAGATTCTGGTGACTACCAGACATACACGTAAATGCAAGCAATTGCCACAGGATTCCCAGACTTTTGCTGTTTGAATAAAATGATGTTTTGGCGAATCCATGTGAGCATCCAATGGTTCTTTAATTGGATTATCCAAAGCATTTCTTGGGCCAGGAACTATCAAAAAGAGAACAGGGAATACATGGGGAGAACTATCAAAAAGAGATCAGGGAAAACATGGGAAGAACTTTAGCACCCTTAAGTAGCTCTCAAATTAAGAGCTCAACTTGAGTGGTCTCTCTCTCTCTCAAACAAACGAAGATAATATACCAGCATATTTCCTCCTTCAACCAAAAAAAAAAAAAAACAGCATATTTAGATTTCTTAACAGTTCAAAGAGAGAAGGACTAACCTCTGATTTGGAGTTGAATTTCTCCAGCATCCCCCATGTCTTGCAGTTTGGAGAGACCCACTACGAGTTCATAAGAGCGGTTCAGCACAAGGAGTGAAGAAAGGGGAGAAATGGAAGGCAAGAAGCGAAGGGCTGAGAACCGTGGCAATTGCTCCTGGTGTTTAGTAGGATATTTTTCCTCATCATCGCCACAGGCTTGAAGTGCCTGTCTTTTTTTTTTTTTTTTTTTTTTAGAGGAGGGGGGGGGGGGGGTGGCCGGGAGTGGTCATTTTCAGACGATCCCCAACTTCCGTCGGGAAATGTTCGATACATGATATATATTAATTTTTTCGTAGCGATTTTCCATCCGAAGATGAGTACGTCAGCCTGACTATCACTGGTATCAACCGAATGAACTTCAAAATTATTTTATTATTTTTTAAAAAATAATTTATTTTTAAATTATTTTTTATTTTTATTTTATTTTCGGATTTTATCGTGGAAGTGCCGTCTTTGAGGACAAATGCCATCACAGTTTGGCCTTTTTGAACAGTGACAAAGATGTCAGGTTAAACATTTAAACATCCATCTTGACTATTCTGCCGCATGGATGGTGATGGGTGGGTTAAAAAACTTGGCCTAACCGCTTAGAAACAAAAAAAAAAAAAAAAAAAAGAGAAGAAAAAAAAGATAGCAATCGTATGCAGAGCAGTGCCACAGCTCACACATACAAGGTCCACACAATGGTATCATTTATTTTTCAGTAGTGTTGGGACAAGCTAAATGATCCAACTCATAAAAGATAAGGATAGATCTAAAAAATAAATAAGAGGTCATGTTAGGCTCATGAGTTGATGGCATAGCAACTAGTCGATGACCAGCAATTTCATTAATCCGACCAGTCCCTAAAAGCGGATATGTACACAAGAGCCGACATGCCTTTGGATACAAGAGCCGACCTGTCCTTGGAGGCTGACCAAGTTCCAGAGAAATGAGAACAGCAAGAAAAGAATCGGTTATTCCAATAGAATAACCAAATTCCGTTATAACAGGTCCAGGTTAGTTTCTAACGGAATAATATCTGAACTAATCACTAGAGGCCCTATCAATTGAATTCTGTTAAGACCTATGCCTATAAATAACGGAAAATAGGGATCTCCGGAGGTAAGTAAGAATGACCAGCTGAAATATTTTTTTTATTTTTCTGCCCATTTTCTCTATCTATTACCCGAACCCTTGCTGACTTAAACATCGGAGTGTTCTCCACCAGAAATCCTTCGATGAGTGGGTTTGTTTTGCAGGACTCGTCAGGAGCCTGATTAGGTATAACTCGATGGTGCATCAAGATCACGTTGGTTCGGCAATAATAGATTGGCGCGCCAGGTAAGAGAATCCAAGAATTAATATCTTGGAAAGAATCTTGAAAGAAGAAATGGTGAAAAGAAAAGTACATAACCCATCAGCTAGAAGGGGCCGCCCACCATCCAAGAAAAATGATCCACCCATGGATGGTGAAGAGGGTGCCCCTACAATGAGTATGGGATGACACCAAATGGACGTCCTCTTAGATAAAATGGAAGCTCTGACCATCGCTGTTCAAAACCTCCAAGAGGTTGCGATCAGTGAGCAGCAATGATCGATCGCCTCGAAGTGCAGTCGACGATCTCCTCTACAGGAGGTTCGATGCCCAGAACCAAGCCACCACTCTTGTCGTCGCCACTCCTTACGCCGACACTCTCCCTTGCAACAAAGACTCGTGACTCCATAGGTATGGGGAAGACTAGCACGGAGAGAAACGCCCAAGATCTTATTATGTTTCCTCTAATGAATCTATCCCAAGAAGCACCCATAGGAGTCAAGGAATTTGATGACGAGATAGCTTCGAGAAGAAATTCTATAAGCTGGAATTATATGTCGCCAAACTTGATGACCAAAGAAGGAATGATGAAAGGCTGACAGCCCACGACACATGGCCACCTTTCTCTAGAAGAATTATAAAGGAGAAAATTCTGTCCCATTTCAAGATCCCTCAATTGGAGCCTTATGATGAAACAACTAATCCACTTGATCATTTGGGCAGCTTCAAAGCCCATATGATGATTCAGGGGGCAATTGACACCCTTCACTATTGCTTTCCCAGCAATACTCAAGAAAGCTGTAAGGATGTGGTATTCGAGTCTTCGACTACATACCGTTCATTCTTTTGAACAACTAGAAAAATTATTTGTAGCTCATTTCAGGATCGGCCGAAAGATATCACGCAATTCGGATAGCCTCTTTTTTATCCAACAGCAAGAGGGCGAAACTCTGAGAGATTATGTGGCTCGCTTCAATTCTATCACATTAGAGATTCCATATCTCAACAAGCACGTCGCCATGTCAGCCATGAAAAAGGGACTCTGATCGTCTAGATTCACTTTCTTCTTGGACAAGAAGTTCTCCACTGGCTACTCCGAACTGCTGGCATGTGCATAGAAATATGCACAGCTGAGGAACAAGCTGTCAGTCAGTGCCAAGCTGAGGGGAGACCCACCCCAAAGAAGAAGAATCTAAAGAATAATGAGCCATGACCCTCTAGCAATGAAGACACCTCGACTCAACGGCACAGTCTGAAGTCGAAGAATCTGGTTGACAAGTTCAACACTTACACTCCCCTTTCTCTCTTACGAGAAAAGATATTAATGGAGATTGAAAAGAAAACTTTCTCTAAAGATCCCGGCCGATGCGAGCATCCCCAGCCTCGTGCAATAAAGCCAAATATTGCAAGTTCCATAAGGGCCATGGATACATTATAGAAGAATGCATCCAGCTGAAGGACAAGATCGAAGGCCTGATCAAATGTGGATACTTGGAAAAGTACGTCCATGGTTAGGATCACCCAATTAAGGTGGCTGCCCCAAGATAAATTACTGACGGTGCGGAGCTTTCCAATCAATGACCCATCGACGAAATGGTCGGCATGTTACATTGCCGATCGAACTTCGAAGGAGAAAATGCTCTGAAAAGACCTCGAAGCAGCAATGTTATTAGCTTTTCTAATGAAGACCTACATGGAGTTCAAGTGCCCTATGATGACCCTGTAGTTGTCTCTGCTATTATAGCAAATTATGATGTAAGAAGAATTTTGATGGATAATGGAAGCTCGACTAAGGTTTTACTTTATGATGCTTTTCTCAAAATGAACTTATTAAGAGATAAATTGCAAAGAACCTCAGCACCCCTTACTGAATTTGGAGGAAATCCGGTAGGAATGAAAAGGAAGATAACTCTTCCCGTAACCTTCGAAACAGAACTAAGGCAGAGAACGCTTCCGATCACATTTATGGTCGTCCATATGTCCTCAATATATAATGCCATTTTGGGATGATCTGTCTTAAATAAATTTCAAGACATTGTCTCCACCTACCATTTACCAGTTTGATTCCCACCAGGAACGGAGTTAGAGAAATGAAGGGAGATCAACGAGTAGCCCGACAATGCTTGATGATTCAAGACCAACAACCAGTCGACAGAATGACTATAGAGCAAATGGACCAACGGGATTGAATGGAAGAGATTAGAGAACCGGTCGAAAGAGCCGTCTCTATACCTCTTACGAAAGATGATCCAACTAAGGTCATACAGATTGGGAGTCTGCTAAAAAAAGATATGAAGACAAAACTGATCGACTTTTTGTAGAAGAATACTGATATCTTCGCTTGGTCACCTAGTGACATGTTAGGGATTCCTCCCGAAGTCATTACTTATCAGCTGAAAGTTGATCCTGGGTGTCGGCCAGTTTGGTACAAGAAAAAAAAATTTGCTCCAAAAAGATAAAGGGTCATTAATGAGGAGGTGACCAAGCTCCTTAATGCAGGGTTCATAAGAGAAGTCCATTATCCAGATTGGCTTGCTAATGTGGTAATGGTAAAAACGATGAACAGCAAGTGAAGAATCTACATCGACTATACTGACATCAACAAAGTTTGCCCGAAAGATAGCTTTCTTTTATCCAAGATCAATCAACTTGTTGACACCACTGCAGGACACAAGCTCCTTAGCTTTATGGATACCTTCTTCGGCTATAACCAAATTCGAATGAATCTCGAAGACGAAGAGAAGATGACCTTGTCACTGACAGAGAGCTATGCTATTACAAAGTAATTCCCTTTGGCTTAAAAAATGCTGGAGCAACATATCAATGGCTAGTTAACAAAATCTTCGAGAGACAAATTGGCAAAACCATGGAGGCGTACATCGATGACATGATCGTCAAGAATATCTAGGCTGATGACCATATCAAGGATCTCCAAGAAGCCTTCGACGTACTACGAAGATATCAGATAAAATTGAATCCAACCAAATGTGTCTTCGGAGTCACGTCAGGAAAATTTCTTGGTTTTCTTGTTATCGATCGAGAAATTGAAACCAATCATGAGAAAATCCAAGTAATCCTCGACATGAGACATCCTTCCAATAAGAAGAAAATCCAAAAGCTGACGGGACAAATCGCATTATTAAGCTGAGTTTTTTTTTTTGGTTGAAAAAAAGGGGGGAGGAGTTAGACCCCGGGCGTGGCCACCCCCAGACGGTCCCCCAACCCCAACCAGGGAATGTTCGATACACGGCACATATTAATTTTCCGCAGCCGTTCCCCGCCCGAAGATGAGTATGTCAACCTGACTACCACTGGCGTCAGCCGAATGAACGGGATTTATTTATATATATCCCTAACTTTTTCACTATCACCAGCCAGCAGGGGCTCCAGGGTTATTTTATTAATTTTTCTCTTTTTTTGATTTTATTCATGGACTATTTTTTTATTTTTTATTTTATTCCCGGACTTTCTCGTCAAAATATGTCCAAATCAAGACTCGAATCCTTGCCAGCTGGTTGTGAAAAAAGTCTCACAACCAACTGCACCACTCACCGGTAGTTTAAGCTATTTTTAGTAGGATATTTTTCTTCATCATTCACGTAGGCTTGACTTTGAGGACAGATACTGTCACATTTTGGCCTTTTTGAACGGTGACAAAGATGTCAAGGTATTCTTTAATAAATCTGGGGAAGCTTTGCTCTTCCTCCCTCTTGCATTCAGACCAAAAAAAAAAGAGAAGAGAAGAAAAAAAAGAGACAAAGATGTCAGGCTAATCATATAAATCCATCATCACCATTCTGCTGTATGGATGATGATGATTGGCTTAAAAACTTGGTCTAACAGTTTAGAAAAGAAGTAAACAAATTGCATCTCAGACTTTGAAATTATTTAGCAGGACCCACGGGCACACTAAGGTAGACCAAAATGATACAATCGTATGCTGAAATTATTTTTCAGTAGAAATGCAGCAAATATGAGGGCTTACCAAGGCAAAAGTTATTTGAGATTGCAATGCTTGTACAGAACTATCAATGCACAGTTCATTGTTAAACCCCACCACAATTGAATAAAAAATTGAATAGAAACATATGGAGCAAGATTGAGAAATGATTGAATGCGGCATGAGAAATAGGAAACGTGAACCAATTGGCCACGAAAGAAGTCTTGGATTTCTTTTGGGGAAAGGAGGAAAAAAATGCTCCATGGATGACATTAAATACATCTGGAAATTGGTGAATACAAGAGCTGTCACTGGTTTGAAAATTGCATTTGTTTGCACCATTACCACCACCACTAGCATGAGAAGGGCAGTTACTCTCCTGATGTTGTGAATAAAAACATTGATAACATTACTAAAAAATATTTGATGGTTAATTGGCATAATCTGTGTTTCATATGCTAACCAGTGAAGTAAAAGCATTGAAACATTTTATGCAATTGTAAGGTACACCATCTTGCAGCAATTGACCTAAATGAGATTATTAGCTTCAAACAGCTAATAGACAACTGCATCAAGATATATCACTAAAACTTGATGTCATAGCCAACCCAGTCATTCTGCATACAGCATGCACAAAAGCAACCATTGCAAACTAGGGTGTAATCCATAAGAAATCAATGATATATTTACTCAGATAACTGCAAAGAATCAAGCTTTCATGCAAAATAAGAATACATCCACCCGCAGCAATCCCTCTGAGTGGCAGCCTTTGAAGGCTAGGATCTTGAGATCAGCAGCATTGACACATAAACACAAACCAAAACACCCATTCACAAAGCAGTCCTGACAGGAAGCATAAATAGTTCATAATGCTTTTGCTGCTGGCAATGCCCAAAAATATTTATCATCAATGACCCAAGTTATTAAGTAAACCATTATTCAACTCTCTTATACAGTACTAAAGAAAGAGAGGAGTTCACCAAAAATCTAGAAGCTTGATTCTCATCCAAAACACACCTCTACACAAGATTCTTTGGATGGTCAATTATGAATAGGAAAAAGGGAATTCTATTTACATGCTTGAGAGAATCTTTACTTTGAATCATGAAGTATGGAAACTGATTTAGCCACCATAACCTCTAGCAAATGCCCTTTTCCTGACCAGGTTGCATGCTTTGAGGGAAAAACTAGTGCCACTGCTCAAATGATAGGACAAGCTAATTCCACCAGCTCCTTACAGAAGAAGTAATCTCATGTGCTAACAGATTTTGAGCTGGCATTAGCAACTGCAACCTCCAGATTGCTGCTGTGATTGGGATGCACTTGTAGTGGTTGTCTTGAGGTTCACATCAACCATATCTTCCTGTTTTGCTGAGGAAAGATTCTCCATGCCTGGCAATGCTGCAGCAATTTTCCGAAACAGTGCCTGTAGTAGTTAAAATGGTCATTACACCACTTTTTTCATGAATAATAAATCTAATTCCAGAAAAAGAAAAATTCATGAAAAAAAATAATGCCTTTTCTCATTCATATCATGATTTATCACAACATACTCCTGGATCTGTTTTTGAGCCAGAATCCATGGTGCTAGGTTGTAGCATATTGGTTCATGTCTGGTGCCAAAAATTTCATGCCACAGCATCACTTTAATGAAAGAGAACAAAGAGAAATTTCAAGAGGGAGAGACACCTTGACATTGAAGCCAGCTTTGGCACTTGTTTCTATAAACATAACACCAAGATCCTGTGCTTTAGCCTCTCCTTCCTCTATTGAGACTTGCCTGTTGCAATCAACATACCAAAAAGCAACTATCAAACCATGAGTTGTTCATAGGTGGTCATTGCAAGTCATAAAATAAGAATATATGAAAGGCAGTGTGCAACAAAAGCCCAGAGGAGGCCTAGTAAGGTTTGGTGCTAAAATCTATGTCGGATATTCTATATTCTTTTAAAAAGAGGGTAAAAAAAGTAAGAGTGAAACTAAGCATGATAGCCAAGTTGAAAGGAAGTTGGAAGAAAGAATTTGAAAAAACTAACACTGCATGTGGCCCTTAATTCAAATGACTTGTAAATGAGGATTCATAATGTCTACTTGGTCAGTTGTTGATGACTATGGTCCGTAAGCTTCCATATGAAGGGTAATAATTTAGAATAGAAGAGGTGTTGTGTGAAAGACTATGTATCATCTGTCAGAATCATGATACAAGTTCCCTTACAAAATTGATTAAAAGAAGGCAATATTTACCATATGGTAGCACAAATACAGCAGTGATACCTAGATGCCTATTCCAGTTCCTAGAAGAGAATAGACTATTCCATTTACTTCACCTGAGACCTGTTTGTAAATAACATTTGAATAACAAAAGTGAGTCAACAATTACCAAAAAAAGGAAAAACCAAGGGTGAGTCGACAGTTATACTCTATAAAGGAATTTTTTTGTTCCCTAATAGATTCAAGACTCAGCTAGCAGTCGTCAGAATGACCTTCCCTGCTGGCCTTTCATTGCCAATCCCAAAGCTGCATAATGTTAACACCCTTACTGAAAACCTCTTGCCCCTTGATGTCCCTAAATATGAGCATGAACTTAAAGGAATTATTATATCAATTGCAATAATAAAACTCTTTGGAAAATCATAGTCAACTTGCTGAAAAGCCTGATCTCTCTCTATGATCCTCCCCTTCTTTCCAGGGCAAAAGCACAAAGTGTTGAATTTAGATCAATGACCAACAATTTCTAACATAGAAAGAAATATGTCACAACCATCGAATTTATTAATGATATCCTAAAATCTATCGTCACCTATAATTTTCATGTAGGCCAAGGTCCTCATCTCTATCCATCTGAATCAGTGCCTTCCACCCTTCCTCTAAACTCTGTCTCCTAGTCCAACTCCACTTATCAACTAATTGATCCTCAAAATACATCTTTTCTTAAAACCTCCAGAAGATCCTTCAAATTTGTCCACTCAAATGTCAACCTCCTAATTGAGAATCACATGCATTCTCTCTCTCTCTCTCTCTCTCTAGTAGCGAAACTCATTTTAATTCACTCTCCATGTCCAAGATGCTTCAACTCCTCTACCCATTAAAAAGTTCCCTTCCTGTGTTAAAGGCTTAAAGCCATCATAAACTTCTTGCATAACATTGTCCCCCATTTCCATACCTCTAAGTATTGTCCCAAATGTAATTACATAATGCAAGGACCTCAAAATATACAAGCCTTGTAGTTTCCTAAGCAATCAATATAGGTTTTAACTTTTAAGCAATGGATGGTCTTAAACAACAAAAATGCAGTATAATATACTGCTTCAGTCAAGATATTATGAATATGAAAGATGCATAGGTTCATCCAATATTGCTGTTATCAATTAAAGGAAGGCTCCTATGCTACATTTTGCGAGAAAAAACAAATTTTCTGCTCCCCCAAACTAAAAGAAAAGGGGAACATTAAATTGTCTCCAAATACATCATAAACCATCAACAACATCCGTATGCTGTTAACCCAACCCAATTCCCCAGCCTCTCTCATCTGGAGAGAGAGAGAGAGAGAGAGAGATCCACACAGAATTTATTTAAACATAACTAAACAGAGAGATACATATATACCACCACTATGCTAAACAGTCTGGCCTAAAACTAAACAGGGGAACCTAAAACTACAAGGCTAAAGAAAAACTGCCTCTACACAGCATCTATTAAGAAGCACTGCATCCCAAAAATGATACGATGTTCGTACAAAACCCTCCTTGACCTGACTTTCACCTAATCTTATGACCTGGAACCTAACTATGTGGTTCTCATAGACAACAAATGCTTAGCCTCCCTTCTCTGGCACCCT
Source organism: Areca catechu (assembly GCA_021397845.1). NCBI lineage: Eukaryota > Viridiplantae > Streptophyta > Magnoliopsida > Arecales > Arecaceae > Areca > Areca catechu. Next base: position 172,795,515 of record CM038052.1, on the reverse strand, counting down.
ATGATCTTTCAAGAAGTCAATTTTTCCATGAATCTTTTCCACTTGCTCATCCAAGCATGATATATCAAATAACTTGATGCCTTTCCCCCAGTCCTATGAATATTGACTGATTCTCTATTTCAAGAACTTCCATTCTGACAATCTTCCTATTGATAGAGCCAAAACTGACAAAGAAATTAATGAAAGTCAAAAATATAAGCATATTATCAGATTTAACTGAGACCTGATCACCTTTTGTCAACAAGGTCAGTTTTGTTCCCAACAAGGACAATGATAACATCACCACCCCTCTCAGTTCGAACCTCTTCAATCCACTTTGTGGTGTTCAAGAAAGTTTGTCGGCCTACATCATTAAGATGACAAATCAGTAAGAAGCTTTCTCATGGCAACAAAAGATCTGCCAAGCAAGAAGAATTTAACTAAATATTTTTAGTATAAATTATAGATTTGATTAAAAAAAAAACAATTTGCACCCAAAGTAGAGTATAAGATAATCCACTCAGAATATTCAGAGCATTATTATGAGGTCCTAACCATGGATGCATGCAATATGTGTCCATGTGGCAGAAACATACTTGCAACATCATACACAATTACTGCAACAGAGGAATCCCTGATGTAGCTAGGAATTAGACTTCTGAATCTCTCCTGGCCAGCTGTATCCCTGTGGACAGATAAATATAGAAAGAAATAAAGAACAAGAAATATACGACAGAAGAAACTTATATAAACATGGTTTAATTTATGATCTTTCTAAACAAAGAAATTTTATAAAGTAAAGTTTCCTGTTGTCACTTTCTTGCTTTTCATTTGGACTCTAACATTATTTGTGGTTCATTTTATAGGTCAGGATCCAATATTTGTTTCTGAAATGGTTGTCATTCATGGAGATCCATGAAAAAAGTAATTTCTTTTTCTTAGGTTTGTTTCATGACAAGTTCTATGGAGATTGAATGTCACATTATGTCAGTAACTGTTATCTGTAAAACAAAGTTGTAATCCTACCAGAGTTGCAGCCTAACTGTCCGATCTTCAAGGTACATTGTCTTTGATAGAAAATCAATACCAATTGTTGCCTGTCCATCAATGCAAGAATCACTAGGCATAAGAAAAAAATTCTATGCTTGCATAGAATAATTTTGCTGTAGTTGTAAATTAACAAAGGCCTGCATATCATCCTATAACAGAAGAACCGGAAATGAAATGATAAGAAATGCCAATACAGATTGATGAAACCAGTGACAAATAACATAGATGTTCAATCAGTAATGGAAATCACATATTCCGATTATTTATACAGAACTATATGCAAATAGCCATAGTGAATGTCTTAAGAGATCCAAAGACAAACTTTATGCCCATTTCTAACTTATAAATGCAAAGCCTACCTGTTGTTATAAGTCAAACAAACTGTACAGCTTCATTAATTTGTGCATGATTAAAAAACTTTGTCTATGTTTCAAGTTTAGTTTCTAGAAGCAAGAGCAGGTGTGCGAGTAGATTCAGGTGCCAGAATGGGGTAGTGGGTCTTTCAACAGAATTTGGAATAAGGAAACATTTAGGAAGGAGGTATAGCAACAAGTCACCAAAGAGATTCCTGCTGCTAAGGTTTCCCTTTATGATCCAGCTTGATCCAATGTAAAAGTTATGAGAACAGCCTGTTCCAGATTTTACAATCAACAGATAAATAAAAGAAACGATTTTAGAAACACTGGAAGAAAATATCATAAAACTGTTGATGATCCTAAAGATCCAATGCTCAAGGATATATTCCATTACTGATTTATTGTTTTTAAAGATCCACAGGTCAATTTTATAGACCAAGTTCCTTTGATTATCTTGATTCAAGAAAGAGAATATTTGTTCTGGAGTAATTCATGGCAATGCTCCATCTAAAACCTGGCCGTCTTGTATGACATGCTACATAACTTTAACAGATGTTCTCCTTAAATTGATGGTCGAATCACATTGCATGATTGTCCTGCAGCATTAAGTTTTGGAGATCAAATGGTAGAGACCTCATTTTGGAATCAGACAAAGGATAAGGCAATGCCACTTAAAAATGAGTTACTGATATGATTTTATTGATGCAATTTCAGCTTGGCAATTATGCTTAAGCATGCCATTTTCAGTAAAACAATCTATTCCCATAGTTAAAACAAATGATCCACCATTCTTCAAGTGTAGAATGGATGTTATCTCAAATGGAAGGATAGCAAAATTAGTAGTCTTGAAGTCATCCTCACTCACAAGGATGTGATCCCAAATTGAAGATTAAAAAGAATAATAGTCTCGACGTCATCCCTTCTCAAATGGATGCCATCCCAAATCAAAGAACACAAATAATATTCTTAAGAAGAGGGTTACTTCATAGTTCATGATGGAATGACCATTAAGTAAGTCCTCTAAAGGAGAACCAACAAGCTCTTCAATATTAGAGGCACTCAAGAGGTGATTTTTTTAAAAAAGAAATTAACCATACACCCTGAAACCAACCCTAACAATCAGAGGTTAAACTTTGGGGTTAACATAGATATTATGGATAGATAACATCAAAAAGTAACAGGAATCAGTCCCTCGGACACTCCTAAGAGTAAAATAATCGGATGTAAAATGGCTAATCAAAATGATGCTCAAAGCATGTGAAATTAAAGAAGCTAGAAATATTGCATACTTGCAAAAGGCTATAAACAATGAGAAGCTTTCTACTTGTTCAACATTTATCTCTCTGTTGATACAACAACTCCTCGCACTAGCATTTATATATGAAGGGTATAAATTTAACAATCAAAGGGACAAGCGGAGCTTGGCCAACATGAAGTGTGTAAATTGATCGAATTATCATAAGGCCCAAACAAGCACCCAGAAAATGACATGACAAACTTGATCATGTGGCTTCAGTTTAACCATATCAGATAAATGGTTATTCAGTAACGTTATAAATTATCAAATTCATACTGCAATTCTTATTTGCCGCGAGACCCTTTCTCCACGCAACATTTTCTTGAACATTGTGCTTGTCTAAGACATCCTAACATACATAATCCTCTACCTGTGCATCTCTATTGCTCACATCTCTCTCTCTGCCCCACCCCAAATTACATTTTTCATTGAAATGCACATCAAAACAACATAAATAACACATCAAATGAAATCTGGAAGAGAGAGAACCATTACTAAAATCCAATCTCAGCTATAACCAGCCGAAGCAATTGAAGCAATCTAAATAACCGAAAAACCTTGAATAAACCAAAAAAAATAGTAAAATGCAGATCTTTGACCGGTCTTCCAACGTAAATTCCAAGGTCTAATTTCTAAATCAATCGAGCTCCGATTTTTCATCAAGAGCAGATTAAAGGAACACAGATGCAATCACGATCCCGCATCAACACAGAGAACCAAACCCTAAAGACCCCGATTAAAACGGGTTTCACGATTTCCAAAACATGAATTGATCGATGATCGAGGGATTCTGGGATTCCGCCTCACCTGATAGGTGTTGTCGAACTTGTCGTACATGAATCGGGTGATGATGCTGGTCTTGCCGACGGACTGGTCGCCGAGGAACACCAGCTTGTACTTGGCGAGGGCGGAAACCGGAGCCATTGCCGGAGATCTGGCGACAAATCCAAGAGCAAAAGCGTCCGAGTCCGGCTTGGATCCCCTTTCGTACCTTTCTCTTGCGCGCACCTGTAGTACAACTCAGGCAGCGTTTGTTGGGAGCCTACGCGTAGTCGTTCGCTTTGGTTTGGGATTTGGGACTCACCAATGTATCGTGGTTCGGCCGAGCTGTGACGTAGCTCGTAAAATTGAGTTCGGTTTGGCTTAAATTACGCGTGGTCTAACTGATTCCCTTCGGCTTCTAACATACTTTCCCTCTGGACATGGTCAATCATAAATATATATATATATATATATAGAGTTAGAGAAAGAAAGAGAACCCGTAAGAACTGCGGAAGACCATCTTCTTGGCACCAAGTCCAATTTTTAGAGTATCCAGTGATAAAAGATGTGATGTGATGGGATCACTGACGTGGATAACTGACAAGCGTTATATTAAAGAAGGCCGTAACGGCGGGTGCCAAGACGACGCCCCAGTCTGGATCATTTTGCCGAGCTGAGTTGAGCTCTTATAAGGTCACGGGCCGAGCTCAGTCCTTCGCCAGGTTATGCCTGCAAGTCCGGGATGCCTAGGTCGGAGTCATCCTCCGCCAAGTCGTGCCCGCAAGTACAGGATGCCTAGGCCGGAGCCATCCTCCGCCAGGTCGTGCCCGTAAGTCCGGGACGTCTAGGCCCGAGCCATCCTCGCTGGGTCGTGCCTGTAAGTCCGGGACGTCTAGGCCCGAGCTGTCCTCCGTTGATGAGGAACAGATGGGGTAGGATCGTTGGCGTGCCTAGAAGTCACCTAAATTAGGGTACTATTTTTTTTTTGGTATTTTTTCTCTAGGGGTGGCGAAGGAACAGTGGGGATGTAGGATAGGAATCTGGATCTCATAGACTTTGGAACTCACCCTAACGAAGAGACCTCTCACCTCTAGGGCATTACACCCTCCTCGATACTTGGAGGCACTAGGATGGATCTCAAAGGCCACGAGGGGATACAGAAGATGGAATGGGAAGGGGGATAACTAGGGCATCACGCCCATGCCCAAAGGCGAAGGACAGAAGAATCACTCTTCTAAAAAACTCAATTTTTTTTATGAACTGAACTTTTTTTTACAAAGGACTGAGGGTGATATTTATAGACCTGTCCAACCCTCATTTGAATTTGAATACAGGATAAAAAGATAGGGATGACTCAAATTCAAATACAAGATAGGATAAGATAAGCCTATCCATATCTCAATCCTAACCAACCAAATCCTAATTCAAATTTCAAACAAAAGATAAATCCTAAATAAATTTATTCTAGAAATGCTCCAAGATCCATGCCACTCCGAGATCCGTGCTGCTCCGAGATTCGAGCGAGCCGATGTCCCCATCATTCTCCTGAGGTGGGAAAAACTCGACTCCGTCGAGTCAGGTATCAAGTCTCCCATCTTCAGCTTGATATTATTTTCCTTGGACTCCAAACTGATAACCTTTAGATAATAATAATAATATTTTTTTATTTTTTTAGCCTGCTTTAAGATCTGTGCATCTTTAAAAGTCATGCAGCTCGAAGATTCGTGCACTTTGAGAGTCGTGTAGCTTTGAAAAGCATGCAGACTTGAAGTCGGCGAGAGGGATGGAAGCTACTTTTACGACCGTGCGGCTTCTTCTTCCTCCCTTGGACCAATGGGGCTGGAGCAGTGGAGGGGCTCTCGACGGGCTTCACCGGTGGCGGCGGCATGGACGGGAAGAAGGGTTCCGGTGGACGGTGCAGCAGTGGCTGCTTCGTTCGGTTGCAGGCGACGGAGTCGGATGCCCTGGTTCAAGAAGTCGACATCCTCCTTGATGTTCGTTCGGTTACAGGGCCATGAGATCGATGGGACCTGGAGGAGGCGCCACACCAGGGGCAGCCGGAGATGGCGGGCCATTGACGCAGGGGGAACGGCTGTAATCCATGGGAGGGCGATTATCGATGGGGAGGCGGTGGCTGAATGAGAGGGAGGCGCGGCCATGGGAGGGGACGGCAGAATGGGCGGCATCCGATCCAGCGGGGTGGCGGCGCGGTTCCTTCAGCGGGCGAGCAGCAGGCAGATGATGCGGGAGCTCGGTGAAGGGCTGCTCGGCCTGGGAGAAGCGGTTCGATCACAGACCTGAGACATAGGCATGATCACGATGGTCGTCGGATGGGAGAGACGTCGAGGTGCTCCGGGGAAGATGGAACAACAGCGGGTTCCACGATTTGACGATGGTAGACGGCTGTCGTTCGACAAAGGAAGGCGGCGACTGACAGTGGCTAGCAGAGGGGCGGCGGAGCTGGCGATGGGGTTGATCGATTAGTGATGAGGAAGATCGAGGCAGTCTTCAGTGGATCATTGATGATTGCACGGATGGGAGAGAGGCAGCAGTCTTGGCGATGATGTCGAAGATGTCAGAGAGAGGGAGGTCCAACCTTGGGTTTGGGCAAAGAGCGATCGGTGGCTGCAGGGGGTGGGACGGGCATCGACGGGCTCAGCTGGCATCGATGGATGGCAGATCTGCTGCACAGGGGGCTCCGGCGGCGTCGGTGAGGCGGCGCGGATAGTTCGCCAAAAGGGGGGGAAACTGTGGTGGCAGTGGGGCAGTAGGGAGGCGACGGTGACGTGACGGTGGTCGCCAAACAGGACGGCAGTGGAACAAGGACAGGAAAGAGAACGGCGGGGCTGGTGGAGGGAAATCTGGGATGTTAAGAATTGTACCCTAATTTTCTGGGCTCTGATACCAAAATTGATGGGAGACAGATGGGGTAGGATCGTTGGCGAGCCTAGAAGTCACCTAAATTAGGGTACTATTTTTTTTTTTTGATATTTTTTTCTAGGGGTGGCGAAGGAACAGTGGGGATGTAGGATAGGAATCTGGATCTCATGGACTTTGGGACTCACCCTAACGAAGAGACCTCTCACCTTTAGGGCATTACACCCTCCTCGATACTTGGAGGCGCTAGGATGGATCTCAAATGCCACGAGGGGATACAGAAGATGGAATGGGAAGGGGGATAATTAGGGCATCACGCCCATGCCCAAAGGCAAAGGACAGAAGAATCACTCTTCTAAAAAACTCAAATTTTTTTATGAACTGAACTTTTTTTTTACAAAGGACTGAGGGTGGTATTTATAGACCTGTCTAACCCTCATTTGAATTTAAATACATGATAAAAAGATAGGGATGACTCAAATTCAAATACAAGATAGGATAAGATAAGCCTATCCATATCTCAATCCTAACCAACCAAATCCTAATTTAAATTTTAAATGAAAGATAAATCCTAAATAAATTTATTCTAGAAATGCTCCAAGATCCATGCCACTTCGGGATCCGTGCTGCTTCGAGATTTGAGCGGGTCGATGTCCCCATCATCCGCCCTCCAGAGAGAGACCCTCAGAGGCTAGTGCCCTGCGGTCGAGGTCGAGCCAAGAGCTCACCCGCCGATGTGGAGCCTCTCCGAGCGTGCGCCCTCTGGACCGGGTCCGTCCTCCGCCCTCCAGACGAGACCCTCGGAGGCTAGTGCCCTGCGGTCGAGATCGAGCTCACCACTCACCCGTCGATGTGGAGCCTCTCCGAGTGTGCGCCCTCTGGATCGGGCCCGCACTCTCCCCTCCTCCACCGAGGCAACCGCACGAGCTTGGAGCATCCAGACCGGAGCAAGCCCAGCCATCCCAGGACACCGGCGAGCCACTCGAGGACCACGGAACGACGCCTCCCATACCGCCATAACTATCTGCCCAGCCGTACTTCCAGGAGATGGGCCAGCTAGGAAGCACGCACCCCTAGGACGGCGGCCCCCGGATCGAGGCTCTGCTAAGCTTCCCGGAATGGGGCGATCGGAGAGAATGTCAGAGCGAATGGAAGCTCCCCCCATCACCTGTCAGGAAAGACGTCTCGTCTACGACATGGAATCCCGCCGCACGCGCCTGCCAAACTAGCGAGGATCCTGAGGCAAGCTTCAAATGGCCAATTTTCAACTACAAAGAATGATCGTCAACCCCACGAGGGGGAGGTAACATACCAGTAGCCAAAATCACCACCAACAATACAAGCACAAGCTCGACCAAGAGGGCAAAGCACCACCACCAACACCACAGCTGAAGGAAAACGAAGGAAACAAGGAGAAGTGGAGTGATAGGGAACCCCTCTATCTCCGCTATTAGTCTCCCCCAGTCACGTTTTCACCTACACACATCTCTCACTCCTCCTAGGGCGGAGTCTATCAAGAGGGGCCTGACCGGAGGATCTGTTCCCCTGGATCATCACTGACTTGATCATCGGAGTGCCCCCACAGGAAACCCCGGCCCGAGTCACTAACCCCTGTTTCGCAGGTCCAGGAGCAGAAGACCGATAGGCAGCGAAGGGAGCGCACTCCGGCACCGGCAGCAGCTACGAGCCGCGATGGTCTTGGCGGTAACAGATTGGCTCCCAGGTAGGGGGAAGAACAAACCCTCCACCTCTTCACAGACAAGCCAGGCGGGAGGATGGTGACGACAAGAGCAAGGGAGGCTTCCACTAGCCATGCCAGGGACTCCCCCTCTCGGGGAAACCGCACCGCCAAGAAGCGTAGCCAACCACTCCGGTCTAGCCACCTCCACCGGAAGCCTAACTGGTTGCACTCATCCAGTAGATGCAAGTCCTTGCCACGGCAGTGCGCCAGCTCTAATACCAGCACCGGTCTGTGGCCACCCACCAGCAGCCAGGGACCCCGGCGGCCTATGCCGCCGCTCCTTGCGACAGCCTGCGCTCCTTCCAAGGAAGGCCGTCGCAGCCGCGGGCCACCACTGACAACTGGGGAAACCACCAAGCTCTAGCAAAGAGACAACGAGCTGGCTCTGCTGACAGAGAGAGCCGCTCGCCAAACCCGTGGCGGGAGGTGCCCAAACCTCGCCGAGGCAAGAAAAGCAAGACCCCCCGCCACGGGTGCCATGCATCCATGTCACCTTCTCCGTCTCCTTCGGCGGAGGGGTCCACTGATGAAGTCGTCTGACGCGTGGCGGAAAGGCGCTTGGAGGAACATGAGCGCAAGCTGGCGGAGTTTGCCTGCCGGTTCGCCAGTATGCCGGGCTACGCTAGTGAGCCAACGGGCTACGACGCCTGTCCCCCATTCTCCCAAGAAATCCAAGCGGAGCCGATCCCGCACCGGTTCCGGATGCCGTAGGTGGATCCTTACGATGGGACCACCGACCCCCTGGACCACCTGGAAAGCTACCGGACCCTCATGAGGGTCTAGGGGGCCACCAATGCTCTCCTCTGCATCGCTTTCCCTGCCACTCTTCGAAAGGCAGCTCGGGTGTGGTTCACCCGTTTGGAGCCGGAGAGCATCAGCTCCTTCGTCCAGCTAGGGCAGAAGTTCGTGGCACACTTCGACGCTTGCAGGAAGTTGCCACGAGAGGCAGACAGCCTCTTCTCCATCCGGCAGCTGGACCGCGAGCCCCTACGGGACTACATGGCCCGCTTCAAGGCCACCGCGTTGAAGATCTATAGTCTTGAAGAGCCAGTCGCCATGCTGGCACTGAAGCAAGGGCTCAGGACCTCTCGTCTGACCTACTCGCTGGATAAGAAGCCTCCCAAGACTTACTCTGAGCTCATTCTCCGAGCCCAGAAGTACATCCACACCGAGGAGGTGGACCGTACGAGACGGGAGCTCGATGGAGGACCCCTGAAGAAGCCGGCCCCTGCTGAAATGTCCGAGACCCGGAAACTAGCACCTCAAGCTCCGAGCTCCCGGAGTGACCGACCAAGGCTGAGAGGGACCCCTGTCCCTGAGGAGAGTTACACTCCTCTCCTCGTCTCGAGGACAAAAATCCTTATGGAGATTGAGGGCGAGGACTACTTAAGGCGCCCACCTCCATTGAGGACCACCGCTGGCCGTGACAAGACAAAGTACTGCCGCTTCCACCGTGACCACGGCCACGACACTGAGGAATGCCGCAACCTCAAGTGGGAGATTGAGGAACTCATCAAGAGAGGCTACCTCAAGAGATTCGTGGGGGCCAGACCTCAAGTGGAGTCCCAGGCGCTCGTCGCTCTCCTGCCAGCTCCAGCCATCGACAACCGTCCCATCGAGAAGCCGGTGGGCATGATCTCTGGGGAGCGGTGCGCGTGTCCAAGAAGGCTCGGGGGGCAGGGGACTCAGAGAATGTACTCCCCTTTATGAGGGAAGGGGAAGACGGGGGGGAAAATGTAAATAATGATGCCGTGGTCGTCGAAATGATGATCGCGAAACACCCTGTAAAACGTATCATGGTTGATAGTGGAAGTTCCACAGACGTACTTTTTTATGATGCCTTCTTCAAAATGAATCTCTCCCCTGATTAGCTTAGCCTGTGCATACATCCCTTGTTGGTTTCACGGGCGATTCTATGAGAGTAGAAGGAGAAATCACTCTCCTGGTCATTGCCAGAACCCCGCCTCGGTAGAGCACCATCATGATGACCTTCACGGTTGCAAAGCTTCCTTCCGCCTATAACGTGATACTAGGATGGCCCGGGCTCAACTTGCTTGACACCGTTGTCTCCACCAAGAGGTTGCTTGTACAGTTCCTAACTCCCTACGGCATCGGGGAGATGAGGGGAGTGCCCCAACCGGTGCAGCATTGTTTCCAAACTCTCCCTGGGGCCAAGGTCCCTCAAGACGACCCTAGTGCGGACGACCTCGACCAAAGGGCCCAAGACCCCAGGGGAGGCCCGGTCGAGCGTCTACTTTCTTATCCACTCGGAGATGACCCTGTGAAGATAGTGCAGATAGGAGCCCAGCTACCCGAGGAGGAGAGGGCTCAACTGCTGGGATTCCGCGGGCGAATGCAAATGTGTTTGCCTGGACGGCGGCAGACATGCCAGGTATCCCCCCTGACATCATTACTCACAAATTGAGTGTCGACCCAAGGCACAAGCCAGTTCGGTAGAAGAAGAGAAGTTTTGCCCCGGAGAGACAGGCTACCATCAAAGAAGAAGTTGACAAACTCTTGGCCGCCAGTTTCGTCCGAGAGGTCCAGTACCCGAGCTGGCTAGCGAATGTGGTGATGGTCAAGAAGAATAATGGCAAATGGAGGATCTGTGTGGACTACACTGACCTCAATAAAGCTTGCCTGAAGGACAGCTTCCCTCTCCCGAAGATCGACCAGCTGGTGGATGCCACCTCGGGCCACCGGTTGCTCTTCTTCATGGATGCGTTTTCGGGTATAATCAAATCCGCATGCATCTGGAGGACGAGGAGCACACTGCTTTCGTCACCGCCAAGGGACATACTGCTACAGGATGATACCTTTTGGTCTGAAGAATGCGGGGGCTACCTATCAGCGCCTGGTTAGCAAGGTCTTCAAAGACTAGATTAGCCGCAATATGCAGGTGTATGTGTATGACATGCTCGTCATGAGCAGGCCGGGCTCGAGCCACGTAGCCGACCTCACCGAGTCTTTCCACAACCTGCGATAGCATCGGATGAAGCTAAACCCGGCGAAGTGCACCTTTGGGATGGCGGCAGGAAAATTCCTTGGCTTCATGGTCACTCAGAGGGGCATCGAAGCGAACCGAAGAAGGTGCAGGCCATCGTCGACATGGAACACCCGACCTCCAAGAAGCAGGTCCAGTGCCTGACTGGACGAGTCGCTGCCTTCAGCAGATTCATCTCGAGGTCGGCTGATCGTTGCCTCCCATTTTTCAAGGCGCTGCGCAAGATGCACGACTTCACCTGGATCGAGGAGTGCAGAACAGCCTTTGAGGACCTGAAGAACTTCCTCGCCTCTCCTCCCCTGCTCTCTAGGCCGGAGGAGGGAGATGAGCTCTTGCTATACCTGGCGGTGACACCAGGAGCTATCAGCTCAGTTCTCGTCTGCATGGACGAGAACAAATCTCAAAGCTAGTATACTACACCAGCAAAATCCTCCGTGATGCGGAGATCAGGTACACTCACTCCGAAAAACTCATTTTTGCACTAATAATGTCTGCTAAGCGCCTCAGGCCCTAATTCCAAGCACACCCAATAGTGGTCGTGACGGACCAGCCGCTGAGGACTATCCTCACCCGACCTGAGACATCCGGGAGGTTGGCTAAGTGGTCCCTGCTGCTCAGCAAATTCAACATAGCGTACCGACCGAGGTCGTCACAAAAGGCCCAGGTCCTGGTCGACTTCGTGGTCGAGTGTACCGGGTTCGCCGAGGAGCCAGAGCAGACAGCAACGGAGCCCGGGCCATGAGAAGAGCCCTGGATCCTCCATGTAGATGGAGCATCCAATGCCAGCGGGAGCGGAGCAGGCCTCATCCTCACCAACTGTGATGAGGTTGTGGCGGAATGCGCCCTCCGCTTCAAGTTCACCGCAACCAATAACCAGGGGGAGTACGAAGCACTCCTCGCGGGCCTAAGAGTTTCCCGCGAGCTGGGTGTGTAGGACTTGAAGGTCTTCACTGACTCCCAACTGGTCACCGGACAAGTTTCCGGAGAATACGAGGCAAGGGACGCCTAGATGATGAAGTACCTGGAGCAGGTCCGTGCAAGTACAGCAGGCCTCCGATGCTTCAGCTTCTTCCACATCCCCCGAGGGAAGAATGCGCGTGCAGATATGCTGTCTAGGTTCGCGACTCTGCCGGACTCGTCATTGGGGCATGCCTACATCGAGCACCTTGAAAGCCCAGCTACGAGAACTCGACAAAAGTACATCAAGTCACCCCCGACCCGAGCTGGAAGGATAAGTACATCCAGTACATCACTGACAGCACCCTGCCGGAAGACCGCGCAGAAGCCACCTCGTCAAGAAGAAAGCCTCCCATTTTGTCCTGATGGAGGGCAAACTCTACTGCCGATCTTACTCCTACCCACTCTTGAGATGCCTCAGGCCCGTCGATGCGACCTTTATGCTCCAAGAGATATATGAAGGCCTCTGCGGGAACCACGTGGGAGGGAGAACGCTGGCCTACAAAGCCCTCCGCCAGGGGTACTTCTGGGAGACTATGAGGAAGGACACTGCCAACTTCATCAAGAGGTGTGACAAATGCCAGTGCCATGCCAACATACAGCGTCAGCCGGCGGCGCCGATCTCCGACTCTCAGCCCTTGGCCCTTTATCCAGTGGGGAATGGACATCTTGGGACTGTTTCCCCCAGCATTCGGGCAACGGAAGTTCCTGCTGGTGACGATCGACTACTTTACCAAGTGGGTTAAAGTGGAGCAGCTAGCTCGGATCACGGAAGCCAATGTCCGTTAGTTCTTCTGGAAATCAATCATTTGCCGCTTCGGGCTCCCCCGTTGCATCATCACCGGCAACAGGCGACAGTTCAACAACCGCGAGTTCGAAGGGTTCTATGCCGAGCATGGCATCTAACACCGGTTCACCTCGGTAGCTCATCCTCAAACAAACGGAGAAGCCAAGGTGACCAACTGGACCATCCTTCAAGGACTCAGGACCAGGCTAGACCAAGCTAAGGTCATGTGGGCATAAGAACTCCCGAGCGTCCTGTGGGCCTACCACACAATGCCAGGACTGCGACCAACGAAACACCCTTCAGCCTCGTCTTCGGCACCGAAGCGGTCGTCCCTGTCGAGCTAGGCGTGCCCACATTGCGGGTGCAGCAGTACGATGAAGCATGGAATTCGGCGCACCTCCTGCTCGACCTGGACCTTCTCGAAGAGGCAAGGGACAGAGCCCGCCTCCGATGGCGGCGTACCGGCAACGAGTGGCCCGGTATTACAACGCCCATGTCAAGTCAAAAGCCTTCAAGCCCGGAGACTTGGTGCTGTGGCAAGCAGAAGTGTCTCAACTCAGAGAGTGCGGCAAGCTTTCACCAAATTGGGAAGGCCCCTACAAAGTAGTTGAAGCCCTTTCACAAGGAGCCTACTACCTGGAAGATCTCAGCGGCATCAAATTTTCCAGAACATGGAACGCCTCCAACCTGCGAAAATACTACCAATGATGTAAGGTTTCCCATCAATGATAATAACAATGGTTTTTTCCTTGCACAAGTGTCTATCTGTCTTGCAAGAGAATTCTGCCCGTGCTCCCGGGCCTAGCCCCAGGACACCGATCCGAGATCAGAGCCAAGACCTCCGGCCAGGAGATCGTAGAGCCAAGCCGTTCTCACTTAAGGCATCTCCGAGCCCAGCTCCAAGACATCGAAGAATCATCGAGCCACGTCGCTCTCAGTCATCAACGTCCCCGAGCCCAGCTCCAGGATGCCCTTCTCAAGACCGGAGCTCAAATCTCCAGCCAAGAGAACTTCGAGCCAAGCAGCTCTCAACTATCAACATCTCCGAGCCCAGTTCCAGGACACCCCTCTCAAGACCGGAGCTCAGATCTCGGCCAAGAGAACTTCGAGCCGAGAAGCTCTCAGTCAACAACGTCCCCGAGCCCAGCTCCAAGACTCCCTCTCAAGACCGGAGCTCAGATCTCCGGCCAAGAGAACTTCGAGCCGAGCATCTCTCAGTATCAACGTCCTCGAGCCCAGCTCCAGGACGCCTTTCTCAAGATCGGAGCTCAGATCTCCGGCCAAGAGAACTTCGAGCCAAGCAGCTCTCAGTCATCAACGTCCCCGAGCCCAGCTCCAGGACGCCCTTCTCAAGACCAGAGCTCAGATCTCCGGCCAAGAGAACTTCGAGCCAAGCAGCTCTCAACTATCAACGTCCCCGAGCCTAGCTCCAGGATGCCCCTCTTAAGACCGAAGCTCAGATCTCTGACCAAGAGAACTTCGAGCCGAGCAGCTCTCAGTCAACAACGTCCTCGAGCCCAGCTCCAGGATGCCCTCTCAAGATCGGAGCTCAGATCTTCGGCCAAGAGAACTTCGAGTCGAGCAGCTCTCAGTCAACAACGTCCTCAAGCCCAGGTCCAGGATGCCCTCTTAAGACCGGAGCTTAGATCTCCGGCCAAGAGAACTTCGAGCCGAGCAGCTCTCAATCAACAACGTCCCTAAGCCCAGCTCCAGGATTGCCCTCTCAAGACCGGAGCTCAGACCTCCGGCCAAGAGAACTCCGAGCCAAGCAACTTTCCATCTCAAACGTCTCCGAGCCTAGCTCCGGGATGCCAAGAGATCATGGGACCATGTAGCTCCCATCAACGCCTCGAGCCTAGCTCCAAGGCGCCAAAGACCTGAGCCAAGATCTCAGGCAACCCCCTGGGCCCGAGCCTAGCTCCACATCCAGGAAGGCCTCGAGCCTAGCTCCAAGGCAATCAAGAACGGTAACCCCCTTCTCTGATCTCCCCACTCGAAAAGAAGACAAGAGGGGAAGGAAAGAAAGAGAACAAAGGGGGAAGCTCGGCAGCCCTCTTCTCTGATCTCCCCACTCGAAAAGAAAACGAGAGGGGAGGAAGGAAAGAAAGAGAACAAAATGGGGGTACAACCAGCATCCTCTTCTCTGATCTCCCACTCCAAAAAAAAAAAAAAGGAAAAGAGAAAGAAAGAGAAAAAGAAAAAGAAGGAAGAGAGGGGGAGAGAAAACAAGAGGGAGATACAATATCGAAGTCACTACTTTCCACACTCAAGACCGGAGCTCAGATCTCCGGCCAAGAGACCTCCGAGCCATGCGGCTCTCAACCATCAACGTCCTCGAGCCCAGCTCCAGGATGCCTTCTCAAGACCGGAGCTCAGATCTCCGGCTAAGAGAACCTCGAGCCAAGCAGCTCTCAGTCATCAACGTCCTCGAGCCCAGCTTCAGGACGCCTTCTCAAGACGGAGCTCAGACCTCCGGCCAAGAGAACCTGAGCCAAGCAGCTCTTAGTCATCAATGTCCCTGAGCCCAGCTCCAGGATGCCTTCTCAGGACCGAAGCTCAGATCTCCAGCCAAGAGAACCTCGAGCCACGTAGCTCTCAACCATCCACGTCCTCGAGCCCAGCTCCAGGATGCCAGCTCAAGACCGGAGCTCAGACCTCCGGCCAAGAGACCACTGAGCTCAGCAACTCTCAACTACCTCTCTGATATCCCCATACATCAAAAAGAAAGACAAAAGAAGAGGGAGAGGAGGAGCCAAATGAGAAAGACGATTGCAAGAAAATTGCACTTCATTGATTAAATATCAATTACAAGTATCCGCGGGCCCCCGACATGCCAGGTAGCCCTGCCAAGTACAGAAAAAGAACAAAATACAAAAAGAAGCAAGAGAAGACTACTGGCTAGCTGGACCGCCGAGCTGGGAGTCTCCATCAGCAGGAGCTTTGGGCTGCACGGCCTCGGGCTCAGGTGGCATGACCTCCTTAATGCCCGCCTCCTGATCTGAGGTGCCAGGAAAATCAAGGTGGCTACGGCCTCGGCTGAGACGAACTCCTCGATCAGGCGGCGTAGGTACATGAAGCCCTTGAAGAAGGAGTCCGACGCCGTCTGTTGGATCTCGGCGAGGAACTCCTCCAAGGCTTTGTACCTTTCCACTGCCTCCCCAGCTTCCTTCTTCGCTGCGGCCACCTCGCGCCTGGCGTGCGCGGCCGACTTGGCCACTTCATCTGCTGCCCTCTGCGTCGTGGCCGACTTCTCTTCCTTCGTTGCCAGCCGGGCCTGGAGGGATTGGACGGTCCTCTTCTATCGGGCCAACTCAGTGATGACCACGTCCAGCTTCTTCTCGGTGTCGACAAGCCCCTCAGCTTTCTTCCTTGACTCCCCCCACTCACGGTCGAGGTTCTCCTGGAGCTCCCTTGCTCGTCCTCAGAGTCGACGAGCTGCTTCTCGAGGTCCTTGACCCGTTGGCCAAGCACCCCTTCGGAGTCCGCCCTCTTCTGCAGGTCGGCCCTCAGTGACTCGATCTCAATTGCCCGTTCTTGCTCGGCTCGGCTCCAGTTTCGATAGCTGCTCCTGATGAAAAGAGCTTCGACTCCGATCTGCACCATATGGGAAGGTCAAAAAAAAAGGAGAGAAAGAAGAAAGAGGGGGGGGGGGAAGAAAATAGAAATGCTTACCGTGAAGAGCTGTGGGAAGATGCTGTCGATCACAGCTCCAACGGCAGCCCATCCATCTCCTCCCGGTCGAAGGGTTGGATGGAGAAGGCCATCATGCGATAGGCCAGGCCGCGGTTGTCAGATAAGGAGCTCTCGGCCCCAGCTTGAAGGAAAGGCGGTGCCTCGCCCAGTCTCTCCTGCTCTCCGGGGGGATGGCCGCGCCCGTCCCTCCGATGGTGGGACCCCCAAGAACTGGTCGAGGAGCCGGCACTATTATGGTCGGATCCCCCATCATCGGAGAATCTCCGGGATGGGTTCCTCCTCTTCAGCCTTGATCGCCCCCAAACACGGAGAGCAGGGCAGCACAGCAGCAGCAAGCAACAACGCCGATCTGGACGGTGGCCTCCAGCTCTAGGATAGGGAGTTCCGCCTGTGGCCTCTCCAGTCGCACGGGAGCTTCCACGGCCTCCTTTCCTATCAGCGCGACGGCATGGCAGGGGTAGATGCCGACACTCCCTCAGTCCGCGCCGCCTCGGAGGGGGCTCGGCGGCATCTCGATGGGTGGCCTCTTCCTGGAGGTTGGCAATGGCTCGCCCTCTGAAAGGGTCAACCCTGCACAGCAACAACCAAGAAGGTTAGCCTGAAATAGAGAAAAGAGAAAATGCAGACGGAGAAGGAGCAGGAACTTA
The DNA here is from genome assembly GCA_021397845.1 of Areca catechu. Lineage (NCBI taxonomy): Eukaryota > Viridiplantae > Streptophyta > Magnoliopsida > Arecales > Arecaceae > Areca > Areca catechu. The sequence continues at coordinate 172,778,365 of CM038052.1, read as the reverse complement.
CCTGGCCCTGCCGATGGGTCGACCCTGGCATCGAAAATGTTCTGCTCCGATAGCAGGACCTCCAAAGAAGGGATCCGAGAGGTGCGGAGTTGATCGTAATCATCCCGATCGGCTGCATCGACCGCGAAGATCCGATTGGGGGACATGTCCGGCTCGCTCCAAGCCCAGTCAACCCTCTCGACATCTACAAAGAAGAATCTGCTCTTCCATCCTTGATGGAAGAGGGAAGCTCGAAATTGATGCCCTTCGGGCGAGAAGACAAGGACCACCACCCGTCCTCGGTCGGGTGGCGTTTCAGGATGAAGAATGCCTTGAACAGAGAAAACCGGGCAACAAACCCATGGACGTGGCGGAGTATGATGAAAGAGAAGATCACCCTGATGGCATTCGGCACCAACTGGACGGGGACCAGGCGATAGTTATTCAAGACAGATAGGAAGAAATGATGAAAAGGTAAGCGGAAACCCCCAGAGAAGGTCCCCTCATAGAAGGCAAGACGCCCCGGGCCACTGGAAGTGACTCGCTCCCTGGGACGGGGGACCATGAGTCGAACAGAAGACGGGATTTCATAGGCATCCCGAATGGCCCCCAGTTCCGTGACGGAAATCAACGAAACGATCCCGCCCGGACTTGTTGACCGGACTGACTCAGGGGCTAACTCAAGTAGCAGAAGGGGAGGACTGGTCGGACGAGAAGGAATGACCACCGGCTCCTTAACAGACACTGGGGGGGCAGGAAGTGCCAGCCTAACGCTAACCCTAAACTGTGCCCCCTCCGACTCGTCGTCGGAGGAGGAGAGCACTACCCTTTGGACGAAAGATATGCTAGACTAAGAAGGAAGGAGCCTACTTTAGAAGAAAAGAAAGAAGGATAACGAAGCCGGTCTGGACACCTAGAGAAAAGAAGGACGGGTGCAGATCATGGAGAAGAAAGGGTCTGAGCACTGCAGCAAGCGCGGAAGATTTGAAAGAAAGAAAGGAAATTCTTGGGTAAGAAAATTTTCTTTTCACCCCGAAAAGGTCCATCAAATCCGTGCTGTTATGACCCCCTCGCCAATGGATCTGCACCACGTGCTACCCATCGACGAAAAAGGAGTCCCAGGTGCTCAGAATTCTGCACCAGCATTAACTGCTCCTCGGACGTGGCCACGTGGCACCCCCGCACCGGCCGGCGGGGCTATCCCTCGAAGCGCCAGCGACCGCGGCCATCATTGCACCGATTTTTGCCTCTCCATGTCAGCACTTCGATTACTCCCTTTGCCTCGAGCGCCGTGCACTAACGAGCCTCAGGAGTGGGGGGCAAATGATGTGGCGAGATCGCCAATGTGGGTAGTTGACAGGCGTCATATTAAGGGAGGCCGCCACAGCGGGTGCCAAGGCGACGCCCCAGCCCGGATTGTTTTGTCGAGCTGAGTTGAGCTCCTACAAGGTCACGGGCCAAGCTCAGTCCTCCGCCAGGTCATGCCCGCAAGTCCGGGATGCCTAGGTCGGAGTCGTCCTCCGCCAGGTCGTGCTCGCAAGTCCGGGATGCCTAGGCCGGAGCCGTCCTCCGCTAGGTCGTGCCCGTAAGTCTGGGACTCCCAGGCCGGAGCCGTCCTCCGTCCTCCAGAGTGAGACCCTCGGAGGCTGGTGCCCTGCGTCGAGGTCGAGCCAAGAGCTCACCTACTGATGTGGAGCCTCTCCGAGCGCGCACCCTCTGGACCGGGTCCGTCCTCTGCCCTCCAGAGCGAGACCCTCGGAGGCTAGTGCCCTGCGGTCGAGGTCGAGGTCATCGCTCACCCGCCGATGTAGAGCCTCTCCAAGCACGCGCCCTTTGGACCGGGCCCGCACTCTCCCCTCCTCCACCGAGGCGACTGCACAAGCTCGGGGCATCTAGACCGGAGCAAGCCTAGCCATCCCAGGACACCGGCGAGCCACTCGAGGACCACGGAACGACGCCCCCTATACCGCCATAACTACCTGTCCAGCCGTACTTCCAAGAGATGGGCCAGCCAGGAAGCACGCACCCCTAGGGGGCGCCCCTGGATCGAGGCTCTACCAACCTTCCGGAATGGAGCGACCAGAGAGAATGTCAGAGCGAATGGAAGCTCCCCCCATCACCTGTTAGGAAAGGCATCTCGTCTACGGCACGGAATCCTGCCGCACGCGCCTGCCAATCCAGCGAGGATCCCGAGGCAAGCTTCAAACGGCCAATTTTCAACTACAAAGAACGATCGTCACCCCCACGAGGGGGAGGTAACATACCAGTAGCACCAAAATCACCACCAACAAGACAAGCGCAAGCTCGACCAAGAGGGCAAAGCGCCACCACCAACACCACAGCTGAGGGTAAACGAGGGAAACAAGGAGAAGCGGAGTGATAGGGAACCCCTCTGTCCCCGTTATTAGTCTCCCCCAGTCACGTTTTCACCTACACACATCTCTTACTCCTCCTAGAGTGGAGTCCATCAAGAAGGGCCCGACCATGAGGATCTGTTCCCCTGGATTGTCACTGACTTGATCGTCGGAGTGCCCCTGCCGGAAACTCCGGCCCGGGTCACTAACCCCTGTTTCGCAGGTCTAAGAGCAGAGGACCGGCAGGCAGTAAAGAGAGCGCACTCCGGCGCCAGCAGCAGCTACGGGCCGCGACGGTCTTGGCGGCAACAGGATGCAACTTAGTCGGCCACACTATTTATCTTTCAGAATACATGGCGAACAATCATCGCCACGGAAGAACAGTGGGATCTCCAAATTTCATGAAAAAGTGGGCCTCCTGCTGCTTCATCTTATCCTGAATTCATCTGATGATTGTGGCAGAATCTTCCTCGATGACGATCCTCTCGGCACATGGCTTCTACTTGGTATAATACCTATCCAGGCATCTCTAAACTTAGTTTTCAGGATAAATGGCTCAAAGAAAAGGAACACCCAGTTGCTAGTAGCCTTCTATCCGAATCCTGGATGACATACTCAGTCCCGTCCAAGGTACTGTGAATGCTGCCATCAAAGTTCACATTGACAAATCTTAGAAAAGGGGTTTCCAAAAAATAAAAAGAATCCTTTGATCGTTACCGAGACAATATAGGAGTTTTAGGAGTCCGAGACTTCAAGGGAATCTACCATGTTTTTTCTACTTAAACCAACTTGAAATATCCCGCGTGAAGCTTGACCTGATTCTACCTAACCCTGGTAAGTTTGTCCTAGCTCAATAAAATTCTAGCCATATGCATATTAGAAATTATGGATGTAATGACATAAGTCCCGTCCAAGGTACTGGAATGCTGCCATCAAAGTTCACATTGACAAATCTTAGAAAAGGGGTTATGAGTTTTGATCGTTACCGAGACAATATAGGAGTTTTTTCAGGATTGAGTTCAAGGATATCTACCATGACTTAAACCAACTTGAAATATCACCGCGTGAAGCACCTAGTGTTGCCTCCAATAAAATTCTAGCCATATGCAAAGAAATTATGGATGTAATATAAGAGCGAGATTGAGTTGGATATAGATTAGCTTCCAAGCATCATCAAAGTAAATGAGCGAACTTCCAAGCAAGTCAAGCTTAGCGTATATTGTAGCTTGATTTATTTCATTCTAAGCTAAATTTTAGATGTTTGGAGAAGGCAGGGGTTTGATTTTGGTTATAATATTAATTTTATTCCAATTTAATTGGTATGAGCCTGAATAATTTACAATGCGGATAATTATAATGTGGTGGGTTCCAAGGCTTTCTTTCTCTGAGAACAAAGATAAAAGCTTCTCAATGAGATGATCAATCTTGGACAAAGACCATTAAACTACTTATTCTTTCTCTGCTAGTTTTGTGATAAAAGAGCTCCATGTTTAAGTTGGAAGAATATTGTCAAGACCCTTGGCCCTTTCTGCTTGAGTGTTTGCACTTTGGCAATGGCAACTCAATTAAATTGTAGAGGGGTGTTTTGGATTGATGATCACCCTCTCTATATCATTTTCCCTCATCTTTATGAAAATGGAGAGAACAAAGAAGCTCTAGCTACCTCTCTTTGGATTGATACTTCTTGTAGTTTGTCCATCCTTTCAAATCTTCCAATCACCAATTTAGCATTGCAGGAATTCAAGGATCTCGCTAATATACTCTCCCATCCAAGGCCCAACCACTTGCTTGACAAGCCAGAGTTTTCTCTATCAGATATTGTACAGATTTCTTAATAGAGGTGGTATGATCTTTTCCCTTCTTCCTTCCCTTTGAAAGCTGCACCCTAGTGAACAACTAAATAAGAAAGAATGGATTTGCAAGGCAAGACCCGATCCTATGGATCACAATTTGGTCCTTTGTCCCATCTCAGCTTCTATTTGAAGCATATTCATTTCTTATTGCATGGTAGCCAGAATTATGTTAGCATTCTTTTAGGGATTTCTGGTATGGAGTATTACAACAATCTTCTCTCAAGTACTTGTTACATTTTTCCGCATGTTCATTGTTATGGTTTATTTATTGATCTGAAAAGAATGCAATGGCAGATTTTTCTTGCAAAAATCCTCAGAAGACAAGATAATGCTGGGGAATGATTTTTCTTTCCCCCCCCCCCTTTTTTTTTTTTTGGTAAACCAAAAAGAGGGGAAAGAGTTAGACCCCAGGCATGGCCACCCCCAGGCGGTCCCCCAACCCCAGCCAGGGAATGTTCGATACATGGTGTATATTAATTTTTTCGTAGCTGTTCCCACTTGAAGGTGAGTACGTCAACCTGACTACCACTGGCATCACTCGACAGGGGTTCCAGGATTATTTTATTAATTTTTCTCCTTTTTTTAAAAAAAAATTATTTTTGGACTATTTTTTTTATTTTTTATTTTATTCCCGAACTTTCCTGTCGAAATATATCTAAACCAAGGCTCGAACCCCTGCCAGAACTACACTCTTGAAGCTATATCATCACTAATATATTGCAACAATCCTTTTCCTCCATTTTAAAATGTCTTATCCCTCTTTTTCTTTATTTTAATGATACTATTTTCGCTGCTCTATCTCTATTTTGGTTGTAGAGGTCACTCTTTATAATCTCTGCTTTTCTTCACTTGCTAATGGAGTGGGCGGAGCTCACCTCCTCCTATTGGGTGGGGGGGGGGGGGGGGGGGGAGGTGCTGATTAAGAACAACTAGAAGCTTAACTTGTGCAAGTAGTGGATACCCTTTGCTTCTTGAAAACTATCAATTTACTCATTAAACTTGTTGTGGTATAAAAAAAAGGAGGTATTTTTAGTCCTACATTAATTAATTATGAGATAGAAAACTTTGATTTATATTGAGGAATCCTTCTTTTGTATATGAGATGCTTTTTGAAGTGGAGTGCGAGGATCATAACATTTCGTTCGATCTATCTCCAGGAGGCAAACTATGAGGTTAATCAGAACAAAACTAATTCAAAATTCAATGTGGTTAAATTAATCTAAATCGGATGCAAAACTGAATAAATATGTTAGATAAAGTTTAATTTTTATTCCACGATGCCTTCATAATTAATTAAGGGATTGGATGCATCCAATTAAAGGATGCTCGAATACTCATTTGTACGTGAGCTTTCATTTGTATAAATAGGGAATGTGATACTAAATCATTCTCTCTTTCATTAGTGGACTTCTAGGAGAATATGTAGAGGTTTGTTCTATCACAGGAGTAGACTGTCATCTATTGTTTGAACTTAACCAGGATGATTATTTTTAAGAAATCACTTTCATATTATGCCTGAATCAAGCAAAATCTGTAACTTATTTTCGTTAATGCATGTACAGAAAGCTGATTATCAAATAATCAAGAAAAAGATAACAATACTAATTTAAAGGTTTTCCAATAAAAATAAATATTTAATTTTTTTGTCCTTACACAAAAGGAAGATTGTATATATGAAAATATTATAAAGATCGTGACTGACAAGTTTTAATTGTGTCTATCTTATAGCCATGCACCATTTTTTAACATGAAACTACATAACTCTTATCAACTTAATGTAATAGCACAACTTAAATTATACTTCATTTGACATCTCCTTGTTGAGCCTAGGACTATAAACAAGCCTTATGTGGTTCATGAACATTTCATGTTTAAGTTTTTTTCTTTTAAAAAATGGCCCATAAACTTATTGAGCTTAAGCACCTAGGCCAATAAAAATATTTGACCAACCAAACACTTCTTCAAGATTGGTTCATACAACAATTAATCCAATCATAAATATACCTAATTAAGCTTGCCTTGATTATCCCTTCATGAAAACAAGCGAAGCCCAAGCATCTTGATACTTGGGTTTGCTCTTCTGCAGCTCTAATTCATTTTTAAGTTATACATTGGCTATTAATAGTAATCTCTTATACTTTAGGACTAGTGCTAGACTATCTCGTCTAATAAATCATTGATTCATGTGAGAAACGATCCAAAATAGACACATTTAGCACCAAAGTCAGTGGTTCCAACCGACCTCGATCCAAATATAAAAAAAATTGAGGGATTTGATATCAGAACAAGAGAATTCCAATCCCTACCCAATCTTCTATCATATGAGATAAGGCCACCTAACAGTGGATGGTGCGGAGTCGTAGGGTTGGCACGATGGCCGGTGGCCATCTGGAGATGCTGCGATTGGTGAACAGCCGGTGTTAGGCCAACTTTTTCTCATTTGGAAATCCTTTCCATGCCATTATTATTATTTTTTTTTGGTTGAACGAAAAGGAGGGAGGAGTTAGACTCTGGTGTGGCTATCCCCAAACAGTCCTTTGATATACGGCGCATATTAATTTTCCGCAGTCGCTCCCCATCCGAAGATGAGTACGTCAACCCGACTACACTTATGTCAGCCGAGTGAGCAGGATTTATTATATATATCTCTAACTTTTTCATTATCACCGACCAATAAAAATCTCAGAATTATTTTATTAATTTTTTTATAGCATTTTTTTTGGTCATGAAAATACTTACCAAAATGACAAGCGGCAAGGTCCTTTTTCTCCCTCTCTCAGCTACTCTATGCATGGCCCAACCGCAGCCACCCTAATCATGCCACCATCGTCTTGTGACCATGCAAGCCACGTCACCGTTGGACCCCAACTCCCTTTTCCATTCTCCCATTTTTCTTAAAATCCACGAGAAATTCTTGTAGGACCTTGCTTTTGTCACAGGGGAAGGGAGAGAGGATCCATTTGATGTGAACTCACTTTTAGATCAAATCCAAAATTCAAATTGCTCTAGACCTGTACCTTGTTGGTCAGCTCAAACCAAATAGATCCAACTCTCTTGAACCAAGACCAAGTGAATCAAATCCGAAAATCCAATTAGTCTAAATTGAGTATCCCTTCTCTTTCTTATGTTGGATGAGTTGAACCAATTAGAACAGGCTTTGATTGAATCCAAATCTTGTGTCTGTCCTTTATTGATTGGCTGGATCAAGTCTAATTAATCAAGTTTTTTCTTTTTTTTTCATATATACCCTTCTAAACTTTCAATTTACATGAATATCTTTTTAAAATTGATATTTATATATATATCCCTTTTTAAAATACTTGTTTTGCATATATATATCTTTTTTTTTCTTGTTTTTGGTATATATACCCGCATCATCTAATGCCGTTAAAAATACTAATGGTTTAAAATTAAAATGTTTGAAATATTTTTATAAATATATATGCAAAAAGAAAATTATGAGAGTATATGTGTAAATAGTAATTTGACAAAGATATTCATATAAATTTGAATATTTAGGAGTTATGTGTATATACTTTCAAACATGTAAATTTGCTTGAATACCATTTTAAAATTAATATTTACATATATGTCCTCATAAAACTTTACTTTTATATAAATATCCTCCACATAATTGTACTTTAATATCATTAGCTAAAACATATTTTTGAAATGTAAAAATTAATAAGCTTATGAAACTATATCTTTTATATGTAAAAATGGGTATTGGATTAACCTATCTTGGTGGAAACCACATAACCTTTTATCTTTCGTTTAGCTTTCAAATTACATATTGTTCCTCTCATGATCACTGATATGCCTATTTTTTTAAAAAACATATTCGCTCTCAATCAAGAAAGGATTATTGGAGGATGTGATTAGGACTTAGTGGTGATATATATGTATGAAACTAGCTCCTTTAAAATCCTCCAATGGAGACCTTCGGCAACCAGATTCGAACCCTCCAATGGTGATTAGGACTTAGTGGTGATTAGGACTTGGGTACAACCAGATTCGAATGCACCCGGAGGACGAGGGGCACACCGCTTTCGTCACCGACCGCGGAACTTACTGTTACAAGATGATGCCATTCGGCCTCAAGAACGTCGGGGCCATGTACCAGCGGCTGGTCAACAAAGTTTTCAAAGATCAGATCGGCCGCAACATGCAGGTGTATGTGGATGATATGCTGGTAATGAGCAAGCCTCATTTCGACCATGTCGGCGACTTGGCGGAGACCTTTGGCAACCTCCGACTTCACCAGATGAAGCTGAACCCGGCGAAGTACGCCTTCGGCTTGTCCGCCGGAAAGTTCTTGGGGTTCATGGTGACCCAAAGAGGGATAGAAGCCAACCCGGAAAAGGTCCAGGCCATTTTGGACATGGAGCAGCCCACCTCCAAGAAGCAAGTGCAGCGACTCACCGGCCGGATAGCCACCTTGAGTCGGTTTATCTCGAGGTCTACCGACCGCTGCCGGCCCTTCTTCAAAGTGCTGAGGAAGATGAACAACTTCACCTGGACCGAGGAGTGCCAAGAGGCGTTTGACGAGCTGAAGAGGATGCTTGCATCACCGCCACTGCTCTCCAGGCCCGAAGAAGGAGAGGAGCTCATCCTGTACCTGGCGGTCACCCTGGAGGCCGTCAGTTCGGTCCTAGTTCGAACTGACGACCAAGGAATGCAGAGACCGGTGTACTACACGAGCAAACTCCTCCGCGATGCGGAGCTTAGGTATTCCCGATCTGAAAACTCATTTTTGCACTAATAGTATCCGCCCAGCATCTCAGGCCTTATTTCCAAGCACACCCCATTGCCGTCCTAACGGATCAACCGCTGAAAGCGATACTCAGCCGACCTGACATATCCGAGCGATTGACGAAGTGGGCACTCAAGCTTAGCGAGTTTGATATCACTTATCGACCAAGGTCGGCCATGAAGGAGCAAGTGCTCGCTGACTTATTGGTCAAGTGCGCAGGCCTGGGCAAGAGGATGGAGGAAGGCCCTCTGGACCGGCAGCCGGAACCGGTACTCGAGGAGGACATTTGGATCCTCCATGTGGACGGGGCTTCGAACTCCAGCGGGAGCGGAGCCGGTCTCATCCTCGTCAACAGCGAGGGGGTCATCGCCGAATGTGCACTTCGTTTCCAGTTCGTCGCAACTAATAATCAGGCGGAGTACGAAGCGCTCCTCGCGGGGCTGAGAGTGTCTCGCGAGTTGGGCATGGCCAACCTCAGGGCCTTCACAGATTCGCAGCTGGTGGCCGGACAGATCTCTAGAGAGTACGGCGCGCGGGACCCTCAAATGGCGAAATACGTGGAGCTCGTCAGAACGAGCGCGGCTGGATTTCGGCATTTCAGCATCTCCCATATACCCCGTGGAGAAAATGCTCGCACGGACGCGCTCTCCCGACTGGCAACCCTGCCGAACTCGCTATTGGGCCGCGCTTATGTTGAGCATCTCAAGGCCCCGAGCTACGAGACGCCCGTGGAGGTCCAACAGGTCAGCCAAGAGCTCAGCTGGATGGACAAGTACGTCGAGTACATTACCAGCGGCATCTTGCCGGAGGATCGCGTAGCGGCTCGCCTTATCAAGAGGAAGGCCGCGCGGTTCGTCTTAATGGATGGACAACTGTATCGGAGGTCCTATTCCTACCCCCTCCTCAAGTGCCTGAGACCCGTGGAGGCCGCACTCGTACTCCAAGAGATCCACGAGGGCATCTGTGGGAATCACGTGGGGGGCAGAACACTGGCGTACAAGGCCCTCCGTCAAGGTTATTTCTGGGAGACAATGAAGGTAGATGCAGCTGACTTCGTGAAGAGGTGTGACCGATGCCAGCGGCATGCTGTGGTGTAGCGTCAGCCCTCCACTCCGCTCTCCCAGCTCTCCGCTCAATGGCCGTTCGCTCAATGGGGAATGGATCTCTTATGACCTTTTCCCTCGGCGTCCGGGCAGCGAAAGTTTTTAATCGTGGCCATTGACTACTTCACGAAGTGGGTCGAGGCCGAACCCCTAGCCCGGATCACGGAGGCAAACGTCGCCAAGTTTCTCTGGAAGTCAATCATCTGCCATTTTGGCCTACCGCACACCATTATCACCGATAACGGATGTCAATTCGATTGTCGGGAGTTTGAGAAATTCTGCAGCGACCTCGGCATCCACCATCGCTTCACCTCGGTGGTGCATCCACAGACAAATAGAGAAGCCGAGGTAACAAATAAGGCTATCTTGCAGGGCCTCCGGACAAGGCTTGATCAGGCCAAGGGCAGGTGGGCGGAAGAGCTCCTGAGCATCCTATGGGCGTACCACACCACCCCGAGGATAGCCATCGATGAGACCCCGTTCAACCTCGTCTTCGGAGCCAAAGTGGTTATCCCGATAGAACTCAGCCTACCCACCTTGCGCGTGGAGCAGTATGATGAATTGGAGAATCCTGCCAGGATGCTGCTAAACCTAGACCTCCTTGAAGAGACGAGGGACAAGGCTCGAGTCCGAATGGTGGCCTACAGGCAGCGAGTGGCCAGGTACTACAACTCCAGAGTGCGACCGAAGTCTTTCCGCCCAGGAGATCTGGTGCTCTGCCGGGCTGAAGCTTCCCAGCCACGGGAGTGCGGGAAGCTCTCCCCGAACTGGGAAGGCCCTTATAGGGTGGCGGAGGTACTCCCTCATAGGGCCTACTACCTGGAGGAGCTAGGAGGGTCCCGATTCCCTCGGACCTGGAATGCCTCAAACTTGAGGATGTATTACCAATAGTGTAAGGTTCCTTGAACTCCAGCAATGAAATCCTTTTTCTTCACCAAATGCTTCTTCTTACATCGTAGGGAGAGAGCCACTTAGCTTTGAATTCGGCGAACACGGGCGTGGCCGAAGACCCGCGAAGGCGACAGGTCCCGGACTTCGGTCTGGAAGGCGGGGCAGAATCAAACTCACCCACGCAGTCTCGGAGAACAGCCCGGCAAGTCGCGCAGGGCTCGGATAAAGCCTGCGGCCCCGGGGTTCAGTCCGGAGGTCCCGGACTTCGGTCTGGAATGCGGGGCAGAATCAAACTCGCCTACGCAGTCCCGGAGAACAGCCCGGCAAGCCGCGTAGGGCTCGGATAAAGCCTGCGGCCCCGGGGTTCAGTCCGGAGGTCCCGAACTTCGGTCTGGAAGGCGGGGCAGAATCAAACTCGTCCACACAGTCTCGGAGAACAGCTCGGCAAGCCGCGCAGGGCTCGGACAAAGCCTGCGGCCCCGGGGTTTAGTCCAGAGATCCTGGACTTCGGTCTGGAAGGAGGGGCAGAATCAAACTCGCCCACACAGTCCCAGAGGATGAACCGGCAAGCTGCGTAGGGCTCGCACAAAGCCTGCTCCCCCGGTATTCAGTCCAGAAGTCCCGAACTTCAGCCTGGAGGGTGGGGCAGAACTCAGTCTGCCCACAAGCTCGGCTCGGAATGCACTACAGGACTTAGTCCTGGTGCCCGAAACCAGAATTCAGTTTAAAAAAAAAAAAGAGAGAGAAGAAAGAGAGAACGAAGCAACGATCTGGTGAAGAAGAAATTTCATTGACTTAGAAATGTAAATACACTAGAGGAGTCCCGACAGGCCGGGAGTCCTCAAAAAGAAAAAGAAGATATAAAAAAGAAAAAAAGAAGAAGTCGACAAAGCCGGGGAGGCTACTTCGGCGCGGTGGCATCCTCCTCGGGCTGAGGCGCACTTTCTCCGCCTGCGCCGTCGACGGGTGGCTGCTCGGGGGGCTGCTCTGGAGTCGCAGCCTCATCACCAGCTGCTGTTGGAGCCCCTCCACTGGGCTCTTGCCTCCTGTCACCAAGGACAACCCCGCTGAGGTCGAGCTCGGGGTAGAAGGAGCTTACTTTCTCCCGGCATACCTGGAACCCCTTCAAGAAGGAGTCCATGACAGCCTCTCGAACCTCCGTGATGTATTCCTCTGAGGCCTGGAACTTCGGGACGGCCTCCTGCGCCTCCCGCTTCGACGCCTCCAGCAGCCCGTTGACGTAGGAGGTCATCTCCTTGGCCGCGTTCAGCTCCCTCCGGACCTCCTCCACCCGGCGCTCCAGCGACCGGGACTGAGCCCTGAGGCGGGTCTTCTCTGTCGCATCCTCCTCGGTGCGGTGCTGGCTCGAGATCCTCTCCTCGAACAGGGAGGTCTCGAGCTCCTTGATGCGCCCCTCGGCGCGGGCCAGGTCAGATCGGAGGACCTGGTTGTTCCCTCGCAGCTCGACCACTTTTTTCATGAGGTCTTTGACGTTGGCTACGGGCTAGCCGAGCTTCTCCTCCTTCTCGGCGTCCTTCTTGGCATACCCGACGAGGAAGTTCCTCAGCAGCAGCACGTCGGTCCCGATTTGCACCAGAAGAAGAAAGGGTAGGCATAACCCAACTGGAACTTTAAAAGGAAGAGCTTCGAACTCGGGACTTATCGTGAAGAGCTGCGAAAGGATTCCGAGCAGGGCGTCGCTGTAGTCCCGGTCGCCCCTTAGACGGCGGTCCCAGGAGGTGCAGGCGAACTCCATGACCTTCTCCTTGAGGCCCTGGTCACGGATCACGGAGCACCGGCTGGTGAGGTTCGGCGGCGGGGCAGACATGTCGGCAGCAGCAGAGGCGGCCGTCCCCTCGCCGGGTAGAGCAGCCATCAGTGGAGCCGTCGTCGTGCTGGTGACCATCGTGGGTGCAGTTGGAGCGGCGGTTGAAGTAGGCGCTGCCCAGGAAAGGACTGCCCCCCCTCTTCCACGACCCTGTTGAGGTCGACGACAGGGACATTGGGCGCCCGGGCTCGAGGCGGCCTGGATGCGGGAGCCGGCGCCATGGGTCCGGAGGCGGGGATCGGCACGGCCTCCCGGCTCGCCTCGGTACGAGCCCTCTTCGCCACGGGTTCAGTCCCCTCGGCGACATCCCTCTGTGCGGTGCCCTCCAGTAGATTCTCCAGAGAAAACTTCATACCTGAAAGGAAGTAGAAGTCAGCCGGACCAGTTAAAAAGAAAAGAAGAGGAAGAAGGGGGGAGTACGAGGTGAAATGGAAGCCCGAGCCTCACTCAACTCCCGGATGGGACTGATCCCCGCCTCGAACAAGTTCTGCTCCGAGAGCAGGACATCGAGGGTCGGGACCGCATCACTCAGTAACTGCGAGAAGACCTCTTGGTCTGCTGGGTCGACCTGGGAGTTCCAGTTCGGAGACCGATCCGACTCGCTCTAGGCCCAGTCGACGTCCTCGACCGAGGCAAAAAAGAACCGATTCTTCCAGCCCTTGATAGACGAAGGGAGGTCGAACCTGAGGCACCTAGGCCGAGGTGAGATATACTACCAGCCATCATCGGTGGAATAGCGCTTCAGGATGAAAAGAGCCCTGAAGAGGGAGAAACGGGCAATAAACCAGTGGAAGTGACAAAAAACTATGAAGGCAAAGATGACCCGGATGGCGTTTGGAGCCAACTGGGCCGGGACCAAGCGATAGTGGCTGAGAAAGGAAAGCAAGAAAGGATGAAGGGAAAACCGAAGACCCCCAAGGAGGAAGTCCTCGTAGAAGGCTATTCACTCGGGGCCGCTTGAGGTCACTCGATCTCTTGGCCGCGGGAGGGAAAGATGAATCGACTTCGGGATACCGTAGACCTCCCGGAGCAGAGAAAGGTAATCTTCGGTCATCGTTGAGACATGACCGGAGGGACCAGTGGGAGAGATGGCCGGAGGAGGAAGGGAAGAAATCGGACAGGCGAAAACTATAGGAGGAGACCTAGGACCCCTAGGGACGCCTATGGTTACACCCCCGGGTTGGAGCCGCCTGTGGATCTCGTCCGGAATCACTTCCCCTTCCGAGGAGGAAGGCGATGGAGTCCTCGGCCGGGAAGGACCGGCCTCGTCCGGGTTAGAAGAGACATGACGACGACGCGCCATGAGGGAAGAAGGGGTGCAGGAAGATTGTTAAGGCCGAGAGACGAAAAGGGGAGGAAGACGCGGGCACTCACCGAGATACTCTGTGTAAAAGAAGTCGCAACCCCGGAAGGTGAAGGAAAGCCCATTGCAACCGCCAATGGAGCGCAAGAAAGTGGAGGGACTTCGTTTCCGGAAAGTCCCCCTCCTTTTCAAACTCGATCGACAGCGGCCGTACTCCTCATTCCGTTCTGAACCACATGATGGATGCCGCGTGGACGCACGCCCGACATCGACGCTTCGGTTCGATAGAAACTGCCTCCTTTTCGAAATGGCGCATTAATGGCCGCCGGAAGCGCGACGCATGGCAACCTCTCATAGGACCTCGGGCGTAACGAAAAACGGCGACAAGGATCGTGGCAATTATGGCGCGAGATTTTTGCCTTCCCCATGTCATCTCCGCATTAAATCCCCACGTTCCGAGCCATGATGCCTTGGCTGAACGAGGGGATGGGGGGCAACTGATATGGCTGTTACGCTGACGTGGCGTGTCTCAGGTCCCGCCGGACATGGTCCGAACCACGTGGATTTTTTTCGAAGAACGAGATCGGAGGGGTCCACCATGGTCGAAGCTGGTGGCCCCTCGCTCCCTTGCCGGGTGGCACCCGGGGACGGGTCCACCTCTGCTAAGGTTGAGCCGGGCCCTCCTGCTCCTTCGCCAGTTGGCGGCCGGAGATGGGTCCACCTTGGCCGAAGTTGAGCACCTCTCTGCCGCTCCGCCAGGTGTCCGCCCAGGAGGGGTCTACCTTGGCCGAAGCTGGTGGCTCCTCGCTCCCTCGCCAGGTGGCACCCGGAGATGGGTCCACCTCTACCGAGGTCGAGCTGGGCCTCCCTGCTCCTTCGCCAGTTGACGCCCGGAGATGGGTCCACCTCGGCCGAATTCGAGCACTTCTCTGCCACTCCTCCAGGTGTCTGCCCAGGAGGGGTCCACCTCGACCGAAGCTGGCGGCCCCTCGCTCCCTTGTCGGGTGGCGCCCGGGGATGGGTCCACCTCTGCCGAGGTCGAGCTGGGCCCTCCCGCTCCTTCGCCAGTTGGCACCCGGAGACGGGTCCACCTCGGCTGAATTCGAGCACTTCTCTGCAGCTCCACCAGGTGTCCGCCCAGGAGGGGTCCACCTTGGTCGAAGCTGGCGGCCCCTCGCTCCCTTGCCGGGTGGCACCCGGGGATGGGTCCACCTCTGCCGAGGTCAAGCCGGGCCCTCCTGCTCCTTCGCCAGTTGGCGCCCGGAGACAGGTCCACCTCGGTCGAAGTCGAGCACTTCTTTGCCGCTCCACCAGGTGTCCGCCCAAGAGGGGTCCACCTCGGCCGGAGCTGGCGGCCCCTCGCTCCCTCACCGGGTAGTGCCCGGAGACGGGTCCACCTCGGCCGAGGTTGAGCCGGCCCTCCTGCTCCTTCGCTAGTTGGCACCCGGAGACGGGTCCACCTCGGCCGAAGTCGAGCACTTCTCTGCTCCTCCGCCAGGTGTCTGCCCAGGAGGGGTCCACCTCGGCCGAAGCTGGCAGCCCCTCGCTCCCTCGTCGGGTGGCACCCGGAGACAGGTCCACCTCGGCCGAGGTCGAGCTGGGCCCTCCTGCTCCTTCGCCAGTTGGCGCCCGGAGACGGGTCCACCTCGATCGAAGTCGAGCACTTCTTTACCGCTCCGCCAGGTGTCCGCCCAGGAGGGGTCCACCTCGGCCAAAGCTGGCGGCCCCTCGCTCCCTCGCCGGGTGGCGCCCGGAGACGGGTCCACCTCGGCCGAGGTTTAGCCGGGCCCTCCTGCTCCTTCGCCAGTTGGCGCCCGGAGACGGGTCCACCTCGGTTGAAGTCGAGCACTTCTCTACCGCTCCGCTAGGTGTCCGCCCAGGAGGGGTCCACCTCGGCCGGAGCTGGTGGCCCCTCGCTCCCTCACCGGGTGGCGCCCGGAGACGGGTCCACCTCGACCGAGGTCGAGCCGGCCCTCCTGCTCCTTCCCAGTTGGCGCCCGGAGATGGGTCCACCTCGGCCGAAGTCGAGCACTTCTCTGCCGCTCCGCTAGGTGTCCGCCCAGGAGGGGTCCACCTCGGCCGAAGCTGGCGGCCCCTCGCTCCCTCGCCGGGTGGCGCCCGGAGACGGGTCCACCTCGGTCGAGGTCAAGCCGGGCCCTCCTGCTCCTTCGCCAGTTGGCGCCCGGAGACGGATCCACCTCGGCCGAAGTCGAGCACTTATATGCCGCTTCGCCAAGTGTCCGCCCAAGAGGGGTCCACCTCGGTCGAAGCTGGCGGCCCCTCGCTCCCTCCCCGGGTGGCGCCCGGAGACGGGTCCACCTCGGCCGAGGTCGAGCCGGGCCCTCCTGCTCCTTTGCTAGTTGGCACCCGAAGACGGGACCACCTCGGTCAAAGCCGAGCACCTCTCTGCCGCTCCGCCAGGTGTCCGCTCAGGGAAGGCCCACCTCGGCTAGCGCCGGCCCTGCATAGTGAGGCCTCTGGGAAGTGGGGGCGCGAGTTTCAAAATCGCCACTCGGGTAGCACGTGCCGCGCCTCACGAGGAGCGCCGGTACGGTCTGCAGTGACGCGCGAAACCTCTGAAGGCCCACGTAGGCAACCCAAGAGGGGAGGTGAATTGGATTTTATAAAACTTTTGTACTATTTAATTGATGAACTAAAGCAAGTATATGCTAATGCAATTCAAGTACTTGTGTATTTCAAATAAATGCAGCGGAAATAATGAAATAAAAGCATAAGGAGAACAATCACACAAATACAAAGATTTATAGTGGTTCGGTGCCAACCAAGCACCTACATCCACTCCCCAAGAACCCCTTGGGAATTCCACTAAGTTTGGTTTTATAACTTAGGCTCACCAACAACCTTTACAACTTATTTTGTCTTCGAGCTCACAAGTCAAACCCTAGTTGGTTTCAAGGCTCACCAACAATCAACCTTGGTTTTACGGGATAACCAAGAACCTAAACAACTTGTTTTGGCTTCGGGCTCACAAGTAAAACCCTAGTTGGTTTCAAGGCTCACCAACAACTACTTTGGTTTTCAAGGCTTACCAAAAACCTCTTTGGTTTTCCAAGGCTCACCAAAAAACCTTAAGTAAAACAATGTAAGAGCAAGTATAAAATAATACAATAAAATCTTTCTAAAATAAAGCAAATATCTCTTTGAAGTCCGTTGAGAGTTGATGAAGATCTTGTCTTCAAGTTGATGAAGCCTTTGATTGATGCTTGAGGATGTGAACTTTGGATGCTCTCTTTGAAACTTGGAAGCTTGAAGGCTTGAACCACTCAACTCTTGAATCCTTGAAGAATATTCAAAAATCTCACCAAAGGATTACTTTCCCAATTGATTTTTGATATTTATATAGCCTCCCAACACTTAAATGACCATTTATAGCCGTTAGGAAGGAAAATATGACCGTTTGGAAGCAAGTTGGAGAAGTTTTGTAGCCCAGAAAACTAGCCGTTACTGTTCAAGTGTCGACACTTCACCTTCAGGTGTCGACATTTCAGTTTCAAGTGTCGACACTTCAGTTTCCAGGTGTCGACACTTCACTTCCAAGTGTCGACACTTCAGCTCCAGGGGTCGACACTTCACTGAAAGAGCTTTCTAAAGTTTTTTGTTTGTCTCAAGCCTTGAGTCGACACTTCATTCTTCAAGTGTCGACACTTGCCTGTGCCATTGCTGAAACATCTTCAAATTGAAACTTTAACCTCTTCAAGTCCTTCCATATTAATTCCAAAGTCCATATACTTGATTTTCCATTAATTTAAGGACTTTTTCAACTGAAATATAAGCATTTCTTCATTCAACATGGTTGAGTACTAAGATCTGAAAAATATACTTAAAATACAATTAGTACTCATATATACTTAAACATTTTGTCAATCATCAAAATCAAGACCAGAGTCAACGACCTCGTTTACATCGGCCTGACGGGTCCCGCAACCGAGAAGCGGTGTCTTGGCGGGCAGGAGCCAGCAACGGACATCGTCAATGCCTGGGAAGGAGAGCGCCCGTGCTCGGCCCAAGGCCTCACCAGTATCTTCCCTCTCCCCTTTTTTCTCGCTAGGCCCGGCAAGCAAGACGAGGAGGTCACCGGGTTCCCGGACCCGAAGGGGAAAGGAAAAAGGGGGGAGGGAGAGAAAAGTGAAGGCTGAGAGGGAGCCTCCCGGGGGGGAGCCAGAGGCAATGTGATGGCATAAAAGGATGGGAAGAGCGGATAGCAAGGTAAGTGGAAAAAAGGCGGGGAAAAAGAAGGCATCGAGAGAAGGATCCAGGGATCTGAGAGGGGTCCTTCGGCGTGAGCTCGGTGAAGGAGCTGAGCCCAATTTCCACTCTTCCTAAGACCTCTTTTGTTAATATCTCCTCTAAGTCTGGGGCTCCTTCGGGAACCCACCTTAGGGAGTCTGTTCCATCTCGCCGTTCTCTAACTTGACCATCGGAGCTCCCTCGCCGGGACCCCCGGCCAGGGTTTCTGACCTTGTTTTGCAGGACCGGAAGCTCGGAGATCTCGAGGTGAGACGATCTGAGATCGGTACCAGTTTTGAAGCAACAGGCTGCTGCAGTGAGATCGGCAACACTTATAATGATAGCTTTGTGATGGATGTATCTATCACAAAGAATCTATTACAAACCTGTCACAGAATTATGATAGATTTATGATAAAAAAGGTATAGATTTTTTAATACTTTTAGTAACGGAGTTGTTCTAAGGTCAAACATGACTAAGGCTGTATATGGGTTGGGTTGACAATGGATCGGGTTTGGATTGGGTCATCCAAAATCCATACCTGCCTTACCAAAAAATTTTCTATCCAATACCTACCCTGTACCCATCATGAGTCAGGTATTAGAAAAGGCATGCCTAGGTGGGGTCAAGTTAAGTATACCCGGTCAAGATCAGAGGGATCAAAATAATCATAAATCCTAACCTTAACCCTAACTTGAGGAAGGAAAATGATAGATGAAAACATAAACCCTAATCCTAAATTGAGGAAGGAAAAATCTAACCAAGATGGAGGAGAATAAGCTTACATAGGGAGGGATGGCCGAGTGTGGCATCAAATGGAAGGACGACGAGGGACCGATTAACCAAAGAATGGAAGCGATCTAAAAGGATTGAACGGACCTCAACTTCTCATGGCATCGTTGCGTCAGATGGATGGGAGACAGGGAAGAATGGAGAGAAAAGTTCGAGCCAATTGGGGAGGATCTGCTTGGTTGGTGGCATACTAGTGGAAAGGAGGATCTAGTTGGTGGTGTACCAATGACTGTCGATAAGGAGGGGATAAGGGGGCTCGAGTTAGTCATAGGGCCTACAATCATCAAGGGCACAGGAAGAGATGGTGCAGAGCTTGCGAAGGCCATCAAGGTCATCACCAGTCTAAAGGAGGGTGCCATCAGGGAGAAACTAGCCAGAGGAGCACCAGGTGTCGGTGAAGATGGAAAGGGGTTAGAGCCAGTGATTGGCAAGGTTGAGGAGGGCGGAGTGGGCAGTGCAGTCACTGCCAGGAAGGGCATGGTTGGTGGGGTCGAGGTGGCAGTGGCCCTTGGGGGAAGAATGGCCTCAAAGAGACGAAGAGGTGTCTCTCTCAAAGCGACGGAAGGGCCTGAAAGAAATAAGGAATTGGAAATTTGGGATTTGGAAAGTTATTTATATAACCAAGTCAGGTTTAGGGTGGGGCATATCATTATCCGCACCCGACCCGAACCCATCTCGGATTTTATAAGTAAAATTCATACCCACCCCTAAATTAAATGGGTCGTGTAAAACCCACCCCATTTAGGTCAAATTAGGTTGGGTACCCTTTGAGTAGGTTAAAATTGCTATCCATAATGATAATTAATATATATATGGCTATATTTGACCTAAACCCAAGGAGTTTCTTGGATTGGGACTGTTATGCTTTGACTCGATTCGACTCAACCTTCTATTGGACTCAATTTGGGTATAATATCGGGACTCGATTATGGAATCAAGTTGGGTTAAGGTCACTCATGACCCGGTTATATCCAATCCATTTTTATCTATAGTTATAGCAAGAAAATCCAACATATTTAAACTAATGCTGCAAATAGCTTGGCTTGATCTATGACCCAACCCAACTCGACCTGCATAGATTCAAACCGACTTGTTTTCAAGAACCCATGGATCCATGTCAGGTCCTAAAATTAGATCCATTATAATTAATATATTTTTAAATAATTCCTATAATAAGCCAAAAAATAAATTTGTCGTGACTATAGTGCAATGTTAAGCATTGTAATTGTGATTAATTAGCATGCATCCTTACTAAAATAAATTTTTATTTTACGTCCAACAATGTTTGTCAACATTATCAATATCTAGAATTATTATTTACTACTTATATTTTATATTTTATATTCTTAATTATTAATATTTAAAAATTTAAAATTTCTTATCTTATATTTTAAAATTTAATATTTCTTATCTTATATTTTACCACTAATTTTTTATCATTATCTATTGTTATTATTTATTTTTCTTATTTAATATGTTTAATATATTATTTTATGATAATTTTAAATTAAATTTGCTTTATTTATTTTATTATTTTATTTTATCATCTTATATTTGTGTTAATAAATTTTATTTAATATTTTTATTTATTCAAAACCTAACCCAAATTCCTAATTAACATAGTTTTTCATTAGCTTTCATACTTTCCCCGCCGAACCTGCCTTGTTTGGATGGAGGGATCAAGAGAGAAAGGAAATGAAGGGTTTACCTTTTCCTTGTTTGGATATTAATTTTTAGAAAAAATAAGGGGAGGGAAAGGATGCCTTCCCCTCCCCTTGATTAAGCTAAGTTTTCAATCCCCCGATTTAGGAGAATTAGGAAGGAAGGGAAAGTTTCTAATAGCTAAGCTTTCCTTTCTTTTGCCTTATAAGAACTATCCAAACAAGAATAATATTTCAGTTCCCTTTCCTTCCCTTGATAAGGGCTATCCAAACAAAGCGAGGCCTCATCTCCTCCTCCCCCTCCGGCGCCCACTCGTTCCCCATCGTAACCCCGTCTCCTCCTCCCCCTCCAGCAACATCCCCCGTCGTAACTCCCTCCGGTGCCATCCCCCATCATAACTCCCTCCGACCTTTCCACCCACCATAACCCCCTCCGGTGCCCACTCATTTCGCTCGCAGCCCCCTCCGGTGCCCAATCCCCCATCGTAACTCCCTCCGGTAGCCATCTCTTCCGCTGCCACCTTCGAGACTCCCACCGACATGTGTGGAGGAGGCCAATTTGCCGCCTTCGAGACTTCACCCGCCGCATCCCCCGTTCGGGCCGAGCTCTTTCGTCTACGACTGTGTCGGCATCCAGCTCTCTGGTGCCGACCTGTTCTGCTTGCGACTATGTTGGTGCCCACCTCTCCGGCACCAGCTTGCTGCCTACAATTGCGGCGCCAGCTCTCCGTCGGCTCCAATTCTTATTTTTAGATGGTTTTTTTATAAAAAAAAATATTTTAATTTTTTTTTATATATAATGTTTCTTATAAATAGGTTTTTGGTTTAGCTTAGGTTATTGCTATACTTTTTCTTATGTTAAGCAAAATTCAATCCTAAAAACATATGTGCAGTTGGCGTGTTCTAATCTTTGTTAAACAAAGCCCAAACTATTAATATATTATCTTGAACCAATTGTATCGTGTGATCTCAACTACTTTACATAGTACTTCATGTTTAAATAATTTATTTTGATTATTGCAAATCAAATCAAAAGGCAACATGTAATTACATAAATTTTGATTCTATTTACATATCAATACCATTTCGATGATACAAGTAAGTCACATTCATTAATCCATTAAATATTTTAGTTCGACTAAATAAATCTTGGATATCTTCATTTGAGTTTGATTTAATTACATTTTGGATGTTCCTATTTTAATGTTCGAGATAGCAAGATTGAGTGATCGTGTTAATTTACTTCAAAATAATTCAAAAATAATACACCATGGTCATTTTCTTATCAAGCAAAATAAATAAAAATAATATATTATGGTCATTTTTTTGCCGGGAATTACTTTTCAATAGATATGATTTTTTTTCAGTTAAATTTTCATATAGATTGTTATCTGGACAATAATAATATTTGAACAGGAATAATACTAATTATAATATATTAATGTAGAGTGATATCAGAACAAAGCTCATGTTTATTGATCGTACTTAGATATATCATCAACTTAACAAGGATGGATATATCAGTGATGAACTTAAAGTTAGGGTGAAATAGTTTCTTGAATATATATTTTTTTAATTCGAGTTTGCCTACAGAGAAAAAATTAGTTATCCATGCTTAAGATGTATAAATTTATTTTTTTATAATTGGGATGATGTTATAGTCCATCTATATAGAAAAGGGTTTATAACGGGATACACTACATGGGATGATGTTACAGTCCATTTATATATGAAAGGGTTTATAATGGGATACACCACATGGGGTGCCCATAAAGAACCTTATGCAAGGCAATCATCAAGTGGAAATAATAATATACCTTTAATGGATAATGTAAATTCCTATAGAAGTATAGTGATTGATGCATTAGGTCTTGAGTTCAATTAGCATGCTGATGGGTTTGATGAAATGGGCTTTGAATATGAATAGCCGAATATAGAGGCTACAAAGTTTTATGATTTACTAAATGATGCTGATGAGCGATTGCGGGAGGGTTGCAAGAAGTATACAAAACTATCAGCAGTGTCACGGTTCTTAAATTACAAATCAGAGTTTAACATGAGTGAGAGTTACTATGATCGTATACTTTTTATAGTAAAGAATATGTTGCCATAAGATGAGAATTAGCAAGCAACTTTATAGGACAAAGAAGATAGTGGCAAAGCTTGGACTTGGTTATGAGAAGATAGATGCTTGTGTTAACAATTGTATATTATCTATGAAGAAAATATAGAGAAAATATCATGTTCTGTGTACCCTCATTATAAACTAAGAATATCAAGTTTTCATACAGAAGGATAAATCTTATAAGGTACTGCATTACTTACTACTAACACCGAGACTTCAATAGCTTTATATGTCACAAAAAACTTCCAACACATGACATGGCATGTTTCTAAATATTGTAGAAGTGGATATATAGTGCATCCTATTGATAGTGAAGCATGGAAGCATTTTAGCCACACTCATCCATTATTTACATCAGATATGTGAAATGTATAAATTGGGTTATGTATGGATGGATTCAATCCTTTTGGATAATTTGGTATTCCTTACTCATGTTGGTCAATAATTATTATCTTGTATAATTTGCCTCCTAAGATGTGCATGAAGAACCCATACATGTTCCTGACTATGGTCATTCTAGGCCTAAAGAACTCGAGCAAGCACCTGGATGTATTCTTAAGTTCCTTAATAGATAAGTTGAAAATGTTATGGATCATTAGAGTTAACACTTATGATGCATTTAGAAAGCAAAACTTCCTAATGAGGGTAGCATTTATGTGGGCAATCAGTAACTTTCTAGTTTATGCTATGTTTTTGCATGGAATACTCATGGGAGGTTGGCATGTCCTTATTGTATGGAGCGTACTAAGTCTTTTGTACTTGAAAGTGGAAAGAAAATATCATTTTTTGATTGTCACCATCAGTTCTTGCCTAAAAACCATCCCTATAGAAAACAAAGTGATAAATTCAAAAAAGGAGTCATTGTGAAGGATTTGCCATCTTCTCGATTGTCTAGTGACGAAATATTGACTCGAGTATCTTCCCTCCCTGATATCACATTTGGATCAAAATGCTATAATTAAAAAATTGTTGGATTTGGTAACGAGCATAACTGGGTGAAGAAAAGTATCTTTTGGGAGTTGCCTTATTGATATACTAATCTTATTTGTCATAATCTTGATATAATGCATATCGAGAAAAATGTATTTAAAAACATCTTCTGCACAATGATGGATGTAAAGGACAAAAACTAAATACAACCTAAAAGCTAGAGAGGATTTGAGAAAGTATTACAAGCATCTAGAGTTAGAATTGGTGTGCTCAAATAGGAGGGTTATAAAATCTAAGGCTTCTTATATACTAAGTAAGGAACAACAATAAGATATATGACTCTGGCTCAAAGAGTTAAAACTTCTTGATGGCTATGCTTCAAACATATCTCGGTGTGTGAATTAGAAGATCTCCAGTTTTTTGGGTTTAAAAGTCATGATTGTCATGTATTAATAGAGAGATTTCTCCTAGTTACATTTTTTGATTTGTTGCCCAATCCAATATGGGATGCATTAACTGAGATTAGTCATTTCTTTAGGGATATATGCTCAACAATTTTGCGAGTAGATTATATGGAGACACTTGAGAAGAATATTGTGGAAACTCTATGTAAACTAGAGAAGATATTCCTTTTAGGATTCTTGGATTGCATGAAGTACTTATCGATTTACCTAGCCTATGAGGCTAAAGTTGGTGGGCCCGTGCATTATTGTTGGATGTATCCTTTTGAGATGTAAGTCCCCTAAACTTTTATAAACTTTTTGTTTAATTTTAAGCAAGATAATTTATTAAATGCTATTTTTAACGGTGCCTGCATAAATTAGGTACATGTATGATTTGAAAAAGAAGATACGAAATATGGCCTGTGTTGAGTGTTCAATTTGTGAGGCATATATTATTAGAAATTCTTTACATTCTATTCATTTTATTTTGAACCCAGCATCTAAACAAAATTAACTCAGGTTCTACACCATGACGATGGGAGAGATGTAGAACTCATGGGACGTCTTTTTATTTTTTGCCATCCTGGTCGATTATTTGATCCTAATAACTCCTGAAAGATGATGTCCAATGATGAGTATAAGGCTGCATATATTTATATTTTGTAAAATAGAAAGGAAATCATGACATTGATCGAGTAAGTATTACAGATTTATATTACAAGTTGTTGCCTCCTGGATCGTTGTGGTCCATAGCTCTGACGCGTCGCCGCCATATCGGGTGCCTCATTCTCCCGTCGAGAGCGCTCCCTCTTCTCCGGGGGTCGGCTCTTCGGCTCACTCGGCCTACAAAATAGAGGAGACCCGGGTCGGGAATTCTAGCGATGACACTCTGATGATCAAGTCAGTGGGACGATTGAGGGGAATAGAATCTCTGAGACGGAGAGCTTGGAGGACTCCCTCGCCTTAAGAGGTGAAATGATAAAGATATTCGAATAATGTAAAGAATAAAATGGTAATGTCTAAGCAGTAGAAAGAAGGAATGGAGAGCGGGGAGTGGGGAGGTTCTCCGACCGGTCTCTTGGTCACTGAGCTTTTCAATGGCTTGCTTGCTTATCTCTCCCCGCTCCTCTTGCATCTATCTCTTACCTTGCTTACCTTACAGCTTACACGATAACCCTGGCCGGACCTGGGGCCGCACCCCAGTGTCCTTCTTGATGTGCCCTCTCATGGTGTGTTCTCCGAAGGGGCTCGCCGTTGCTCGCGGCTTCTCCTTCTTCCCTCCCCCCTCTCGGAATGGTCCTTCCGGAGGAGGAGGCGATCCGTGGGCCTCTCCTAGCCCTCTTCTTCCTTCGAAGAGCTCTTCTTCCGATTCCTCCCCTTTTGTTCGGTGTGTCATTTTTTTTGAGGGACAGGCATTGTGCCAGTGAGCCCTAGCCCCCATGCCATCGCAGAAAGTTTCCATTCTCGGAGGGACTACCTGAGCATTGCAGGGCCTATGGCTTCGACAAGATTCCCTTTCTGGGAGAACTCTGGATCTTCGACCGTACGGTAGTCGACGTGGCGGCATGTTACGGGCCCCGGGTCTGACGGGGCTTACCTCGTGCAGAGCATGCGGGCGGCGTATTGTAGAGCTGGCATTGGTGGCAGGACGTGCACCACCTTCTAGAGGTTGCAGGTGGGCAGGGACCTCCATGCCATGGTTTGAATTCATGTTAATCTTTCCCTCTTTCACCACTAGCGGGAATTCTGGTCTTCGTATGGCCGGGAAGGACCTCCTGAAGAGGTCCGCCTTCGGCGGCATGAACTCGATCCCGGCCGGGAGCAGGCCTCGACAGGAGGGCTCACCCCGTGAGCTTGACCCCGGCTGGGAGCTGGCCTCGACCTCCATCCGGTGGTCGCGTCCAGGTGGCAGTCCCCACCTGTGCAGCTGTTGGCTAGCGGCTGAGTATGCTCCGCGTCAGCGGATGTTGCCCCATCACAAGTAATTACATATTTATCCTAATAAGCTAACTATAATTAAATTATAAGAGATATAATAAATATCTAATATAATTGGATCCAAGTATAAGTGATAAGGAGAAAGAGATTGCATGACATGAGTTTGCATATTGGTTAAGGCAATTTGTAAGTTCAAATATTTTCAATTTTTTTTCTTATATGGTGATGATATATGTGGTGATCATTGTTTCCACTAATAGGTGATAAAAGAAAGGAACTAAGTAAATAGCCGCATCATACAAATAGCACAAGGCCCTTCATGTATAGTAAAGTACTACAAAGGGTATTTCACAAATGGCTTCAACTTTCACATACAACTTAGGCAAGGAAAAGATAGAATGAATTATGGTGTTTGTGTGAAGGGAAGTTGCTATAATAACTATGAACGTGACTATTATGGCATGTAGGTTGAGATATTAGAACTAGAGTATTTTGGTATTAGAAAATAAGGTTATCTTATTCAAATATGATTGATATAATATAGAAAAGGGATTAAGAGTACATCCTTGTCATGGTCTAGTCAAAATTAAATATAAATCAAGACTCAACACAAATGAACCATTTATGTTGGCCCAACAGGTTCAACAAGTATACTACATGAGTTACCCGTCAAGAAATAGAGAGAGGAGAGATTGGTAGACAGTGTGTAAAACCAGAGCTAGGAGCAAAGTTGACCTTTTTTAAGTAAAATATAAGATGAAAATATGATTCCCATGATTGAAGCAGTCTACCAAGAAGATGAGATATCTAGTCCAAAGTCAGTTATACCAATAATTGACCTTGATGACCCAAATATTCTCATTGATAGGGTTCATGTAGACATTGTAGAAGAAGAGGAAGAGCATAATTTGGCACAAACTATGTAAAAAGAAGAAGAAGAAGAAGAAGTTGAGGAGTTTGAAGATGAGTCTGAAGAAGAAGACTATGTGGCTTAATTTTCTATCACTGATGATGACATGCATGACTAGTTTATCTATGCTTTTGTTGTAAATTTATATAAATCTAGTATGAGATTTGGATTATGATTGTATTATATTTAATTTACATCATTCGTATGTAGCCTTTTGTCTAGAATATTATTTATTTATTTGCTATTTGGCTGCTATATATTATAATTGTTGCCTTGCCTTTTATTAAATGCCACATTATTTCATTATAAAAAAGCTTACTATATTTTTATGAATATTATATTTTTATGCACATAACTAAGTATTTTTGTATTTAAAAAATGAAAAACCATATATTATATTTTTATTTTGGATTGCAGGTACCATGGTTAGAGATGGTGCTAGTAGATAAAACTCATCGAGGGTAGAATGACAGGTTCAAAATTATGAAGAGGATATGAAGAGGGGTCTTCAAATTCACCACCGATACTATCTTTATGGCTGCATACAAAGGTAGCTATTTCTTCAAATCAACATGGAGAACATGTTGATGGTGATAATGTTTCATTGAGCTTATCTAGGATAAGAGGCATGAATCAGGAGACCAACATATCTGTCGATCCTATAAACTAACACCATTAGAAATAATGAATGGAATGTTATTAATATATATATATATATATATATATATATATGTGAGTGTGTGTGTGTGTGTGTATTATATTAATGTATAAATATATGTGTCATAATTTATATTTCATAATATATTTTAATTTTCATAGTTTTGTTGATCCTTTGGTGACTCATGCCATTGTTGTGACAATGAAGCAGTATTTCTCAGTCTTGGAAGAAATGGACGATAATGCCAATAAAGATTCGTGACCTTTTATAGAAGAAATTTTAGATAATAATATCTATTTTAAAAATAATTTATATGATGTGAATGTCTTTGTGTAATCTTTGGATGTGAATATATAATTTTTGGGTTGGTGGAGTCGTATTATATTTGAGAAATCAATTTGGGAGTGTTATGTTAAATTGCAATACATGTTTAAAATTTGATAAATATTCACATTTTTGGAAAGTTTCTCGCAAGATTTTATGAAATAATAGATTACTTGTCAATTTAGATTGGGATCAAATAATTATATATTTTCTTTTATAGTAATTTTTTAAGTTAATTTTTTTGAATTTTGTCGGGAGAAATATACATGGTTTGAGAACCAAACTTCTGACGTTAAGCATGCATGGGAGTAGACTTCTAAGAGGAAATTTTCTAGTATGCTTAATCAAGTAAGGAAGGATGCCTTGAAGAAGGCCGGAGATAAAGAGGATATTTTTGAGGCCAAAGGTCATGGGCCTATTTGGATCGCACCGGATGTTTGAGATAGGTTGGTTGATATATGAAGTTCTCCAAAATGGAAGGATAAATCTAAAGCTGTACATAAAAATTGGATGACAGTGAAAGATAGTGGAAGCACCAAACATATAGGTGATTCTACCACATTTGTTATATATAAAAAATAATGGTACGTTAAAATATACTTTCTTTACTTTAGAGTATATAATGTTCTATTACCTGCTTATTTAAATACTCTTTTCATAATTTCATTATCTCCTCTTTATAAGCTATTGAGTTGGGTAGGCCACCAATGCAATTTGAGGCATTTAAACGAAGACAGAAAGGAAATTTAGGTGAATTTATGAATAAGTCCAAAAGAGTTTTGATAAGTTTACTTATTCTACTTAATGATAAATTTATTATTTATCAATAAATTTCAAGAAAAACTAAGTTAATATATTTCTAATGCTCTTAGGAAGAATATGTTGCCACCCTCACTGCTAAGTATGGCTCAAATACCTTATCCCAACCCGGGTTTGATTCAAATGCATGGGTTCAAGCAACTAGGGGCCAAATAAGGAAAGATTATATAGATTTGGACCTAGAAAAGATCCTAAGCAGTTATTGAGATCTAGTAGCGGTTCCTATTCAGCAGCATCAGGATATCCCTTTTCTTCATTGTGCACTATATTGAGGAGCAAATTCAGTACTTGTAAGAGAAGATATATATATGAGCAACAATATGAGATACGCCAGGAGGTGTACCAAGAGATGGTTCAGATGAAGGAAGAGATGATGGAAGCAGTTCATACTATGATGTCGAATGTCAATTAACTACATGCCTCTTAACCTGATGAAGATCGTCGAAATATATGATAAATTATTTTGAATTCTAGATTTTTTTTGTTACGAGACTTTAATGAAATTTGATGTAATATTTTGATAATATGAGATATTAATTTTTATTTTGATTTTTGTAGTTTTTAAGAACATGAATGAATAAAATTATTATGAATTAGTATTTGCTTTATATTTGTTATGAATTGTTTATTATATATTTTAAGGATAATATAATTTTTTTAAAAATTATGATGAAATTTTGATGAAATTTGTGATAGATTTGCAATTGAAATTTTGATGGAATTTGTAGCAGTTTTGTGATAGATTTATGTTAGATTATTGATAAAATTTGGTGATAGATTTGTGATAGAAATTTGTGACCAAATAATCCATCACAAATATGTTACAAAATCCTGTTATTGATCTGTCATAAATTTGTCACAAAATACCATCACAAATCCATCCTAATTTATGATGGATTTTGTTATGGATATCAATTACTATTTAAGATGGCATTTGTGATGAAAATTTCCATCACAAATCAATCACAATAGTCCATTACAAATCTATCACAAATCCATTCCAATTTGTAACAGATTTTGTTCTAGATTTTGATTATTATTTATCATGGAATTAGTAAAAGAAATTTCTGTCACAAAGTTTTGTGATGGAAATTTTTGTCACAATTTTTTTTTTGTGACTAGGACTTCAATGACGACTTTTTTCTATCATAAAATCCATTACAAAGATTATCAATGATGGATTCCTAGGCTTCAGCGATGAAAAAATTTATCACTGGAGGCTTGTTTTCTTGTTGTGATTGGACATATATTAGAAACTAGTTTTTTCTAGACTTGCCGATCAAGGTTGATCACTGGCATATGCTGATACATTACATGTTTGTTTTCCGGACTAATCTATTTATCTTATCAAGGAGATAATTGTGGCCATATGAATAAGACCTAGTTCTAGTTAATAGGGCTAATCATTGGTATACATTGATGGATCATGTATTTTGTATTCATGACCCAGTCTCTTCTGAAATTATGAGATTGATCATGGTTGTAGTCATCAAAGACTAATAGAGAATTTTGTATTTTATTATTATATATGGCATGATTTAAAAAAAAATCATATTGGTACACGTATCTTATTATTATTTAATTTTTATATTTTGAAAAATTATTTTATACTTAATTTTTTAAAAATATTGTTAACTTACTGTTGACACCTCACTCCAACTTTTTTTAAATTTTTTAATCTAGAAGAGCATTTGGGTATGATTTTAAGATGTGAGAAGCTTACGAACTAGAAGAAATTTAATTAGCTTTCTTTGATTAAATTATTAGATATTTACATGTGAATCTTCGAGTCTGTATACTCTTTTAATAATTATGTGAAGTCGACCATTGCTTGTGCCCGAGTTTGGAATTTTGTATAAGGCAAGCCTTATATTTCTTGTGGGGAGAAGTTCTATGGATATGTGGCCATTTGTCATACATCCAACTTGGGCCTTGGACCAGGGTATGATAGATTAAAGACTCCTACAACTAATTAACAACTTTTATGGACAACCTTATGAAAAGGAGAAATGTTCCGGCAGCATACAATCGTTCTCCAAGAAAGAGTTCCACTACCCTAGCTGTTGCTCCCATGTATACAACAAGATTAAGTTACCATAGCACTATTCAACCATGAATCTGGATTTCTGTTTAAAAAAAAAAAAAATAGTACCGCTAAGATAGTAGCCTGGTTGGTAGAGGCCTTGCCTCACTATTAATAGGTTGTGGGTTCGAGGCACGATCTCGTAGGTGATTTGATTAAATCCAGAAATTTTTCTTTCTACTAGTCATCGTCTTAGTGGTGTTAGATTGACATACTCACCATTAGATGGGAAGAGACTGCAAAAATCTAAGTATCTCGAATCAAATATTACCTGGTGGGGTGGAGCCTGCGAGGTAGCTACGCCCCGGGATTTATCCTCCCTATCCCTTTTTCTTACCAAAAAAAAAAAGTTGGGCTTATCTAAAATTCCAATAGATTCTGCTACACTGCTCTAAAAGACATTTTGATCATTTTATTATTTTTTATTTTTGTTCGTTGGATTGAATATTGATTATTTAGATTTTAATTGGTTCAAATGTTAATGTGTATAGCCAATGCAATTAATATTCTTTTTTTAAAAATATTTTAATATTAAAATGAATGGTAAGTTTTGTAATTAAATTATTATTATTATTATTATTTTAAAGCTTTTTTTTGATAAAACAAAAGGAGAGGGGGGATAAATCCCGGTATAGCTATCCCTACTGGGTCCCAACCCCGCCAGGCTATGTTCGATTCGGGCCGTAATTTTTCTGCGTACCCTACCCACCACCGGTGAGTATTTCAGCCTGACACTACTAAGACGCCGAAGTAATGCGCTCTCTTGCCACCTCGATCACGTGCCCTAGAAAAATTTTTGGATTTAATCGAGTCACCTGCGAGGATCATGCCTCGAACCCGTGACCGGTGGGAGGTGAGGCCAAGCCTCTACCAACTGGGCTACCACCTTAGCGGTAAAGCCTTTACATGACCGAGGGTGCCGAGGCACTGCATGTGATAAAGAAGCGGTTGGCATGTGACAAGAGGATAGGCGATGAGAAAAAAATATTTTTTGAAAATAATAGAATATATAAAAAATGATAATTATTACTGTTAGATCACCTTTTGGTAAATCGAAATGACATTAGAAGTCCTCCAATCTTTTCCAACAAAAATGGATGTTGTTCATAGCAGTTTATAAATAGAGACATGCAAGAAGGTTCTAAGAACAGGGTTACCGATAGAGATACTTCGACGATCAAATCAGTAAGAAAGGATGAAGTGGGCAATAGCAGCCGAAGCTGAGAGCCCTGATGACTGTGTGAATACAAGTTTGGAGGAGTATGTAAAAAGTGTGCCTCGTCAAGTATTCCTCTTATCTATTTATAACGTTATGCAGAATAATAAAAGGCTACCAGGAAGGTGCCTCTGACAGGAATAATGGATTCTAATAGGTTTGTTAGGATCTTGTCTCTTATGATCTCTTTTGTTGGTATCTTTTCCATTGGGGATTACTGATTTTGAGATGATATTGTCCTTCACAAATTTGTTTGCCATAATCCTGTTGGCCATGACCATTGCAAGGATATAAGGGATGGTTGGGATAGTTGAGGCAATTGGTGCTGATTATTGCCGGGCTTGAATGCCAAGAGAAAGGGGCTAGGCCGAGAGAAGACTCGATCGAGTGAGGGCCAAGCTGATGGAGGGCAGAGGCAAGTGAGGGCTGGGTCGGGGGGTGTGGGGGGGGGGGGGGGCAGGTTGACGAGGGCTTGGCTGAGAGGGGGCTAGGTCGAGAGAGGGGCTCTAATACCATGACATACCTACCTAAGCAAGATACCCATTCCGTCCCAGTTGAATTTTTAGCGGGCATGAGAGTCGGGGCCGACTTTGTGATCTCCCAGTGTAAGTATTGGAGGCAGCCAATAATGCTTGGTTGGTGGCAGAATTGATGATGAAAGTATAGCTTGGCCATCCGACAAATGTCTCCATCTTAATTGGTAGTCCGATGGATATCTCGAAATCGAAAAAATAATTACTATAACATTAATATTATAATATTTTAAATATTTTTATAATAAAATATTATATAGAAATATCGTAGCAAAATTCAATTTTCATGCATGAAATGTGTTCCACCCAGTAGCGGTGTTTGGTTGCCATGGCAACGTTATGGGATTTTGTAGTCAACTGGCATACCATCAGATGAAATTTCACGAAAATGAAAGGAACGCTTTATTTAGTAGACTGTTGAGTGCGCTTTGAGGGCAATAGTTGCGACTTGGGTTTTGAGCCATCGTCTTCATGTGGGAGTTAGCGAGGGTTTCAGCTGAGTGTTTCTCTAAGAGGGTTTCAGTAGAGGATTTCAGTTGGTTGCTTGGTGGAAGGCTGAAGGGGATCTCAGTCGACCGAGTGGAGGTATCGATCCTGGCGAACATGGTGGTGATGATCGATCATGGTCGAAGGTGGTGCAAGGTACAGGCCGAGCTCCGAGTTGGACGTCTTACAAGCTCACGAACACGGAGGTCGACTAGCTCCTGCAGAGCTTCTCCAAAGTCCTCGTGATGCCGGCCTCGTTGCTTGATGACTCGCGTCGGAAATGGGAAGGATTGGTGGTGATCTTTCGAAGTTTGGGAAGAAGAGTGCCAGTGGCCTGGGTGTCCAAGGAGGTCTGACGAAGCTCAAACTGGCATATGAACCGGAGGTATTTCCCATTGGTGATGATCATATTGTCCTGTGCTAGGGATCCGAGGGTGACTGTGCTCGAGTCAAGGATGGAGGGCCGTGGTTTGCTGGGGGCCAACTCTTGGCTTTGGCATCTTGGGAGCCAGACTTTCTTCCTGGTCGGAAGCCGGTAAATCGGACTATGGTGTGGATGAGGCTTCCTGATCTTCCGCTGGAATACTGGTTGCCATCTGCAATCATGGCAGTGGCTGGTGAAGCAGGTCATCCCCTGTCCATGGATAACTTCACTGACCTTATGAGGAAGACCGGTTATGCTCGAGTTCGGGTTGAGTTGGATGCGTCCAAACCACTGCAACCAGGAGTTCAGATTCAGGGGAAGAACTCGGTCTTCTGGTAGCAGTTTATTTATGAGAACCTTCCTTCGATTTGCTTCTAGTGTGGTCGGATAGGTCACATGACGGACGGCTATTCATTCTTGGAGGAAGTCTGTCAACAAAACTCAGGAAAGGCTATTCTTTGCCCCGACAACTTAGTTGCCCATGAGGGGGAGGAAGGGGGACTACAGCAAGGCTTTGAGGTGTTGACTACGGGTCCATTTCCTTGAAGCAGAGCCGAAGTCCATCGAGGTCAGCATCTTCTTCTTCCCCACAGTCTGCCTCCGCATTGCCTGTTCAGGTTAGTTCCCCTAATCCCTGTATATCGGTTGCTAAGGGGGAAAAGTTAAGGGTGAGGCATCCTCTGTTGCTATCTTCCCTATGCTTTCAGGGAAAACAGGGGAGGGCAAGAAGGATTCGAGGAGTGCAGGGGGAAAGGTAGGGGAAGGGAGTGATGTTGATCAAAGGATAGGGGTCCTTGGTGTATCGAAGGGTAAGGATTTGTCTGGGGTCTCAGGGGAGGGGGGTTCTTAGTTCTAGAGAGATGGGTTCTGCTAGTTCTTGAGGGGGGGTCTCCCTGGTGGCCCGGGTCTGTCAATGACCTTGGGGATTTCTGGGCCCTCGGGTGTTGTGGGGGATGCTATGAGTGGTCCTTCGTGTAGAAACTTGAATTCATATATCTTATGCTTGGGATTCATCCCATTAAATATACACATGAGGAGGTATATAAGGAAAATGTCTACCAAAATATTCTAACTAGGATTAGCCAAACATGGATACATATCAATATACATATCCCAACATCCCATATAAGAACATCTAATCAAGGAAGGATATCTCTTAGGTGGGAAGGTAGTTTAACACCCTCCTCAAACTGAAGGTGCTTCTTGCAGATGAAGTTTGGAGAGAAGGTAGCGAAAGCGTTCTTTGCCATGGGACTTGGTGAGTAAATCAGCAATTTGATTGGTGGAGGAGATATAATGTAGATCAATAGTCCGTTACTGATGGTAGTGGCGAGTAAAGTGACAGTCAATTTTAATATGTTTGGTATGCTCATGGAAGACAGCATTACGGGTGATTTGGATAGTACTATGGCTATCACAATAAATAGACGTTGGAGCATATAGCTGTATGCCCATATCATTAAGAAGCCAGCGAAGCCAGACAATCTCAGCAGTAGTATGAGCAAGGGCACGATATTCAGCTTTTACGCTAGAGCGAGATATAACTGATTGCTTTTTACTTTTCCAGGCAATTAGTGAGTTGCCCAAAAATATGCAATATACAGTGGTAGAACGTCGATCAGAGATATCTCCAACCCAATCTGAATCAGAGTATGCATAAAGATTTAAATTAGAAGGGGAAAGAAGAAGCCCATGATACAGCGTGCCTTTGATATATCGGAGTATCCGAAGCAAAGAAGCATAGTGAGTAGAGCGAGGCACAGACATAAATTGGCTGATAACATGAATGGCATGAGAAATATCCGGTCAAGTGATAGTGAGGAAGTTGAGGCTGCCTACAAGTTGTCGATACCTAGTGGGATCAGTGAGAATCTTTTCATTAGTGGGTTGAAGCTTCAGATTTATCTCAAGAGGGGTATCAACAGTTTTATTGTCAGAAATGCCAGCATGAGTAAGTAGATCAGAGGTATATTTAGCTTGAAAAAGAAAATGACCATCAGACTGATGGTTGACTTCAATACCAAGAAAGAATCGTAGTAAGCCAAGATCTTTCATTTCAAAGTACTTGTGTAAGTAGTGCTTGGTGTCATGAATGCCTTGTTGGTCATTGCCAGTGATAACCATATCATCAACATAGAGAAGAAGTAAAACTATCCCATGAGAGGAGCGTCGATAGAATAAGGTGGAGTCATAAAAGCTCTAGAGAAATCCATAATCAAGAAGGGTGGTTGGAATTTTTCAAACCAAGCATGAGGTGCTTGTTTGAGACCATAAAGAGCACGACAAAGTTTACAAACTTGATGAGACTGGTGAGGTAAGCCTGGAGGTGGCATCATGTAGACTTCTTCAAATAGATCTCCATGAAGAAAGGCATTCTTGACATCAAGTTGGTGTAAGGACCAGTGTTTGGCAGCAGCTACAAAAAGTAGAGTCTGGATTGAAGTCATACGGGCAACAGGAGCGAAGGTCTCTTCATAGTCGATGCCATACTCCTGTGTAAAACCTTTAGCAACAAGACGAGCCTTATAGCGCTCGATGGAATCATCAGCCTTAGTTTTGATCTTGTATATCCATTTGCAGCCCACAATTGATTTTCCAGGTGGCAGATCAACCAGGTCCCACGTATGGGTTTGTCGTAGAGCCTCAAGTTATTCTGCCATGGCATTCTACCAGGAAGGATTAGATGATGCCTCTAGATAGGATTTAGGTTCATGTAAAGGCAAGATAGAGGATAAGTAGCAATAATAATCTGTTAAATGAGCCGGTGGATTATGATGACGAGTAGGATATCGCCTCTCAGGTGCTGCCAGATTGTGCGTAGGAGAAGTTCAGTTGGGGAGATAGTAGACTAGCCATATTGTTTGGAATGCCCATTTTCTGGAAGAAGGGGTTCATGAGAGGGAAAATGATCAAACAAAGGTTCTTGACATGAAAATAAAGATTTTTTATGAGATAAGAAAAAGAAGGGAATTTGTTCCCAAAAGGTGACATGCCTAGAAATGCATAATTTTCGAGTCTCGAGATCATAACACCGATATCCTTTTTGATGTATCCCATACCCTAAGAAAACACAGATTGCATTTTTTTGGATAATTTATCACATTCACATTTGGAAAGATGGACAAAGCAAGTACAACCAAAAACACGAAGAAGGTCATAGGAAGGCGGAGAGTCATAATGCGGTTCAAAGGATGAGAGACCACCAAGGACACGGGAAAAAAGTCGACTAATTAGATATACAGCAGTATTCATGGCTTCACCCCAAAAAACTTTGGAAACAGAAGATGAAAGGAGTAAAGTACGGGCAGTTTCAATAATATGACGATGTTTTCTCTCAGACACACCATTTTGTTGAGGAGTTTCAACACAAGATAACTATAAAAGTGTGCCTTGAGATTTAAGATAACGGTTGAATGATGTTGAAAGATATTCACCACCAGAGTCAGAACGAAAGATTTTTATCTGTTTAGAAAATTGAGTTTTGATCATGGTGGTAAATTCAATATAAACCTGTAAAACTTCAGAGTGAGCATGTAAAAGATAAAGCCAGGTGTAGCAAGTGAAATCATCAATGAAAATAACATAATAAGCAGAACCATCCATAGAGAATATAGGGGCAGGATTCCATACATCATAGTGAATAAGATCAAAAGGAGCAGTAGTAGTGGAGTGACTTAAAGAAAAAGGTAAGGTGGATTGTTTTGATAATTTGCAATGAACACAATATGGGTCTTTTATTAGAGAGACAGAACCAAGAAAACCTTTATTAATTAATTGAGATAACTTTAAAATAGAAGGATAACCTAAATGGTCATGCCAAGACATAAAAGAAGAGTTATTAATAGAAGCAGCAGCGACAGAATGAGTACCAAAACTAGGAGGAACATAAAGCGTATACAAAAAAAAAAGTCGACCAATCTTATGGCCTGTCCCAACTTCCTTCCCCGTCGAGCAATCCTGCATAACACAACCAGAAGGAGAAAAGGTAACGGTAAGTCCTTTGTCACATAATTGGCCAATGGAAATAAGATTCATAGAAAGTTTAGTAGCAAGAAGAACATCAGAAAGGTATAGGTTAGGAGAGTGAATGGTTCCACGATGGCTAGCAGTAATGAGTAATCCATTTGTAGTTTGAATATTAGGTGGAAAATGAAGAGAGGAAACATGTTGGAAGATGTCAGGGTTGAAAGTCATATATTAGAGGTACCGGAATCAAAGAACCACTTACCTGGCAGAATGGAGGTGCCAGAAGATGAGGCAGTAGGATTACCAATAGAGAGAGCCTGATGAAACATTGTCTGGATATCATTTGGAGTAAGGGATGTGGCAGCTTGGGTTGGAAGCTCGGGCATAACAGTAGTAGCAGCGGAGGATGAGCGATCTCCAGAGTTTCAAGCTTTGGTTCTCATATTGTTGGAGTTTGGATGAGGGCAATTCCAAACAGCATGTCCAACTTTCTTATAGTAGGTGCACTGCATGAAGGATGTATCCTGGAATCGAGAAGTAGACACTGGGCAGTTGCGAGCAAGATGGCCAAACTTTTTACATGAGTGACATTGAAGTTGAGAGTGGCCCTTTGATTTAATCCGAGTAGACAATATGACAGAGTCATCATGGTTGGAGGAGATGATCTTCTTCCGGGTTTCTTCAGCAAGTAACTCGGACAATGCAGTGTTAACAGATGGAAGAGGGGAGCGGTAAAGAATGGAAGCCCGAACAAACACAAATTCATCGCGAAGAGCCATTAGGAATTGGACAAAACGAAACTCTTCCCGAAATTGATAATATAGTTCTGCATCATGGGTCCACTTGGGCTCCATCAGGGCAAGTTGATCCCAAATCAGGGACATTTGAGAGTGAAAGTCAGCCACAGACTGCTCTGGTTGTTGCTTGGGATGATGAATGTCCAGTTCAAGCTTATATTTGAGAGCAAAATTGGTCGGATTATACAGCTTGGCGAGGAAGTCCAATACTTCCTTTGCAGTCTCAAATTTGCTGAAATGTAGGCTGATGGAGGGACTGACAATGTTAGAAATCCATGTCATGATTTTATCGTTGTCAATCTCCCATGTTGCAAAGGACTCCTCGGGAGCAATTGGACAAGAAATTTCACCAGTAATATATTGTCAAAGTCCACGTCCTTTTAAAAAGATCTTCATCATGAAGGACCATTGGGGATAATTAGTCCCATTCAGGTGAACCACAATCGGCTGAGTGACCTCAGTCATCATGAACCAAGTGAAGTCAGTTGAAGCCCACAGCAGGATCAAGCAGGTCTGGTGGAGACACAGCAGTCACAGGCATAGAAGGAAGATTCCGGTGGATGGAGAGACTTCCGGCAATGAAATCCGGGCAGTGAAATCCTGAGGCATTGGCGCTAATGTCTTCGGACAATTTGTCATATAGAGGGATAGCATAGGCGACAGTCTGGCGGCACGAGAGAAGTAGCACAGCAACACAAC
This sequence comes from Areca catechu, assembly GCA_021397845.1. Classification (NCBI taxonomy): domain Eukaryota; kingdom Viridiplantae; phylum Streptophyta; class Magnoliopsida; order Arecales; family Arecaceae; genus Areca; species Areca catechu. The sequence continues at coordinate 172,739,249 of CM038052.1, read as the reverse complement.
AGGGACTGTGCCAGTGATCGGATGGGAGATCGGTTGGATGCAGGAAGCAGGCCGGTGCAGAGAGCTGAAGGACAAAACCGGAGGTCAATCACGGGGAGAGGCAGAGGCTAGTGCACAAAGTAGTTGGGATGGTGCTAGGGCCGGTGCAGAGGCATCGGTGTCGATCGGTGTCGTCGATGCAGGGCCGATTTGGTGCAGAGCAGGGCACAGGAGGAGGATTGGAGGTTGTAGGTGGCAAGGATGGCGGGGCGGGCGACGTCAACCCCTCCCTTTCGCGCTCTCCTCTCTCTGGGTGCTACAGGAGCGGCGGGTCGAACGTGGGAGCCGACGAGGAAGTGCTGGGGGGTGGTGAGCCGGCCACGGGCGAGGGCCGGGGAGACAAGGAGGAGAGGCGAGGAGCGCTGCTGGAGTGGCGGGTTGGGGTTGTGGGATTGGTGGATGATGGACGGTGGGAGGAGGACGGGCGGTGATGGGTGATGAGAGGAGGCGGTGGCTAGGGTGGTGACGGGTGGATGGAGGAGGGAGGTCCGGCGAATGGTGTGAAAAGGCAGTAAGAGGTGGACAGGTGGTGACGGCTGGTGATGGGAGGCCATGTGACTGGGGCCGAGAGAGGAGGAAGGTCTGGCGGGAATCGATGGGAGACGTGGGGGCGGTGACGGGTTTGGGCGGTGATTAGGTCATCCGTGGAGAAAAGGAAAAAGGGGTCGGAATAAGGTGGGAATATGATTAGAATAGGTTTGGGATAGGCAGGGATAGGCAGGGATAAGATGAAATAGCAACCCGCTTTGATACCATGTAGAAACTTGAATTCATATATCTTATGCTTGGGATTCATCCCATTAAATATACACATGAGGAGGTACATAAGAAAAATGTATGCCAAAATATCCTAACTAGGATTAGTCAAACATGGATATATATCAATATACATATCACAACATCCCATATAAGATCATCTAATCAAGGAAGGATATCTCTTAGATGGGAAGGTAGTTTAACACTTCGAAGGAATGTAGGGGTTCGGGTCCTGAGGGGGGTTTGGCTGTGGCTCTGGCCCCAGGGGATGCTGGGAAGGGGCTTATGCCTGCTAGGTCTATTGCTTGCACTGCTATTCTAGAGGGTTCTGTTTGCTCGGTGCCAGGGCCCAAATGGGGCATGAGCATATCTGCGATAAATTGAAGCTAGTTTTGGAAGCTGTGGAGGGGTCAAATGTGGGTGTTGGCCAGGAGAATGACTCCTTGAAGATGGCTGCAAAGAAATCTGGTGGAAAAGGGAAGCGGGGTGCTAAGGGTGCTCAATCAGGGATTGAGGTTTGACTGGGGCCCACCTCATCTTAACTTTATATTTTTGTAATGAAAGTTTTTGTATAGAATGTTCGGAGGGCCAGAAAACCCTCCTTTCTATCTACTTATGGTAGGTTCTTACAACTCTATCATCCTCAAATCTGTGTGCTTTCGGAGACTAGGTTGTCAGGGCCCAATCTTGAATGTACGAGTCATCGGATTCCCCGGGATTGGGATTTTTATTCTGTTGCTTCTCAGGGGTTGGATGTGGGTATTATAGTTACCTGGGATATGGCGTTGTTAGGGTCAATGTCTTCCATTGATCTTCTCAGCTTGTCGCTATTGTTATCTTTGAACCCAATCGGCTCACTTGGCTGTTATGTGGAATTTATGCCAGCACTTCTTATAGGGAACGACGAGTCTTGTGAGAGGAGGCTTCGATCTTGATTGATTAGGGTGTTCCCACTATTCTTGCAGGAGATTTTAACACTATTGATAAAGCTGAAGATAAGCATGGAGGAAGATCGTTTATGGAGGACACTGGATCCAAGAAATTTCTCCACTTTACTCAGAATAATGGATTGGTGGATATGGGTTTTCTGGGTCCTCACTACACCTGGTGTAATAACCGTTCTGGTTCTGCCAGAGTATGGGAGAGGCTGGATAGATTCTAAGCCACCCCATCTTGGCTCATGATGCATCCTGAGTATGTTGTCCGTCATCTTTGCTGCATTGCTTCTGACCATTGCCCTATATTTTTATCCACTGATCCGTCGGCCCGGGGTTCCATTCCTTTTAGATTTGAAAAGTTCTGGCTCTCATATTCGAGATCCAGGGATATTGTTAGAGAGGTGTGGAGGATTTCGATCCATGATGATGCTTCCTACCGCATCTCCAGGAGATTGGAGCTTCTAAGGAGGCATCTTCTTAGGTGGAATAAAGTGGAGGTGGGTAATGTTATGTCTAAGCTGAAGATTTCGGAAAGCACTATTTCTTCTCTGCAGGAAAAGGAGGACAGGACAGGGATTCTATCTAAATAGGAGATGGAGGTTCTCCGGTATCATCTCTCTATGCACCATTCTCTTCTTCAATGTCAGGAGGTGCTCTGGAGACAGAAATCCAGAGTCCAGTGGTTGTAGGAGGGTGATAGGAACACCTACTTCTTTCATCGAGCTACTATTATCCGGAGACACAGAAATAGAATTAGGGCTCTTCGCTCAAATGATGGTGGTTGGGCTAGGATGAGAAAGATATAAGGAGAGAGCTTCTGCAGTACTTTATTTCCAGGTGGACGGCGTCTAGCTGTCTCTCTCTCTTCCCTTTCCTATCCTCCTATTGTCTATGTTTCTTCACTCCAGAACTCTATGCTTCTGACTCAGGTGTATGAAGATGAGGTTAAATCTGTCCTGTGGTCGCTTGGAGAGGATAAAGCTCCGGGTTCTGGCGGGTTTCCTTCCTTCTTCTTCAGGACTCATTGGCACATTCTCTGGACTGATATAGTGGCCGCTATTCAATTATTTTTTGCTCCTAATTCTTGGAAGGAAACTTATCTGGCTCTCATACCTAAGCATCCTGACGTTTCGGAGCCCAGCCATTATCGGTCGATCAATTTGTGTAATACTCTCTATAAAGTATGTGCTAAATTGTTTATAACAGAATGAAGACTATTCTGCCATAGTTGATCAGTCCGGAATAGGGTGCCTTTATTGGTAGCCGATGCATTTCTGATAATGTGCTTATAGCCCAAGAATTTATTTATGATCATCGTCGTGCTCCATTTCGTCGTAGTTTGATGGCTATTAAGCTGGATATGGAAAGGGCATATGATTGTGTTCATTGGGATTTTCTGAACAAGGCCCTGGAAGCTTCGGCTTTCATCGTGACTGGATATCTAAAATTATATCCTATATTGGCAGTCCTTTTTCTCTCCTCATTAATGGTTCTCCCATGGAGTAATTTTATGTAACTGGTGGTCTCCATCAAGGTTGCCTCTATCTCTATCTCTCTTCATTATTTGTGCTGACTTCTTTTCATGAGCATTGCGAGCAGTAGTGTGGGACTCAATGATTCAGCTGTATATTTCCACTCATAGTGCTTCCCCGATCTCGCATTTTTTGTTTGCAGATGACTGTTTACTGCTAGGCCGGGCTTCAGTCATTTGCGTTTAGGGACTTCAGAGAGTATTATGCAGGACTACTGTTCTTCTTCTGGTCAGAGGGTAAATCTATAAAAATCTGGCATATATTTTAGTCCCAAGACTACTACTGGACTTCGACGTAGGATCAGGGACATCCTTGGTATTGCTGAGCATCACGGTCCCCTTTCTTACTTAGGTGTGCCTATATCTGGTACCAGATTGTCTAGGGCAGACTGTGGCCCATTGGTGTCGGTGGTGCGGGAGAGGATTGAGGGTTGGCAGGGGAGATTCCTCTCTTGTATGGGAGGGATTACTCTCGTCCGTTCTGTTCTCACTTCCCTCCCTATTTATACTTTTTCTAATGTTGTCATTCCAAGGACTATTATTCTCAAGTTGGAGCAGATGATTCGTGCTTTTCTCTGGAATTCTTCTACTGCCCAGTGGAGGATTCATTTGATGAGGTGGGAGGTGGTTTGTCAGCCTACTTGCTTAGGGGCTTGGGTATTCATTCTCTTTTATCCAGGCATGAGGCCCTCTTAGAAACGCATGTCACAAGATATTTATTATCTCCGGACAGTATGTGGTCTTCTCTAATGAGAGCCAAATATGGGGATCTCCCTACTATGGCTACGGACACTCCTCATCATCCTCCTAAGTATGGTTCTGTTATCTGGGGTGAAATGGTGCCCAGGGTACCTCTGGTTACTCCTCACATCTCTTGGGTGATTGGAGATGGTACTTCCATCAGATTTATGCTGGATCCTTAGATCTCTGATATCCCTCTAATCGGGTGGCCCATCTTCATTTCTGTGCTCATACCTGAGATGACCTCCATCTCTGATCTTTTCATTTCGGGGCACTCCTAGTGGAATCACGAGGCCGTCATCTCGACTTTTGGGGACATTCTTGGTCACAGGATTCTATCCATTATGTTGCCGATCTTCCTCTGCTCGGATCTTAGAGTTTGGAGGCACTCGACCTCATCCCATGTGCCGATGTCAGATCTGCCGACTTTTATTCAGTCCGGTGCCTTCCATGTATCGCAACCTTGGTTGGATTTGGTCTTTACCAATTCATTCTAGGATCTCCCTATTCTTGTGGAAGCTCGTCTGGCATTGTCTTTCCACCCGAGATTTTTTATTGTCGAGAGGCCTGTCCATGCATTCGGCTTGCCTTGCTTGTGGGTTCGATCGGGAGATGCAGGCCCACATGCTTTTTCAGTGTACCAGGGCTGGATCTGTGTGGTAGAGAGCAGGTTTCCAGACCCAGTTAGTGCATAATGACGATCCTGAGAGTATCTTTATGACTATTCTGTCCTCGGGTATTGCCCTCTCGACTGTCTCCTTTGTAGCTTATCTGGCATATTACATCTAGATTTCCAGGAATGAGCTTGTCTTCAGATTGGCCACTATTTCCCCTAGCATTATCGTTGAGAGAGCTCGGGCCTGTGCCAGGGAGTATTGTTGTTCGTCTATGAAGTTTTTGGAGTTATGGGGTTCATCTTCTGCTCGTCGAGCATCCTCCCGGATTTTTGTTTATTGGAAACCCCCTCCTTCGTACTTCTGTACGATCAACTTCGATGGAAGCATTCGGGATAGACGAGGAGGAGCGGCTTTTGTGATCTGTGACTCTCGTCTAGGGTTTTTTGCTGCTGGTGGATTCTCTCTCCACGACTCCGTTGTTTCTGGGGATGAGTTGTATGCGGTTTGGATGGAGATCAGGTATGCTCGATAGATCCCTCGGCTGGACCACTTGATCATCGAGGGAGACTCGATGACAGTTGTATCCTGGATCAGACAGTCTCTGCGAGCTACTGTAGCTCATCCTATTATCCGGGATATAGCTTTTCTTTTACAGGACTGCTCAATTAAGATAGTTCGTCATGTCTATAGGGAGGCTAACTCAGCTGCTGATTGAGTTGCTTCCTATAGAGCTTATTATATTAATTTTACTTTGCGATTTGATTGGCTCTCTGCTCTTGTGTAGTTAAAGGATATAATCCTTTCCAACTATCTGGATTGTATTCATTCTCATTCTTTGAAATGAATTTATCATTTTATATAAAAAAAAATTGAAGGGAAATCGTAAAGTCAATTACTAGTTCTCATCTTTAACCAAAAAAAAAAAAAAAAAAAACCCTCTTGTTTACATAACAGCTCAGCATCAGAGCAGTATCTTTTCCGGGAAGGAAGGGTTCGCCTTCCTTCAGCGAAACCACCGTTGGATCACCCACCACAGATGTCCATGTATTAATATACAGCTCTCAAAGCGATTACTGGACCATCTAATGGTAGATTCACCGTTGGATCACCCACCACCGATGTCCATTCATTAATATACAGCTCTCAAGGCGATTAGCGGACCATCAAATGGTAGATTGGTGCGAAGGAAGGTGGATCCTTCTTCTTTCGCACAAAGGATACACCCCGACCCGAGGGCCCGAGGCTTGGCTGCGAAGGAGGGAAAGATTCGTGTGGCACGGGTGAGGCGCCGGGTATCTCTCACCAATTGCGATCTTCTCGACTGAAGCGGTGGAAACCCCACCTAAAAGCGTTCTTCCTCCTTGCTCTCTGAGATCTTCTTCCCGTCTTCCCATTCCGACGCGTGCGAACGCGGGGTCGCTCTCAGTTTCCGCTCACCGCCTCCGGCCTATAAATACCGGCCGATACCTTGCCCCAGAAGTCGTCGCTCGCCTCGCTTGGTGGAGGGGAGTCTTTGGACCCGTCTCTCTCTCTCTCTCTCTCGCTCGCTCGCTCTTGAGGACTCCGAAAGGTGCCGATCTCTTCCCTTCCTTTTGGATCGAGTTTGTTCTCATAGTCATCGATCGATTTCTCTTCTTTATTTCGCGTTTTTCCGGTTCTTGATAGGTTCTTTATTGATTCCTGTTTGTATTGAGGCTATCTTGTTCTGCTCTAATTTGGAGATCAATATGATCTCCAGTTGTTGATTTCTTTAGGTTTCAATTTTTTTGAATTTGCAATTTCGCACGTCGTAATTTCGTTGGTTACTCTATGGATTTCAAGAAAGAAGGTTCTTCTTCCTAGAAGATCATATGATTTCTGTTGTTCTTATCATGTGCTAGGTCAAGAGAACGATTGGATCTCTTCTTGGGTTCTCAATTCACAAAGTTAGTTACGGATTTTTTTTTTCCCGTTTAATTGTTTTATTGTTCCGATTGTGCCATATAGATCTTAGAAATTATAATTGCTTCCCCCATCAATTTACTGTTCATGACTGATATATTAGATTTTCGCATATGAACTTTTAATCTCATGGTGCATCTGTAGTCATGAATTTCGATCTTACGCTTAATTGTTAGGTGACTTCATGTGAGTGGCTGCCCGTTGCTTATAAATTCGGCTGTCCACCGAGATTTCTTTTCCTCTCTATTGTTGGAATGTCTAGTGCTACCGTTGATTCTGAGATCTGTCTCCTTTTTCTTTTTTGGGGGTTGTGGTTAGGCAAAACTTTTCCTATAAAGAATTCAGGAGACGAGTACTCAAAACTTTTCCGTGGGAAATATTTAATTCACCATCTCAATATATAAATTCCTACTTAAGCTAACATGGACTTCAGTTTTACAGTCACCATGTAGGGACTTCCATATGTACTGACGTCACCCTGTAAGGAATCTGTTGCTAGTGATTAGGTGCACCATTCCAGCAGCACATGTTCTGTTATGCAAATGTGGGATAGGTATTATGCATGCATGTTTTTGATGTCTATTGGTAGTGCACCATGAATTATCTTGATTTCTATCTTCTGAATGAACTAATAATTATATAATCTGAGAACTGCAGAAACTCTTCTAAAGGATAGATGAAGCATTCGGATGAAAGCTTCACGTATTTTTATTTTAAGATTATTAATGCCTATTCAGCATTATGTTATGTGTACGCTTTTATTTTCTGAATATCCTACTAGTTGAGGTACAGTGCTGAGGTCGCTCTGATTTTGTCCAAAAATGAATGGCATCTTTCCGTTATCTTGTTCAGGTTGTCTCAGTTGTTTTCTCCAGGATGCTTGTTGAAATTCCCATTAAGTTCCCTGAGCAGAAATGATTTGGCCCAAGAAAACATTATTTGTCCCAAGCCAACCGACTTTATCCTTGGGTAAACTTGGTTAAAGCCAAGAATTTGAGTATTTGTCTGAGCATTTGCCATGATGGGGCCTAAGCTTTCTAGGAACTTACATAGGTCACCCATGCAAGGCAAAATAAGCATCATCTTATTTGGTTAAATGCCTAGGCTCCCCCATTTAGATATATTTGGAGCATCGTTTTAATAGATTTTGGAAACATCATTTTAAAAAGAAATTAAATGCTAGATCGCCATGGAAAATCTAACTATAACAATAAAGATGAGATATAAGAGCTTTGATATCTAATATTCTTCACCTTGTTCATATTGTATGGCATGAATTGTGTCAAAGAGGATAAATGTAGGATTATCCAATGTGTAAGTTCTTGAAGATTCAATAAGAAAGGTCAACTTGGTGTGAGACACTCAACATTTAAATGAGAGACCTTATTTTCTTCTTCTATTTCTCTTCTTCTTCTTCCCTTGTTTCCTAATGCTAATTGCCGGTGCATGCATTGCACATGCGCCTGCGGAATCAACAGTTTAACATAAAACGTTTCATGCAAATTTTGCTGGTTAGAGTTAGTTGAGGCAACCTCTTAGCTAGTTTATGACTAAATTTCTTTCAACTTCAGTAACTAAGATCTGGTTTTGTGATACCTATAGGAGATATTGATTTATGAAGCTTCTATGCTCCCTTTTCTTATGTGTGCATATCCTACCTATATACAATTTTTGTTTTGTCAATCAGTATGTTAACACACATGCTAACATTTAGAAAAGAACTAAAAATTGTGTTATGCAAAATTATAAAGTAAATGTTGAATATATACATCTAAGGCTGAATATATGCTGATGTTAAGACATGACAGTAATAATACAATTTGAGAATATGTTCAACTTGATATATACTTATTTTAAGCTTACAAAGTAGTTTAAGCCAATGTAGGTGGCGTTGTTGAATTATCTAAAGATTCAAGAGTAGATAAGATTGACAAATAAGAAGAAACATTACTTGATGGAATTTCATCTGTTATCATTATTTTGCAGCTCACTTCTGTGGTGGAAGTGCCAGCAAAGAGTTATGGCATCTAAGAAATAAATCTATGATCTTTATCGATTACTGAAGAAATCCTTCTATCAAACACCGAAACGAGGTTTGTGGGTTTTTTTTGAAGCAGAATAATGGGGAACATGACCCATATAATGAATGTATCATCAATCACTACACAAAAGAGGGAAGAAAAATAGGAGCAAGAAGTGAAATAAGAGTTCATTGTACAAGATGTTAGCAAGAAATATAATGATAATCAAAATGAACAGTAAAGATGTGTCTACAACAAGAGGATTGCAATAGGAGGAGAGAGAGAGAGACTTATCTGTGAAAATATACTTGTATGTTGCCATCAATGTGCAAAGAAATAGGAAAGAATAGGTAGTATAGTGAAAGGGAAGGATTATATAGAAGAAGCTTAGATTAATACCAAGATAGTATGGGGAAAGGGTTATGAACAACATAATTTCCCTCATGCTAATTGTGTTCTTACACATGGATAATGAAGGCAGTTTCTTTGTGTGTTCACATGCTTGCACAAGGTAGTGGGAGGAGCAGAAGCAAGCTGGTATAACACACTATTCAAGTGTCCTTCATGTACTAATGTGTGTGCATGCATGCATATGTATGAGATAGAAAATGTACATTTGTACATCTTTTCCTTCTCTTGGATCCACGATGTTTGAAAAACAAAAGATGGGATAAAAGGTATATGCATATTATAACCTATAGAAAAATTACACTGACAACTTACCTACCACTACAGGTGTCCAAGTCGATTAGATTTTTAGTTGACAAGATTATTTTGAACTTTAGTAATTGCAAGAAACTCATCATTTCTGACATGCTGATCATATCTTGATGAAGGTTTTAAATTCTATGGGAATAGGTTGTCTCGGTTTTTTTATGAAAATGGGACGTGCTGCCGTGCCAACACTTGATACAAGAGATGTCCCAAGACGTCCCGATCGAGATGCTGGGATGCTGGTGGGATGGTCTTGTTCCAATATATGGGATGGTATCCTATTCTAGCATCCTGCAAGGTGTCCCACCGGGTCCTAAATCTTTGATCTTAAGAAAGATTTCAACTCTTTGTGATCAAATTTCTTTTACAAAATTTTGGTTTTTATAATTTAGTACTCTTTATGCTGAGTGGATGTTGATGAATTGTGTATAATAACATTCTTCCAAGTTATTGCTGTTGCAGGTTGTTGTGTACCAGCATCTTGCTCCGTGTCTTTGGCCTGGCACAATGGTTTCTTTTGAGATGAACGACCGCAAAAGTATGGATTCTTTGCCTATTGCATGTTATAGTCTATTTTTTCTATCACATGCTTGTAGGTGGTATAAGTTATATGTGATTTACGATCATTCCACCTTTTTCCTTATTTTGTTGCAATTCATATATGCATTGTACATCTTAATAATATAATATTTTTTGTGTTTTCAAAACTTTAGACCAGCTGGAAATTGTGTAAATTATGATGTTCTTTTTCCGGTTTTCTTTTATATTGGCTAATATCAACCATTATAACTGCCAATATTTTAATCTCCATATATACCCGGTCTGGGCTGAACTGTGTATATGATTGCCGTCATTTCTGCTATAATGATGAGGTCTATTATTTGGGGATATTGGTTTATATTAACCTTGTGTTGCACATCTTGATTATTCTTCTCGTAGCCATGCAATAAGGGAGTTTGTCTTGAGGCATGACATTTGCTCCAAATACAGATTTTTTCAGATCATTTTGTTTAAATATGAAGAAAATTGAAGAAATCTTCTGAAACAAGCACTATGTACCATCAGGCCTCCTGATCCTTTGATTTCCAGATATCCCTAGAACATTAGAGTTAGTAGGAATTGCAAGGTGGGATGTGAAATATTTAAAATATGTTAGGAAGGATGAGAAACTTTCAATCCCATAATCTCTCATGTTTCACAAGTAACCGCATACTGCAAGCAATTGTATATCTTTGCAGAGAAAAGGTTTCAACACATGAATATTAGTGTCAACTTCGATATTAGTTAGTCCAAAGAAAACTAGAACTAAATTGTCTTCACTCACCATCCTTCATAAAATGGTTTTTTTTTTTTTTTCTTGTTTCTAGTTGCCCACCTTGAATTATATACTCACCTTGAAAGAGCAATGCTGGGAATGACCTGCTTGAGGAGAGCATAATGTCTCAGCTACCCCTACATTCCCACTGTTCTTGTTCAATCCCACTGTTCTTGTTCAATCCATTAGTTATGAAGCACTTTTCTCTTAAAACTAGCATACTCGAATAGCACATCGATGCAAGCAAATTAAATGATACTTTTTCTTAAAGATATTGTCCCTTATGAGGAAGTCTCTTTGATGCCTATTGCTTGTAACTAATAATACTCAAAGAAAGTCTTTGAAAACAAGGAAGGGTGTATATGGTTGTACTTAGTCTTCCATTTTGAAAAATTATATCCAAATTTTGCAACATGGGGACTCAAATTTTGAAAGATATCATAGATGCATCCAATATTTGTTGTACCACTCTGAATTGCATGATTCAGGATGTATGGTACTATATCGGATCAGAATCAGTATGAAGGTACTATTTGGGTCAGTACAAGCCTCATACCAAGCTAAACTAGGTGCATGCTATACTGTACTGATCCATACTACCCATTTTTTGATCGTATCATGATAGAAAAAAAGGTGAGAAAAAGGGTTCGAGAACTGTGTTGCTATGAGCTGCATACTGTACCCTCTTGCCATATGGAACTGGTAATGTATTGGTATGGTACCTTGTACAAAGATCGTAGACCTTGGATGCATCTATCCAAAGCCCAAAAATCTGATGAATTTCAAGCTTCTTGGATTGTTGTTTCTACCCTCTTGCTCTCCTCTTAGTACTTTAACTCTTCCTCTTTTCATTTGGCTTCCAAATATTTCTTAATAAATTTGGGTGGGCTTTTGCCCTCCAGCTTCCCTCAAAAAGAAAATCCTGATAGAATTGCATAGTTCTAGTATGCCCCCTGTATCTTAATAATTGTCACACCGGATCTATTTAATCTACTTGCAGAATGCTCATGTGAAGACTTTTGTCTTGCAAAAATTGCTTTTAATAATTATGGAAGAACCATTTTAAATGTTTTATAAAGAATCTAAATAAATTAGATTTAAAGGATGTGAAATGTAGATTAAGAGTTTGCTTGGAATGTCTGCCCTTTGATAAACCTCCCGTCACACCTTCTTTTTGCCTCTCAATTAACCTCGTGCATCAGAGGAATTTTACAAATTATACTCTTTAGGCAAAATTGAGAGAGCTAGCCTCATTGTTGTCATTAAGTTAGAATTAGGTAGGATCCAGTTGGGTTTTAATGCAATATGTGCTCAGCCCCCCAAAAAAACTTCATGCTTCAGGCTGGGTTGAGGCTTAAAATTTCTTTCAAAATTCTATCCATAAGCCCAATCGGAGCTTGCCTGATTGAGCAGGCCTAGTCTAGGCCTGAACATCTCTTCAGGCTCTGGGGCAAAATGAGAGAGATTGGAAGAGAGCATTAGGGAAGAAGAGTGAGAGGAGAGATAGATCAGTAGGGAGAGATGGGGAAGAGAAATTGGGATGGTGGGAAGGGAGAGAGATTGAGAGGGAGAGGAGAGAGAGAGAGTTTGGGAGGGACTAGGGAGAGAAAGGGAGACAGATTGGGTGGGAGAGAGAGGAGAGTGGGGGAGGGGGATTGGGTGGGAGAGAGGAGAGAGAGTGGAGAGGGGAGAGATTGGGTGAAAGAGAGAGAGAAGAGAGGGTTGAGATGGGGGAGAGAGTGGAGAGGGAAGATAAAGAGATCAGGTGGGAGAGAGAGAGAGAAGAGGGGAGAGAGAACGGACAAATCTCATTTTGGGCTTAAATTAGTTTTATTATTGGTCTTGGGCTTTGGTTTGGGACTAGGCCAGGTCAGGTATCGGTCCAAGGCTGGCTTGAAATTTAGCTGGCCTCTATTTTTAGGCTTATGCTTGACCTAAAGAGTCTCATGCCTCATCCAAGGCCCGGCCTGAAGCAGGCCCAGCTTTGGCCCATTTTCAACCCTAAACATGGCTGACAGTCATGTCAATAGCTTTAATAAGCCTCATCTAGTTTGTCAAGAATGTTCATCGCTGATAAACCCTCTAAATTAACTCATATTATCAGATACTGTTACAAATTATAATTTTTAGGTTAAGTTGATTAAACTCTTTCATTGTTAAGTGGCTAATGGTCATGCTAATAAGTTTTGTATGCCTCATTCATAATAGAGTCCAGTATGCCGATAGTTGAGAGAGCTTGGCTCATGGTTATGTGGCTGCCAGACATGTCAATTACTTTAGTAATCTTCACTCAGTATGGAGTATCTTGCATTATGGTCATTTATCCTTGTCAATATCTTAAGCCAAGTTTTGGGAAGTTTGAAAAGGGCAACAAGCTGATGCATCATTTGATGCTTTAAGATATACCTTGAGTTTTAACATAATAGAAAACCTTCTCATTCTGAAATTGTTATCTTGAAAGAAGAGGAAAAGAGTGGGACCAGCATATAGGCTCCAAATCCCCCCCCCCCCCCCCCCCCCCCCCTTTTTTTTGCATGCCCATCTATACTACAAATGGTTGTGTACACAAGTGCAGATATTACTTTTAGCTCTACATTCATCTAAAGGAGCGGAGAGGACTGGAGAGGGGTGGTCATTGTGCAGTCCAAAGATTTTTGCTGATACCACTGATCACCTTTCAAATGGCTTGGAACAAGACATGGTTATATACACAAGGAAAACTCTATGAACATGTACTTCCTTGTATATACCATTACAAATGCATCTCTCATTCATTTGCAAGATCACTGATGATTATCATGGTTGGGAATCCAGAAGTCCCTAAATTGTATAAGGGCTGTCAGTGGTATTTTAATTTATCTTGTAGGTATATTTTTAGAACTAAAGAACTACAATGTCGTAAATAGATTAGATTTTTTTTTAATTTTTCGGTTTACATGCTGAGAGTCAAAATAGCCATGACAATATTGTGTTCTGGATGTCTAATTATTTTTTCCCCTTTCTTATCTCATAAATGAGAAACAAATCTGGGCTTTTTGAGTTGTGCGTATGTGCCATTTGTAATATCACATTTGAAGTGTCTTTGTTTTTTGGTTTTTTAATTAAGAGATGAAGGATGACATTATAGGATAATTTATTGTTGTATATTGATGATGTTTAAAGGATTAGCTACAGTTTCCTAACCTGAGTTTGCGTATGAAGCAGAGATTGGTCTGGGACTGACAGGATTTGGTATACTTTTTTCATTTTTGGGAATCATTTTCTTCTTTGACAAGGGACTGCTAGCCATGGGGAATGTAAGTTTTTTTTCTTTCCCATCTATTTTTGTGCATTCCATTTTATTTTTCTAGTATAGTTCTCCCATATAAATTGATAGAATGCCTGCTCAACCATCATTTTTTTGGACTGTATCAGATTCTCTTCCTGTCAGGTGTCATGTTGACCATCGGACTGAAATCCACCATGCAGTTCTTCACCAAGCGTAAAAACTACAAGGTTTTTGCTTGTTACCATAAGTCAACTAATCATTTAATTAACCATTTTGATGTAGCTTAAGCGTGTTGTGATGTGACAGGGTACGATCTCGTTTGGATTTGGCTTCTTTCTGGTCCTGATTGGCTGGCCTGTCTTTGGCATGATCTTGGAGTCGTATGGTTTCATTATTCTTTTCAGGTTGGTATGTCCGTCTTCTGCTTCTTTGAGCATATAGGCTGAGTGAAAAATTAGGCAATGCCACTTTTCGCTTTCAAATCATGAGGTTTGCTAGATAGGTGGTGAATATGGAGCCAGCTTCTCTGATGGTACATGTAGATGGAGTTAGTCTCGACTGATCAAGTTAATGTAAATGGCTGGACACCACCATTCCTGACGCTTTTTACCCTTTTAGTTAAATTTACTTTGTTTGTCTGGAGCACTGATCATTTTTGTTTGGCAGTGGCTTCTGGCCGACTCTTGCAGTTTTCTTGCAAAAGATTCCTGTGCTTGGTGGGCTATTCCAACAGCCATTTGTAACATCGGTAAGATGACGTGTCCACAGACTGTCACCTTGGGAACTTACCTTCTGGGTGGTGTTTCTATTGAAACTTGTTTATCTTTGTCTAATATTTTCATTTCTTGCACTGCAGTTCTTTGATCGCTACAGAGGAAAACGTGTACCGGTTTAACAATAATCTCGTTGCTTCTGATTGGGTGGAACCATGCAACACAAATTTCTAAGATAGCAGTCAGTTTTGTTAAACTCACTCGTCTTGCAGTGTGCGATATCCCGTCGCAAGCTAGCTATGTTGATAATTTAGCCAGCTCATTCTTTGTAAAATAGCCTACTTCTTGGCTATTGAAACGTATTATAGAATTTACATGCCTCCTACTGTCAGCTATCCACAAATGCTTCCACGGTTTTTGATTTTAACTGCTTGGTATCTTCCTGCTTCACGCGGGAATGGTTAAATCAGAAAATGTCTCTACCACGGGATAAATTGGACTGTAAACAGAAATGGTTTTGGGTAAGAAGTAATGTATTTGGTATTTATTATACATCGAAGGAGTTATACTTGTTATTTGCATCAGAGGAAGTGGCGATCTGCCAAATTTTTTGTGCCAAGTATTATGTTTGCGTAAGTTGGCTAAGGAAAAAAGCTACTTAATTAGTAATGGTTAGTTCTAAATGTTTGTTTTTGGGTACGCTGCATGGAAGTTATCCCACGTCTTTACCACTGGATGAAGGGGATTTTAAACAGGAAAAGCTACCAGATGAGAACTACTTGGATGCTCTTTTCAATATGGTTAAGTTTGGAAGGGCCTGCTGTAATACCAATTTCTTGCCCGGTTATGATAGCCTTGTCATCATCGTATTGTTCTTGGAATGGTACCGTACATGTAGGCCATCCGTTACGTGCGCTTTATGCCTTGATTATGTGTAGACTTGCTTATCAGGCGGGTTGGGTTTAGCCCACGAGATTGCAAGCTGTGCCCTGTTGGGATTGCGCATCCCAAATATCGAGTGATGACACCAGTTTCCGTATGCATATTCTAAAATCGGGTGATGAAGAGGCATTTATCAAAAAAAAAAAAAAAAAAAGTATAAATGTGTTTAATCGTTAAGTGACATGTCAATACCCATGTACCCTATCCTCATTCATACCATATCATCCGTATGCTATAAATTATATCTTTGATTATCTAAACGTTCTTGATTTTTAAATATGGTTAAATTTAACCTTATGCGCGGCATGGTGGTGGAGAAGGTGATGATGATGGGTTATTGGATATATTCAAAAAGTTGAAAATGATAGTGATATTTAAAATAAAGAGGCTATGTCCAGACCAGGAGACGGTCTCCACCAGTTACACGGGAGACTCCCCTTCCCGGGGGAATCCTCACAACCCAGAGGTGGAGCCACCCGCTCCAGCTCAACTGCTTCCGACGGAGTCTCAGTTGGCTGCACTCATCCAGTAAATGCAGATCCTTGCCACGCAGTGCGCTAGCTTTAGCACCAGCACCGGTCCTTGGCTACACCTCAGCAGCCAAGGACCCCTGCGGCCCACGCCGCAGCACCTCGCGACAGCCTACGATCCTTCCAAGGAAGGCCCTCGCAGCCGCGGGCCATTACTGACCACCAGGGCAGTCATTTGACTCCGGCGAAGAGACAACGGGCCGGGTCTCCCGACAAGGAGAGCCGGTCCTCTACCCTCGAGCGGGTGATATCCAAACCTCGCCGGGGTCGAAGAGGCAAGTCCCCCCTTCATGGGCACCATGCACCCATGTCACATTCTCCGTCTCCTTCGACAGAGGGGTCCACTGGCGAAGCCATCAGGCGCATGGCGGAGAAGCGCCTAAGGAGCATGATCGCAAGTTGGCGGAATTATCCTGCCAGTTTGCTAACCTGCCGGGCTCCACTCGCGAGCCAACGGGCTACGACGCCCATCCCCCTTTCTCCTGAGAAGTCCAAAAGGAGCCGATCCCACATCGGTTCCGTATGCCATAGGTGGATCCTTACGATGGGACCACCGACCCCCTGGACCACCTAGAAAGCTATAGAGCCCTCATAAGAGTTCACGGGGCCACCGATGCCCTCCTCTGCGTCGCCTTTCTTGCCACTCTCTGGAAAGCAGCACGGGTGTGGTTCACCCGTCTGGAGCCGAAGAGCATCAGCTCCTTCGCACAGCTGGGGCAGAAGTTCGTGGCCAACTTCGACGCCTATCGGAAGATGCTGCGTAAGGTGGATAGCCTCTTCTCCATCAGGCAGCAGGACCACGAGCCTCTATGGGACTACATGGCCCATTTCAAAGCTGCTGCATTGGAGATTTACAATCTCGAGGAGCCAGTCGCCATGTTGGCTCTGAAGCGAGGACTCAGGACCTCCCGCCTGACCTACTCGCTCGATAAGAAGCCCCCCAATAGCTACTCCGGGCTCCTCCTCCGAGCTTAGAAGTACATCTACGCCAAGGAGACGGATCGTACGAGGCAGGAGCTCGACAGGAAGCCACTGAAGAAACCTGCCCCCGTCGAGGCATCTGGGATGCGAAAGCCGGGACCTCCAGCTCTGGGCTTCTGGCAGGGACCAACGATGAGAGGCGCTCCCATTCCCGAGGGGAGTTATACCCCCCTACTCGCCCCAAGGACGAATATCCTCCTGGAGATCGAAGGTGAGCCCTACTTGAAGCGCCCACTTCCGATGAAGCCATCCTCTAGCCGTGACAAGATGAAGTATTGTCGCTATCACCGCAACCATGGCCACGACACCGAGGAATGCCGCAACCTCAAGAAGGAGATCGAGGAACTCATCAAGAGAGGCTACCTCGGTAGGTACGTGGGGGGCATGCCTCAAGTAGAACCTCAGGCCCTCGTTGCTCTCCCGCCAGCTCCTACAGTGGATAACCGCCCCACCGAGAAGCCAGTGGGGATGATAAGTTGGGAAGCCGAGCGCGCATCCAAGAAGTCCCTGGGGGCAAGGCAAGCTGAAAATGTATCTCTCTTTACGAGGGAAGGAGAAGGCTAGGGGAAAAATATAAATAACGATGCCGTGGTCGTCGAGATGACGATCGTGAAACATCATGTAAGATGCATCATGGTTGATAGTGGAAGTTCAACAGATGTACTTTTTTATGATGCTTTTTCTAGAATGAACCTTTCTCCTACACAGCTCAGGCCTGTGCATACGTCTCTTGTCGATTTCACGAGGGACTCTGTGAGAGTTGAGAGAGAAATTACTCTTCCGGTCATCGCTGGAACCCCACCTTGGTAGAGCACCGTCATGATGACCTTCACGATTGTTAGGCTTCCTTTTGCCTATAATGTGATCCTCGATCGATCGGGACTCAATTTGCTCGATGCCATTGTCTCCATGAAGCGATTGCTGGTGTAGTTCCCAACTCCTTACGGAGTCGGCGATATGAGAGGTGCACCTCAGCCAGTCCAGCACTGTTTCCAAAACCTCCCGGGAACCAAGGTCCTCGAGGAAGATCCCAGGGCGGACGAGCTTGACCAAAGGGCGCAGGACCCCAGGGGTGGCCTGACCGAACGCCTACTATCTTTTCCGCTCGGGGTCGATAAGGAGAAGACGGTGCAGATTAGGGCCCAACTGTAAGAGGAGGAAAGAGCCCGCCTATTGGAGTTCCTACGAGCGAACGCAGATGTGTTTGCCTGGATGGCGGCCGACATGCCGGGTATTCCCTTCGACATCATCACTTACAAGTTAAGCATTGACCTGAAGTACAGACCAGTTCGGCAGAAGAAGAGAAGCTTCGCCCCAGAGAGGCAGGCGGCTATCAATGAGGAAGTAGACAAACTCCTTGCCACCGGTTTTGTTCGGGAGGTGCAATATCCGAGATGGCTGGCGAATGTGGTGATGGTAAAGAAGAGCAATGGCAAATGGAGGACCTGAGTGGACTACATCGACGTCAACAAGGCATGCCCGAAGGATAGCTTTCCCCTACCAAAGATCGATCAATCGGTGGACGCCACCTCGGGGCACATGCTCCTCTCCTTCATGGATGCATTCTCCGAATATAATAAGATCCGGATGCACCTAGAAGACGAGGAGCACATCGCCTTCATCACCGACCAAGGGATGTACTGCTACAGGATAATGCCCCTTGGCCTGAAAAATGTCGGGGCCACATACCAGCGTCTGGTCAATAGGGTCTTCAAAGAACAGATCGGCCAGAACATGCAGGTGTACGCGGATGATATGCTTGTCATGAGCAAGCTGAGTTCGGACCACATCGCTGACCTCACAGAAGCCTTTCACAACCTTCAAAAGCACCAGATGAAGCTGAACCTGACGAAGTGCACCTTCGGGGTAGCAGCGGAAAAGTTCCTTGGCTTCATGGTCACTCAGAGAGGCATCGAAGCCAACCCGAAGAAGGTCCAGGCGATCATGGACATGGAGCACCCGACATCCAAGAAGCAGGTCCAGCGCTTGACGGGGTGGATCGCAGTGCTGAGCTGGTTCATCTCGAGGTCGGCCGATCGCTACCTCCTTTTCTTCAAGGCGCTGCGCAAGATGCACGACTTCATTTGGACGGAGGAGTGCAGGACAGCCTTCGAAGAATTGAAGGGGTTCCTGGCCACTCCTCCGCTGCTCTCCAGACCAGAGGAAGGGGAGGAACTCCTGCTTTACCTGGCGATCACACCCGGAGCAGTCAGCTCGATCCTTGTCTGTGCAGACGAGGATGGGTCCCAGAAGCCGATATACTATGCCAGCAAAATTCTCCGTGATGCGGAGATCAGGTATACTCGCTCCGAGAAACTCATTTTTGCACTAATAATGTTTGCTAAGCACCTCGGCCCTATTTCCAAGCACATTCCATCGTGGTCATGACAGACCAGCCGCTGAGGACCATGCTTAGCCACCCAAAGACCTCCAGGAGACTGGCCAAGTGGTCCCTGCTGCTGAGCGAGTTCGACATAGCGTATTGACCGAGGTCTTCACAGAAGGCCCAAGTCCTAGCCGACTTCGTGGTCGAATGCACAAGGCTCGCCGAGGAACCAGAGCAGATAATGGTGAAGTGCCAAGTAGAGCTCGAACCAGAGGAGGAGCCCTGGATCCTCCACGTGGATGGCGTATCCAACTCCGGCGGGAGCGGAGCGGGCCTCATTCTCGCCAACCGCGACGCGGTGGTGATGGAATGTGCCCTCCGCTTCAAGTTCACCACAGCAAACAACCAGGCGGAGTATGAGGCACTCCTCGCAGGCCTGAAGGTCTCCCGCGAGCTGGGTGTCAGAGCTTGAAAGTCTTCACCGACTCCCAACTGGTCGCCGTGCAAGTCTCCGAAGAATATGAGGCCAAAGATCCCCAAATGATGAAGTACCTGGAATGAGTCCGCTCAAGCACGACAGGTTTTCGATGCTTCAGCATTTTCCATATCCCCCACGGGGAGAATACACGTGCAGATGCACTGTCGAAGCTCGCGACCCTGCCAGACTCATCACTGGGGCGCGCCTACATTGAGTACCTCGAGAATCCAAGCTACAAAGGCCCAAAGGAGGTGCAACAAGTCATCCCGGAGTCGAGTTGGATGGACCAGTATGTCAAATACATCACTGATGGCACCTTGCCAGAGGACCGCATGAAAGCTGGCCTCATCAAGAAGAAGGCCTTCTGGTTCATTTTGATGGAAGGCCAGCTTTATCGCCGATCTCACTCCTACCCACTCCTGAAGTGCCTTGGGCCCACGGAGGTGGCCTTCGTACTCCAGGAGATACACGAAGGCCTCTGTGGGAATCATGTGGGAGTGAAAATGCTGGCATACAAAGCCCTTCGCCAGGGGTACTTCTGAGAGACTATGAGGGTGGACGCCGCCGACTTCGTTAAGAGGTGCGACAAGTGCCAGCACCATGCCCACATATAATGCTAGCCGGCGGCACCGATCTCCCAGCTCTCATCCCCTTGGCCCTTTGCCTAGTGGGGAATGGACATCCTTGGACCATTTCTCCCTGCACCGGGGCAATGAAGGTTCCTGCTAGTGGCAATTGACTACTTCACTAAGTGGGTCGAAGCAGAATCGCTAGCTCAAATCACTGAAGCCAATGTCCACCAATTCTTCTAGAAGTCAGTCATCTACCGCTTCGGACTTCCCCACTGTATCATCATCGATAACGGGCGACAATTCGACAACTGGGAGTTCGAAGGATTTTGCATTGAGCACGGTATCCAACATCGCTTTACCTCGGTAGCGCACCTCCAAACGAATAGGGACGCCGAGGTGACCAATCGGACCATCCTCCAAGGACTCAGAACCAGGCTGGACCAAGGTAAAGGCAGGTGGGTGGAAGAGCTCCCCAGTGTCCTGTGGGCCTACCACACAACGTCCAGAATGGCAACTGACGAGATGCCCTTCAACCTTGTCTTTGACACCGAGGCATTCATCCTGGTTGAGCTCGGCGTACCCAGGCTACGAGTACAGCAATACGACGAAGAGTGGAACTCAGCACACCTTCTGCTCAACTTAGATCTCCTCGAAGAAACAAGGGACAAAGTTCGACTTTGAATGGCAGCATACCGGCAATGAGTGGCCTGATACTATAACTCACGGGTGAGGCCAAAAGTCTTCAGGCCCGGGGACCTGGTACTACGTCGAGCTGAAGCATCTCAACCCCGGGAGTGCGGCAAGCTCTCACCAAATTAGGAAGGCCCTTACAAAGTGGCCGAGGCCCTCTCACATGGGGCCTACTACATTGAGGATCTTGACGGCACCAGGTTCCCTCGAACATGGAATGCCTGCAATCTAAGAAGATACTATCAATAGTATAAGACTTTCTTCCATTAATAATAAAGACTTCCCTTTTTGCACAAAAGGTTATCTGCTTTATAGGAATATTATCACCCGGAGCTAAGCTCTCCGGCCACCAGATCTTCGAGCCTAACTCCAAGACACTAAGACCTGAGCCTAGCTCTCAGGTGACCAAGACCCGAGGCCCAACTCTCTGGATGACAAGTCTTCGAGCCTAGCTCCAAGACACCAAGACCTGAGCCCAGCTCTCAGGCGACCAAGACCTGGGGCCTAGCTCTCCAGATGACAAGTCTTTGAGCCTAGCTCCAAGACACCAAGACCGAACAATAAGTCTTCGAGCCTAGCTCCAAGACACCAAGACTTGAGCCCAGCTCTCAAGCGACCAAGACCCGGGGCCCAGCTCTCCAAATGATAAGTCTTCGAGCCTAGCTCCAAGACACCAAGACCTGAGCCCAGCTCTTAGGCGAGCAAGACCCGGGGCCCAACTCTCCGAATGACAAGTCTTCGAGCCTAGCTCCAAGACACCAAGACCTGAGCCCAGCTCTCAGGTGACCAAGACCCAGGGCCCAGCTCTCCAAACGACAAGTCTTCGAGCCTAGCTCCAAGATACCAAGACCTGAGCCCAGCTCTCAGGCGACCAAAACCCGGGGCCCAGCTCTCCGGACGACAAGTCTTCGAGCCTAGCTCCAAGACACCAAGACCTGAGCCCAGCTCTCAGGTGACCAAGACCCGGAGCTCAGATCTCTTGTCTTTAAGGAGTCTCTAAGACCCGAAGCCTAGATCTCCAGTCTCCAAGAAGCCTCCAAGACTCGAAGCTCAGATCTCCAGTCTCCAAGAAGCCTCCAAGACCCGGAGCTCAGATCTCCGGTCTCCAAGAAGTCTCCAAGACCCGGAGCTCAGATCTCCGGTCTCCAAGAAGTCTCCAAGACCCAGAGCTCAGATCTCCGGTTTCCAAGAAGCCTCCAAGACCCGGAGCCCAGATCTCCGGTCTCTAAGAAGCCTCCAAGACCCGGAGCTCAGATCTCTGGTCTCCAAGAAGCCTTCGGGACCCGGAGCTCAAATCTCCGATCCCCAAGAATTCCCCGAGACCCGGAGCTCAGATCTTCGATCTCCAAGAAGTCTCCAAGACCCGGAGCTCAGATCTCCGGCACCTCATCTCCGAGCCCAGCTCTCAGGAGGTCAAGACCTGGGGCCCAGCACTTCGGATGACAAGTCTTCGAGCCTAGCTCCGAGACACTAAGACTTGAGCCCAGTTCTCAGGCAACCCTAAAACGGGGCCCAGCTCTTCGGCCAGCAAGTCTTCGAGCCTAGCTCCGAGACACTAAGACCTGAGCCCAACTCTCAGGTAACCCTGGACTGGGGCCCAGCTCTCCGGCCAGCAAGTCTTCAAGCCTAGCTCCAAGACACTAAGACTGGAGCCCAGCTTTCAGGCAACCCTGGATCGGGGCCCAGCCCTCCAGCCAGAAAATCTTTGAGCCTAGCTCCAAAATATCCAGACCCGGAGCTCAGATCTCCGGTCACCTCATCTTTGAGCCTAGCTCCAAAACATCCAGACCTGGAGCTCAGATCTCGTCACCTCATCTTCGAGTCCAGCTCCAAAAAACCTCCAAAACCAGAGCCAAGCTCTTTGGCCACCAAGTCTTGCACACTCAGAAACGAAGGAAAAGTCTTCTTCTTGAACTCACCACATTTACAAAAAAAAAAAAAGAGTGAGAGAGAAGAGGAAGAAGAAGAAAAAGGAAAAAGAGGTAAGACACTCTGACAAAATGTATTTTCATTGCTTAAAGAAAAGGGGTTATAATACTCCTGGGGCCAGACATGTCGGGCAATCCAGGAAAGACCGCAACAAAAGAAAAGAAGAAAGAAAGATCCTACTATACTCTGCCGGTGCCTTCCCGGGACGGGGCGCCACCGAAGCTCCGTTGCCCTCGACCTCCGAAGTCGGGGCCTCTCCTTCCACCACTACCACCGGTGGGGTTGGTTCGATCATTGCCGCCATCGGAGCTGGTTCAGCTGCCACCACCTACAAGGTCGATTCAGCCACCTGCGGAGCCGGTTCCGCCATCACTACCTGAGGAGCCGGCGCGACCGTGATAGGGCACTCCTCCATCGAAGCCAGTGCGGGAGCTGAGGTCTCCACGCCCTGGGAGCCCGGGAGTCGGAGCGCGGCCATCCGTTTATCCAAGAGGACGTCGCGTAGCTGGGACCGACAGTAGGCAAACCCCTTGAAGGAGTCTGTTGCTGCCTCTTTGAAGTCCAATTTGAACTCCTTGGAAGCCTTGTAGTTCGTGATCACCTCTGCTGCCCTCTTGTCTGCGTCCTCAGCGCTGTGGACGGCCTCAGTGGCTTTTTTCTTCGCGGCCTCAACTGAATTGACAATAGTAGAGGCCCTCCTCTCTGCCTCGACAGCACTCTGGTCAGCGGCCACGGCCTTCTTCTCAGAGGAGACGGCCCACCCTCTCGCTGCCTCCAGCTTGGCCTGGAGCTCCTTCAGCTGGGCGCCCTTCAACTTGAGCTCTTCCTCGAGCTCCCTCGAGCGTCGCCCAATGCTAGCGACTTCACCCCGGAGGTTCTTGAGCATCATGTTAGCCTCCCAGAGCTCATCCCTCTTCCGCCTCAGTTCGGTCTTCGAAGACTCGAACTCCACCTCGTGCTCTTTATTCCTCCTGACCCAGTTGCGGCAATAGTCCCAGATCAGCAGGAGTTCGGTGCCTTGCTGCATCGAGCATGATGTTAGATGGCAAGGAGGTGAGAGGGAGAGCAAGGTATATCCGAAGACAACTTACAGTGTAAAGGTTGGAGAAGGCCGCATTGATGGTATCGGCCAGGTACTTCCCGCTTCTCTCTCGTTGGATGGAGAAGTCCATCATTTGCTCAGCAAGTGATGGGTCCTTGGCGAGGGAAACGTTGGGCCCCAGTCTGAAGGGGACCCGACGGTAATCCCTATCTCTCTTACCCATCGCCGACTCGGAACCGCCTTCCCCACCGATGGTGGAGGCTGTTGGTGTGGGCTGGGAGCTCGGTGCCACCACGGATGGAACCACTGAAGTCAGCCCCGCATCCTCCGGCTCCCTATCCTCCTCGACCTAGACAATCTCTGGAGGAGGGGATGACATCGCTGCAACAGTGATGGCAGATCTGGCCCGGACCACCACCTCGGGCTCCGGCGCAGGGGCCGGATCGCGCCGCCTCGAAAGCTCCGGGACGGACTCAGCAGCCCTTTTCCTCCTGGGCTAGGGAACAGGCTCGACTGGTACCGAGCTCGCGCTGACATCCATCCGAGCCCTCTTCGGAGTGGGCTCGCCGGTGCCTTCCTCTTGATTCCTCTGCTCGGAGAACGAGAAGAGTTCCTCTATGGAGAACTTCATGGTTGCACCAAAGATGAAGACGTCAGCTTAAAATAAGAAAAAAAAAGAGAAGAAGAAGAAAAAGAAGAGGAGAAAGAACATAAAAAGATCTTTGAGCCGAACTCACCCAACTTTTGTGTTGGGCCAACTCCAGCCTCGTGGAGATTCTGCTCTGATAGCAGGACCTCGAGCGAAGGGATCTTGGTGGAACGAAGCTGGTCGTACACCTCCGAATCGACCAAATCGACCGTGGAATCCTGGTTGGGGGACCGATCCGGGTCACTCCAGACCCAGTCGACCCCCTCGACTGAAGTGAAGAAATACCTACTCTTCCATCCCTTGATGGAAGAGGGAAGTTCAAACTTAATCCCCCTGGGGCGAGAGGAAAGAGACCACCACCCCTCCTCGGTGGGGTGATGTTTCAGGATGAAAAAAGCCCTGAACAAGGAAAAACGAGCAACTATCCCGTGAAAGTGACACAAGATGATGAAGGAGAAAATGGTCCTGATGGCATTCGGGACAAGCTGGGTGGGGACAAGACGGTAATGGCTCAAGATAGAGAGAAAGAAAGGGTGGAACGGGAACCGGAGGCTACCCGAGAAGGTTTCCTCATAGAAGGCTATCCGATGCAGGCCACTGGAGGTGACCCGCTCCCCCGGTCGGGGAATCGAGAGCCGGACACCGTCCGGGATACCATAGGTGTCCCAGATGGTCGCAAGGTCCATAGCCATGATCACTGAAGCGACCCCCCCGAGACCTGTTGATCAAGACGGTTCGGGAGCAGGTGCAGAAGGAAGAAGAAGAGGGCGAGGTGGGGGAGAAGATGCGGGCTCCCTAATCACTGTTCCCCCAGGCGCGGGCCTTCGGCTAACTTCGAAGTGCGCCACGCCCTCCTCCTCCTAGGAAGAAGTAGAGGGCGGCCTCGGCCTTGAAGACCCGACCTCGCCTTGGTTAGTAGTGGGACAGAAATCCGGTCCGAAGCGAGACATAGAGGTCCAGAAACAAGAAAAGTAGACAGGGGAAAGAAATGGACGAAAATCCGAAGGAGAACCTAACCCTAAGAGGAGGTCTCTACCCAACCAGTGCAAGGAAGGAGACCAACTTGCTTAGGACTTGAAGGGGTAGAGACGGCCGGGAGAATGAAGGGAAGGTCTCGGTACGAAGGCGGGCACGTAGAGTTTGAAAGAGGGTACGCTTCAGGAAAGGTAACCTTTCCTTTTGAAATGACGGGCGTCCGACCGCACCGTTACAGCTCCCCTCCATCGGATTTGCACCACGTGTCGACCATCAGCAGGGCTGGCGTCTGGCTTCGGCTGCGACCGCCTGGAATTCTGCACTCGCCATAACTACTCCTCGGACGTGTCCATGTGGCTCCCTCAGATAGGCCGAAGAAATCGCTCCCTGAAGTGCCGATGATCATGACCATCATTACACTGGATTCCCGTCTTTCCATGTCAGCACTGTATTTACTCCCTTCGCCCTGAGCGCTTCGCGCCAATGAGACTCTGGAGTGGAGGGGCAAATGATATGGCAGAAGGCTGACGTGTGACCCCTATCGGATGCCTTGTCAGAAAAGCCGCCATGGTGGACACTCCATCTCGGGTTCTTCTGCCGAGCCGAGCTCCCTCGATCCACCGGAGCCGAGCTCCGTCCTTCGCCAGGTAGACACCCGTGATCTCGGGTTGCCTAGGCCGGAGCCGAGCGACCTCCTTCCCTAAAGCGAGCCCCTCGAGGTTGAGCCCTCTGGGCAGGGGTCGCGAACAAGTCCTCCTCCTAGCCAGATCGGGCCCCTCCGAGGTCGAGCCCCCTGGACTGGAGTCGAGCTCAGCCCTCCTCCGCCAGGCTGAGCCCCCTTCGAGGTCGAGCCCTCTGAACAGGAGTCGAGCACCCTAGACCGGAGTCGAGCCCCCTGGACTGGAGTCGAGCCCAGCCCTCCTCCGCTAGGTCGAGCCCCTCCGAGGTCAAGCCCCCTGGGTCGGAGCCTAGTCCCAGCTCCCCAATTCGGCAACCACCTCGGACGATGCCGCCGGTCACCAAAGGAGCGGAGCCACCTCCCCAGATCACCGGCAGGCCACCCAAGAGCCACGAAGAAGCATCCATCAAATCATAATAACTGCCTGTGGATACCGCATGCGACATGAGAAGGAGAAGTTTCCCCTATTTAAGATGCTGCTAGGCTTCCCAGAATGGAGCAACCGGAAGAAATGTCAGAACGCACAGCAGTCTCCTCATCACCAACTGAGAAAGATGTTCCATCCACGGCACGGAACGTTGCCGCACACCCCTGACAGTATGGATCAAAAGAGATGTCCCATCTGTAGCATGGAACGCCGCGGTACGTACCTGATAGCACTGGAGAGATCCCGAGGTAGGCGTTCGACGATCGTCCATACTTAAAAGAACCTTCGACTGGCTCAAAAAAAAGGAGGTAACAACAACAACGAACACAACCTATCAAAAATCGAAGAGGGAGAAGGGAAAGTGGGCCACACAGGAGGACCTATCCACCTCGGCCATCATCTTTCCCGGCACACTGGCATCCCCATCCTCACTCTACTCAATTCATTTTCACTCCTAGCGTGGAGTCCATCACGAGGGGCTCGACCAGGAGGATCTGTTCCCCTAGATCATCACTGACTTGAGCGTCGGAGTGCCCCCGCCGGAATCCTCGACCCAGGTCATTAACCCTTGTTTTGCAGGTCCCGATGGGTAGGGCATCGCCGTGGAGACAAGGGACGATTGCGATCCGATGCCGACAGTAGCTACGGGCCACGACGATCCTAGCGGCAATAGATATATCTAAGTTTGATTTAGAAATTAATTTTAATTCTATCATATGTTTAACTTTTTCTAAGTATTCTTGACCCAATCTATCATGCCATAGATTTTGTCTAAATTTATTCACAATATAAACTTGATTCTTAGTTTTATTAATAAAAGAATTTATTACATTTAATTTGAATAAGCCTTCACTAATATATCATTTTTCAGTGAAGGCATTATTCTTAGAAAAATAATAACTTTATTACAATCAAGGATAATTTTATATCTCTTCTGAATTAGTTAAGACTCACTAACAAGGTTCTTCCTAAGGTTTAGAATATATAGTACATCTGTTAGGATGAGAACTTTTCCTGAAATCATCTTCAAGTTGACTCATCCTTGTCCCATGATCCTAATGGCTATATTATTTTATAGGATCACACATCCTCCACTTGAGTTCTAAAAGGTAGTGAATTAGGAACGATCAAAATAAACATGAACATTGGCTCCTGAATCTAATCACCAATCAAGGTTAGAAGAAGTAACATTAACTTCATGTTTAAGATTACTAATCTAAAAGTAGAGTCTTCTGGATCTTTAACTACATGAGCTTGGGATCTAGAGGAACTGGAAAAACTTGTAAAAAAGCTCATTCCGATGACAATAGTCTCTTACAAAATGATTTGTCCTCCAACAAACAAAATAGAACCTTTTATTTAGACCTTGGACTAGCTTATTGGTCTGTGGTTTCTTAAAGTTCTTACTTTTAGATTTGAATTTGTTGGGATTGGGGCGATTAGGTTGGTTTAGTTGAAATCTAGATTTTGATTTGAAATTAGTGAGGGTCAGGTTAGCTTGGGCACCTTCGATTCTGGTAAGCTAATTTTTGGACCTATATTGGTCTTCTATCATGATTGAGCTTAAAAGTTGGACTAGGATTAGCTTTCCTTACTTTTGGAGCTAACATTTGACAAAGCCATTTCAGGAAGGAGGCATCTTATCTAAAAGGCTAAAGACCTTGAGTCCTTTTAAGAATTTATTTTCATTAGCTTGAAGCTTCCTAAGGTACTCTTGGAATTGTGAAGTTGGTTATTTATGAATTTATCTTCTACTATGTTATACCTAAGGAATGATGTAATGTTGAACCATTCAACCATAGCGTAATCAAGGTCATACTCAAATTCTAAGATATCTCACAATTCCTTCGTACTTTTAGCTGATGAGCAATTATCATAGAATGAGTCAGAAGAGTACTAAGGATTCTACCTTTATATAGGTAATCTTTTTTTGGGATATTAGGTGTGGTTGAACAAGAAGAATTAGTGGACTGGTCAATCACTGACTAAAGACCTAAAGCGGTCAGCCAAAACTTCATTTGACTTTGCCACATTCTAAAATAGAATCTATCAAATTTTTTTGGTTTTAGACTAATGATCTTATCCTTAAGTATTGCATTATGTCTAAGTCAGGTTCAAAGAAGATCTAAAAATAAAAATAATTTTATTACAAGTTTGATTAAATAATTTAAACATTTTTTAGTATATATTTTTAAAAATGTTACATGATTTATTTTTTTAAAAAAATTAAATTTTTATTAAAATGATCATCAAAGTGATCAGACCTATAGTTTGTTAAGATTTTTATTTAATTTATTTATTTCTAAATCCTAAAAGTTTTTATTAATTTGTTTATATTATCTTTTAATTTAATTTGACATGCAGCAATATAAGTTTGAGGGAATCTTTAATTAATTTTTCATACAAATAATTTATAACTAAACAAAACTAGAATAGTTATAAATAAATGAAATAAATATTACTCTAATTTTTAAAAATCTTAAATAATACTTATAAATGTAACTATATATACGTTCAATGTATATAAATAATCAATATATAAATATGTTAAAATTGATATAAACAAATAATATATATCTATATGCATACACACACACACACATATATATATATATATGCTTGCACTACAAAACAATCCAAATCATCTTTAGATTGTTAAAAGAAAAATTATATATATATATAGGCATATAAGGTGATATGGTGACGTCCGCTAACGTGGACCAGAGCAGCGATATCCACGGACGTGGAGCCTGCGGACGGCCATGGCGACAAAGAAGCCCGTCACCTAGACAAGGCCGCATGACAAAAAGTCGAAGGGACCACCTTGCCAAGGTCAGCTCCCAGTCGAGGTGGGGCTCATTGGACGAGCCCCCCTGTCTGAGGTCAGCTCTCGGTCGAGGTCGAGTCCGCCCCTCCAAAAAGGACCACCTTGCCGAGGCCAGCTCCCAGTCAGGCACGACTCATTGGGCGATCCCCCCATTTGAGGTCAGCCCCCGGTCGAGGTTGAGTGCGCCTCTCTGAAGCAGGCCCTCCTATCGGGAGCATGGTTTCCCGCCAAAGCTATAAAGAGGGGGAGGCCGAAGTTCAAAGCAAAGACAGCGAAGTACTTGGCCACCCTAACCGTCCGAGAGGTGGCGCATACCCTGCCATGGTACAGGCACTTCTCCCTGCGGCATATCGTGCGCACGATCTGCATGATTCGGACAGCGTCAGGCTCCTAGCCTTACGACATGCTGCCACGTTGACAACCGCATGACTGGGAGATGACAGCTTCCATGACAGGATGACTGGACCTTCTAGAGAGGGGCGTCCCCCTACGGCCCTATGCCCTACAGCACCCAGATGGCCTCCACCAAAAGTGGCAGCATGCCGTTATGGCTGGAGGCACAGGCACAAAACCAGCCCGACAGAGAGGTGCCAGTAGGCAACGAAAAGCCTCCCCCGAAGGAGAGAGCTGGGAACCCTCTGGAAAGCCTCCCGCCTATATAAGGCCCATAGAAAACAACAAGTGAAGGTAAGTGAAAACAAGGAGTAAGTAAAAGGAGATGAAGCAAAGACTCTTCCATTTTTTCTCCATTTTTCCATTCTAGAGTAGCTATTATCTTTTCCTCTGTTACCCTCTGAAAGCAGAGAGTCCCCCAAGCTCTCCGCCTCAGAGGTATCTGTTCCCCTCGATCATCCCATTGACTTGATCATCGGAGTGCCTTCGTCGAAATCCCCGGTCCGAGGTTTTCCTCTATCTTGCAGGGTCCCCCTCGAGCAGGCTAGCGAGCTGGATACAGGATGGAAGTAGAGGATCCAGAGGAAACTCGATGCATCAGAGCTGCAGGCTACCACGATCCAGGAGGCAACAGTTTGGTGCGCCAGGTAGGGGAAAGATTGGTAAAAAGAAAGCATCACTTCTCCCATAACAAGGAAGACCCCACGGGCGCCCATAGATCAATGGTGACTACGCGAGCCCACGGAGCATTCACTGGTCGGGCGGACGACCCCCCTCATCGTGGCAACCAACCTCAAGAGGGGGATCATTCTGCTATGTCGTAGCCACCACCGACGGACCCCCAATACACCGCACTTGCCCACCAGGTCCAGCTCTTGGCCACGGCAGTGCGCCAGCTCCATCAGAGGCAGCACTCCCGGGAAACCCCACAGCAGCCGGGGACTATGGCGGCTCACGCAGTGGCCCCTTCTCTATTTTAATTTTTGTAGGCACTAAATCTATTTTCATATTTTCTTTGCATTTAGGGCTTTGTATTGAGAGTTAGAAAAAAAAAAAGTTTTTGAATGTTCTAAGATGTTTTCCCAATGATATCTATGGATTCATGTGCTATTATATATGTTTATGTTTGTAAATTATTGCTGACATAAGCATATATTGGAGGTGATGATAACTTACTGTGCATGTAAAGCTCACCACTCATTTTCTTTATTTGGTTACAGATCCGGAAGATCGATCGAGCTTTGGGACCAGTTGTGAGGAGTTAGGGTTTAGGGATGATAGCAAGAGCATGTCGGGATTTATATTTATCCTAAATGGAGGAGCAATTTACTGGAAAAGTCCTAAGTAGCCTACTGTGGTAGACTCAGTATTTGAAATAGAATACATCACAGCATCGGATGCAGCAAAGAAAGTTGTGTAGTTATGAAAGTTTCTGGGTGAGCTGGGAGTGGCACCTGTTGGAAATTATGTCCCAAAGCCAATCATCTAGGCTATAAATGGTTGTGCTAATTTTGTAATTGTATATGAATTTTTAATGAATAAAAGTTATTCTTTTGGTTGTTCATCACATATGCATTTTCCTGAAAAGAACTCTTGTGTGATGGAGTCCTTAGAACTACATTATGTTTGATATAGAGAGGATATATCAAGTAGTTCTTAAACTGATTCACAACTAAAGGATACATTGTTATAGGATGATGATGTATCGAGTATAGGTTGTTGTATCTCATATTGGTTGGTTGTCCTCTTGACCAAGAAGTGTGATGACACTGATGTGACATACAAGTGAAATGTGTGATATTTCACTGAACGTGACCATCTACAGAGCTCCCTTTTGCCAAAGAGTTGCTCGCGAAGGGATATGGATATATGAGTCCCTCAGACCTGAGGTCACCATGGTAGCTTACAAGGAACTCATTGTACTTTGGTGCTGGACTACCTGGATTTCAAATCCAGTGATGAAAGGTTTTTGGGTGCAGTCAAGTGCTTATGGAGCGGTGGTGGATCAAGATGGAATTGAACCCTCCAAATGGTTTGAAGTGAATGACTTGCTGTGTCTCAATTTAGCAAAACCTTGGCCAGGGTAGTTCTTATAAGGAATCACAGAACTTGTAAGGTTGAGACACGATTTGGATGAACCAAATTAGGGTTGGCAATCAAATCTTAGGTCATCCTGTATTATGAGATCAAAGGGATGATTATGCGGTAACCACATGCCAGAGGTTCTTGAAAGTTGCTCTGCAATCTTCGACCTATCCGAACGTCAGGTATCATTGCTAGATGAAGACTTTGACTGGTACTGGAAGTGTTCCAGTGCTACTGGTTTAGTGTTCGAACCTATGGGGTCATACATCATAGGGGTTTTAATATGATCTAAAGGCTGATCGACGATGAAGAATCGTTTGCTGTCACTTGTGGTCAATATGATTGACCATGTGTCGACACTTAAGGGGTCGACACCTGGCTGTGACAAGAAGTATTTTCGAAAGTCTTTTCTGGACAAGCCGACTCGACCTCTGCTCGAGCCAACTCATTCTGTGTTCTAGATGAGTCGACTCGATCCCTGCTAGAGCCGACTCGTTCATACTGAAAGAACAGCCCGACTGTTTTGTGTTCTGGACGAGCTGACTCGATCCCTGCTCGAGTCGACAAGTCTCTGCTCGATCAGAAAATCCTGAACGGAATTTCTGAGAAGCTTTTTGAGAAGGTTTTGACCTGGTTTGAATTTTGAATTCAAGTTGTTTTGGCTCTAAACTTTCATTGAATGATTGTCATTCCTTCCTAATGTGGTTAGAGCCAAATTGGTATGCTCAACATTCTCCCCCAATCACTCCTCCTTCCTCTTTCTCCCTCTCATGGCTGCCTCTATAAATAAAGGTTATTTTAGGGGCTACTGGTTGGTTGAAGAACTAGAAGAGAAAAGGGGTTTTGTGAGGACTTGGGATTGGGTGTGAGAATACTTAGCATTCAAGCTAGGTCTTGGAAAGAGAGAAAGTTGGGAAGGGTTCCACCTCTCCTTCTTGTCTTCTAAGAAGAAGAAGATTTGCCCGAAGGATCCCAAGGAGCTAGCACTCCAAGGGAGTTGATCAGAGTCAAGCCCCGGTGTGGATTACTTGTAGAGGCCAGACACGTGTGTGGCTCGAGCGCTTTACCCTTTTTCACAGTATTTTCAAAGGTATAACGGTAAGGTACTTTTATATCTTTGATTTTTTTTCTTGCTCTTGATGTATATTGCATGCTGTATTATTTTACTAGATCATGTTGCTGGCATTTTAGTAGATCATTTTGATCAACCTACCAAGCCTTCCACTGTCATTATTTTAAAACTGTTTTAAAATACTCTTCTTTTTGTCGGCTATGTTTTTTCCTTCAAATGGTATCAGAGCACAGGTTTTCTTCGTATTATTATAATGCTAGCATGCTTTAACATCATTGTTTTCTCTTAATTTCTTGGATTGAGTGCTTCACCATGGCTGTCTAGTCATAGGAGAGAAGTCGGGCTACAATACCCTCTCTTTTCATTCAATGGGGTCTTCTATGGCGTGTAGGGGTGTCGCTTGTGATTGTCTCATGAAAAAGAAAATAAAAAAATATAGATTAAAAAATATTTTAATTTAATGTTATGATCATAAAATAAATTTAGATAAGATCTAAGAGTTTTGTTTCGATCGTGTTTAATCTCTAACTTTGAATAGTTCAAGTAAGATGCATGAAATTGAAGTCACTATTTTCTGCCCACGTATACGAGCCGACTTGACTCTTGCTCGAGCCGACTTGTTTATGCAGGCAGAACAGTCTGTCTGTTCTAGTTTTGGACGATTCGACTCGACCCTTACTCGAGCTGACTCGTCTCTGCTAACAGATGAATCTGTCAGTTTTTGGTTCTAGATGAGCCGACTCACATTCTATATGAGTCGACTCGACCAGAAAGCCCTGAAATAGTGAATTCAAATTTGCTTGTAAAATTATTTTACATTCTTAATTGAAATTGTTTTGATTAATTAAGGCTATTGGACTTAATTGAGACTTAAGTTATATTGAATGACAAAAACTCTAGGAATATGATTCAAAGATTTCAAGTCATTTCAATAAGCCTTAAGAGTCATGGATTAGCTTCTTTTGGGTCCTTCATTGGATTAGACCTAAGTTTAGATGCATTGGACTAAATAGAGAACTAATCTAATCAAATGTTGAGTTAGGGTTTCTTCTCTATAGATCTCTCTACTAGTTAGATTGATTAGTCCATAGATCTAAATTGACCTAATTTGTGGCTTAGTGGTCAGCCTGAGTCTTTAGGCTAGTCTCATCGACTTTGATGAACCAATTGGTGTCTAGGTAAGTTTGGTAGTTTGATCATGGTTCTTTGGGGCTACCTCTTACCTGGCCAACTCGATTGGTGTCTAAGACAAGATGGTTAATGGCGGAACCCAATCCATGATCTCACTTACCTGGCCAATATGGTCGATCAGAATTGATTGGATAGCTCATTGACTCGTGTTAACCCATGTCACCCAAGGTTAATCAGTCTTGACTGATTTTAGGTGCCCATGGATCATTAGTTATGTGTAACCCTCGATTGCTGATGTGGTCAATTGGAGGTTGATCCATGTCTCTCATCTCTTCTTCTGTCACATTAAAATTATATTCTCTAAATTATTAGGTCCATAAAAGGATGAAGTTATGGGGATAATCGAGTCTTAACCTCCCATTAAGTGGCATGGTAATGGATCAAATAGTTGGATGTTCATCGACAGATCCAAAGATCGGGTGTTCATCGGGTTATTGGAATTGCTGTTCCTAATATGATGGCTCAGTGCGACTTTCTTAACAATGGTCAGGTGGGCCGGCCAAAGTTGGGCTTGACTATTCGTTAGTTAAAAGCATTGAATTTTGTCATGTTAATGGTTGGACATAACCGGGACCTTCAATAGGAGGCCCAAAGGTCAATTGAAGTACACGTTGGGACAAAAATCTAAATACTAGAGGTTACTTAGAGAAGTAATCGATTGAAGAACCTACCTTTAGACGCGCATGGGTGGGCCGGCCAAAGTCGGCCCCATGTGTCATCTATTGGACTTTAGTACCCACTAATGGATTAAAGTAATTCCTCGGATTGGAGGTAGAGGATACCAATCTGAACAAGTTAGTGGGAGGGGCCTTTAGACTAAAGTCCATGTCTTTAGGTTAATATTCATATACACTAATAAAGTTTTGGTTTTTCTTTCAGATGTCTTCCAACCTGTCACTCCGATCTCTTTTCGACAACGAGAAGCTCAAGGGTCCCAACTTTGATAGCTGGTATCGAAGGCTTAGGATTGTCCTGGAGCATGAATGGATCATGTATGTATATCGGATCCGACACCTGAAACCCCTGCTCTTAATGCTCAGGATTCGGTCAGAGATACTTATCAGAAGTGGCTCTCTGACAGGACCACTGTCCGATTCATAATGTTGGCAGCGATGAATGATGAGTTCAGTCACAAGATCGAGGAAGCCCAGCCAAAGAAAATCCTTCAAAGGTTGAAGGAGTCCTTTGGCATACTAGATGACGTTGAGAGGTACAGGATCTCCTGTGCTATCTACAATGCACGGATGCATGATTGGGCCTCAGTCACTGATCATGTATTGTACATGATCGAGATGATTGAGCACCTGGGCAAGCTCGGATATCCCTTGCATGAACAGCTCGGGAAAGATACGATTCTGAATTCCTTGCCTTCTTTCTATCTAGACTTTCTTGATCATTATAGAATGAATAAACCTGTAGTTAACTACCACAGTCTGTTGGAGTTATTGAAGACTTATGAGAAAGACCACCAACTAAATCAAGGGGTGGTATATCTAGTGGGAGGATCTTCGACAGGGCGTCGTCCCTTTAAGAAAAGAAAAAAGAAAAATAAAGGAAAAAATGTGCTGAATGCTTTTGGGCCCAGTCAGGCCAAGAGGGTGAAGGCTAATAAGAGTCATGCAGAGTGCTTCTTCTACAAGAATCAGGGTCATTGGAAGAGGAACTGTCCTCTTTACATTGCATCCCTTGACCCGAACAAGTTTAAGAAGAGGAAGCAGCAGGACGGTGCTGAACAAAGTATTTATATGATAACATCTTGTAGTTTCTCTATCTACGATACTACTAACTGGGTATTGGATACAGGAAGTCCAATTTATATTTGCAATTCTTTGCAGGGACTTTAAGTTAGTAGGAGATTCGAGGATGGTAAGATATTCTTGAATATAGAAAATGGAAGCCAAGTTCCAATCCTGACGTTGGGAGTCCTCAAACTTATTTTCGAGTCTTGTACCATCATTTTAAAAGAGTGTCATTATTATCCGTCTTTTATCTTGAATGTCATTTCTGTAGACCAATTGGCCATGTATGGTTATGAACTATCAATAAAGAATGACATTTGCAAAATCATTTGGAATGGTTCTGTAGTGATGAATGGACATATGAACAATGGTATTTATATACTATCGTGACCTGTTAGCGTAATGTACATGATGGGGACATCAGAGGTCCCAGACTTTGGCAGAGGCATCTCAATCCTCTATAGTTATCAAATTAGAGTTTAGGATTTGAGTCCAATTTGTAATTAGGGTTTAGTTAATTTGAGTGAGTTCATTTGAGTTTTGTGGGTTAGTCCATATGAGTCTTTATATAGCCCCTGAGTCCTGTTTTGGGCCTTTCGATATTTGAGTCATGTATTTGGATTTTGATCCATACTATTAGGGTTTGAGATTAGTTTTTGGGTTATGTCAAGTCAGTTAAGTCAGGTCAAGTTTTGAGTCATGTAAATTTTGAAGTTAAATTATGTAAGTGTGAGTCCAATCTAGTCTTTTTAAAAAGAAGAAGACTCAAATCATTTTGAAGCATGTCAACATAATACTCCAGTCATCCACCCAGTTGAGCCATTTAGGAGCATGAAGCCATCAAGGGAGACCTGGAGGACATGTGATCTAGCACGCCAGAGAGGAGAATAGCTGAAGAAGCCCTGAAGCCTGCCCAGCATTGAAGTGGGCCTCCCAGGGCCTAAAAGCAACCAAGAAGGCACAAACCCTTAGGGTTACCACCCCTTGGTCGAACACCCTTAGGGTACCACCCTTTGGCCGACCAAGAGAAGGAGAGGGAGAGAGAGAGACTCAGTCAAAGTGGAGAGAACTTGAGGGAGAGTTTGTATAGGTTAGGGTTTACTGTGAGATTACTTGTATACCCTTTTTTAAGCCCCAAGTTTGTCAGCCTATATAAAGGCCTCCCCTCTTCATGTAATTGGAGATGAATTGATAAATTAAATTGAGTTTTCTCTCTTTGCTGTGTGCGAGCTGCGTGCGAATTATTTTCTCATTGTTCCTATGCCCTGCCTCCATCCCCAACACCAAAATCCTGGCCGCCCACCTTCCAAGCCTTGGCCGCCCAATACAAAATACTCTTTTCCTTGCTATTTTTGATTTATTTCTTTATTCTACACCATTTTCTAACCCGCAGATGGTGATTTGCAGGTCCCTCAGTTTCCATGAATCTGAGGATACCTTCTGATCAGCCTTCGGATCATCGAGCAAAAAGCTGCGAATCCGCAAGGTCAGAAGCTTGCTTTTCCAGGCCGCATCCAGGAGCGAGAGTGATCTCTTCGTGCACGATCTTCATCAAGCGCTTCAACCATTTCCAGGTACACCCCCTTGACTCCCCAATAGTGGTCTTGCAGAAGAGCAGCCTTACCATGATTTTCTTAAATCTTGGCGATCATGTTTTCTCTAACTTTTAGGGTTTATTTCTGTATATATGACTTCTAAAAATTTTAGAATTCTTTACTTTGAATTTTGGCTTGAAGTTTGGGATCTAAAATCCTAACTCCTTAGTTAATCATGTAAAAATACTTTGCATGCATAAATCATCCCGCATCATTTGGTATCAGAGCATAGTTTAGGGCTAAACTCCGCATCCCATAATTTTGTTTTATGGTCTGTTATTTTTATGTTTTCTATCTATAGAAGAATCCAAAAATTCTATTTTTTATTTTTATATATTCCATATAATTGAAAGTATTTTTTAGAATTTTTTCATAATTTATTTTGGTCTGTAAATTTTTTGCATCCCGGAATACTGCCCGAGAGCAAATCTGCTCTATTTTTCAGCAAGACAAATTTTAGTATGTTTAGGATTCTTTTTGCATAATTTTGGAATAATTTAGTTTTTTGCATATTTCCTGCATATTATGTACTTTTCTGCATATTTTATTTCCTACCAAATATAAAGATAAAAAAAAATATTCAAAATCAGAAAATACCAAAACTACAAAATCCTAATTTTCATTTCATATGTGTGCCATCATCTACATAACTTACCTTAAGAGCACTTTTACTATGTTAGATGGGGGGAGGATTTGATCACCTCTCCTTAGCCCAAAACCACAATCCTTACATCTGAACCCAATCCAAACTAAAATTAATTAGACCTAATTTGCTCTAGAGAACTAGGAACATCAACAGGTCGGGTTCAATCATTGTGGGAAGACTAGTGTACCCAATTCATCTTCTATTACTGGAAGCTAGTGTCTAAGTTAGAGGTACAGTGTCAAACGATCTAAGCGGATTGGCGGTTCCTTAATTGGGTCCTGCATTAAGCAGGGGGGCCTCTCACTATCTCACCTCTTACCTGGCCAGTAGAAGGATTAGGGGTTGAGTTGTGTGTAAGTTGAGTTGACCCATTCTGTTTGGGCTCTAAGTCTTGGTACCTGTAGTCGATTTGTTTGAGTATTGCATGTACACTAGATCAGAAGCTTCATATCATCCACCACCTCCACAACCGGTTGAACCCATGGAATCCCACCTTGATGCTGTCCTAAAGACCTTAAGTGACCAGATGGCTCTATTGAACACCCGATTAAACCAAATGGATGACTAGATGACCCAATCGAATGCCCAATTGACTCATAGATTTGACCAAGTAGATGTTCGGCTAGGAATCCTAGAGAAAACCCGTAGGATGCAAACTAGATCCAAACCTGAGCCACCTTTACCCACACTATCCAGGTCCTATGAACCCAGAACCTATGAACCTAGAACTTATGAACCTAGATCCTATGACTCCAAATCCTATGACCATAGATCCTATGCACCCACACCCTATAAGCCCAGTAGACCCATGACCTATAGATCTAAATCCATAACCTATGAGCAGAGTGAATCCCATAGGATTAGTACCCCTAGATATGAGCCCAATACTAGTCCCCTTCCCCGTAGTTAACTTGAACCCACCAGGATCAGTGCCCATAGTCAGAACCCAGATACTGGTTAGGTATCCCTTAGTCAACCTACCCCAGCTACCCCAGTCACTAGCCAGTATTCCCTTAACCAAACCCCTCCTACCAAAACCCCTCCTACCACCCCACTGGTTCACCATAATGACATTAAAGTGGAAGTATATGAAGCTGATGTGAGCTTAGTGGATGAGTATGAGAGAGAAGAAAAGGGACATCTCTAGAAGACCCATAATTAGTTGACCCCATAGGTATCCAAGTAAAAGCCAATCTAGAGGTAGCTGACCCTGACCACATCCAAACTGAAACCATCTTGGAGGAACAGTTAAAGAAAGAGGACCATGAGGAACCTGACCCTACTATTAGAATCATGCCTGAGGAGCCACTAGAGGAAAGTCTAATTATAGAGCCCAGTCCTAAAACTCAAGAGCCCAAGAAATTTATTGAGGGCATGATCTCTTTAATTCAATACCCTCAGGATGAATCCCCTCCTATAGTTCCCATTAAGGACTCTTCCCATAAATTGTTGACCCATCCTTCCATAGCATGGACCATTTCTTGCCTAGAGACATAACCCAATGTTCATACATTAAGGTCAGTCTCTTTAGTCCAAAATCAGTCCCAGAATCCCCTTCATATTTCCTACCCTTCCCTGAGTCATCTCATATATCTAGAAACATTAGGTCACATTTTGTTGATGAGATTATCAGGTTGCATGAATCCTTAGAGCCCATCCCATTTGCACATACTTTTGAAAGACCCTCTGGCATCTATTAGGAGTTCCTGAAAAATTTTCATCTGCATTTCACCCATCAACCATGACTCATGCCCCATGCCTAAGTTGTAGTTAAGACCTAATAAACCTCTTTCGATAGGAATGCATAGTTGAGTCTATTAGGTATTAGTATGAGTCCTTTGTGTCACCTGTTAGGAGTCCATAAATCCAGTTCAACTGTCCACACCTTCATTGAACACCGCACAGCATACGCATCATGATATTAGCCATAAGAGTAATTTAAGTAATAAAACATCTAACAAACTGGCTAATTCCTGAATAAGAGCCAATGGATTCAATGTAGGGAATTCTATCTTGGTTAGGCTTAGGCCTAAAAAGAAGTTTCTGTGAAGCTGGATCCTTAGAAGTGATAGAGAAGGTAGGACCCCATGTACACGATTTGCCCTTGGAGTTTGGCTTTAGCTCTACCTTCAATACTGCAGACCTGGTTGAGTCTAGGGAACCGACAGTGATTTCTAGTGAGGCCTTTGAACCTACCCCATCCATTGAGAGTGAGCCTGACCTTGAGAGTCCACCTATATTTTGGCCTGAGAGAGGAAAATGGATCGAGCATGTCCTGGACAATCGAGCTACCGTAACCCGGGATAGTGGTTTTCAGCGCCACCTGGTCCGTTGGCAAGGTTTACCAGGATCTGATGCTTCGTGGGTTACTTGAGAGGACTTGTTGCACCTCTACTCAGACCCTCCATGGAGACACTAGATTCAATGTGATCCTTACTCGATAGGGTCGAGTTCTTTCCATCCTGGGAGAATTGATGGGGACATCAGAGATCCCAGACTTTGGTATAGGCATCTCAATCCTCTGTGGTTATCAAATTAGAGTTTAGGATTTCAGTCTAATTTGTAATTAGGGTTTAGTTAATTTGAGTGAGTTCATTTGAATTTTGTGGGTTAGTCCATATAAGTCTTTGTATAGCTCTTGAGTCCTGTTTTGGGCCTTTTAATATTTGAGTCATGTATTTGGATTTTGATCCATACTATTAGGGTTTGAAATCAGTTTTTGGATTATGTCAAGTCATTTAAGTCAGGTCAAGTTTTGAGTCATGTGAATTTTGAAGTTAAATTATGTAAGTATGAGTCCAGTCTATTAAGTCCAATTTAGTCCTATAAAAAAGAAGAAGACTCAAATCATTTTAAAGCATGTCAGCATAACACTCCAGTCATCCACCCAGTTGAGCCATTTAAGAGCATGAAGCCATCAAGGGAGACCTGGAGGACATGTGATCCAGCCCGTCAGAGAGGAGAACAGCTTAAAAACCCCTGAAGCCTACCCAGCATTGAAGTGGGCCTCCTAGGGCCCAAGAGCAACCAAGAAGGCACCAACCCTTAGGGTCACCACCCCTTGGTCGGCCATCCTTAGGGTCACCACCCTTTGGCCAACCAAGAGAAGGAGAGGGAGAGAGAGGCTCAGTCAAAGTGGAGAGAACTTGAGGGTTTACTGTGAGATTATTTGTATACCCTTTCTTAAGCTCCAAGTTTGTAAGCCTATATAAAGGCCTCCCCTCATCTAATTGGAGATGAATTGATGAATTAAATTGAGTTTTCTCTCTTTGCTATGTGCGTGCTATGTGCGAATTATTTTCTTCTTTTTCCTATGCCCTGCCTCCATCCCCAACATCAAAACCCTAGCAGCCCTCCTTCCAAGCCTTGGCCGCCCAACACAAAACACTCTTTTTCTTGCTGTTTTTGGTTTATTTCTTCATCCCTATACCATTTCCTAACCCGCAGATGGTGATTTGTAGGTCCCTCAGTTCTTGCGAATCCGAGGATACCTTTTGATCAGCCTTCGGATCACTGAGCAGAAAGCCGCGAATCCGCAGGGTCAGAAGCTTGCTTTTCCAGGCCACATTCGGGAGCGAGAGTGATCTCTTCATGCACGATCTTCATGAGGTGCTTCAACCATTGCCAGGTACACCCCCTTGACTCCCCAGTAGTGGTCTTGTAGAAAAGCAACCTTACCAGGGTTTTCTTAAACCTTGGCGATCCTGTTTTCTCTAACTTTTAGGGTTTATTTCTATATGCACGATTTCTAAAAATTTTCTAGAATTCTTTACTTTGAATTTTGGCTTGGGATTCGGGATCTAAAACCCTAACTCAGTTAATCATGGAAAAACACTTTGCATTCAAAAATCATCCTGCATCAGTACACGTCTAGCAAATGCCCTAGGATAGATGATGTCAGTGATGCGTATCTATGGCATCGTAGGCTAGGTCATATTAATAGGAACAGGATAAATAGATTGAAAAGTGAGGGTCTCCTCGATTTTAGTGAAAATGGTTCACTACCAACCTATGAGTCATGTCTTCTTGGAAAGATGACAATCACCTTTTACTGGAAAAGATGAACGAGCTAAAGAGATTCTAAGTCTGGTACATACTGATGTATACGGACCCATGAATGTTAGTGCCAGAGGTGGGTATAGTTATTTTATTATGTTTACAGATCACCTTTCGAGGTATGGTTGTCTTCTTGATGAGATAAATCTAAATCGTTTGAAATGTTCAAACAATATCGTAGTGAAGTAGAAAAACAAATTGGAAGATGTATTAAAATTCTTCGATTAGATCGAGATGGTGAATACCTTTCCGATGAGTTTCTGACATATCTCGAGGAGAATGGGATTCTCTCTCAGTGGACACCTCTAGGGACACCTCAGTTAAATGGAGTGTCTGAAAGGAGGAATCGAACCCTGTTATATATGGTTTGGTCCATGATGGGCTTTGCTTCTCTACCACTATCCTTTTGGGGGGATAAGCTCTGGAATCGGCATGTTACCTTTTGAATAGGGCTCCGAGTAAGTCGGTTAGCAAAACCCCATATGAGATATGGACTGGACGTAAGCTGACACTCTCATACCTTCGGGTCTGGGGTTGCCCGGCTTATGTAAAATATTTAGAAATGGACAAACTTGGACCTAGGTCTAATCGGTGCCTATTTATTGGATATCCAAAAGAGTCTAAGAGGTATTATTTCTACTTGGCTGAGAAACAAAAGTTGTTCATCAGTCTTAGGGCTATCTTTTTGAAAAAGGAGTTCCTTGGTGAAGGAACTGTGGCCACTAAGATTGAACTTAGTGAAGTTCAATAAGTAGAAGAACCGTCACACTTAAGGGATAACATAGAACCGATTATGATTAGATCATATCCTGAGCCCACACAGGAACCATTAAGGAGATCCAGTAGGGTACCGAGTCGACCAAACAGATACTATGGTTTCTTGGTCCGGGCGGTGATCCCATTAATCTTGATGAGATAATGAGGATCCGATCACCTATATGGATGCGATGCAGAGGTCTGACTCTGAGAAATGGCTGGGAGCCATGAAATTCGAAATGGAGTCCATAGAAATCAACAATGTATGGACATTGGTTGATCCACCTGAAGGGATAAAACCCATTGGGTGCAGATGGATTTTAAAAGAAAGAGGGGCACAGACGGGTAGGTTGAGACCTATAAAGCCCGTCTGGTTGCCAAGGGATATCGTCAATGTTATGATATTGACTATGATGAGACGTTCTCTCCTATGGCAATACTCAAATCCATTCAGATCATTCTTGCTTTAGTGACACACTTTGACTATAAAATCTAGCAAATGGATGTCCGAACAGCTTTCCTGAATGGTGAGTTGGAAGAGGAGGTGTATAATATACAACCTGAAGTGTTCACATCCACAGACGAGTTAAAGGTGTGCAAGCTTCAAAAGTCCATCTATGGACTGAAGTAAGCATCAAGGAGTTGGAACATGCGAGTTGATAAGTGTATCAAGTCATATGGCTTCGTTAGGAACGAAGAAGAACCTTGCATTTATAAATAGGTTAATAATTCTATGATTGTATTCCTTGTGTTGTATGTAGATGACATTCTCTTAATCGAGAATGATATCCCAGCACTGCAAGGAATAAAGATCTGGTTGTCATCTCAGTTCTCTATGAAGGACTTGGGTGAAGCCTCTTACATACTGGGTATGAAGATCTATAGAGATAGATCTAAGAGGCTTCTGGGACTGTCCCAGTCTACGTACATGATACTGTACTGAAGCAGTTCAGCATGAAAAATCTCAAGAAAGGCTATCTCTTGATAGGCACTGTAATTGCTCTCTCCAAAGAGGATTGTGCGACAACTCCTGAGGAGAGAGAGCATATGAGTAGAATCCATATGTTTTGGTAAT
This sequence comes from Areca catechu, assembly GCA_021397845.1. Lineage (NCBI taxonomy): Eukaryota > Viridiplantae > Streptophyta > Magnoliopsida > Arecales > Arecaceae > Areca > Areca catechu. Next base: position 172,695,000 of record CM038052.1, on the reverse strand, counting down.
GGGTTCTATCATGTACACTATGACATGTACTAGACCAGACATGGCACACTCACTAAGCATAGTGAGCAGATACCGGTCTGACCCAGGTAAAGCTTATTGGAAAGTGGTAAAGACCATCCTTAAGTATTTACGAAATACTAAGGACCAATGGCTGATTTATAGAGAACCTGACTTAAAACTTATGGGGTACTGACTTCAGTTTTCAGTCAAATAAGGATAATAGCAAGAGTGTGTTAGGTTTTGTCTTTACCCTAAATGGAGGAGTGATATGTTGGAAAAGTTCTAAGTAGCCTACCGTGGTGGCCTCAGTATGCGAAGCAGAATACATTGCAGCATCAGATGCAGTGAAATAAGCTATGTGGTTACGAAAGTTCCTTGGCGAGTTAGGAGTGGCACCTTCCCTGGATGATCCTGTTCTGGTGTATTGTGACAGCACTAGAGCCATTGCTCAAGCCAAAGGGCCAAAGTCTCATTACCATACAAAGCACATTCTGCAACGCTATCACCTTATATAAGAGATCGTAGAACGAGATGACATTGACCTTCAGAAAATCGATAGAAAGAAAAACATGGCTGACCCCTTCACTAAAACCATCGGAGTTCAAGAGTTTGACACTTATAAATGGAAAATGGGAATAAGATTCTGTACCGATTGGCTTTAGTCCAAGTGAGAGTTGTTGGGAATTGTGTCTCAAAGCCAATCGTATAGGCTGCAGATGGTTGTGCTAATTTTATAATTGTTATGAATTTTTAATGAATAAAAGTTATTCTTTTGGATGTTCATCACATGTGCATTTTCTTAAAAAGAACTCTTGTATGATGAAGTCCTTAGAACTACATTATATTTGCTATAGAGAGGATATATCAAGTAGTTTTTAAACTGGTTTACAACCAAAGGATACATTGTTATAGGACAACGATGTATCGAGCATAGATTGTTGTATCTCATATTGATTGGTTATCTTTTTGACCAAGGAGTGTGGTGATACTGATATGACATACAAGTGAAATGTGTGACATTTCATTGAACGTGACCATCTACGGAGCTCTCTTCTGCCAAAGGGTTGCTCGCGAAGGGATATGGGTATATGTGTCCCTTAGACCTGAGATCACCATGGTAGCTTGCAAGCAACTCACTGTACTCTGGTGCCGGACTACTTGGATTTCTAATCCAGTAATGAAAGGTTTCTAGGTGCAATCAAGTGCTTATGGAGTGATGGTGGATCAAGATAGAATTGACCCCTCCAAATAGTTTGGAGTGAATGACTCACCGTGTCTTAATTTAGCAAAAACTTGGCTAGGATAGTTCTTGTGAGGAGTCACAGAACTTGTAAGGTTGAGACACGATCTGGATGAACCACATTAGAGTTGGCAGTCAAATCCTAGGTCATCCCGAGCATTATGAGGTCAAAGGGTTGAATTATGCGATAACCATATACCAGAGGTTCTTGAAAGTTGCTCTGTAATCTTCGACCTATCTGGACGTCGGGTATCATTGCTAGATGAGGACTTTGACTGGTACTGGAAGTGTTCCAATGCTACCGTCTTAGTGTTCGAACCTATGGGGTTACACACCATAAGGGTTTCTATCTAATCTAAAGGCTGATCGACGAATAAGAATCGTTTGCTATCACTGGTGGTCAATATGATTGACCATGTGTTGACACTTGAGGGGTCGACACTTGGTTGTGACAAGAAATATTTTTGGAAGTCTTTTCTGGATGAGCCGACTCATTTTGCATTCTGGACGAGCCGCTCGAGCTGACTCGTTCCTACTGAAAGAACAGTCCGACTATTCTGTGTTCTGGACGAGCCGACTCAACCCCTACTCGAGTTGACTCGTTTGTGCTCGACCAGAAAACCCTGAATAAAATTTTTAAGAAGCTTTTTGAGAAGGTTTTGACCTGGTTTAAATTTTGAATTCAAGATGTTTTGGCTCCAAACTTTCATGGAATGATTGTCATTCCTTTCTAATGTGGTTAGAGCCAAATTGGTATGCCCTTGACCTTCTTTCCCAATCACTCCTCCTTCCTCTTTCTCCCTCTCATGGCTGCTTCTATAAATAAAGGTTGTTTTAGGGGCTGCTGGTCGGTTGAAGAACTAGAAGAGAAAAGAAATTTTGTGAGGACTTGGGATTGGGTGTGAGAATACCTAGCATTCAAGCTAGGTCTTGGGAAGAGAGAAAGTTGGGAAGGGTTCCACCTCTCCTCCTTGTCTTCCAAGAAGAAGAAGATCGGTCCGAAGGATCCCACGGAGCTAGCACTCCGAGGGAGTTGATCAGAGTCGAGCCCCGATGTGGATTACCTGTAGAGGCCAGGCACGTGTGTGGCTCGAGCGCTTTACCATTTTTCATAGTATTTTCAAAGGTATAATGGTAAGGTACTTTTATATCTTTAATTATTCTTCTTGCTCTTGATGTATATTGCATGCTGCATTATCTTACTAGATCCTATTACTAGCAGTTTGGTAGATCGTTTTGATTGATCTACCAAGCCTTCTGCTGTCGTTATTTTAAAATTATTTTAAAATACTCTTCTTTCTGTCGGAAATTTTTTTCCTTCATCACCTTTCCTAGATGGTCTTATTTCAGTGTATTGTGACAGCACTGGAGCCATTGCTCAAGCCAAAGAGCCGAAGTCCCATTAGCGCACCAAACACATTCTGCGGTGCTATCACCTTATACGAGAAATCATGGAACGAGATGACATCGACCTTCAAAAGATCGATGGAAAGGAGAACCTGGCCGACCCCTTCACTAAAGTTGTCGGAGTTCAACAGTTCAATAATTATAAATGAAAAATGGGAATAAGATTCTGTACTGATTGGCTTTAGTTCAAGTGGAAGTTATTGGAAATAGTGTCCCAAAGCCAATCATTTAGGCTGTAGATGGTTGCACTATTTTATAATTATATATAATTTTTTTAAATGAATAAAAGTTATTCTTTTGGTTGTTCATTACATGTACATTTTTCTGAAAAGAACTCTTGTATGATGGAGTCCTTATAACTACATTATATTTCATATAGAGAGGATATATCGAGAGTTCTTAAACTGGTTCACAACCAAAGGATACATTGTTATAGGATGACGATGTATCAAGTGTAGGATGTTGTATGTCACATTGGTTGGTTGTCCTCTTAATCAAGGAGTGTAGAGATACTGATATGACATACAAGTGAAATGTATGATATCTCACTAAACGTGACCAACTGCGGAGTTCCTTCTGCCAAAGGGTTGCTCGCGAAGGGATATGGATATATATGTCCCCCAGACCTGAGGTCACCATGATAGCTTGCAAGCAACTCACTATACTTTGGTGTCGGATTACCTGAATTTTTAATCTAGTGATGGAAGGTTTCTGGGTACAGTCAAGTACTTGTGGAGCGTTGGTAGATTAAGATGGGATTGACCCCTCTAAATGGTTTGGAGCGAATTACTCACTATGTCTCAATTTAGCAAAATCTTGGCCAGGGTAGTTCTTATGAGAAGTCACAAAACTTGTAAGGTTGAGACACGATCTGGATGTACTAAATTAGGATTGGCAGTCAAACCCTAGGTCATCCTGAGCATTATGAGGTCATAGGGATGAATTATGTGGTAACCATATGCCAGGGGTTCTAGAGAGTTGCTCTGCAATCTTCGACCTATCTAGATATCAGGTATCATTGCTAGATGATGACTTTGACTGGTACTAGAAGTGTTTCAGTGCTAGTATTCGAACCTATGAGGTCACACACTATAGGAATTTCTACCTGATCTAAAGGTTGATCGACGATTGAGAATCGTTTGGCATCACTAGGGGTCAATATGATTGACCATGATCCAAGTGTTCATACTTTGAAGTGTCAACACTTTCATGTGTCGACACATGGCTATGACGAGAATTTTTTTCACTAGTTCGATTAGTAAATTTTGGAGGACTTATTTGTAATATAATTGCAACTTGATGGGTCAAGCCAAATGTGATTTGGCTTAGGATCAAATTGGATTTGACTTTTCATGCTCTCTTTTCTTTAAAAAGATTTAAATTTAAATTTTAAACTTAAATTTCAAATCTTGGCTGAAATTGACTCCAAGATTTTTATGAAATACATTATTTGGGAATGCAGATTTTCTTCCATTTAAACCTAGAGCTAATTTGGTTTAACCCTTAACCCTCTCCCCCAATCACTCCACCTTTCATATTTCTCTCCCTCTTCGCTGCCACTATAAATAAGTGTTATTGTAGGGCCAGTAAAAAGATGATAAGCTGGGCTTTTATGAGAGAGAAAGAAAGGGATTCCTTAGAGTGGGGTTTGAGAGGATTAGGATTTTGGGTGTGAGCCTACCTAGCAATCAAGCTAGGGTTTGTGAAGAGAGAGTTGGTTAGGAAGGGTTCCACTTCCACTTCTCCTCATTGTCCTCCAACAAGTTCTTCCCGGCAGCTTCAAGAAAGTCTTGCAGGTCCAAGGAAGGAGAATATTGTCTTCCAGGATCCCGAGGAGCTAGCACTCCAAGGGAGTTGATTGGAATCGAGCCCTGATGTGAACTACTCATATAGGCCAGATACTTGTGTGGCTCAGCATCTCTTCATCATCTCCATCCAACGGTTTAAAGGTAACATACCTTTTCCTTGGTCTCATGTGATCAGATCTAAAGCATGAAATTATTACATACTTTTTCCTTTAATTGCTTATGGTATGCTTTGCATGCACTTTTATTATGTTGGATCTTGTTGCAGGTAGATTGGTAGATTGACTTGATCGATCTACCAAGTTTTCCATTGTTCTTTATTTTAAAATAGTTTTAAAATATAGTCTACTTGTACTGCTTCACTTTCATATGGATCATAAGAGTCTTAAATATCTATTTTCTCAAAAAGAATTAAATTTAAGGCAAAGAAGATGGTTGGAGCTCATAAAGGATTATGATTTAATAATTAGCTACCATTCGGGCAAAGCAAACGTGATGGCCGATGCTTTAAGTAGGAAGTTTGGAGGTAATATAGCAGCTTTGATCACTTTGCAAAAGGATATTCTTCAAGATATTGTAAAGTTAAATGTCGAAGTACGGTTGCAGAATTTTGAAATCTAGCTCCTCACTCTAAATGTACAACCTACTTTGATTGATAAAATTAAAACATCTTAAATAAGTGATCCAGAATTATAAAGAATTAGAGAGAAGATACAATCAGGAGTGATAACAAAATTTAGAATTCATGATGATGGATATTTAAGATTTGGAAATAGATGGTGTGTTCCAAATGATGCAGGCTTGAAAAGCGAAATGTTGGAAGAAGCTTATAAATCTATCTACACTATGCATTCAAGAAGCACAAAAATATATAGAGACCTTCGAGATAACTTTTGGTGGAGTGGTATGAATAGAGAGATAGCATTATATGTTGCCCAATGCTTAAACTGTCAACAAGTGAAAGCTAAACATCAAAGGCCTGCAGGATCATTGCAGCCTCTCACCATTCCAATATGGAAGTGGAAACATATCATGATGGACTTTGTTTCTAGTTTGCTAAGAACTCTTAAAGGATTTGATGCCATTTGGATGATTGTGAATCGATTGACTAAGTCAGCATACTTCGTTCCCATCAAAATAATTTATTTCTTGGAAAGGTTAGCTAAGCTATACATAGATGAAATTATCAAACTTCATGGTATCCTAGTATTAATTGTATATGATCGGGATACAAGGTTTGTATCACAATTTTGGAAAAGTTTACATCAAGCTATGAAGACCAAGTTAGAATTTAGTATAGCTTTTCATCCCCAGACAGACAGTCAATCGGAAAGAACTATTCAAACTCTAGAAGATATGTTAAGATCGTGCATATTTGACCTCAAGGGATCTTGGGATGAACATTTATCATTGGTGGAGTTTGCGTATAATAATAGTTATTAGGCTTCTACACGAATGGCTCCCTTTGAAGCTCTTTATGGAAGATGGTGTAGGACTCCTGTCTGTTGGGATGATATTGGTGAAAGAAAGCTGTTGGGACCATAAATCATTCAACAAACAACCGAGAAAATTCAGCTTATTAGGAAGTGGATCCTTGCAGCTCAGAGCCAACAAAAGAGCTATGCATATAATAGAAGAAGAGAACTGAAATTCCATATAAGAGATTATGTGTTTCTCAAAGTGTCACCTACTAAACGAGTTATGAGATTCGGGATGCGAGAAAAATTAAGCCCTCGATATGTGGGACCTTTTAAAATCTTAAAGAAGGTTAGAGCAATAGCTTACCATCTTGCTCTACCACCATCATTGGTTGGAGTTCATAACGTATTTCATGTATCCATGCTAAGAAAATATGTACCTGATCCTAATAACGTGCTTGAGATTGAACCACTTCAACTAAGATAAAATCTATCCTATGAAGAGCAACTAGTAAAAATTGTAGATAGGAAGGAATAGGTCTTAAGATGATGTATAATTTCTTATATCAAAGTTTAGTGGAGCAACCATCCAAAGCGAGAAGTGACTTGAGAACTTGAAGAATGTATGCAAACCAAGTATCCTCAGCTATTTTATGAATCAAGTATGTTATATTTTGAGGCCAACATTTTATCATAAGAGGGAAGGATGTGAAGCTCAACATGGAATTGTGTCACCTGGGCTAAAGTCGGCAATCTCTGCTGATTTTAGTTCGAAACTCAAAAAAAAAAGGGGATGGAGTCCCTGTTTATCTAACCAATGAGCTCGCAGAAGAACTCGGAAGAGAGGCCGTGGGGGAGACAGAATTGATCGGGGGAAGTGTCATGGAGGGGCGGGCTTCTGGTCGATCGAAGTTCCTTCCCGTACGGTGAGAAAAATTTCCTAGTTCCTTTTCTTTAAACCCCCCCCCCCCCAATTGCCAAATTTTTCCATCAAATTTCTCTTCTTCTCTGGTAGCCGACCGTTCCTAAATCATCGCTGGTGAGTCTTCCTCTCCCTAAGCTTTTGGTTTGTATGTTTAATCGGTCGCGTAAAGCTCTTTCTTTTTCTGGCTTCTCCATCCATGGCCAGGATGGCCATGGGTGCCCTGGCCGACCCCCCATCCCTACCCCATTTGGGAAGTTTCCAGTGAACCGTCGCCCTCCTCTGGTTCGTTGGAGCAAGGGAGATTAGTTCGGGCCAAGCAGGGAAGAGGATCGAGGAAGGAAGGAAAGAAATAAAGGAAGAAGGAAAATAAAAAGGAGGAAAAAAAAAAGGAAAAAAAGGGGAAAAAAGAAGGAAAAGAAAAGAAAAAGGAGAGAGAGGAAAGAGAAAAGAGAGAAATAGGAGGGAGAGAAAGAGGAGAGAGAAATAAGAGAGAGAAAGAGGAAAAAAGAAGAGAGAGAAAGAGGAGAGAGAGGATAAAGAAGGAAGGGGAGAGAGGAGAGAGAGAGAAAGAAAGAGAGAAAAGAGAGGAAAAGAGGAGAGACAGAGAGGAGAGAGAAAGAGAAAAAAAAGAAGAAAAGAAAAATAAATATAAAAAATAATAATAAAATTTGAATTGATTCTTTTAGTGATTTAGGCCAAGATTCTGGACTAAGAACTATTCTCTTATACTAATTTATTTTAGATAGAAAATTAATTACATAATTAATCTTGTCAGAGTTTTCATCTTTCCTATCGATAGAGTAGTATCAGAGTTAAAATTTGAATAGGCAGTATAGAGTTCTTTCAGATAAGTTATCTTGACCTCTTGTATTGCATGCTAAATATGTTATGAATATTATGAAATATTAAATGTGTTGCATAATTTGATCTGCATTGGGTTGCATACATTATTATGTATATTGGCATTGACACTCTCTAATCCGACTATGATCACATAAAGGCCTAGTCTCCTTCCAGCCTCTAGTGGGGCGATCACTGGTACATGACCAATGTACGGTATGTGTAGTCATGAGCTAGTTTTTTTTTTATTTTTAGCTATGCATGGTAGTTCCTGGCACATGCTAAGGATGCATATTTTCTCGTGTAATATCAGAGCTAGGTTCCTTCTAGGCCTCCAATGGAACGATTACTAGCTCATGACCGGTTGTCGGTATGTGTAGTCAGGTTTCAGTCTCTTTTGGAACTAGCCACAAGCTGATCATGGCCATAATCAGAGGGACTATGAGAGTAAAATAAATAGTTGACCATCCATAGTTGTATCGTTCGGTAATTAAATATATATATTGCATGATATTGCTGTTATTTTGTCATGGTGTCGATTATCTTATTATGTATGATCTGTTTGTGTTTGCAAATTATTGTTGACATATTTATGCATATATTAGAGGTGATGATAACTTATTGAGCCTGTAAAGCTCTTCCTCTATTTTCTATATTTTGTTTCATATCTGGAAGATCAATCGGGTTTTGTGACCGGTCGGTGAGAATTTATAAGTTAGCTTTCTTAGAACATATTTTATTTTAAATTTTAGTTAAATCTTGCTTACACTGTTTCTTGGATTATTTTTTTTAGTAAAATTTAGTTCATCTATTAGTTTGGAATGAATTATTTTAGAAATAAATAAATATTTGGTGAATTTATTTTTTATCATTGTTATTAATTTGAAGGACAGGTCTTGCATATTCAATAAAATTTAATTTTAAGGATATGCGACCATCTGATACATGTTTGACTCGAGCATCGGGTCAGGATGACAGAGTGTACCAGAAAATGGATCACAAGGGCACCTATCTATCATCCCAAGCCAGTACGTAGTTTGTCCCAAACTATGAAAAGACTCGGACAGTTAATACTCGGAAACTTATTTTGATCTGTACCCTTGCAAGATCACACATACCTACACGAAGGGTAATGGTGCAGCCAGCTGATCATGCTGGATCCCTTCTAATGGGAGACCACAGTATCATTATCTCAAAGATTCAAAGATATTCTTCCATCTGACGCTCTTCGGTGCCTTTATTCTTCGAAGACCGTGGAAGCAGCCCCATTCAAAGAAAAATAATAATAATGATGATGATGGCAATGATATTAATAATATTCGGTATAGCTCTCTTTCAAAAAGGTATTAAAAACCTTCTTCCAATATCTTTTATTTCTTTTACAAAAGATTGTCTAAGTAGTATCATAAACAAACCGGGAATATCAAACAGGACCGGTATAGAAAATTTGAGTTCTTTTTTTTTTTTACAAAAACTCTAACAATAATTTCATTCCCTTAAATGGCATCAGCCATGCACCCAACGTACTCAACCCTATCATTGATGTGCATGAAACCCAAATTGCCGATACCCAGTCCTGGGAATTTTCCTAGCGATGACATTCATACCTGGAAATGCTGGTCCAATAAGATTCCGGGTCGCGGCTGTGGCGAAACCTGGCAGGAAAAGAAAAATCCGGGTCTGTTTGAAGATTGTCATCCGCTGTACAAGTCTGAGCATTGGAAGAAGTTATTCAACCAAACTGGAGGGAAAATCTAGTTCAATGTACATCCAATTCAAATTGGCCTAGGGTCTAAGATTTAGACAGACCAAATCCATTCACTTTGCCGATTGGGTCCCCTCTTAGTTGAGCCTGGGATCAGCCCAAGAATAAGGACATGTTTGGTTGGAAGAGAGTTGGATTTTGAAATGAAAATAAAAATAAGCAAATCCCGATCTAGTTGTTTGGTTAGAGGGAATCCCTATTTCTATTTCAATTCCAAGAAGGAATGGGAATGCCTTGTATTCAATTCCATTCTGATTTCGATCAGTCACAAACCAAACATGTCAGAAAAAATGGACATTCCAATATTGACCACGAACCAAATGTACCCCAAGTTCAACAGAGGACCTAGATTTTTTTAATTGATTTTATTGAGTTTGTTTGAATTAATTACATCTCCCGTATCCATGCTCGACCAACTTTATGATTTGGGTCTCAATTTAGGACCCATGCCTCACCTATAGTTTGGTGAACGGCTCACAAGTATATAAGATCAATCATTCCCCTCCTATTTGGGATTATTATCATCTCTCAAACAAACTTTAACAGAGTTGGATGAGGGTTGGACTACTTGAAGCCAATTGGATTGATGAATCTTAGATTTACTATAACTTCGGATTTAAATAGCTAAAAGAAAGAACATAAAACATAAAAACATTGAAGCAATAATTTTTTTTATTAAAATGTATTCTTTTTATTTTTTGAGGCAAAAAAAAAAAAAAAAAAGCCACCTAAGATCCAAACTCTATTCTTAAGCTGATGGTACGAAAAACACACCAATTAAATTTCTCCATACCACCAACATAAACCTTATCCTTGCCATCCTAAAAACAAAATCATTAAGGCCAACAGCAAGAAAAAAGCAAAGAATGAAAAAAAATCATTCTATAGAGGCAGTAACGAGGTATGCAATGCTCGCCAACCTTTGGTAGTTCTTGTCCCCCATTAATGGCGAGGTCTTGGCATCCTTGAACGCTTTCTTGCACCTATCCACCCCTTCGAGAGTGGACTTGAGCAATGACATCCCCTCAGAATAGAGCTTGGAGTTCAGATTGTCCAGTGCATCCCTGAGCTGGTCGATGGCATCATTGTAGGTATCCAAACAAGCATTGTAGGTGTCCTTCATGTCAGGATCAGACTCCAAATCCATTAGCTCCTCAATTTCCCCCCCGGTGCTCATGGCATGGGAGATGGCAAGCCTCGTTGCGAGAGTTGCAAGGCCATGAAGGTCGGTGGACTTGCTCTTCGTTTCTGACTTGAGTGTATTGACACAATAGTCATAGTCGCCGGCTGCCATGCTGGCCGTTGCAGTCCTGCAGACCTCTTCGATATCGGCAGGATCTGAGCACTGTTGATCCTCAAAGGAGGTGGCATGGTGGAGAGAGAGGAGGAGAGGGAGATAGAGGATGATGAGAAGCTTCATTGGCTTAAGGGAGAGAAGATGGTGAGGAATGGGGTGGAAGTGATAATAGAGGGGAGAGTAGGGAAGGATGGATACATGTTTGTATTTATGTACATGGGGGTGGGGAGGAGTGAAGACCTCTTCTTGTGGAGTTAATCATGCAGGTGTTAAGTGATGAGGGGCATTGAATTGTTCCAAACTTGCGGGTTTAGCGTTCAGCTAGTGAGAACTTGGTGGAGTGGGTGTTGTCATAGCCTCTAATGTACTTAATTGTCAGAATCTAAAGGCATACACGTGGGGGTTTCTCAAGAAATTTAGGTGAATCATGACAACTACTTCCAAGGACTATTTTGTTGTGTTGTCACAAAATTTGAGATGAATAAGTTTGCTAAAATCCATTTAGTAAAACTTGTTAAATTAATCATAAATACGAAAGATGAGTTTTATAAAAAAAAAAAAAAAAAAAAAGATGAAGCATATTTTTCTTGTTTTTCATAAAGTTTCTTTTACAGTAAATTTGCGATTGAGCTTTCAAGAAATTCATGTGCAACTAAACAAGTCCTAAATAAGTTTTTTTGTGAATAACTCCTGGTAGATGCCATGCATTCAATTTCCATTCGAAATATATACCGATAGCTGTTAGGTCAACTAATTGGCACCATTTTTTTCAAAGAATTTAATTTTAGAGGGGGTTTACGAATTCAAGTTTGGGTACTGACATACTACCTCTATATTGTTAAAAAGAAAAAAACCCATGCAACTGTACACAAGAATTTTTGAACTACTTTAACATTCAAGTCATGCTTATAGCATGACTTATGGTGCTATGCTAGCAAGGTATTGATAAATAATATATTCTAGCATGGTCCAGTCAAACATTAACCTAGATAATATATTGGTAGACTATATATCTAACTCAAAATTTTCCCCCAGCGAGGCAGGATTAGAATCTAGCTGCAATGGATCTTCAAAATTTGATCTTTAATGTTTCTATGTTCAGCTGATATTTTTTCATGGTATTAATTTTGAACTGATAAGTTCTATGAATTATGATATGCTAAAGAATTGAGAATACCTGGTAGCCAGTATAGCTGAGAATGAGATCCTTGGCCTTTCACCAGTAATCACCACACGAACAAAGACCATCCTTGAAGTGATGAAACCGATTTATATCTCTGACCACTATCTCTCTTCCCACAAGCTTAGATATAAGCTTTGTCGCAGAATGGCAGTTTACACAAGCACGAAGGTTCTTCATAATCCTGAGGGTTGTTCCAGGAGCAGTGCTGATCAGCCCGAAAGCAATGGCTATCCTCTCACTGTGATTACACAAGGATTCTTCCTTCTCTTCCATGCTTAAGTCATGCAAGACAGAGCCCACGTGTGGAACAAATCCAGACCTCTTCAGCTTCCTCTCCAACTCCGCTAGCTTCTCAAAAATCTCCTTATATCTCGGATGTGACTTGTCTCCAGCTTGGAAGGAGTGAAGCTTGCCATCTATCTCTGTCAAACTACACCCTGTGGCCTTAGTCACTCCCTTCTCCTTCATCAAAACCCGCACCCTTGAGACATCACTCCACATGCCAGCTGAGGCATAAATGTTTGATAGCTGAACATAGTGTCCTGCATTCAAAGGCTCCAAAGCAAATATCTGTTCAGCAGCATACTGTCCTAATCCCACATGACCATAAATCTTGCATGCATGCAGTAATGCCCCCCAAACGGTTACCTCAGGCTCCATTGGCATGCTCCTCACAAACTCATAAGCTTTTTCAAGATGCCCGGCACGGGCAAGAAGATCCACAACACAAGCATAGTGCTGATGCCGCAGCTCAATCCTGTAATCTCTCATAGAGTGGAAGTACTTCCAACCCTCATCTACTAAGCCTGCATGCTTGCAGGCTGACAAGAGTCCCACAAATGTGACATCATTTGGTCTAACCCCGGCACACTTCATCTCTTCAAATAGACGAATAGCTTCTCGCCCACGACCATGCAATCCATAACCCATGATTATAGCACTCCAAACAACCACATCCTTATTGGGAATGCATTCAAATACTTGATGTGCATGGGCTATGCTTCCACACTTGGCATACATGTCGATAAGGGATGTCTTCACAAAGATATCATCTTTGAATTGACTATGATCGGAGTAGTCCTCAATCCACTTCCCAACCTCAAGCGATCCCAGCTGTGCACAAGCTAAGATCGCCGAGCGTATTGTAATCGAGTCAGGTTTCATATGTCTCGCAATCATTTCACGGAATAGCTCGACAGCTTCACTGGCATGACCATTCTTAGCATACCCTGAGATTATCGCATTCCACAAAATCACAGCTGGTGAAAGGACACGATTGAACAAAGATCTTGCAGTATGCATTTGCCCACACTTTGCATACATTGCAGTGAGAGTAATGACCAAATCTGGCTCATCATCAAGTCCAAGCTTGATTACTAATCCATGAACAGATGACCCCTGTTCCAAATCCTCGATGTCCATGTAGGCCTTCAGAACACTGACAAGTGCTACAAAATCAGGTCTAACATCAGAGGAAGACTGCATTCTAGCAAAGATCTGAAGAGCTTCAAGAGGGAAGCCATTCTGGGCACAACCTGAGATGATTGAAGTCCAAGAGACCACATTTCGATCACTAAGCCTATCAAAGACAGCATGGGCACAGGGAATCTGGCCGCACTTGGCATACATGGCGACAAGCCCATTCTGGACAAATAGGTCAGTCTCAAAGCCCCACCGGAGGATGTGGGCATGGATGGCACGGCCAACGGTAGGGGCTGGGAGACCGCCACAGGCCTTGAGGACAGGGGGCAGGGTAAGGCCATCGGGAACCACTCCCCGGCGAAGCATTTTGTCATAGAGATGAAGAGCGTCTGCGAAGAATCCGTGGCGGGAGTGCAGGCGGATGGCGGCGTTCCAGAGTGGGACGGATGGCTGGGGGATTTCGTCGAGCAGGTGGCGGGCTTGGCGGATGAGACCAAGGTCAGCAGCAGAGAGGAAGAGCTTGGCGGCGAGGGAGGGGGAGCAGCGGAGGAGGCCGGATGAGAGGAGGATGGCGTGTACCTGGGAGAGGTGGGAGGGCTGGGCAGCGGAGTTGAGGAGGCCAGCGGCGCGGCGGAGGGTGGCGGAGTAGTTTTGGTGATAGCAGGGCTCTTCGCGGGGATTCCAAGAAAAGGAGTGGCGGCGGAGGTTTCTGAGCGGCGGAGGGGTTCGGGGAAGGGAGATGAGGCGTCGCCGGAGGGCGGGGACGGCCGGCGCCATCCGGCGCGCATGGCGAAGGGAGGAAAATTTTTAAATCGAGTAACGGTATCGTTTCTAACGAACGGTACGCTAACGGTTTAAAATGGGGAGGGTGATGCACCTGCAAGACACGTGAGGGAAAGCAATTATTTGACGAAAGGCTGTTAATATATCGTTCCAGGCTCCTCGTGAGTTTAATAATATTATTAACTAGAAACCGGCAACCAAGCCTCGGTGTGGAGTCCAAGTCCATCATCCACGAATCTGATGGAGAATAGACCTGCTCTGTATTATTAAAAACAACAAAACAAACGTTGATCCATTGTCTCTTGTTTGTTCTCTGATTCTCTCTTACCATCCTCTCCACCATTCAGAAGTGTGATTGGCTTTTCTGATTAATATTCTTTATTTTTTATTTTAATGAATTAGAAGCATAATATTTCATACAAATCCTTGGAATGAATGTGAAGTCATAACATGCGCAGTTGCAGTGTGACAACATTTAAAGTTCTGTTCAATCTTTGATGAATGAGGGCTCTTGATAATGAAAGTGAAATAACAAACATTGGACAAATGAGTCAGACAAAGCTTGGAAAATGTAACCGTTGATGATTGGAACACAATTGTTGGTCTTTGGAGCAAAGAATTATCTAATAACACAATTAACACAAACGAAACTGTTTGCAGGTGGCCATATTGTTAAAGTTCATATTATACCCCCCCACCACAATTTTTTTTTCTTTTTTTTTATAAGGCAAAGAAGTCACATTAATCTAGTGTGACTATAACCAATAAATTTAAAAAATAAAATATGAACCACTAACAAGTTAACCCACAAAACTTCACCAAAATGCTTTGCTACATAGAAAGCTATCTAATTCGTTGTCTTGTTAGCCTTTCAATAGGCATGGCTATTACAAAATGAGACGCACTCTTTGTTGGAGTTGCATACAGCTTATTCATCTTAAATTAGCTGTACAAAATCACCATGTTGAAAGGCTTTTAGAATGACTTTGGTCTCTACGACCAAGAACATAGTTGCATCCTTGGCTTCTGGCTCCAACTTCACCACCCAATTCCTCAGTACTATGACCAAGATGGGTGGTGAAGTTGGGGCCCTCGCTGGCACACAAAAACATATGTGAAAATCTTGTGGAGTCAAGGTACCCCATGAATCATCAGATCAGCATCTCTTGGTTTCAGTTTTTTTAAAAACATTAACCAATGAATGTTCTTTTTTCTTTTCCTTTTTTTTTTTTTTTTCCTGGCAGGAAGTTGGGGCATTTGTCCGGATCCTAACAAATGTTCTCATGGAATATAACCTTGAAACAACATTTTAGTCTCAAGGCAAAATGTGTTCAACAAAGTGATGCTGCCTAATTTTTGTAATACTTTTTCGACATCAACACAATTAAATCTTGAGTTCATTAAATGGTTGTTTTCTTTATGTTCAAATTTAGCTAATGATCACTCTGTCTAGTCTCTAGTATTTGCTCCATGTTCACTTGACCTCCAGCTTCCAGATTCGTTGTAAACCAGATTTGGGTCATGTATTCACACCATGCATCAAAATGTCATTCAACAAACATTCTTTAGACCACCCTCCAGATTTACCCAAAATGCATCAAGAAGTGCACAACATTGTTAACATGCTTGAATTGTTTAAGGTCATATTTGTTACAATATCAAATTCCCTAAAGCACTAAAAGCAACGGTTGCAAGATCAAGCCACGGAACAATTATTTTGGGCAAAGAAAAATTTGGCTCCACTAAAAAGAGGTGGATGGCCACTGGCGTGTGGCACAGCTAGTTGTGAGACTTATCTCACAACCAGCTGGCAGGGATTCGAGTTCTGGTTTGGACATATTTCGACTAGAAAGTCCGGAAATAAAATAAAAAATAAAAAAATAATCCAGAAGTAAAATAAAATAATAATAATAATAATAAAATAATCCTGGAGTCCCTGTTGAATAGTGGTAGTGAAAAAGTTAAGGATATATATAATAAATTCCGTTCACTCGGCTGACGCCGGTGGTAGTCAGGTTGACGTACTCACCTTCGGGTGGGGAACGACTGCGAAAAAATTAATATGCGCCATGTATCGAACATTTCTTGGCTGGGGTTGGGGGACTGTCTGGAAGTGGCCATGCTCAGGGTCTCCTGTTTAACCAAAAAAAACAAGAGAGGTCAATGAATAAATCAATCACTACATAATTCATAAATTTCAGAGGAACATGATCCATGGTCATGCAATACCCATCAACTTATTTAACCCCATTTCCTACCCCAAAAAAAAACTTATTTAAGCTCATGAGACAATTAACTAAGCTTCCACCCTAACCCAGCCATGATAACAAAAATTTTTCTTAACACACACCAAACCAGCCTTTTCACTCTTACTCTGATCACTATCAGAAAGAGCTATACTTAGCACGAGCAATGATAGAATTAGCAAAAACTTTCAAAACCTAAATTATGAGCTCCTAATTTTTTGATCAACACCACACAGCTTTAACAAAAAAAAAAAAGAAAAAAAAAAAAACAGGAAACTCCTGGTGCAAAATCACAAAATTCTCTCCCACCAATTGGGTTTCCACTTGGAAAAGACGACTTGGTGGAACAGGCTGGACCAATATGGAGAACATGATATAAATTCCAAAATATATTATTCTTTGCTCCTTTTCTTATATGAACTTGTTAATTCTTGTATCATCTGAATACCAACTGCTCAGATCTGTGGCACAAACCCAGGACTTCCAAGTTAATGTCTTGATCTCCCTCACCAGAACATATCAAAAATGTCAAAATGGCTTCAAGGTCTTCTCAAGACAATTTATTTATAAATTAACAGTTTCAAAAAAACTATAATTAACAAGCCTTGTATCACGCGCTTCCAAAATTGGGCAGCCAAAACTTTTCTCATAAGTTGGAGGAAAAGCTAACAACTAACTCAGTCCCTTTGGTGGGCTTTGGAGGGAGAACACTCTTTCACTTGGATCAGCAGTAGGATTAGGGACATCAGTTGTGCCTGAAGAGGGAGTTCCCACCCCATCTCGCCTTGTATGGCTATCAGTTTTACTCCCATCTGTGGTTTCTGTTTGGAGGCTCTCCCCAAGGGAAGCATCATAACTGTCACTGTTGAGTTTTTTGTATATTGTCAGTGCCTGAGCTACCATGGCAGAAGGATTATCAGCAGTGCTAGGAAGCAACAGAGTGGTTCCCTGCAACAGCAAACAACAAGAAGAAGGGGAAGGATATAGAGATCAGTAATAAGCATGCTTTAAAGCTTTTTAACTGGGTATCATATGTTCATTGCTTTACCTCCTTGGCTACTCGTCCAAATGCTTTAATGTATTGTTCAGCAATTTTTAGACTTGCTGCCTGCAAGTGGCGAAAAAGGTAGCAGTCTTTCAGAGCCAGGATAAACAGGAGGAAAAAAGTACATTTTCAGATAAACATTTTTGTTGGTTGGTGCTTCCCATATTTTTCAGATTATACGAAAAGAAGGCACTGAAAAGATAGAAGACTTTTGTAATTGGATTTCATGGTGAGACAAGCATATAATAAGAAATAATCAACCAGGTGGAAGGAAATCTTACCTGAGCACCTCCTTCAGCTTTCACTGCCACTGATAACACTTTAAGTCCTTCTGCAGTTGCCTGTGATCTAGCTAGGATAGCTTCAGCTTCTCCTGATATATTTGCAACAGAATCTGTCAGAGTGGACTTTGCACAAGCTTTTAGCACGTTTTCTACTTCCAGAAGAATTTTACACTACATTCAGAGCAGAGTTTTAGACAAGCATACATGAACGCTCATGAATGAATTTCCATGAGAAGGTAGGAAAAATAGGGTAAATAAGAGTTACCTGCATGCACACCAGAAGCTGTGTTTAAAATGAGAACAAAGATCTCTAAATGCACACCTATGACTGGCGTAAATTCTTGCTAGTCCAATAAAGCACAGAAACATGCAAGCAATATCACAGGAGACACTAATGTAACTTTTTCAGGATATCAAGGCAGACAGGCAAATGATATGACTAAATTGACGTGAACGGATTAAATGAACCCAGCTACAGCTATTTGAAATGTAACTCTCATGCACCATGTCAAGCATATCAATGCCAATATGAATAAGGAGGTGCTAAAATGCCAATCTTAGTGATTGAGTTTTTTTATTACGCAAATATTGGTGCTAGGAGTAAAGATATGATATTGTATATATAATAATATATAATAATGTGCCATGGAAAAGCAGTAGAAATTAACTAAATAGCAAGCAGTGCAACATGATTAATAGAGCACTTACAAGGCTTTTAATATTTCAAGTTAACACATGAAGATAATAGGTACACTGTGTTGCTGTTCTGAGGAAATTGAAAACTGAGAGCTATGTGTTTCCATGCTTTGCATCAGTACCAAAACTCTATGGCTTCAAGTAATCTTGTATGGACCTAGTTGAGGCTGGGTGCTTTTGGAAGTCCTCGGAGATGGACAAATTTACATTGCATTTTAAAGGAAATTCTACTGTTTGAAACTGTACTTTGGAGGCTACATAATTTTTGATAGAGAGGATGGAGGAAGAAGACAAAGTAACTGAAGGGATAAAAGCCTTTTTTTTTAAAAAAAAAAAGGGGGTGGGGTGGGGTGGGGTGGGGGGGGGGAGGATGGGAGGGGATGGAGTGGTGGGAGGGTGCATAAAATTCATCCTATGTAATATATAAGTTCCATGATATTAAAAAGAGAAATTAAATATGTGACCCTATAAAGATGTGTTCGATACCATACTAATTGACCGGTAAATGCTATTTTATACAAAAAGACTTGTTTCAATGATATATTAAAAAAGAACACTGTGATACTTATCTACCTGACACTACAGATCAATCTCATCAAATAAGCATCAACAATAGAACTACATCATCCTTTAACGGAAGACATAAAATACTGTGCAAGTAAACATTTGATGTTAACATAAACATGCCACTCCATCTTTGGTGTGCCATGGAGGGTTGTTGACACGTGTATTTCAACACTAAAACTTTGAAACCTGAAGAGTCCAGATCTAACACAAAGATAATGGAACAATTTGGTCAGATCTGATTTTAGATGGTTACACAATTTGCCTAAGAATGAAACGGTAAATGAAAGACCTAGATCTTACAACTTCCTGGAAGGACAATGCTCAAATTTGTCAACTAGGAAAATGTATTTTAGTATTAGTTCAGCCAAATTATGGAGATCTTGCATTTTATATGCAACAAACACATCAGCTGATACCATATAGAAGCTAAACTGAGGGAGATGGGGTTGTGGACAGCCAAGGGATGTATTTTGGTGGCATCTCTAGCAGCTTCTGTGCCCTCTCTAAAAGTGGACAGCCACAACAAACTTCCTATTGAAGTAAATCTAATGCTTCAGTGCAAGAGAAGGTTAGACATTTTTCTTCTGTATCTAAATACAGTTCCTTAATTTGCATGATCAAAGGAGAAAGAATACAAGAACATGATATTTAAATTTGGGAAAAATGTTATATAGTAGCAGCTGATGACAGATGAACTAAAACTAGACTCTGTTGTTCAAGGAGCAAGGAAGATCTTCATTTTCCATATAACTTCAAAGAGTGAAACAAAAAGATGTTTCCTGACAAAAACAAGGAGGCTAACAATTAGTTGCCTATCTTTGATTCCTGCCAAAAACATGACGCTTCAAATTATGAAACAGATTCTTCTATGAAGGCATGAAGCTTGCATATGTCACAACCATCCCAGTCCTGAGTTTGAAGAGTCCAGATATCGATCTTTTATTACAGCAAAGTTGATGAATTCAAAATAGTTTATCCAATTCAAAAGTTAACCATCAAATGCAGGGATGTGCAGTGCAAATTACAAATCAATGTATATGCCAAGTTTTATAACTTGAGAAGTTTGACAAAAACGTAAAAAGAAGATGAAACTTCACGACAACATATCTCCCACCTTCAGAGTTAATGGATAGGTTAAGCATCAAGTAATGCTAAAGAATAGGTCAGAGTGATGCACTAATGATCTGGACCATGATTCGGCGAACCGTGGTCCACCGGCCGGTTCGGCCCGAACCGAACTGGACCGGCACCAAACCAGCACGGTTCGGGTATAAAAATTGGTTCTCCCCTTACATATATATATATATATATAATTTAAGAACCGGTTCGAACCGGACAGTTTGGCCAGTTTGGTCCGGTTCAGACCGATTCGAACCGGTTTTCATTTTTGTTTTCTGTTACTGTTTGGTTTTTAGGGAGGGTTGATAAGAGCGAACTGAGAGTTCGAGAGCTTTCAATTCTGAGTTAAAACTTTGAAGGAAGGTTGCAGAATTTATTTTTCCCAGATTTGAAGCCGATCAAATACCAAAATAGCAAGAAAGAAGAAGGATTCAAGATATACATATACTTCCCTTCTCTTTTTCTCCCTCCCCCCTCTTTTTTTTTTTAAATTCATGAAAAATGAAAAAATAAGAAAAAATGCTGTCAAAATTTTTTTGGCATGATTTTAGAGAATGTTGTAGATCTATGAAAGATCTACACAATGATGCTAAGATCATGATTTTTTATTAAGTATAGGATTTTTAGTAATTATGGATTAGTGTTATAAGACTCGTAAACTACTTTTATTATAAATTTTATGTCAATTTATCTAAGTTTTGATATGTCTTATGAATAATGTTCTAAGTTTAATATTGAAGAAAAAGTGACATTTCATACATATCCATTATCTTAAAAAATATATGTAGGATCTATGATAGAATCCTACATTAATCTAAGAACAAATTATTTTTTTATAATATTATAATTTTTCATATTTTTTAAATCTAAAAAAATTAAAAAATATATAATTAAATAAAAAAATTTAAAAATAAGGTAAATAAAATACTAATTAATTTAAGTAATTATTGAGCTTATATGCTTTTTAAATATTTAGAAATGGATCCATCGAGAATGAAGAAGGATCCGGAGCATGACATTGATTGGTTGCATGGAGAAATGCTCTCGGGTCGGCATCATTGGAGGTATAAATGATGCAATGTAGAATTCAAAGGTGATGAGATAATGAGGTTGAAGCAGCACTTGGCTGGCGGCTATTCTGATGTATCTGCATACCGATAGTATCCACAATAAATCCATCAGTTGATAAAAAAATATTTTATTGATTTTAGAGCCGGAAAAGAAAAAATATTGTAGAAGGCAGAGATGGATTGCAAAACTGCAGAACCACCTTCTTATTACTTCAGGAAGTCGAAGAGAGCATCCATTCCTTTCGATAAGGAAGCACATATGGAGGCTACTATTCAGGCAAGCTTGTATTAGTAAAGGCAGCTAAAAAAGATAGCCAGGCATAGACAGTGATTTAAACAATCAGCTTTTGAGTCGGGATCGGAATCAGGCTCTGGAAGTATTGCAGAAGAGTCTGAGACATAGTTTAGGACCTTAATCAGAGAGCCCGTTAAGAGCGATACCAACCATATTGCATCCATATTAGAAACATTTGACAGTAGAAAGAAATCTTCAGGGATATTCCAGTAAGAGCCACTATCCAAATGTTGATCCACATGCCTTTCCTACCAGAGATTCCAAGCAACGGAGAATTGATAGCATGCTGAAAAAGGATAAGAAGAAGAATATGTAGCGAGCCATCGGATCCTAATTTTATTTCAGTCATATCTCAACGCACGCAATAGACAACCCATATTATCACTCTGTTATTGCATCTATACAGGCTGCTAGTACAGGTATAGATCCTCTAAGATCGAAAAATATTTATGATCAGCTTCTGGTGCAGGTGTAGATCCTTCAGGATCGAAGAATATTTATGGTCAGCTTCTGGATAGCAATAAGGAGCTAAAAAATTGGATTGGCTCCTATCAGAGTAAGTGGCTCATGTATGGATTAACAACGATGTATGATGGTTGGACTAGTCCTACCAGACGAAGTATCATCAACTTCTTGATTTATTGAAATGGAAATTTTTTTTCATAAATCTATTGATGCTTTAAATCAGGTACACGATAACAGTTATATCCTTAGATTGATGGAGAAGGTGACTGATCAGGTGGAAGAGCAAAATATCGTGCAGGTCATCATAGATAATGGACCACGGTATAGGGTTGCAGGGTAGCTCTTCATGCAGCAGTGACCGCATATTTTCTGGATCCCTTATGCTGTACATTGTATTGACCTCATGTTGATGGATATTAGAAAAATCTGTAGGATACAAAAGATAGTTAAATTAGCACAGACTATCACCAGATTCATCTATAATCAGACATGGATCTTATCATTGATGAAGAGTTTTACTGGCGAAAAAATATTGAGACTAAGGGTCACACAGTTTGTTACAAATTATATAGTAGTATTTGATAATCTTCTTAGCAAGAAAGTAGAGCTGCGTCAGATGTTTGTCAGTCAAGAGTGGCAGCAGAACAAATATGTCAGGACAAATACTAAGAGCACTATGAAAAATTTAGTGATAAGACAAACATTCTGGTAGCAGGCCGAGAAGATAGTGGAGGCTATCAAGCCTTTATATGAGGTACTTCGAACCGTGGACTCTGAAAGATATGCTCAGATGGGCTTCCTGTATTACATGATGGAAAGAATAAAGAAAAATATCTAAGAAGCAGATTCAATACATGCTAATGAGTATATCCGGATCATTGATGGATGGTGGAGTTATCAGATAAGTTCGGATTTCTAGCAGATACATAGTAAATCATGAATACTCTAAAATTTTAAATTAAATAATATTTGTACAAGTATACTTGACTAATTTTTAAAATATATGTATAGCTTACTATCCGAATCCAATATTCTAATACTCCATACCGGATATCGCTATGGATGAACAGCTTATATCTAAGATGGAGCCCAATCCAGATGTCGCAGCTATGTGCCTAGAATAAGTTAGGTTAAAATTGTTAAGTGATTTTTATTAGCACTAATTTCAACAAGTAGTATATGATAACAATAATTTTTTTTCTAGACAATTTTTTAGAAAGGGCACAGATTCTTTTGGATCAAATGTAGCCATCGGAATAAATTAAAGATGAATCCTGGTAGGTATTAAGTCTAATATTAGATTCAAATTGATTTTTGAATTTTGCTAAATTTAAAATTCTAAATGATTTAATATCTTTTACAGCTGAATTATAGATACATTTTGATGGATCAACAAAATATTTAAAAATTCTTGCTACCAAAATCCTCTCTCAAATTGTGTCATTTAGTGGATATGAGCGCAACTGGTCTACCTTCGGCCTTATCCACTCCATACTTAGAAACTATCTAAACAAAAATGCCTCGACGATCTTGTTTATGTATACTATAATTTAAGGTCGAGGTTAAAGTATATTCAGGAAAAAATTGAAC
The DNA here is from genome assembly GCA_021397845.1 of Areca catechu. NCBI lineage: Eukaryota > Viridiplantae > Streptophyta > Magnoliopsida > Arecales > Arecaceae > Areca > Areca catechu. Next base: position 172,671,538 of record CM038052.1, on the reverse strand, counting down.
TGAAATACTTTGATCCTACTGCAAGTAATTATGTTGATAAGGATGAAGATTCGATGATTAGATAGATCGTGAGTCAGCAGTAGGAGCCAGAACTTGATAAGCTTAGATCGCCTCCTCAACCAGCAAGTTTTGTAGCTAGTAAGGCTAGGATGGATGCTGAACAATGAGCAATAAGCAATATTCCTCATAGGGCTCCGGCAGACATATCACTTCATCTCTCCCAGCCATCTATTCGACCTAAAGACAGAAAAAGAAAAGACAGTTGCATCTCCACTTGGACACTCAGTTTATTCAGATTCAGATACAAGAGAGAGTGGGACTAGTACTTCTTCAGATAGTGGGGGATCTAGTGATCAGGAAGGGACCGGAGGACAGGAGATGCAGTCAGCTATTCATCTTTGATTCACTGATGAATCGCAGTTTAATCATGTCACACAGGATACAGACCATGGTGCATCAGTTAGTAGAGCCTATGGTGATACGATTCCATATAGACGACGGGCTCCATGAGGTCGTTCGGGATATGATGCAACTGCAGATCTTGCACGTGGAGTAGGATCCATGGATGTATCAAGATATCTTCATATTCTGAATCCTCTTACCCGCAGGTACCGATAGCTTGTGATCCATATGGATATGGATATGATGCATCTGAAACATCTTCTAGTGGTTATTATTCCATGCAACCTGGAGCATCTTATAAATCTAATTTTGCTATCGGTTTACTTGGATGGACCCTTGCATAGCCATATCATTAGTCTTTGGATACCTTTTAGAGTCGAGATCTCAACAAGGGATCTGCGATGAGTTACGATCCATCACACATACCTTTTAAGATGAGCTTATAGGAGTATCACGCTGCCTGATTAGAGGGATTTACTGATCTTCCTACTTAGTACATTAATGATCCCGATATTTATGGATATCGACATTCGATCCGATTCTAAATATCGGTATGTAATTATATTTATAGTTTATCTTTCACTTTAATTAATTGCTGGCAATCTTACTTTAATTAGAATTTTTTAAAAAATAATATATCATGGCTGGAGGCTAAACATCATTTTGTAATATTTTGAAATGATACAAACATCAATTAGTATCAACAAACATCTAATTAGATCTAAAATATTTTATAAATTCTAAAAAGAACAAAACAAAAAAAATTGGACATGTCGGTCCAAACCGGCATGTCGTACCATATCATGTGTCGGTACAGTACAATACTGGTACCGTACCATACCGGCCTAGTGCCGGTATGGGTCCTGGTATTGGTACCGGGATCCTTGATTTGGACTATTAAGATATCAAGAATAGCATTCGGTGTCATTTATTCTTTCTCAAACACATTAGTAATAGCCTCTATTTTAGTTACAGCATGCTTTAACTACGACCTCATTAAAGTTTTAATGGATGGCCATATAGTGGTCAATTGTGTCATTGCTTGAAGGTCAGTGCTAACCCACCGTAGATCAGAACAGCAAACTTTAATTAATCTAACCTGGAACTACTAAAGGAATACGACAAGACTGTTGTACAGATCACATGTAAGACTCCTTTTGAGAATCAAAAAGGCTTAAGCAACTGCCAATGGCAGTCCTAGTGGAACTAGAATTGAGATAGCGGGAAAGATTATGATCCAGCTGAACTGAGAAATGATATGGGTCCCTGATGATCAATAGAAAGCCCTAGCAAGACTATTGAAAACACCGGAAACCTATTGCTTGCAAAGGGGTTTCACCAAACATTAATTATCAAAACTAGATGCCTTTCAAAATTATTCTGCATTATCTTTTCTCCAGAAGCATATTCTCAGCAGCCTTTTAACTCTTCTATTTCCATTTATACATCTCCTGTGTTGATTGACAGACGAATTGCATCAATAAGCCACCACATATCTTACTCATATCCATGACCCCTTGTTTATGTCCCTTGAAGCAGATAGCATATTAGAATTCACCCTGGCCTTCAACTCAGTCCTCCCTCCTTAATATCTCCCAACGGTGATTTTTTAAACCCAACCAATGCTACCCTCCTATAGCTTATGACAAAATGGCCAACAAAATTCATCACCTCAAATGTAAGCTTCTATGAAATGAAAATAGCACAGTTTTGTAACAAAATGAAAAAATAGCCTTGTTCATCATGTCCAAAATGTCAATAACCAAGACACACTACTTTTTAAATCTACAAACTATATTCCTAATCCAGAACAAATAGGCCCTTCCTCCTAAAAAGCCTAAGAAGATATGCACTTTTTTGGTGCACATGTACGTGGGCATGGATACAGGGTAGGTACGGGAAGGCAAGTACATAAACCTATAAATGTTAAAGTAATCCAGCCACATTTATCTATTTTCCTCCACTAAGATAAACAAATCATGTTTTATCCAACCCCAAAACTTTAAAAGGATTTTCGTATATATCAAAACCTAGCAAATCAAATGTCATCATAAGGAAACCATCCCCATAATCATTCTTAACCAGAAAAAAAAAAAAAAAGAGATTGAAGGCTTCAAAATTTCACAACCTTTTTTTTTTCCATGTTATCTAAAATTAAAAATGAGAAAGTAACCTACTTATCCAGGTACCATAGAAGACTGATAACCCTCTGATTATATTCCCACATAGCAGGTGCTAATAAATTCTATAATCATCATGAATAAATAAGAGAAATGAGATCTTCTTGTCTAAAACTTTATTGATCTACAGTTAACTTCATGGAGCAGTCACCAATGATGGATGTTTAAAAATTCAATTACGATCAAATATGGAAGTAGCTTGCTCAGCCTATTTTGCAACAGTATCACCAGCATGGCATTTTTTATCACACAATAAGATAATATGCTCTATTAGTATTTCAGACTGATGCAGCAGTTAGAAATATCTATCTATCATGTTGAATTGGATAATTAGGGTTTGCAATGATTACCAGATACAATTCCAGAAAGAAGCCAACCAAAAGCTAACAACCTAAAATAAAATAGAATGACATACCTTTAGCCCTATTCACCTGATCCATCATCGCAGCTTCTGATGCCAATATCACAGAACTTTTCTTTCCCTCAGCAATGTTGATGTTTGCTTGTCTTTCTCCTGTTCACGTTAAACAGAACTTCTCAAAATTTGTATTTCTATTATCACAGGAGGCTGAATGTAAGAACCAATTAAAAGCACTTCTTCGTAACATGCAACATGTAGCTGCATATGACAGTATACAATATCCAATGTCAACATTTCATGCTATGTTATATGATATATTGGAGAAAATCTTTCCTAATGAAATATCAGTTATAGTATATAGCAAGGATAAAGCACAAGAACCTATTAATTTCAAAAGAAAGAAAAAGAAAAAAACCTTCAGAATCGAGAACTTGAGCACGTTTTCTTCTTTCTGCTTCAGCTTGCATCTCCATAGCTGCCTTCACTCCAGGTGGAGGAGATATATCCCCTGCATAAAGATTAGAAAAAAGGTGAAAAACGATCAAAGCTACCTCCAACAGATGGCAGATCTCAACAACAATAATTAGATCATAGTTCATAGACTTACTTATTTCATATCGCAGACACTTAAGACCCCAATTGGACGCAGCTTCATTAATTGCCCTCTGTTAATAAGAAAATTTCACTAAACTGGAGATGAACCCAATATAATAAAATAAAATAGCAGCAGTAGAATGCTTTCTATGTGCATCCATGGCTAAACAACCATCCTAATCAATGTCCTAAACCTGCTGGTCCAAGTCTTCATACAGTTAGCAGCAGGATGGAAGAACACAAATAAAATACAATAGAATAATGAGATAATTAAAACAACAAAAGAAATTACATCAGATTTTTAAAACAAATAAAAGGAAGAACCATGTTAGAGAGAGAGAGAAGGGGGAATCTAGATTGAAGGTTATTATCAAGCTAGTTATACCATCAGTTTATAACTTTGTTCTAAAATCTTAGAAGGAATGTAATTATGGATATTAACTACCAATTCCATCTTCCAGAAGCACAATAATATTAACTTCATAATGCAAGTATAACAAGTACATGCTTGGCCAAAAGGTTGCAAGAACCAGATAGGCCACTTTTTTTTCCAGATATGAAATGCTGAGCTACAAAGCTTGGAGTACCCAATTCTTGAAAACCAAAATGGGCCTTATAATTTTGGCAGAGAGGATCATACTGCCATCAAGGCTTGCAACCAAATTAATCAAGACAAAAATACAAGAATAGCAAACAACAAAAGTTGTGTAAGACAAACGCAGTAGACATGTATCTAATATGTTCTTTTGACTGTATTTTAAAGGAACAAAGATGCTTAAATAATAACTCTTTTTGGGGTGAAACAAAATGAATCCACATAGACATGTAAAGCCCTGCAATATATTTTGCAAATCCTTAATAGTAGAACTATCATTTTCTTCCGCTCTTACTATGTAGAGCTGAATGAACATTCTTGCCTAGCCTTTGGTTATGGTATTCTGTAATTATAGTAGCTCATGACTCCCCAAGGTGTACTTTTGGATAATCTCAGAAAACTTAGTGCACTTATGCTTGATTATGAGAAGTCATGATAGCCGTATGCAATACTCGTGTAATCATTGAAATGCAAGCACCAGGTCACATCTTGTTAATGGAAGCACATGCTCATTTACCTCAAGTAATAAGTTTCAAGTAATCCTTTATGGTAACAACATGAGAAGGGACAATAAAGATATCATGCTAGAGTAGTGCAAATGGAATTCTGGTGCTTCTAAAACTAGAAATGGATCAACAAGAGTAGATATGACAGAAAATAAACCAGAAGAGGGAAAAACATAAGATTTTGTGGTGGGGTGGCTTTGGGTTTTCTACTGAGGGATTTCAGATGTGGATTCAATGATTTTTCAGAGAGCTTTCAATGGGTATTTAAAACTATCCACCATAACCACTTCTCACGTAATCAAGAGTACAATGTTAAAATATCTGAACGTTACTGCTCCATATCTCCTCGTATTCTGCTCTCTTATCTCCCACAAAGCCTTCGGCCATGAACGTTCTCCCATGTTAAGTACAACCACTTAATGATTTATTTGACCATGTCAAAGCCCACACAGCCAACATGACCAAACAAATACTTCTGATTTTATTTGGCATCCTAAATAATGAAAACCTTATACAATTAAGGAAGAAGAATAAAAATACATCTTGTAAGGTTGTTTGACCATTGCATCAAGGGCTATTTGGCCAATGAATTCAACATCCCCCACTTGGCCAATTAGGCCGAGATTCTTATTTTTTAACACATTGACAGGACATGTCCTTTAAATATTTCTGAAGCAACTGTTTTGGTAAACGGATATGCTACCATTTCTTTTGAAGATACATACTTCACAATAAGTTCATTCTTTCAAATCATATAAAAAATGTAATAATATTAACGATCTATATACTTTCCTTTCAAACCAAGCTCGCCAATTTTTATGTTGTATATTGTTACTTGATTATCACACATAATTTTTATACGTCCGTTAGTTATTTCTTTAATATTTAAATTTGCCAGAAAATCTTTTATCCAGACAACCTCAAATGCTGCATTATTGCAAGCAATATATTTGACTTCCATGGTGCTTTTAGCTACAAAACTTTGTTTTCTTACTGCACCAAGAAATAGATCCTCTACCTAAGAGGAAAATGTACACTTGCTAATTGCTATGTCTGTGTTACCAAAAAAAGAATCAAAATATCTAATAACTTTTAAATCTTTGCAACTAAAATTATGTCTTGGCTTATATTTTTTTTGTTCATTTTTCAAAAAAAACCTTTTAACAACTAACCAATGTGCCTCACTTGGATTACTTTGAAACCTGCTCACAAGACTTAAAAACAAACCTAAGATCAGGTATAGTACACAGCATGGAATGTATAATACTACTAACAGCTTGAGCATATGGTTTATGCTGTATTCTATTTTTTTCTTCTTCATTACATGAACACATTTTCTTAGACAATTTTGTTTGTTTATGAATGAGAGTATCCATTGGATTCGAACTACCCATATGAAATTTCTTTAAAATTTTATCAAGATGTTGTTCTTGAGATAAATGAAGAGTTCTTGATTTTTTATCTTTAATAATTCAAATTCCCAATACATAGGATGCCTCACCAAAATCTTTCATCTCAAATTGGGATTTCAATAAATCTTTAGTTTTATTTACAGATGTAATATCATTTCCAATAATTAAAATATCATCAACATACAAAGATAAAATTATAAAATTACTCCCACTATTCTAGTGATATACATAATGATCATAATCATTAGCTTTAAAACCAAATTTAATAACAGCAATATTAAAAGTGTAATACCTTTGTCTTGAAGATTGTTTTTGACCATATAATAATTTTTTAAGTTTATAAACCTTATTCTCATGGCCTTCAATTTTATAATCATCTGGTTGTTGTATAAAAATTTCTTCTTTCAATTCACTGTTTTTAAAAAATGCTTTTTACATCCATTTGAAATAATTCCAAATCTAATACAGCAACAATTGATATCAAAATCCTAATTGAAGTAAATTTAGCAATTGATGAATAAGTTTTTTCATAATCAACAACAGATTTTTGTGTGAAGCCTTTGGCTACTAATCTTGCTTTGTATTTATCAATAGATCCATCAGATTTATATTTTCTTTTGAAAATTCATTCACAACTTATTGCCTTTCTATTATTAGGCAGACCTATTAATTCCTGTACATCATTTTTTATTATGGAATCCAATTCTTCTTTTATTACTTCTTTGCATTTTATTGAATCAGGAGATGATAAAGTTTCATCTATGATTAATGGATCTTCAATATCTTCTTCATTCAAAAAAGTAAAATAACCTTCTAGTTTAGAAGATGGATTTCTTTCTCTTTGAATATTACTAAGTGTATTATTAGGATTTTTATTTGATTGAGCCAATGTTTCAACATTAGGAGTTTTGTCATTCTCATTATGTAACATTTCATTTTTCTTTAATAATTTCAAATATATTTGTACTAATTTATTGGCATTTCTAGTGTCTATTTGTTCTTATAAAAATTTAGCACCTGGCCAAATAGCCCTTGATGCAATGCCAAATAACCTTGCAAGACAAATTTCTTATTCTTCTTCCTTAATTATATAAAGTTTTCATTATTTAAGGAAAGGATTCAAGTCTCGGCGGGGAGTTCCACGGGATACCAAGATGGGATACCATCCCATATATTAGGACTAGGGGTGCAAACAAGTTGAGTTGCTCGTGAGTCACTCTAGCTCGGCTCAATTTCAAGCTCGACTCGGCTCGATTATTATCGAGCTCGAGTAGCAAAATACTTGGCTCGAAAGCTCACGAGCCTACTCGAATTTATATATATTTTAAATAACTTTATTTTTATTTATAATATAAATATATTAATATATATTATAAGTAGGCTAAAACTCGAATTTGAGCTCAAATATGGTTTGGCTGATATTCGAGATGAGTCAAGTCAAGCCCGAGTATTATCTTATTTCATCGAGCTGAGCTTGAGCTTAGGATATTTAGGCATGATCAAACTTGAGCCAAGTTTCGAGCTTAAGTATTTTGAATCGAGTTGAGCTCGAGCTTCTAACTACTCGACTTGGCTCTATTACACTCCTAGTCGAGATAAGATCGTCTCGCCAATACCCCGATATTCCAATCAGGACATCTTGGGATATCGGTCATCCCAAATGTTGGGACGAGGCAAGACGGCAGTGCGTTCCATTCCATGAAAAAATAGGACAATCTCATCCAATGAAATTTAAAACCTTGATTGAACATACTAAATAAAACCAGAAGTATTTGTTTGGTCATGTTGGCACCGTAGGGTTTGACATGATCAAACAAATTGTTAAGTGGTTGCATGTAACATAAGAGAATGTTCGTGACTAGGAGCTATATGGGAGATAAAAGAGCAAAATAAAAGCTATGGAGCAGTAACACTCGGAAATTTTAACATTATGCTTCTGATTATGTGCAAAGTGATTATAATGGATAGTGTTGGTGTCAAAATCGATTAAGTGCCAGAGATGCTTAAGCTAGTGGTGTAGGCGGGTCTCCGAAAGGTAAAACCTGCAAAAAACCCTAGCCGGAAGGTATTCTGACATGGGCCATCCGACGCTCAAATCAGTTTCCAGCACGATAACAGTATGAAAAGCATGGTGGAGAAACTTTTTTTGCATATCTTGGAAGTCCCCAGGAGGTTTCATTTCATAGGTAAAGGCAAGGATATTTCCAAAATAAGGAGAATCTTGGTAGATTTAGTAAAAAGTGACAAGGCTTACTAGGATGTTAGAGGATTTTCTATTTACAGGGAATGTCCATTCCATTTTAATTGAAACCTTGTTCTTATGTAGAGTTTTGTCACATTTCTTTGATGATGATATGGACTATTGTATAAGTTCAGATGCACTCCTCTTAAATGCGGAGATATGATAGAGATTAGCGATCATTAAATATGATATAACCTTTTGGTCATGCAATTTAATACTTGGGGACAAGCACCGATAGTATTGGCTTTTAGAGGGTCTAAGTAGGCATATCGTCTAGGGACCCGCTCCCCATTAGACTTACAGAACGGGACTTGGTATGAGCATTTCTATTGAATCCGAGAAATGGTCAACTAGAAGATGCTTGATCGGACGGTCTTAGTTGAAGGTGAGATGCTTGATGGCTTTGGACCGTTCGACTGATGGGAGATTGTCACTGCCAAGGCTAGATCAGATAAAGGTGGTCTACGGGAGACACTCGGCCTGATCCGACCGATTGGGATGCCAATTTTTCTAGTAAGGCGATCATGGTCAGACAGGAGACCATTCACGCACCAAACACGTATATTGAAGCGAAATTACTGGATAACTAAGGATCAGATCCAATGAGCGGCTGGTGAGTGCGTGTTGATAGCTTTCAGGGCCAATTGATAAGCACCGGTTACCATCTGCTTGAACGAGGGTATGGCAATTTAGCATCTAGCTGGATCCGGTTGGTCGGAAGAAGCACCGGTAGTGTGGCCGAGCTATGCTCGGAAGCATAATCGGCTCTAAAGCTTGCTTGAGCAGGGAACTTGATAATGGTATTTAGTTAAACTTGAATGATTGGGAAGAGCACCGGCTTTACCAATGAGGGGTCAGTCGAGTAATGGGATTGACCAAGCGTTGACCATATTGACCTACCAAAATATTGAAACAAAGGAAGAATCTCCTTCCGATTAAGATCCCAACTCGAATAGTGGTCAACGATTAGGCGTTAAGCTATGTGACCAGGTCTATTGACTTGGATTTCATATCCTTGACGACTAACAGTCGGAAACCATATAGCTGGGCCGATTGATCGGGTCCGTTGAGCTGGTTTCATATCCCTGGGCTCAAGCAAAACTTCCCCAACGGATAGTTTTAAATGCCCATCGAAAGGTCTCTAAAAATCATCGAATCCACATTTGAAATCCTTATCGGGAGAAAACCCAAAGCCACCCAACCACAAGATCTTACATTTTTCCCTCTTCAAGTTTATTTTTTGTCGCATCTACTCTTGTTGACATGCTACCAAAATACTTTGATACTCCAAAGGATATGCCTTCTTTGAGCAAAATTGATCCTTAGCAAGTTGTGAGTACATCATTAGTGATGACACAAGTTTGAGGGGCCTTGCATCTATTATCAAGCATAATGTTTCCCTTATGTGGCTTTCAACTATATATAAATCATCCTGGGATTTAGAAACATTGCATCAGCACTCCATGTACTTCAAAGTAGACGAGCCAAGTTACATAGACACTTCAAAACTCTCAAAATCAAAGTACGTAAATCAAAGTACATCTATCTTCGTGAAACAGTGTACATGCACACGCAGATGTGAGTTTTGATTTCTTAGTGTCTATAAGGAGAAAGCAAGAAATTTTATGTTCTTCAAAATTATCATCCCAAACATAAGAAATTGTAGCAAGTATAAAGGAAAATTCAAGAGGAGGAGGAGTTATTGTCTTCTAACAAGCACCATAATTTCCACCAACCACTGACACAAAATCAGAATTTAGAGAGCAAGAACAGAACCTGCAAAGAATGCTGACAAGAATATCATACCACAATGTTCTCATTGAGTGCGTCCCTCTCCTCGAATGTCTTGTCTAGCGTAATCTTCCCCAGCTCGCTTCTCATCGTTGTCTGTGCCAGCTGGATCACGGCAAATATTGGATTCTCCACACCATACGAAGCAAGGAATGGGTCCACGATCTGCAAAAATTGGGCCCAAAAAAAAAAGAAAGAAAAAAAGACAACACAAAAATGAAGAGAAACCCATTATCGAATCCATATGAAATCATCAAAGATTGCTCTTTATAAGAGAGATAAAAAGAACTTCATACAAAATCAAGAAGCACGCCAACACAATCTCGCAAACTCATCAAAAGGTAGCATGTTCGTGCCATAATAATCAGAGAAAATGCACAGCCAGAGATAATTGGATACTTTGACATAGAGCACACCATCGATGAGGATGCTGACGTTGTCCTTGGTGATGGCGGACTGGTCGGGAATGGGGATAGCTTCCTCTTTAAGGGAGTGGACGTAGGCAATCCGGTCGACGAAAGGGACGAGGAGATGAATGCCCGAATCGAGGGTCCTCAGGTACTTTCCAAACCGTTCGATGATGTAGGCCTTCTTCTCCGGCACGATGCGGATTCCCCAGTTCGTCGGGGTCGGCGGCTGCTCGTACCTACCCCAACCCCACACAACCCACTCGTCGCCAGATCAAAAGAGAAGGAAAACATATAAGGAGAAATCGAAAGGCTAGGATTTGGAGTTCCCTACCTGGAGGCGGGGAAGTCGTCACGGTGCTCCCGGCCGCCGCGGTAGCGGCGGTGGAAGAGGAGGAGGGGAGGGGATAGGAGGTCTTCGGGGAGTGGGAGCGAAGCGGAGGAGAGGGCGGAGCGAAGGGGGAGAAGGACGGATGATTTGGCCCTCCACATCGCCATTTCTTCTTTTTTTTTTCTTTTCCTTACTCACAGTGCGCTTTGTTTGGCTCGACGGAGGAGGAGAGAGCCCTCGCAAAACCTCGAGGGCGTTTGTGCTTATCGGTGTGATCTCTGGATCCCGCCGAGTCGAACTTGAGCGACAAGTTTGGCCGGCCATATTTTGCCCAGCAGAGAGCTCCGGAGTCGAACTTGAGAGACAAGTTTGACCGTCCATATTTTGCCCAACAGGTCCCATTTCATCCTCACGTGTCTGAATGTAATAACAACATATTGTATGGGGATTATGTGAATCGGCAAACTATATGCCGATATCCACGCATAAAATGTTGAGGCCTAAAGTCTTCAAAATAGGCTAGGGCCCGCAGGCCGGTCCATTTAGACTTTTAAAATACTAAGTCTGTATTAATATTTTGACATTCCATTTAATATTTTTTACGGCCTGACTCGTGACGGGCTGGCCGTCTAGCTCGCGAGCCTGTTCATTTACAATAAATTTAAAATTTAAAATTTTTATTCTCTATTCTAAATCATTCATCTCTGCTCGCTTTCATTTTTATGATCTCTTTTTCTTCTCTCTCGAATCCAGGGATTAAAAAGATAGTGATGGATCTCTTTATATCTTATTTTTTTAAAAAAAAATATTTTATTTATTTTTTTAATTATTTTAATTTTTTGGTGAGTTATAAGGATCGGTCTATTTAGGTCTTTCACTTATAAAAGCTAGGATTGGACTATCTATTTAATTGCCCATTTATCAAAAGAACTTTGTTGGTCCGATCCTAATCGATCCTGTCTATTTTGATAGCTCTATAAAATGACATTTAATTTGTTCTTGAGTTTTTTTTTTTTTAATTAAATGAGATGACAACGATTGCTCAACTTTCATTCCCTATTAATCTAGGGAGACAAGAAAACTTAACATCCATTCTAAAATCAAATGGCTTTCCTATGTTTGCTTATCTTATGAATCATGTTTATGAATCATATTTGTAGAGCTTAGACCCCGTCTTGCAATCAGAGATACATGTGACATGGGTTTGTATGGTTTTCTTGGTGTTTTGTGAAAGTAGATTTGATGCTTATTCAAATGGTTCCATTAATGCGACATGCAAATAAGCTGCATATTTTAGCAAGACATGGCCCTTTCAAATTATTTAACCAAACCTAATCCAACTAGACCTGTATTAACTAATTTTTTTATATAGACGGGCGGCCACATTGCGAGAAGTATCCAAAAGGTCAAGAAAAGAAATTCTTGGAAAGGAGTTCCGAAATGCAGTCACCCATCCGAATGCTATACTATAAAAAAGGTAATCTAGTTAGCTGCATTGTTTATCTTCGAGTAGACATGTGTTAATCTTATCACTATGATGGTAGTACGGTTGGTAAAGGTTTGGCTCCCTCTCGTTTGATCATGGATTCGAGGAATGATCCCATGGATGACTCGATTAAAATTACGAAATTTCCAGGTATACGTGATTGGAAGATGGATTGGCTCATAACTCCGGCACTATAGTGGGGCTACTAATGATAAGGAAGGTACATGAAAAATTGCAGCCTGCATCAAATAAAGATAAGATCTAGCGGGCTAGGAGCCGGAACGAGAAGTTATACCGGGATAAAACTCCCCCCACCTTTTTGTTCTATCCAAAAAAAAAAAAAAAAAAAAAAGACGTGTTACTCCTGGTTGAACCAAAACTAACCCAAAAATTGACCCTTACACATAGCCGCATCCCAATCAATCCGGACCGCATATCCCACAAGACTCCCAATGGACGGTTCAGATTTAATCACCTTCCACTATTCAAAACCCCGTTCAAAACCCTAATTCTTCTCCCACCCTTCGTCATCTATACCTCGTCCGCTATCTTCGTCGTTCCTTCCTTCCAACCTCGGGAGAGAAAGTGATCGTCGGCGAGCGGCGGAGATGAAGACGATCTTGTCGTCGGACGTGATGGATATCCCGGAGGGGGTGAAGGTACGGATAAAGGCGAAGGTGATCGAGGTAGAAGGACCCCGCGGTAAGCTCACCCGCAACTTCAAACATCTCAACCTTGACTTCCAGCTGACCGAAGGCGGCCGGAAGCTCAAGGTGGACTCCTGGTTCGGCTCGCGGAAAACAACGGCGGCCATCCGCACCGCTATCAGCCACGTGCAGAACCTGATCACCGGCGTCACCAAGGGGTTCCGCTACAATATGCGCTTCGTCTACGCCCACTTCCCCATCAATGCTTCTATCACCAACGACAGCACCAGCATCGAGATCCGCAACTTCCTCGGCGAGAAGAAGGTCAGATCGCTTCTCTTTCGGTCGCTTTCTTGCTGAAGATTGGATTTTTATTTGATTTGTTTATGGGCTTGTGTTGATCTCGTGGTGGAACGGTTTTTTATGTTTCGATGTTTGTTTGTAAGGTGATTGGATCGCGGTAAAAATGGGGCTAATTTGGGTTTATTTTTATTTCATTCGTTTATTATTATTATTATTATTATTATTATTATTATTATTATTATTATTATTATTTTGGTGGGGGGGTCATCATGAGATGTGTTGATTGATGCAATGTTGGATCGGTTTAAGTTTGGGTGTTGGTGTTTTTGGTATATTTGGTACGGGGTGATTGTGGGAAACGTTTTTGGGAATTCAATTTATGTTTTCTGAGATTTAAGTTTGATTTTTAAATCCATTATGCGGCGGTGGTTGTTTTTAAGTTGACGAGGTGATTCAGTTAATGTTAACTTCCAATGCGGAGATGGCTTCTCTCCATGTGTCTTATTTTTGTTGGAGTTATAACATTACTTTTTGACTTACGTGACGGATTAACCTGCTTAAGTTTAAATTTTTAGGGTATTTCTGAAGTTTTGTGATGAAATCGCTTCAGCGATGGACTGTGGAAGCTGGTTTCTTAAAAATATTTCGATAATTTTCCGTATGATCTTACTCCAGATCACTTGTTTCTCATACTCCTTGCAATACATTAGGGTTTGTTTGGTGCATGGCAATCTTCAAAGATAATGTAGATTGCCAGTAACCTAGATTGTAGGTAATTTGAGTTATTGTATTTGATACATAGAGATAATATTATATAATATGAAATCAAAATTTAAAAATATTTCTAAATTAAATTAATATTTTATTTATAAATATATATATATATATATATATATTTATAAAAATATATATTTTTTAATTTTATATTAATAAATATAAAAATAAAAAATTATATGAAATAAATTTAATATAAAAAATTATATAATAAATAGATAATAGATTAGATATATTATTTAAATATATTGCATTGTATTGTATGGTGGCACCATTGACGAGCAATGGAGGGATTGCAGGGGGAGGCATGGAAGGGAAGAGGAAGGGAGAAGGAGAGGGTAATCTTGTCCAAAAGATTATTTGAAAGGTGGTAATTTGGATTGCCATCCTTTCTAAAGATAATCTAGATTGTCTTTGGATTGTCATTAAAAAAGTCTTATCAAATACAATAATATGATGGAGCCCTTTTAAATTGCTAGCAATCTATCTAAATTGCCAGCTACTAAACGCAACCTAGGATCAATTTGATCAACAATGTCATATTACTTATTAGTTTTTACATCTTGATGAACCTAAGCTCTTTACTGATACTTTAAATCTGCATAGCATCATGCACAATCACAAACACATCCAAATTGAGTTTCCTGCCAACAAATGCATTTTTAGAAATCAAGTTACACAGTCAGAAATATGATATAAATGCAATGTTTTGTGTTATTTCCATTGGGCATTGTCACTAATGGGTCTTTATAAAAAATTATTGTTCCATATTCGGGAAAAAAGTATCACCTAAACCTGCATTAAGCCTTGGTTTTAGAGAAAATACATGACCTTCATCAACTTTCATTCTTAGGGTTTAGGATTATATTTGTTAGAAGATGGTAAAGCATTCCCAGCTGCTTTATCACCTCTGTACTCAATTCTTCCTTATGTTCCTGTTATCTGTTTAGTTCTTTATTTGCCTTCACCCTGAATAAAATTACAATTTTCATCCATTAGCCTTTACAACAAAAAGGTACCATTGGCCATAATTGTTAAGGGTGGTTGCTATAGTGGTAGACAGGCCTAAGAATACTTAGGTGACCCGTGTCTTGATCAGCCATGATGTGGGGGACTGCTTAGGTTTTTGGATACTCACTTCAGTGACAGGTTTCTACTGGGTGCTTGCTTATTTACCAGGCACTTGCTTATTTATACATATGAATAATATTCATGTTGATAAATGCAAATACATGTATTCAAACAAGATGCCCCTTGATTTTCTTGACAATCTTGCCTGATATCTCTGAGTTTGAATTACTGTCAGTGTTTTTAACTTATATGTGTGAGCATTTTCTTGATGCATTTCTTTTTATAAATAAAGTGGATGCTAATGTGAAGTAAGATGCATTATGTAACAACAGATTGAGCCTCCAAAGAAAAATAATTTTGCATTATAAAATTGTGAAATTAACTTGTAAACAATAGAGTATTCTTAAGCAACTTAGATGACTAAATCACCTCAGTGATCAAATGGATGCATGTGGGTTGGTGCATGGCCGCATATGCATGGGCGCTCATGCATGTGCTTATTGTATACTCAATAGTTTCTTAATTATGAGTTTTGTGTAAATTGTATAAATTAAATTTTTTCTTAAAACTATGCTTAACTGTTTATCATTGTTTGTATTAAATGTTCACTGCATATCACTAGAAGAATTATAAATGTTAGTCTATTGAAAATGGTAGAATATCTAGCACTATAGATACATACATGAATGAAAAAATTATTAAGTTTCTTTTAACCGTGCTAAGTGCATGGATGCTAGGATCTTTTTCTGAACTAAAGCTAGGTCTGCTGCCTGGATATGTCGCCATTTTGATAACCATGGTATCAGTGTAACACCATGCCAATGCAACATGGTTGATAATTTGTAGTCACCAATACACTCATAGTTTCTTGGCGGCAAGATTTTTGCTGTTGGATCTGGTTTTGAACCTGATTGACAGATTTTGCTTTGCGGAGATTTTGTGGCCATGAAAATTAGGATGGTCATGGCAAAGGAAAATAAACATGCTTTTGATTTATGTTGTAGAAAACATCAAAAGCTGATTGAAGCAAAATGTTACCTGTCACTTTATGCTACAGCTCCTTTGTAAGTTGAACCTCATTGGGATCCCATGGTTGTTTATCCTCTCTTTCCACAAACCCCGTACCAGTAATGGTACCATGGCATGGCATATAGCATTGCTGTACCTGTTGGTTTCATCATTTTGTGAGGGCTCGCCAATAGATCTGTATTACATCTTCATCTATGCTTTGTTGTGTCCATAAATCTGTGTGTATGTATTCATAGTGATCATACAAAGCATGTACATGAACATGTCAACTTGTGTTTGTCTATATATCTGTATAAGTGTCCATATATCTGCATATGCGTGTTCAACTATGGTAATCTTAGTGACCACGTAAAGCATGTTTGAACACATGCAAAATTTTAGTTGTGTATCTGTGCATGCATGTATTTATTTATGTATCTGTAAGTCCCCATTCATGTACACATCACTTTTGTATACTTTCCAACTACTATATAATCTATTGCTTTGAGTTTTCATAACATTTCCATGCACACAGCTTATAAATATATGTAAGAGTAATTAATTACAAAGAAAATCTGAAGTACTTACAAAGATAGTGTAAATTCCAGTGTGTAAATTATTGCTGGCAAGTGTTTTCTCATACTTGTTTCACCTCCCTTTCCAATGTTATCCTCTTCAGTTTCCTTTGCAAATTCATATATTCTTAGACTTTTATGTTTCAACTGATGCTGTGGTAAGAACTTTTAAATGGTTACACATTTGCTTGCAATTTATGCTTGAACTCGTGCTGGTGAACTTACCTGAGCCTCGGTTTGTTCTTGGAAGGGAAACCGGACATCATATCTTTACTCTGTCATCACCAGAGTATTGTAGTGGGCAGAATGATCAAATGCTTTATGCCTTGGCCAAACTAAACCATATATTGCTATTTAACCCTCACAGGTGCGGAAAGTGGATATGCTTGAAGGGGTGACAATTGTTCGGTCTGAAAAGGTCAAGGATGAGCTCATTATTGATGGTAATGATATTGAACTTGTTTCCCGGTCTGCTGCTTTGATCAACCAGGTTAGCATCTAAATCTTTGATAAATTTGTGAATTAATTTAATGTATATGCTTTTATCTTACAGTGTGTGCATTTAGAAAACTAACACCATATCTCATGTTGTTTGTTTGAACAGAAATGCCATGTAAAGAACAAGGATATCAGAAAGTTTTTGGATGGAATATACGTCAGTGAAAAAGGAACAATGGTTGAGGAATAGTTGGTGAGGGTTTGAGTCAATCTTGTAGATGTCCTAGGGGAGTGGTTGAGTCAACTGTCAAGAGGGGTCGTGTTAAAAGTATTTTTATAGTCTGCTAAATGTATTGGCAGAGGTTGGACGTGGAAACTACATTTTGAGATTTTCCTTTTGTTTGAATGGTTTTAATCTTTCCTCCATTCGTACTGGTGAGTTGGAACTTTGTTAATTCTTTCATGTTCAAGATGTTTAGATCATTTGAGATTGTATTTTTTGATGAAGATCCTTCAAAAACCCCCCTTTGTTATTGGACATCTTTTCATCATGATAGCTTGCAGGTTGGACTTCTGATTTGGTGCCTTGTAGGATTGCTTGATTGGTGTATGCCTTGTTAGCTTGTCCACAAACGTGCTGCCTGATGGTCTACAGATGGCGTAACGCATGATGAAATCATTATTTTCCTTTTTACTTTATTTCGTTGCCATGTATTTAGATAATTGGTTGTTAAATTGAAACTAAATATCTTTGTATATTATTGTTGTACTTGAAAATTTTATGTTCCAGGATTTTGGTGGATAAATGTTAAAAACACTTGATGAACAATTCAACATGCATATGTAATGAAGAAAGACGGAAATTCCACCACTTCCAAGCGAGTTTAAGTGATCTGTTTGATCCTGGTAGAGCTATCAATGGATCGGGTCCAAATTCGAGATCCACGCGTATTTATCCAATGGGTCTGGATTTAGTATTAAATTTGGATCTATTTATCCAGATCCATTTAATTATAATTAAATGGATCCGGGTTTGGATATTTAATATCTAGATCTTACAGACTCGAGACATGGTTATATACAATAATATTATATATATATATATATATATATATAATTATGAATTCTTAGATCTCGATCTAAGGGTTCAAAATCAATTGTTGTTTTTAATATAAAAGGTACTCTCGATTCATCGGTTGTTCTAGGTTTTTTTCATTCGACAACAGTCCCAAATCCTTCCTGCCCTCGACGGCGGACGATCAACGCCTCCATCCCTTTTAACAATAGCCTTAAATCTTCTCTGCCCTTGATGGCGGACGGTCGACGCCTTCCCCTCTCTCGGCCTCACCAATCCAGATCGAGATCGGCGTTCATCGCTTCCCCCCTCTCGGCCTCTCTAGTCCAGATCGAGATCGGCATCCATCGCCTCTCCCCTTTCGGCCTCTCCAGTCCAGATCGGCGTTCATTGCTGACCACTCCTCTCTATCAGGCTGTTACATCTATCGCTTTGCCTAAGTATATATATATATATATATATATATATATATATATATATATACACCTCTCCCTCTCTGTCCTTTTATCTTACAAGGCCCTTTGACTCATGCTTGGTTTCTTGATTTCTTGTCATTTTTCAAATATAGTGGTTGAAAAAGACAAAGAGGAAGGCAATGCTCGTGGCTCTCGAGAAGATTCATGAAGGTTTCCATCTTTTTAGGAGTTATTTCCTTTTTTTTTTATTTTTTTTAAGTGTTGTTTATGATCCTTAGTTGTTTGTGTTTTTGTCTTTGAAAAAAAAATATATCAAAGAGTTGATGTTGCTAGGGCTAATATCGTATCATCGTTAATGCTGAGCCAAATGACTAGGTGGATCTTTGATATATGTGTTCCTTCATCTTTTATAAACAAATGATTCTATACCTGCACGGAGAGTGACTTTCAGGAATTGGCCGACAGTTTTGATTCAGTTCCATCGAATCGGACGAAGGTTGTGAGAAGGTTTCTTGAGGGGTCTACTCGTCATTGTGCTGAGGTGAGGAGGGATTAGCAATGTAGGTTGTTGTTGTGCTTGATTTTTTTAGTGTTGATGATTTGTGGCTTCAGGATCATAAGCCATTTGTGTCCTTCGAAGAGCTTACGCAGCTTCACCGCTTCATTTTTTCTGTTAAATTCACCTGTTTCATCATGAAGTAATCAGGTCCGGGTTCAGGTCTGGATACCCGAGATCCATTTGGATCCGAGTCTGATACTTCAAAATTAGATCCGTCGGGTATTCAGGTCCGGGTCTGGGTCCAGTAGTTAAGACCGGGTCTGGATATCTAGATTCCGACCCGAACCCGACCCATTAACAGCTCTAGGTCCTGGTTTTATGGTACTTTTTATCACATTTAATGCATGTGAACAATGGTGATGCTAGGTGCAATTTGTGGATAAGCGATCATTGGTACCAATCCTTTGGCCATAGGAAATCTTGAGAGGTAATATAGATTACCGGTAATATGGATTGCTAGCAATGCAAATTATAGGTAATGTAGATTATTATATTTAATATATGCAGATAATGTTGCATAATATAAAATTAATTTTTAAAATATTTTTAATTAAATTTATATTTTATTTTAAATATATATTTTTATATTTTTTATTTATTAAAAATATATATTTTATATTTAATATTATAAAATATATTAAATATTAAATATTGTATATTTTATAAAAAAACTAAAAAAATAAAAAATATTTTTATATTAAATAAATTTAATATAAAAAAATATATGAAATAGATAATATATTTAGTATATTATTTAAATATATTAAATAATATATTATATTTATATATTATATTATTAAATTTAATATAATATATTTATATTATATATAATATATAATGTAAATATATATTACATTATTTATAAATATAAATACATTTAATATAATATATTAAATATAATATAATATAATATAATATAATATAATATAATTATATTATAAAATAAGAGAAAAGTAGAAAGGGATGGTAATATTGTTCGAAAGATTACTTAAAAGATGGTAATTTGGATTACCATCCCTCTTATAGGCAATGCATATTATCTCTTGAGACGTAATCCACGTTAGATTGCCATCCAAAAAAGTATACCAAATAGAATAATGTGGTCGGGCTCTATTAAATTACCAGCAATCTGGATGGATTGCCTGTTATCAAATGTAATTTAAAGATTTTGATTGATTATGTTGGTACGGAGCACCCTCAAATACAGTGTATATGAAATCTTTGTTGTTATATGCTTATATAAATCAATATATCACCAAATATTGGCTGACAGGAATCGTAGGATGCCAATATATATATATTAACTTGAGATATTGTAATATCTCTATGATTTTTTTAATGATTAAAAAGTAAAACTGATTTCTGAAAATGGTATACAATCTCGTTTCTATTAAATCTATTGATATTCTGATATATTGGTTCCAATAAAAGAGCTGGGATATTGGCTTCCCTCTTCTCGTAAGTTTCTGACCGGTATCATCTTGTGTTCTAATATCACAACCTGAGGATGCGAAATAGAATAATAATTTGGGAATTGGGATGCTACCATCCCTTAGAAATGGTACAGGGTGGATAAATTTATTTTCCTAGAATTAAAAACGAGATTTGAGCTAGCCTAGTTGTCAAAACCAATATGCCACTTAGCAAGTCAATCTAGCCCTAGTTCCAGGTTCAGATTGGCTCATTTGCAGCTTTATCGAGCATGATATATTCTGTGTCAATATTATTATTGTTTTTTTTAATATAGTACTGCATGCATGCATGCATGCATATCTACAAGAATACTAACTGTAGTAAATTTTTATGGTTAATGAAAAATAACAAATAAATGCTTTTATTGGATATGCAACACTAGCTCACATCATGTTGGGAAGATTAGTTTTACATGGGAAAAGAATCATGCTTAGATATATGTTTTTAGTCCCAAAGTCTGCCATGTACTTGAGTTATAAGATTGTCATGTAAGTTGGTTGTGGAGGATCCATTGCCATGGAAAATTATTCTTCCAATTATAATAGTTTTTCTTTCACTTTAGTGCCAAATAACGTGCCGGAGTCTTTGCTGGAGAATTTTGTGTGGAATATCAGCACTGTTAAATGGTGCCAAAGTGAACTCCCTTTTCATTTTTAGCTTTAGGATCAGCAGAGTTGCCAAAATAAAATTACAGAGGTGGATGTCTTCATCCTGACAATGTTTCTGAAATGCAGACAATTAGCATTGATTTCAAAGCTCTTTTAAAAGGGTGGATGACTCACAATCCTGCACCACCTTTCCAAAGTTTCTTTTAGATGCTATAGAGAGGCCTTCTGAACCTAGGTGGCGTCCACATTGTACCATATGCTCTTTTTGGTATTAAAAAGAATATATAGCTTCAATGTCTTGAAGCACCTTATGCTCTCACTAAAATTAATGACTATCTTAGAAGAAATGATACCACCTGAACTTGTTCTACTGCATTTTCTACCGGCCATTCTAAGCTTATAAAGTCCAAACTTTTTGGATTCCCATGATGAGCCCCGGTTGACGGAAATGATCGTGGAAGAATGTGCTCGTAGAGATATAAAATTTGCACCAGTATTTTTAGGATTAATTATTTCATCTTCAGTTATGGTCTCGAAAACATTGGTTGATGCGGTCGATTTCTCATTTCAAGCTCAGGATCGGTCATTATAACTTTAGATTGTTTTAAACTCATGAAAATCATAAAATTAATGAATGAAAATATCGATATCTAAAGTTGAAGGGCTCCAGAAATTAATTGGTATATTAAGCCACCTATGATTTTTAACTCAACATAATCTTCCCATGTTCAAGCAATATCTTTACTCTTTTGGACCAAGATGCCATTCCCACTCCAAATGTAGCCAGTTGGCACTTAGCAAATACCAATGCCTCTTCCCATTGAATTGAAAAATTTGCCGACAAATGTATAGTTCTAGTATTGGCACAATTTAGGATGGTTTAGGTGCAATTTTGACTGCAATAAAATTGCTAGCTTAATTAAAATCGATATTTGTGCACATCGTGTGCCATGTTTTTTTTTTTTTTTTTTTTTTTTTTGAGATGAAAATATCCCTAATTATCAGCTCGTAAGGACATTGTGCTCCATTTTGCAGTGTATAGGTGTCATGAGTTCAGTCTAGTTTGTTGAATCTAACTTGTTACACAGTAAAAACATAAGTTTTAGTGCTCATTGCCTTATTTTGTTTAATGCATCATCTCTGGAGGGCCTTTAGAAGTTCAGTTTGCTTATTAGATACTTCTCTGAAAAAAATGTGAGAATAGTGTTTTTTTTTTGGGTCGAAGTCGACAGGCCCAGCCGACTTCAGCCCAATCGGAAAAAAAAAAAAAGGGACGAATGGGCGAGGCGGCTGAGAACCGGAACAGGAGAGGGAGAGGCGGAGTCGAACAGGGAGCTGGCCTTTCCCTTTATCCGATGGAGAAAACCGTCGGAGGAATCGAAGGAAGCCGAAAAGGAGGACTCCGTCGACGTCGTGGTTAAGGCAGATTGGGACTACGGTTGACGCGGTTTTCCCCTTCCCTACGCGACAAGAATACCGTCGATGTTTCCTTTAAATTCCTCTTCACCGCCGCCAAATCGACCTCCTTCCACGCACCTCCTCCCTCTCCGATGAGCACCCGAGAGTCCATCTACGGCCGGTGGGTGTTCTTTTATTTTTTAGAAGGATTTAACGGGGTTTTCTTTGGATTTGTTTTGATTGGTTTGGTCTTGGGGCCGTGGACCGTCGGTGGCCACGCCACTGTCGCTCCGATCCATCGTGCCTTCTCGGCGATTCCCTCCCTTTGTTGCTAGTGACTGTGGGGAAGCCGGCTCAGTCGAGCCAAAGAAGGGTAGCAGGGAGGGGTTCGGGTGGAAGAAAGAAAGAAAAAGAAAAAAAAAAAAAGGAAAGAAGCTGTTCCGTGGAGAAGAAGAAAAGAAGAGAAGGAAGAGAAAAAAGAAAAAAAAAGAAAAGAAAAAAAATAAAAGAAAAAAGAAAAAAAGAAAAAAAAATAAATAAGGGAAGGAGAGAGAATAGATGAGGAGAGAGAAAGAAGAGAGAGAATCGAGAAATTTTTTCAAAATTCATGAAATTAGAAATTTAAAAATTAAATAAAAAATTATTTTTATTTTTGGAAATCAACCTTCTGAGCAGGAAGGTGTTACGCGAATTTTGGATACCGACTAATTCAGGGATAGACAATTGATTTTAAGAGGTAAGGATTCTGGACATGATCACCAGTTCTATATATTATTTTATATAGTATAATTTTGATCCGAGTACATGAGCATTGGCATGCATGATTTGTTGTTGCATAGTGTAGTTGAGTTTTCATGATGGACAATTTGACTATGGTTGTTATTATTATTATTTTTATTTTCAGATACTATGTTCATTAAACAAAATTACTTTTGATGGTTTGGATCGTGATGCCGGCCATTGAAAGATTTGAGATTTTCTGGTTTGACATCGTTGTATGATTTGACATGATGATGTGAAAGGATAAAGAGTTAATTAAGAGAATACGGTGTTTGGACTAGCCATGCCATGGGATCATGACTACCGAGATTGTCGATTACAGGCGGAATCGTGACAAATATTGCCTATATCGTAGGCATAGATTTGCTGGCCACAGGCGAAATCATGACAAATATTGCCTTTTTATAGGCATGGACAATGATATTGCTGGTCATAGGCAGAATCGTGACAAATATTGCCTTTCACAAGCATGGACAATGATATTGCCGGTCACAGACGGAATCATGACAAATATTGCCTTTCACAGGCATGGACAATGATATTGCCGATCACAGGCAGAAATCGTGATAAATATTGCCTTTCACAGGTATGGACAATGAGATTGCCAGTCATGGACTGAAGCATGACCATGGTTAGTCCGGAACCCTAAAAAAGAAGAAAGATGGTTAAAGTAAGAAATAAAAAAAATTTTCAAAAAGTTTGTCGCATATGACATTGAGTTGTTTGGTTGCATGACATGATATACTCTTATCTCCTTGCTATTTTCAAATTTTTATTATTGATGGTGACTGTTTGGAGACCTTGCTGGGCTGTAAAGCTCATAACCCTACTTTCTTCTTTCGTAGAGTCGTGCAAATATTCGGGCTTGGTGATGAATGAGATTTTGTTTTGAGGTAAATGACTCTTGTGTACCTAGGGCTTGCATGATCTCTAGGATAAAACCTAGGGTTTGTGCGGTCGGTCGTACAGCCGATTCCGGTGCTGGATTCGGGGTGTGACAGAGTGGTATCAGAGCTTAGGTTACATCATTTGGGATAGTGATACGGGTGGTTAAAACGATAATAACATGATGGTTAATAGAATATGACAAGAATAGTGTCAGAGCTTAGGTTATGATGACTTGGGACTGTGGCATAAGTGATTATAATTGATATGAGTGACATCGAAATTCAGGTCATGATTGTTTGAGAATGTGACATAAGAGATTAAGAAGTTAACACGATAATTAGTAAGACGTGACAGAAATTCTGGAAGGATTTATTTAGTGAAACCTAGATGGTTCAATAAATTATATCAGAGTGTGCAGTGGAAGCTAGTGATTTAAGAATATTAACTCTAATTTTTGAAGTGTTATGATGGGAGCACTGATTTAAATCTCAATTAAGATAATTTCGAGAATAAAATTATTTTAATGGGGGGAGAATGTGAGAACAATGTTTTTTTTTTTGGGTCGAAGTCGGCAGGCCCAACCGACTCAGCCCAATCTAAAAAAAAAAAATGGGACGAATGGTCGGGATAGCTGAGAACCAGAACAGAGGAGGGAGAGGCGGAGTCGAACAGGGAGCTCGCTTTTCCCTTTATCCGATCGAGAAAATCGTCGGAGGAATCGAAGGAAGCCGAAAAGGAGGACTCCATCGGCGTCGTGGTTAAGGCAGATTGAGACTACGGTTGACGCGATTTTCTCCTTCCCTACGCGACAAGAAGACCGTCGGTGTTTCCTTTAAATTTCCCTTCACCGCCACCAAACCGACCTCCTTCCACGCACCTCCTTCCTCTCCGACGAGCACTCGAGAGTCCATCTAGGCTCGGTGGGTGTTCTTTTATTTTTAAGAAGGATTTGACGGGGTTTTCTTTGGATTTGTTTTGATTGGTTTGGTCTTGGGGCTGTGGACCATCGGTGGCCGCGCCACCATCGCTCCGATCCATCGTGCCTTCCCAGCGATTCCCTCCCTTTGTTGCCGGTGACTGTGGGGAAGCCGGCTCAGTCGAGCCAAGGAAGGGTAGCAAGGAGGGGTTCGGGTGGAAGAAAGAAAGAAAAAGAAAAAAAGGGGAAAGAAGTTGTTTCGTGGAGAAGAAGAAAAGAAGAGAAAGAAGAGAAGAAAGAAAAAAAAAAAAAGAAAAGAAAAAGGAAAAAAAAAAAAAAAAAAAAAATAAATAAGGGAAGTAGAGAGAATAGATGAGGAGAGAGAAAGAGGAGAGAGAGAGAATCGAGGAATTTTCTCAAAATTCATGAAATTAGGAATTTAAAAATTAAATAAAAAAATATTTTTATTGTAGGAAATCAGCCTTCTGAGTAGGAAGGTGTTACGTGAATTTTGGATACTGACTAATTCAGGGATAGACAATTGATTTTAAGAGGTAAGGATTCTGGACATGATCACCAGTTCTACATATTATTTTACATAGTATGATTTTGATCCGAGTACATGAGTATTGGCATGCATGATTTGTTGTTGCATAGTGTAGTTGAGTTTTCATGATGGACAATTTGACTATGGTTGTTATTATTATTATTTTTATTTCCGGATACTATGTTCATTAAATAAAATTACTTTTGATGGTTTGGACCGCGATGCGCGTCATTGAAAGATTTGAGATTTCCTGGTTTGACATCATGGTATGATTTGACATGATGATTTGAAAGGATAAAGAGTTAATTAAGAGAATACGATGTTTGGACTAGCTATGCCACGGGATCGTAATTACCGAAATTGTCGATCATAGGCGGAATCGTGACAAATATTATCTATCGTAGGCATGGATTTGTCAGTCACAGGCAGAATCATGACAAATATTGCCTTTCATAAGCATGGACAATGATATTGCCGGTCATAGACAGAATCGTGACAAATATTGCCTTTCACAGGCATGGACAATGATATTGCCGGTCACAGGCGGAATCGTGATAAATATTGCCTTTCACAGGCATGGACAATGATATTACTGGTCACAGGCAAAAATCGTGACAAATATTGCGTTTCACAGGCATGGACAATGAGATTGCCAGTCATGGGCTGAAGCATGACCGTGGTTAGTCCAAAACCCTAAAGAAGAAGAAAGATGGTTAAAGTGAGAAAGAAAAAAAATTTTCAAAAAGTTTGTCGCATATGACGTTGAGTTGTTTGGTTGCATGACATGATACACTCTTATCTCCTTGCTATTTTCATATTTGTATTATTGATGGTGACTATTTGGAGACCTTGCTGGGCTGTAAAGCTCATAATCCTACTTTCTTCTTTTGCAGAGTCGTGCAGATATTTGGGCTTGGTGATGAATGAAGTTTTTTTTTGAGGTAAGTGACTCTTGTGTACCTAGGCCTTACATGATCTCTAGGATAAAACCTAGGATTTGTGCAGCCGATCGCGTAGCCGATTCTGATGCTGGATTCGGGACGTGATAAGAGACTTCTCAAGATTTATTTAATCAGCCACAGCACAAATCCAATATCATACACCAGTTTACACTGGGCAAGAGTTTCCAATGATTGTCAAACAATCAATTTCCATAGCTATCGTATAAAGCATATATCCTATAAACCAAGTACCAAAAAATGTTGACATTGTTAAAACAAAAAATGAGCTCAAATATGAGTATGAAATAAAATTACGAATATCCAAATTCTACTCACTCTACTTAGATCATGTCTGTGAATATATTACACTAGATTGAGCATGGAATATCATCAAGTCTAACAATGTCATGATATTATATTTTCCAATTCAAACCAAACACGATGCATGTTTAAAGAATTATATCTTTTTCTCAGTGGAAGGAATAAAATTTAATAGCTAAAGAGGTAAATGACTTTTTTAAAAAAATTCAGTGGTATGGAAAAGAATTCACTAAAAAGAACACGATATAGAACTTGCCAATAGGTAATCTCATGTCCATTAGTGTGAGATTTGTCAGGCTTGTAGGAAGGATAATTGTGTTAAATACCTATTTTGCCCCTGATTTTGGTAGCTAGCTGTTAGATATATCAGCTATATCATATTTTCTATATTTATATATATATCAGGTCTCCTATATTTGTATATGATTGATATCTGTATTATATCTTCTATGTTTGTATAGGATTGATATTCGTATCATATCTTCTATATTAGTATAGGATCGATATCCACTATACTTGGGATAGCTATATTTGTAAACTGTATTTTTCTATTGTACATCCTAACATCTATAAAAGATACAAGGCCTGACCATCAAGGGAATCAAGGCTTATTCTTATCTTTTACTTTTGTTATCTTTGATATGGTATCAGAGCTATAATAATTTTTTACTCCTTCATCGACCAATCATCTGCTTCTTCTTTTGTTTTCAAAGGTTCTTGTGCTTCTTCTTCATCTGCTTTTTGCTACAATCTTTGCAAGTTATGATCAATGTTTCGCTCTTCCACGTGATGACTCATAAAGAAACATTTGTACCCATCAAGGTAATCCTTGATGGTACTAACTTTTATTTTTGATCTAGGTAGATGATCATTTATTCGAAATGAAGAATACTATGAAAATATGTTACTAGAGAAAGAATACAACCCGTTTGAGTGGCGGATAACTCCGAAGAAAAATATTTAGAGATATTAGAAAAATGGGAGAGTCAAAATTGCCTTTGTGACAACAAAAGTGCCTTTGCATTAGTTCATAATGATATCTTTCATGCACCAAGCATATTGAGTTTGATTATCACTTCACCGAGCAACACGTTAAACTTATTACTATACTTCTACAATCCATCACTTCAATTATATAACTCGCAGACATTTTTACCAAGTCATTACCTGTACCACATCTTCATAACTTGTGCTCCAAACTCGATTTGATCAATCATTCCTTACCACCTTGAGTTTGAGAAGGGTTATTAGATATATTAGCTATATCATATTTCTTATATTTATATATATATTTGGTCTCCTATATTTATATGGGATCGATATCTATATCATACTCCTATACTAGTATAGGATTGATATTCACTATATTTGGGATAGCTATATTTGTAAATTATAATTTTTTGTTGTATATCCCGGTTATCTATAAAAGATACAAGGCCTGACCATCAAGGAAATCAAGGCTTATTCTTATCTGCTGCTTTTGTTATTTTGACACTAGCCATGAATATAATAGGTTTTATATCCCTCTCTTCGGAAAATAAAAAGGGTAACTATATATTCTAGAGCTTCAAGAGCACATTGCCTACATCTTCGCTGATAGATTTTTGCTTCCACAGCGCTGCCATAGTATGAGCTACCCAACTCATGTTGCTACCTCCAGCAGTTTCTAGTTCAAGCAGATAGATATATATAGCTAGTTGGTTTTAATTTCTCCCTTATTTCATCTTATTCATAGACAATATTAATTAGCTCTCTCTCTCTCAATCTCTCTCACCCACCCACACACACACACACATAAACAAAATTTTCCTGATTAACAATTGAAACACCACCAATTTGAATCTATAAGCATCCAAACTCGAAACCTCTTCCCTACTTATCCACTGAGGGAGGTGCCAACTGTTAGACACAAGTCTAATTGGCATAATTAGTTATAGAAAGATTCAAAAAATATCTAGCATACAACCACATTAAATAATACAGTTGGACAATATTGTATCTTTGTGGTGTGAATATCATGTATCATCTTCCAATCTTATTAGATCATTGCCTTGTTTTAGTGTTTTTTTTTTTTCAAGAAATCCTTTTTTTTGAGGTAAAATATAAGCAGCTATATGCATCAACAATTCATCAACCATGGCATCATCATCTACTTGTTTCTGTTGCATGATATCTTCCATACTTCAGAAACAAACTTTTTTTGTTGCAGAATATGAATCATGTGAATCCATGAGTGCAATTCAAATTTCAGTGAAGATAAAGAAGATACTGGAATGAATAACAGTGGTGGGAAGCAATGTAGAGGGCAATACCACCCATGCTATCTGTGTTGTTAGAAGAAAGAATTATATCTATCATAGTCTTAACCATCACGCTTTATTCCTTTACCAGTATCAAAAGACATCCTTTATCAGTATCAAAGACTTCAGCATATGTGGTCATTTCACCCAACCAAACATGGTGATTACAAGACATCGCGATCCATGAGAATATATGCAAGGCTTCCAATTGTAGCTTGGTAGATTGGATATTAATTCCTCCTAAGAATTTTGCTATTCTGTGATGTTTTAATCCAAAAATCTTATTAGATACTGGCATTCATGACTCAAACAAGCCATGAAATAGCTAGAAGTGCTGAGAGACCTACAGAAGAAAGTAACTGGTGATGGATTGATAGGTTCACTGTCCCCATGTGAGCAAAATACGGGGCAGCTTCCACATCCCGTCATGGAGAGAGCATTAGATACCACCTGGAAGGGAGTGGTAACTGAAGTAGTGGACATCATTCACTCCCACCACCCTTGGATGACAAGACTCACAAGTTCAGCTTTCATCCAGAAACAAATTCTGGCAGGAGAAAATATTTGATCTTCAGAAGAATTCAGAAAAAGAATCATCAAAATTTTAAAAAGTTCATACAAATCATTTGAAAAGAAAAACAGAAGTTAAAATTATTTGTATGCTTCCTATCCATTCATATGGAAACAAGCATCATTACTGCATAAACAAAAGCAGCAACACCAAACAAAGCTGCATCATTACTTTGGGACCCTCCATCGAAAATAACTTTTCATGAGTGATTCATGAATATATGATAAAATTTGCAAATCATTGAACAACTTTTGGTTAACTCCGACTGCTCTACTTTTCTTCAAATATTTTTTTTTTTAAAAAAAAAAAGATTGCTTGAGACTTCATGGTGAATAATTTGAGAATCCTTCAAAGCATATTGTAACTGTGGGAACAAATGGGAAGTATTCTTTGAAGAAAATAAAACGTGTATTCTGAACAATGGTGATATTGCTCCGATTTCATCTAACTAGCTTGGAAAGCCATGATGTGACCCTGAGAGAATTTTAGCTCCCTATCCAGGCCTTAAATAACTGGTGTTGTGAGGATCCTAAAGTTCTCAAGTATCGAGCAACATCAAGCTTCTTTCTGTTGTTGGTGCAGGAGATGGGATGGTGCGAAGAGTGGAAGCCAATTTTTGCAATGCTGGCCGTGGAAGTGTCCTACGCTGCCACGAACACCATGATCAAGAATGCCATCGATGAGGGGATGAACCGGCTCGTCCTCATCACTCTTCGCCAACTGGTTGCCATCTTGTTCATGGCTCCCATGGCCTACTTTCGAGAATGGTATCGAGGATATATCATTTCATTTCATGCAGTTTTCTGAAGGATTGTTGTGGAGTTCATAACTTATCACCATGGCTGATGACCATTGCAGGAAGACTAGACCAAAGCTGACAACTGAAATCTTTGTATATCTGTTCTTTAGCGCGATGTTCGGGTGGGAAGAGTTCTATATATATATATATATATATATGAGCTAGGCTTGATCAGAATTTAGCTTTAGAATGTCGAGGATTGGATTTTGAATTGATGAGAGGTTTTTAATTTTGTTTCAGGACTTCCCTCACGCAGTATCTCTTCTTCTTTGGATTGAAATATACCACAGCAACGTTTGCATGCGCTTTTCTTAACGTGGTTCCTGTGTTGACTTTCCTGATAGCGTTGCCCTTCCGGTGGTTTCTCTCTCTCTCCCTCTCCCTTTGTACAGTTACTTGTGGGAAACTCTATTTCAATAGTAGGAGGACCGGTTTCCTTTTCTCCAAAAAGAAAAAGAGAACTTAATACCAGATCCCCTCTTCTTTTTTTTATTTTTTTTATTTATTTTTTTACCAGATTTTAGCATATAACTTTTTGATTATTATCATTTAATTTTTAGTCTTGCACACACTAACTTTTAATAGCCAGGAATTAAAAAAACTTTGAAACTTGAGATAGGTATTAAAGTTTCGATCGATAGAGTTTAAAAGTATGATCGGGTTAATGGTGAGACCATATATCAATTTACTGAAAGGAAAATAGTTGATTTTATGTTCTTTGATGAGCACAGGGAGCTTGGTGCAATACAATTTGGATTTCGATATTCATGCAGGGCTTGAGAATTCTTTAGATTATCATCTTGCCCTTATCACAAATCTTAGGATTCTTGGGTAGATCGGGATCACATTGATACTTAGAAGAAAATATTTGCATGCATATTATGTATAAATTGTATGGGAGAATTTATTGCCTGTTGATTTCTTATGATTTTTCCATTTTTATTTCTTTGTTTCCTTGCTAGGTGCCAAGTGGTCATTTTGTACGAAGTGTCTCAATTGTAGCGAATTCAAAACATTTTAAGAGAATACCTATAGCAAGCTTACAAGGAACTTATGGATTTTATCATCCTTTCCCAAAGCACTGTCTCTATTTTTTTTTTTAATTTTTAATTTTTTTTTTTAAAGGAATGCCCTCTAGAAACTATGCTTTATATCTAGTAAATGGTACCAACATTTGTTACTTAGCATTTTTATGTTGCCATAATTTTTTTTTAAAAAATTGACAAATCCATTGGCTCAATATGGGGGTTCTGTTAGATCCCGTACTTCAAAACTTATTTATTTTAATGGTGTTAGGTTAACGTACTCATCTTTAGATGAGAAAATACTGTAAAAATTTAAGCACCTTGCATCGAACATTAACTGGTGGGGCAGGGGCCTATGGGGATAGTTATACCAGGTTTAACTCCCCTATCCCTTTCGTTTACCAAAAAAAAAAAGAAAAAAACTTGTTTATCTAATAACAATTGCTATGAATAAATTAATGGTCTAATTTGTGGTGTCTATGCTAATATTTCTTTGTTATATCTATCAATCTCTCTTATAGTTTGGAGACCCTAAATGTGAAGACAAGAGCAGGAATTGCGAAGTTGCTTGGGACAATCATATGCCTTATTGGAGCAACATTGCTCACATTTTATAAAGGTGTGGCCCTGACCAACGCTTCCCACAAATCATTGGTATCAAAGCAACAAGGGATACACAATGCAGGCTATAGCAAAAAGGAATGGATGATAGGTTCAATGGCCTATCTTGCTGGTTGTCTTACTTGGTCCTCGTGGTTCCTCCTCCAATCTAAAGTTGGTAAGAAGTATCCAGCACTCTACTCCGGGACTTTCCTCATATTCTTCCTTGGTTTCCTTCAAACAACAACGTTAAGCTTAGCCACTCAGAAGAGTTTCTCTGTATGGGCTCTCAAAAAGGAGGGGATCATTACCGTCATCGTTTCGGTAAGCAAAAATTCAACCAGTTAATCATTTGAACAATATGCAAGCATATTCATTAGGGGTGGCAATCGAGTTAGTTTAGATATACAAGACATAGGTTAGGTTAAATGCAGGATCCAAACTCGATCCATTTATTAAATAAGTCAAAATCCAAATCCGAATTTGACCATTCTATTAAACAAATAACAAGTTAAATAGATTAAATGGTTGTGTTACCCACCCTAATATCAGTGATTTGCATTTTTTTTCTTAAAAAAAGAAAATGAAAATTATATTTTTGTAATTTGTATCTCACTTAGTTATTTTATGCATTAGTACTAAAAACCATCAACTTTAAAACAAAAAAGAAAAAGAAGAAGGGAACACATGCATGCATGCACTAGGTTACTCTATAGACGATAGCCCTCCACATTACTCAAGCCCCTCAACATACATGAAAGTAGATCCAAACTTATGTTCCTTTGTCTAACTATCAAGAGGCTTTACTAGAACTTTTATTGGCATATAGGCCTTGAGGTGTTAACCATTTAATATATACAAAGTGCAACTTGTTGCATTAAAGGAGAGTCCGACTGATTTTGTGGATAAGCTTATCAAATATTCTTAAATGAAAATTGCATAATAATGTAATGTTCTCCCATTAAATCTCCCATAAAATAAAGAGTCTCCCATAAAATAAAGAGGAATATTACTAGAAAAGGCTAGCTTTACTAGAAAAACTAAAGAATTTCATTCATGGCTAGCTTACCTTCAGGACCCGTTCTTTTATGGATAAATATTATAAAAAAATTGATTAACTTTTTTATTAACTAATTTATCCATGTTCTTGTACGTTTCAAGATGAGTAAATTAGTTTTCCTAAATAGTATTTATCTATATGTTAATAGAAAAATATTACCTATTTAGAAAGTGACTAAATCATTTTTTCATCTGCTAGTAAAGTAAATATTCATTTTTATTTCTAAAATACCTTCTTTTGAATTTCAATATCTCATCGTTCAATGTCCAATAACTCAGCTATCCACTA
The DNA here is from genome assembly GCA_021397845.1 of Areca catechu. Taxonomy (NCBI): domain Eukaryota; kingdom Viridiplantae; phylum Streptophyta; class Magnoliopsida; order Arecales; family Arecaceae; genus Areca; species Areca catechu. The sequence continues at coordinate 172,637,850 of CM038052.1, read as the reverse complement.
TTCCCAAACTCTAGTCTTCCTAAAGGATGTTATGGAAAATACGAATAAATTTTAGCAACTTATCTAGAAAAGTAATAATGTAAAAGAATATATATAACAAATTTCGACATTACTTTTTCATGCATAAAAGAACATGGATAAATTATTTTTTTATTTAAATATTATCAAAAAATATAAATTTTTAGCTAATTTTTTTATCCGTAAAAGAGTGAGCCCTTAATATATATTTGATCATGCACGAAACTATAAGCTCTAGAAGTGGTTTCTAAATATTAAGTTCTGGTTTGAGGCTATTCCTTGCCTATATTCAATTAGAGAATAAAGCTTTAGTTCATCTTATCAAAGATCTTTTCAAAATCTCACTTTCACAGCACCCGTTTTGTATCTGTTGGCGTGGAGTCCCTGGATCAGCCGGTCGGAGCCGCTGCATCGCAGGACCGCTCCCTGGTTCACCTGCAAAACAGGTTCCTTGCCGGAGTTGTTCCGGCGAGGACACTCCGATGCCTAAGTCAGTGGCAGATTCCAGCCACAGAATGGGGAAGATGTCGAGAGTGGAAGAGAAAAAGAATTCTTGGGGATTGAAAGTGTATGTGTGCGAGATTGTTCGCCTCTCCCCAAGCTATCCTTCTTATCCATATTTAAAAGATGGCCTCCGGTCTGTGGCCCGCTCTTTTTCCGGCGATCATGGGGAGCCAATCTCTCCCATAATTGGCGATCGTGGGTTGTTGTTGAGCGGTTCCAGCCAGATCGGGGGCGTGGCTGCAGGAGTTGCGCGCCATGATCATGGCATGATGAGTATCGATTATAACCGTCGGTTACAGTTTCCTTTCTAGAACAGATTGCGGTTCAAGCTTCGGGTTTCCCCTTGAGTGGGCCGAATGCTTGGTATTTCCCTGAGACCGGAGATATGTCTACGGCGGGGACCATAGTATGTGTCTTCAGAAGTCGATGAGTAGTTCAGACTTCGGCCGGGGCCGAAAGTGCTACTTGAAGGACTGGCCTTCGGATGCTGTAGTCCGGTATGAAGCCTTGGGTTGCTTGCGGTTGGCCTTTGCTTAGTCCGAAGTCCGTAGTCCGAAGAAACGGATTTTGATAAGTCAAACCGGAGCTTGGTTTGTAGCTGAATCAGGATATCCCAACAGTATCCAAATCTATTATATATACCAAGCAAGAGTTTCATCTTCGAGATAATCTTTATCGAATTCTTCCCATAAAGCCATGATGTCACCTTTGATTAACCTTTAATCTCTCTGGAAGAAATAAAAAAGAAAAAAACCATGCAAACCCGATGCCTTCGAGCTATCCAAGAAGGGAAAACCATGTGGACAAGGCATCCACAAGGGTATCAAGATCCAAGGTCAGCGCACTATATTTCAATATCTAATTAATGGAGACAATCGGATTCAAGGACAAACCAAATAAAGCAATAATATCTTCTTGAAATGATCATCCAAATCCATCCTCCTCCAAAGATGTAACAAGCTTCTTCCTTTTACTTCCCGAGGTAACCTAGAGATTCTATTCTAGCAAAAAGCACTTTCCAAAAGTGGGAAAAAAAGAAGATGCTGTCGGCTCTCCCTTTCTAGCCGGTAGAGTGTTGGTCATTGTGATATATTTTGTTTTTTAAATAGAGAAATTTTGCCTAGTTGGAAAATAGGTACAATATCACCGTGGTGGTAGTCTAGCTGGTTAGAATTTTGTCTCATAACCATCACGTTATAGATTCAAGGTTTGACGGTTGGGTGAGCCAGAGGCCAGGATTCTTCTCCCTTCTGACTGGCTGGCATCTTGGTTGTATCGGGTTGACATACTCATCATTGGATGGAAAAAGACTGCAAAAATTCAACACATTGAATCGAATATTTTCCGGCGGGATGGAGACCTGCAGGGATAACTACGCCAGATTTATCCCCCTATCCCCTTTGTAAGCAAATTAAGTAGTTGACAATGTCATCTTTTTCATGTAAGTAACTCCATCCCTTCTTTTCCTTCCTTTGAATCAACTTGTGTTATCCTCATGATCACTTGAAAATGGACTAGTTGCATGATAAACATATATCTATTAGCATTCGAAGTATTATTCCAGGTAATGAGCTTGGTTTTTCGAGATCAGAAGTCACAATTTGTAGGCTGAAATCAATTTCATGGTTATATTATATTTATATATCCAGGGGATAGCAGGATCTGGACTTTGCTTCCTGGCAATGTCATGGTGTGTGGAGAAGAGAGGCCCTGTCTTCACTGCTGCATTCACTCCTCTTCTACAAATTATGGTGGCTGGAATTGACTTCTCCATCCTCCATGAACCGCTTTACCTTGGAAGGTATTGGCATGGATTCAAAGCTCTTCTAGTACTGATTGCATCCATTTATCATTGCAAACTAAGTATATTGTCATTTCTTTGCCATGCCCAGTGTTTTGGGGTCTGTTCTTGTGATTCCAGGCCTCTACTTACTTCTGTGGGGAAAGAGCAAGGAGGCCCATGGTCCTGCGGCCAAAACAACAGAAGAAAATGGCGAACATCAGGTGCAATTGCAAACTGTTTGATTAAAACAAGACCATCTTGAAGGGGATGATACCTTCTCCTTTAATTTGTTTTAATGTTTTCTTGAAACAAACACTCGTACGTTGCAGAACTGAAGAAGTTTTTTTTTTTTCACTGAATGGTTTAATGGCTGCCTACAATCATTCAAGTGAAAGCTGCACCTCATTGTGTTGGGTTTCAGTTGGAGGATATCCTGGTGAAATTATTAGTATGGACCAGGTCTATCGGCTCAGCTGTAGACCGGTCCAATCAGGGAACTCCATATGTCATTAAAAAAAAAAAAAAAAAAGTAAACGGCTGAGAGAAGCAAGGTCCACCAATGCCTCTCCTCAGTCTCCGTCTGCCACGTGAACTCCGGCCTCTCTGCATCCTCGCGCTTTGCTTCATTATCACCGGATTTTTTTTATATATATTTTTTATATGGCACGCGGTCCTTCCTAATTGGACCAATCTACTGCTGAGTTGGTAGAATAATTTTTCGTACTAATTATTTTATTTTAGTTTTTATATTTTTATAAGATAAAGTATTCATACAAGTCATGTGTAAATATATTTAACAAAATCAGAAAGTAAAATATTATAGAAATAAACTGGGATCTTCCACATCACCGATCATAAAATTTTTTTGAGTACTCTATAATATAGACGGCTACTCACTCAACAACAACAGAATTTACGTATTGATAGGTGTTGCCGCCAATATCATCGTGGCCCGTAGCTGCTGTCGGTGCCGGAGTGCGCTCCTCTTGCCGCCCGCCGTCCTCGAGTCCCGGACCTCTGCGCTGGGTGTAGTAATCTTGCTGCTCGGCGGTCCTCCGCTCCCGGACCTGCGAGACAGGGGTTAGAGACCCAGGCCGGGGTTTATGGCGGGGGCACTCCGACGATCAAGTCAATGACGATCCAAGAGAACAGATCCTCCTGGTCGAGCCCCTCTTAATGGACTCCGCACTAGGAGGAGTGGAAGATTTGTGCGACGGTGAAAACGTTGCAGGGGGAGAGTGATAGCAGGGACAGAGGAGTGCCCTGTTCCTCCGCCTCTCCTTATATCCCTCGTTTTCCTTCAACTATGGTGGTAGTGGCGCTTCACCCTCTTGGTCGGGCTTGCGCTTGTGCTCGTGGTGGTGGTGGTGCCATGCCCCTCTTGCTGGTGGGGGTTGCACGCCTCTTTTTTTTCTCTCTGGCTTGTATTTGTTTTTTTTTGTTGTTGTCTTACCTCTTGCTTGTTGCAAACTAGGTTACCGTTGGGCGCTTGTCTCGGGATCCCTGTCGGGCTGTCGGCGCATGCGGCGGTATCCCGAGGAGTCTATCCTGATTCATGATAAGGAGAGTTGTCAGGCGCTTCGGCACTCCTCTTGGTTGTCTCATTCCGGGAAACTTATCAGTGCCTCGAATGACGGGCCGCTGCCCGCGGGATTCGAATCTTATAGTTGGCTTCTTCTCTAGGGTGATTTGAGTGGTTGGTGAAAAGTGTGGTGTCTCGATCAACATGCTGCTTGCCTTTCTGGTGTAACTGGCGGTCGTAGGTGGTCAGTACGTCCTGGAAGGCGCTTCAGTGCAGTCCTCGGGTGGCTCGCCGGTGTTCTGGGCTGGTGAGGGCCTCGTCCGCGCTGGGGCCTAGCTGGGATGGCGGGACTCGCTCCGACCTAGACGCTCCGAGCTTGCAGGGGTGCCTTGGTAGAGGAGGGCAGAGAGCGGGTCTGGTCCGGAGGGCGCACGCTCGGAGAGGCTCTACATCGGCGGGTGAGCGCTGGGCTTGACCTCGACCGCAGGGCACTAACCTCCGAGGGTCTCACTCCGGAGGGTGGAAGGTGGACCCGGTCCAGAGGGCGCGTGCTCGGAGAGGCTCCACATCGACGGGTGAGCTCTTGGCTCGACCTCGACCGCAGGGCACTAGCCTCCAAGGGACTCGCTCTAGAGGGCGGAAGGTGGACCCGGTCTAGAGGGCGCGCGCTCGGAGAGGCTCCACATCGGCGAGTGAGCTCTTGGCTCGACCTCGACCGCAGGGCACTAGCCTCTGAGGGTCTCGCTCTGGAGGGCGGAAGGCGGACCCGGTCCAGAGGGCGCGCGCTCGGAGAAGCTCCACATCGGCGGGTGAGCTCTCAGCTCGACCTCGATCGCAGGGCACTAGCCTCCGAGGGTCTCGCTCTGGAGGGCGGAAGGCAGACCCGGTCCAGAGGGTGCATGCTCGGAGAGGCTCCACATTGGCAGGTGAGCTCTCAACTTAACCTCGATCGCAGGGAACTAGCCTCCGAGGGTCTCGCTCTGGAGGGCAGAAGGCGGACCCGGTCCAGAGGGCGCGCGCTCGGAGAGGCTCCACATCGGCGGGTGAGCTCTCAGCTCGACCTCGACCGCAGGGCACTAGCCTCCAAGGGTCTCACTCTAGAGGGCAGAAGACGACTCCGACCTAGGCGTCCCGAGCGTGCGGGCACGACCTGGTGGAGGACTGAGCTCGGCTTGTTGTTCTGAAGGAGCTCAGCTCAGCTCGGTAGTGGGATCCAGGCTGGAGAATCGATGTGGCGTCTTTTCTTGACGTGGCACCTGCCGGTTCCTCCATATTAGCGATCCCTTCACATCATTTGCCCCCCACTCCCGAGGCCCATTAGTGCATGGCACTCGGGTCGAAGGGAATAATTGCAGTGCTGACATGGAAAGGCAAAAATCTAGCATAATGATGGCCATGATTTCTGGCGCTTCGGGGATCAACCCTGCGGACCAATGCGGGGATGCCATGTGGCCACATCCGAGGAGCAGTTAATATTGGCACAGAATGCAGAGTGACCAGAATGCCATTCTCACCGATGGACAGCACGTGGCGTAGATTAGTTGGCGGAAGGGTTGAATCGGTACTAATCCCTCGGGTCATTTCGAAATGAAAGGAGGGCCTTACCCGAACCATCCATTCTTTTTGAATTCTCCGTGCCTGCTGCTGTCGTGCCTAAGCTTCTTCCTCCTTCCAGTCGCCCCGAATTTTTTAAGGCAACAGGTCAGCTTCTTCTCCCTCCTTCCCCCGCTAGAATAGGGTTCTTTCCTGGGGTCTGGAGTCTTCTTTAGGTTGAGTCTTCTCTTCCATCCTCTACTCCAAGTCCTTCCTTCCCCTCGTTCTCGAGGATGTTCCGTTTTGGTGCGGGCTTCCGCCCTTCCACTGATCAGGGTGAGGCCAGTCCCTCCAAGCGGAGGCTTGCATCTTCTTCTTCTTCTTCTGATGGAGAGGAAGATGCAACTCACTTTGAGCTTAGTAGGAGGCGTCCTCCCGGTTCGGTACTCATCAGGGAACCGAAATCTGGCCCTTCTTTGCCTCCTTCTCCTTCTGTCCCCGTCTCTGAGTCAATCCGATCCACAGGTCCTGGTGGGGTTGCCTCGACGATCACTGCTGGGGAACTGAGGACTGTCCGGGATGTCTATGGCATCCCGGCTTCCGTCCGGCTCATGATGCCCTAGCCAGGGGAACATGTCACTTCTAGTGGCCCGGGCTGTCTTGCGTTTTATGAGGGGACCTTCTCTTGGGGTCTCTGATTTCCCTTCCATCCTTTCTTCCTGTCCGTCCTGGATAATTATCGTCTAGTCCCCGCACAGCTAGTGCCAAACGCCATTAGGGTCATTTTTTCCTTCATTGTGCTTTGTCACCTCCACGGGTTCGTTGCTCGCTTTTCTTTATTCAGGGCTTTCTTTGCCTTGAAGCGCCACCCAACCGAGGATGGGTGGTGGTCCTTGTCCTCCCGTCCGAAGGGTATCAAGTTCGAGCTTCTCTCTTCCATCAGGGGATGGAAGAACAAGTTTTTCTTTGTTGAGGTTGAGAGGGCCGACTGGGTCTGGAGCGATCCGGACAAGTCTCCCAACCGAAATTCTATTATCGATGCGGCTGACCGGGATAATTACGAGCAGCTCCGCACCACCCAGATTCCTCCTCTGGAGGTCTTGTTGTCGGAGCAGAACCTTCTCGACACTAGGGTCGACTCATCAGCGGGGCCAGGTGAGTTCAACCGGAACTTTTCTTTTCCTTTTTCCTTGCACTTCTTACACTTCTTGCACTACCCCCACAGATTCCAACTGTTGTGTGGTATGCATGTAGGAATGATCTTCTCCGAGAATGACCTCCTGGCAATCACCAAGAAGAGGCCACTGACCGGGCTGGCCAGGGAGCCCTCATCGAGGCGGGCGGGGAGCGGGAGTGCCCCTGCATCACCCCCATGGTGGTGATCGGTCTGAGCTCGGTAGCTCCAGCGGGTCCGAGTTCGGAGGTGTCCCGTGCTGCTCCTGTGCCAGTGGAGAGGGCAGCTTCCACGGCACCAAGACCAGCCCAGCAGGCCCCTGCTGTAGAGCCTGAGGTAGTCGTCCAGGCAAGGACTGCGGCTGCTGCCGCTGCACCCTGCCATCCTCCGAGTCCGCCCGTCGCCGATGTCAGGGGTGAGGAGATCCGGGCTGCGCCCAGGGCCACGATGGAGGTGTCGCCCGCACTGGCACCAGCTTCTCAGTCTGCCCCCAGGGTCCTTCAGTCAGCGGGGCGAGGCAGCCTGCCCTCGGAGAGGGCAGGAGGGAGGAGGCACGACGCCGCCTACCCTTCAGGTTGGGGCCGGAGAGCTCTTTCCTCCGGAGCCCCGAGTTGGCCGAGCACATGATGGATTTCTCAATCCAGCTATGCGACCAGCAAGAGATGGCCGGGATGCGGCTGGCCAACATTATCAGCAACATCTTTCCCCAGCTATACTCGGTGAGTTATTCCCCTCTTTCTTCTCTTCTTCTTTCTTTCTTTTCTTTTTTTTTTTTGGCTGACCCCGTTTCATGGTGCAGATCGGCGACGAGGCCCTCTACATCAAGAACCGCTACCAGAGCTGGGAGCGTCTCGAGCTGTAGCAGGCCGCCGAGATCGAGTCTTTGAAGGCCGACCTGAAGGGGAAGGTCGGGACAAATGAGGTCCTTGAGTCGAAGGTCAAGGACCTTGAGAAAGAGCTCGTCGATGCTGAGGGGCGAGCGAAGGGACTCCTGACGGCTCGCGACCTGGAGCGGAATCGTTCGAAGAAGGTGATCGACGACCTCTCCATCGTCGAGAAAAAACTGAACTGGTACAGTGCCGAGGCCGATCGGCACAAGGAGATCGCCCAAGCTGCCCAGGCGGAGCTGGCAGCTATGAAGGAGAAACTTGCCGTTGCTGAGAAGGCAGTAAAGTTGATAGCCAACTCGACGAAGGCAGCCAGGTCGGAGGCCACCGAATCGAAGAGGGTGGCTGCTGAGGCCATGAAGGGGGCTGAGGACACCGTCGCCAACTTCAAGGCTTTGGAGGAGTTCATCGCTGAAATCCAGCAGATGGCGTCGGACTTCTTCTATAAGAGTTTCATGTACCCGCACGGCCGGGTCGAGGCGCTTATTTCATGACAAGGACCGTAGCTGCCTCAGGTACCCTTCGACCTCGGAGGCGGAGGCTGACGAGGAGGTCGCCGCGAGAGCCATGGGTCCAGAGCTTTCGACACTAGCTAAGGGTGATCCTCTCGGAGTTAGGGCAGCTCAGCCGGAGACTTCTCGGCCTCAGGATCCAACAGTGAAACCGACCGGCGTGGAGTGACCCTTTTCTTCCTTATCTTGTTTTGTACTTTTGTCTCTTGCTTTCAACCAGGGTCACCCGGCATGTCGGGGGCCCAGAAAATACTTGTAATTTATGTTCGGTCAATGAAACTTAAGTTTCTTTGCCATCTATTTTCTTTCACTCCCTTCTCTTTTCTTCCTTTTCTCTCTCTTTTCTTTCTCTTTTTTTTTTATGGGGAGATCAGAGAGAAGGGCTGCACCTTGCTTGGGGCCAAGTTATGACACTTGAGAGCTGCTAGGCTCGAAAGTGTTGTTGATTGAGAGACATGTGGCTCGGAGGTCCCTTGGCCAAAGATCTGAGCTCCGGTCTTGAGTGGGCATCCTGGAGCTGGGCTCGGGGATGTTGGTGACTGAGAGCTGCATGGCTCGAAATTCTCTTAGTCGGAGATCTGAGCTCCGGTCTTGAGTGGGCATCCTGGAGCTAGGCTCGGGGATGTTGGTGACTGAGAGCTGCTTGGCTCGAGGTTCTCTTGGCCGGAGATCTGAGCTCCAGTCTTGAGAGGGCATCCCAGAGCTGGGCTTGGGGACATTGATGACTGAGAGCTACATGGCTCGAAGTTCTCTTGGCCGGAGATCTGAGCTCCAGTCTTGAGAGGGCATCCTGGAGCTGGGCTCGGGGACGTTGGTGACTGAGAGCTACTTGACTCGAGGTTCTCTTGGTCGGAGATCTGAGCTCCGGTCTTGAGTGGACGTCCTGGAGCTGGGCTCGGGGATGTTGGTGACTGAGAGCTGCTTGGCTCGAGGTTCTCTTGGCCGGAGATCTGAGCTCCGGTCTTGAGAAGGCATCCTGGAGCTAGGCTCGGGGATGTTGATGACTGAGAGCTGTATGGCTCGAAGTTCTCTTGGCCAGAGATCTGAGCTCCGGTCTTGAGAAGGCGTCCTGGACCTGGGCTCGAGGACATTGATGACTGAGAGCTGCATGGCTCAAAGTTCTCTTGGCCGGAGATCTGAGCTCTGGTCTTGAGAGGGCGTCCTGAAGCTGGGCTCGAGGGCGTTGATGGCTGAGAGCTGCGTGGCTCGAAGTTCTCTTGGCCGGAGATCTGAGCTCCGGTCTTGAGAAGGGAAAATGGTAGCTTCGATGATACTGTATTTTCCTCTTGTTTTCTCTTTCTTTCCTTCCCCTCTCTTCTTTCTTTTCTTTTTCTTCTCTCTCTCTCTTTTTTTTTTTTTTTAAGAGTGGGGAGATCAGAGAAGAGGATGCTCGTTATGCCCCCATCCTGTTCTCTTTCTTTCCTTCCCCTCTCGTCTTCTTTTCGAGTGGGGAGATCAGAGAAGGGGGTTGCCGGGCTCCCCCCTTTGTTCTCTTTTTTCCTTCCCCTCTTGTCTTCTTTTCGAGTAGGGAGATCAGAGAAGGGGGTTACCGATCTTGATTGCCTTAGAGCTAGGCTCGAGGCCTTCCTGGACGTGGAGCTAGGCTCGGGCCCAGGGGTTGCCTGAGATCTTGGCTCAGGTCTTTGGCGCCTTGGAGCTAGGCTCGAGGCGTTGATGGGAGCTATGTGGCCCCATGATCTCTTGGCATCTCGGAGCTGGGCTCAGAGACGTTTGAGATGGAGAGCGGCTTGGCTCGAAGTTTTCTTGGTCGGAGATCTAAGCTTCGGTCTTGAGCCAGCGTCCTGGAGCTGGGCTCAGGGGTGTTGTTGAATGGGAGCTGCCAGGCTTGAAGTTTTCTTGGCCAGAGATCTGAGCTCCGGTCTTAAGCCAGCGTCCTGGAGCTGGGCTCAGGGATGTTGTTGAATGGGAGCTGCCTAGCTCAAAGTTTTCTTGGCCAGATATCTAAGCTCCGGTGTTGAGCTGGCATCCTGGAGCTGGGCTCGGGGATGTTGTTGAATGGGAGCTGCCTGGCTCGAAATTTTCTTGGCCAGAGATCTGAGCTCCGGTCTTGAGGGAGCTGCCTGGCTCGAAGATTTTTTGACATCTTGGAGCTGGGATCGGGGATGCTTGGAATTAGGAGCTACATGGCTCGAAGATTCTTTGATATCCTAGAGCTGGGCTCAGGGATGCCTGGAATTGGGAACTGCATGGCTCGAAGTTCTTTGATGTCCTGGAGTTGGGCTCGGGGATACCGCCAATTCTTCCCTGCAAGACATGCGGATGCCCATGCAAGGAAAAAATCATTAGTATGATTGTTGGTAAGGGAACTTACCTTATTGGGGGCGTCTTTGTAGGTTGCAGGCCCTCCTCCTTCGGGGATCCTGATGCCATCGAGTTCTTCGAGGTGATGGACCCCTCATGACGTGGCTTCGGCCATCTCGTGGGGGCCTTCCCACGGTGACTCGCGATCGCCATCCCGACGACCGTGGCATCTTCGTTTGTCTTTCTCTTTCGCTCTCTCCTCCCCGCATGGCGGGGTGATTACCCTCGGGGTCCCCAGCCCCCCGAGTCTTCTTAGACGCACACGCAATTCTCCAGGCAATCACGCCCACCGGTTTTGCAGTGGGGTGACTGTCGGTGGTCGAAGCTGATGGGAGAGTGGTGAGCGCTTGGGACCCCGCTTAAGGTCTGCCCCCTCTGCAAACCTTTGGAGGAGAGCTTCCTTGACGAGCTTCTTGATCCCCTGCTCACAGTTGTGACATTTTTTGATGCCATGGTCGTGATCGTGGTGGAAGCGATGATACTCCACCTCGCCATGACCGGTGAAAGACTTCACCAGTGGTGGGCGTTGTAGTCCGGTGTCTCGTCGGTTGAGCCTTGCATGCCGATGAACCGGCGAAAGAATCCCCCCATCTCGCGCTCATGCTTCTCCAGGCGCACTTTCGCTGTGTGCCTGATGGTTTCGTTAGTGGATTCCCCATCGAAGGAGATGGAGGGGGTGACGTTCTGGAGAGTCCTACAGAAGATCACCAATCTGTTGACCTTCCTAGCTTGTGTTGTCACCGTTTTTCTGCGGTATGTTGACCTGTGGGGAGGTGGAGGACATAGTTACACCCGTCCTGCCCCCCTTCCTGGTGCTCCAATCTGTTGCCGCCAAGATCGTCGTGGCCCGTAGCTGCTGTCGGCGCCGAAGTGCGCTCCTCTTGCTACCCACCATCCTCGAGTCTCGGACCTCCACGCTGGGTGTAGTCATCTTGCCACTCGGCGGTCCTCTGCTCCCAGACCTGCGAGATAGGGGTTAGATACCCGGGCCAGGATTTCTGGTGGGGGCACTCCGACGATCAAGTCAGTGACGATCCAGGGAAACAGATCCTCCTGGTCGGGCCCCTGTTGATGGACTCCATACTATGAGGAGTGGAAAATGTGTGCGAGGGTGAAAACATTTCAGGGGGAGAGTGATAGCGGGGACAGAGGGGTGCCCTTGGATTTGGTGCGGACACCGACAATGGTCTTCACTCACTATGGATCGACTCCTGATGCAGCACATCCAACCCCGACTTGCAGAACAATTTTATCTTGTTAGAATAATACAAGCAAGACAACTACCAGTCAACTACCAGAGCAACTAACAATCAACTACCATCAAAAGACTACCAAGCAACTACCTCTCAACTTCTCTTGGGATTACTACATCATCATGCCACTTCACCAAGCTTAGAGGGCGCCACATCATCATCCACATCATCAAGCAACGCCACCTAATGGGATTGCCACCACATGTGCCACCTCATCCATTGAAGTGGGCGACCAAGAAGGAGTCAAATTCAAATTTGGGCGGCCAAACTAAACCTCCACCTCATGTAACCACTTCCCCCCATATCTCTCCAACCATCCCATGTATCTCTCAACTATCCCATGTATCTCTCAACCATCCCATGTATCTCTCCTCTCTTTTAAATTTTAAACAAAGGGCTTGGTAGCTTATAAAAGGAGATCCAATGCCCCATTGTATGGAGTTGAATTTTTTGGAATAAAATGAAATGAAGAAGAAGGTCTTTGTCTTGCCATTATTTGAGTGTTTGTGATGTTCTCTTATAGCTTTAGATAAAGTTCTAGTTTGAAGTTTGAGAAGCATTTCTTCTTTGGGCGTATAACTTCCATCTAGTTTCAAGTGTCAATTCCATTTCCAAGAAGAAGACATCAAGGAGACATCCTTCCATGGATCCCATCTTCCCCAACAAGAGTTTCTCGAGCCTCCATAAGAAGAATAATTCTTATGATCTCCTCTTTTTCTTTGTGTTATGATCTTTTCAAATATTCCATTTCTAATCCTTTCCTTGCAGGGTTCTCTTTAATCCAGAGTTCAAGAGCTCGTCGTCTTGCCAAAGGAGCACGAATGGATGGGGCATATTTCCTCGGAACGATCATCTTCTCATCCAGGATTGGTTTATTCGAATGTTACTACGGGTCTATCACTTCAAAAAGAGAGCTCATCATTGGTAACAAATCTTCCTCATCTCTTCATTTCTGATCTATTGAAGGTTAACCTCTAGGTTCTTAATCCTTTAGCCTTAGATTTAATCTTCTTTTAAGACAATCTAGCTATTATTGTGGCATATGTTTAAGAATTACCAAATCTTTCTCTAGGTCTTGCTTGAGTCTCTTAGATTGAAAGCTAGTTCATGTGTTTAGGTTTTCATTGCTCAACTTTTAACTCATCCTCAATAGAAAGCATTTTCATGCCGCATCACTTTGGGCGACACCCTTGCTGCTCCTAGAAGCCCAACACACCCCCTAGGCATCCTTGAAGGGTTGACCAAGTCCAAGCTCAAAGGGAGGTGTCCTTAAGTAAGAGGGAGAAGACTAGTCTAACTTAGTTAGGATTTCTAGTTCTTTTAAGCTTTGTAATTCTAACTTGGCTAGGAAAGGACATGTAGTCTAACTAGAAAGATGACTTGTAACCTAAGTATAACCCTAGTTAAAAAGGGCATGGAAACTCTATAAATATCTCACCCCTCCCTCTCTTGTAATCATCTCTTTCTTATGGATACAACTTGCCGAAATTTTGAGTCATTGCTTTGTGTTGATGTTTTTGTTTTGGTTCCTTACTTTGAGTGCTCTCCTTTGTGCCCTAGATGAATTCCCTGCTGCCCTAGCATCCTTTTGCATCCTTGGAGACCAGCCATGCACAAGCAAAGGAAGCCCTAGCTACCGTCCAAGACAAGGAGCTTCTTCCTCCATAGCTGCCATCTCCTAACCCTAATCCCGATTCTTTCAAAACCCTAGTTCCTTTTCTCCTTTTTATTTGCTATTTTGATTGACCCTGATGCTTGCAAGATCCCCGAGGTGCTTCACCTCCCCAGAGGAGGCTTTCCTTGCCTTCAGATCGGGTCCATATCAGCCATCTGATTCAAGGAACTGAAGCTTCTTTATCCAGGCTCCAATTAGAGAGTGAGTGATCCTTTCCACTGTAAAGTTTCAATCTCTGACTTGTAAGAAACCTACCCTTCTCTTATTATCTGATTTGATGAAGATAAGTTATCCTAAACTGGGAGTTTCTCAACTCTCGGGTTCTAGCTACTTATTATCTTGCATGAGTTCTTTGCGATCATGATGATTATATGCATTGCTATCCTATTTGCTAGTTCTTACTTTAGTTTGAGAATTTAGCCTCCAAACCTAAATTATAAAAATTATAAAAAAATTAGTTTACTATTTTTCCTGCATCTTTAGCAATCTTAGAGTCATCCCGCATCACATAGGTAGCTACGGGGTGTCATAATCAGGTCGTAGTATCTGATAAAATTCTGAAAAAGGTTGGCTCTTAGAGTAGTTAGGATAGCAACAGTTATAAGCTGGACATGGGGTGTCATAAGTTTGGTGGCAGTATGTCATAACATTGTTATAAAAGGATTGGCTCTTGGAGTAGTTAGGGTGGGAGGTACTATAAGGTGAAGATAGGGTCGATTGGGGGTGTCATAATTGAGCTGTAATAAGGATGTTAAATGGGTAGTTGATGTAGTAGTTCTAGTAGAAGATGTCATAAAGTGAGAATATGGGTGTCATGATTGAAGTTCCAGGGTGTCATAACATTATTAAAAATGTTCATTCCTGGAATAGTTTCGATGGGGAATGTCATAAGCTACACAGGGAGTATCATAAATGAGCAAGATGATGTCATATAGTAGTGAGAAGGCATGTGTTGCCGCCTACACCATCGTGGCATGTAGCACGAGGGTGGCGCCAGACGTCGGCCTTGTTACTTGGAATTCAGTGCGCGTACCTAGACCTACAAAAAAGAAGAGACTTAGGCCGGGGATCCCGGCGGGAGCACTCCGATGATCATGTTAGTGGGTGATCTAGGAAAACAGATCCTTCTCGGTAGATCCCTGACCGATCTCCATGCTTGAAGGAGGTTTTATTTTCAAAGGAAAGAGTATAGTAGGAATAGCAGTAGAGGAGGGCTTGAGCTATGGTGGCTATGTCCGTCGTGACTCTTCCGGTGAATTCTCCGGTAGCCTCAGAGTGCTCTCTTTCGCTTGCTCCCCCTTTGCCTGCTTTTTCTTACTTTGTTCGAAGGCCCTTGGGACTTCCTTTTAGATCATGGATCCTCTTTGCTACCCACCTCGGCTTCTTCCCCTTCTAGGGGTGCTCAAAGGTCAACGACCGGTAGTGCCCCGTGGGTCGTGCCCCAGCACCCCCTCTGATGCGGGACCGTACACTCTGATATCAAGACCGGTGTCGGACCGTTGATCGTTAAGAAACGATCTCTAGATTAGGATGTCTAATTTAAATAAATTAAATCTAATTAAATAAAAATAACCAGCAATTGGGTCAGGTTTTCAAAATGGATCTCACCCAAAAAAAAAAAAAAAAAACACGGAATCTCACGAAATTTGGAAGAGGGAGATCGTCCTGAGATCGTCCAAAATCCGGACCAGTAGTTCACGAGTGAGGTGGATCAGAAGCCGATGGACCTGGAACACCAAAAAAAATACAAGTGAAGAATAAATTCCAAAATAAAATTTAATTAAGATCCATTGCTTTGAAATCTGTGCTCTGGGATCTGTGCTCTCCGGGATCCGTGCGCTCTGGGATCCGTGCGGTGCAGAAATCGGCAGTAGAGAACGTGAAGGCTTTCACGTTCGTGCCGAGTTCTCTCCTTCGTTCGTTACATGGGAGAACAGGGGAGGCTGAAGGTCTGTGGTTGGGTTCGCCGGCGTCGACGATGGGCGGCGACAGCAGGCGGCGACGGTGGAACGACTGGCAGGGATCACGGTGGCGGTCGGCGACTGTGGAGGACTCGGCGGCAGGGATTTCGGCAGTGGAGGGCGTGAGACGGGTTGCAGGCGAACGATGGCACCGGAGGAGGTGGCTTCGGGCGGAGCGTCGTTCACGAACGGCCGGGGCGGTGAGGCGTCGCAGTGGCCGTAGGCGACCACAGGCGGGGAAATGCGACGATCGCTGGGAGTGGCCTGGCGGAACCGGCGTCTAACTGGCGGAGGCGACCTTCGGCTGCAGTGACGCACGGTCGGGAGGGAGGAGGAAGACCGGCGGGGCTTCACCGGCAGTGGCGCTGGGCGGAGGCGGCGACACGGACGGGAGGGGAAGATGGACGGCTCGGGGCGGATCTGGAGATCTGTGCAGGCGGGGGAGATGTGACGACCGCTGGGATCGCACTGGTGGATCCGGCAGGTGGCTTCACGGGAGGTCTGCAGCGGAGACGCTTGACGACGGCGTGCACGGGTGGAGGGGACGGCTGTGGTCCGAGGGAGATCTTCAGTCGGCGGGATGGTTGGCTCGGTTGAGAGGATCCGGGGGGGGATTCTCGATGATCCACAGGTTGGAGAAAGGAAACAGGGAAGAAGGGAAATCTAGGAGAGAACCCTGCGAGAGGAAAAGAGAAAGAGAGTCCCGGAGGAGAGAAGAAGAGGAAGAGAGAGGGAGAATAAGAAAGCCCACGGAGAAGAAATACCAGAGAATAATCAGAAGGGAAGAAGAAGGAGGAGGGAGGAAAAAACCGGAAGAAGAAGAAAGGGAGGAAGAAGGAGAGGGGAGCAGTCGGGATAGAGTTTTTCTCAAAAAATATTCTTCGCCACTTTTTTTTTTTTTCATCCAGAACATGATCTTAAAATAAACCTAAAACAAGAAACTATCGCTAAAGCTAAATCCCTAAATAATCTCAAAATAATCGGAACTATAAGGGATTCCGATAACTCTAAATAAAAACTAATCTCCGATTCGGAGATATCCCAAATCCCACGTACACCCATAATAAAAATAATAAAAAAAATACATCAAGATCCGTACTGGGCTGGCACCGAGATCTGGGCTGGCTGCTGGGTCTGAACTGGCTCAATGTCCCCATCATTTCCCCTGTGGTGGGGAGAACTCGACTCTGTCGAGTCAGGCTGGAGGTGCTCAAATAAATTTGGATCAATGTTCTGCAGCTCCTCTTCAGTAATCCAGGAGTCCTCTGACTTTGGTCTGCCTCGCCAGTGAACCAGGTAGCGGTAGCAATTTTGACTCCTTGAAGACTTGATCTCCTCGTCCAAAATTCGTTTAATCACATCGTGTTGTCCTCTCTTTTGGAAAAGTGGACTCTCAAAAGGATGATCACTCTCAAAGAATGCAGGCTCAAATACATCACCATGTGTCAATGCTGGTTCTTTATATTCAATTAGATCCAAATTATTAATCAAATTAACTCCTAATTGTTTTTCAGCTCCAACCTCATGGTCTTGTTCTTCGTCTTGTTCTTCATAGGCATCGGCTAATCCTGGGTCAGCAGTATAAACTTCTTCTTCAAGGACATCACCTAGATCTTCTTGTTCTTCAAGTGTCCCTATATGCAAGGTTCTAGATGGACATTGGCTAGCTACATGACCTATCCCATTACATCTAAAGCAGTGGATCTTAGAGCTACTTCCACGGGAAGTTTCTCCTATAATCCCTTTTCCTTTGTTATCTCTCGGGGGTCGACTACCAGGGGCCTGACTAATGTTAGGTTGTGGACCAGTTGGGGCTAGGTTCATGCTAGGCCTTGGACCTAAAATTCCTGGTCTAGAAAGTTCAGATCTACGAGTGATAGACATTTGCTGAAATCTTTCATAGTCTTGAGCTAATTGATATGCTTGCTCTAGACTATAAACTTCTCTCAAAAATAATTCCTTTTGGATATCCACTCTCAGACCAGCTCTAAACCGGGATAAAGTGACAGATGGGTCTTCATGCACATTACATCGCATAAGGTATTCATCAAATTTATCGATGTAATCATTTACAAGTCCAGTTCCTTGGGTCAACCTTTGCCATTGGTCCAAAAGTTGCTGTTGATAAGATGCAGGAAGATACTTCTCTCGAAGCTTATCCTTCATCTCATCCCATGTTCCAACAGGGTCCTGTCTCCTATGAATGGCTAACCTCTGGACATTGTGCCAATATAGCTTTGCTTGGCCTAACAATCTCATTTGGGCAAACCTAACTTTTCTATCCTCAGACATATCGTACCAGGAGAAGTAATGGTCCATATTAGCTTCCCAGTCAATATATTCTTTGGGGTCCAGGTGACCTACAAAACTTGGGGCATCAATCTTAACACTCCTCATGATTCTTTCATCTTTATCGATTGGGTTGTGATAAGACCTAAGTGTTGGATGATTACCTGGATAATCATGTCGATCCCTAGGGTCAGGTCGAAGGATTTGAGTACGACCACTATCATGATCTAGGTAGTCATTTCGATCTCTAGGGTCTCTAGGATCAGGAACTCTAGGATCTGTAACTCTTGATGAAGAGTTCCTAATAGGATAATTGGTGTTCACTAGTCGCTCCTCTTCAAGAGTTAATACCCTGGCATCTAAAGATCCTAACTTGCTGTCAATTTTTTCGAGTTTACCCATGATTACTTGAAGGGCAGCTTCTAAACTGGGATCCATTTTGTTATCTACGGAAGAATGTTCTGATTGATACTTGTTTCCTGACCTAGTTGTCATGCAAAATTAAAATTGACCCTAACCTAACCTATTGCTCTGATACCAATTTGATGCGGGACCGTACACTCTGATATCAAGACCGGTGTCGGACCGTTGATCGTTAAGAAACGATCTCTAGATTAGGATGTCTAATTTAAATAAATTAAATCTAATTAAATAAAAATAACCAGCAATTGGGTCAGGTTATCAAAATGGATCTCACCCAAAAAAAAAAAAAAAAACACGGAATCTCACGAAATTTGGAAGAGGGAGATCGTCCTGAGATCGTCCAAAATCCGGACCAGTAGTTCACGAGTGAGGTGGATCAGAAGCCGATGGACCTGGAACACCAAAAAAAATACAAGTGAAGAATAAATTCCAAAATAAAATTTAATTAAGATCCATTGCTTTGAAATCTGTGCTCTGGGATCTGTGCTCTCCGGGATCCGTGCGCTCTGGGATCCGTGCGGTGCAGAAATCGGCAGTAGAGAACGTGAAGGCTTTCACGTTCGTGCCGAGTTCTCTCCTTCGTTCGTTACATGGGAGAACAGGGGAGGCTGAAGGTCTGTGGTTGGGTTCGCCGGCGTCGACGATGGGCGGCGACAGCAGGCGGCGACGGTGGAACGACTGGCAGGGATCACGGTGGCGGTCGGTGACTGTGGAGGACTCGGCGGCAGGGATTTCGGCAGTGGAGGGCGTGAGACGGGTTGCAGGCGAACGATGGCACCGGAGGAGGTGGCTTCGGGCGGAGCGTCGTTCACGAACGGTCGGGGCGGTGAGGCGTCGCAGTGGCCGTAGGCGACCACAGGCGGGGAAATGCGACGATCGCTGGGAGTGGCCTGGCGGAACCGGCGTCTAACTGGCGGAGGCGACCTTCGGCTGCAGTGACGCACGGTCGGGAGGGAGGAGGAAGACCGGCGGGGCTTCACCGGCAGTGGCGCTGGGCGGAGGCGGCGACACGGACGGGAGGGGAAGATGGACGGCTCGGGGCGGATCTGGAGATCTGTGCAGGCGGGGGAGATGTGACGACCGCTGGGATCGCACTGGTGGATCCGGCAGGTGGCTTCACGGGAGGTCTGCAGCGGAGACGCTTGACGACGGCGTGCACGGGTGGAGGGGACGGCTGTGGTCCGAGGGAGATCTTCAGTCGGCGGGATGGTTGGCTCGGTTGAGAGGATCCGGGGGGGGATTCTCGATGATCCACAGGTTGGAGAAAGGAAACAGGGAAGAAGGGAAATCTAGGAGAGAACCCTGCGAGAGGAAAAGAGAAAGAGAGTCCCGAAGGAGAGAAGAAGAGGAAGAGAGAGGGAGAATAAGAAAGCCCACGGAGAAGAAATACCAGAGAATAATCAGAAGGGAAGAAGAAGGAGGAGGGAGGAAAAAACCGGAAGAAGAAGAAAGGGAGGAAGAAGGAGAGGGGAGCAGTCGGGATAGAGTTTTTCTCAAAAAATATTCTTCGCCACTTTTTTTTTTTTTCATCCAGAACATGATCTTAAAATAAACCTAAAACAAGAAACTATCGCTAAAGCTAAATCCCTAAATAATCTCAAAATAATCGGAACTATAAGGGATTCCGATAACTCTAAATAAAAACTAATCTCCGATTCGGAGATATCCCAAATCCCACGTACACCCATAATAAAAATAATAAAAAAAATACATCAAGATCCGTACTGGGCTGGCACCGAGATCTGGGCTGGCTGCTGGGTCTGAACTGGCTAGATCTGAACTGGCTCAATGTCCCCATCATTTCCCCTGTGGTGGGGAGAACTCGACTCTGTCGAGTCAGGTTGGAGGTGCTCAAATAAATTTGGATCAATGTTCTGCAGCTCCTCTTCAGTAATCCAGGAGTCCTCTGACTTTGGTCTGCCTCGCCAGTGAACCAGGTAGCGGTAGCAATTTTGACTCCTTGAAGACTTGATCTCCTCGTCCAAAATTCGTTTAATCACATCGTGTTGTCCTCTCTTTTGGAAAAGTGGACTCTCAAAAGGATGATCACTCTCAAAGAATGCAGGCTCAAATACATCACCATGTGTCAATGCTGGTTCTTTATATTCAATTAGATCCAAATTATTAATCAAATTAACTCCTAATTGTTTTTCAGCTCCAACCTCATGGTCTTGTTCTTCGTCTTGTTCTTCATAGGCATCGGCTAATCCTGGGTCAGCAGTATAAACTTCTTCTTCAAGGACATCACCTAGATCTTCTTGTTCTTCAAGTGTCCCTATATGCAAGGTTCTAGATGGACATTGGCTAGCTACATGACCTATCCCATTACATCTAAAGCAGTGGATCTTAGAGCTACTTCCACGGGAAGTTTCTCCTATAATCCCTTTTCCTTTGTCATCTCTCGGGGGTCGACTACCAGGGGCCTGACTAATGTTAGGTTGTGGACCAGTTGGGGCTAGGTTCATGCTAGGCCTTGGACCTAAAATTCCTGGTCTAGAAAGTTTAGATCTACGAGTGATAGACATTTGCTGAAATCTTTCATAGTCTTGAGCTAATTGATATGCTTGCTCTAGACTATAAACTTCTCTCAAAAATAATTCCTTTTGGATATCCACTCTCAGACCAGCTCTAAACCGGGATAAAGTGACAGATGGGTCTTCATGCACATTACATCGCATAAGGTATTCATCAAATTTATCGATGTAATCATTTACAAGTCCAGTTCCTTGGGTCAACCTTTGCCATTGGTCCAAAAGTTGCTGTTGATAAGATGCAGGAAGATACTTCTCTCGAAGCTTATCCTTCATCTCATCCCATGTTCCAACAGGGTCCTGTCTCCTATGAATGGCTAACCTCTGGACATTGTGCCAATATAGCTTTGCTTGGCCTAACAATCTCATTTGGGCAAACCTAACTTTTCTATCCTCAGACATATCGTACCAGGAGAAGTAATGGTCCATATTAGCTTCCCAGTCAATATATTCTTTGGGGTCCAGGTGACCTACAAAACTTGGGGCGTCAATCTTAACACTCCTCATGATTCTTTCATCTTTATCGATTGGGTTGTGATAAGACCTAAGTGTTGGATGATTACCTGGATAATCATGTCGATCCCTAGGGTCAGGTCGAAGGATTTGAGTACGACCACTATCATGATCTAGGTAGTCATTTCGATCTCTAGGGTCTCTAGGATCAGGAACTCTAGGATCTGTAACTCTTGATGAAGAGTTCCTAATAGGATAATTGGTGTTCACTAGTCGCTCCTCTTCAAGAGTTAATACCCTGGCATCTAAAGATCCTAACTTGCTGTCAATTTTTTCGAGTTTACCCATGATTACTTGAAGGGCAGCTTCTAAACTGGGATCCATTTTGTTATCTACGGAAGAATGTTCTGATTGATACTTGTTTCCTGACCTAGTTGTCATGCAAAATTAAAATTGACCCTAACCTAACCTATTGCTCTGATACCAATTTGATGCGGGACCGTACACTCTGATATCAAGACCGGTGTCGGACCGTTGATCGTTAAGAAACGATCTCTAGATTAGGATGTCTAATTTAAATAAATTAAATCTAATTAAATAAAAATAACCAGCAATTGGGTCAGGTTATCAAAATGGATCTCACCCAAAAAAAAAAAAAAAAAAACACGGAATCTCACGAAATTTGGAAGAGGGAGATCGTCCTGAGATCGTCCAAAATCCGGACCAGTAGTTCACGAGTGAGGTGGATCAGAAGCCGATGGACCTGGAACACCAAAAAAAATACAAGTGAAGAATAAATTCCAAAATAAAATTTAATTAAGATCCATTGCTTTGAAATCTGTGCTCTGGGATCTGTGCTCTCCGGGATCCGTGTGCTCTGGGATCCGTGCGGTGCAGAAATCGGCAGTAGAGAACGTGAAGGCTTTCACGTTCGTGCCGAGTTCTCTCCTTCGTTCGTTACATGGGAGAACAGGGGAGGCTGAAGGTCTGTGGTTGGGTTCGCCGGCGTCGACGATGGGCGGCGACAGCAGGCGGCGACGGTGGAACGACTGGCAGGGATCACGGTGGCGGTCGGCGACTGTGGAGGACTCGGCGGCAGGGATTTCGACAGTGGAGGGCGTGAGACGGGTTGCAGGCGAACGATGGCACCGGAGGAGGTGGCTTCGGGCGGAGCGTCGTTCACGAACGGCCGGGGCGGTGAGGCGTTGCAGTGGCCGTAGGCGACCACAGGCGGGGAAATGCGACGATCGCTGGGAGTGGCCTGGCGGAACCGGCGTCTAACTGGCGGAGGCGACCTTCGGCTGCAGTGACGCACGGTCGGGAGGGAGGAGGAAGACCGGCGGAGCTTCACCGGCAGTGGCGCTGGGCGGAGGCGGCGACACGGACGGGAGGGGAAGATGGACGGCTCGGGGCGGATCTGGAGATCTGTGCAGGCGGGGGAGATGTGACGACCGCTGGGATCGCACTGGTGGATCCGGCAGGTGGCTTCACGGGAGGTCTGCAGCGGAGACGCTTGACGACGGCGTGCACGGGTGGAGGGGACGGCTGTGGTCCGAGGGAGATCTTCAGTCGGCGGGATGGTTGGCTCGGTTGAGAGGATCCGGGGGGGGATTCTCGATGATCCACAGGTTGGAGAAAGGAAACAGGGAAGAAGGGAAATCTAGGAGAGAACCCTGCGAGAGGAAAAGAGAAAGAGAGTCCCGGAGGAGAGAAGAAGAGGAAGAGAGAGGGAGAATAAGAAAGCCCACGGAGAAGAAATACCAGAGAATAATCAGAAGGGAAGAAGAAGGAGGAGGGAGGAAAAAACCGGAAGAAGAAGAAAGGGAGGAAGAAGGAGAGGGGAGCAGTCGGGATAGAGTTTTTCTCAAAAAATATTCTTCGCCACTTTTTTTTTTTTTCATCCAGAACATGATCTTAAATTAAACCTAAAACAAGAAACTATCGCTAAAGCTAAATCCCTAAATAATCTCAAAATAATCGGAACTATAAGGGATTCCGATAACTCTAAATAAAAACTAATCTCCGATTCGGAGATATCCCAAATCCCACGTACACCCATAATAAAAATAATAAAAAAAATACATCAAGATCCGTACTGGGCTGGCACCGAGATCTGGGCTGGCTGCTGGGTCTGAACTGGCTAGATCTGAACTGGCTCAATGTCCCCATCACCCTCCCTTCATGCCAAGGAGTTATGTTGCGGATCCTGTCCTCCCAAAAGGTTGCCACACTTAGAAAAATTTGGTAGAGCCTCGATCCGGGGATAGCTGCTCCCAGGTTTGAATTCCTTGGCATAGCTTTCTTCTTCCGAGTGGTGCAAACGGTCGGCTAGTGAATACAACATCTTGATTAGAGCACTATTTCCTATCCGGTGTAAACAACGGTAGAAGAGATCCTGGTGCTCTTGGGGGATGCCCCTCTATAGGTTGGCGCACTCCCCCTTCGTAGGCCTTGGGTGGCGCGCCGCTGTCCAATGGGTGCAGTGGCGCCACCTTCTCTCCGTCCTGGGGGCTTTTGAGGCACGGTCGCCCTTGGCCATTGGGACAATATCGAACTGGCTAACTTTTCCACCAAAGGGCACTAGGCTCGAGGAGAGGGAGCTCGACTTTGATCGAGGTGTGCTCGACCTTGGGGGAGCTGCCTGTCGAAGCAACTCGAAGAGAGGGAGCTTGACTTCGACCGAGGCAGGCTCGGAGGAGCCGCTCGACCGAGGAACTCGAAGAGAGGGAGCTCGACTTCAGCCAAGGTGGGCTCAACCTCGGGGGAGCCTCTTTGCAGAGGAGCTCGAAGAGAGAGGGAGCTCGACTTCGACCAAGATGGGCTCGACCTCGGGGGAGCTGCCTGGCGAAGGAGCTCGAAGAGAGGGAGCTCGACTTCGGCCAAGTTGGGCTCGACCTCGGGGGAGCCGCCCGACGGAGGAGCTCGAAGAAAGGGGCAGACGTGGCAACATCTACCGGTGTGGCCACCAACTAGATCTGAGGGGAACTCCATGTCAGCGATCCTGCCACATCAGCATGGTTTGGGAAGTATTTTGGAATAGGGGATATCATAACCAGGACACGGGGTGTCATAATCTGGCCACAGAATGTCATAACAAATGAGTAGTTGGGGCGAGGGATGTCATAAGCTGGGCACGGGGTGTCATGATTTGGCCATGGGATGTCATTACATTGTGAAAATGTTGGCTCCTAGAATAGTTGGGTCAAGGAATGTCATGATGCTAGATACAAGGTGTCATAAGTTCACCTTGAGGTGTTATATATAGGTAAACACGGTTGGTACAAGGATTAAATTAGGGATCAGATATCATAATGTAAATAACCGTGTGTCATAATCAGGCCATAGGATGTCATGCTATTATGACAAATGTTGGTTTTTAAAGTACTTGGGATGGAAGATGTCATTAGCTAGATACAAGATGTCATAATCGGGCATCATGATATCCTAAGTACGTAAAAATGGTTGGTTCGTGTTGTTTTTGGGGACGGAATGATATAAGAAATTAAAAAGGCAAGGTTCGGGGAGTTTTCTAGGGATAGAATGTAATAAGTTCATCTTAAACTATTGAAAATGATCAGTTCGAGCAAGGGATGTCATGGGTTGCCAGCAAGTGTCAAAATCGAGGCATGGGAAGTGATCTCAAGCTGTTGAAGGGGCTTGTTTCAAGCAGGGGATGTCATAAGTTGCCGAGAATGTGTCATAAACTGATAATGGGATGTCATACACCATTGCAATAGCAGAATTCGAGTAAAGAATGTCATAAGCTCGCTACTAGGTGTCATAGGGTATGCCATTGCAATACCAGATGCATTCACTTGATTTAACAACTAAAGAAAGTGCTATAATAAAGGAATGCATGACAAAAAAAAAAATGGAGGAATCATTTATTTTCTGATGACTTTGACATGTAGTGTTGCATAATTTAAGAAAAGAAGCTGCTGCTAACAAACTCGGATGCTGAGTAATAGCAGAAAAATAGAGCTGTCGGATACCTGGCACTCAGACAGATGAGAAAAGGAAGGAGGACAAAGAGAGAGAAATGAGAAATAGCAGGAGGAAGAAGAAGATGATCAGGAAGTTTTAAAAATGATTTGGCATCAAGTAAAGAATAAAAAAAAATTATTTTGGAGAGGAAGGATATTTTCATTATGAAAATTTTAAAATTTTGAGTCCGTTATGCATTTAAAACCGGCCAGTTCTAACATACCATGTGCGGCTCTATTCACCGCTGCGATTTAATTATACCGGAATGATGGAAATCCAGTCACGCCACATAAGTGTAACATGGTCCAATAACGATGCGCGTTGTACTCTGCATCGAATTTTTTACACCGCGGTGGATGTACAAAAAATTACTCTTAAATTTAATAAAAAGATTTATGCAGAGGCTTCCATTGAGTGAGCCGTGTGTGAGAGTCCCCGCTCAGGGCTGAAAAAAATGAGATATCGAGCAATTGGTTCCCTTTTTCCGCATTTTGGTCTTGGAATAGGAAAGGGATCCAAGGTGGTTCATCCAAACATGCGCTAAACGACCAAATAAGCCATGCCAAACTAAACCGCACGCCTACAACAACAATGTTCAAGATACAAGGCTATTCTATTCATTTCCATGGGCTCATAGCTGGAAAATATTATTTGATGAACAGCAACATGGTCACATAGCCCTATTGTTCATATCATAATATGTGACAGTGACCATGGTTGTTTTTTTTATTCATTTCCCTAACAATAAAAGGTGTCGGTTTTATTTTTTTTTTTTATAATTAGTATCCTTTCAAGAATGATTGTCTCTAAGCGCAGTTATGATGATGCTATGCCAGGTCAACGTTGTTTCTAATAATATTATTCTTTTAAAAATAAATAGTAATACTGCATGGTTGCCTCTTATAATAAGTTGACAATATATCACGTCTGGAACCAGCATCCGGGTCGATCATGTGCCACGATCATAATAATCCTTAAATATCATTTTAGAAATCATGTAAGACCTATAATATATATAAATATTTTAATAAAATATAATTTATTCAAAATTAATCAATAATCAAATATTAATTAAAAATTTTATCATTAACTTACTCAATTACAATTACTTAAATAGTTACCGATATCAGAAGTTTCACTAATCAATGAACCACTCTACTAATACTAGAACCACTCGTCCAATCCATCTGTACTTGTTATAGTAATAAAAAAATTCATTCGGTCCTGACACAGCATTCTCCTTGATGGCTGACGTGGCCACATGCTTCACGGGTATCTCCAAGCCTCCCATCAAAAGAAGACGGCGGGTCCGCTTGTTCTAAGAGACGATCTGCCCCTGTGGCGGCCAGGTCGGCACCTCACTTCAGCCATGCGCGAAGTCCAGCTTCATGGTAGTTCAGTTCAGCTCGGCACCTCAGCCCCATCTCGGCCATGCCCCTCGACACCTCGGTCCAACCTCGGCCATGCACCTCAGCACCTCATCCGCGGTACGCATGTACCTCGGTCCGCGCGCTTGGGAGGTGCGCGCACCCAGATCTCTCCGCCAAGCTCGTGCCAGGGTCATGCCCGCGGCACGTCGGCGCTAGGGCAAGCCTGCACCAGGGTCACGCTCGCGGCACGTCCGTGCCAGGGCAAGCCCGCACCAGGGTAACGCCCGCGGCACGCCCGCGCCAGGGCGCCTCACCTCCACCCAGTCCGGCACGACTCCAGTCTAGCTCGGCAAGCCTGCGCGCCCCGCTCGCTCAGATCTGACACCAGGTCCCGCTCCGGCTTTGCATGCTCCAGCCCAGGTCCTCCCTCTCTGGCGCCCAGTCCGCCCGCGGGAAGCCGCACCTCTGCTCCGTCCTCTCCAGTGCCCAGTCCGCCCGCGGGAAGCCGCACCTCTGCTCCGTCCTCTCCGGCGCCCAGTTCGTCCACGGGAGGCCGCACCTCTGCGTCGCCCGCTCCGGCGCCTAGTCCACCCACGGGAGGACTGCTCTTCGCCTCCGCCCTCACCCGGTCTAGTCCGACTCCGTTCAGATCAGCCCGTGCCTCCGTCCAGTCTGGTCGGGCATGCCCGGCTCTATCCGGCGTGCCTCCGTCAGGTCCGACAGTGCCAGATGCACCCGCACCCGGTTTATCTCCGGTCTGCCCCAAGTTTGGTGCGACCTCGCCACGGTGGCTCCCAGTTCGGCACGACCATGTCCAGATCCACCGGCACCTCTGTTCGGTCCGGCGCGCCTCCATCCGGTCTGGCCACGCCCATAGAGGCGTGGCACGGTTCAGCTCTAGTCCGGCATGCCCGTGTGCCCAGTTCGGCATGCCCGCGCTCCCAGTCCAGCATGCCTGGCACACGTGGCGCCTAGTCTAGCGCGCCTCCACCCAGTCCGACTCGCCTCCGCCCAGTTTGGCACACCCGCGCTCCCGGTCCGGCACACCCGCGCTCCCGATCCGGCACGACCTCGACACTCTCAGTGCCCTGCTCCAGTGGGGTTCCACGCGTGTGGAGAGACTCTGCATGCCATGCCTCGATCCGCGCACGTAGAGGGACTCTGCATGCCGTGCCCCCATCTGCGTGCGTGGAGAGACTCTGCATGCCTCGTGCCATGCACCTCGGACCGTGTGCACGAGGAGCCTTCGCTTGCCTCATCTCGATCCATATACCACTGCCCATCTGATACCATCTCAGGTATGCTTTTCAAAGTGCAGGCACGGAAGAGATCTGGATGGCAACCCCGACACGTAAAATCACCGTCCCTGCCAGACCTGCTACAGGCCATGTAACACGCCGCCCGTAGAGGGGGGGCTACATTAAAGCCTCCCAAATCACTTTTTATACCAATCAGGAAGGAGTGCCCCACCCGAGGCACTGTGCTCCTTCACCAACCTCCTGAACCGCCCAGAAAAAGAAGGTTCACCAACCTATCTAAACCTCTCAGGCCTACACAAGTCTTACAGGTCTATACCAAGACCAGCACGCCTCCCCAAATGACAAGAGTCACTCGTCTACATAAGACCAGCATGAAGAGGTAAGGGGAAGTAAGAGATGACAGACTCTCTTCAGTCCTACATTATCTTCCATTCTTATCACCCTTTGGAAGCAGAGAGTTCCCTAAGCTCTCTACCTCAGAAGTCTTTTATTCCCCTCAATCGTTCCACTGACTAGATCGTCGGAGTGTCTTCGCCGGAATCCCCGACCCAGGTCTCCCCTATTTTGCAGGTCTGTCCGATGGAGGGAGCCGATTCACGAGGCCGAAGGCAGAGTGCCCGACGGGAGGGACCAGACGCGGCGGAGCTACGGGCCACGACAATCCAAGCGGTAATAGTACTAAACATCATGCATCTCTTAAAAAGATATAACATGATATGTGATATGGCTACATCGCTGACGTGGAACGTGTGTCAGATCTAGCTGGAAGCCTCCGGTGCCATGTAGATTTTTCTTTCAAAATTCCACCGCTCAAGAAATGGCACTCCTGCTCCTTCACCAGGTGGCACCCCAAGACGGGTCCACCTCGGTCGAAGTCGAGCCTCTCTCTGCCACTTCGCCAGGTGTCCACCCATGAGGGTTCCACCTCGGTCGAAGCTGGCGGCCCCCTACTCCCTCGCCAGGTGGTACCCCAAGACGGGTCCACCTCTACCGAGGTCGAGACGGGCTCTCCTGCTCCTTCGCCATGTGGCACCCCAAGACGGGTCCACCTCGGCCGAAGTCGAGCCTCTCTCTGCCACTTCGCCAGGTATCCACCCAGGAGGGGTCCACCTCGGCCGAAGCTGGCAGCCCCCTGCTCCCTTGCCACGTGGCACCCCAAGACGGGTCCACCTCTGCCGAGGTGGAGCCGGGCTCTCCTGCTCCTTCGCTAGGTGGCACCCCAAGACGGGTCCACCTCGGCCAAAGTCGAGCCTCTCTCTGCCACTTCGCCAAGTATCCACCCAGGAGGGGTCCACCTTGATCGAAGCTGGCGGCCCCTTGCTCCCTTGCCATGTGGCACCCCAAGACGGGTCCACCTATATCGAGGTCGAGATGGGCTATCCTGCTCCTTCGCCAGGTAGCACCCCAAGACGGGTCCACCTCGGCCGAAGTCGAGCCTCTCTTTGCCACTTCGCCAGGTGTCTACCTAGGAGGGGTCCACCTCGGCCGAAGCTAGCGGCCCCTTGCTCCCTCGCCAGGTGGCACCCCAAGATGGGTCCACCTCTGCTAAGGTTGAGCCGGGCTCTCCTGCTCCTTCGCTAGGTGGCACCCCAAGACGGGTCCACATCGGCCGAAGCGAGCCTCTTTCTGTCACTTCGCCAGGTGTCCACCCAGGAGGGGTCCACCTCGGCCGAAGCTGGTAGCCCCCTGCTCCCTCGCCAGGTGACATCCCAAGACGGGTCCACCTCTGTCGAGGTCAAGCCAGGCTCTCCTGCTCCTTCGCCAGGTGGCACCCCAAGACGGGTCCACCTCGGTCGAAGTCGATCCTCTCTCTGCCACTTCACCAGGTGTCCACCAAGGAGGGGTCCACCTCGGTCGAAGCTGGCAGCCCCCTGCTCCCTCGCCAGGTGGCATCCCAAGACGGGTCCACCTCTACCGAGGTCGAGCCGGGCTCTCCTGCTCCTTCGCCAGGTGGCACCCCATGATGGGTCCACCTCGATCGAAGTCGAGCCTCTCTTTGCCACCCCGCCAGGTGTCCACCCAGGAGGGGTCCACCTCGGCCGAAGCTGGCAGCTCCCTGCTCTCTTGCCAGGTGGCACCCCAAGACGGGTCCACCTCTGCCGAGGTCGAGCCGGGCCCTCCTGCTCCTTCGCCAGGTGGCACCCCCTGATGGGTCCACCTTGGCCGAAGTCAGCTCTACTCTGCAAAGCCTCGAAGAGGCAGAGACACGGGCCACGAGGTCGCCACTAGAATTGGCATGCGTCGCGTCCTGTACAGGGCGCTAATACAGCCCGCAGCGGTGCGCGAAACCTCGTTTATATCAAATAAGCAGGGCCCCGCGATCGAGGAAGAAAACCCTCGCGGATAGGAGCCTGGAATGCTAAAAGCCCCCCATCAACGCCCCGAAAGGAGAGCTCCCGCACTTGGCTCGAGGTCTTACCAGTTTTCCCCTTTCGTGACACACAGCGGACGAGGCGTGTTGGCCACTTAACTCCCAGACTTGAAGGAGAAGGGGGAGGGGAAGATTCAGAGATCTTCGGGAGCCTCCGGGAGGGGACGTGGGCCAAAGGCGGTCTGGTGGTATAAAAGGCACAATAAAAGGGGACGGAAAAGTAAGCCAAAAAGGAGAGAGGGAAAAAGAATATCGGGAGAATGATCCTAGGACCCCCAAGAAGTCCTGAGGCGTGAGCTCGGTGAACCCAGCACAGGAAGCCAGGCTTCATCCCCTCTCTTCCCCACACTTCTTTCATCTACACCTCCTCTAAGCACGGGAATCCTTCGGGAACCCGTCTTAGAGGACCTGTTCCATCTTGTCGCTCTCTAACTTGACCGTCGAAGTGGCCTCGCGGAAATCCCCGGCCTGGGTCTCTGACTTTGTTTTATAGGATCGGAGGCTTGGAGATCTCGAGGTGAGAGAGTCTGAGAACCGGTGCCAGCTCACGAGCTGCGGGCCACCGCGGTAAGATCGGCAACAATATGAACTTTATAATCTATTAAAAATTTTTAGACATTCATACCATCGTAATAAAATAATTAAAAAATAATATGTAATATCATAAAATATTATGATTATATATAATAACATATGCCATGCGATGCAAAGTATCATATCATATAATTCTCGTGATCATCATAAATCAAATTTAATCATCTTAGGATGCTCGACTCTAAATTACCATAACTACGTTTCTGGCTCTTGGTAGGGCATCAATAGTTCTATATTTCTGGCTTGATGGGGCATCAATAGTTTCACATTTTTTGGCCTATAACGAGGCATCAACGATATTACATTTCCGGTCTATAGCGGAGCATCAACGATATTACATTTCTAGCTTATAGCATGGTATCAATACATGGCTAGTCTAGTATTCCACCACCCATCATGCAATCTTAAAATGAATTCATGCTTATTAACAAATTTTATACCAAAATACATTCTTCCATCTAATCGAATGCACTCATAATTTATCCAACCAAAATTAATATAATTCATATAAAATCACATATACTTAACAGATAAATATATATAACATATGACTATCAAATACAATATATACTTAATAAATAAGTATATAACATGCAATTATCAAATCACATGGAACAAAATTATTAATAAACAAAATAATTTTTATATAATTAGATGACCGATGTTTAGAAATTCTTACCTTTTATAGCGACAAATTTAACATGCCAGATATCAATCCGCACCCGAATCCTCGACCTAGGTGCTAGGAACTTGCTCAACACCCTCCTGCTCCAAAGAATTATCCTCCTACATAATAATCTTGTTTTTAATAGATAATTCCATGGTATGGTAGTTATAGGTCTAGAATCATCTATCCGAGTTTTATTAGTAATCCATCCACTGATCCCTAACCCTGACTTTACTTTTCCAATTCCTGGAGAGATGCTTTTAGATCTCTCTTTCCAATTATTTATTTATTTATCTTGTTCCTTCTTTTCTCTCTCTTTTTCTTCTCTCTTTTCTCTCTCTCCTCTTATATCTCTCCTCTTCCTCCCTCTCTTCTCTCTCATCTTTTTCTTTTCTCTTTCTTTTTTTCTTTCCTTTCTTTTCTTTTCTTTTTCTTTTCTTTTCTTTTCCCTCTTGGCTAGGCCCAAACAACCTTCTGCATCCCAAAGGTTCAAGGATTGGGACCGAAGGTGGGGCGGTAGTCCACCGAAACATGGTTGGATGGAGCGGGGGGGTCACGGCGGTGCAGCAATTACCGGCCTAGCCAACAGCGAAAAACTGATAGGATAAAAGAACCCACCCTTTGCTGCCACCCCAATCGCACCCAAACCATAAAAGCAGAGGGGAAAGAGGGTCTTACTGGCGAGGCACGACGATGGCAAGGTGACCGGCAGCAAGGAGCGTGAATTACGATTCCATGGAGAGCGATGTGGGACAAGATTTAAAGAAGAAAAATGGAGAAGATGGCATCGTCGTGTCATGGATTTGCTCGGTCGATCGAGAGCCCTGCTCATCCTTGATGGTCCTTCGATCGACTCCCACTTCCCCATAGCAACAACTCCGACTCCTCTGGTGAGCTTCGCGCTCGTTCAAGCAAGGGTTTCATCCCCTGTTTCATGCTGGGTTGAAGTCAGTTTGGTCTACCTAGAGCTGTCAACGGGTCGGGTCTGGATCCAAGTCTGGATCTAAATCTGGACCCGTTTACCTGGATCCGGACCCAGACTCGATTAGTCATAGTTAAATGGATCCGGGTATGGATATGTAATATCCAGACCCGGTAGACCCGAGACCCGATTAAATAAAATAATATTATATATATTTATATATATTAATATAAATATGAGATGTTGGATCATAATCCAATGGTTAAGAATCTATCAAGGCTTTTACTATAAAACCTCTTTCGTTCATGCCCTAGCCTCTCTTTCTCCCTTCCAGCCGATAGCGAATCCCAAATCTGCTCCGCCTCCACAGCCGACGCCTCCCTCGACGGCCGACCCCTCCCTCCCCTCAATGGCCGACCCCTCCCTCCCCTCGACGGCCGACCCCTCCCCCCTCGACGGCGGATCCCTCGACGACCAACGCTCGCTGCTCGCCCGCTCTGCTACTCCGAGCCTTCGACATCGGTCTCCCCCCCTCGACGGTCGATGCCTCTCCCCGCCGGCGGATTCCTCGAGGGCTGATGCATGCTGCTCGCTAGCCACTCGAATCCCCGTTGGCTCTCCCTTCCTCGGCTCCGAGCCCCACCGGCCGACACCTCCCCCCCTCAACAGCCGATGCCTCCCCCCTCGATCGTCCCCTGCCAGCTACCGCTGCCCCTGTCCCGATGTCGTTCCCATTTTGGCTTCGTCTTCCTCGGATCCGAGCCCCTGCAACAGTGCCACGAAATCGGTAAGTTTTTTTTTTTTTTTTGGTAATGCTCGTTCTTGTTCGGGTCCGGGTTCGGGTCTAGATACCCGGGATCCATTCGGGTCCGAATCCGGTACTTTAAAATTAGACCCGTCGGGTGTTGGCTCCACCCAGTGATTTTGATGAATAACAAAATATTGAGTGCATATTGTATTCTAATGAGGATTTCAAGTTGTGAGTTTTCAGGAAGAAAGCACCTCAAAATTCCAAAAACTTATGGTGTATGGCACGTAATGGCACGGAGCAATTCTCACATATCCGGGCATCCTCTTCATTGAAAAAGGGCATATAATTGTTTAACTATTACGTGTTTATGTATTCATGAATTTTATTTTTGATTTCGAGGCACTTACACTTGAATCTGGATGTTTTCAGTCTCAAGTGTCGACACCTGGACAGTCAAGTGTCGACACTTCAGCACTTGGCACGGACAAAAATCCTTGGCACGCCAAGTGTCGACACCTATATTCAAGTGTCGACACCAAGTGTCGACACTTAGGTTCAAAGTGTCGACTCAAGGCCTAAGATTTTTGAAAATACAGAACTTTGCTGTTTATGGATTTTTGTGTCAAGTGTCGACACCTGTGTATCAAGTGTCGACACTTGAATGTTCAAGTGTCGACACCCAGAAATCAAGTGTCGACACCTGAAAGCCAAGTGTCGACACCTGACAGCCAAGTGTCGACACTTGCAGCCTGACAGCTCTAACGGATCTATTTTTCTGGCTTGCAGAAGTTGGTTTTCAAGCTCCAAATGACTATTTCCAATGCTCCAACGGTCACAAACCATTTTTAGAAGGTTTTGGTGTATTTAATCTCTACCAACCTCATTTTAAAGAAAGAGAAAGCAAGAGAGAAGTGAAGAGAAGTCTATTCAAGAGCATTCAAGTCCACTCAAAAGCCAAAAAGCCAATATTCTCTCCAAACTTCAAATCAAAAGTCTCTTCTAGCTTGATTCCACTGAAAAGCCTACAAGCTCATCCTTACTTCATTCCAAAAAGAGGCACCTTGAAGAAGAGTGAAGACAAAGCATCCTTTTGAGCTTCAAAGATTCCAATCTACTCTCGAAGAGAGTTTGTTGTAGCTTTTAAATTTCATATCTGTTTTATTGTGATTTGACCTTGCTTTCAAGGGTGTCTTGAAAGAAGGTTATTGTGGTTTGTTGATGAGCCAAAGGGACAAAACCAACCAGGGTTAACTTGTGAGCCCGAAGACAAAACAAGTATTTAGGTTTGTTGGTAAGCCTAGGTGACAAAACCAACTTAGGTTTTGACTTGTGAGCCTTGTGAAAAACAAGTCAACTGTAATCTGGTGTGGATTATAGTGGAATTTCCAAGGGTGGCTTGGAGAGTGGATGTAGGTGCTAGGTTTGCACCGAACCACTATAAACTTTGTGTTTGTGTGTGATTGCTCTTTTCCGCTCGTACTCTTTAATTATTGCTATCATCTTGCATCAAATTTATTATTGCTCACAAGCACCACTGGACCTTTATTTTATTGTGTTACTTTTTTAAAAGACCCAATTCACCCCCCCCTCTTGGGCTTCATTTCTGGGCAACAAGTGGTATCAGAGCACCAGTACTCTCTTGTAGGTCCAAGGATCTTGAGTAAAAGATCATGGCAGCCCCAATAGGCATGGGTATTGTTGAAGGTCAAGCTTCAAACCGACCCCCACTTTTTAATGGCACAAATTACACATACTGGAAGACACGCATGCACATATTTATACAAGCTCTTGATTATAATTTATGGAGAACAATTGTAAAAGGTCCTCATCAGCCTACAATGATGATTAATGGCATTCTCACTCCAAAAATGAAAGATGATTGGGATGAGAATGACATTAAGCAAATTGAGCTTAATGCTAAGGCAATGAACCTTTTATTTTGCTCTCTTGATCCTAGTGAGTTTAATAGAATATCAAACTGTCTCTCCGCAAAGGAGATTTGGGATACACTTGAGGTTACCCATGAGGGTACACACCAAGTGAAAACCACCAAGGTTAACATGCTAATTCACACATATGAAATGTTTAAAATGAAACCTACTGAGTCTATCAGTGAGATGTATACTAGGTTCACAAACATTGTGAATGGCATGAGAAGTCTAGAAAAAATAATTTCTAACGGTGAACTTGTAAATAAACTTCTCAGGTCTCTACCAGCTTCATGGGATGCAAAGGTCACTGCAATTGAATAAGCTAAAGATGTCAACACTCTCCCGCTGGAACAACTGTTGGGTTCCTTGATGACTTATGAGCTATCCCTCAAACAGAAGAATGGAGAGGTGGATAAAAAGAAGAAGATGATCGCGTTCAAATCTACTACTAGAGAGGACTCAAGCAAAGACTCTGAAGAGGATGACGAAGAAGATGAAACGGCTATGTTAGCAAGGAAATTCAGAAGGTTTAAGAGGAAGAAAAAGTTCAACTACAAAAAGAAACCTTTGAAAGGTGAGCCGAGTAAAGAAAAAGACAAGGAAAAGAAGGAGGAGCAGCCCACATGTTTTGAGTGTAAGAAACCTAAGCATTTCAAGGTAGACTGCCCCTTGTTAAAGAAAAGCAGAAGAAAACTGAGAAAGAAAGCCATGATGGCAACCTGGAGTGAAAGTGAAGACTCCAGCTCTGAGAAAGAACAGCAGGAAGTAGCAAATTTCTGTCTGATGGCCGATCAAGAAGAGGTATGTTCTGAAACCGAAAATGAATTATTCTTTGATGAGCTTCATGAGATTTTTGATGAACTAGTCATAGAATTTCAAAAATTAAAGTCAAAACATAAAGACTTAAAGAAGCAAAATCTGGAACTAGCTAAAACAAATAACAATCTTTCAAATGAAAATGAATACCTTCTAATACAAAATAAAAATTTAAATGATAAGATTATGGCTCTTGAAAAAGAAAAGGATATATTTGAAAAGAAAAGTAACTTACTTTCAAATGAAAAATTGTCAAGACAAAGCAAAGAAATTTTAATAGAAAACAAAAGATATAAAGAAGAAATCGAAAAACTAAAATCTTTTGTTGAAAAATTTACTTACAGTTCTGAAAAATTAAATTTACTATTAAATAACCAAAGAGCAGTATTTGACAAAGCTGGATTAGGATTCAGAACTCATAAGAAACAGAAACTCCTTAAAAATTTCTTTGTGCCTGCATCTTCATCCATTACATGCTATACTTGTGGTATTAAAGGACATAAATCTTATATGTGCAACAAAAGAAAATTAAATAACACTAAGAAAGTTTGGGTTCCAAAAGGAACCAATGCCACTAACCAAAAAGGACCCAAGATGGCTTGGGTACCTAAAGTCTCCACTTGATCTTTATTGCAGGTATGCCTTGCAACCAACAAGAAAAGAATGTGGTACCTTGATAGCGGTTGCTCAAGACATATAACAGGAGATGTAGAGCAGTTCTCATCACTCACATATCAAAATGGTGGCAATATAACTTTTGGTGATATTGGAAAAGGCAAAATAATCGATATTAGTAAAATCCATATCACCCCTACCTCTTATATTGATAATGTTTATATGTTGATGGATTAAAACATAACTTGTTTAGCATTAGTCAATTTTGTGACAAAAATTTTAAAGTTATTTTTGAATCTTCTTTGTGTATTGTTTCTAGTCTAGATGACAATGGCATTAAGTTCATCGGTCATAGGCATGGCAATATTTATATGGTTGATCTTGATGATCTCCCTATTCAAAAAGGTCAATGTCTAGTGGCAATGGAAGCCAAGATCGATGAAACTAGTTGGCTTTGGCATCGTAGACTAGGACATGTAAGCATGCATTTAATTTCAAAACTTAGCAAAAAGAATTTAATAAAAGATTTGCCTAAACTCAATTTTGAAAAAGATAAGATTTACAGTGCATGTCAACTTGGAAAATAAACAAAATCTTCTTTCAAACCAAAAGGAGTAATCTCTACATCTAGACCTTTGGAATTACTTCATATGGACCTCTTTGGGCCTACTAGAACATCTAGTTTGGGAGGTAAGAGTTTGGTCTAGTCATTGTAGATGATTTCTCACGTTTTACTTGGATCATGTTTTTAGCACATAAAGATGAAACGTTTTCTGAATTTATTAGATTTCACAAAAGAGTTTTAAATGAAAAAGGTGTTTCAGTAATATCTTTAAGAAGTGATCATGGAACTGAATTTGAAAATGCCGATTTTAATAAATTCTGTATTAAAAATGGAATTCATCACAATTTTTCTGCACCTAGGACACCTCAACAAAATGGGGTAGTAGAAAGAAAAAATAGAACTCTTGAAGAAATGGCACGCACCATGCTTTGTGAAAATGATTTACCTAGATACTTTTGGACGGAAGCCATAAATACTGCATGCTATATTTTAAATCGAGTTTTAATTTGATCGATTTTAAAGAAAACCCCTTATGAGCTTTGGAAGGGTAGAAAATCTTCAATCCGTTATTTTTATGTTTTTGGATGCCGTTGTTTCATCTTAAACAATGGTAAAGATAATCTAAGTAAATTTGATGCCAAATCAGATGAGGGAGTCTTTCTAGGCTACTCCACATCTAGTAAGGCATACAGGGTCTTCAACAGAAGGACACTTGTTGTTGAAGAATCCATTCATGTGGTATTTGATGAAACTAACCAAAAATCTTCAAGAAAAGAAGATGTGCTTTTTGATGAATCAGGTAGCAAGAAAACTGAAGAAATAAACAACAATGAGGGACTTACCAAGGAACAGAATGATGATCAAAATACTGACGGAGATCAAGCACAAGGTGATGAAAATACTTCAACTGTTGATCCATTACCAAAAGAATGGAGGTATGCTCATGGATACCCAAAAGAACTAATTATAGGTGATCCATCTAAAGGTGTAAATACTCGATCATCTCTTAGAAATATTTGTGATTACTTAGCTTTTGTGTCTCAAATTGAACCTAAAACTATTGAGGAAGCTGAATGTGATAGTTATTGGATAAATTCTATGCAAGATGAACTTAATCAATTTAAAAGGAACAATGTTTGGACACTAGTGGATAGGCCTTGAAACACATCAATTATTGGCACAAAATGGGTTTTTCGAAATAAACTTGATGAAAATGGAATAGTAATTAAAAATAAAACTAGACTAGTTGCCAAAGGATACAATCAGGAGGAAGGGATAGATTTTGATGAAACCTTTGCTCCTGTGGCTAGACTTGAGGCAATTAGGCTATTGTTGACTTTTTCTTGTTTCATGAATTTTAAACTATATCAAATGGATGTTAAAAGTGCCTTTTTAAATGGATTAATTGAAGAAGAAGTTTATGTTGAACAACCCCCTGGTTTTGAAAGTTCTGAATTTCCAAATCATGTTTATAAACTTCATAAAGCTTTATATGGATTAAAATAAGCTCCAAGAGCTTGGTATGATCGTTTAAGCTCCTTTTTGCTGAAAAATGATTTTATTAGAGGTAATGTAGATAAAACTTTATTTTTAAAGAAAAAGAATGATGATCTCTTAGTAGTACAAATCTATGTTGATGATATAATATTTGGTGCTACTAATGAATCTCTTTGTCAAGATTTTGCAAGATTAATGCAGGGTGAGTTCGAGATGAGCATGATGGGAGAACTGAATTTCTTCCTCGGACTCCAGATAAGGCAAACCAAAGAGGGGATCTTCATCAACCAAACAAAATACACAAGAGAAATACTCAAGAAGTTTGGGATGGAGAACACTAAGCCATTAGGTACCCCTATGAGCTCTACATGTAGACTTGACAAGGACGAATCAGGTAAGTCTATATACCAAAAATTATATCGTGGCATGATTGGTTCATTGTTATATCTTACTGCCAGTAGGCCAGATATGATGTTTAGTGTCTGTATGTGTGCTAGATATCAGTCCAATCCTAAAGAGTCTCATCTTTTGGCTGTTAAACACATACTTAGATATCTATCTGGCTCAATTGAAATTGGTTTATGGTACTCTAGAGATTCTTCATTTGATTTAATTGCTTATTCTGATGCTGACTTTGCTGGGTGTAAACTTGATCGTAAAAGTACTAGTGGAACCTGTCAGTTTCTTGGAGTAAATTTGATCTCTTGGAGTAGCAAGAAACAGAACTTAATTGCTCTATCTACGGCGGAAGCCGAATATATAGCAGCTGGGAGCTGTTGTGCTCAAATCCTCTGGATCAAACAACAACTCGAAGATTTTGGCATTAAACTATCTAAGACACCCATAAGATGTGACAATACTAGTGCAATCAATCTATCTAAAAATCCTGTGCAATATTCAAGAAGTAAACACATTGAAATAAGACATCATTTCATAAGAGATCATGTACAAAACTCTAATGTAATTCTTGATTTTGTTTGTACTAATGATCAGTTAGCTGATGTGTTTACAAAGCCTTTGAGTGAGGATAGGTTCTGTCTGATTAGAAGAGAGTTAGGTGTCATTAATCCATTCTCCTAGAACTCTCTTAGTATCTTTTTACCTAAATCCTAAAGCTCAAAACCTATTGATTAAAACCCCAAAACTTTGTCAAAATTTTTTTCCTATTTTTTTTGGATTTTCTTGAATTTTTGGCCAAGTGTCGACACTTGGAAAGTGTCAAGTGTCGACACCTGACCAAGTGTCGACACTTGACAAATCCGAAGTGTCGACACTTACGAATCTGATACTGTTTTTAAACGGATCGAACAAGGTTTTTTTTGAAAGTTACTTCCCCCATGATTTCTTGGAACAGTGGTCCCCCCTATCCAAATCTGTCCTTTCACTCCTCAATCCTTCACAAATCAGGTATTTCTTCTTTCTAATTTCGTTTTATTTTTCTTTGTTTTTCAATTTTGTTGTTTTCGAACCAAACAACCGTGTTTTGGGTTTCTCGAATATTTTTCTTGAATCTAACCGGATTTTTGCGTGTTTTAATGAACTTCTAAAACTCCATTTGAGGGAATAATGTTTTAAATTTGTTTTTCTTGGATTTCCCTCATCTTTTGGCCGTTTTTCACCCCTTTTTTGCAAAAATCATCTGTTTACTAAATTTATTTATTGACATTTGGAAAGGTTTTTCGTAATACATTTGCGACATTTTCGCCTATTTGCTAAAACCCTAAGTGTTTAGATCCAAATCCCATATGTTTTTATCTTTAGACCTTACAAAAAAATAATTATTTTTCCAAAGATTCAAATGTGTTC
This sequence comes from Areca catechu, assembly GCA_021397845.1. Taxonomy (NCBI): domain Eukaryota; kingdom Viridiplantae; phylum Streptophyta; class Magnoliopsida; order Arecales; family Arecaceae; genus Areca; species Areca catechu. Next base: position 172,597,862 of record CM038052.1, on the reverse strand, counting down.
TACCTAACAAAAGTTTTTCCTACAAATTTTGCTTGAAAATTTGTCATTTGATCAAAATTTATTTCAAACTTTGTTGATTCTGATTTTCGAAACCTATCTGAACCTTGTGTTTCTAATCTCTACCTATGGCCAGTCCTTTGTTCTAAACCTTTCTTCCTTCTTCCTGGTCAGTTGGCTGTAATGGGTCCTAGGAAGAGACTTGCAGTTAGGGCGAGGCCCAGTCATGGTACTGAGAGGAGATCGAAGGCCAGATTTGATCCTACACAGCCGAGCAGTACAGCCACATCGAGCTCCCCCTGCAGAGAGGATGCCAGGGAAGTCTGTAGCTTCAGGGAGGAGAGTGGACTTGCAGTGCTTCGATAGGCACCACTTTGGTATTAGGGAGATACTCACAGATGCAGGACTAGTACCCTTCTGCACCATGCAGGAGAGATACTATCCTCACCTAGTGAGGGAGTTCTACGGTGCACTGGACTGTCGACGACTACTGTGGACGACATCCGTCAGGGGTGTTCAGATCTCTTTGATTGATGAGCTGCTGAGCCATGTATGGGAGATACCCCGGAGAGGAGTCTGTGCCTTTTCTGTGGATGATAGAGAGGCGGCATTCAGGTGCATCCTTGAGCGAGAGGATGTTCGCGGTATTTCAGTGGTTACCGTGAACCAGTTATCATTAGAGATGCGCCTGCTGCACCATATTACTGCACGGATCCTACTACTGAAGATTGGCAGATTCGATTTCATCACCGAGAGGGAGCTGATGGTGATGACCAGTCTGATTGAGAGGAGACAGCTAGATATACCCACCTTGATCCTGTCACAGATGCATGATGCTGCCACTCAGCGCCGACACTGTTTGCCATACGGCATGGCACTGACCCGTCTTTTCAGAGCTTGTGGAGTATCATTGGAGGGGGAGATCCCCAAGGAGATACTGCACACGGATGTATACGATGAGAGGTCATTGCACCGGATGGGATACAGGATAGTTGGAGGTCGATGGGTTCGCAGAGAGTCTGGCCAGGAGGCAGATGAGGAGGACGAGTTTCGAGAGGCTGAGGCTGGACCATCTGAGCCAGCAGTTCTTCCTCCATTAGATGTACCATCGACACAGGCAGAGCACCTGTCTCCTGATGCTTCAGCTCCTTCACCACCATCTACAGGATCATCTTTTGAGGAGTATGCCAGAGCACAGTTTACAGAGATCAGATGTGAGGTGACTCAGCTGCGTAGCGAGGTCGAGCTTCTACGAGCACATACTACCTCGGAGCATGCTGAGATTCGCAGATCCATGGAGGAGGGATTTACTCGCATTGAGAGTCTATTAAGATCATTTATACCTCCTGCAGCACCTGCACCTGCTCGATCTGACGATGATGATGATGATGATGATGATGGCGATGATCACCAGAGCGACCATGCTGATTATGCTGAGGGTGGTGATCAGGATGTTGACAGAGCTACAGAGGTAGTGGGCACTGACAGCGATAGTGTGGGCGGTGCCGATGCTTATGAGGTGGTCAGTCGAGATCCTCCTACTACACCAGCTCCTACTACTGCCATGGTTGACGTCACACCGGATCTTATTGCGCCAGCTGATCGTCTTTCACCTCCTTCTACTAGATCCTCTAGGGTTGTACCCGCCTTTGATCCTGCTGGTCGCACTAGGAGTCTTAGAGCTTTAGCACCTCCTAGGGCTTTACCCACCAGATCTAGGATCAGTGCTCCTTTCAGTCTTGATGTTCCATCTGATGAGGATTAGCCTCACAGATGTCTATTTGCTATATGTTTGATACATATTTGACTCTGATGATATATGTATGTTTCAGCTCTTTTGTACTGAAAATTTATCTTATATATATGTGTTTTTGTTCAGTACTCTGTTATCTTGAAGATTTTGTGCTTCAATTTACTATTCTTTGGCTCTGATACTCTTTATAATGATATATTTTAACTCTGATACTCTTTGATATTAGCATAATTTCAGCTCTGATATCTATGTTACTTGTTTCTCTACTATCTTTTTGTATCCATGCTCATTGTGAGGGGGAGGTTATTTCCCTTTCTTATGATTGACAAAAAGGGGGAGAACAAGTATTGATTTTGATTTTATTGAGAAAAATGTGTATTGTATTGATTATATTGATTTCACCTTACAAGAATCTTTGAAGTTTACTTTAATAAGAAGTATGTAATTAAGGGGGAGATTGTTTCCTCCTATCTATAAAGTTTTTGCATCTATTGTGACTAAAATTCATATTTATAAATTAAATGGTTAAAGTTTGAACTATATTGCCTCTTTTTCTCAAGGTTTTGTCATCATCAAAAAGGGAAAGATTGTTGGCTCCACCCAGTGATTTTGATGAATAACAAAACATTGAGTGCATATTGTATTCTAATGAGGATTTCAAGTTATGAGTTTTCAGGAAGAAAGCACCTCAAAATTTTAAAAACTTATGGTGTATGGCACATAATGGCACGGAGCAATTCTCACATATCCGGGCATCCTCTTCATTGAAAAAGGGCATATAATTATTTAACTATTATGTGTTTATGTATTCATGAATTTTATTTTTGATTTCGAGGCATTTACACTTGAATCTGGATGTTTTCAGTTTCAAGTGTCGACACCTGGACAGTCAAGTGTCGACACTTCAGCACTTGGCACGGACAAAAATCCTTGGCACGCCAAGTGTCGACACCTATATTCAAGTGTCGACACCAAGTATCGACACTTAGGTTCAAAGTGTCGACTCAAGGCCTGAGATTTTTGAAAATACAGAACTTTGCTGTTTGTGGATTTTTGTGTCAAGTGTCGACACCTGTGTATCAAGTGTCGACACTTGAATGTTCAAGTGTCGACACCCAGAAATCAAGTGTCGACACCTAAAAGCCAAGTGTCGACACCTGACAGCCAAGTGTCGACACTTGCAGCCTGACAGCTCTAACGGATCTATTTTTCTGGCTTGCAGAAGTTGGTTTTCAATCTCCAAACGACTATTTCCAATGCTCCAACGGTCACAAACCGTTTTTAGAAGGTTTTTGGTGTATTTAATCTCTACCAACCTCATTTTAAAGAAAGAGAAAGCAAGAGAGAAGTGAAGAGAAGTCTATTCAAGAGCATTCAAGTCCACTCAAAAGCCAAAAAGACAATATTCTCTCTAAACTTCAAATCAAAAGTCTCTTCTAGCTTAATTCCACTGAAAAGCCTACAAGCTCATCCTTACTTCATTCCAAAAAGAGGCACCTTGAAGAAGAGTGAAGACAAAGCATCCTTTTGAGCTTCAAAGATTCCAATCTACTCTTGAAGAGAGTTTGTTGTAGCTTTTAAATTTCATATCTATTTTATTGTGATTTGACCTTGCTTTCAAGGGTGTCTTGAAAGAAGATTATTGTGGTTTGTTGGTGAGCCAAAGGGACAAAACCAACCAGGGTTAACTTGTGAGCCCGAAAACAAAATAAGTATTTAGGTTTGTTGGTAAGCCTAGGTGACAAAACCAACTTAGGTTTTGACTTATGAGCCTTGTGAAAAACAAGTCAACTGTAATCTGGTGTGGATTATAGTGGAATTTCCAAAGGTGGCTTGGGGAGTGGATGTAGGTGCTAGGTTTGCACCGAACCACTATAAACTTTGTGTTTGTGTGTGATTGCTCTTTTCCTCTCGTACTCTTTAATTATTGCTATCATCTTGCATCAAATTTATTATTGCTCACAAGCACCACTGGATCTTTATTTTATTGTGTTACTTTTTTAAAAGACCCAATTCATCCCCCCTTCTTGGGCTCCATTTCTAGGCAACATCGGGTATTCGGGTCCGGATCTGTATCCAGTAGCTAAGGTCGGGTCCGAATTTGGATATCTGGATTCTGACATGAATCCGACCTGTTGACAGCTTTAGGTCTATCAACTTTGGCTTAGGGGAGGTCCAGCCCGGGTTTCACACAAAGAACATGTGTTATACGCTCACCTCCCTATGCCTAAAAAAAAAAGACAATGACTATGTGTTGACCGAGCATCCCTCGCGGCATCATCATAACCAAGCTAATTCGTCCAAATAATTGAAGGGCTCGTTTGCCAAGTCGCTCCATGTAGATGATAACAAAAGCCATGGTAACGACGCAACTTTTTTGATAGCTATCGATTTGGGAACATGGGATTATGCCATTCGCCTAACGTTATTCAAAAAAGCAAGCCTCCTATTGCTGACTTTCATCATGTCTATTGTCAGGAGTGCGTCTAGTGGACGGAGGTTGGGTCAAGAAGTTCCATATTTTCTCATGATGCCTTTAATTGATGTTAACATTTAGGAGGGTTAGCGTCTCATGGGCATGGTGGCATGCGAGAGTAATTGTTTTTATTTTATTTTATTTTATTATTTTATTATTATTATTATTATTTTTTTGACTGAGCAAGCTAATTGATTTAAGAAATTGCAATTAGACCTGGATTCATCCAGTCATCAACCAAAGTGAAGAAATATTAGCCATTCACGAGGTTCCTTTCCTATAGTCAAATAGTTAAATAAGTCTTTGCATTCTATAAAACTCTAGAAAATCGTTTGTTTCACAAGAAATATAAATAAATAAATAAAAATTTATTGTCAAATATCGGACAAATATCAATACATATTTAAAAAAATCAAAAAACAAGTCTACTTCCTTCCAAGTTTTGCAGAGATATGACCAGCTTACTTCTATCCCTATGCATTCAAAAATAGATATAGATAAAATAAAGATTGATCCTTCGGAATTTCGGGACGGCTTCCTGTGCCTCCCGCTTCGCGGCCTCCAGGAGTCCGTTGATGTACGCACTCCGGTCCTTCGCCGCGCTCGCATCTCGCCGGGCCTCCTCCAGCTGGCACTCCAGCCACTGGGAATGGGTCTGCAGGCGGGCCTTCTCCACCGTGTCCTCCTCAGTACGGCGCTGATGGGAGATCGTCTCCTCCGACAAGGAGGCCTCCAGCTCCTTGTTCCGCCCCTCGGAACGCGCCAGGTCGGATTGAAGGGCTTGGTTGTTGGCTCGCAGCTCGACCTCCTTCTCCATGAGATCTTTGATGTCGGCCGCGAGCTTGCCGAGCTTTTTCTCCTTCTCGGCGTCCCTTTGTGCGTTCCCTACGAGGAAGTTCCTCAGTAGGAGAACGTCATTCCCGATCTGCACCAACAAGAGCAAACCAGGTCAGGATAAAAGGAGTTAGGTCTTGAAAGAAAAGGAAGGAAGGAGCTCGGGCTTACCGTGAAGAGCTGCGGGAGGATCCCGAGCAGGGCATCTGCGTAGTCCCGGCCGCCCCGAGCTCGGCGGTCCCGGGCGGTGGAGGCGTACTCCATGATCTTTTCCGCGAGCCCTTTGTCGCGGATGGCCGAGTCCCGGTGGGTGATCACCGGCGCCGGAGGTGTCAGGCCGGCTCCTGCGCCAGCCGCCCCCTCGGCTGGTTCTGCGGTCGACGGGCCGGCGGTGGCCACCGGCTGCACTATCGAGGCAGCGGCGACGACGGGACCAGCGCTGGACGGAGCTGCAGGCGGTGGAGCCCTCTCAGCAGCGGCGCCCCCAGGTCGTGCAACTGAGGCGTCAGCGGCCTCGCCCCGAGGCAACCTGGGCGGGGGAGTGGCGGCAATCGGGCTGGGCACAGTCGCCGTCACGACCTCCCGGCTCGCCTCTGTACGAGCCCTCTTTGCCGCGGGCTCGTCCACCTCGATGACATCCCTCTGGGCTGCGCCCTCCAGGAGGTTCTCCAGCGAAAACTTCATCCCTGCAACACAAAGAAACAGAAAGTCAGCCGGCTCGGTCATGAAGAAAAAGGCAGCAGGAGTCAAAGTGGGGCCGAATCTCACCCGTCTCGCGGATGTGACTGATCCCGGACTCAAAAAGATTCTGCTCCGAAAGCAGAACGTCGAGTGCCGGGACCACGTCGCTCAGGAGCTGGGAGTAGGCCTCCTGGTCCACCGACTCAACCCGAGAGTTCCGGTTCGGAGACCGGTCCGGTTCACTCCAGACCCAGTCGACGTCTTCGACTGAGGCGAAGAAAAACCGGCTCTTCCAGCCCTTCACCGAGGAAGGGATGTCGAACCGGAGACACCTGGGCCGGGGCGAAATATACCACCAGCCGTCATCGGTGGAGCACTTTTTCAGGGTGAACAAGGCCCTGAAGAGGGAGAAACGGGCAACGAACCCGTGGAAGTGACAAAAGACAATGAAAGAGAAGATGACCCGGATGGCGTTGGGAGCCAACTGGGCCGCGACAAGCCGGAAATGGCTGAGAAAAGAAAGAAAGAAGGGATGCAGAAGAAACCGAAGACCCCCGAGGAGGAAGTCTTCGTAGAAGGCTATGCGGCCGGGGCCACTCATGGTGACACGCTCCCCGGACCGCGGAACAGACAGACGAATGGACCCCGAGATGCCGTAAGCATCCCGGAGCAGAGAAAGATCGCCTTCGGTCATGGTGGAAGCATGACCGGAGGGACCAGCGGGAAGAGAAGGTGGAGCAGGAAGAGAAGGAAGAGCAGGAAGAGAGCGGAGGGGCACGGCAGAAGCAACCGGAGGAGGCCGGATCCCCCTGGGGATGCCAATGGTGACACCCCCGGGTTGCAGACGCCGGCGGATCTCCTCCGGGATCGTCTCCTCATCTGAGGAGGAAGAAGATGGAGTCCTCGACCGGGATGGACCGGCCTCGTCCGGGTTGGAAGAGACGTGGCGACGGCGCGCCATGGAAAAGAGAAGGATGGAGGATCAAAGAGAAAAGAAAAAGAAAGAGAAGGAGGGGAGCCGGAGAAGATGAGGGCACTCACCGAAAATACGCCAGACGAGCGCAGGGCAACAGGAGTTAGCCTGCAGCAAACCGCCCACGAAGCAAGGGGAAAAGGCCTCGTTCTGGAAAGTCCCCTCCCTTTCAAACTCAGCGGATAGCGGCCGTACCCGTCATTCCGCCTCGGGCTACTGGACGATCGCCACGTGGGCGCACGCCCGACATCGACGCCTCGTTAGCAGAGCAACGGCCTCTGCCTCGAAGCGACGCATTTATTGCGGGCAAGTGGGCGACGCGTGGCGGCTCCCCATAGGATTTCAGCCGCGTCGAGCCACGGTGACGAGGATCGTGGCAATTATGATGCAAGATCTTCGCCTCCCCACGTCATGTCCGTATTTAATCCCGACGTTCCGTTCTACGACGCCCCGACGGAACGGCGGGCTGGGGGGCAACTGTTACAGCCGTGACAGTGACGTGGCCAGGCTCAGATACCGCCGAATGCGATCGAGCCACGTGGAGGTTTCTCCGGCCGAGTCAGCGCCACGTCTTCAAGACCAGGTTCGGCAAGACTACAGCGCCCGGCAATTTTCTAAGGCAAATCACCCTCGCCGAGGTCAAGCTCGGATCGGAGCTCCTCTACCACCTCGGTGGCGCCCAAGTTCGGAGGGGTCCGCCTAAGTGAGGTCGGCCAAAGCCAGGAGACCACCTGCCACCTCGCCAGGTGTCCACCCAGGAGGGGTCCACCTGTGCCGAGGTCGGCTGGTCCTTCGCCCCTTTTCCAGGTGGCCTCCCGGAGACGGGCCCACCTCGGTCGAGGCCAAGCGACCTCCTGCCACCTCGCCAGGTGTCCACCCAGGAGGGGTCCACCTAGGCCGAGGTCGGCTGGTTCTTCGCTCTTCGCTAGGTGGCCCCCGGAGACGGGTCCACCTCGGCCGAGGCCAGGCGACCTCCTGCCACCTCGCCAGGTGTCCACCCAGGAAGGGTCCACCTAAGCCGAGGTCGGCCGACCCTTCGCCCCTTCGCCAGGTGGCCTCCTGGAGACGGGTCCACCTCGGCCGAGGCCAGGCGACCTCCTGCCACCTCGCCAGGTGTCCACCCAGGAGGGGTCCATCTAGGCCGAGGTCGGCTGGTTCTTCGCTCTTCGCCAGGTGGTCCCCGGAGACGGGTCCACCTCGGCCGAGGCCAGGCGACCTCTTGCCACCTCGCCAGGTGTCCACCCAGGAGGGGTCCACCTAGGCCGAGGTCGGCTGGTTCTTCGCTCTTCGCCAGGTGGTCCCCGGAGACGGGTCCACCTCGGCCGAGGCCAGGCGACCTCCTGCCACCTCGCCAGGTGTCCACCCAGGAGGGGTCCACCTAGGGCGAGGTCGGCTTGTCCTTCGCTCTTCGCCAGGTGGCCCCCGGAGACGGGTCCACCTCGGCCGAGGTCAGGCCGCCCGTACGGAGAAGGTCTCAAGGAAGAAGCGCGGGCTTCGAGGCCATCCCTCGGGCCATACGAACCCCAGACGGTGCCCCGTACGGAGGGCGGTGGCACGCGGAACATCACTTGCATCGGCCCGACAAGTCCCACAGCCGAGAGGCAAGATTCTGATAGAACAGGCCCTATAGATGGATGGCGCCCACGCTTGGGAAAGGGAGCGCTCTTGCTGGGCCCGAGGCCTGACCAGCCACCTTACCAGCGCCGCCCTCCCTCTTTCTCTTATGTCTTTGCCTTTTCCCTGCTGGGCTCGGCGGACGAGGTCGGAAAGCCGCCTGGCCCCCCTTCACCGAAAAGGGAAAAGAGAAGAGGACGGGGGGAGGGGAGTCTCCCAGGAGGAAAAGACAAGCGCACGACGAAAGGAGATAAAGAGGGAGGAATCTGCGGACGACAAGGTAAGCGAACAAGCCTGGGGACAAAGGAGAGGCAGCGGCAAACGGCCTCGCTCCGGAGAGTGAAAACCAGAGATCCCGAGAGGGGATCACTGAGCGTGAGCTCGGCAAGGAGGCCCGGCCGAGACTCTGGTCCCCAGAGCGTCTCTCTCTCTCACCCGTAAACTCTCTAAGTCTGGAACCCTTTCGGGGGTCCGTCTGGAGAGTCTGTTCCTTCTCGTCGTCTACTGACTTGACCGTCGGAGCTCCCTCGCCGGGATCCCCGGCCAGGATCTTCTAACCCCTTTTTTGCAGGTTAGCCGCAGCCAGGAAGGCTCCTTCGCCAGGCAGTCAGGAGGGATCGGCGGATCCATGGCATGGGCACGACGACGGGAACGGCAACACAATCAAAATCAAAAATTAAATTAAATTTAAATACTTAGACAAGAATATAAATTAAATTTTTAAAAATTATAACATCCCTGTCCCTTTCTGTTATCCGAACAAGAATGAGACTCCTTCCAACTTAACAGCCGAAAGGAGAGCCACTCTTTCTTCCTGCCAGACAAAGTCCTAAATTAATATATATTTTTTTGACAGAAGTTTTAAGATAATATTTCAACGTACTCCGCAGGAACATCTAGAACGATTGCTGAAGATTCCCGGTCTTCGGCAAAGTCGCCATCCCATTACAATACTCCTTTTTATATTCTCCGGTTCAGAACCGTCGGCCAAAAAAAAAAAAAAAAAAAAACTTGGTCCCAGACTCCCAAGAAATCCATGAATCTCGTCCTCCTCCTCTTCCTCCTCTTCACCACCACCCGCTCCCAAAGTAGTAATTCTTCTACCACTGAGAATACCACCATAAATGCCAACATCTCTTCTTGCCTCCTCTCCTCCCATGTTCAAAACTTCACCCTCTTCTCTTCTCCGCCTTCCTTCCAATACTCCCATCTCCTCGACTTCTCCATCCAAAACCTTCGCTTCGCTGGCTCCTCCGTTCACAAGCCCTCGGTCCTCATCCTCCCAAATACCCAACACGAGCTCCAAAGCTCCATCCTTTGCTGCCGTTCTTCCTCCTTGGCCATAAGACTAAGGAGCGGCGGCCACAGCTATGAAGGCTTATCCTACACCGCGGGGCAGCACACCCCATTCGCGGTCGTCGACTTGATGAACCTGAATCGGGTCAGCATCGATTCCGGCTCGTCCACCGCCTGGGCCGAGTCGGGTGCTACTCTGGGCGAGGTCTACTACGCCGTGGCCCAGTCCAACCGGTCCCTCGCCTTTCCTGCTGGCTCCTGCTCGACCGTCGGCAGCGGCGGCCTCATCTCCGGAGGCGGCTTCGGCTTCCTCTCTCGGAAGTACGGCCTCTCCGCCGATAACGTCTTGGACGCGGTTCTCATCGACCCGGCCGGTCGATCTCTGGACCGGAAATCCATGGGCGAGGACGTCTTCTGGGCCATTCGGGGCGGTGGTGGCGGGAGCTGGGGGCCGGTCTACGCGTGGAAGCTCCGGCTCGTCCCGGTCCCGGATCGGGTCACCGTGTGCTCCATAAGCCGGCCCGGCTCGGTCAGGCAGGTTGCCGAGTTGACTCACAAGTGGCAGTACGTGGGCCCGAGTCTCCCGGACGAGTTCTATCTCTCCACATATATCCAAGCTTCAACGAGTGGGAACCTCACCAACTCGTTCTCGGGTCTATTCCTCGGCCCGAAAGGAACGGCAATTTCGATATTGCGCCAGCGATTCCCCGATTTGGCCGTGTCAGAATCGGAGTGCAGCGAGATGAGTTGGATCGAATCGGCGGTCCAGTTCGCATACATAAACTCCGTCTCCGATCTACTGAACCGCCAGCAGCGCGGGAGGACGCACTCCAAGGCCAAGTCGGACTACGTGAGGACCCCAATCTCGATGGAAGGTCTGATCACAGCCGTTTATTTGTTATCCAAGCAGCCAAAGGCGTACGTTATTTTTGATCCGTACGGTGGAAAGATGGACAGGATAGGGAGCGGTGATCTGCCGTTCCCTCACCGGAGAGGGAATCTGTTCGGGATCCAGTACGTGATCGATTGGAAGGCGGGAGAGGATGGAATGGGGTACATGGCATGGATTCGGAGGCTCTACGAGTACATGGGCCGTTTCGTTTCGAAGAACCCCCGGGCGGCGTACGTGAATTATGTGGACCTTGATCTTGGAACCATCGACTGGACCACAAGATGTGGTGGGTCCTGGGACGCGGTGGGTGTGGCGAGGAAGTGGGGTGAGAGTTATTTCTCGGCGAACTACGACCGGTTGGTGAGGGCCAAGACGGCAATTGATCCGGATAACGTGTTCAGAAATGAGCAGAGCATTCCTCCTTTGCCCAAAGGAGATTCTTAAATTAATATCATTCCTTAATATTCACACCTTGCACTAATGGATTGAGTTACCTGCCAAATGATTCAAAATTTTACTAAGAATGTTTTGTGATAAATGTAGCTCAATTTACATGTCTTTTAAGCATATGTATGTGTTGTATCAAATAAGTATGCAAGGTTATTGAGTTGTTAATTCTCTTTGGACCCAATTTCTTTAATTTTGGGCATTGTCAAAAAAATCTCTACCATGAATTACTTAAGTATTGATCTTTTGGATAAGAATATTTTATCTATAATTAATGTCGATATGTCAAGGTCACTACTGTCAATTACATATGTATTGAATATTTTATCTATAATTAATGTTGATAACTTTTGGTATCAAAATTCTTGGGCCCTCCACCTGGTTCACTAGGAACTGGTCTTAAGTAGGAGCATATGGTGTAATATATAGCTAGCATATAAAAAATATTCTGTTATTAATGACACGAGTGTCGTGGCCACAACATTGTCCTACTCCCGAGTCCGAAATGCTATCGGTTAAATACTTCAACTTCTATTATTTTTGGACGAAGAGAATAGCATCACTTCTTCGATCTTGACCTGTAGTGGCATTCGTATTTTGAAGTTATAGTAGATTTTGGTTGGTGCTTCGATCTGGAATCATGATTGTCGGAAGTCGATTATTGTTTGGAACCTGACTGATTATGGAAAGTCGATTGTTAAATAGAATCTGACTATAAAAAATTGATTGTTGCCTAGAACCTGACTGTGGAAAGTTTGTTGTTAAGTGGAACATGATTGTGGGAAGTTGATTATTGCTTGAAACCATATTATGAGAAGTCGGTTGTTGAGTGGAACCTCACTATAATAAGTTGGTTATTAAGTAGAACCTGACTATGAAAAATCAGTTGTTGCTTGGAACTGGACTGCTAGAAGTTGGTTGTTAAGTGGAACCTGATTGTAGGTTGTCGATTGTTGCTAGGAACCAGACATGAGAAGTCGGTTGTTGAATGGAATCTGATTATGGAAAGTCAATTGTTGCTTGGAACCAGATTGTAAGAAGTTGATTGGTGCTTGGAACCTGACCATGAAAAGTCGGTTGTTGAGTGGAATCTGATTATGAAAATTCAGTTGTTGCTTGGAACCTAACTATGGAAAGGCAGTTATTAAGTGGAACCCGATTATGGAAAGCCGATTATTGAGTGGGACCTAACTATGGGAAGTCAGTTCTTGAGTGAAACCCAACTATGGAAAGTCGGTTGTTAAGTAGCAGAAGAAAAGTGATGGAAGTAATGTAGCCATCTTTGTAGTTAACCGGGTGTTAATTGATTAAAAGACTCGAGGAGCCTATTAGTGAAGATGGAGGTGTGGAAACATAGCTGTCTTCATCAGTGACCGGGTGTTAAGTGGCCGGATAGGAGATGGTGGTGTAGAAACGCGCCCATCTTTACTGTGATCGATTATTAGTCGGGTAAAGTGGAAGTAAGGAAACACATTCATCTTTATTATGAGTGATTGTTAATTGATCGGATAGGAAATGGTGGTGTATAAACATATCTATTTTTACTACGATCGTTATTAGTTAGCCGGAGATTGAGGTGTGGAAATGCAACCATCTTTACTGTAACTGGTTGTTATCAACCGGATAGCAGATAATGGTATAGAAACATGGCTATCTTTACTACGATCGGTTATTAATTGACCAGATAGAAAATGGTGATGTGAAAACATCTCCATCTTTACTACGACAGATTGTTAGTCAGCCGAATGGCTCGGGAAGCTTTAGTGGATCCCGCTAGCTATTATGGGCCAACTATACTCTAATGGGCTTATGGATTTAGATACATCGATGGGCCCTATGGGCTTTGATGCATCGATAGGCCTCGCAAGTTTTAGTGCACCGATGGACCCCATGGGTTTAGATAAGCTAGTGGGTCCCATGGGCTTTGGTTCGTCAGTGGGCCCCACAGGCATTGATAAACTAGTGGTGCTCGTGCCTTGGATCCTGATCTATTCCTAGGCTCGTGAATTACTACTACTGACTCGTTGATTGAGAAGCACTGGTCTCTGGCTGAACCATTCATCATGGCACGAATAATATCTGGTGCAACCAGTTAAGGCATCCTGTGCTGCGTCATCACCATGGGCTTCAAGCTCCAAGATCTCTTCTTGATGCCCCCCTACTTGGTGCACCAACCTATAATGTTGTGGTCAAGGATAGCTTGTGGACATGTGCATCCCAAATGGCACTTTAAAGGGGATGCAATGCGTTGGTCCACTGTGCAAGGTATTATCCGTCTATAGCTAGTGGTTTTGTCCTGCTTGATAGAGGCGCCTCGTTGGAGGAGTGGCAATGGTTCCTTGAAATCTTTTCTGTTAACATCTTTTCTATTAGGATAGTTAATTATATTAAGATTTTACCTCCCATGAACTTGTCTACCGCGATCCCACTTGTTATGATTGCCATTGAGATAGTTGGGACTAGCTTTCATCATTTACTCGGGTATCATTGGCTTTGAGTATTGGGGTAGCTTATCTATTGCAGAGAGAGAAAGGACCTTGCTGAGAGAAAAGAGGCCTTGACACCACACTCTAGTATACTCGACTAAGTTTGGGATTTAGTCAGGTTCGAGTAAGTACTCGGTGGATGCGTGAAGAGATGTCAGTCGAGCTTGACTGTATATAACCTCTTGGTGCAAGGTACTAGAGATAGTCGGTGTAGTAACCAGTTTGGTTGCCATCTTTCTCTTAGTCGATGATGCAGTTAGTGGTGTGATCGCATCTTGGTTGTCTAATTGGCAACTTCGCCTTGGTTAGTGGTCCGCTAGGTGTTTCAAAACTAAGTAGATAGTTGCCATAATTGAAGCCCCCCACTCCTGAGTCTAGAGTGCTTCCGAGTAAGTTTGTTTGACTTTGTCATCTTTGGACGAAGAGAGTTATTACACCATCGACCTCGAGAATTGGGCATATATTTTTATTCTCCAAGTATTGATTGGCTTCTTGGAAATCGTTGCCTGCCATTTTGTCACCTCGATCGTGGGAAAAAGAAATCATTATCACAATACTCAAAGGTATGGTGCAATAACTCCTGGCGATTCTATCTTTTCAACCAAGAGGGAATGCCACATGGCCTAACAATTATAGCTTTTAATGATTTGTGCAGAAAATGAGATTGAATGTTAAAAGGAGGAATCCTAAAACGACATGGTGCTACCTAGTTAGGAGTAGACCACGTATCGAGATTCGATGGTCTTGGCAGAATCAAGTCTTTAATCTCAACCATCTGAGGCTGTATAAATAGGGCTCTCCTGCCACAGTAACAGGGATCCTTACCAATAGAAAAGAAGGGGGAGAATAGAGAGGAGCTGGGAGAAGAAGAAGTTGTTTATGCTCTAGCTCTCCAGAGCATCCTTAGGTTGTTCTTTCGTTCTTTCTCCTTGTGTTCTTCTCTTTCGAAATTTGTAGAGTTTTGACAAGCTCGTAGGGTGTAGGCACGTAACTTTTATCAATTTATAAAGTTATGCAGAGTAACAAAATGCCATTGCACCGATATAATTTTAGATTTGGAAACACAAGATAGGTTAAGGAATGCATGTTTTGAAACCAATATTTTAGCTAGAAAATTCATTCATGCTGTTTTTTGAGCTATTTGTTAGAATATGATTGGGGTTATATATATATATATATGTATGGATGTATGCATGTGTATATATATGGAGTGATATTCAACAAAAAGTATGCATTTTGTACAGCATGTTGGACATGGTAGCAATGTTGTAAAGACACACAAAACATGCTGAAAAAGATATGAAGTCTCTTTTGTATATCATCCAAGGAACAGGAGATCTAGTGAATCGTTAAGTTGATTTCTTTGAAAAGATTAAGTGAAGCCAACATTATCAGTTATGCATGTCATGGTTGAATTTATAAAAGAAGAAGGTATTCTGAAATAATGATTGTTATTCTTTCGTGATTCGAACCGGATCACATTTTACATAACTTTCAAAGCATGATGTCAACTTCGTGATCTATGCTACGGATAGAATGAAGAGGTTGGAGTACTTTAAAAGCTATGCAAAATGCGATCCAATGGTCCACCTTGCAAAAAAAAAATCAACCATTCTTGCATGCAAAAGAAAATATAACCCAAACCCCCTATTTCTGGGTACATCCCTTGTCCAAAACATTCTTGGACATAAGAAATCCAATATTTAATCCATTAACCTACATCACTTAGAAGATAAAGCTTGATCTTGATGTCACATGAGGAGTGGCAAACTCTTCTTTAATTTAAGAATGCCTATAAAACATTTGGAAGAGCAATACACTATAATCATATCCATCTAGCCTTGTCCCTACATCCGGGCTAATAATTACAAAAAAAAATTCTCAAATCCTGCAATCAAATACATGTTTGCTAGAAACCTTGTCGTGCTATGAAAACATGATGGATGCCTTGCCAAAAATTTTGCTATGCTCAGTGATTGCTTTGATAACACAATATATATGTTCCATCTGTGAACCATTGTCAATTGATTGTACTATTATTCATCCATGAGGAATCTAGGATATGATATCCTGTGTGATGAATACCCTCACGTCATTATAAACTCTCACTTTGATAGCTTAAGGCAAACATTTAGTCTTTGACATTGCAGCTGTAGAAAATTAACTTGTAAGTGAATTTCCCAATCTTGGCAGTATCTTTGAAGTTTTCGGCAGAAAAGCACTGAAGGAGCAGCCCTTTTCTCTACCTACGTTGCTCAACATAAGGACCTTAAGAGCATCTTACAAAGAATGAGAAAATCTTAATCATTATTTTCATTTGGAGAGCCTTAATTTGTATTAAATATCTCAATCTGCACTCATAATGTAAATATTGTCTTTTGAATTCTAATTCAAAAGGCATTTTACACGGAAAGAGTGGTTCTTCCTTATAAGCTAGAGTTCATATTGACTCAATCAATGCGGTACTAATGATGCCCTTTCATCATAATAGTAATCTTTTTATTTTAGACTAAAAATAGTTGGAATCTTATTATTTTTTTTTTTTTGTACAAGTGGGCGGTCGCTGTGAGAGCAGCTTATAAGATCAAAAAATAAAAAGGTCCTATAAGCTCAGTGGATGAACCTTACCCTGATGGCAGGTCCAGTCTCTAGTGTGCTCAGAAATGAAGAATGCAACCCAGACAGTTTTGCTGAAATACGTAATGAACAGACATTGCAACAAAACCTTAGATGAATCTCCAAAATGTTACGAAGAATCGGATAGGCCTCCAGCTACTTCATTTCATCCTGGATTTAGCCAATGATGATTGTAGAGTCTTCCATAATAAAGATCCTCTCTGTTCTTCTACCTGCAACTCTTGTCTGGAGTAAATAATACCTGTCTAGGTAACTTTGATAGAGGGCACAAAGAGTATAGAGTCCCCTGTGGCCAGTATTCACAATGTAAATATTGTCCTTTAGATTCTAATTTAAAAGGTGCCTTACAAGGAAAGATTGGTTCCTTTCTTATAAGCTAGAGTCCACATTAACTCACAACTAATGTCGAACTAATGATACCCTCCCATTACAATAGTTATTTTTGTTATTTTAGACTCAAAATAGTTGGAATCTTCTCTAACATTGGAAGTAGACTTGGACATTGGGCCGTGCCTGGCACGGCCCGTTGGCCCATCAGCCCATTTTTTTAATTATTTTTTTTAAAAAAATGGACCGGGCCTCTCGGCCCGTTAGGGACCATTACGGGCCGGGCTTGGCACAGCCCGTTTGGTCCATAACAGTTAGAAATGGCTATTTTTTTTGCTTTTTACTATTTTGACCCTCCCAACAGTCATAAATTGGCTAATTTGAGGGGTATTTTGAAAAAAATAGTTTTTTTGGAGTCCTATAAATATCCCTTTCCTTCCCCATTCTCACTACACCAAACCAACTATTCTCTCCTTTTCTACTACTACTATTTCTTTCTTCTAGCAATATTTAGCAAGTGCTCTAGGCTTCTAGCAATTTAATTTTTAGTTTGCAATTAGTAAATGTTCAAGTGCTACACAATAGGAGGTTCTTGTTGAAAAGTTAGAAGTACAAGAGAAAGAGAAGGTCACTCCTTGTTGAGAGCACAAGAGGAAGCTCACAAATCTCAGCTCTACCTCTGGTCCTCTACTCAATTCCTCCTTGTAGTTAGTTTTTATTTTTTGCATTCATCAATTTAGATATGGCATTTTATAATGAAAATCATTTTGGCATTCCTCCTATTTCTGAGAAATAAGAAACTAATCCCCAAGTTCCTAATCCTTCTAGAACCAGTGAACCGAGTGAAGGTCAAACATCTTCTCGTAAGAGGACTAGTACTGTATGGAATGAATTTGATAGAATTATGGTTGATGAAGTCTGGAAAGCAAAATATAAAAAATATGACAAACTTTGTAGTTGTAGTAGTAGTGGAGGAACATGCCATTTAAAAAGACATCAATAGAGTCATAGGATGTATGATTCTCGTCTTCAAAGTACCCTTAATATACAAGGGGGATCACTTGTAGGTAATTTTGCATATAATCATAAAAATCAAAGAAAATTACTTGTAAAATGGATAGTTAAGGATGAATTATCTTTTAGTTTATGTGAAACTTTTAATTTTAAAGAATATATTCAATTAGCCCTACAACTTGCTTACAAAAGAACTAGTAAGCGTACATTTAGAAGAGTAGCTATAACTAACTTTTTAGCAATAAGACAAAGTTTAATTGAAACACTCTCTATTTTAAATGCAAAAGTTTTATTAACTTCTGAATTTGGTCAGCATCTATAGGCAGTAATTATTTTATTGCTATTACTGTTCATTATATTGATAATGATTGGCAATTAAATAAATGTATTCTTGCTTTTTGTACTTTTGATTTTCCACATTCTGGGCAACAAATTTCAAATACCATTTATCAAACTGCATGTTCATATAATATTAATGTAAAATCATGTCTATTACTTTTGATAATGCATCTAATAATAATTATGCTATTGCATTGTTAAAAGACTCATTGCATCCCATGTTAAATGAAAATTTATTGCATATTAGATGTGCATGTCATATCTTAAATCTTTTTGTTCAAGCTGGCATGGGAATGATTCAAGATGCCATTTCAAAAATTAGAAATGTAGTTTTTTTTATTCATGCTTCAAGATTAAGACTTCAAGAATTTAAGTAACTATGTATAGATCATGGTAAACATTTTAAAGAATTTAAACTTGATGTATCTACTCGTTGGAACTCAACATATAGCATGATACATAATGCATACCCATATAACAACTTACTAAGTGCATATATTAATGATCGTGGATTAGGCTTTATATTGACTGAAATTGATTGGAATAAAGATAAAATTTTGAATGATTTTTTGGTTAGTTTTTATAATGCTACTAATATTCTTTCTGGTATTTATTATCCAACTTCATGTTCATTTTTACAACAAGCATATATGATTAGTCAAAAATTTGCAGAACATAGATATGATGATATTTTAATACCTATTATTGAACAAATAAAATCTAAATAGAATGAGTATTGGGACAAGATATGTCCTATGCATTACTTAGCTGCTGTATTTGATCCAAGAGTTAAATTGAGTGGCGTACTAATTTTACTTGATGCATATTGTGAAAATATGATTCAAGATCCTAAACCTGCTAAAATTGAGGTAACACAACCTCTTTATGATATTTATGCTTTATATGATGAAAAAATTTGTGGATCTAGATTACATGCACAAAGCTCTATTTCTTCTTTTAGTAGTTCTCGTTCATCATCTATTTTTTCATTCATTGCATAGAGAAAATACAGACATGCTTCAAGTTCATCTTCATCTTCTTCATCTTTAAGTAGTGAACTAGAATTTTATTTGTGAAATGATCTTCAGTCTACATATGATGAAAATCAAATAGAGTCTAGATATATTAGTTTGGTGGAAGAGTGTTAAAAATTAATATCCTGTTATGTCTATCATTGCATGCGATATTTTAGCTATGCCGATGTCCACAGTAGCATCAAAATCTACTTTCAGTGTAGGTCAGCGTGTTCTTGACAAAAAGAGAAGTAAGATGACTGGCGACACGTTTAAGACGCTTCTATGCTTTAAAGATTGGTTGGATGCTGAGGCAAGACTTCAAAATAAAGGTGGACATGATACAACATCCTCTGATGATGATGATACAAATACTATTGATGATTAGTAAGATTTTGATATTTATTTTTAATTCTTAATTTTTTATAATTGTATATATTTTTTTAATTATTAAAATGAGTCATCTATATTTTTTTCTCCTTTCTTATTATATTCTGGAGATCAGGCCTAGCCCCCTCCTTCCATGTACCATTTTGATTTAAATTAATAAACTAGGAGGGGTCTATGCCAAACCCCCCACCATTGAGGTGGCTTTATATTAATAAATCCTTAGTTTCCAATATTTTTTTAATATATTAGAAAATATTTTATATAAATAAAAAAATTTATTCTCTTTTATTTTAAGGGGGCCGGTCCATGCCATGCCGGGCCGGCCCGTGGGTCGTGTTGTGCCTGGCCCACGAATCGTGCCAGCCCAGGCCCTTATGGGCCATGCCGGGCTTGGTCCACGAGCCAGAAATCCTTAACCTAGCCCAGCCTTTTTTTATGGGCCATGCCAAGCATGGCTCGTTACTGTAGCAAGCAAGCCATGCCTGGCACGGCCCGCTTCGTGCCAGGCGGTGCTAGGCCATGGGTGGCCCGGCCCAATGCCCACCTCTAACTGGAAGAGGGGGGGATAATAAATTATATGTGCTTACTAATATTCTATCTATGCAAAACATAGAAACTAGTTTGCAACTTTGTCCAATTAACATGAGACCATATATTTTTCCTTTTTTTTATAGAAAAAAGGAAGGAGACCTACCCCACTTTAATTAACCAAGTCCAAATACTTGGGATTGTACCAGTGCCACCCAAGATTACAACCCAAAACCTTTTATTACTAAGTAGACAAGTGTGAACATTAGGACCGGCCCTTAATTCCCACCACCACATCTATAGTTAATTTTGAGTTAACTGCTCAATTATAGCTGGAATCACTAACACCAACATCAATCCAATTACAAAACTAAAACGAAAATGAGAAAGTCTCGTATGAGACTTGTTGATGCAAAACTCCTGATCCTCGAATGGTTCCTAGTGAATTACTTGAGTTGGGAAATGATATAAGCACCTAATTGATCCTTCACCATCGTGGATGTCTTCTCACCTGCAAAATAAGTCCTAAACTGAAGGAAGGTTCTTCTGCGAGGGACCTTCAAATGTTAAGTCAGTGAGGGGAGTTTTGTCATGGAGATGGGAAACTTAAAGAGTTAAAAGGTAGAGTTTCCCAGCATAGAGCTTAGTTTTTGCTTATCCCTGAAGGTCCTCTCTTACCGATATTTATAGGCTTTTGATGCAACCAAATTTTGTTAGAAAGAAACCTCTTCTAGTTAACCATAATGGTGTTTTGTTAAGGTTAACCTCTTTCCATTGCAGATAACAACCAGTGTAACAGCTTCTTGTTACAATTGCTATTGATATGTTGCCCTTTTAGTCGGATATTTTTAATAATTGGTTCCTTTGCTTTAGTCATCAATGGTGCCTTGACATATTATAGATTAGTCACCTTATTTTATAGTCAGTTGGATCTTCTTAATCATATTGCTCCTTTAGGATTAGTTTTTGGCCATTTCTCAACTTAATATGAATAATCAGCTTTTGTTTTGGTTGTAGTCACTTTTTTATAACTGAAATAGCCAAGCTGTCATTCATTGGACTATTAATCAAATAGTCTTAGTCGACTAGCCTAATCTCTTGTTGGTCAATGCATATAACTATTTTAATATACCACTTGCCCCAACTTCCAATCCCAAGATATTTTATCATCTTAGGACAAGGGAGACTAGTATTAATGACTTTGATATTCTTGATCTTCACCATTCCCCTTTCCTGTACCGATTATTAATATCTTCTTGAAAGGTCAAAAAGAAATGTTTTGTTGTTTGAATATCAGAGCCATCATTATGGCAGGGTATCACGTCAAAGCGATAATTATTAATGCTAGGGATGGCAGATGATCCAAAAGATTTGATTATTTTTTGCCTGACAACTCTTTCTTCGAACACGTGTCACGCCATTATTGGAGACTTGGTCATGCACACGGATTAGGGTGATGTGTGTCATCAGAGGGGCAATACAATAAACTACCATTAGACCTTTTTATCTTAGATTATTACACATAGCTCAACCTGATTGATTGCTCATAGTTCAACGGTCACATTATGATTATCGTCGATGTTTATATAAAGGCTTATTCTCCCATTACTAGTTCTTTTGACACCTTTAAAAATTTTAAGGATCCTGGAGGTCTTCCCTTAGAGCCCTTTCCATGTTTCTTCTTCCCGTCTTTCTCCTTTTGATTTTCAAAACCCATTTGAAATAGTTAGACATCTAGAGACCCCTATTGTTGCCAGATCTTCTACTCCAGGAGGAGCTGCTTCACCCTAGCACTCCGAGGAACCCCATTCATGGAGGTCAAAAGGTCCGAATATTGAGAATCATTGACTGGACCAACTACAGGTATTTTGTTGGAGTCCAAAGTAGTCGACTTGCAAAATTACTATAAAATTTTGCAAGATTTCCAGGATTTCATCCCTAGTTCCCGTGAACGAGTAAATAGGGCTCTTGCAGGTTCTATGGCCATATATGCCGAGCACTTTAATGCCAGATTCTGTTTTTCTCTTCACCCTTTTATAGTCAAAATCTTCAACTTGTATGAAGTCGTCCGAGGATAGCTAACTTCGAATACTTTTTGAATCATTTATGCTTTCATAGTCTTATGCTACGATCATGGGATTGACCTTAAGACTTTCTAATTTTGTTGTCTCTTTATGATTAAGAGACATCCATATGGCCGAGAATAAGGTTCATCGAACCATACCATGGCTGGAAATTCATCAAAGATCTTCTAACTATTGTTCATGGTTAGAAACCTTGTTTCTTCCTTTTATCTTCTAATTAGTCCTAGAACTTTTGCGCTAAATGAAAAGAACCTGGTCTTACTCCAAACGATGGTAAGAAGGTCTTTATAGTTGACAAAGAAGATCATAAAAAACTC
Source organism: Areca catechu (assembly GCA_021397845.1). NCBI lineage: Eukaryota > Viridiplantae > Streptophyta > Magnoliopsida > Arecales > Arecaceae > Areca > Areca catechu. The sequence goes on along the minus strand of CM038052.1, from coordinate 172,575,764 downwards.
ATAAAGACCAAACACCCTTTAGCAAAAGAGCTATTAAAAGAATCAAAGCTTTTCCTCGCCAAGATTAGCATATCGCTTAGCTTAGGTACAATCCAATGAATAAGTCATTGCTTTGAATGTTCATAGACTTTTGCATAGGTTTTATGTGTTTTGAGTAATTCTCATCTATTTGTGTAGAAGGGATGAGTCTCGATGCTGAAAAAATCTGATGAACTTTTAGAAAAAGGCCTGCCAAGAAGCTGGAGGGTATCCAAGCAAGGAAGAAATCACGTGTGGCACCAAGTTCATCGATGCTAGGAGCTTTAAGTGTACCTAGCATTCCTGTCATAGCAATTGAAGGAATAGAGGCAGTGACAGTCATCTCTAGTTATAACTTTACTATCAATGAGCTTTCATCGACAAGGCCAACATCATCAACGAGCATATCCCCAAGGCAGTCAGCTTCACCTCGAATAGCAAGCTCTCCAGTCCCCTATGTCCGAAATGAGAGGGAGAAAGCACTACAAACGTCGATAGCTGACAAAGATTCTTGGACGGCAGAGAAATCCAAGTCGTTTGTTGATCTCAATATCTACTCTGATGAATCAGCACTCCAGAATCTTAATCTAGCTTGCCGATTATAGAAGGGCATTATTCTCCCTAGAGATTGGGAGGTGACCAAATCTCATCTTCTGGATGAGATTGTTCCATCCTTTTATCCGAGCCTTTAAAAGATCATAATCTCTCTTCCTTACTTTATCTCTTTATGGCTTTCAATTTCTACTTAGTTTTCTGACTTTGAAAACTTTTATTGCCTTAGTTTATCCATTAAGTGGCAATTATTGAAGAGAGTTTTCAAGGTTTTGCTGATCTTAGTTGGTCCTTAAGAGATCAGATTAAGACTGCTAGAGCCCAAAGAGAGATGGTCGAGGAACTTAAGCAAGCCTTTGAAGCCAAACTGGAGAAGGCTTATGAAGATAATTCTATACCAAGAAAAGAATTATGCTTATCAAAGGACCAATCAAGCAGCTTAGAAACCAAGTTGCGAAAGAAGAAGAAGAAGCTTTTGTCCATTAAGGCCACCAACAAGGATCTGAAAAAAAAAGCTCAATGATACAATTAATCGGGTGACAATGATCGAGAGAGAAGCTGAGCAAGCGAATGCCAATGCTTCAAAGGCAGTCAATGATCATAAGAAGTTGGCTAAATTTAGGAAAGAAGTCAATGAAGCATCGGCTTATAACTTAGCTGGAACTTGCCAACCATTTTTGGTCATTTTAATAGATTGGACAATCAAGCCAATTATTTTATTTATCAGATATATCGATTAATTAGACAATTGAACCAATTATTTTATTTGTTGGACATACCGATTACTTGGATAATCAAGAAATTATTTTATTTGTTAAACATACCAATTAATTGGATAATCGAGCCAATTATTTTATTTATCGGACACACCAATTAATTGGACAATCGAGCTAATTATTTTATTTATTGGATATACTAATTAATTAGATAATCAAGCTAATTATTTTATTTATCAAACATACCAATTAATTAGACAATCAAGCCAATTATTTTATTTATCAAACATATCAATTAATTGGATAATCAAGCCAATTATTTGACATTATCAATCGTACCAATAGATTTTGAATAGTTGGCTATCAGTCAACTATTCAATTATTATTATATAGCACTCTTATTGTACTTGGAAAGCAACTTTATTAACTTATTAGTAATATATATATAAATTCTCAGCATTCCAGGATCAAGTAATTTGTACACCACTTAAGTTTTCAATTTCATAAGTTCTGAGACATACTACTTTGGTAACTTGCTATGGATCTTCCCAATTTAGGAAGAGTTTTTCCTATTCAGTGGACTTAGAAACTTTGGCATTCTGTAATATGAGATGTATGGCTGAAAAGTCTTTGGATTGATCCTAGAATTATAATATCGAGTGACTTTTTGTCAATAGAAAGCCATCCTTAAGTGAGCTTGTAGTCTTGTTCCTTCTAATAAGTCTAACTCAGACCGTCATCACTCTAAATTACTTGGTTCTTCATAATTTTTCGTTCTTATAAAGAGCAAAATGATTTCTACTAGAATCACTGCTTCGGTGCCAAATATTAGATTAAATAAAGATTTTCTAGTGGGTGTTCGGGGGGTTGTTCGATATGCCCAAAGCATGGAACTTAGCTTTTCGATCGAAGGTCCTTTGGCTTCGTTCAGCCTCATTTTTAAGCCATGCAAGATTGTCCGATTCATCACTTCTACCTCATCATTAGATTAAAAGTATCCGATAGAGGTCAATTTATGATTAATATGATATTAAATCTTTGATATCAAACTATCTTTCATTATCAATGATGATGGTACGAGGAATTTCAAAGTGATAAATAATATTGTTCCTAACAAATCCTTCCACTTTTCCTTCAATTATATATGTTAGAGGTTTCGCTTCTACCTACTTAGTGAAGTAGTCAATCAACACAATGATAAACTTCCTCTGACTAGAAGTAGAGGAAAAAGGTCGAGTATATCCATTCCTCATTGAGCAAACGGCTAGGGAGCCACTAGCTATGTTATTTGGCTTACCGGTCATCATTGGATGTTTGAATTTTTCTGGTAGTGATCATACCTTTTAACAAAATTGATCGCATTTTTCTAGATAGTTGGCCAATAATATCCTTACCTTAGAATTTTGTAGACTAGAGATCTGCTCCCAAGATGATCCCCACATATGTCTTCATGCACTTCTCTGAGCATGTAATCAGAATCGGTTGGGAGTAAGCACTTTAACAAGGGCAAGGTAAATGGCCTCTTATAGAGGGCTCCATTTATAAGTATGTACTGAAAAGCCATCCATCTAATTCATTTAGCTTCTGCAGGATCATCTAGCAGGATTTCATCGGTCAAGTATTTGATGATTGGGTCCATCTAGCTAGATTCATGATTTATTTGATGCACTCCTATGGCTTTGTCAATACTAGGTACTTCAAGATGTTTGATATATATTCTTTAAAGTGAACCAATAGTCGATGTCGCCAGCCGAGAAAGTAAGTTGGCTTGAGCATTCTTGGCCTAAGAGATGTGAGATATCTCAAAAGATAGGAAGTCTGATATTAGAGTTTGCACTTTCTCCAAATACTTTGTCATAGTCAGATCTCTAGCTTCAAATTCTCTCATTGTTTAATTAACTACTAATTAAGAGTCCATGAAGGTTTTCAATTCTTTAACTCCAAGCTCTCTTATAATTCTTAATATAGCCAAAAGTGATTCATACTTGGCTTGATTATTAGATATTTGAAAAGCAAACCAAAGAGCATACTTGATGATAAATCAATTGGGGCTCGTCAGGATTAACCCTGCTCCGGTTCTAGATGAATTGGATGCTTCATCTACATGCATTGTCTAATATATTTTGAAATAGTTATCACTTATCTATTCTTGGTTGGTTTCTTCATTAACTTTTCCTGATTTCTCCATCGGTCCAAGTGCATTCAGTAATAAAATCTGCTAAGATTTGAGCTTTCATCAATGGACGAGGTCAGTAGAATATGTCGAACTTACTTAACCTAACTACCCATTTTGCTATTCTTCTTGACATATCAGGATATTTTAGTTTATCTTTCAAGGATGGTTAGTCAATACGACTATTGAGTGAGCCTAAAAGTATGGCCTTAGATATTTTGCCATAACTATTAGTATATAGACTAACTTTTTCTACCTTCAAATACCTTGTCTTATTATCATGCAATACTTGACTAGTGTAGTAAATAGATTTGTATTTTTTCATCTTCTTCTCTAATTAGCACTGAACTTACCACTTCATGTGAGGCAGATAAGTATAAGTATATAATGTCTTCTTCTTTTGGCTTTGAAAGTAGTGGTGGGGAGCTGAGATATTTCTTTAATTCTTCAAAGGTTTTTGACAATCGTTAGTCCATTCAAAGTTCTTAGTCTACCTCAAAATCTTGAAAAAAGGTAGGCATTTTTCAGCCGATCGAGAAATGAATTGGCTTAGTACAACTATGCATCCAATTAGTTGTTGAACTTTTTTTTTGGTAGAAGGGTACCTCATGTCGAGGATCACCTTAAATTTTTTAGGATTGGCCTCTATTGCTCTATTTGTGATAAGGAATCCGAGAAACTTTCCAGATGTCACACCAAAGATACATTTTGTCAGGCTGAGCTTCATTTGATGTTATTGTAGAGCATCAAAATCTCTTTCAGATCTTTGACATGGTCTATCACATTGGATACTTTTCACAAATATATCATCGACATAGGCTTTCATGTTCTTTCCAAGTAATTTCTCAAAAACTTTATTTATTAACCATTAATAAGTTGCTCTTGCATTCTTCAATCCAAATGTCATCACTTTATAACAATATATCCCTTCTCAATTACAAATACTATTTTTTTTTATCTTCAGGATCCATTTGAATTTGATTGTAAGTGGAGAATGCATTCATGAAGCTCAAAAGTTTACGTCCAATAGTTGCATCAACCAGCTCATCTACCTTTGGCAAGAAAAAAATATCTTTTAGATAAGCTTTATTGAGGTCTGTATAATCAATACAAATCTTTCATTTTTCATTTGCCTTCTTCACTATTACCACATTGGCTAGCTAATCGGGATAATAAGTTTCTCTAATAAAATTGGCATCAAAGAGTTTGCTGACTTCTTTGTCGATGGCCTTTTGTTGTTTAAAGATAAAATTCCTTTTTTTTTGTTGACGGGCTTAAATCATGGATCAACTTTTAGTTTATAGGTGATTATTTCAGGAGGGATTCCAGGCAAATATATGGCTAACCAAGCAAATACGTTGGCGTTGCATCATAAAAAATCAATAAGTTGAGACTTTGTTTCTTCATCTAGGAGAATCCAAATTTGGATAGTCTTCATCAAATCTTTTTCGATCAAAGGGATTAAGATAATCTTCTCAGCTAGTTCTCCATATTTCTCGGATTTCCTTTGATCCAACTAGTCAAGGGACAAATCACTTTTTGATTACCTATCTTGAATCATCAAGCACTTTCAAGCAAGTTATTGGTCTCCTCGCATTTTTCCAACTCCCTTGTTTGTCGGAAAGCACACAAGAAAATGATAGGTCCAGACAATCACTTAAAATTTATTCAAAGCTAACCATCCAAGTATTGCATTATAGGGCAACAGGGTTCTGACGATTGTAAAGTTAATGTAAAGGGTTCTTTGCTGGGGATCCGCTCGTATAGTTATAGGAAGACTAATTTCCCCTTCAATCCCAACTAAATTACCACTGAATCCATATAATCAGTTTGATACTCTTCTTAGTTAGTCATAGGAAATATTCATCTTGACAAGAGCATTATAAAATAATGCATCGATAGAACTTCTATTATTTATCAAGATTCACCTTACATCATAATTGGCTATTATTGCTGGGACAATCATAGTATCATTGTGAGGAGTTTACAGCCCCATGAGATCATCATCAAAAAAATTAATTACATTGCTACTTCGATATCTTTTTAAAAGATCTTCCACAATGCTTGTCCTCCCTAGCCTTGCCTTCCATTACATTATGTCAACTAACCCATCAGTGGATTTTTGGAGGGCCATTTTTGATTCATCAATCATCTTCTTGGCAGCGACAGCTCCAGTCTGATGATCTTTGGTTGGAACATACTATTTCAAGTAACCTTGATAGATTAGTCTTCGATCTCATCCTTTAGCTGGATGCATTATTCGGTGGTGTGACCGTGATTGCAATGAAATCAGTAATACTTGTTCTTGTTATGCAGTGTGGGTGGAGCTCGCATAGGCTGAGGTTTTTATAAAAAGTTTTCTCCTTCATCTCCTAAATTTTTTTTTCGAAGAAGAGAGAGAGAAGTATGGCTATTAAACTTGTAAATCAAATTCTTTGTTGGCTTCAGGTTTTATCATCGAGTTTAGGAGTCTCTTTCATTGCAAAGCCGAGAATCACTGCCTTCTTGAATTGTTTTCTTCTTTGGCATCGATTTTCTTTCAGCTTGGTGCTGACTCATAGCTTGTTCCTCTACTTGCATGTATTTTTGAGCTTGTTCCTCTACTTGCATGTAATGGACCACTTTATCCGGCTCGTGCTGGAGGTGGCCCAGCACTTAGGAGAGAACATGGTGAGGACGATCGCCATGGATGGGACTGAGGGACTGGTCCATGGATAGAGGGAGGACCCTCTATTTTATGGAGAAGAAGAGGGGAGGAAGGAGAGGAAGAAGAGGGAGAGGAGGAGAAGAGAGGAAGAAAGAAAGCGAAAGGGAAAGAAAGGAAAAAAGAGAGAGGGGGGGAGACTCTGTTCGGCAAAGACGAAGGAGAGGAGAAGGGAACGGGAAAAAAAATAAAGAAGAGGAAAGAAGGAAAGAAAAGAAAAAAAGAGAAAAAGAAAAAGGAAAAAGGAAAAAGAAAAGAAAAGAGAAAAAAAGAGAAAAAGAAAAAAAAGGGAGAGGTAAGAGAGGAGAGAGAAAGAGGAGAGAGAAGATGAGGAGAAAAAGGAGAGAGAGAAGAGAGAAAGAGAAAAAATAATAAAAAATAGTAAGGGGGAGATTGAAAAGTCTCTTCCTCTGAAAATTTGGGGAGTGAGGGTTTCAACGGGAGGACCATTGATAAAATTTTGGTAAAATAATTTTGGATTTTATAATTATCCTAGGATTATTTTTTTACCTTAAAAAAAATTGTTATTGTAAGGGAATAGCCTTCTAAGTAGGAAGGTGTTGGATGAGCTCTAGGTATAGATTGATACCGGGTTCTTTTAGGTTAGCTCTTGAAGGTAAGGATATCTGGACATGATCACCAGTCTTATATATATATCTTACATGATATGATTTGATCAATGCACATGAATATTGGTATGCATGATTTGTTTTTGCATGGTATAGTTGACTTTTCATAATGGACAGTATGATTGGTATTATTATTTTTTATATTCTTGTATACCATGTTTTATCAAGTAAAGTTATCTTTGAATGGGTTGGACCATGATGCTGGTTATTGGAAAACTATAAATGACATGATTTGACATGATGATGTGAAAGGATAAAGTGTTAATCAAGTAAATATGGTATTTGAACTAGCCATGCCATGGGATCGTGGTTACTGAGATTGCCTAAGCCACAGACCTAGTACGTGGAATAGCCAGTCACGGACAGATAGTACGTGGGACAGCCTAAGCCATGGGCTTAGTACGTGGGATAGCCTGGCCACGGATAGATAGTACATAGTCATTATGAGGTTGCCAATCATGGATTGGAGCATGACCATGGTTAGTCCAGAACTCTAAAGAAGAAGGATGATTAAATTGAAACATAAAAATGAAATATGATTTTACAAAAGGTTTTGTCATATATGACATTTAAGTTGTTTGGTTGCATGATATAATATACTCTTATTTTCTTGTTATTTTTAAGTTATACTATTATTGGTGTGACTATTTGGAGACCTTACTGGGCTGTAAAGCACACAACCCCTACTTTCTTTCTTCTCAGAGTTGTACAGGATATCTGAGCTTAGTGGTGGATTAGATTCGTGAAGAAATAAGGAATAGCTAGAGAGTCATTAATACCAATCGGATGACCAAAGGATGACTGAAATTGTAACTATATGAGTAGTATTATTTTTTTTGTGTTATGTATTTTCTTATAAATTGTGATCAATAGTATTATGAAGGATTGAAGTTGAAGTGAATATTATGTACTTAGGCCTTGCATGATCGCTAGGATAAAATCTAGGATTGTGCGGCTGGTCACGTAGTCGATTCCGGTACTAGATTCTGGACGTGACATAACTAGTAGTAGATCTACATGTGTCTACATCACCAGCATAGTTTGCATCTACAAAATAAGCTAACCTGACTAAAGAATTATTAGTTTATAATATATCATAATCAGCAATCTTAGCAATTTACTTTAAAATCCATAAAACTGCATCAAGATGTGGGTACCGAGGATGCTACATATAGCTGCTTATAATGCCAATTGCATAAGAGATATCTAGTCTTGTGATAGTCAAATAGATCAAACTACCCACAATCTATCTAAACATGATAGGATCATCAAGAAATTTCTCCTACTCCTTATTCAACTTTAAATTTGATTCAATTGGGGTTTGCATATGCTTGCAATTAGTCAATCCATACTTATGTAATAAATCAAGAGTTTCTTTGACCAATAAAGTAGTCATCCTTAAGTCTAGCTATTTCAATACTAAGAAAATATCTCAATATACCAAATTCTTTCATTTCAAACCGTATAGATAGTTGTCCATGAATAATACAAACTTCATCAATATCATCACCGGTAACAATCACATCATTAATATAGAGGCAAACAATTACTATAATTTTACTAGTGTGTTTCACAAATAAACTAGAATCTACAGAAGATATAGAATATCTACAAAATAATAAATATTTTGTAATTTTTTCATACCATGCTCTAGGCGCCTACTTGAGACTATATAAAGCTTTCTTAAGTTTGCAAACAAACTCAGGACGAGCAGAGTCAACAAAATTAGGAGGCTACAACATTTAAATATTCTTATTAAGATCATCATATAAAAGGCATTTTTAACATCTATCTATCACAAAGACCATTCCTTGTTAGCTACTAAAGAAATGAACACTTTGATAGTAGTTAATTTTGCAACAAGACTGAATATATCATCAAAATCAACTCCATATCTTTATGAGAATTTCCTTGCTATAAACCTAGCTTTGTAGCATTCAATAGAACCATTAATCTTTCTTTTCGCCTTATAAACCCATTTATAAAAAATAAGAGAAACACCGTTGGGTTAAGGAACCAAATCCCAAGTCTCATTCTTTTTAAGAGCTAAAATCTCTTCTTTCATGGCATTCTCCCAAACACCAATACCTTTAGCCTCATCATATGACATGGGTTCTAGCTGATCAACAATAGTGGAAGCATAGCAATAAATAATAAAAGAATAATCTCAATCTCCATACATATCAGTTGATTTCTTCTCTCCATACTTCTCTGCAATGGTGATGGATCCTCAAAATTTTCAAGTTCATCTTCAACTATTTTCATATCTTCTTCTTTAATAATATGTTTTTTCTTAGAGTTTAAAACATGTACAGCAGTTTTCCATGGATTTTTGTGATCATCCGAAATAGATAAAGCCAACTCTAGCATTTTAGTTGAAGGAGAAGAAGAAGTTAGAGAAGGTCACCAATTTTAGTGGAAACAACATCCTTTTGAGATACCCTATCTTCATTAGAAATTGACCCGAACTCATCAACTAGAAAATAAGACCCATCAAAACACCACCAAGAGGAGATTTCATAAAAAAACAACATATTTGGAGATATAAATCTTCATCATCTCATGATTAATGCATCTCCAACCTTTCCTAGCTTCAACATAGCCAAGAAACATATATATGATAGGCTTCTTATCTAGCTTATTAGAGAAGCATCATAATCATGAACAAAACAAACATATCCAAATACACGAAGATGAGAAATATCTAGGTGATTTTCAAATATTTTTTCATAGGGAGTCATGTTATCAATACTTCTTAAAGGTATCTTATTAAGAACATAACTGTCATGGGCTGTAAAAAGTAATTTACTAACTCAAACTATAGTTAGGATAAATCGGGATCATATCCTCAAGGACCTAAGAGCTAAGTTGTGATCGAAAAAAAATAAAAGAGAGTATTTATTTAAAAAAGTAAATAATAAATAAAATATTCTAATAGTGGGATCCCATAAAAGTATATATCTCAAAAGTTATGAGTTAATCTTGAACTAGGTAAAGTTATATTTCTTTTATAATTATGTTTAGGAGAATACCTATCTTTCCCCATCATGCTCTGTACCCATACCAGATTACAGCGCATTTCCAAAAAGTATAAGGTATATTTCTTTTACAAAGTAATTTTAATTAAACTTAGAAAAATATATGTCTTCCCTCAGTATGCCCCATACTTATAATATATCATGATGCATCTCCGAGAAGTACTACGTATTCATTCTTTTTTCCTCGGCACGCCCCGTATCCATAGATCACGATATGTCTCTGGAAAGTAAGACTTGTCTGTAATATTAATTTAACATTAAAGCATAAAAAGCAAATAAAGAACTATAAGATAATAAAAGAAAGCACAATCTTTATTCCATATAAAAATAAAATAAATACAAAAGATGTTTAGAACAAAAGAACCATTCTACTTCAAGATCTTCTCTCCCATTTTGAGATTTCTGTACTAGTCGCTCATGGGTTGATCCCTTCCTCTCCCTCTATGCAAACGCTTTAGAAGGATTCCAGGGAATGGAGCTTGGTTCCAAGGTGCAAGTATATTAGTCTTTTTATAGGTATAAGCAGGGAGGAAGTTTACATAATTATTAGATGTGGAACTAAATATAAGGAGCATAGGAGTGGTTAGGATTTTGTTTTACAATTAACGAATGGTTGGATAGGTATTAAATATAAAATAGATGGAAAGAAGGACTCTTGCTCGTGAGGAGGACCAAATGCCAATCCAAATAGACTTTCAATTTCCATACAGATTCTCTTTGACCGACACAAGGCTTTTTGCCGGATCATGATCATCAAGCCTAAAAATTGTTGCAGATCGCATGTTTAAAGCTAAGTTCCTATCGATTTGTCAATAACCATTTGATTGCAGTTCAATGGCCTGGGATCGTGCGGTCAATAATGCTCATCTTCCTTCCTTCAGATGGCAGCTTCTAGGACCATGCCATCACCCGATCATGCACCAAGACCCTTGTCGGAACTGCCCTCTTTTACGCCGCTGCCATCGCTCTTCATCGCTGGAGCCCTTGCCACTAGAATCTCCTATGCCGCCCTTCGCTGGCATCGGAATAGTTGCTCGAGTGCTCCCTGTGATCGTGGACCGCATGTGTGTCATTTGAGTCCATTTTTTTCCATTAGAACCTTGCTGCTCCCCATCGGAACCTCACCCTCATCGCCGTTGCCCTCCACCGGCACTACTGAAACCCCTGTTGATCGGCACAAAGCACTTCCCTATGGCCGTGGACCGTGCCATCACCTCCATCACTTGAACCATGGCCGATGTCGTCTTCTTCATCACTAGCATCATTGCCACTATCGGCCAGCCATTGCCACCACCGGTGCTGTTCAGTGCTTGCCAGCACCGCTGGTATCAGCACGACTGAGCACCCAATCATGCTCAGTGCTTCTACCGAGAGGCCATCTCCTATGCATCACCATAAAAGCTGTGTCTGTGCCCCCTTATAAACTGAGCAATCAGTCCATGATGGACCGGCTGCTTTAAAAATAGTGTTGGACCTTATTTTTTCTTGATTTCAAGTCCAATTTGGATTGAATTTGAATCTAGATTTGAAGTCCAATTTGGATCGAGCAGTCAATCCATCTAGATCCCGATTTGTTCCTAATTTGAATCATTTTAACTTACAAATCAGGATCTTTGTACTAGCAATTATCTTTCCTACAAAAGATAAATAACAATAGTAATTTTTAAATAATAAAAATAAATTAATATATAAATTGATATTTTTATCGACATGTTTATAAAACTTATCACTTCTTATCTAGCTTATTAGAGAATACATCATAATCATTAACAAAATAAACACATTCAAATACACGAAGATGAGAAATATCAAGGCAATTTCTAAACATTTTTTCATAGGGAGTCATGTTATCAATACTTCTCAAAGGTGTCTTATTAAGAAAATAAACAGTTGCCTGCATGCATTCTGTCCAGAATTCGTGCTTCACATTCTCTATATGAATCATATTGCGGATAGTCTCGAATAAATACTTGGTTCTTTCTCTCTGCCACATCATTTTGTTTAGAGTACCTAGGCAAAGAAACTATCTATATATGCCACAACTAATTAGATAGCTAGAGAATTCCTTTAAAACATATTTGCCACCTCCATCGATTCTTAAGCAGTTAAATTTTAATTTAAAAAGATTTTCAACCAAATTCTTAAATTGGTGAGATTTTTCAATACTTCTGATTTTTCTTTAACAAAGTAGCCCAAGTATATGTAGAGAAATTATTAATAAAAGTGTATGCATACCTCAAATTAGTAAAGGATGAAGTACTAATCCTCCTTGTAAGATCTGAATGTATTAACTGTAGTGGCTGAGAAGATCTTGTTTGGCTCTCTTTAAAAGGTAGCTTATGTATTTTTCCATATTGACATCCAATACAAATGGTGCTAGTATTAATCTTTATCTTAGGAAGCCCATTAACCAATACCCTACTCTGCATATCTTGAAGTCTATCATAATTTACATGAGCCAATCTAGCATGCCATAAATTAGCAGTATCATGTTTGAGAGTCCAATCAACATAAGAGTTACCAGTATACGTAACATAAAGCCTGTTCACTTTCCTGCCTTAAGTAATAAGTTCTCCAAAAATTTTAATATTAGCATAAATCTCCTCATTATCAAGTCCAAATAAAATAGAATATCCTTTACCTGTGATTTGTGAAACAGAAATCAATTTTTTCTTCATGCCAGGCACATAATAAATATTATTCATATAAATAGAAGAATTGGTAGATGATGTGAGAGACAAATCGCCAATACTTTCAACATATAAAGTGAATCATTGGCAATAGAAATAACATCAGAACTAGTATAATTATGCAAAGAATTAAATATCTCTCTATAACTAGTTAGATGCTTAGAACATCCAAAATCAATAAACCAATTATGAGCAAAATCAAAATGTGGCACATAAGAAGTAGTAGAAATGCATGCATGCTGGCTATCAAGATTAGAATTGACAATAGTAGTAGCAAGAGCCCAACTACTAATTTCTTTCTCTCCCCCATGTTGTTGAAAGGATACTGATGCAGGTAGTTTGACAAGATCCTACACTAGGCATGCAAACATCTGCGGGAGCAGATTGGATTTTAAAACAATTTTTAAAATTTATGCAGCGGGTATCTGCTCCGCCAGGAATTAATCTAAATCTAGTTGCATTTAGGCATGCATAATCATATAAAATATTTATAAAATATTAAACAATTTAATCTATCCATGCATGATTAAAAAATAATTTTCCATATATTTTATTCTGCCTGGAATAACTCTGGAATAAACCTGGAATAGACTGGAATAACTGGAATAAAGTTATTCCAGTTGTCTTCCTCCTTGGGACTCTCTTTTTGGCTTGCAAAACATCATCGGAACACCATCTTCCGGACCTCCGTTTGCTCCTAGATTTGAGCAGGAGCAACTTGGACAAGTCTTCTTCGATTTACCACCAATTTCTGCAATCAAATCTAAGCCAAAAAAATTAAATAAATCACAAAATTCTGCTGCTAGATTTCTGCAGCAGAACTGGATAGCAGACTTTCGCCTTCATTTCGGAGCAGCTGGGGCGATCCCAGCTCGCGTGGTTTGCTCCTAGGAGTATAATGGTACTCCCTCTAGAGGAGAGATATGCCCGGGACTCTCGGATCCGCCTCCACGCATGGTGCTAGCCGCCGGAAGAGGGCTTCATGGTCACAGAATTCTGCAACTGGGCAGAACAAGAGCACTTCAAACAATGGGATTTTCTCCCCTTCTAAGGCTTCTAAACCCAGCCCCAAAGGTCTCTCCTTAAGCCTCTCCAAGAAGAAGAATACCCAGATGTTTGGTAGCTTGTTCTTGGTTCTCACACGGTGGGAAAAATTCAACTCACGGTGAAAACTTTCCCATGTTGAATCTCAACTCACAATCCACCAACAGGGGAACGGCTATTGTAGTTTATATAAGGTGCTGAGAGGGAGAGGGAGGTGGAGCGACGGGAGGTGGAGAGGCAGCAGGTTGTTAACCCAATTAACAAGCCTTAAACCAGGATTAATAAGGCATTAATACCAAACGGTGGAGGAGAAGGGAAGAGCTTGGGAGTCGTTTGGCCTTTTGGACGTTAGGAAAAATTCTTTGCATTCGTTTGGCCTTCCACAAAACATCGTGTAAACGGTTAAAGGAGTAAAAGAAAATCGTGGAAACCAGTCCACCAGTTCAAATAACAGGTCCAAGCGAATAAACCAACCCATTGGTTCAATCCCATTAAACCAAACGGTTCAATCCAATTGAACCTGGTTCAAGGAATAAAATTGGTTCACAACCAATTGGAGGCCGAAACGAACTCCGAATCAGTTCAAAACTGATTCAGAAAAATCCTGGCGCAGTGCTGGTCAACCTGGAACAATTTCCGGTTGACTCAGACAAGGGCAAGATGGGGAAATGTGTGCTCAAAAATACTGTGACCATAAAACCGAGATGATTTCCGATCGTAATCGGTATTCGGATCAGAGAGTTATCCTCTGTGGCGTGTAACCTCATAGGTTCGAACATAAATGGTAGCATTAGAACAATTTCTAGTACCAGCACAGGAAACCATCCAGCAATGGGTCCCGACGTCCAGATAGGTCGAAGATGCGGGAGCAAACTATCGAACCTCTGGCATATAGTTACCGTATAATTCATCCCTTTGACCTCTAATGCTCATCACGATTGAGATTGGGCTGCCAACCCAGACTGAGTCAGTCGACTACATGTCTCAACCTCGCAAGTCCAGTGACTCTTCACTAGGACTACCCCGGTCGAGGATTTGCTAAATTGAGAAAATGCGAGACATTCAATCCAAACTGTTCAGACAGGTCAATTCCATCTTGGTCCATCACTGCTCCACAAGTACTTGCCTGTACCCAGAAACCTTCCATCACCGGATTAAAAATCCGGGTAGTCCGGCACCAAAGCACAGGGAGTTGCTTTCAAGCTATCGTGATGACCTCAGGTCAGAGGGACATATATATCCATATCCAATCGTGAGTATCCCTTTGGCAGAAAGGGGCTGCACGGAGTCACGTTCAATGAGATATCACATATCCCACTTGCAGATCACATCAGTGTCACCACACTCATTTGGTCAAGAGGACAACCAAACGATGTGAACTACAACAATCTATACTTGATATATTGCCGTCCAGTATAATATATCCTTTGATTGTGAAAAGGGTTTAAGGACCACTCGATACATCCTCTCTGTATCGAAGTCAGTGTAGTCCTAAGGACTTCATCACATGGAAAGAGTTCATTTCAGGAAAATTAAGTATGTGATGAGCTGCCAAAAAATAATATTTTATTAAGTCATAAAATAAGTACAATACTGAGCACAACCGCCTACAACCCAGGCGATTGGCTTTGGGACACAATTCCCAACAACTCCCACTTGTACTAAAGCCAATCAGAAGAGTATTTAATACCCATTTCTCATTTACAATAGTCAAACTCTTTTATTTCGAGGGCTTTAGTGAAGGGGTCGGCCAGATTTTCTTTTCCATCGATCTTCAGAAGATTGATGTCGTCTCGTCCACGATCTCTCGTACGAGGTGGTAGCGCCGCAAAATGTGTTTGGTGCGGTGATGAGCTTTAGGCTCCTTAGCTTGAGCAATGGCTCCAGTGCTATCACAGTATACCGGAACAGGACCATCTAGGGAAGGTGCCACCCCTAGCTCTCCAAGGAACTTTCGCAACCACACAGCTTCCTTTGCCGCATCTGATGCTGCAATATATTCTATTTCGCACACCGAGTCTGCAATAGTTGCCTGCTTAGAACTTTTCCAGCAGATCGCTCCTCCATTCAGGGTAAATACAAACCCTGACACACTCTTGCTATCATCTCTATCCGACTGGAAACTGGAGTCAGAGTACCCCACAAGTTTCAAGTCAGGTTCTCCATAAATTAGCCATTGATCTTTAGTATTTCTTAAATACTTAAGGATGGACTTAACCACCTTCCAATGCGCCTCACCTGGGTCAGACTGTTATCTGCTCACTACTCCTAGTGAGTATGCCACGTCTGGTCTAGTACAAGTTATAGCATACATGATAGAGCCTACTGCAGAAGCATAAGATACTCTACTCATGCACTCTCTTTCCTTAGGAGTTGTCGCACAATCCTTCTTGGAAAGAGTAATTCCAAAATCTATCGGAAGATAGCCTTTCTTGGAATTTTCCATGCTGAACCGTTTCAACACAATGTCAATGTACGTAGACTGGGACAGTCCCAAAAGCTTCTTAGATCTATCTCTATAGATTTTCATACCTAGTATGTAAGAAGCTTCACTCAAGTCCTTCATGGAAAACTGAGATGATAACCAGACTTTTATTCCTTGTAATGCTACGACATCATTCCCGATTAAGAGAATGTCATCAACATACAGTACTAGGAATATAATCACAGAACCATTAACCCATTTATAGATGCACGGTTCTTCTCCGTTCCTAACAAAGCCATACGATTTGATACACTTATCAAACCGTAAGTTCCAACTTCTAGACGCTTGCTTGAGTCCATAGATGGACCTCTGCAACTTGCATACTTTTGATACATCTGTGGATGTGAACCCTTCAAGCTGTATCATATACACCTCTTCTTCCAGTTCCCCATTCAGAAAAGCGGTTCGGACATCCATCTGCCAGATCTCGTAATCAAAATATGCTGCCAAAGCAAGCATGATCCGAATGGACTTGAGCATTGCCACAGGGGAGAAGGTCTCGTCATAATCGATACCATATCGCTGACGATACCCCTTGGCAACCAGACGGGCTTTATAGGTCTCTACCTTCCAATCTGCGCCCCTTTTCCTCTAGAAGATCCATTTACACCCGATGGATTTTATTCCTTCAGGCGGATCAACCAATGTCCAAACATTGTTGATTTCCATGGACTCCATTTCGGATCGCATGGCTCCAAGCCATGCCTCAGAGTCAGATCTCTAAAGTGCATCCATATAGGTGATCGGATCCTCATTGTTCTCATCAAGCTCAATGGGATCGCCGTCCCGGACCAAGAAACCATAGTATCTATCCGGGTGACGCGTTATTCTACCGGATCTCCTAATGGGTTCTGGGTGTGATTAAATCATAGCCGGTTCTACGATGTCCTTAGAGTGTGTAGGTTTTTCTATTGGCTGAACTTCATCAAGTCAATCTTAGAGGCTATAGTTCCTTCTCCAAGGAACTCCTTTTCCAAAAAGATAGCTCTAAGAGCAACGAACACCGTTTGTTCATTCTTCAAGTAGAAGAAATACCCTTTGGTTTTCTTAGGATAACCAATGAATAAATACCTGTCAGACTTAGGACCAAGTTTGTCTGAGTCTAAACGCTTTACGTAAGCCGGATAACCCCATACCCGAAGGTGTGAGATTGAGGGTTTACGCCCATTCCACATCTCATACGGAGTGGAGACAACTGACTTACTTGGAACATTATTTAATAAGTAACAGGCTGTCTGAAGCACATATCCCCAAAAGGATAGCGGCAGAGTTGCAAAGCCCATCATGGATCGAACCATGTCAAATAAGGTTCGATTCCTCCTTTTGGACACACCATTCAACTGTGGTGTTCCTGGAGGACTCCACTGAGAGAGAATTCCATTCTCCTCAAGATATGTCAAAAAAGCACCAGATAAGTATTCACCACCTCGATCAGATCGAAGAGTTTTAATACTTTTTCCTGTTTGCTTTTCTACTTCATTATGGTATCGTTTGAACATTTCAAACGATTCAGACTTATATCTCATTAAAAAGACATAACCGAATCTTGAAAAGTCGTCTGTAAAAGTAATGAAATATTTGTATCCTTCTCTGGCACTAACTGTCATCGGTCTACATATATCAGTATGTATTAGACTTAGAAGTTCTGTAGCTCGTTCACCCTTTCCAGTAAAAGGTGACTTGGACATTTTACCAAGTAAACAGGATTCACAAGTGGGCAGTGATTCAGAATCACTGACGTCAAGTAGTCCATCTCCTCGCATCTTGTTTATCCTATTTTGGTTAATATGACCTAGCCTACAGTGCCAAAGATACAAATTATTGACATTATCTAACCTTGGGCGTTTGCTAGAAGTATACATTACACTAACAGGCATTAATAGTACGTGTTGCCGCTCTCGCCGCCGCGCCCGTGCCTCGGATCAGCCGATCCTTCCTGACCGCCTGGTGAGGGAGCCCCCCTTCCCGCGGAGAACCTGCAACAAAGGGGTTAGAGGACCCTGGCCGGGGATCCCGGCGAGGGAGCTCCGACGGTCAAGTCAGTAGACGACGAGAAGGAACAGACTCCCCAGCCGGACCCTCTAAAGGGTTCCAGACTTAGAGAGTTAACTGGTGAAGGAAACGCTCTGGGGACCAGAATCTCGGCTGGGCCTCCTTGCCGAGCTCACGCCCAGTGTTCCCCTCTCGGGATTTCTGGTTTCTCTCTCGGAGCAAGGCCTTGTGCCGGTGCTTCCTCCTTGTCCCCAGGCTAATTGGCTTACCTTGTCGTCCCCAGATTCTTCCCTCTTTATCTCCTTCCGTCGCGCATTTGTCTTTTTCCGTCTCGGAAACTCCCCTCCCTCGTCCTCTTCTCTTTTCCTTTTTCGGTGAGAGGTGCCAGGCGGCTTTTCGACCTCGTCCATCGGGCCCAGCAGGGAAAAGGCAAAGACAGAAGAGAAAGAGGGGAGGGCGGCGCTGGCAGGGCGGCCGGTCAGGCCTTGGGCCCAGTGAGAGCGCCCTCTTCCCCAAGCGCGGGCGCCATCCATCTATGGGGCCTGTGTCGTCAGGGTTGCGTCTCTCGGTTGCGGGACCTGTCGGGCCGATGCTAGTGATGTCCCGCGTGCCGCCGCCCTCCGTACAGGACGCCGTCTGGGATTCGTACGGCCCGAGGGATGGCCTCGGGGCCCGTCTCTCTCCCCAGGGCCCTCGCCGTACGAGCGGTCTGACCTCGGCTGAGTTGGGCCCGTCTCCGGGGGCCAACTGGCGAGGGGCGAGGGATCGACCGACCTCGGCTTAGGTGGGCCCCTCCTGGGTGGACACCTGGCGAGATGGCAGGAGGTCGCCTGGCTTCGGCCGAGGTGGGCCCGTCTCCGGGTGGCCACCTGGCGAAGGGCGAAGGATCAGCCGACCTCGGCTTAGGTGGACCCCTCCTGGGTGGACACCTGGCGAGGTGGCAGGAGGTCGCCTGGCTTCGGCCGAGGTGGGCCCGTCTCCGGGCGGCCACCTGGCGAAGGGCGAAGGACCAGCCGACCTCGGCTTAGGTGGACCCCTCCTGGGTGGACACCTGGCGAGGTGGCAGGAGGTCGCCTGGCTTCGGCCGAGGTGGGCCCATCTCCGGGTGGCCACCTGGCGAAGGGCGAAGGATCAGCCGACCTCGGCTTAGGTGGACCCCTCCTGGGTGGACACCTGGCGAGGTGGCAGGAGGTCGCCTGGCTTCGGTCGAGGTGGGCCCGTCTCCGGGCGGCCACCTGGCGAAGGGCGAAGGACCAGCCGACCTCGGCTTAGGTGGACCCCTCCTGGGCCCAGGCGCCGATGAAGTGGTAGAGGAACTCCGAGCCGAGCTCGACCTCGGCGAGGGCGGTTTGCCTCAGGCAGTCGTCGAGCGGTGTAGTCTTGCCGATCCTGGCCTTGAGGATGTGGCGCTGACTTGGCCGGGGAAACATACACGTGGCTCGCTCGTATTCGACGATACCTGAGCCTGGCCACGTCACTGTCACGGCTGTAACAGTTGCCCCCCAGCCCGCCGTTCTGTCGGGGCATCGTAGAACGGAACGTCGGGATTAAATGCGGACATGACGTGGAGAGGCGAAGATCTTGCATCATAATTGCCACGATCCCCGTCGTCGTGGCTCGATGCGGCTGAAGACCTATGGGGAGCCGCCACGCGTCGCCCACTTGCCCATAATCAATGCGTCGCTTCGAGGCAGAGGCCGTTACTCTGCTAACGAGGCGTCGGTGTCGGGCGTGCGCCCACGTGGCGACCATCCAGTGGCCTGAGGCGGAATGACGGGTACGGCCGCTGTCGGCTGAGTTTGAAAGGGAGGGGACTTTCCAGAACGAGGCCTTTTTCCCTTGCTTCGTGGGCGGTTTGCTGCAGGCTAACAACTCCTGTTGCTCGCGCTCGTCTGTGCATTTTCGGTGAGTGCTTCCTTCTTCTCCTCTAGCCCCCCTCGTTCTTTCTCATTTCTTTTCTGATTTTTTCCTCGTCCTTTCCCTTTCTATGGTGCGCCGTCGCCATGTCTCTTCCAACCCGGACGAGGCCGGTCCATCCCGGCCGAGGACTCCATCTTCTTCCTCCTCAGATGAGGAGACAATCCCGGAGGAGGTCCGCCGGCGTCTGCAACCCGGGGGTGTCACCATTGGCATCCCCAGGGGGATCCGGTCCCCCCCGGTTGCACCTGCCGTGCCCCTCCGTTCCCTTCCTGCTCTGCCTTCTCTTCCTGCTCCACCTTCTCTTCCTGCTCCGCCTTCTCTTCCTGCCGGTCCCTCCGGTCATGCCTCCACCATGACCGAAGGTGATCTTTCTCTGCTCCGGGATGCCTACGGCATTCCGGGGTCAATTCGTTTGTTCGTTCCGCGGTCCGGGGAGCGCGTCATCATGAGTGGCCCCGGCCGCATAGCCTTCTACGAAGACTTCCTCCTTGGGGGTCTTCGGTTTCCTCTGCATCCTTTCTTTCTTTCCTTCCTTAGCCACTTCCGGCTTGTCCCGGCCCAGCTGGCTCCTAATGCCATCCGGGTCATCTTTTCCTTTATTGTTTTCTATCATTTCCACGGGTTCGTTGCCCATTTTTCTCTCTTCAGGGCCTTGTTCACCCTGAAGAAGTGCTCCACCGATGACGGCTGGTGGTATATTTCGCCCCGGCCCAGGTGTCTCCGGTTCGACCTCCCTTCCTCAGTCAAGGGCTGGAAGAGCCGATTTTTCTTCGCCTCGGTCGACGATGTCGACTGGGCCTGGAGTGAACCGGATCGGACCCTGAACCGAAATTCCCGGGTCGAGCCGGCGGACCAGGAGTCCTATACCCAGCTCCTGGGCGACGAGGTCCCGGCGCTCGAGGTTCTGCTCTCTGAGCAGAATCTTTTTGCGGCCGGTATCAGCCCCATCCGCGAGACCGGTGAGATTTGGCCTCGCTCTGACCTCTGCCCCCCTTTCTCTTCACAACCGAGCCGGCTGACTTCCTGTTTCTTTTGTTTTGCAGGGATGAAGTTTTCGTTGGAGAACCTTTTGGAGGGGGCAGCCCAGCGGGACATCGTGGAGGTGGACGAGCCCGCAGTGAAGAGGGCTCGCACGGAGGCGAGCCAAGAGGTCGTGGCGGCGACCGTGCCCAGCCCGGTTGCCGTCATTTCCCCGCCCAGGCCATCTCAGGGCGGGGCTACTGTTACTTCGGTCGCGCGACCTGGTGGTGCCGTCGAGAGGGCTCCAGCGCCTGCTGCTCCGCCCATCGCCGGGCCTGTCATTGCTGCCAGCTCGACAGTGCCGCCCGTGGTGACCGCCGGCCCGTCAGTTGCGGCCTCGGCTGAGGGGGCAGCCATCGCGGGGGCCGGCCCGAAGGCCCCGGTGCCGGTGATCACCCACCGGGACTCTGTCATCCTCGACAAAGGGTTGGCAGAGAAGATGATGGAGTACGCCTCCACCGCCCGGGACCGCCGAGCTCGGGGCGGCCGGGATTATGCGGACGCGTTGCTCGGCATCCTCCCGCAGCTTTTCACGGTAAGTCCGAGCTTCTCCCTTCTCCTTTTCCCTTCTTTCGGGACTTAACTTCTTTTATTCTGAATTGTATTGCTTTTGTTATTGCAGATCGGGAACGACGTCCTCCTACTGAGGAATTTCCTCGTAGGGAATGCCAAGAGGGACTCCGAGCGGGAGCAGAAACTCGGCAAGCTCGCGGCCGACGTCAAGGACTTAATGGAGAAGGGCGCTGAGCTGCGAGCCGACAAGCAAGCCCTCCAGTCCGACCTGGCATGTTCCGAGGAGCGGAACAGGGAGTTGGAGGCCTCCTTGTTGGAGGAGCGGACCTCCAACCAGCGCCGAACTGAGGAGGAGGCGGCGGAGAAGGCCCGCCTGCAGGCCCATTCCCAATGGCTGGAGCGCCAGCTGGAGGAGGCCCGGCGAGATGTGGCCACGGCGAAGGACCGGAGCGCGTACGTCAACGGGCTCCTGGAGGCAGCCAAGCGGGAGGCGCAAGAGGCTGTCCCCAAATTCCGGGCTTTCGATGAGTACACGTCGGAGGTCCGGGAGGCCGTCGTGGACTCCTTCCTGAAGGGGTTCCGGATGTGCCGGGAGAAGGTGGGGGCCTTCTTCCCCCAGCTGGATCTGAGCGGAGTTGTGATCGGTGGCAGGAGGCCAGGGGGTGAGTGCAGGACCTCCAGCATGGCCGAAGCGACTCCTGCGGCGCCGTCGACCAGCGATGCCGCGGCCCCAGAGCAGCCCCAGGAGCCGGCCGTGGTAGAAGCCGAGGATGCAGTACCCGCGCCTCCGGCAGAGGGCTCCGACCCCGCACCCCAGTGAATCCGGCGTCGTCTTCTCCTTTGCTTCTGTTTTTCGTTTTTGCTTTGTGTTGTCTTCTCTTATCTTCTTTTTTTTTTTGGGGAGTTCCGGCCTGTCGGGACTCCCAGTTTGTACCGACTTCTCACATCAATGGAAAATGACTTTATCGAAACCTTGATTTTTGTTTCGTCTCACCTTCCTTTTCCTATCTTTCTGAGATGTCGGTTTGGAACACTTGAAACAGTTGCAGGCCTGGCCCTCCCATTGCTCAAGTTGAAGGATGGGGCCTGCCGAGTCGCGTCGCAGCAGAACAAGCCTCAAGTGGGCCCAGCTTTGGGTTGCCTTCGTCCTTGCACAGGCAACACGGTTTCTGCACCGCCTTCCAGGCCGAAGCCCAGGACCTCCGGACTGAGCTCGGTGCCGCAGGCTTTCTCAAGCCTTGCGCGGCTTGCTGAGCTGTGCTCCAGGCTTGCGTGGGCGAACTGGGTTCGGCGCCACCTTCCAGGCCGAAGCCCGGGATCTCCGGACTGAGCTCGATGCCGCAGGCTTTCCCGAACCTTGCGCGGCTTGCTGAGCTATGCTCCGGGCTTGCGTGGGCGAACTGGGTTCGGCGCCACCTTCCAGGCCGAAGCCCAGGATTTTCGGACTGAGCTCGATGCCGCAGGCTTTCTCAAGCCTTGCGCGGCTTGCTGAGCTGTGCTCCGGGCTTGCATGGGCGAACTGGGTTCGGTGCCACCTTCCAGGCCGAAGCCCAGGATCTCCGGACTGAGCTCGATGCCGCAGACTTTCTCAAGCCTTGCGCGGCTTGCTGAGCTGTGCTCCGGGCTTGCGTGGGCGAACTGGGTTCGGCGCCACCTTCCAGGCCGAAGCCCAGGATCTCCGGACTGAGCTCGATGCCGCAGGCTTTCTCAAGCCTTGCGCGGCTTGCTGAGCTGTGCTCCGGGCTTGCGTGGGCGAACTGGGTTCGGCGCCACCTTCCAGGCCGAAGCCCAGGATCTCCGGACTGAGCTCGATGCCGCAGGCCTTCTTGTTGAAGTTAGAAGGGAGTGTTTGAAGTGGGGAAGCTTTGTTACAGAAACTGGGAGCCTTACATCACTGGTAGTACATTCTCAGGTTCGAGGAGTTCCACGTCCGGGGGAACCTAGCACCTCCCAATTCTTCCAAATAATATGCTCCATGAGGGAGGGCTTCTGCCACCCGATACGGGCCTTCCCAGTTGGGCGATAGCTTGCCGCATTCCCGTGGTTGGGATGCTTCGGCGCGCCGGAGGACCAAGTCTCCGGGACGAAAAACCTTAGGCCGCACTCGGGAGTTGTAATATCTGGCAACACGTTGCCGGTACGCCGCCATTCGAATTCGGGCCCTGTCCCTTGTTTCCTCGAGAAGGTCTAGGTTGAGCATCATCCTGGCCGGGTTTTCTGTCTCGTCGTATTGCTCCACGCGCAGCGTGGGTAGGCTGAGCTCGATCGGGATGACTGCCTCGGCTCCGAAGACGAGGTTGAATGGAGTTTCGTCGGTAGCCGTCCTTGGGGTGGTGTGGTATGCCCAAAGGACGCTGGGAAGCTCATCGGCCCACCTGCCCTTGGCCTGGTCCAGCCGCGTGCGGAGGCCCTGAAGAATGGTCCTGTTCGTGACTTCGGCCTCCCCGTTGGTCTGAGGGTGCGCCACCGAGGTAAAGCGATGCCTGATGCCGAGGTCGCTGCAGAATTCTTCGAATTCCCGGCAGTCGAACTGGCGTCCATTGTCGGTGACCACAGTGTGGGGGAGGCCGAAGCGGCAGACGATGGACTTCCAGAAGAACTTGGCGACGTTTGCTTCGGTGATCCTCGCCAAGGGTTCGGCCTCGACCCACTTCGTGAAGTTGTCGATAGCCACTATCAAGAACTTCCACTGGCCCGACGCCGGCGGGAATGGGCCCAGGAGGTCCATCCCCCACTGGGCGAACGGCCAGGGGGCTGAGAGCTGAGAGATTGGGTTGGAGGGTTGTCGCTGCACCGTGGCGTGACGCTGGCACCGGTCGCATTTCTTCACGAAGTCGGCGGCGTCTTCCTTCATTGTTTCCCAGAAGTAGCCCTGACGGAGGGCCTTGTACGCCAATGCCCTGCCCCCCACGTGGTTCCCGCAGATGCCTTCATGAATCTCCTGGAGCACAAGCTTGGCTTCTGTGGATCCTACGCACTTGAGGAGGGGGTAGGAGTAGGATCTTCGATACAACTGCCCGTCCATCAGGACAAACCGCATGGCCTTCTTCCTGATGAGGCGAGCCGCCTGTCGGTCCTCCGGCAGGGTGCCGCTGGCGATGTACGCAGCGTACTTGTCCATCCAGCTGGGCTCCCGGCTGACCTGATGGACCTCCACCGGTGCTTCGAGGCTTGGGACCTCAAGGCGCTCCACATGAGCGCGTCCCAGCATCGTGTCCGGCAGGGTCGCCAGCCGGGAGAGGGCGTCCGCACGAGCGTTCTCCCCGCGGGGGATGTGGAAGATGTTGAAGCGGCAGAATTTGGACGCGCCCGCCTTGACGAGCTCCAAGTACTTCGCCATTTGGGGGTCGTGCGCGACGTACTCTCCGGACACCTGCCCCGCTACGAGCTGGGAGTCAGTGAAAGCTCTGAGGTTGGTCACGCCCAGCTCGCGGGAGACTCTCAGTCCGGCAAAAAGTGCCTCGTACTCCGCCTGGTTATTTATCGCGGAAAATTGGAAACGGAGTGCACACTCGGCGACGACCCCGTCGCCGTTGGCAAGGATGAGCCCAGCTCCGCTCCCGCCGGAGTTCGAGGCTCCGTCCACATGGAGGATCCAGGCGTCCTCTCCGGGCTCATCGGTGCCAACCTCCATCGGCTGGGCCGGGGGACCTTCCTCGGGCTCCTTGCCCAAGCCTGCACACTCGACCAAGAAATCGGCCAGCACCTGTGCCTTCATGGCCGACCTTGGCCTGTATGCAATGTCGAACTCGCTGAGTTTCAGTGCCCACTTGGCCAATCGTCCCGAAGTATCGGGTCGGCTGAGCACCGCTTTCAGCGGTTGGTCCGTCAATACGGCGATGGGGTGCGCTTGGAAATAGGGCCTGAGACGCTGGGCAGACACTATTAGCGCAAAAACAAGTTTCTCGGGCCGGGAATACCTGAGCTCCGCATCTCGGAGAAGTTTGCTGGTATAGTACACCGGCCGCTGGAGCCCCTGGTCGTCGGTTCGGACCAAGATAGAGCTGACGGCCTCCGGGGTAACCGCCAGGTAGAGGGCAAGCTCCTCCCCCTCCTCGGGCCTGGACAGTAAAGGTGGCGATGCGAGCGTCTTCTTCAGCTCCTCGAAGGCCTGCTGACACTCCTCGGTCCAAGCAAAGCCATTCATCTTCCTCAGCACCTTGAAGAAGGGACGGCAGCGGTCCGCCGACCTGGAAATAAAACGGCTAAGGGCTGCGACTCGGCCGGTCAGTCATTGCACCTGCTTCTTGGAGGCGGGCTGCTCCATGTCCAGGATGGCCTGGACCTTCTCCGGGTTGGCCTCGATTCCTCTTTGAGTCACCATAAACCCTAGGAACTTACCGGTGGAGACGCCGAAAGCACACTTCGCCGGGTTCAGCTTCATCTGATGGCGCCGAAGGTTGCCGAACGTCTCCGTCAAGTCGGCCACGTGGTCCGAATCGAGTTTGCTCATCACCAGCATGTCGTCCACGTACACCTGCATGTTGCGGCCTATCTGGTCTTTGAAGATTTTATTGACCAGACGTTGGTACGTCGCCCTTGCGTTCTTGAGGCCGAAAGGCATCATCCTATAGCAAAAAGTCCCGTGGTCAGTTATGAAGGCAGTGTGCTCTTCGTCCTCCGGGTTCATCCGGATCTGGTTGTATCCGGAGAAGGCGTCCATGAACGACAAGAGGCGATGCCCCGAGGTGGTGTCGACCAGCTGGTCGATCTTTGGAAGAGGGAAACTGTCCTTTGGGCAAGCTCGGTTGAGGTCGGTGTAGTCCACACAGATCCTTCACTTACCGCTACTCTTTTTTACCATGACCACGTTTGCCAGCCAGCTAGGGTATTGGACCTCTCGGACGAAACCGGCGGCGAGGAGCTTCTCTACTTCCTCGTTGATCGCCTTCTGCCTCTCCATGGCGAAGCTTCTCTTTTTCTGGCGGACCGGGCGGCAACTTGGGTCCACGTTCAGCCTGTGCATAATAACCTCGGGCGGGATGCCCGGCATGTCGGCTGCTGACCAGGCGAACATGTCAGCGTTGGCGCGGAGGAACTCCAGCAAGCGGGTTCGCTCTTCCTCGGGGAGCTGGGCCCCGACTTACACCATCTTCAGGGGATCCGAACCGAGGGGAAAAGTCAGCAGGCGCTCTACGGGCCCTCCCCTGGGTTCCTTCTCTCTCAGATCGAGGTCGTCGATATCATGGGCGAGCTCCGCGCCCCTGGCGCCTGGGACCGTCTGGAGGCAGAGCGGGACTGGCTGGATCGTCCCCCTCATCTCTCCGAGCCCGGAAGGCATGGGGAACTGCACCAACAGCCTCCTCGTGGAGATGGTGGCGTCCAGTTGGTTGAGCCCGGGATGCCCGAGAATGGCGTTGTAAGGCGAAGGGAGCCTAACGACGGTGAATGTTATTAGAACAGTCGCTTGCCGGGGCGGGGATCCGGCAGTGACCGGGAGAGTGATTTCCCTCTCGACCCCCACTGAGTCCCCTGTAAAACCTACCAGGAGGGTGTGCACTGGCTTCAGCTGCTCGGGGGACAAATTCATCCGAGAGAATGCATCGTAAAAAAGTACGTCAGCCGAGCTTCCACTATCCACCATGATTCGATGTACAGGATGCTTCGCGATGGTCATCTCGACCACCACGGCATCGTTGTTTACATTATCATTAATTTCCCCTCCTTTGGGAGGGATTACATTCTCCGGGACTTCCCGGGCTCTCTTCATTGCTCGGCCGGACCCGTGCGAGATCATGCCCACGGGCTTCTCCGTTGGGCGGTTGTCGATCGCAGGGACAGGCGGTAGGGCCGCGAGCGGCTGCCCTTCAGAGGGGGCCTCGTTCTTGACGAACTTCCTGAGGTAACCTCTCCTGATCAGCTCCTCGATCTCCCGCTTCAGATGGCGACACTCCTCCGTGTCATGCCCGTGCTCACGATGGAACTGGCAGTGCTTTGATTTATCTCGGACGGCTCTCGGGTTCTGAGGAGGAGGTCGGCGGAGGTAGCGCTCGCCCTCGATTTCCATGAGGATCTTCGTTCGAGGTGCGAGGAGAGGGGTGTACCTCCGCTCGGGAGTGGCTTCGCCCCTCGGCCTTGGATTTGGGCGGAGGTCGGCAGATGGCCCGGGCCTCCGAGCTCCCGGGGTGTCCCTCGGGAGCGGCTTCTTTGGAGTCTTCCCGTCCAGCTCTCGACGGGTGCGGTCGGCCTCCTCCGCTCGGATGTACTTGTGGGCGCGGAGGAGGAGCTCGGAATACGTCCTGGGCGGCTTCTTGTCCAGGGAATAGGTTAGGCGGGACGTCTTGAGTCCGCGCTTCAAGGCCAGCATGAAGACGGGCTCGTCCAAGCTGTAGATCTCCAGTGCTGCGGTCTTGAACCGGGTGATGTAGTCCCGGAGCAGCTCCTGGTCCTGCTGGCGGATGGAAAAGAGGCTGTCCACCTCTCTTGGCACCTTTCGACAAGCGTCGAAGTGCGCCACAAACTTTCCTTCCAACTGATGGAAGGAGCAAATGGATCCGGGCTCGAGGCGGGTGAACCAGACTCGAGCGGCCTTCCGAAGGGTTGCCGGAAAGGCGATGCACAGAAGGACGTCGGTGGCCCCCTGGACCCTCATGAGAGCCTTATAGCTCTCCAGATGATCCAGGGGGTCGGTGGTTCCGTCGTAGGGATCCACCTGCGGCATGCGGAACCGTTTCAAGATTGGTTCCGCCTGGATTTCTTCAGAGAAAGGGGGGCGGGAGTCGTAGCCCGCCGGGTCTGCCGACGGGTTCTGCAGGTCGGTGAATCGGCGAGCGAACTCCGCCAGCTTGCGCTCATGCTCCTCCAGGCGCCTCTCGGCCTGGCGCCTAATGGCTTCCTCGGTGGAGTCCTCCACCGAGGCTGCGGGTGAAGGGGGCGCCGATCGGTCTCGGCGCGAGGTCTGGCCTCGGCGTCGCTTGCTGCGATGCACCGTTTCGACCCCGTCGGCCGGGGATCGACTCTCGTGATCCTCCGAACCGAAATAGTTTCTCTTTATGGGAGCTTGGTGGCTCCCCCGGGGGTTGGAGATGGCCCTCGGATGGGATGGCCTGCCCTGGATTGAGCGCAGGCTTCCACGCTGCCCCGCGGCTCGGGCCGCGGGGGTCCCTGGCTGCGGCTGAGTGGCCAGGGACCATTGCTGATGCTGAAGCTGTCGGACCGCCGAGGTCAAGGTCTGCAGCTGCTGGACGATGGCCGCAAGGGATCCGTCCACCGGGGCAGGCTGCTGTGGAAGAGGAGGGGGAGCCGAAAGCTCCCTTTCGGGGCTGTGACCCCCCAGAGGGGAGTGGACATCCCCCACGCGGCTAGTGGACGCCTCACGACCACGAGTGACCACCATTGCTGGAGAGCGTGACACCTGCAGAAAGCTGGTTCCCACTAGGGGTTAGTGTCCTGCCCCCCCTACTTGGCGCGCCAATCTGTTGCCGCTCTCGCCGCCGCGCCCATGCCTCGGATCAGCCGATCCTTCCTGACCGCCTGGTGAGGGAGCCCCCCTTCCTGCGGAGAACCTGCAACAAAGGGGTTAGAGGACCCTGGCCGGGGATCCCGGCGAGGGAGCTCCGACGGTCAAGTCAGTAGACGACGAGAAGGAACAGACTCCCCAGCCGGACCCTCTAAAGGGTTCCAGACTTAGAGAGTTAACTGGTGAAGGAAACGCTCTGGGGACCAGAATCTCGGCTGGGCCTCCTTGCCGAGCTCACGCCCAGTGTTCCCCTCTCGGGATTTCTGGTTTCTCTCTCGGAGCAAGGCCTTGTGCCGGTGCTTCCTCCTTGTCCCCAGGCTAATTGGCTTACCTTGTCGTCCCCAGATTCTTCCCTCTTTATCTCCTTCCGTCGCGCATTTGTCTTTTTCCATCTCGGAAACTCCCCTCCCCCGTCCTCTTCTCTTTTCCTTTTTCGGTGAGAGGTGCCAGGCGGCTTTCCGACCTCGTCCATCGGGCCCAGCAGGGAAAAGGCAAAGACAGAAGAGAAAGAGGGGAGGGCGGCGCTGGCAGGGCGGCCGGTCAGGCCTTGGGCCCAGTGAGAGCGCCCTCTTCCCCAAGCGCGGGCGCCATCCATCTATGGGGCCTGTGTCGTCAGGGTTGCGTCTCTCGGCTGCGGGACCTGTCGGGCCGATGCTAGTGATGTCCCGCGTGCCGCCGCCCTCCGTACAGGACGCCGTCTGGGATTCGTACGGCCCGAGGGATGGCCTCGGGGCCCGTCTCTCTCCCCAGGGCCCTCGTCGTACGAGCGATCTGACCTCGGCTGAGTTGGGCCCGTCTCCGGGGGCCAACTGGCGAGGGGCGAGGGATCGGCCGACCTCGGCTTAGGTGGGCCCCTCCTGGGTGGACACCTGGCGAGATGGCAGGAGGTCGCCTGGCTTCGGCCGAGGTGGGCCCGTCTCCGGGTGGCCACCTGGCGAAGGGCGAAGGATCAGCCGACCTCGGCTTAGGTGGACCCCTCCTGGGTGGACACCTGGCGAGGTGGCAGGAGGTCGCCTGGCTTTGGCCGAGATGGGCCCGTCTCCGGGCGGCCACCTGGCGAAGGGCGAAGGACCAGCCGACCTCGGCTTAGGTGGACCCCTCCTGGGTGGACACCTGGCGAGGTGGCAGGAGGTCGCCTGGCTTCGGCCGAGGTAGGCCCGTCTCCGGGTGGCCACCTGGCGAAGGGCGAAGGATCAGCCGACCTCGGCTTAGGTGGACCCCTCCTGGGTGGACACCTGGCGAGGTGGCAGGAGGTCGCCTGGCTTCGACCGAGGTGGGCCCGTCTCCGGGCGGCCACCTGGCGAAGGGCGAAAGACCAGCCGACCTCGGCTTAGGTGGACCCCTCCTGGGCCCGGGCGCCGATGAAGTGGTAGAGGAACTCCGAGCCGAGCTCGACCTCGGCGAGGGCGGTTTGCCTCAGGCAGTCGTCGGGCGGTGTAGTCTTGCCGATCCTGGCCTTGAGGATGTGGCACTGACTTGGCCGGGGAAACATACACGTGGCTCGCTCGTATTCGACGATACTTGAGCCTGGCCACGTCACTGTCACGGCTGTAACAGAACGTATATGCCATTATTTAATCTAGCTTTCATTATAACAGAGTTATTCAAAACAACATTGCAAAAATCTCCTTTTATTGAAAGTTCAAAACCATAATTGGCCAAAAGGCCTACAGAGATTATGCTCATAATGAAACTAGGACAATAGTGACAGTCGACTAGTTCGACAGTACAAGACTCAAAGACAAGATGCAGGACTCCGATCGCCAGTACTGGAACACGATTTCCATTCCCGACGCTCAGAAACTGTTCTCCATCTTCAAATCTTCTGCTAACTTGAAGTCCCTGTAACGAATTACAAACATAATTGGACTACCAGTATCCAATACCCAGTTAGTAGTATCAACAATTGAGTAATTACAAGGTTTTATCATATAAATACCTTGTTCAGCAGACTTCTGCTTCCTCGGCCTGTTCGGATCAAGGGACGCAATATAAAGAGGACAGTTCCTCTTCCAGTACCCCTTCTTCTTGCAGTAGAAAAACTCTGCAGAAGACTGATCAGCCTTATACTTCCTGGTCTGACTAGGGTCAGAAACATTCTGCACCTTCTTTCCCTTCTTATTTTTTTTCTTCTTCCCTTTCTTAAAGGGACGACGACCTCTACTTCCTCCCACTAAATTCACCACCCCCTTATTCAGTTGGTGGTCTTTCTCGAAAGTCTGCAGCAACCCCAAAAGACCATGGTAGTTGACTGCAGGCTTGTTCATTCTATAATAATCGAGAAAATCAAGATAGAAGGAGGGAAGAGAATTCAGGATCGCATCCTTGTCGAGCTGCTCGTGCAAGGGGCATCCGAGTTTGCCCAGTTTTTCAATTAGCTCGATCATGTACAATACATGATCAGTGACTGAACCGCCATTCGGCATCTTAGAGTTGTAGATGGCACAAGACACTTTGTACCGTTCTACATCATTCGGGGTGCCGAAGGATTCCTTCAACTTTTGAAGGATTTCATCAGGTTGGGCCTCCTCGAATTTGCGACTGAACTCGTTGTTCATCGCCGCTAACATAATGCAATGGACAGTTGTCCGATCAGAGACCCACTACATATAAGCGTCTCTGACCGCACTCCGTGCATTTGCGGGAGAGATTTCAGGTGCCGAATCCATTATCACATAAAGGATCCGTTCATGCTCCAGAACAATTCTCAACCTTCGATACCAACTATTGAAGTTGTGACCCTTTAACTTCTCGTTATCGAGAAGTGACCGGAGCGATAAATTTGAAGACATCTGAAAAAAAAATAAGACCAAATTAGTTTATGAATTAATAACTTAACCAAAAGACTTGGACTTTAGTCTAAAGGTTTCTCCCACTAATTTTTCAGATTGGTAGCCTCTAACTCCAATCCGTGAAAACATGCTTTTTCAAGTGGGTACTGAAATCCAATAGGCCTCGCATGAGCCCGACTATGGCCGGCTCACCCATACGAGCCTAAAGGTAGGTTCGTAAACCAATTGTTTCCCTAAACAATTTTTAGCAATTTATTTTGTCCTAGAGAGTACCCCAATCGGCTTAGGGGCCTCCTATTGCAGGTCTCTGGTTAGGTTCAACCATTAAAATGATAAATCCAATGCTTCCAGCTAACTAAAGACCAAGCCCGACTATGGTCGGCCCACCTGGTC
Organism: Areca catechu; assembly: GCA_021397845.1. Taxonomy (NCBI): domain Eukaryota; kingdom Viridiplantae; phylum Streptophyta; class Magnoliopsida; order Arecales; family Arecaceae; genus Areca; species Areca catechu. Next base: position 172,543,626 of record CM038052.1, on the reverse strand, counting down.
CCGTTAAGGAGGTTGCACTGAACCATCATCGATCAGATAGAAATTCCAGTCGCCAGATGTACACCCGTTCTATGGAACTGCCGATGCACACCAAGCTAGTGGACACATTTCTATCCAACTTAATGGGAGGCTAAGACACTATCAACTCCTTGACTTAGTCTTTTTAAGGACCTAATAATTTTAGAGGATTTTTAATTATGACAGAAGAAAGAGATAAGGACATGGATCATCCTCCCACTGAATCAATCAGATTCCAGGAGGGTTGAAATAAATCAACAAATGATGCATGGGCACCTATAGATCAGTCAGACCGATCAACCTGGGTGATATGGGTTAACTCGAGTCATTGAGCTTTTCCAATCAGTTCTGATCGACTCGACTAGCCAGGTAGGTGAGATCATGGATGAGTATCCGCCATTAACCATCTTTCCTAGACACCAACCAAGTTGGCCAGGAAAGAGGTAGCCTCATACAGCCATGATCACAATGCCAAATCTACCTCGACACCAGTCGGTTTACCAGACTCGATCAGACTAGCCTAAAGACTCGGGCGTCCACTGAGCCACTAATTGGATCCATTTTAGATGAACGGATCAACTATTCTAACATTAGATAGTTCTAAAGAATGACCTTAAACAACTTTTGTTTAATCTTCTTGTTATCCGGTTCAACTAAATTTAGGTCTAACCCAGTTATGGACCCAACTAGTCAGCTAACCCAATTTAACCCAAAATGGCTTATACAAATTATATTAGATTTCATAAACCTAAAAAATTTTCTAATAAGCCAAACACTTAATTAAAATAATTTTTAATTAAGTCTTTATGTAAAATAATTTTACATACCAAAAATCATGCATCAAAAAATATTTTACAAATATTTTATAAAACATGCCTAAAACATGTATCTATAAATTAAAGCAATTTTTAATTTTTTAATATTCTTTAAGGATCCTTCTGAAGAGGCCAATACAAACGATCCGCATCGTGTCAAAGACACACGGTCATGGTGAAGGTCTCAACTAGGTTCAAAAAAGAAAACTTAATACATCTTTAAGATTAAACAATTTTTAATCTGTAAACATGCATACTAGATTAGATTATAAATTCAACCTGGCTCTTATACCAGTGAAAGGATACTGATGCAGGTGGTTTGACAAGATCATACACTAGGCATGCAAACATCTGCGGGAGCAGATTAGATTTTAAAATAATTTTTAAAATTCATGCAACAGGTATTTGCTCCGCTAGGAATTAATCTAAATCTAGTTGCATTAAGGCATGCATAATCATATAAAATATTTATAAAATATTAAACAATTTAATCTATCCATGCATGATTAAAAAATAATTTTTCATACCTTTTATTCTGTCTGGAATAACTCTGGAATAAACTTGGAATATACTGGAATAACTGGAATAAAGTTATTCCAGTCGTCTTCCTCCTTGGGACTCTCTTTTTGGCTTGCAAAACGTCATCGGAACACCGCCTCCCGGACCTCTATTTGCTCCCAAATTTGAGCAACAGTAACTTGGACAAGTCTTCTTCGATTTGCCACCGATTTCTGCAATCAAATCTAAGCCAAAAAAATTAAATAAATCACCAAATTCTGCTGCCAGATTTCTGCAGCAGAACTGGATAGCAGACTTTGGCCTTCGTTTCGGAGCAGCTAGGGCGATCCCGGCTCGCGTGGTTTGCTCCTAGGAGTAGAATGGTACTCCTTCTAGAGGGGAGACACGCCCGGGACTCTCGGATCCGCCTCCACGCACGGTGCTAGCCGCCGGAAGAGGGCTTCACGGTCACAGAATTCTGCAACTGGGCAGAACAAGAGCACTTCAAACAATGGGATTTTCTCCCCTTCTAAGGCTTCTAAACCCAGCCCCAAAGGTCTCTCCTTAAGCCTCTCCAAGAAGAAGAATGCCCAGATGTTTGGTAGCTTGTTCTTGGTTCTCAAACGGTGGAAAAAATTCAACTCACGGTGAAAACTTCTCCATGTTGAAACTCAACTCACAATCCACCAACAGGGAAACAACTGTTGTAGTTTATATAAGGTGCTGGGAGGGAGAGGGAGGTGGAGCGACGGGAGGTGGAGAGGCAGCAGGTTGTTAACCCAATTAACAAGCCATAAACAAGGATTAATAAGGCATTAATGCCAAACGGTGGAGGAGAAGGGAAGAGCTTGTGAGTCGTTTGGCCTTTTGGACGTTAGGAAAAATACTTTGCATTCGTTTGGCCTTCCATAAAACACCGTGTAAATGGTCAAAGGAGTTAAAGAAAATCGTGGAAACCAGTCCACCGGTTCAAATAACAGGTCCAAGCCAATAAACCAACCCATTGGTTCAATCCCATTAAACCAAATGGTTCAATCCAATTGAACCTGGTTCAAGGAATAAAATTGGTTCACAACCAATTGGAGGATGAAACGAACTCCGAATCAATTCAAAACTGATTCAGAAAAATCTTGGCGCAGTGCTGGTCAACCTGGAACAATTTCCGGTTGACTCAAACAAGGGCAAGACGGGGAAATGTGTGCTTAAAAATACTATGACCATAAAATCGAGATGATTTCCAATCGTAATCGGTATCCGGATCAGAGAGTTATCCTCTGTGGCGTGTGACCTCATAGGTTCGAACCTAAATGGTAGCATTAGAACAATTTCTAGTACCAGCACAGGAAACCATCTAGCAATGGGTCCCGGCGTCCGGATAGGTCGAAGATGCGGGAGCAAACTATCGAACCTCTGGCATATGGTTACCGTATAATTCATCCCTTTGACCTCTAATGCTCATCACGACTGAGATTGGGCTGCCAACCCAGACTAAGTCAGTCGACTACGTGTCTCAACCTCGCAAGCCCAGTGACTCTTCACTAGGACTACCCCGACCGAGGATTTGCTAAATTGAGATACTGCGAGACATTCAATCCAAACTGTTTGGACAGGTCAATTCCATCTTGGTCCATCACTGCTCCACAAGTACTTGCCTGTACCCAGAAACCTTCCATCACTGGATTAAAAATCCGGGTAGTCCGGCACCAAAGCACAGGGAGTTGCTTTCAAGCTACCGTGATGACCTCAGGTCAGAGGGACATATATAACCATATCCAATCATGAGTATCCCTTTGGCAGAAAGGGGCTGCATAGAGTCACGTTCAATGAGATATCACATATCCCACTTGCAGATCACATCAGTGTCACCACACTCATTTGGTCAAGAGGACAACCAAACGATGTGAACTACAACAACCTATACTTGATATATTGCCGTCCAGTACAATATATCCTTTGGTTGTGAACATGGTTTAAGGACCACTTGATACATCCTCTCTGTATCGAAGTCAGTGTAGTCCTAAGGACTTCATCACATGGAAAGAGTTCATTTCAGGAAAATTAAGTATGTGATGAGCTGCCAAAAAATAATATTTTATTAATTCATAAAAAAAATACAATACTGAGCACAACCGCCTACAACCCAGGCGATTGGCTTTGGAACACAATTCCCAACAACTCCCACTTGTACTAAAGCCAATCAGAAGAGTATCTAATACCCATTTCCCATTTACAATAGTCTAACTCATTTATTCCGAGGGCTTTAGTGAAGGGGTCGGCCAGATTTTCTTTTCCATCGATCTTCAGAAGATTGATGTCGCCTCGTTCCACGATCTCTCGTACGAGGTGGTAGCGCCGCAAAATATGTTTGGTACGGTGATGAGCTTTAGGCTCTTTAGCTTAAGCAATGGCTCCAGTGCTGTCACAGTACACCGGAACAGGACCATCTAGGGAAGGTGCCACCCCTAGCTCTCCAAGGAACTTCCGCAACCACACAGCTTCCTTTGCCGCATCTGATGCTGCAATGTATTCTGCTTCGCATACCGAGTCTGCAACAGTTGCCTGCTTAAAACTTTTCCAGCAGATCGCTCCTCCATTCAGGGTAAATACAAACCCTGACACACTCTTGCTATCATCTCTATCCGACTGGAAACTGGAGTCAGAGTACCCCACAAGTTTCAAGTCAAGTTCTCCATAAATTTACCATTGATCTTTAGTATTTCTTAAATACTTAAGGATGGACTTAACCACCTTCCAATGCGCCTCACCTGGGTCAGACTGTTATCTGCTCACTACTCCTAGTGAGTATGCCACGTCTGGTCTAGTACAAGTTATAGCATACATGATAGAGCCTACTGCAGAAGCATAAGGTACTCTACTCATGTGCTCTCTTTCCTCAGGAGTTGTCGCACAATCCTTCTTGGAAAGAGTAATTCCAGAACCTATCGGAAGATAGCCTTTCTTGGAATTTTCCATGCTGAACCGTTTCAATACAGTGTCAATGTACGTAGACTGGGACAGTCCCAAAAACTTCTTAGATCTATCTCTATAGATTTTCATACCTAGTATGTAAGAAGCTTTACTCAAGTCCTTCATGGAGAACTGAGATGATAACCAGACTTTTATTCCTTGTAATGCTGCAACATCATTCCCGATTAAGAGAATGTCATCAACATACAGTACTAGGAATACAATCACAGAACCATTAACCCATTTATAGATGCACGGTTCTTCTCCGTTCCTAATGAAGCCATACGATTTGATACACCTATTAAACCGTAAGTTCCAACTTCGAGACGCTTGCTTGAGTCCAAAGATGGACCTCTGCAACTTGCATACTTTTGATACATCTGTGGATGTGAACCCTTCAGGCTGTATTATATACACCTCTTCTTCTAGTTCCCCATTCAGGAAAGCGGTTCGGACATCCATTTGCCAGATCTCGTAATCAAAATATGCTGCCAAAGCAAGCATGATCCGAATGGACTTGAGCATTGCCACAGGGGAGAAGGTCTCGTCATAATCAATACAATATCGCTGATGATACCCCTTGGCAACCAGACGGGCTTTATAGGTCTCTACCTTCCCATCTGCGCCCCTTTTCCTCTTAAAGATCCATTTACACCCGATGGGTTTTATTCCTTCAGGCGGATCAACCAATGTCCAAACATTGTTGATTTCCATGGACTCCATTTCGGATCGCATGGCTCCAAGCCATGCCTCAGAGTCAGATCTCTGAAGTGCATCCATATAGGTGATCGGATCCTCATTGTTCTCATCGAGCTCAATGGGATCGCCGTCCCGGACCAAGAAACCGTAGTATCTGTCCGGGTGACGCGTTATTCTACCGGATCTCCTAATGGGTTCTGGGTGTGATTCAATCACAGCCGGTTCTACGATGTCCTTAGAGTGTGTAGGTTTTTCTATTGGCTAAACTTCATCAAGTTCAATCTTAGAGGCTATAGTTCCTTCTCCAAGGAACTCCTTTTCCAAAAAGATAGCTCTAAGAGCAACGAACACCGTTTGTTCATTCTCCAAGTAGAAGAAATACCCTTTGGTTTCCTTAGGATAACCAATGAATAAATACCTGTCAGACTTAGGACCAAGTTTGTCTGAGTCTAAACGCTTTACGTAAGCCAGACAACCCCAGACTCGAAGGTGTGAGATTGAGGGTTTACGCCCATTCCACATCTCATACGGAGTGGAGACAACTGACTTACTTGGAACATTATTTAATAAGTAACAGGCTGTCTGAAGCGCATATCCCCAAAAGGATAGTGGCAGAGTTGCAAAGCCCATCATGGATCGAACCATGTCCAACAAGGTTCGATTCCTCCTTTCGGACACACCATTCAACTATGGTCTTCCTGGAGGACTCCACTGAGAGAGAATTCCATTCTCCTCAAGATATGTCAAAAAAGCACCAGATAAGTATTCACCACCTCGATCAGATCGAAGGATTTTAATACTTTTTCCTATTTGCTTTTCTACTTTATTACGGTATCGTTTGAACATTTCAAACGATTCAGACTTATGTCTCATTAAAAATACATAACCGAATCTTGAAAAGTCGTCTGTAAAAGTAATGAAATATTTGTATCCTTCTCTGGCACTAACTGTCATCGGTCCACATACATCAGTATGTATTAGACTTAGAAGTTCTGTAGCTCGTTCACCCTTTCTAGTAAAAGGTGACTTGGTCATTTTACCAAGTAAATATGATTCACAAGTGGGAAGTGATTCAGAATCACTAACATCGAGAAGTCCATCTCCTCACATCTTGTTTATCCTATTTTGGTTAATATGACCTAGCCTACAGTGCCAAAGATACAAATTATTAACATTATCTAACCTTGGGCATTTGCTAGAAGTATACATTACACTAACAGGCATTGATAGTACGTATATGCCATTATTTAATCTAGCTTTCATTATAACAGAGTTATTTAAAATAACATTGCAAAAATCTCCTTTTATTGAAAGTTCAAAACCACAATTGGCCAAAAGGCCTACAGAGATTATGCTCATAATGAAACTAGGACAATAGTGACAGTCGACTAGTTCGACAGTACAAGACTCAAAGACAAGACGCAGGACTCCGATCGCCAGTACTGGAACATGATTTCCATTCCCGACGCTCAGAAACTATTCTCCATCTTTAAATCTTCTGCTAACTTGAAGTCCCTGTAATGAATTACAAACATGAATTGGACTACCAGTATCCAATACCTAGTTAGCAGTATCAACAATTGAGTAATTGCAAGGTTTTATCATATAAATACCTTGTTCAACAAACTTCTGCATCCTCGGCCTGTTCGGATCAAGGGACGCAATATAAAGTGGACAGTTCCTCTTCCAGTGTCCCTTCTTCTTGCAGTAGAAACACTCTGCAGAAGACTGATCAGCCTTATACTTCCTGGTCTGACAAGGGCCAGGAACATTCTGCACCTTTTTTTCCTTCTTATTTATTTTCTTCTTCCCTTTCTTAAAGGGACAACAACCTCTACTTCCTCCTACTAAATTCATCACCCCCTTATTCAGTTGGTGGTCTTTCTCGAAAGTCTGCAGCAACCCCAAAAGACCATGGTAGTTGACTGCAGGCTTGCTCATTCTGTAATGATCGAGAAAATCAAGATAGGAGGAGGGAAGAGAATTCAGGATCGCATCCTTGCAGAGCTGCTCGTGCAAGGGGCATCCGAGTTTGCCCAGTTTTTCAATCAGCTCGATCATGTACAATACATGATTAGTGACTAAACTGCCATTCGGCATCTTGGAGTTGTAGATGGCATAAGACACTTTGTACCGTTCTACATCATCCGGGGTGCCGAAGGATTCCTTCAACTTTTGAAGGATTTCATCAGGTTGGGCCTCCTCGAATTTGCGACTGAACTCGTCGTTCATCGCCGCTAACATGATGCAACGAACAGTTATCCGATCAGAGACCCACTTCAGATAAGCGTCTCTGACCGCACTCCGTGCATTTGCAGGAGGGATTTCAGGTGCCGGATCCTTTATCACATAAAGGATCCGTTCATGCTCCAGAACAATTCTCAACCTTCGATAACAACTATCGAAGTTATGACCCTTTAACTTCTCATTATCGAGAAGTGACCGGAGCGATAAATTTGAAGACATCTGAAAAGAAAATAAGACCAAATTAGTTTATGAATTAATAACTTAACCAAAAGACTTGGACTTTAGTCTAAAGATTTCTCCCACTAATTTTTTAGATTGGTAGCCTCTAACTCCAATCCGTGAAAACATGCTTTTTCAAGTGGGTACTGAAATCCAATAGGCCTCGCATGAGCCAGACTATGGCCGGCTTACCCATACGAGCCTAAAGGTAGGTTCGTAAACCAATTGTTTCCCTAAACAATTTTCAGCAATTTATTTTTCCCTAGATAGTACCCCAATCGGCCTAGGGGCCTCCTATTGCGGGTCTCTGGTTAGGTCCAACCATTAAAATGACAAATCCAATGCTTCCAGCTAACTAAAGACCAAGCCCGACTATGGCCGGCCCACCTGGTCCCGTTAAGGAGGTTGCACTGAACCATCATCGATCAGATAGAAATTCCAGTCACCAGATGTACACCCGTTCTATGGAACTGCCGATGCACACCAAGCTAGTGGATACATTTCTATCCAACTTAATGGGAGGCTAAGACACTATCAACTCCTTGACTTAGTCTTTTTAAGGACCTAATAATTTTAGAGGATTTTTAATTGTGACAGAAGAAAGAGATAAGGACATGGATCATCCTCCCACTGAATCAATCAGATTCCAGGAGGGTTGAAATAAATCAACAAATGATCCATGGGCACCTATAGATTAGTCAGACTGATCAACCTGGGTGACATGGGTTAACTCGAATCATTGAGCTTTTCCAATCAGCTCTGGTCGACTCGACTAGCCAGGTAAGTGAGATCATGGGTGAATATCCGCCATTAACAATCTTTCCTAGATACCAACCAAGTTGGCCAGGAAAGAGGTAGCCTCATACAGCCATGATTACAATGCCAAACCTACCTCGACACCAGTCGGTTTACCAGACTCGATCAGACTAGCCTAAAGACTCGGGCGTCCACTGAGCCACTAATTGGATCCATTTTAGATGAACGGATCAACTATTCTAACTATTAGATAGTTCTAAAGAAGGACTTAAACAACTTTTGTTTAATCTTCTTGTTATCCGGTTCAACTAAATTTAGGTCTAACCCAGTTATGGACCCAACTAGTCAGCTAACCCAATTTAACCCAAAATGGCTTATACAAATTATATTAGATTTCATAAACCTAAAAAATTTTCTAATAAGCCAAACACTTAATTAAAATAATTTTTAATTAAGTCTCTATGTAAAACAATTTTACATACCAAAAATCATGCATCAAAAAATATTTTACAAATATTTTATAAAACATGCCTAAAACATGTATCTCTAAATTAAAACAATTTTTAATTTTTTAATATTCTTTAAGGATCCTTCTGAAGAGGTCAATACAGATGATCCGCATCGTGTCAAAGACACACGGTCATGGTGAAGGTCTCAACTAGGTTCCAAAAAGAAAACTTAATACATCTTTAAGATTAAACAATTTTTAATCTGTAAACATGCATACTAGATTAGATTACAAATTCAACCTGGCTCTGATACCAATGAAAGGATACTGATGCAGGTGGTTTGACAAGATCCTACACTAGGCATGCAAACATCTGCGGGAGCAGATTGGATTTTAAAATAATTTTTAAAATTCATGCAGCGGGTATCTGCTCCGCTAGGAATTAATCTAAATCTAGTTGCATTTAGGCATGCATAATCATATAAAATATTTATAAAATATTAAACAATTTAATCTATCCATGCATGATTAAAAAATAATTTTTCATACCTTTTATTTCGCCTGGAATAAATCTGGAATAAACTTGGAATAGACTGGAATAACTGGAATAAAGTTATTCCAGTGTCTTCCTCCTTGGGACTCTCTTTTTGGCTTGCAAAACGTTGTCGGAACACCGCCTTCCGGACCTCCGTTTGCTCCCAAATTTGAGCAGCAGCAACTTGGACAAGTCTTCTTCGATTTGCCACCAATTTCTGCAATCAAATATAAGCCAAAAAAATTAAATAAATCACCAAATTCTGCTGCCAGATTTCTGTAGCAGAACTGGATAGCAGACTTTGGCCTTCGTTTCGGAGCAGCTGGGGCGATCCCGGCTCGTGTGGTTTGCTCATAGGAGTAGAATGGTACTCCTTCTAAAGGGGAGACATGCCCGGGACTTTCGGATCCGCCTCCATGCACGGTGCTAGCCGCCGGAAGAGGGCTTCACGGTCACAGAATTCTGCAACTGGGCAGAACAAGAGCACTTCAAACAATGGGATTTTCTCCCCTTCTAAGGCTTCTAAACCCAGCCCCAAAGGTCTCTCCTTAAGCCTCTCTCAGAAGAAGAATGCCCAGATGTTTGGTAGCTTGTTCTTGGTTCTCACACGGTGGAAAAAATTCAACTCACGGTGAAAACTTCTCCACGTTGAAACTCAACTCACAATCCACCAACAGGGAACGGCTGTTGTAGTTTATATAAGGTGCTGGGAGGGAGAGGGAGGTGGAGCGACGAGAGGTGGAGAGGCAGCAGGTTGTTAACCCAATTAACAAGCCTTAAACCAGGATTAATAAGGCATTAATACCAAATGGTGGAGGAGAAGGGAAGAGCTTGGGAGTCGTTTGGCCTTTTGGACGTTAGGAAAAATTCTTTGCATTCGTTTGGCCTTCCACAAAACACCGTGTAAACGGTCAAAGGAGTAAAAGAAAATCGTGGAAACCAGTCCACCGGTTCAAATAATCGATCCAAGCCAATAAACCAACCCATTAGTTCAATCCCATTAAACCAAACGGTTCAATCCAATTGAACATGGTTCAAGGAATAAAATTGGTTCACAACCAATTGGAGGCCGAAACGAACTCCGAATCAGTTCAAAACTGATTCAGAAAAATCCTGGTGCAGTGCTGGTCAACCTGGAATAATTTCTGGTTGACTCAGACAAGGGCAAGATGGGAAAATGTGTGTTCAAAAATACTGTGACCATAAAACCGAGACGATTCCCAATCGTAATCGGTATCCGGATCAGAGAGTTATCCTCTGTGGCGTGTGACCTCATAGGTTCGAACCTAAACGGTAGCATTAGAACAATTTCTAGTACCAGCACAGGAAACCATCTAGCAATGGATCCCGGCGTCCGGATAGGTCGAAGATGCGGGAGCAAACTATCGAACCTCTGGCATATGGTTACCTTATAATTCATCCCTTTGACCTCTAATGCTCATCACGACTAAGATTGGGCTGCCAACCCAGACTGAGTCAGTCGACTACGTGTCTCAACCTCGCAAGCCTAGTGACTCTTCACTAGGACTACCCCGGCCGAGGATTTGCTAAATTGAGATACTGCGAGACATTCAATCCAAACTGTTTGGACAGCTCAATTCCATCTTGATCCATCACTGCTCCACAAGTACTTGCCTGTACCCAGAAACCTTCCGTCACCGGATTAAAAATCCGGGTAGTCCGGCACCAAAGCACAGGGAGTTGCTTGCAAGCTACCGTGATGACCTCAGGTCAGAGGGACATATATATCCATATCCAATCATGAGTTTTCCTTTGGCAGAAAGGGGCTGCACGGAGTCACGTTCAATGAGATATCACATATCCCACTTGCAGATCACATCAGTGTCACCACACTCATTTGGTCAAGAGGACAACCAAACGATGTGAACTACAACAACCTATACTTGATATATTGCCGTCCAGTACAATATATCATTTGGTTGTGAACAAGGTTTAAGGACCACTCGATACTTTCTCTCTGTATCGAAGTCAGTGTAGTCCTAAGGACTTCATCACATGGAAAGAATTCATTTCAAGAAAATTAAGTATGTGATGAGCTGCCAAAAAATAATATTTTATTAATTCATAAAATAAGTACAATACTGAGCACAACCGCCTACAACCCAGGCGATTGGTTTTGGGACACAATTCCCAACAGTTGTAATGTAGAAGATGCGCCATTAAATTGTTTAAGCTTCACCCTATAGTCTTGAATTTTGTGGCCAAATTTTCCATATTGATGACAATTCCCTTTGAATGTATAACTTTTCTTTTGACTAGGATTTTTTTCCTTTCCAGATTCTCTAACTGGCATTTTCTCTAAATTTTAAAAATTTTCATTCCACTTCTTATTTTTACTTTTATAGCCAAAAAATAAGTCTTCTTCTTTCTAAGGGAATATTGTCAAATTATGCATCTAAATATTAAATGCTCCTTAATTAATAAGTATGTTTTCCAACTCTAGTAATATAGGTTGTTGAGCCCATCCAGAGATAAGCTAGCATATAAGCGCTCTATTCTTTATTCAAATCACGAACTAATAATCTATGCCATTTATTTTTATTATAATGAGAATTTGGATTAAGCATATCAAACTCATCAAACAGTTTATTTTCTATGAGAAAATATTGGAAGATTGTAAGATTACATTGTTTGAGAGTACCAATCTCATTTTCTAAAAATTGAAGTTAAGCCTCGTTTGTCTTTAAATGGAGAGCAGTAAGAATATCATATATCTTTTTCGACTCTTCTATACATTGAATATGTTGAAAAGTATTTCCATTTACATTCATAGAAGAGTAAGAATTGTGTTTCCAACTTTAGTTTCCCATATTTTTCTTGCTTCCGCATTCGGAGTTTCTAGTGGCTTTATTGTATCTTTTCCATCCACAATCTCTCACAAATCTTTTTCAATCAAATAAAATTTGATATAGGCCTTCGAATATGCATAATTGATGTTGTTCAATATTATAATCTTAGTAGCTTTAGCCATGATGATTCAACTATTGGATCACTAAACAAGGTCTACATGCTTACACCACCGCACATCCAATTTTTGGAAGTTCTTCAACCATGCTGAGCTACGAATGCATGAATTACCAATCTCTAAGCCTATCACTTTGATACCAAGTGGAAGGCATGCTACCCAAAGTAGAACGGCGTGCTAGTCCAAGATCCAAACAAATACTCAAAAAAATATGGAAAAGAAATGTTGAAAGAAGAAAAAAAATAGAAGAGAAATATATCATTTATTAGAAAAATTGAACTATGCAAAAGATTCTCTCATGCCTTACCAAGAAATCATCTCTAACTTCTCTCTCACAAAATCGTCTTCACACTTTTGTACACAAAAGAAATACCAAAGGTTCCTTTAATAGAGTTCATATATATAAGAATTAGACTTTTACCTGAATTAAAAAAACAAAATCCACTAAAACACAAATGCTAAACCAAATAAGATAACTCTAGAATTAGAGACCTACTTGGAATAGAATATATAGGATATAATTAAGTAAAGTCCTAAAAATTTAGATTAATGACCAACTAAAGTTATAGTCCTGATTGAAGTTGGACTTGGAACAGATTTATAAGTGGTCATTATGCAATTCAATGATGGGTCCGTGCAAAGGAAGGTGAATCTTTCTTTTGTGCAAAATTTAATGGAATCTAATAAACATTCATAACAATGTCAATGGCTAGACATGGGCACGGGGCAGGGCCATTCATTACATGGCCCGACCCAGCACAAATTGGGCCATGCATGGTCTACTTACTGTAGTAATGGGCGTGCCAAGCATGGCACATATAAAGGAACCAGACTGGGCTAGGCGTTTTGCAACCTATGGTCCAGGCCATAAGGGCCTAAGCTGGCATGGCCCAACCTACGTGCCACTCTAGCCACCTTAAGATGGGCCGTGCCTAGCATAGACCATTATTATTGGGAGGTTTAAATTTTCCAAATTATCCTCAAAACTAGCATTTTATTGCTATTAGGGGTTAAAATTATAAAAAGTTTTGAAAAATGGCCGTTGAAATTTTTGTTAAAAAAAAGCCTACAGACCCATTAAGTCCATGGGTCTATGGGCTATGTTGGGCCTAGGTTGGCGGGCTATGCTGGGCCAAGGGTTTGGTTTAAACGGATCATACTGGGCACGATCCATTTAAATCAAGACTTGATGGGCCTAGGCCGGGCCATGCTAAGCATGGCCCATTGTCCATATCTTTATGGCGCTGGTTGAATGTCTATTATGTTTATAATGCCTAGCATGGCCCATTACCCATATCTACTATGGCCCTTGTTGGATGTCTTATGTTTATAATGCCCGTGTATATAAATGCCCATGTCTGTTCTGGCCTGTGTTATTATATCTACGATGGCCCTGTCTATAATTGCCCATGTCTATTATGGCATGTGTTATTATGCCAATGATGGCCTGCTAGGCCTGTGTTATTATGGCTATAATGGCCTGTGTTATTGGTCTATAATACCCATGTCCATAATTGGCCATCTCTGGGCAGCCATGTCAGTCTGGTTGGATGTTCGATACATAGAAAAATTCCTCGTATACCATGGGTAGCATAGAAAAAATACATTATCAAAGTAAGAGCACGTAACTTTTATTTTTTGATGTACATTTAATGTTTACAATTTTATCTTTTCGTTAAAAATTTTGAATAATAAAAATATTTTTTAAAAAAAATTATGATATCCCATGACTTGGTTTATGATACTCCATGGCTTGGATTATGATACTTCTATGGCTAAGTTATGAACAAGATATCTAATCCTATTCACAGGATATCAAAAGACTAATAAAATTTTCATTATTGAAAAAAATTTAAAAAATTCAATGACGAAAATATTTTTCAGTCTTATGATATCTTGTGAACAAGATTATGATATCCTGTCTACAAATTTGGCTACATGTTTCATAAAGAGAAATACATTTTCATCATTCAAAATTTTCAATGAAAAGATAAATTGTAGGTATTAAATGTATATTTGAATGATGAAAATATCCCTCTTTTATAATATCCCGTGGCTAAGTTGTAAATAGGATTATGAGATTGAGAGATATTTTCATCTTTGAAAAATTTTTAATAATTTTTCAATAATGAAAATACCTGTCAAATTTACGACATCCTGTGAACATGATTCTGATATCCTATTCACAACTTAACCACGGGATATCATAATCCTGTTCACGGGATGTCATAATCTGATCACGATATATCATAATTTTTTTATGAAGCAAAGGGTATATTCATCATTCAAAATTTTTAACAAAAAGATAAAATTGCTAGTATTGAATGCGCATTGAAAAATATGACTTACATAGCATAATCAGGTTGTGTGGTATATGTTTTCTCCACCGCACGCACGCGGTGTACAAAGAAGTTCTCTTGACCCATATGTGTTCCAACAGGCATGATAATAATACAGGCCTTGACATAAATTAGCAGAGAAGCCCAACTTGTTGGATTTAGAAACCCAAAATCTTCGTGAATCAGGTATTATATATAAAATATGATATTGAACATACCTGACATTTTGTAGTATTTTGAAAAAGATCTTCAGCCTTCTCGTAATTTTTCGAGATAGTGTTAGGATTGATGGATGATCCTAATTTAAAACACTTGAAAACAGTTTCTACAGAAGGTTGGGACCGTTCTATTGTAACTGCATAGTGACAGTTCCATTAACTGACACCAAGAAACTAATGATAAAATTGCCTTTCATAATTAAATAATAACAACAACTCATAAATTAAATAAAATTATATAACACAAATATCATAATCTTTGATGTTTACATCAACTCAGAACATAGGAAATAACCCACGAGGATAAAGAGAAAGAACCATCAGCATTAAATTGAACCAAAAGATTTCATGCAGAGGCTCCCATTGAGTCCCGTGAGCCGTGCGTGGGAGTCCTCACTCAGAACTGGGATAATGAAACATCGAGTAATTTGTTTCCTTTATCTGGATTTTGGCCATGGAATGAGAAAGGGGTTCACTGTAGTTCATCCAAACCTGAGACAGAAGACGAAATAAGCCATGCCAAACTAAACTGAACAATGTTCAAGATTAGAAGTCTATTCCAATCATTTCCATGGGGTCATCTTACAACTTTTATGCATAATGAATTTTAATGTAAAAATTGTTGTTTGGCAGCTATCTTCTTATAGTGAGTGCCATATAGTTTGATTTTTCTTTTCCCCTTAAACTATAAAACATCCCGCTAGCTGGAAAATATTATTTGATGAACAACAACATGGTCCTATAAATTGTTGTTGCTAGGGGTGCAAACAGGTCAGGTCAGGTTAGGTCATGAGTAATTCCAATCTAACCTACTTTTTGGATTAAGATCCAATTCATTAGAAAATTGGAAAGGATCTAGTTGGGTTGACGGTCCTAATTTTCGACC
Organism: Areca catechu; assembly: GCA_021397845.1. NCBI lineage: Eukaryota > Viridiplantae > Streptophyta > Magnoliopsida > Arecales > Arecaceae > Areca > Areca catechu. Next base: position 172,527,995 of record CM038052.1, on the reverse strand, counting down.
CAATGGCTTATTCAGGTTAGGTTCATATATAACTTGGCCTTAACTGGAAAATTAGGATCTAGATCATATTCAAGTCAACTTTGGATCAAATATAATTAATTATATTTTAATTATCACATATTTAACCACTATCATACAAAATAGATAATAAACAATAATGCTCTCAAAACAAATTAAAATATAAAATTAGTTTTAAATATACCTTTATGTTAAAGATATTATTTGCATAAGTCTTAAATCATAATTTAAAGGCTTAAATGGGTTTGGATCCTAACGGTATACTAAGTTATACTTAGGTTGGGTCATAGAGTAGAAGATCCAATATTGACTCAGAAATCAAACGGGTTGCATCAGGTCAGTCAACTTTGAATTTAGCAAACTCATACCTATTCGAAAAATAAAAAGGGTTCAGACCCAGTCTCATGAGTCCTTTAAAACAAGCCGGATTAGATCAGACCTAAGTGGATCTGGTTGGATCATGTCATGGCTGACCCATTGCAGCCTTAATAATTGCATATCATAATATCTAACCATAATTACTTTTTATTGGATTTTAAATTTATGATAAAAATTATGATAGGATATAGGATAGTTCATATAGGATTATACATCAAATCCTGTTCTAAAACAAACCCTCATGTAAATAATTCTATCTTATATTCGGATGATAAACTAAAACTTTATCTCCCATCCACTTTCCTCTTTTTCCTTTTTTTCTATCCCTTGTTTTACTAAACTAATAAACTTTTCATTATCAAAAATCATATTAATCATTAAAATTATAAAATAATTCATATCAAGAAAATATAATGTATCTTTGTGTATTTTTTAAATTTAAAGTTAAAACTTAATCAAGTTTGGGATGGATTTGAAATTTATCTCTATAGATTTAAAATTTAATATAATAGGAGGATGTGAAAATTTGAATCTCAAATTTTTAGATCGTCTAACAACTTTCTTAACCAATAAACCATGATTATTTAAATTTAAATTAATTAATAATATATAGATATACAATACAAAATCCTAGCCATCATTTAAGCTTCCATGTTTGGCTATCCGTCCACCCATTCGAGACATCTAAGGATGTAAAAAAACAAAGAAAAAATAGGAGGAAATCATGAAAAAATTCAATAACAATAAAGGAAAAACAGAAAGCTTCCCTACTTGACCGCACATCTGATTGAAACATCTAAGAATGTAAAAAAAAGGGGTAAAACTTAGGGAAATCATAGAAAAATCAATGAAAATAAAGGAAAAATGGAAAAAAAAAATGGCATGACCTTTTTTTCACGAAGATCGAGCTTTTTTTTTCCTTTTTGCTTCTTTTTCTTTACATTTCATTCTCTTTTTTGGAGATTCATGGAGAAGAAAAGTACTTGTGAAAGATCGAAGGACTTCTTAGATTCTGATTAGGATTTTTTTTTCGATCATATAAAACTTTGTGCAAGTTGTGGTGGTGTGAATGAGAACAGTAATAAAGAGTTTGAGGGCAGGAGCGCAGATTGGATCCCGGTAGTAGCAAAGGTGGCGAGGAGGTAGAGGGTAGAGGAGAGGCTCTTGGTAGGGGAAGGGAGGGGAGGAGGTGGGCAAGGAAGGAGAAGAACAGTCGGAGAGGGAAGGAGGCCTTAATTACAATTCAGAATTTTTTTAAAAATAATTAATAATATTATATATTTATATATATATATATAAGTATTCATTACAATGTCCCGGGCATCATCCAAGCTTCCTTGTTGAGCCACACCCAATTGCCCACATAGAATGAAAGGTGAGACCATTTTTTCCACATGGATTGATCATTTGCCGATGAAAAATGAAAGAAAACATAAAAAAGATCATCGAAAACAAAAAAAATATATAGAAAATTTGAAATGCAAACATTTTTTCTCACTATTATTTTTTTTTGTGCTTTGTTTTCTTTTTATTTCATTCTCTTCTCTAAAGATGCATGGCTCAGGAGAGCACCTAAGGGATTTTTTTTGGGGGAAGGGGTGGGCCAGGGATGAGAAGGGTAGGGGTTAGGCCATTGCGTCGTCAAAGGGCAGGGTGAGTAGGAGGCGAAGGGATAGTTATAGAGGGAAGGAGATGATACGGCCACAGGGGACGAAAAATATGGAGATGGGATGGGAAGATAGAGCCCGGCAATCCTAAGAAAAAATTTTTTTAAAAAAAAATCTCCTGATACCTTTTCTTTCATAGAATTAGTAACTTTCTTTTAAATTTTATAATTTAATCATCCAAATAATGACAGGAAAGGCAACAATGCTATAATTGCCTTTCATGGCAACTTGACAATAACCGAGTCAACTTGCAAAAAACTGAGTATACGTTGACCGAGGATTGGTAACGGCATTATCACGAGTAGGCTAATACATCCAATTGAAGGACTCGCTGGTCCAGGTCACTGCATGCAATGACAAAAGAGTCATGGTATTGATGAACGATGGACTAGAGCTGTCAACATATCGGATCTGGATCCAATGAATCCGGATCTGAATCTCAATCAGAACCTGTTTATCTGGATCCGGATCCAGATCGATTAGTCATAGATAAATGGATCCAAGTCTGAATATTATATATCCAGACCCAACAGACCCGAGATCTGATTAAATAAAATAATATAATATATATTAATATATATTTATATAATGTGGAACGTTGGATCATAATCGAACGGTTAAAAAAAAAAGAGAATAGAATCCTTCACTCTTATAAGCCCATGGACCATGATGGTATTCGGATCCAGATTCGGATCTGGATATCCGGAATCCATTCGGATACAGGTCTAGTATTTTAAAATTGGATCCGTCGGGTATTCGGATCCGAATCTAGATATCTGGATTCCGATCCGAACTCGATATGTTGACAGCTCTACATGGGACTTAATAAGCCGGATATTAAAAAAAGCAAGACTTACATTACTAATTTCTTTTTGTCAGTTACCAGAAGAGAAGCGTACAGTGCACGGTGGTTAGATTAGGTCAACAAGCGACCATATTTTTCTTATGATGCCTTCAATTGATGTCAATATTTTGGAGGGTTAGTGTCCCATGGACACATTGGCTTGCAAGGCTAATGGCATATATCCAACTCGTTTAAGAAATTGCTGTTAGACTAGAACCAAAGGGAAGAAAGATTAGTCCTTTCCTAGAGCCTAATGGTCAAGTAAGTCTTTGACTCCCATAAAAATCTAAAGTAGACAGAGCTGGGATCATCTTCTACTTCTTTTAATTCTTTTTTTATAAAAATATATTTTTTTAAGGGAAACTAGGATGCTTGAAAGCTCAATAGAAATCAAAGGTAAGACGGAATTGAACTTAGATTTCTTTTATTTATATAATTTACAGGTTTTACCAACTTGACCAACTGGCATTCTTGACAATAAATACGAAATTTCAAACTAGAATCAACAATGATTCAGTGCAGAGGTCGCTAGATACATATCTAATGCTAGACAACTACCATAGCTTAGATTTGCTCAGGCAATGGTAGTGGGTGAAAAAGGAAATGTTGAATTTTTTTAAAAATAATATTTAAAAATTATTTATGGATATAGATATTCGGGAGTATATTTATGAAAGTAGATGTTTTTGGATTATGTGGCAGAAGGATAGGTGTTTTTGGGTTACGTGGCAGGACAGCATGGACATTAAAAGGTGAAATCATTTTTGCCAAAGACGATTTCAACTTATTTTTTTTAACAAAAATTGATTTAAACTTTGACATGAAATTTTTAAATTGAATTTGATGTGATAACTGAAATCGTCTTTCATACGGACGATTTCAGCATTTGAAATCGCCTGTACGAAAGACGATTTCAAACAGATTTTTTTCCCTTCAAAATTTCATAAATATTATTATTTGTTAAATCTAATTAATAAATTTTAATTTTAAATAAATAAATAAAAAGTAAAAAATTAGTATTAATTAAAACTTTATATAGTATTTTTTAATAATATTAATTATTATATTATTTTGAAATAACATTAATTAATATAGCATTAATTAACTATATAAAAATAATATTAATTTAAAATTAATAATAAATTAACTAAAAATAACATTAATTAAAAATAATATTAATTACAAGATATTATAATAATATATTACAATATATTTTATATTATAATAAATATTTTAAATTTTAAAATATAATAAATATATTATAATTTATTATATTACATATTATATATTATAATATAGTATAATTTTTTTAAAAAAACTTAAAATTTAGAAATGAAGATTGTAGGATTTAGAAAGTATGTCAATGTAGTTGTCCTACAAAAACTTGTCAATTATTTGAAGAGTTGTTAGATAACCAAATGTATGCTCCAATGTTTTGTTATCATCAAAATCACTTTAGGGGTCAACAATCTCCCCCTTTTTGATGATGACAAAATACTGGGCATGAAAAGAATCTATTCTATTCACAAGTATGGATGTATATCAAGTTAAGCATTTACACTTGTTTGACAATTCATAAAATCAACTGTAATCTCAAATGTGTATCAATATATGCTATACAGTTATGCACAAAGTTAATTTTATAAACTATAAGTATCAAAGAATGATTGCTTGTATGTATCAAGCAGCATTAAGTATTAACAGATAGATGTAGTAAGTAGAGAGCATCATAGTAATCATTGAAGCATGTAAATTGAACATGTAAATCTTCCCCTTTTTATAAAATTTCTAAACAATAAAAAATTTCTCAAGTTTCTCCCCTTTTATCATTCAATTGATCATTTTAACAGAATAATATGCAAAAGATCATTCAAAAATGCAAAGATCATTCAGAAATTCTTTAAAACTCCCCCTGTCTACTTTGCTTTAGTAGTTCTATTGCAATTCATTAAGCTTTTTCTTTCATGCACTCTATGGTTCTCCCCCTTTTTGTCATCAATTCAAAAAGGTTAAACAGATAAGTTCAGAATTTTAAATAAATTGAGAAAGTTTTAAGATTTATTTGAGATAATTTCACTTTCTCAACTTAGAGAGAGAATTCTATTTAAACAAATGGAGAGAGTAAATAAGATAATACATATACACACATTACACAGTGACCAAAAAAAAGTTCATTTCATTTCTATCAAAAAGGTGTTCAGTACATCAACCATTACAAAAGTTTCAAAAAGCATCCAAAAAGTATTGAAACTACAAAACATCTACTCAGAGTCATCTCTAGGAACATTGGCACCATGCCAAGAAGTGGGTCTAGGTGATCAACTAGATGAAGCATGAGGAGGAGGAGCCCTAGGGTGATGAGAGGTGTTAGGAGCCCTAGTGGAAATGGGGGGTGGATCATACAATGGTCTGGTCATAGCTGTGACCTCCAAGGATCTGACAGTGCCACAGATAGACACCATCTCCATCCAAATTGCTCAAAGCTGTTGCTCCATGTCCTTGAGGCTAACTGGCACTTTGTTCACTGTCTCCTTCATCTCACCTATTTCTTTCTGCATTGATATAAGCTCAGAAGCTTGGACATTGATGAATGCCTCAGCTGATCCTCGAAGTCTGCCAAGCTTCGACCTGATGATCCCAATGCCTTTAGTGTAATCATCAGCCATACTTCTTGTATCAACAATAGTTCCCACTTTGCCTCTAAGTTCCCTCAACTCAGTTTGATATTCATTTAATGTAGTGTCCACAGACTTCAAAATTGCTTCAGAACTTGAAGAGATACAATTCAGAATTGGTTGAAGTTCTATCTGAGGAGTTGATCTTGAAGCTTCCATAGCTTCAACCTTTCCTTGTAGATTTGAAACATGCTCTTCCAGTTTGTCCAATCTGCTGTCCACTGACTTTTTCAAATCACTAAATAAAGAAGTTATTGTACCTGTCAGTGTGTCTATCAAGCTTCTCATCTGTTCTTCAATCTAAACTTGACTCATTTGAGGCTGTGGTGCTGCAGAAGGGTAGTCAGGTAAAGGAACATCAGCTACAGGCAAGTCAAACTTCGGTGCAGGCAAATCAAACTCCGCTGCAGGCATATCAAACATAGGAAAAGGTGCTCTAGTCTCCTCAACAACAGCAGCAGGCTCAGATACAAGTGACTCAGGCTCAGGTACTGTTGTAGAAGAAGTTCCAGCTGCTTCTATATTCCCTTCCTCTTCTTCTTCTTCACTACTACTTGAGCTGCCAATAGCCCTTACATTGGTGCCTTTCTTTCTCCATACTCCTTCCAATTGGAAGTACCCCATCCTCTCTAGAGTTTTAGAAGTGTAGACATCTGTATGATGCAATTCCAATCCATCTTCACCATCTAAACTGACTCTATGAGATTTAAGCAAGAGGGTAAGCATCATTCCATAGGGTAGACAAGATTTGGCCATCCTAACTGTCTCCTTAATTTGCATGATTATAATATATGACAGATTGACAGCAGTTTTCTCTAAAATGTGCTCCATAAGGCATAAATCCTTTTCACTCACCCAATCAAATCTCCCGGTTCTTTGCAAGAAAATTCTACAAATAAAATTGTGAAGCAATCTCATTTCCAGTGACAGGGTGTTAGCAAAAACTGTACCAATTCCTCCTACATCTTCTTTGTTCAGTATTGTTCTTAGAGTCTTTTCTCTGTTGTCAATTACTAGAAATCTCAGTCCATCAGAAGGTATGTCTAGTAATTCATGTAGAGATTCCTCATTGACTATAATCCTCTTTCCTTTTACAGTGGACTCCATATGATTAGTTCCCAGTCTTAAATTTTCATAAAAACTTCTAACCAAAGTGGGATAGGTCTTTTCATTCAAAGAACAAAATTTTCTCCACCCTTGATCTTCAATTAAATCTCCTATTTTTAATCCAATGCCTTTAATAAACTCAAAGTTAATTCGGTGGCCGGAGGTTACCGGATGCGTAGACATCGAAGGCACTTGGCTAGGAGCAGTTGGAGCATCTCTTGTGGCTTCCTCTGCAAATTCTTCACTGTGCAAGGTGCTACTTGGCTCTGCTTGCCACCTTTTGGACCTTCTTTCCTTTTCAACGGTTGGAGCAACCCTAACGGAGCGTTTACCCGTCACGCTTGGGTGCCATTGCTAGGAAAGATGGAAAATCAAGAAATTGGAGTGCTTGGAAGGGAGAAGGAAGTCTTTGGAGCAGGTTTTGGAGATGAATGAATCGTTATAAAAGACAACATAAAGATTAAACGGTTCAGAGAAGAGTTTATAACCCTAAGCAAGACACTTCGGTGCGAAATTCCAGTCGACTCGAGTAGCCCTAAAAAGGCTCGAGTCGGCTCAGCCATAGCTCTCCTAAAACCATCATAGGATCTAGTCGACTCGAAACTGCTCGAGTCGGCTAGGCCAGAACTCGCTCAAAATTCTCAGAAAATCCAGTCGACTCGGATTAAGATCCAGTCGACTCGAACAGAGAAAATGGAGTTTTGAAAAATTCAAACACAAATCAGAAAGATTTTGAATAGGATTTTGAAGGAAATTAAGGCTCAATAGAATAAATTGAGGAGGTTCTCTAGATGAAATTTTCTTAGATTTGAAGGAATTACGTTAGAGAATTTAGAAGGGATCGCAAAGTCCCAATTCACTACTAATTAGCTCAAATCTATCTTGATTGAGTGGCTTAGTGAATATGTCAGCTAATTGATCTTTAGTAGGAACAAAATCAAGCACAATATTACCATTTGAAACATGATCTTTAATAAAATGATATCTAATTTTAATGTGCTTGGTTCTAGAGTGTTGAATTGGATTCTTTGTCAAATTAATAGCACTTGTGTTATTACATTTAATTGAAATTTTAGTTTGTGATACACCAAAGTCTTTTAGTTGTTGTTTAATCCATAACACTTGAGCATAACAACTACCAGCAGCCACGTTCTCAGCCTTAGCTGTGGACAAGGCTACGGAGTTTTATTTCTTACAGTGTCATGAAATTAAATTCAACCCTAGAAATTGGCATGTACTGCTAGTGCTTTTTCTATCTATTTTACAACCAGCATAATCAGCATCAGAGAATCCAATCAAATTCAGAGTAGAATGTTTAGAATACCAAATTCTTAAATTACCTGTTCCTTTCAAATATTTAATTATTCTTTTAACAGCAAGCATATGTGTTTCTTTTGGTGATGACTGAAATCTAGAACTTACATATACACTATATAATATGTCAGGTCTACTTGCAGTCAAATACAATAAGGATCCGATCATACCTCTATATAGCTTTTGGTCAACATTGGATCCATTCTCATCTTTGTCTAATCTGCAAGTTGGGCTCATGGATGTGCTCATTGATTTGCTACTCTCCATACCAAACTTTTTGATGATTTTCTTGATGTATTTGGCTTGGTTGATGAAGATGCCTTCCTTTGTTTGTTTTACTTGAAGTCCAAGAAAGTAGTTTAGCTCGCCCATTAAGCTCATTTCAAATTCTCCCTGCATAAGCTTAGCAAATTCTTTACATAGAGATTCGTTAGTTGCACCAAAAATGATGTCATCAACATATATTTGTACAACTAAGATGTCATTATTCTTCTTTTTGATAAATAGAGTTTTGTCTACATTACCTCTTGAAAACTCATTGTCAATCAAGAAAGTGCTAAGTCTACATACCAGGCTCTGGGTGCTTGTTTCAAACCATACAATGCTTTGTTTAATTTAAATACATGGTTTGGAAAAGTATGATTTTTAAAACCTGGTGGTTGTTCCACAAAAACTTGTTCAAAGATAAAATCATTAAGAAATGCACTTTTTATATCCATTTGAAAAAGTTTAAAGTTCATGTAGCAAGCAAATGCAAGTAGTAATCTAATGACTTCTAGTCTTGCTATGGGTGCATAAGTTTCATCAAAATTAATACCTTCTTCTTGGTTATATCCTTTAGCCACTAATCTAGCTTTGTTTCTTATAATGTTTCGTTGCTCATCTAATTCATTCCTATAGACCCATTTGGTTCCTATTATTGGATCGTCAGTAGGTCTATCTATAAGTGTCTATACCTTATTTCTTTTAAACTGGTTTAATTCTTCATGCATTGCCATCATCCAGTTTGGGTCAGTCTCAGCCTCTTCTAAGCTATGGGTATCTATTTGTGACACAAAGGCTAGGTAATTATGTGCATCCTTATGTGCAGTCTTAGTCCTAACACCATGTGAATGATCTTCTATTATTAATTCTTTAGGATGAGATGTAACATACCTCTAGTCCCTCGGTAGATCGGTGTGATCCTTACTTACCGCTTCTTCTCCATCTTGAGTGTCTTTGTCTTGAATGCTTAAGTCATCCATTCCTTTTTGCAATGTACCTGCATCATTATCTATGCACTCTTCTTGTCTAGAAGGTGTAGGGTTAGTTTCAATAAATACAACATGAATTGACTCTTCAACAGTAAGAGTCCTTTTATTAAAAGCCCGATATGCTTTGCTATGTAATGAATAACCTAGGAAAATTGCATCATCAGCTTTAGAATCAAATTTTCCTAAATTATCTTTTCCATTATTATGCACAAAGCATTTACATCCAAACACATGAAAATAACTAATATTGGATTTTTTGTCATTCCAAAGCTCATAGAAGGTTTTCTTTAAAATAGGATGGATCAAAATACGGTTTAAAATATAACATGCAGTGTTCACCGCTTCTGCCCAAAAGTACTTTGGAAGATTGCCTTCACACAATATTGTGCGAGCCATTTCTTCCAATGTCCTATATTTCCTCTCTACAATACAATTTTGTTGAGGTGTTCTAGGAGTGGAGAAGTTGTGATCAATGCCAAATTTAGTACAGTAATCTTTAAAAAATTGATTTTCAAACTCAGTTCCATGATCACTTCTAATTGAAATCAAAGATAAGTTCTTTTGGTTTGAAACCTTTTTATGAAATTTTCTGAAAACATAAAAAGTTTCATCTTTCGAAGCAATGAACAAAATCCAAGTAAATCTTGAAAAATTATCTACTATCACAAGAGCATATTTCATCCCTTCTAGGCTTGTGGTCCTGTAGGTCCGAAAAGATCCATGTGAAGTAGTTCAAGAGGTCTTGTTGTAGAAACTATATTCTTTGATTTAAAACTCCCCCTTATTTGTTTACCCATTTGACATACATCACAAACATGATTTAAATCAACTTTAAACTTAGGCATGCCTCTAACAAGATCTTTAGAAATTAATTTGGCAATTGTATGCATGCTAGCATGACCTAATCGTCTATGCCATAGTAAACCCGACTCTTTGATCTTAGCATTCATTGCAACTAGACTATAGCTACTTGACATGGCAAGATCATTAAGATCTACCACATAGATATTCCTGAGTCTATGTCCAATAAACTTATTGCTAGAATCTAACGAGCTAGTTACTATACACATAGAAGATTCAAAGACAACCTTGAAGCCTTTATCACATAATTGACTTATACTTAAGAGATTATGCTTTAATTTGTCTACTAGCAAGACATTTTCAATAAAAGTGAAGGGAGTTATTTTGATCTTACCAATACCGATTATTCTCCCTTTGCCATTATCTCCAAAGGTGACTAAGCCTCCTTTCATTTCAAGGATGATGAATTGGTCCTTGTCACCCATCATATGTCTTGAGCAGCCACTGTCTAAGTACCATCTTTTCTTTAATTTTTGGGCTGCAAGACATTCCTGCAAAACAATCAATGAATTCTTTTAGGTATCCAAGCTACCTTGGGTTCTTGCAGGTCAGCAGAGGTGGTTCCTTTGGGAACCCAAATCTTTTTTACTTTCTTAAGGACATTTCTAACATTATTGCATTCAAAAGCTTTATGTCCTATTCTTTTACAAACATAGCAAACAACTTTAGAATTTTTTATTGAAACAGAATTTAAAGATCTAAAGGTTGATGCACTTGATGCAGATTTTGAACTTTTTGAAATGTATGCATTTTTGCTCAAATTCTTAGGAACATATAACAAAGACTTTGAAGTAGAAACAATTTTTGGTGTGGCTGAAACTTTTTGAGATAAAACATTTTGAGCAGGTGTTTTGGGTTTCACAAAAGTAGTTGTTAAAATTCCATTCATAAAAGAAGTTTTAAACCCAATTCCAGCTTTATTTCCTGAAATTCGTTGTTCTTTTAAAATTAACTCAAGCTTATTTGAAGATAGAGTGAGTTTTTCAACTAAAGGCTTGAGTTTTGTAACCACATTTTTCAATTCATTATTTTCAGCAAGTAAATCATTGTTCTTCTTTTCACATGAAAGATTTTCATTTTTTAGCTTTTCAAATTTTTCAGAAAAGTCATGCAATTCATTTTGTAATAAAATGTTCTTTTCTGAAATTTCATCCTTTTGTTTGAGTAAAGAATTATTCATATTTTTCAATGATTTTATCTTTACTCCAGCTTTCTTAAATTCAGATAATAATTCATGAAAAGCAAAATTTAATTTATCAAATATAAATTCAGTGAAATTGTTAGGGGATGTTACCTCATCTTCGAGATCCATTAAGCATAAATTTGCGATCTTGGTGGTCTCTTCTTCTTCAGATGATGATGAGTCTTCACTGTCGGACCATGTGGCAACCATGACTTTCTTTTTCTTCTTCTGTTTGAAGGATTTCTTCAACAGTGGACAGTATGGACGTATGTGCCCCAGCTTCTTGCATTCATAGCATGTGGGGACTACCTCTTTATCTTTCTCTCTGTTCTTTTTCTTTTCCTTTCCATAATCCTTCCTATGAAATTTTTGGTTATACCTTTCTTTCTTTCTTCCCATAAATTTTCTGAATCTCCTCACAACCATAGCGATTTCATTATCTTCTAGGTCGTCATTGGAGGAGGTGCTTTCTTCTTCAAATTCTTCATCATCCCTCTTAGATTCGGAAGCAACTTTGAAGGCTATTGTCTTCTTTTTCTTCTGCTCATCTTCCATTCTGTGCTGTATTGTCAGCTCGTGAGTGATGAGTGATCCCAGGAGTTCATCCAGCAGCAATGTGTTTAGATCTTTGGCTTCTTGGATTGCAGTTATTTTGGGATCCCATTTGTCGGGCAAAGAATGAAGGATCTTCTGAATTAGATCTGCATTAGAGTATACCCTGCCAAGACTCTTCAAATAGTTAATAATATCTGTAAATCTAGAGAACATGACAGAAATTATTTCAGAAGGTTCCATTTTAAACAATTCATAATTATGAATTAAAAGATTTATCTTGGAGGTTTTCACTTGAGAAGTTCCCTCATGGGTCACTTCGAGTTTATCCTAGATTTTCTTTGCTGAAGAGCAAGTGGAAATTCGGTTGAACTCATTTGCATCCAAAGCACGATATAACAAATTCATTGCTTTGGCATTTAATTCTCCCATCTTCATGTCATGATCATCCCAGTCCTCTTCAGGCTTAGGGATGTCCACGCCATCAACTTTAATTGTGGGAATGTGTGGCCCCTTCAAGATGACCTTCCATAATTGAAAATCTACTGCTTGTATGTAAATCTTCATTCGTGCTTTCCAATATGAATAATTAGTGCCTATGAATAGTGGAGGTCTATTTGTTGACTGGCCTTCGACCAAGGATGTACTCATGGGATGAGCCATCAATCTTAACTCAAGTAATCAGAGACATTGCTCTGATACCAGCTGTTGCCCAGGTGACTTTTTCCCAAGAGGGGGGTAAATTGGGAATTACAAAATTTTCACAAGTATGTGCGCAAGTAATTCCTTTTAGTGGTTAGGTGCTATGTTAATCAGAGAATAAATACAGAAGCTAAAAGGTAAATCAAACACAACACAAACAAAGCAGGTTTATAGTGGTTCGGAGCAACCCAGCTCCTACGTCCACTACCCAAGTTCACCACTCGGGATTTTCACCATATCTCCCGAACTGGAATACAGTTGGATTGTTTTACAGGCTCACAATCCCAACCTCTACACTTTGGTTTTTAAAAAATAGGCTCACCAAAGAAACCCAAACTAGGTTTTCACAGGCTCACCTAGAACCTCTACACTTTGATTTTTAAATAGGCTCACCAAAGAAACCTCTACACTCTGGTTTTTACAGGCTCACCAAAGAAACCTATTTGGTTTTTAAAATTGGGCTCACCAATAACCCAGATATTCTAAAAAATAGAATAAAGAAGCAACAATAAAGACAAACTCTGTTGTCTGGGTGGTTGCCAATGTAGCTCGAGTGAAAATCCACTGAATGCTCTTCAATGCACTTCAATGGCTTCCTTGCTTTTCTCAAAAGATGCTTTAAGCTTCTGGTAAGAGTTGTTGCAGGCTTGAAAGCAAACTTTAAAGCTCAAGTACTCTCTCTCTTCTCATTTCAATAAGTGTTCAATGAATGCCCAATAATTCATTAGTCTCTTCAAAGATGTTCTCATAACTTATTTATAGAGACTTCAACTGCCTTCCCTTGATTTTGAATGTTGTAGACCGTTGGGAGGTGACAGGTTACCGTTAGAGCACTTTTGGAATTCAAAAACTGAGAACTGGAACTAGCCGTTGGATGTGACCCCATCATTCCAGTCGGCTTGGACAATCTTTGAGTCAGCTCAGATCAAGTTCGGGTCGATTGGGCTGAATGCTAGTCGGCTAGCTTCCACAGTTGAGAAAATACCTTACTCTGGACGAGTCGGCTAGGTTGGAATCCAGTCAGCTCGGATCTCAGAGGCTTTTAGACCATTCTCAACCAAGTTCTGGACGAGTCGGCTAGGCTGAATTCCAGTCGGCTTGGATCCCTGAGAATCTCAAAACATTCTCAACCATGTTCTGGATGAGTCGGCTAGGCCATGGTGCCAGTCGACTGGATCTGTGTGCCAGAGAACTTCTTTCCTGTGCCAGTGCCAGAGTCGGCTGGGTCCTTCATCCAGTCGGCTCGAAATTGGTTCTTCAGTCAGATCAAACTCTATCTTCCAGAACACTTGTCCCATGCTTTGAAGACTTCTTTCAAGGACTTCTTACAATAAATTCAAGAAAAATTGAAGCTTGAAAACTACTAGAAGTAACCCTTAAACTTGATTTACGTAGGAATCTTTTGTAGGATTCTTCTTTACAAGATTCTAAACACTTTACAACTCAACACAAAGCAATGAAGATTGTAGGATTTAGAAAGTGTGTCAATGTAGTTGTCCTACAAAAATTTATCAATTATTTGAAGAGTTGTTAGATAACCAAATATATGCTCCAATGTTTTGTTATCATCAAAATCACTTTAGGGGTCAACAATATTGATGCCTTTCTCTTTCCTTTTAGCTTGTGCTTTACATTCATAATCACAGCACCTTTCACTAAGAGAAGTTAAATTCTAAAAGCACATATTTGCAGTAGTAATTATTTTTTAAAATCTCAATTCACCCCCCTCTTAGATAGTCACCTGGGCAATAACTGGTATCAGAACAAAGTCTCTGAATACACTAAAATAAAGATTGATGGCTCATCCAATAAGTACATCCTTGGCCGAAAGCCAATCAATCAATAGACCTCCACTCTTCACAGGCACCAATTATGCATACTGAAAAGCTAGGATGAAAATTTATATTCAAGCAGTTGATTTTCAGTTGTGGAAGGTCATTCTGAAGGGTCCACATATCTCCATGATTAAAATTGATGGAGTGAACATTCCAAAACCTGAAGAGGATTGGGATGAACACGACATGAAAATGGGTGAGTTAAATGCCAAAGCAATGAATTTGCTATATTGTGCTTTGGACAGCAATGAGTTTAATCGAATTTCCATTTGCTCTTTTGCAAAGAAAATTTAGGATAAACTTGAGGTGACCCACGAAGGAACTTCCCAAGTGAAGTCCTCAAAAATTAATCTTCTTGTACACAATTATGAATTATTCAAAATGGAACATAATGAAACAATCTCTGCCATGTTTTCACGCTTCACTGATATTATTAACGGCTTAAAAAGTCTTGGCAGGGTATATTCCAATGCTGACCTTGTACAAAAGATTTTAAGATCTCTTCCGGATAAATGGAATCTGTTACAGCAGTTACGATGACATGGCGTGTCTCAGATTCCGCCGGGCGTGATCCGAACCACGTGGATTTTTTCGGCAGAACGGGAACGGTCCAGCAAGGTCAGATGCGGCTCCACCACGGTCGAAGTCGAGGTCGGGCCGGGCCTTTCTGCTCCTTCGCCAGGTGGCGCCCAGACACGGGTCCACCTCGGCCGAAGTCGAGCATCCCTCTGCTGCTCCTTCGCCAGGTGTCCGCCCAGGAGGGGTCCACCTCGGCCGAAGTCGAGCGCCCCTCTGCTACTCCTTTGCCAGGTGTCCGCCCAAGAGGGGTCCACCTCGGCCAAAGTCGAGCGCCCCTCTGCCGCTCCACCAGGTGTCCGTCCAGGAGGGGTCCACCTCGGCCGAGGCCGGCGACCCCTTGCTCCCTCGCCGGGTGGCGCCCTGAGACGGTTCCACCTCGGCCGAGGTCGAGCCGGGCCTTTCTGCTCCTTCGCCAGGTGGCGCCCGGACACGGGTCCACCTCGGCCAAAGTCGAGCCCCCCTCTACCGCTCCGCGAGGTGTCCGCCCAAGAGGGGTCCACCTCGGCCGAAGCTGATGGCCCCTTGCTCCCTTGCCGGGTGGTGCCCTGAGACGGTTCCACCTCGGTCGAGGTCGAGCCGGGCCTTTCTGCTCCTTCGCCAGGTGGTGCCCGGACACGAGTCCACCTCGACAGAAGTCGAGCGCCCCTCTGCTGCTCCTTCGCCAGGTGGTGCCCAGACACGAGTCCACCTCGCCCGAAGTCGAGCGCCCCTCTGCTGCTCCTTCGCCAGGTGTCCGCCCAGGAGGGGTCCACCTCGGCCGAAGTCGAGCGCCCCCCTGCCGCTCCGCCAGGTGTCCGCCCAGGAGGGCTCCACCTCGGTCGAAGCCATCGGCCCCTTGCCCCCTCGCCGGGCGGTGCCCTGAGACGGTCCCACCTCGACCGAGGTCAAGACGGACCTTTCTGCTCCTTCGCCAGGTGGCGCCCGGACACGGGTCCACCTCGGCCGAAGTCGAGCACCCCTCTACTGCTCCTTTGTTAGGTGTCCGCCCAGGAGGGGTCCACCTCGGTCGAAGTCGAGCGCCCCTCTACCGCTCCGCCAGGTGTCCGTCCAGGAGGGGTCCACCTCGGCCGAAGCCGGCGGCCCCTTGCTCCCTCGCCAGGTGGCGCCCTGAGACGGTCCCACCTTGGTCGAGGTCGAGCCGGGCCTTTTTGCTCCTTCGCCAGGTGGCGCTCGGACACAGGTCCACCTCGGCCGAAGTCGAGTGCCCCTCTGCTGCTCTTTCGCCAGGTGTCCGCCCAGGAGGGGTCCACCTCGACCGAAGTCGAGTGCCCCTCTACCGCTCCGCCAGGTGTCCACCCAGGAGGGTACACCTCGGTCGAAGCCGGCGGCCCCTTGCTCCCTCGCCGGGTGGTGCCCTGAGACTGTTCCACCTCGGCCAAGGTCGAGTCGGGCCTTTCTGCTCCTTCGCCAGGTGGCGCCCGAACATGGGTCCACCTCGGTCGAAGTCGAGCACCCCTCTGCTGCTCCTTCGCCAGGTGGCGCCCGGACACGGGTCCATCTCGGTCGAAGTCGAGCGCCCCTCTGCTGCTCCTTCGCCAGGTGTTTGCCCAGGAGGGGTCCACCTCGGCCAAAGTCGAGCGCCCCCTGCCGCTCCGCTAGGTGTCCGCTCAGGAGGGATCCACCTCGACTGAAGCCGGCGGCCCCTTGCTCCCTCGCCGGGTGGCGCCCTGAGACGGTCCCACCTCGGTCGAGGTCGAGCCAGGCCTTTCTGCTCCTTCGCCAGGTGGCGCCTAGACACGGGTCCACCTCGGCCGAAGTCGAGCGCCCCTCTGCTGCTCCTTCGCCAGGTGTCCGCCCAGGAGGGGTCCACCTCGGTCGAAGTCGAGCGCCCCTCTGCCGCTCCGCCAGGTGTCCGCCCAGGAGGGGTCCACCTTGGCCGAAGCCGGCGACCCCTTGCTCCCTCACCGGGTGGCGCCCTGAGACGGTCCCACCTCGGCCGAGGTCGAGCCGGGCCTTTTTGCTCCTTCGCCAGGTGGTGCTCGGACACGGGTCCACCTCGGTCGAGGTCGAGCCAGGCCTTTCTGCTCCTCGCCAGGTCGAGCGCCCCTCTACTGCTCCTTCGCCAGGTGCCCGTCCAGGAGGGGTCCACCTCGGCCAAAGTCGAGCGCCCCTCTGTCGCTCTGCCAGGTGTCCGCCCAGAAGGGGCCCACCTCGGCCGAAGCCGGTGGCCCCTTGCTCCCTCACCGAGTGGCACCCTGAGACGGTTCCACCTCGATCGAGGTCGAGCCAGGCCTCCCTGCTCCTTCGCCAGGTGGCGCCCGGGCACGAGTCCACCTCGGCCGAAGTCGAGCGCTCCTCTGCCGCTCTGCCAGGTGTCCGTCCAGGAGGGGCCCACCTTGGCCGAGGCCGGCTACCCTGCGTGGAGAGGCCACCGAGAAGCAGGAGCATGGGTTCTGAGACCGCCCCTCGAGCAGCGTGTGCCGCACCCCGAGAGGAGCGCCACTATGGTCGGCAGCAACGCGCGAAACCTCGTTTACATCTGCCCGACAGGTTCCGCAGTCGAGAGGCGAAGTCCTGGCAAGACAGGACCCGGTAACGGATGTTGTCGATGCCTGGGAAGGAGAGCGCTCATGCTCGGCCCAAGGTCTGGCCGGTTTCCTCCCTCTACCCTTTCCTCGCTGGGCTCGGCAAGCAAGGCAAGGAGGCCACCGTGTTCTTGGACCCAAAGGGGAAAGAGGAAAGAGAGGGAGAGAAGGAGGTGAAAGCGAAGAGGGGGCCTCCCAAGGGCGGGAGGTCGGAGGCAGCGTGATGGGATAAAAGGATGGGAAGAGCGGACGACCAGGTAAGGGGAAAAAAGGCCGGGAAAAGAAAATGCACAAAGAGCAGGATCCAAGATCCCGAGAGGGGTCCCTTGGCGCAAGCTCGGTGAAGGAACTTAGCCCAATTTCCACTTTTCCTGAGACCTTTTTTGCTAACATAATCTCTAAGCCTGGGACTCCTTTGGGGGCCCGCCTTGGAGACTCTGTTTCATCTCGCCATTTTCTAACTTGACCGTCGGAGCTCCTTTGCCGAGATCCCCGGCCAGGGTTTCTGACCTTGTCTTGCAGGTTCGGGAGCCCGGAGACCTCGAGGCGAGACGGTCTGATCCCGCCACCAACTCTGAAGTTACAGGCCGCGGCGGCGAGATCGGCAACAAGATCCAAAAGTGACCACCATCCAGGAAGCAAAAGATCTGAATACTTTACTGTTGGATGAATTGCTATGATCTCTCATTACTCATGAATTGACCATGCAGCACAAAACTGAGGATGATCAAAAGAAGAAAAAATCTATTGCCTTCAAAGCTGCAGTGGATTCAAGAAAAGATGATGATAAATTGGAAGAAGACTGCTCCTCCACTGAAAATAACATGGAAGATGAAGATGTTGCTATGGTCGTTAGGAGGTTCAAAAGGTTTTTGGGAAGAATGAAAGGAAGAAACTATAGGAAATTCCACAGGAACAAAGAATACAGCAAGGAAAGGGACAAGGAAAAAGAGAAGGAAAAAGAAGTGCCCGTCTGCTACGAATGCAAAAAACCAGGACACATTCGACCAGATTGTCCTTTGCTGAAAAAGAGCATCAAGAAAAGAAAAAGAGAGCTATGGTAGTGACGTAGAGTGACAGCGAAGCGTCCACATCTACTAAAGAAGAATAGACCACAAAAATCGCGAACTTCTATTTAATGGGTCATGACAATGAGATATCATCCCTGAGCTTCAAACTGAATTTATTTATGATGAATTGAATTATGCTTTTCATGATTTACTTGCTGAATTCAAGAAAGCTGGGATTAAAATTAAATCCTTGAAAAAATAAAATAATTTATTGCTAAATGACAAGGATGAAATTTTAGAAAAGTACTATATTTTGCAAAAAGAACTAAATGTTTTTTCTGATAATGTTACAACTTTGAAAACTGAGAAGAATGTTTTAATTGAGACAAGCAAAGCTTTAGTTACCAAAAATAATCATTTAAAAAAGGAGGTTGAAAAGCTTAAGCCTCTCGTAGAAAAACTTACTTTGAGTTCTAATAAGCTTGAGCTAATTCTAAAAGAACAAAGAGATTCAAAAAACAAAGCTGGAATTGGATTTAATACTTTAAATGCCAAAGAAATTTCAGCAACAAAATTTGTATCTTCAAAAGCTCCAGCTTCAAACACTAAATCTTAAAAAGCTTTTGATTCATTTCCTTCAAATTCTGTTTCAAAAGGCTTAAAGTACATTCCTAAGATTTCTGTTCAAAAATCTTTGAAGCCAAACATATTCATTTCTGCATCTATTAAAGCTTCAAAGCATGTGTCGTTCAAAAATGGCAAAATTGTTTGCCATGCATGTCATAGATTTGAGCATAAATTTCACCAATGTAACTCTTTGAAAAATTCTAAGATTGGTGCAATGAAACTCAGAACTGTTTGGGTTCCAAAAGGAACCAATTTTGGTAACCCGAAAGGATCCAAGTTAGCTTGGGTATCTAAAACCACTCATTGATTATTTTGCAGGATTGTCTTGCGGCGCTTAATGCTAAGAAATGATGGTATCTAGACAGTGGCTGTTCAAGGCATATGACCGGTGATAAAGACCAGTTTATCATCTTACAAATGAAAGAAGGAAGATCAGTTACTTTCGGTGATAATGGCAAGAAAAAAATAATCGGAATTGGTAAGATCAAGATAACCCCATGTACTTTTATTGAAGATGTATTGCTAGTAGACAAATTGAAGCATAATCTATTAAGTATTAGTCAACTTTGTGATAAAGGCTTCAAGGTTGTCTTTGAATCATCTATGTGTATTGTAACCAACTCTCTTGACCCTAGCAATAAATTCATTGGTTTATAGACTTGAAAATATCTATGTGGTAGATTTAAATGATCTAGCCATGACTAGTAGTTCCAGTCTAGTAGCAATGAATGCTAAGACCAAGGAGTCTTGTTTACTTTGGCATAGACGATTAGGTCATGCTAGCATGCATACAATTGCCAAATTAATTTCAAGGAATCTAGTTAGAGGTTTGCCACATTTTTAAGTAGATCTTGATTATGTATATGATGCTTGCCAATTAGGCAAACAAACTAGGAGAAGTTTTAAATCGAAAAATGTAATTTCAACTACTAGACCCCTTGAGCTACTTCACATGGACTTATTTGGACCAACTAGGACCACAAGCCTAGGTGGTATAAAATATGGACTTGTGATTGTAGATGACTTTTCTAGATTCACATGGGTATTATTTATCGCACATAAAGATGAAACCTTTAATGTATTTTGAAAATTTTACAAAAAGGTTTCAAATGAGAAAAATCTTTCTATTATTTTTATAAGAAGTGATCATAGGACTGAATTTCAAAATTAAATTTTTGATGAATATTGCACTGAGCACGGCATTGATCACAACTTCTCCGCTCCTAGAACACCACAACAAAATGGTGTTGTAAAGAGAAAGAATAGGACTTTGGAAGAAATGGCCCAAACTATGTCGTGTGAAAGCAATCTTCTAAGATACTTTTGGGTAGAAGCAGTGAACACTGCCTGTTACATATTGAATCGTGTTTTAATACACCCAATTTCAAAGAAAACCCCCTATGAGCTTTGAAATGGAAGAAAACCTAATATTAACTATTTTCATATTTTTGGGTGTAAATACTTTATGTTGAATAATGGTAAAGATAACCTAGAAAAATTTAATGCAAAATCTGATGAATCCATATTCCTTGGTTATTCACTGCACAGCAAAGCATGTAGAGTATTTAATAAGAGGACTCTTATCGTAGAAGAGTCAATTCATGTTGTTTTTGATGAAGCTAATCCCTCACCATCTAGAAAAGATAAGTGTGTAGACAATGATACAGGTACACTCCAAAAGAAGATGAAAGATCTAAGCATACAAGACAAGCCAACATAAGATGGAAATGAAGTGGTAAGTAAGGATCATACTGATTTACCAAAGGAATGGAGGTATGTAACTTCACATCCTAAATATCTAATTATTGGTGATCCTTCTCATAGTGTTAGGACTAGGTCTGCACATAGAGATGCATATGACTACCTAGCCTTTATTTCATAAATTGAACCACATAGTTTATAAGAAGTTAAAACTGACCCAAACTAGATAATGGCCATGCATGAAGAATTAAACCAGTTTGAAAGGAATAATGTTTGGACTCTTGTTAGTAGACCTCTATACCATCCTATAATAGGAACCAAATGGGTCTATAGGAACAAATTAGATAAGAATGATAATATTATGAGAAATAAAGCAAGGTTGGTAGCTAAAGGGTACAACCAGGAAGAGGGAATAGATTTTGATAAAACTTATGCACCTATAGCAAGTCTTGAGGCCATTAGATTACTTCTTGCATTTGCTTGCTACATGAATTTTAAACTATTCCAAATGGATGTCAAATATGCTTTTCTAAATGGATTCATTTCTGAACAAATCTTTGTAGAACAGCCACTAGGTTTCAAAAATCATGCTTTTCCAAATCATATGTGATGTGGCAGGAAGCTGACGTGTAATCCCTATCAGATGCCATGTCAGAAAGGCTGTCACGGTGGACACTCCATCTCGGACTCCTTTGCCGGGTCGAGCTCCGTCCTCTACCAGGTCAGAACCTGTAAGCCCGGGATGCCTAGGTCGGAGCGACCTCCTTCACCAGATCGAGCCCCTCCAAGGCTGAGCCCCTTAGACCAGAGTCGAGCTCAGCCTTCCTCCGCCAGGTCGAGCCCGTCCGAGGCCGAGCCCTCTAGGCTGGAGTCGCACGTTGACCTCCTTTGCCAGATCGGGCCCCTCCGAGGTCGAGTCCCTTAGGCTGGAGTCGAGCTCAGCCCTCCTCTGCCAGGTTGAGCCCCTTCGAGGTCGAGCCCTTTGAGCAGGAATTGAGCCTTCATCCACCGGGTCGAGCCCTTCCGAGGTCGAGCCCCTTAGATCGGAGTTAAGCCCAGCCCTCCTCCGCAAGGTCGAGCCCCTCAGAGGTCGAGCCCCTGGGACCGAAGTCGAGTCCCAGCTCTCCAGTTCGGCAACCACCTCGGCAAGGCCGCCGGCCACCAAAGGGGCGAAGCTACCCCCTAAGGCATCAGCGAGCTGCCCGAGGACCACGAGGAAGCACCCATCAAATCATAATAATTGTCCGCAACCACCACTTATACCAGAAGAGGAAGAAGCTCCCTGATCGAGATGCCACGCTCTCCACCAACCGCCTGCACCACCCAGAAAAGGAAGTCAACCAGGAAATTCAAATCCTGGGGGCGGTGGCCCCCCAATCGAAGTCCTACCAGGTTTCCCGAAGTGGAGCACCGGAAGGAATGTCAGAGCGCATGACAGCTTTTTTTTATCACGAATCAGGAAATATGTTCCATCTACGGTACGGAACACCGCCGCACGTGCCTGCCAGCACGGGAGAGATCCCGAGATAGGCATTCAACAACCTGGTCTTAAAAGAACCTTCGACACCCTCAGCAGGGAGGTACGCAAACTAAACCACAAACATCCAAGCAAGTAGGGGAGGAGGCCACTCAAGAGACTGAGAATCCAAGGCTCTCAGAGATCCACAAGAAGGATCGCCCGAACATAGCCATCCGTCTCCAGTTCACTTCGGCCACCATCTTTCCCAGCCTACTTGCACCCTCACTCACACATCATTCACTCCACTTAGCGTAGAGTCCATCTCAGGGGCTCGACCAGGAGGATCTGTTCCCTTGCATCGTCACTGACTTGACCGTCGGAGTGCCCTCGCCGGAATCCCCGGTCCGGATCACTAACCCTTGTTTTGCAGGTTCCATTGAGCATGCCATCCTCGAAAAGATGAGGGGCGATCCGACACGGACAATAGCTACGGGCCACGACGATCTTGGCGGTAGTAATGTGTTTAAACTAAATAAAGATTATATGGTTTGAAACAAGCACCTAGGGTCTAGTATGATAGACTTAGCAAATTTCTGCTTGTAAGTGATTTCAAAAGAGGGAATGTTGACAAAACTCTTTTCATTAAGAAAAAAGGGAATGACATGTTAGTTGTACAATATTATGTTGATGATATTATAAAGGAGTACCACACTAAAACTTTATAATTGATATTAATATTTATTATATTAATAATACATTAATAATATATATAAATAATATATTTGTTAATATACATTAATTATCAATAAATGTAACATATGATTATTAATAATTAATATATTTATTTATACACCAAAATATATATTTTTAATATATAAATTTATTTAAATATATTTTTAACTTATGTAAATCTATTTTAATATTCAAAATAATCAATATTGGGAATGTTTAACAAATGGATCGGTTCAAAAAAAAAAAGTCAAACTTTTTATTCATCAATATTATTAAAAATTTACCTATATTTCCATATAAAATTATCTTGAATCAAATATTTATTAATTCCTTTTCGATGCTATTTTTTGGAGTAAATTTATCACCAACCAAATATAGTAAAATTTATTTTTTTTTTCCGATAAATTATTTGCAACAATCATCAAAATATCCTATATATAATAATTTATTATATCTCTCAATCAAACGAATCGTATACTATAAGATATATCACAATAATTTTCTTTCAGTAAGTATTTTCAACGTGCCCTACAGGGACGCTCACGGCAATTGCCGAAAATTCCAATGCCTTGTAAAATCTAAATGCCGGGTCTTCCCCAAAGTCCACCATCCCACTGCAACCTCCCTTCTTATACTCTCCTCCTGTCCAGACCCGTTCACAGCAAAAAAAAAAAAAGGTATTAGTCCCATACACTCCAAAGAAATCCATGAGTGCAGTGCCCAGTCTTCCCCTCCTCTTCCTCTTCCTCCTCTTCGCCACCACCAGCTCCCGGAGTAACACTTCTTCTACCGCTGAGACTACCACAACAAATGCTAACTTCTCTTCTTGTCTCCTCTCCTCCCATGTTCAAAACTTCACCCTCTTCTCCTCTCCACCTTCCATCCAATACTCCCATCTCCTCAACTTCTCTATCCAAAACCTCCGCTTCGCTGGCCCCTCCATCCACAAGCCCTCGGCCCTCATCGTCCCAAAGACCCAACATGAGCTCCAAAGCTCCATCCTTTGCTGTCGTTATTCCTCCTTGGTCATTAGACTAAGGAGCGGCGGCCACAGCTATGAAGGCTTATCCTACACCGCGGGACAGCACACCCCCTTCGCGGTCATCGACTTGATGAACTTGAACCGGGTCTGGGTCGATTCCAACTCGTCCACGGCCTGGGCCGAATCGGGCGCTACGGTAGGCGAGATCTACCACGCCGTGGCCCGCGCCAAGCGGGCCCTCGCCTTCTCGGCCGGGTCCTGCTCGACCATCGGCAGCGGCGGGCTCATCTCCGGGGGCGGTTTCGGCTTTCTCTCTCGGAAGTACGGCCTCTCCGCCGATAACGTATTGGACGCGGTTCTCATCGACCCGGCCGGTCGAGTTCTGGACCGGAAATCAATGGGCGAGGACGTCTTCTGGGCCATCCGGGGCGGTGGTGGCGGGAGCTGGGGGGCGGTCTACGCGTGGAAGCTCCAGCTCGTCCCGGTCCCTGACCGGGTCACCGTGTGCTTTATAAGCCGGCCCGGCTCGGTCAGGCAAGTTGCCGAGTTGACGCACAAGTGGCAGTACGTGGCCCCGCATCTCCCAGACGAGTTCTATCTCTCCAAATTTATGCAAGGCACGACGACTGGGAACCTGAACAACTCGTTTTTTGGCCTATTCCTCGGTCGCAAAGGACCCGCACTTTCCATACTCGGCGCAAGATTCCCCGAGTTGGCTGTCTCAGAATCGGAGTGTAACGAGACGAGTTGGATCGAATCGGCGGTCCGGTTCACAAATCTAAAATCCGTCTCCGATCTACTGAACCGCGAGCAGCACGCTAAGGCGTACTTCAAGGCCAAGTCGGACTACGTGAGGGAACCAATCTCGCTGGACGGTTTGATCACAGCCGTTGATTTGTTATCCAAGCAGAAAGCGTACGTTATTTTTGATCCGTACGGTGGAGAGATGGACAGCATAGGGAGCGGTGATCTACCGTTCCCTCACCGGAGAGGGAATTTGTTCGGTATCCAGTACATGATCGAATGGGAGGCGGGAGAGGATGGTATGACTCACGTGGCATGGTTACGGAGGCTCTACGGGTACATGGAACGGTTCGTTTCGAAGAACCCTCGGGCGGCGTACGTGAATTATCTGGACCTTGATCTTGGAACCCTGGAATGGACCACAGGAAGTGGTGGGTCCCGGGACGCGGTGGGCGTGGCGAGGACGTGGGCTGAGAGGTATTTCTTGGGGAACTACGACCGGTTGGTGAGGGCCAAGACGGTAATTGACCCGGATAATGTTTTTAGAAACGAGCAGAGCATTCCTCCTTTGCCCAAAGGAGGTTCCTAAACTAATATTTGTCTTTAATATTCATACCTTGTACTGGTAAGTTACCTAGTAACTAGTAAGTCCTCAATAATAATTAAAAAAAATCAAAACATTATCCAAGAATGCTTTCTAATTAACGTAGCTCAATTTGAATGTCCTTTTGATCCTCTGGCTATGTTGTATCAAATAATTTTCTATTCTTATTCTGTATAGAGGTTACTTATTTATATTTATATATATATATATATATATATTTGATGAACCAAAAGGAGAGGAGGGATAAATTTCGGTGTAGCCTATCCCCACTAGATCCCAACCTCGCCGGCTATGTTTCTCCAAAAGGAGAGAGGAGGGATAAATTTCGGTGTAGCCTACCCCCACTGGGCTTCAACCGCGCCGGGCTATATTCGATTTGGACCACAAGGAGAGAGGAGGGATAAATTTCAGTGTAGCCTATCCCCACTGGGCTTCAACCCTGCCAGGCTATATTCAATCGCCACCATAGATGAGTACATCAGCCTGAATTTAATCGAGTAACCCGTGAAGATAATATCTCGAACCCGTGACCAGTGGGAGGTAAGGCTAAGCCTCTACCAATCGGGCTACCATCTTAGCAATATAAAATTTTGTATCATCTTTTGTATAGGTGTTTTTTTTTTTTTTTGAATCATTGTCACCGATCATTTTGGCTAATTGATGCATCTGCACGCTCTTATATACTTCAATAAATGATATATATTTTATCAAAATAATAAAATATATATAAAAAAAAAGCTTGCAGGGTTATTGAGTTTACTTGATAATTTATTTTGGTCCATGATTTCTTTAATTTCAAGGTAATATGGAACATTCGCTGACGTGGAGCCTCTACTGGCAGTCGTGCTGGCAAGAGATCTGCCACTTGGACATGATAGCCAAATAAAGAGCCAAGGCGAGCTCTCCTACCGAGGTCAGCTCCCAGCTGGGGTCGTGCTAATAAGACGAGCCCTCCGTTTGAAGCCAACTCCCAACCGGGGTCGTGCTCATACTCTGCCAATGTGAGCCCTCCTGCTGATGCGGGACGGGAAGCGGGGGAACGCTGGCGAGTGTAGAAGTCACCAGGGGATTAGGGCTTGCACTCAAGAACAGGAAACACGGGCGTCACACCCACTCCAATCCAGAGAAAAAACTCAGACAAAATAACTTTCAATTTTAAGTTGTATTCATGAGAAAAAAGATACTTCATACAAGAGGGGAGGGGCGGTATTTATAGATTCACCCCAGGATATATGACTTGAGGGCTAAGAAACCCTGACTTGTGGACCAAGAAACCCTGGTGGACCTGGTCAACAGTGGGCCTTTGTCTTGGACTGGAGCTCTCTCTTGCGGGATTGGCGGCAAGAAAGGGCCCGGGTGCATGAAGGCCAGCTCTGGTTGGGGGAGCCTAGTGAATCTCCTGGTCTACTGACTCTCCTCTTGAACATAACTTGAATGGACTCGATCGGACCTGACTGAACTAAAAATGACTGGACCTGACTAAGTGGACTCAACTGGACTCAGTTGTCTCACTTTATTACAGGACTCAATTGGCTCACTTTGACTCAAGTGACACAGGACTAATGGACTTGTTGTCCAGGTAGCTTTTTCCAAGAGGGGGGTGAATTGGGAATTACAAAATTTTTGCAAATATGTGCACAAGTAATTCCTTTTAGTGGTTGAGTGCTGTGTTAATCAGAGAATAAGTGCAGAAGCTGAAAAGTAAAGCACAACACAAACAAGGCAAGTTTATAGTGGTTCGGAGCAACCCAGCTCCTACGTCCACTACTCAAGTTCACCACTCGGGATTTTCACTATATACCCCAAACCGGAATACAGTCGGATTATTTTACAGGCTCACAATCCCAACCTCTATACTTTGGTTTTTAAACCGGGCTCACCAAAGAAACTCACACTAGGTTTTCACAAGCTCACCTAGAACCTCTACACTTTGGTTTTAAGAAGGCTCACCAAAGAAACCTATACACTTTGGTTTTAAGAAGGCTCACCAAAGAAACCTATTTGGTTTTTACAACCGGGCTCACCAATAACCCAAATATTCTAAGAGTAGAATAAAAAAGCAACAAAAATGACAAACTCAGTTGTCTGGTGGTTGCCGATGCAGCTTGAGTGAAGCTCAATTGAATGCTCTTCAATGCACTTCAATGGCTTCCTTGCTTTCCTCAAAAGATGCTTCAAGTTTCTGTTAAGAGTTGGTGAAGGCTTGAAGACTGACTTCAAAGCTCAAGTGCTCTCTCTTCTTACTTCAATAAATATTCAATAATTATCCAATAACTCATTAGTCTCTCCAAGGATGTTCTCATACCTCATTTATAGAGACTTCAACTATCTTCCCTTGATTTTGAACGTTGTAGACCGTTGGGAAGTGACAGGTTACCGTTGGAGCACTTTTAGATTTCAAAAACATAA
This sequence comes from Areca catechu, assembly GCA_021397845.1. Taxonomy (NCBI): domain Eukaryota; kingdom Viridiplantae; phylum Streptophyta; class Magnoliopsida; order Arecales; family Arecaceae; genus Areca; species Areca catechu. Next base: position 172,500,234 of record CM038052.1, on the reverse strand, counting down.
AACTAGAACTAGTCGTTGTAAGTGATCCTGTCATTCCAGTCAGCTCGGTCATTCTTCGAGTCGGCTCGGATCAAGTTCGGATCGGCTGGGTTGAACACCAGTCGGCTAGGTTCCGCAGTTGAGAAAATAGTTTACTCTGGATGAGTCGGCTAGGCTGAAATCCAGTCGGCTCGGATCCCAGAGATTCTCAGTACGTTCTCAACCAAGTTCTAGACGAGTCGGCTGGGCCTTAGTGCCAGTCGGCTGGATCTGTATGCCAGAGAACTTCTTTCTTGTGCTAGTGCTAGAGTCGGCCGGTTCCTCCATCCAGTCGGCTCGAGATTGGTTCTTCAGCTAGACCAAATTCAATTCTCCAGAACTCTTATGCCAAGCTTTGAAGACTTCCTCAAGGTCTTCTTACAATGAAATCAAGAAAAATTGAAGCTTGAAAACTTATTAGAAGTAACCCTTTATCCTTGATTTAAGTAGGAAATTCTTTGTTGGGTTCTTCTTTACAAGATTCTAATCACTTTACAACTCAACACAAAGCAATAAAGATTGTAGGGTTTAGAAAGTATGTCAATGTAGTCGTCCTACAAAAACTTGTCAATAATTTGAAGAGTTGTTAGATAACCAAATATATGCTTCAATATTTTGTTATCATCAAAATCACTTTAGGGGTCAACAGGACTCAAATAAAATAAAATAAAATAGACTTTTGGTCCCCATCATTTTTCTGCGGTGGGGAGAACTCGACTCCGTCGAGTTTGGGTGGGCGGGGGTTTGATGGAACCGAATCCAAGTAGATCAAAAGACAAACCCATAAAATAGACACAATCAAATAAACCCAAATATATCCAAATAAACTTGGAATAAAGAGGGGCTCTAAGAACTGTGCCACTTTGAAATTTGTGCTGTCTTGAAATCTATGTGACTTTGAAAGCCGTGCAGCTCTGGGATCCATGCTTCACCATCCTTGGGATCGCTTTGAAATATGTGTTCTTTGAGGAGCGTGTGCTTTGAGAAGCATGTGCTTTCACGTTCGTGCAGCAGGGTTCCTCTCCATGGACCGAAGGGGAACGGAGCAGAGGGGGTTCTTTTGGCTGGATCTCACCGGAGAGCAGGTAGCAGCACGGGGAGGCTTCGCCGGTGGGCTTTGTTAGCAATGGCACTGAGAACGCCGGTGGCAGCCTCTTCACAGGCCGTTGCAAGATGGAGCAGGGGGGAAGTCCGGTGGGGCTCGCTAGCATTGGCACTGGGCAGAGGACGATGCCGGCACGGGAGATGATTCCGGTGGACGGCACGGGGGCGACGGCGTTCGGCGGCGGTGGGGGCGCGGGCGGCAGTGGGGGCGCGGGTGGCGGCCTTCCAATGGAGAAGAGGGGAGCCTGCCTTCGGATCGCTGGAGGAGTGGGATCTACCGGTGGAGACGGATCGGGGATGGTGGTTGTCACTGCCGCCGCCATTGGTGATGGGGGGAGGGCGCGGCGGGGGTTCTTGGGGTCGAGGGAGAGGGCCTTGCTGAGGGCCTCAATCTCGTGGAGGAAGCCAACGATGAAGATCGGGCGAAGGGCTTGATGGCATAGGTGAGGGCGAGGACGAGCCGGCGGTCGAAGATCCGGTGGGATAAGCATCGCGATGCCACGGGTGTGACACGGCTATAGGCCCGGTGGTTTGGTGGCACAGCAGTTGCACATCCTTCGGCACGATGTTGTGGTGACATGGAGATGAGACGACATCGAGCAAACCCGGGGAGTTGGCGGTCGGGCTGTTGATTGGGAGTTCCCAGTGGGGCTGGGTGGAAACGGGAATTTCGCTCTTGGTGAGACAGCGGAGAGTGGAGGAAGGGGCAGAGGGGCTTCACAGGTGGAAGACAACGACGGATCTGTGATCGTGGTGATGGAACAAGGAAGACGGAGGTGGGGTCGGGAAGGAAGAAGAACAACCCTGATCCTCTGGGCTCTGATACCTAATTGATGCGGGACGGGAAGTGGGGGATCGCTGGCGAGCATAGAAGTCACCAGGGGATTAGGGCTTGTACTCAAGAACAGGGAACACGGGTGTCACACCCACTCTAATCCGGAGAAAAAACTCGGATAAAATAACTTTCAATTTTAAGTTGTATTCATGAGAAAAAAGATATTTCATACAAGAGGGGAGTGGCGGTATTTATAGATTCACCCCAGGGTACATGACTTGAGGGCTAAGAAACCTTGACTTGTGGGCCAAGAAATCTTGGTGGACCTAGTCAACAGTGGGCCTTTGTCTTGGACTGGATCTTTCTTGCAGGCTTGGCGGCAAGAAAGGGCCCAGGTGCATGAAGGCCAGCTCTGGTTAGGGGGAGCCTGGTGAATCTCCTGGTCTGCTGACTCTCCTCTTGAACATAACTTGAATGGACTCGATCGGACCTGACTGAACTAAAAATGACTGGACCTGACTAAGTGGACTCAACTGGACTCAGTTGTCTCACTTTATTACATGACTCAATTGGCTCACTTTGACTTAAGTGACACAGGACTAATGGACTCAAATAAAATAGACTTTTGGTCCCCATCACCTGCCGAGATCAGCTCCCAGTCAGAATCGTGCTCATAAAGCGAGCCCTCCATTTGAGGCTAGCTCCCAGCCGGGATCATGTTCATGCTACCAAGGTGAGCCCTCTTGCCGAGGTTAGCTCCCAGCCGGGGTTGTGCTTATAAGGTGAGCCCTCCGTCTGAGGCCAGCTCCTGACCAGGGCCGTGCTCATACTACCAAGATGAGCTCTCCTGCCGAGGTTAGCTCCCAACCAAGATCGTGCTCATAAGGCGAGCCCTCTGTCTGAGGCCAGCTCCCAATCGGGATCGTGCTCATATTGCTAAGGCGAGCCATCCTGCCGAGGTCAGCTCCCAATCAGGGTTGTGCTTATAAGGCCAGCCCTCTATCTGAGGCCAGCTCCCGACCGGGATCATGCTCATGCTTCCAAAGCGAGCTGGTGGGGACACCAGGATCAGACACAGATCGCTGGATCCCATATGGTTTACTGATTAAGGTTTTAAAATCTTAGTTATGTGTCACAATTTTATAAGTAAGTAAGATTGAGTCCTGTAATAAGTTGAGACTAGTTGATTTGTCTCAACCTTAATCAATCATTGAATCCTGTACTTATGCCTAAGTCCTGTATCAGTCTAATTTTTGTACAAGAGAAGATGTTATCCTATTTTGAAGTTCCACCATGCCTCACCCAGGAGCTAGAGGCATTTACATTAGCTTATGGGATCTTGTTTGACGCCCCATAGCCCTGAAACCCTCCAGATACTCTCCAAATGCCCTGATACCATTATAGATGCTAGATTCCCTCCAGATGCTCCGGAATATGCTAAATGCTAGGCACTCCATGATTTCTAGGATATTCCAGCACCCCAGGCCTTGAAATCCCAAGCCCAGGAGCAAAGCCCAAGCATTTAAGAACGAAGATGCTCTTTGGATACCAGGAATATGCTTGCCCCAGGACCCCAGGCACCCCAGCTTCCAGGAGGCCCAAGCCCATGTGCCCTAACCCTTCTTGGCCACCCTTTGCTACCCCTTGAAGCCCAACATGCCAAGAGGAGGCATCCTTCATGAGTTGATGATAGGGATATAATTATACATTTTATTTCTCTTTATATTTAATCTAATTTATATATATTTATTTCCTCATGGTGGTGAATAATGCATAAGTTTATGTTTGAGGATTAATTTTCAGAATTGTTTAATTTCATCCCTTTTACTTCTCGCAGATTTTTTAAAAATTATAGAGTCAGAATTGGAAGAAATGGTCTTCAATGAAGTTGTAGAGCACGATTTTTGGAATCCAACAGCATGAACGGCATGCAATTTGGACTTCAATTGAGCCAGGAAATGATTTTTAAAGGAATTAGTAAGTTGTCATGAATTAGCATGATTTTTAAAGCATGGGATTTAAAGCCAATTGGTTCATGAGATGGCAGATTGGTCCATAACCTCCATTGCTGCTGGTCCACGAGTACAGTCTGTGGGCCACAGCCCAAACGAAGCCACAAATTCACCAGGAAACAGGACGGAGCCGCTCTCCTCACCGCTGGGACACTTCTCACGGCCGGAGAAGCTGTGAAAGGCTAGAAAATTCCATTCCACCGTCCTCCATCCATGGTCGTTCATCTTCCTCAATGTGCTGCTACCGCTCCCATGGTTTCCTACACCGTGGGCATGGTTTTCTTCCTATTGTACCTATCCGACAGACCCTGGGTCGGACCGGTCCTAGGCGTCCGGCCGGCTGATCCCTGAAGTAGGGTCTGAAAGCCTTATGGGAAGAGAGGTCTGACCCCTGGCTCTTAAAGAGACCCCTATGGTCTCTTTCCTAAGTGGCTGACCCATTAGGAGGCCGATCCAGGCTGAGCCGAACGGACTTCTCCTGCCAAGATATGGCTGACCCAGAGAAACTCAGAGAGCCGTTGGACATCTCCTCACGCGCACGTTAACTTCCTCAGAGTTCCTGACGGCCCCACCCGGTCGGTCGAACGACCTACTCCCGTTAGGTCCGACCGGCCTGATATCCTCCTCGAAAGCTCCAGAAAGATTCTTTCCAGTTGGTGCCGGAATTCGGTTGCAACGAACCCCACGATATGGCCACGACTTCATGCCACCTGGCCATCACACCGATCCTCTTAGGGGCAAATCAGGGTTTTTCAGCCTGTCCCCTAAAGAATTTTGGCAGTATTCTGTGTCTATTAAAGGCCCTGGAAGATTTTCGTTCGAGGTAGAGTGTTCTCTTCCTTCTCCAGGCAGCTCTTTCCCGTTCTTCTCTCAATTCTGTTGCTCTAAATCCCCTGCTAACTTAAGCATCAGAGTGTCCCCCGCCGGAGCACCTCCGGTGCCCAGGGGACTTTGTGCAGGTCGACCGCCGGGAGAGCTCTCCAGTGTAGTGAACCGAGTCCGATCCAGATAGAGGCGCAGCAACAGATTGGCGCTAGAGGAAGGGTTTGAACCTTCATTCTACTCCCCCACTCTAAAAGGAGAGATTAACTGAGAAAAGCCATTAATGGTGAGGGGAAGGCATTCTCGCCACGAGTCTAAGGCACCCCGCGGGGAAGATGCCACAGCCGCTGCTGCTGGGACCACCATCACTCTGGGGCTGCAGCAATTCCAAACGTTGGTGAACCGCATCGAGATGCTCACTTCAGCAGTCCAGCATTTCCAGGAAGCGGCCGACGACCGGCAGCAACCACCTGCGGCGTCCTGCATCAATCATCAACCAGCCATCGAACGGAGTTAGCCACCGGAAGTGCCCCTACCTCCTTCCCACGCCGCTCCGAAGCTCCGAAGCTCCTTGGGGGCTCATGCTAGCGGAAAGAGGACGAGCTCGGCTTCCCCCTCTTTCACTGACTCCGCCCCCGTCGTCGATTGACTCCCTATTAAGGATCCATATGATTATGGCAGCAAAATCATGTGCATGGAGGAGCGCATGGCAGAAATTATCGAGCACCAGAAGGCCGAGGGGGGGCAGGCGTACGACACCCGCCCACCTTTCTCCGCTGAGATCTTGGGGGAGCCTATCCCCCGACACTTCAAAATTCCTCAGGTGGACCTCTACGATGGTACCACCGACCCACTGGATCACCTGGGCACTTATAGGGCCCATATGATGGTACAGGGTGCCTTGGACGCCCTTCATTGCATTGCCTTCCCAGCAACCCTGAAGAAGGCCGCCCGAATGTGGTTTACAGCCCTCCGACCAGGTACGATATGATCTTTTTCTCAACTCGAGACCCTTTTTCTTTCTCATTTCAGGACATGCAGTCAGGCCCCGAAGAACATCGACTACCTTTTCCTTATACTCCAGAAGGAGGGGGAGACCCTCCGGGACTACATGGCCCGCTTCAACTCAACGGCCATGGAAGTCCCAGATTTAAATGAGGCAGTAGCGATGTCAGCCTTCAAAAGAGGCCTCCGATCGTCCAAGCTCACATTTTTCCTGGACAAGAAGTTCCCGAAGGACTATACCGAGCTATTAGCCAGGGCACACAAGTACGCCCTAGAAGAGGAGTAGGCGATGAGTCGGCACCAGGCGGAAGGGAGACCAGCCCCCAAGAAGTGGAGCGATAAAGCTCCTACAGTCCGAACCCCCGGCAATGACAGCCGACCCACTCGGCGCCGAAGCCCCAAGTTGAGGGACTTCAAAAAGTTTGAGACATATGCGCCCCTCTCCTTTCCAAGGGAGAAAATCCTCATGGAGATTGAGAATGAGGCTTACTTTCAAAGGCCTCGACCGATGAGCGGCCCTCCAGCCGCCAGGAATAGGAACAAGTACTGTCGGTTCCATAGGCACCATGGGCACAATACTGAAGAGTGCCTCTAGCTGAAGGACGCCATTGAAGACCTCATCAGAAGAGGATACCTGAACAAGTATGTCCGACCCCGCCGGGATCGGGCTGAGACCTCAATTGTCAGAGACCCTCCGGAGGAGGCTGAGCTCCCTAATCAGCATCCGACAGGTGGAGGTGTTGGTGTGCTGCATCGGCGGTCCGAATGGGGGCACGGAGGGGGCCAAGACATCACAAAGAGGCCCAGGGACTCTGATGTAATCAGTTTTTTTGATGAAGACCTCTTGGAACCTCATCTCCCAGGAGATGACCCTGTCATTGTGTCGGCAATTATTGCCAACTATGATGTAAAGCATGTTCTCATTGATAATGGAAGCTGTGCAGAAGTTTTGTTGTACGACGCCTTTGTTCGAATGAACTTGTCTAAGTCAAGGCTGCGGGGATCCATGATGCCGCTCACTGGCTTTGGGGGAAACTCCATCGGGGTAGAAGGAGAAATCACCTTACCTGTGACCCTCGGGACGGAGCCTTACCAGCGAACTTTCCCCATTAATTTTGTGGTCGTCCATACGATATCAGCATACAATGCCATCTTGGGCTGACCGGCTCTCAACAGGTTCCGCGCCATTGTATCCACTTACCATTTGTTGGCAAAATTCCTGACTTGTAACGGGGTCGGGGAAATGAGGGGAGACCGCAGGATGGCTAGACAATGTCTAGCCATACATGACAGGCAATTGGATGGGCGCCCCACACTTGAGCAACTTGACCCCAGAGATGGAACCGATGACCACGGTCAGCCTGTTGAGAAGATTATGTTTGTTCCCCTCAAGGAGGACGACCCAACTAAAGTACATCAAATCGAGAGTACGCTAACTAAAGAAGCCCGACAGGAGCTGGTTGGTTTCTTGATAAGTAATGCTGATGTCTTTGCCTGGTCGGCTTCAGACATGCCAGGCATCCCGTCGGACATCATCACTCATTAACTTAAGGTGGATCAAACGTATAAACCCATCCGACAGAAGAAGAGGAGCTTCACCGCTGAAAGGCAGAAGGCCATCGAAGAAGAGGTGAAGAAGCTCCTTGACGCTGGCTTCATCAGGGAGTCCCATTACCCAGAGTGGCTGGCCAACGTCATCATGGTGAAGAAGGCAAGTGGGAAGTGGAGGATCTGTGTAGATTACACGGACCTCAACAAGGCCTGTCCAAAAGACAGCTTCCCCTTGCCAAAAATTGATCAACTGGTGGATGCTACGGCCGGCCACCAACTCTTGAGCTTTATGGATGCCTTCTCCGGGTACAACCAAATCAGGATGCACCTTGAAGATGAGGAGAAGATGGCTTTTGTCACAGACAGAGGGCTGTATTGTTATAGGATAATGCCCTTCGGCCTGAAGAATGCGGGTGCCACTTTTCAATGGATGATCAACCAAGTCTTTGAAGGGCAACTCGGGCGGAACATGGAGGCCTACGTTGATGATATGATTGTTAAAAGCCTCCGTAGGGCTGACCACATCAAGGACTTGCAGGAATCCTTTGGCGCACTAAGACGTCATCGGATGAAGCTGAATCCTGCTAAGTGCATATTTGGGGTGACCTCCAGGAAATTTCTTGGTTTCCTGGTCACTTAAAGGGGGATTGAGGTTAATCCCGAGAAGATTAAGGCTATTATGGACATGGCACACCCAACCAGCAAAAAGTAGGTGCAAGAGCTCACAGGCCGCATTGCCTCTCTCAGCCGTTTCATCTCCCGGTCGGCTGAGAAGTCTCTGCCATTCTTCAAGACCTTGCACCGGTCGGACCGGTTTCAGTGGACCGACGAGTGTCGATCGGCCTTTGAAGCCCTAAAGAACTATTTGAAGAACCTTTCGCTCTTAGCTAAACCAGTGGAGGGAGAAGTGTTGTACTTATACTTGTCGGCCTCCAACGAGGCTGTCAGTGCCATCCTTATGTGGGTAGGGGATGACGACCAGCAGAAACCTGTCTACTACATCAGTAAGGTCCTCCACGATACTGAGACCAGGTACCCAAAAGTCCAAAAACTGGTCTATTCATTGGTTATAGCTGCAAAGCACCTCCAGCCCTACTTCCAGGCACACCCGATCATTGTGCTAACTGACCAACCCCTCAAGGCGATTCTCCGAAGCCTCGACACCTCCGGACGGCTCGCCAAGTGGGCCGTCAGGCTGGACGACTTCGACATTTCTTTCCAATCCAGATCAGCTTTGAAGGCTCAGGTAATTACTGATTTTATTGCAGAATGCACATGGGGGTCAGAGACGACCCCTTCGGCGGCTGAGGAACATATGACTGATCCAGCGGAAGGAATCGAACCTGCCTGGACTCTCCATGTGGATGGAGCTTCCAACCTTGCTGGATGTGGGGCAGACCTATCTTAGCTGACCCAGATGGACAATGTCTGGAGTATGCCCTATATTTTGCATTTCAGGTATCGAGCTACCAGGCAGAATATGAAGCCTTGCTTACAGGGCTGAGGATAGCCAGTGAGTTGGGCATCGACAGAATCCGCGCCTTCTCCGACTCCCAGCTGGTAGTCAATCAGGTGAAGGGCGAATTTGAGGCAAGGGATCCTTCCTTGACTAAGTACTTGAATAAGGTTCGGGACTTCATATCTCAGCTTAAGTTCTTCGAGATTCTTCATATACCACGGTTATAGAACTTCCGGGCGGATGCCCTGTCGCGGTTAGCCACAGCCGCAGTCAGTACCTCTGACCGGACATTTGTAGAGCATCTGCAGCACTCAAGCATTATTGAGGAGCTGACCGCGATCCATCAAGTTGAGCAGGAGGCCTCTTGGATGGATTCTATTCGTATGTTCCTGGTTCAAGGGATCCTTCCAGATGACTCGGTCGAAGCTAGGCGTATACGCTCGACAGCTTCTAAGTACGTCATTATCGACGGGACTCTCTACAAGCGGTCATTCTCGCAATCGCTACTGAAGTGCTTGGGGCCGACCGACGTAGACTATGCACTCAGGTAGGTACATGAAGGCATCTGCGACGACCACCTTTGAGGAAGATCCTTGACCTATAAGATTATCCGGCAGGGATATTATTGGCCAACAATTCAAAAGGATGCGTCGGACTTCGTGCAAAAGTGTGACGTGTGCCAAAGGTTCTCCAGTGTCCAAAGGAGGCTGGCCAGCTAGTTGACACTGCTTGCAGCACCTTGGCCCTTTGCCCAGTGGGGTATGGACATCTTGGGACCCTTCCCTCCGTCATTCGGCTAACGAAAATTCCTCGTGGCCATTGATTACTTCACCAAATGGGTGGAGGTTGAAGCATTGGTGCAAATAATGGAGGCCAAGGTGGAGAACTTCGTCCGGAACTACATTATCTTCCGATTCGGCATCCCACAGATGATCATTACTGATAACAGAAGATAATTTGACAACTCAAGATTTCGGGATTTTTGCCAGCAATACCACATTTTCCATCGGCTTACCTCGGTTGGCCACCCTCAGTCAAATAGAGAGGCTGAAGTCACTAACTGAACGATCCTTCATGGACTGAAGACCCGGTTGAACAAAGCCAAATGGCTCTGGGTGGAAGAGCTTCACTCAGTACTGTGGGCATACCGAACGACCGCCCAGACGGTGACCGGGGAAACTCCATTCAACTTGACTTACGGAAGTGAGGCAGTCATCCCCGTAGAAATCTCCTTGCAATCACTACGAGTTGATCATCTTACTGAGCCGACCAATTCGGAGCAGCGAAGGGCTGACCTGGACTTGCTGGAAGAAACCAGGCTCAGAACAAGCTTGAAGATGTCGACTTACTGATAGAAGATAGCTAAGTATTATAATTCGCGCGTCAAGGCGCGAACCTTTCAAGTTGGAGATCTGGTCTTGCGAAGGACGGAGATCTCAAGACCGACCGAGCAAGGAAAGCTCTCCCCCAATTGGGAGGGCCCCTATCGGGTCATCGAAGTGATCAGACCCGGAACCTACCGGCTCGAGCATCTGGACGGGCGACAGATAGTGCGCCCGTGGAATGTAGATAACCTCTGCAAGTATTATCAATAAAGTCTATAGTTTCTTCCATCAAGACTCTAAAAGTCCGACCCCGGTCGGCAGAGGCTCTAGGGCAGCCCACTCCGAAAGCCCGACCCCGGTCGACAGAGGCTCTAGGGCAGCCCACTTCGAAAGTCTGACCCTGATCGGTAGAGGCTCTAGGGCAGCCCACTCCGAAAGTCCGACTCCGGTCGATAGAGGCTCTAGGGCAGCCCACTCCGAAAGTCCGACCCCAGTCAGCAGAGGCTCTAGGGTAGTCCACTCCGAAAGTTTAACCCCGATCGGCAGAGGCTCTAGGACAGCCCACTCCGAAAGTCCAACTCCGGCCGGTAGAGGCTCTAGGGTAGCCCACTCCGAAAGTCCGACCCCAGTCGGCAAAGGCTCTTGGGTAGCCCACTCCGAAAGTCTGACCCCGGTCGGCAATCACCTTGAGACAATCCGCGTGGGGTCGCATAGGGAACAAGTTGCAACTTGGGCTAACCTACGGATTGGGGCTTGGAACGAATTTCTGAGTATAAGGCCCAAGCTACCGCCTCCAGTTATACTACCGGCTTCGAGCTCGAATAAGCTGACTCAAAATACTTAGGAATTTTTCTAAGGAGTTCAAGTTCGAGTTATTCTAATATTCGTCGGCCGTTTCAAAAAAGATTACAACCCCGAAAAGCCGACTGAAAGTACTTAGAAGAATTTTTTGAAGGGAAAAACCACTCTTGCATGTTAGTGCGCATAAAGGTAACGAAAGTGTTTCTTTTCATTAATACTAAAAATGGACTTTTACAAAAAGATGGGTCAGACCTTTACAAACCCCTTAGGTGCGACCCATAGAAGATGCATCGGGGGCCTCAACTTCAGCCCCATCCGCTACAAAGGAAAAATCTACCAGGACTGCGGCAACTAGAGGTTCAGCTGGGCTGGCCACTGCCTCCGTGTCGGCTGGAACTGGGGCTTTGGCCCTGGCCTCTACCACCTCGCCCTCCGCTTGGAGTCTGGTTGAGGCTCTTCCTCGTCCGTCGGATCTTTCAGCTCAGTATTTGACAAATCTATCTCCGGGAAGAACGAAGCCACCTTTTTCAGACAGTCGTCATAACCCTCCTGGTAGAAGTCCGACGCTGCTTCCTCCAAATCTTCGATGAAGCCGGGGGAGGCCTTGTATGCCACAACGACTTCTCGAACTTGTCTTGCGGCCAGCTCTTTGGCTCCCTTGAGCTGGATCGCCAACAACGCTGCCGCTGCCCGTTCAGCTTGAGCCCTATTGTCAGCCTCCGCGAACAGTTTCTCCTCCTCTTAGAGCCAACGTGCAAGGGAATTTATCTTTGCCTTTCTCTTTTTCAGTCTAGCCTCCCGATCGGCTAGCTGATCTTGGGCCTCCTTCAACGCCCCCTTTGACGACTCGGCCTCTGCCCGGGTGGCTAACAGCCCTTCCTTCGTAGACTTCAAGGATGCCTTCATGGCTTCTTGAGCCATCTCAAGCTCCTGCACTTTTCTGGTGGAGGTCTTCGCTGCGTGGAGCACCCGGCCAATACCATCGTCCATAAGGAGATGCCATGGAGGAGCTGCTAGAACAAGATCAAGTTAGCACTATACAAGGAAGGAAAAGATGTAAAGAAAAAAGTTAAATGCCTTACCCTCATGAGATCACAGTAAGACTCCACGATCACATCACTCAGATTCCTTTGAATTGACTGCTCCCAGTCGGCATCGGTCATTACCCCCGTAAGTAGGCTCCGCGCTCTCCGAGGGTGCTCCAGGGCGTGCCAGTGCTGGAACGCCTCCTGACGAATTTCTTTGTCAGACTCTTCTTCGGCCGCCTCGTCTTCGGCCTCCCCTCCTACAGCCGTCCCTTTTCCCTTATCCACCGGGGGCTTCGCCTCAACGAGGCCGACGAGCGCGGGGGCCGACGTTGCCGCTGTACCGGATGACCCCAGCTGCTCCTGCCCCCGTCGGACGGTCGACCCCTCGGCTGGAGCTGAAGCCCCGAGCGTCTTCTTGGCCAACACCTCAATAAGGGGGGCATCGTCCTTGTCGGACCCTACGTCCACAACGGGCACTAGCCGTTCTTCCTCTCGCCTTTTCTTTTGTCTTTTGGTGGCTGGCGTGGAGGCCGACACTGGAGCGGCCCTTTTTCGCATCGCCCGTTGGATGACCTTGGATTTGTCAATCCTCTGCATCTTGCCTCCTATTACAGAAGGATCGAAATAAGTATAAGGGGAGAAGTGAAGGGGGAGTTAGACTTAAGAAAATAAACTGCAAGAAAGGAGGTCGGCCCTTACCTAGGAACCTCTGGGGGCTGACTCCCGCCTGGTGAAGGGCTTCCTCCCCCAACAGCTCGAACGCCGTTGTCAGGCTGGCGCCAATGATCTCGTTATATTTAGCCTGGTCGGCTAATAAGATTGACCTCCCGTCGCGGAGTCTTGGCCATGGCTCTCTCCACAACGGCTTGAACCCCCAGGGTTGGAGACTACTAACGAAGAAGAACCGGGCCTTCCACCCGTGGACAGCCGACGGAAGACGTTTCAGGATTCTTCGACCGGGACGGGGGATGAACATCATCCACTCCCAGCTCCTAAAGTCCTTCTTTAGATAGAAGAAATTGCCAAAGAGGGATAACCTAGGTTCAGACCTGGCCCTATGACATAGTACAATGAAATAGCATATCATCCGGATGCTGTTCGGGGTCAACTGCACTGGGGTTGCTCCACAGAAATTAAATATCTCTACGAACAGAAGATGTAAAGGGAACCTCAGTTCGGCCTTAAGGTGGGATTCGTACATTAGAAGAGTCCCTGGCCCTAACGAGTTGTTTGCTCTCCCCTCTCGACCTGGGAGCGTAAGGTGCAAGGTAGAGGAAATGCCATACACAGCCCTAAGGTTCTCGACCCGTTCCTGGGTCATGGTTGATGGTATCTCACTCAGTCTAGGATCCCTAGGTCTACAGGTCGGACCTCCACTACCATACACCATTAGAGCTAAGGGAGGAAGAAGAACTGGGGAACTAACTTTGAATTGAACTCCTAAATGCCAGGTTTCGTGGAAGGAGGGGATTCTCTCTCGTGGAGCGTGGATGCAACAGGAAAAACCCTTTCGTGCTATCTCCCCCCTCCTTTTATAGGCCTCCTAAGGGGGAGGGGAGAGGGAAGAGCGACAGCCGTCCATTCTGTAAGCATTCCAACTGCCCTGTCAGCGGACGTGACCGCCTGCATCTCAGAACCCGAAGCATCAGGAACATCACATCGTGCAGGCGGCGATCCACATGAATGCCAGATCAGCGGTGCAGAGGCAACCTCGGAAGCGATGTCTACCGACCGGATGCCGTCGCGTGGCACGGCGCTCTACTCCATCCCGGCCCGATGTGAGCTAGCCTGGCCTTCATCATAGCATCTGATTCGCATTAACTGCCATGCCTGCACTCCAATGCATGGCTGATAGCTATCCAGGGAGCCGTTAAAGGGGGATTCGAAGCGACTTGACACCTCGACCCAGGCTCCGTCACAAGTGCATGCAACCCGTATCGAAGTCGTACTCCTACCCTTTGAAGTCGCATGACCTCTCAAAGTCTAGGAGCAGGGGGGGCAACTGTTGTACCTATCTGACAGACCCTGTGTCAGACCGGTCCCAGGCGTTTGGCCGGCTGATCCCTGAAGTAGGGGCTGAAAGCCTTGTGGGAAGAGAGATCTGACCCCCGGCTCTTAAAGGTGCCCGTATGGTCTCTTTCCTAAGTGGCTGACCCACTAGGAGGCCGACCCGGGCTGAGCCAAACGGACTTCTCCTGCCAAGATATGGCTGACCCAGAGAAGCTCATAGAGCCATCAAACATCTCCTTGCGTGCATGTTAACTTCCTCAGAGTTCCTGATGGCCCCACTCGGTCGGTCGGATGACCTACTCCCATTAGGTCCGACCGACCTGGTATCCTCCTCGAAAGCTCCAGAAAGATTCTTTCTAGCTGGTGCCAGAATTCGGTTATAATGAACCCCATGATATGGCCACGACTTCATGCCACTTGGCCATCACACTGATCCTCTTAGGGGCAAATCAGGGTTTTTCAACCTGTCCCCTAACGAGTTTTGGCAGTATTTTGCGTCTATTAAAGGCCCCGGGGGATTTTCGTTCGAGGTAGAGTGCTCTCTTCCTTCTCCAGGCTACTCTTTCTCGTTCTTCTCTCCATTCTGTTGCTCCAGATCCCCTGCTAACTTAAGCATCGGAGTGTCCCCCGCCGGAGCACCTCCGGTGCCCAGGGGACTTTATGTAGGTCGACCGCCGGGAGAGCTCTCAAGCGTAGCGAACCGAGCCTGGTCCAGGTGGAGGCGTAGCAACACTTCCCATTTTCTCCGTCTGTCATCCCTCCATGCCGCCACTTGCCGGAATCATAGTCCATGGCCGTCCATAGCCATCTGATTCAACGTCACAGGTTGTCCCTACAACTCGCAACGCTGCCATCCGCACAAGCCACTTGGTCTGCCATCCCTTCGGCCAGCACCCATCATCATCATCTTCACTATCTGTTGCCGCTCCTCGCTGGACCAAGCTGCTGGCTTTTCCGATGCCGAGCTCACCATCGTCCACTTGCCATCCACTATCCAAGCTTCAATCAACAGCGCTTAGAGCTGTATCGGGAAACTGGATGTCCGAATGGAAGAGGCAGACTCTGCATGGACAACACCGAATGCCGTGGTTGTGTTGGTCACGGGAACGAAGACAGAAAATGGAAGAAGTTCGAGTGGTTGTGTTGGTTACGTGAATGGAGATAGAACACCAGGAGAAGACCAATGCTGGTTTCCTAGTGGGTGACGCGTCCGACTCCCTTACAAAAAATGCCGTCGCCCACAAAAAAAAAAGGGGAAAGAAAAGAACAGAACAGCAGAATATTTTGCTGCAGCAGAGAGAGTTCGGTGCAGAGTAGCAGAACCCAGAGCAAGAGATTTTCTGCGGCATTGCAAGGAAAGGAAATCAAAAAAAATTTATATTATTTTTCTTTCTTATGATTGAGTAATTTTTTTGTTTCGATTCAAGGGATAGCTAGCTATGTTAGCATGGTTATGAGATTTTGATATTAATTTAATATTATTCTTTTGCTGGATATCTGTGTTTCCTAATTTTTATTATTGATTTATTATGTAGTTTAATTGATTAAGAGGCCTATTAATTGATTGTCTACATGATTGAATGCTAAACTAAGTTCGTAATCCGTAATTGTTATGCAACTTGGTTAAAATAGTACTTAGGCAAAATGATTATGATCACAGTTTTCATCTTTGTCTAAAAAAGAAACATAGAGTGAATTAAATAATTTATGCTTGTCAAATTGTTGTTCATCCTTAGCTTCATCCTAGTATGTAATGCTATCAATGAATGCATGAGAATTGCTTAATACCAATTGGTTCATTGGTAAGAATTTAATTTAAGCGCTTGACTTGAATTAATGAATGTAGGGATGATTAGATTTATCTAGCTCCTAGGTAAGTCATCGGCTAAGTATTCAGAGAAGGAATATTATATTTATAAACCGATGATCAATCAGCTAACTAGCACAAAATTCCTTGAATCGAACTTAAGTTGAAATTGAAACAAATCTAAATTTAATTAGAGTTTTTCCTTATTCACGTAATTAGTTAGTTATTTTCATAATTATTCAAAACCTCCCGTTTAGTTACATAATTTGATTATCACATTCAGTCTCTAGGGTTTGACCAGGACTTACTAATATTACAAGAAATATTATAAGAATTAGTAAACAATAATTAATTTTGGTGAATTCGACAAGCATAAAAAATTTGGCGCCGTTGCTGGGGACTGAATTTTTTTTAATCAAATTATTTGTAGTTTGCAGGTCTTAAGTAAGCACTTTGTTAGTAATTCCTGCTGGTTTATGGTTTATGACTCGAACCTCTTATTCAGGTGAATTAAATTTTGATCCAGAAATTGAAAGAACTTTGCAAGATTAAGGAGAGAAGCTAGGCAAACTTCGACAGAGCAAACTTCAACATCTAGGAGAGCACTTGTATCTTCGTCGGGCATCAGCATAGCTCTTGAATTAGATTCTGACAGTGATTCAGAAATCGAGGAAGTCATGGCTATAAATAACAGAACTTTAAAGGAGTTGGCTGCCCCTGATTTAAATCAACAACCTTTGTGCATTGAGTACCCTACTTTAGATGTTGCATTTGAATTGAAATCAGGACTAATATATTTATTACCTATTTTTCGTGGTCTTGCAGGAGAAGACCCACATAAGTACTTGAAAGAGTTCCATGTGGTGTGTTCAAGCATGAAACTGCAAGGAATTTCGGAAGAACAAATCAAACTGAGAGCTTTTCCATTTTCTTTAGCAGACTTGGCTAAAGATTGGTTGTACTACCTTCCATCTGGTTCTATTGATTCGTGGAATGAAATGAAGCGATTATTTTTGAAAAAATATTTTCCTGCATCTAGAGCTGCCAACATAAGGAAAGAGATATGTGGTATTTGACAGAATAATGGAAAAATATTGTATGAATATTGGGAGCGATTTAAGAAATTATGTGCTAACTGCCCTCATCATCAGATTAGTGATCAGGTCTTGATTCAATATTTTTATAAAGGTTTTATACCAATGGACAGGAGTATGGTTGATGCTACTAGTGGAGGTGCCTTGGTAAATCTAACGCTGGATGCTGCGAAGAATTTGATTTCCATCATGGCGGCGAATTCTCAACAATTTGGGATAAGAACAGATCATATACTTAAGAGAGTGAATGAGGTAAGTACATCTTCCCTTGAACAAAGAGTTGAAGAACTAACATCTCTTATGCATCAATTTGTTGTAGGAAATAAGCAGCAAGTCTAGGTATGTGGTATTTGCTCGGTCACGGGTCATGCTACGGATATGTGTCCAACATTGCAAGAGAGAGAACCAATTCAGCAAGCAAATGTCATAGATAGCTTTCCAGGGCAACCTCAACGTAGATATGATCCATATTCCAACTTATACAATCTTGGATGGAGAGATCACCCTAATTGAGCTATGGAAATCAAGCTACTCAGAATCGGTACCAACCTCCATTTCAAGCTAGGCAGCAAGTAAATCAAAGTCCAAATATGTCACTTGATGAGATTGTTAAGATGCTGGCAACCAATACACAACAATTTCAACATGAAACAAGAAATAGCATTCAAAACTTAGAGAAGCAAATTAGTCAGCTATTAACATCAGTGAGCAAGCTTGAGGCTAAAGACTCTGGAAAATTGCCCTCTCAAACGATCATAAACCCATGTGAGAATGTGAGTGCTATTACACTTCAAAGTGGAAAAGAAATTGAAGCTTCCACTCAGAAACCTTTAGAAGTGGCTAAGAAAGATCAAGTGGAGAATGAGACCAAATTCAATGTTGAAAGTTTTTTCAAGGAAAAATCTCAAGCTGTTATACATAATTCTACTAATTTGGTTCCTCTTCCTTTTCCTAGCAGGTTATCCAAATTTAAAAAGGAAGATGAAGAAAGGGAAATCCTTGAGACTTTCGGAAGGTAGAAGTAAATATTCCTCTATTAGATGCAATCAAGCAAATTCCAAGGTATGCAAAATTTCTAAAAGAGTTATGTACTATGAAAAGGAAGCCAAAAGGTAATGAGAAAATCAGTGTAGGGAAAAATGTGTCTGCAATGATTCAACATAAGTTACCTCCAAAATGCAAGGATTCAGGTACATTTACAATTCCATGTGTGATTGGTAATACTAAGTTTGAACATGCCATGCTATATTTAGGTGCATCCATAAATGTTATGCCATATTCAATTTATGCATCTCTGAATTTGGGTCCATTAAAGAAAACAGGTATAATTATCCAGTTAGCTGATTGTTCTAATGCATACCCTGAAGGGGTAGTTGAGGATGTTTTGGTACAGGTGAATAAGTTGATTTTTCCTGTTGATTTTTATATTTTGAATATGGAAGACAATACCTCTCCAAATCCTGCCCCAAGTTTATTAGGAAGACCATTCCTCAAGACAGCAAGAACAAAGATTGATGTTTATGATGATACCCTTACCATGGAATTTGATGGGGAGATTGTAAAATTTAATAATTTTGAGGTAATGAGATATCCTAGCGATAACCAATCTGTATTTTCTATAGACATAATGGATGTGTTTGCACAGGAGTCTTTTGAATTGAGAGAAATGGATGAAGCAGGTGTACAAAAAAGGTTGCAATTGCAAGAATTGGAAGAGTTACGACTTGAGGCATATGAGAATTCAAGAATTTACAAGGATAAGACAAAGGCATTTCATGATAAAATGATTGTTAGGAAGCAATTTGTGGTTGGACAAAAAGTTTTGCTTCATAATTCATGACTTAAATTAATGCCTGGTAAATTACGTTCTCGTTGGATTGGTCCTTTTAAAGTTACTAATGTGTTTCCTTATGGTGCAGTTGAAGTGCAGAGTTTCGAGACTAACAAAGTGTTCAAGATGAATGGGCATAGATTCAAACCATTTTATGAAGGTTTTAAGGAGCATACGATAAAGGAAGTGCAATTGAAGGATCTAGTTTATTCAGATTGAGGAGAACTACAATGTCGGGCTAACAACGTTAAACAAATGCGCTGCTTGGGAGGCAACCCAAGGGAGGCCAACTGGCCATGATCAGATTTACCCTCTTTATCCTTTCTCTATTTATATTTTTAGACATTAAATCTATTTTTATCTTTTCTTTGCATTTAGGCTTTGCATTGAAAGTTGGATAAAAAAATTAAAAAAAAAGAAAAAAACATATTTGAGTGTTTTTAAGATATTTTCCCAATGATATCTATGGATTTATGTGCTATAAACTTAGACTAAATTAAAATAAGAGTGTCATAACATGATTAAATAAATAACTTGCTTATTTAGGCTAAAAGTTGACTTGAGCTTGATTTTGAAATGTATTAACTTGTTTTGGTAAACCAAAAACATGTTTGGGTGAGCTTTTGGACCTATACATATACTTGTTTCTATTATGAGTGTGTTCATTCATACTAGATTACTCTAGAACTTGCTTGTAAATGCTAGTCAAGGTTACTAAATTCACATGTACACGTAGAAATGACAATGGCATATAGGATTTTACACCACTTAGCTTAATTGGCCAACCTTGAATCAATTAACTTTAGTGAACCCACTTTGAGCTTTTAACCTTTTTTGTTGATTGAAGTCCATATTTATAAGCCTTGAGCCAATTTAGTATCCTTATATTTTACCAACCTCAAGAGCTAGTAGAGCATTGAGATTTGTTTGATGGGTTTTGAGACAAGGATGTGTATTGAATAGATGTGGGGGAGCTACTGTTGATTGCTATACCTCTCTTTTGAGCAAATGGAATGTAATGGGAGTAAGATGTTCTTGCTATGTTTCAATATCTCTTTTTGTTGAAAAAAAGAAAGGAAAAAAAAAGAAAAAGAAAAGAAAAAAAAAGAAAACAAAAGAAAACAAAAGAAGAAGAAAAATAGAAAGTTATGATTGATGAGATAATGGGGAAGATCACAAATGTATGCAGAGTTCAATATATCACTATGACCTTCAGTAGCAAGTTCAGTTTAAGAAATCCACATGTCTTATCAATTGTGCACAGTGTATACAGACATATGTCTTTTCATCATGAAACATTTTCAGTCTATGCAGCAAATGAGAAGAAGAAACTAGAAGGGTAGAATATTGGAGCATTTAATGTCTTGATTTACTCAATTTATGTCTTAATGCTCTATTAGTTTCTTGGGTTTTAACCTCAGTATCCATTTTTATTCCTACCCTGAACCTAAGCCCCATTACAACCCTGATTAAAGATCATTGAATCTATGTGTGACAAGTGATACAAGTGATGGAGATTGGATGAGCAAGCAAGCCTATGGCAGTGATTTGGTTTGAATTGAATTTTGAGTGAAATTCTTCTTTCATCCTTCAAACACTTGAGTGAATTGAGAGTGACCTATGAGTGTTTACCAAACTTGTTAATTACTTTTTGAATGAAGATTTCTTATTTCTTTCAGTTTAAATTTGTTAAGTATATTTAATTCATATTGTGTTATGGTATTTGAATTCTTGATTTTGTTTAATATTTATGGTATATAATATCTGTATCCAAGAAAAGAAGCCTTGAAGATGCCCCGGATCAAGAGCTCCTTCTTCTTCCCTGATGTCAGCCCTAACCCTGATCCCCTTGTTCTTTCTTTCATATTTTGTTTCTTTTCATTGATCACCTATTTCGTGCCTAACCTTGATGCTTGCAAGATCTCCGAGGTGTTTCCCCTTCTCAGAGGAGGCTTTTCTTGCCTTTAAATCGGGTCCAAATCGCCTTCAGATTCGGGAACCAAAGGCTTCATCTTCTAGGCATCAATCTGAGAGCTGTATGACCCCTTCATCAACAAGTTCTTCAATATCTAACTGGTACAAACTTACCTACTCTTAATTTCTATTTTGATTGAAGGTTAACTATCCTAAGCTAGAAATTTCTTAATTCTCGGGTCCTGACTTTTATTATTTTGCATGAGCATGCCTACGATTATGATGATTCTTTGCATTGCTATTCATCCTACTATTCTTTACTTGATTTTAAAAATTTAGCCTGCAAATTAAAATTATAAAAAAATATTAAAAAATAGTTTACTATTTTTTTTATATATTTGGCAATCTTAGAGTCGTCCCACATCAGTTTGGTATCAGAGCGGGTTTAGGATAGCATTCATCTGCATTAGGATCACAAACCCTAATTTATGCATCCTGCTAGCTGCATTAGGTTTCTATTTCTCATCTGATTTTGATCACCTAGAAATTTTATTTTTCTATGAAATTTGCATGATGTGTTCTCTATCTTGTCCTCTATTTTATCATAATTTTAATTATCTTTACAAAAAAACAAAGTCCTAAAATTTGGCATATTAGAAATCCTAACTAAAATCTTGATAATTATGCATCAGTCTGAAAACCCTAGGATTTGCACCATCATTTGATTTTTTTGTTATATCAAAATTGGTAGAGGTCATCAGCACTGTCCATCCTCTATTCTAAAATTGTTCTGATTTTTTTCTACATCAGAATCTATGTCAAACACTATATTAATCTAAACCCTAAATCTTAGAATTCTGTGAACTCTGCACACTTGACTCAACCAAACCAAACCAACTTCCACACACCCCAATCCCAAGTCCAATTTGTTTGCTAACCTAATCAACCTAAACCTAATTTACTACCTCATAAAATACACATAAAATATATATATATTTTTTATTGTTTTAGATTGCATCAGGACCATCGATTGCCATCATCTCTTTAACCTAATCTTAAGGGCAATTGCTATCTAACATCAGGGCAGGATTTCACCAACCGTCCTGGGTCCAAAACAACCACCAACATTCTGACCCAAGCTTAATTAAAACTAATTAGATCTAATTTGTCCTAGAGTGCTAGGTGACACCCAACATGTCAGGTCTGAACCGTATGGGCCAACTAGTGTATTTAATCCTGTAGCTATTACTGAAAACTGGTATCTAAGGCCGGGGGTCCAGAGTCAAACGATCTAAGTGGACGGTGGTTTATAATTAGGACCCTGTGACAAGCAAGGGGAGCCTCCCACCACCCTACCCCCTACCTGGTTAGTGGAAGAATTAGCTGCTAGGTTAATGGTAAGTTGAGTAGACCCATTCATTTTTGGCTCTAAGTCTAGCAAATCCTAGATTATACTAACCCTTTGCATGCTTGGCTGCATTCATTCCACCTTGATTGTTTGTTTATTTGCATGACCACTAGGTCAGGAGTCCATTACAGTCAGTCTAAGCCCAAACCTAATTCAACCATGGACCTCAATTTTGAAGCTTTCATGAAGACCATAACTAATCAATTTGCTTAAATGAACCACAAGTATGACCAAACCAATGCCCAATCCCAAACCCAGCTTACCCAAATTAATAATAAGCTTGACCTAATGATCCAATCCAATAACCAAGCAACCCATAGGATTGATCCATTAGATGACCAAGTAGGAATCCTAGGAAAGACCTATAGAGCTGAACCCCAGTAACCCATAGTCCATAGGAATCAGCCTAGTGCCAATCGGTTTTCCCAGTCAACCTGAACCCTATATGATTAGTACCCCTAGAGATGAACCAAATATTAGTCAGGAACCCTTTAGTCAACCCACCCATGTTACCCTAGACATTAGTCAATTTTTCCTTAGCCAACCCCCTCTTACCACCTCATTGGTTCACCAGAATGACATTGAAGAGGAGATATATGAGGCTGACCCAAGCATAGTGGAGTATGAGGAAGAAGAAGAGGAGTTCCCTATAGAAGACCTAGAATTAGTTAACCCAGTAGATACCCAGGTAGAAACGCATCTAGAGTTAACTGACCCTAAACACACCCAAACTGTAGTGGAAGGGTAGTTAAAGGATGAGGAACCCAACCCTACCATTAGAATCCTACCTGAGGAGCTACTAGACAAAAGCCCAAGTATAAAGCCCAGTCCTAAATCTCTTGAACCAGAAGACTTTATTAAGAATTTGGCTTATCAGTACCCTCAGGAAGAATCCAATCCTATAGTTCCCATTAACAATCTCTTCCTTGAGATCAGTGACCCATTCTTCCATCATGAAAACCAATTAGATATACAACCACCCCATAGGGTCAATCTCATTAGTCTAGATTTAATCCCTGACACCCCTTCTTACATTTTATTCTATTTAATCAACCTTGAACCCTTTTCTTACTTTCTACCCCACCAGACTAACCCAGAATCTACCTCATATTTTTTGCCTTTTTTTGAATTTTCTTATGTTTTAACCATTCATCTGCATTTTATAGAAGTTTGCATGTTGCATACATTCATTGCGCATGTTAGGTTTGCATCTTACTTCTTGCACTCTTTATGGCATTTACTAGAAGCTCATTGTAAGTTTTCATGTGCATGTCAAACTAGAGTCAAACCTAGAGAGTCTATAGTCTGATAGATTTAGGCCCAAGAGAGTCTAATAAATTTCCTTCGATAGGGAAGCTAAGTCAAGTCTATTAGGTGTTAGTCTTGAGTCCAATAAATCTACAACCCTAATCACCTGTCCACACCTATACTAGCCTCTGCACAGCATCTGCATCTGGAAGGTAGTCAAAAGCTGAACATAAGTAATCAACTAAGTAAAAACTTGGCTAATTCCCGAAAGAGAGATAAAGAGTTCTTTACAAAGGATTGAGTGATTGTAAAGGAATTTCATACTCGCATAGCTGGCCCATTCAAAATAATGAGCATTGGACCCAATGCCTATGCGCTTGAGATACTGCCTGATTTAGGTATTAGCTCCACCTTCAACATCTCAGACCTTGTAGAGAATAGGGAGCCAGCAGTGATCCCCAGCAAGCCCTTTGAGCCACTCCCTTCCTTTGAGAGAGAACCCACCCCAGAGTGTCCACATACAATTTGGCCAATTGGTAAGCAAAAGATTGAGAGAACCCTGGATAATCAAGCCATCGGTACTTGAGATAGAGGCTATCAGAGGTTTTTGGTCCGTTGGCAAGGTCGACCAAAATCTAAGGACTTGTGGAGCACTGGTGAGAATCTGCAGTGCCTCAACCCAGACCCTTCTTGAGCAGTATGAGAGCCAAATTGACCCTTACTCGACGGGATCGAGTTCCTCCCACCCCGGAAGAATTGGTGGGGATACCAAGATCAGATACAGATCACTAGATCCGATATGGTTTACTGATTAAGGTTTTAAAACCTTAGTCATGTATCACAGTTTTGTAAGCAAGTAAGATTGAGTCCTGTAATAAGTTGAGACTAGTTGATTTATCTCAATCCTAGTCAGTCATTGAGTCCTGTACTTGTGCCTAAGTCCTGTATCAGTCCAATTTTTGTACAAGAGAAAATGTTACCCTATTTTGGAGTTCCACCAGGCTTTATCCAGGAGCCAGAGGTATTTACATCAGCTTATGGGATCGTGTTTGATACCCCAGAGCCCTGGATATCCTCCAGATACTCTCTAGATGCCCTGATGCCATTCTAGATGCCAGATTCTCTCAAGATGCTCCAGAATATGCCAGATGCTAGGCACTCCATGATTCCCAGGATATTCCAGCATCCCAGGCCTTGAAATCCCAAGCCCATGAGCAAAGCCCAAGTACTTAAGAACCAAGATGCTCTTTGGATACCAGGAATATGCTTGCCCTAGGACCCCAGGTGCCCCAGCTTCCAGGAGGCCCAAGCCCATGTGCCCTAACCCTTCTTGGCCGCCCCTTGCTGCCCCTTGAAGCCCAACATGCCAAGAGGAGGCATCCTTCATGAGTTGACCAAGTCCAAGCATGGTGGAAGAGTCCAAATGAAAGAAGGAAAACAAGTTTATGTTTCATTCAACTTGTATACTCCTAGTTTTAGGTTAATTGAGTAGTTTTTCTCCCATTCAAAGTGTGTTAACCTATCCTAACTAGGAGAGGACTAAAATCCTAACAAGGAGAGGGCATGGGAACTCTATAAATACCCCACCCCTCCTTTTCTTGTATTCAATCAACTTTTATGAAATAAAACTATGTTATTTTGGTGTTCAGCTTCTAGTGTTCTAGTTTTTGGTTCTTTGGTTTGGTTCTTTGTTCTCTTGCTTGGCCGACCACCCTTCCTTGGAATTCTCCATGCCCTAGCAGCAAATCAAGCCTCCAAGCAGTAGCCACATCCAAGAAGAGAAGCCTTGAAGATGCCCCAGATCAAGAGCTCCTTATTTTTCCCTATTGCTAGCCCTAACCCTGATTCCCCTTGTTCTTTCTTTCATATTTTGTTTCTTTTCATTGATCACATATTTCATGCTTAACCTTGATGCTTGCAGGATCCTCGAGATGTTTCCCCTCCCCAAAGGAGGTTTTCCTTGCCTTCAAACCGGGTCCAGATTGCCTTCAGATTCGGGAATCAAAGGCTTCATCTTCTAGGCATCAATCTGAGAG
Source organism: Areca catechu (assembly GCA_021397845.1). Taxonomy (NCBI): domain Eukaryota; kingdom Viridiplantae; phylum Streptophyta; class Magnoliopsida; order Arecales; family Arecaceae; genus Areca; species Areca catechu. The sequence continues at coordinate 172,474,986 of CM038052.1, read as the reverse complement.
CTGTGTGACCCCTTCATCAGCAAGTTCTTCAATCTCTGATTGGTACAAACTTCCCTACTCTTAATTTCTATTTTGATTGAAGGTTAGCTATCATAAGCCAGGAATTTCTCAATTCTCGGGTCCTGACTTTTATTATTTTGCATGAGCACGCCTGTGATTATGATGATTCTTTGCATTGCTATTCATCCTGCTAGTCTTTACTTGATTTTAAGAATTTAGCCTACAAATTACAATTATAAAAAAAATATAAAAAAATTAGTTTACTATTTTTTCTGCATATTTAGCAATCTTAGAGTCGTTTCGCATCACGAGCCCTCCTGCCGAGATCAGCTCCCAGCTGGGGTCATGCTCATAAGGCGAGCCCTCTGTCTGAGGCCAGCTCCTGGCTGGGGTCATGCTCATGCTACCAAGGCAAGCTCTCCTACCGAGGTCAGCTCCCAGGTGGGGTCATGCTCATAAGGTGAGCCCTTCGTCTGAGGCCAGCTCTCGACCGAGACCGTGCTCATGCTGCCAAGGTGAGCTCTTCTGTCGAGGTCAGCTTCTAGCCGAGATCATGTTCATAAGGCGAGCCCTCCATCTAAGGCCAGCTACTGGTCAGAGTCGTGCTCATGTTGCCAAGGCGAGCCCTCCTGCCAAGGTCAGCTCCCAACCGGGGTTGTGCTTATAAGGCGAGTCCTCCATCTGAGGCCAACTCTCGGCCGGAGTCATGCTCATGCTTCATGAGGTGAGGCTCCCGAAGTGAGGCTCCTCCATACCTTACGGAGGCCAGAATTTCTGCTAGCAACAAAGGAGGGAAGGATCAATAGAAATTCAAATCACAGCAGGGGGTCCCCGTCCACCTGTAACCTTTGGAAGGTGGATGCCCTACCATAAAATTAAGCTCTGCAATGCACCACCCGCAGGCTCTGCGCAAGGTGTTCTCCTCCAGGCCCCAGGTCCTGTAGTGTGCTGCCATGTCGATGACCGTGCAACCGGGGGCTTCAACCCTCGCAACACGAAACCTGAACCTTCCCCAAAAGGAGTATTTCATTAAGGCCACAGGCCTGCAATGCTCCGACAATCCCTCCGGAAATAGAAATGTTCCACCATGGCTTGGGGCTCAGCAGCATGGCGCCCGCCCCTCCCACGAGGAACTGCACCACCAAAGAGACAAGATCTGTGCCACGCTGGCAAATACCCCCCAATAGGAGGATCTCTTTCAAAGGACCGGTCCGAAGGGGGGAAGAAGGCAAGCAACGGAAAGACCCTCTCCAAAGGGGGCACTAGAAAAGGACATCCGAGGGAAGCCCTAGACCTGGTTTGGGCCAGCATTTTCATATAAAATGGAATAAAGAATCCCCAAGAAAAAAAGAGAAACAACTGGTAAGAGACAAAGAGCTAACGGGCAAGGAACCAACCAGGAGAACCTCCCAAGCTCTCTGATCCCAACTCCACCTTGTCTTTACTTCATTTGCTTATTTAATGAATGGTCATTCTTTTCCACATCTCTTGTAAAAAGGTATCATTTTGACAATAACATTTATCATTTTCTTGCCTCATCAAGGAAAGCATAATCAAATCAAGGGTATCTATCTAATTAGGAGCCCTCTGGCATGAAGATCCTTTTATCTCATGATCAGATTTTTCATGCACTTTCAACAATTTAGCTACAACCAAAACTTCGCAAATATAAAAATAAGTCACAACTGATTGCAATAATAGCATGACTAATAATGCAAATAATATCAAATGATATCTATAATTACAAAAAGAAATATAAAAAACAAGAGATAAATAACAATGCAAATATGGCTCAAGACATGCTAAATTAAAGTCAGAGAAGCATCATGGCTACAACATTAAAAAAACTGTATATATAGTTAAAACATTGTCTCCAAGCCATGCTCAATCAAAAGGTAGCTCATCATCATTACAAAATAATATTAAGAAAAAAATATGATATCAAACTTAATATATATACAAACTGCTTACATAATATGGAAATTCTATATTAAGGAGAATTAAAATTGTTGCCGCCTGGATCGTCGTGGCCCGTAGCTATTGGTGGTGTCGATGGTCACCCGTTTGCCTCCTCAAGATGCCTCCGGTGTCTCGGGACCTGCAAGAAACGATGTCAGTGACCCGGGCTGGGGATTTCGACGGGGGCGCTCCGACGGTCAAGTCAGTGACGATCCAGAGAAACAGATCCTCCTGGTCGAGTCCCTCGGGATGAGCTCCATGCTAGGAGGAGTGAGTGTAGTGTGAATGGAAGTGAGAGCGGGCTGGGAGAGGCAATGGCCGAGGTGGAAGAGTCCTCCTGTGTGGCCCTTCTCCCTTTTTTCTCTCGCTCGTCCCCATGGTTTTTTTTTTTTTTGCTTTGCTTGCTTTTGGCTTACTCTGGCTGGGTTTTTACTTTGGCTTGCCTCAGGATCTCCCCGTATCGTCAGACGTGTGCGACGAGGTATCGTGCCATGGACGGGATGCCTCTTTTGTCAGATGACCGGGGAAGCTTCCATGCACTATGACATTCCCTCTGCTTGCCCCTTTCCTAGAAGTCTGGTAGGACCTCGATCGATGGGCCACCACCCTCGGGACTCGCACTCTCTGGCTGGGTCCTTTCCCTGGCAGTATGGCAGGTTGGTGGAGCGTATGGTGCCTTGATGTGAGTTTCCTTCGCTTATGGTGTGAGTGATGGCTGTGGGTATTGATTGCGGCATGGCGGGCGCTGCTGTACGACTGTCGGGAATCCTGCCATCGTCCTTGGAGAGGAGGCGCCGCTTCCTTGGCGGTTGGTGCCTCTGCCTGAGATGAGGACCGAGCTGGAGAGGTGGAGCCCAACTTCGAGGGGCTCGCCTCGAGATGGCTCAGCTGGGCGGAGGAGGGCTGAGCTCGACTCTGGACCAGCGGAACTCGGCTTCGGGTGAGCTTGACCTGACGGAGGTGGGCGAGGCGCCGCCCAGCCTAAGGGATCTGTCCTCGGAGGGGCTCTTCATGGCGGAGGAGACTTGAGCTTGACTCCTGATCATGGGGCCCGATCCTAAGGGGCCCGCCTTGGGTGGGGACTTATGCTCGGCTCCGGCCTAGGCATCCCAACCCGGCGGGGACCGACCAGGCGGAGGACAGAGCTCGACTTCGACGGGCAACCCCGTTGTTCTGGGGGAGCTTAGCCCGGCGAAGGGGCCCATGTTGAAAATCCAGCATGGCATCTGATGGGGACTCCACATCAAATGGCCCACCCCATGTCAGCGATCCAGCCACATCATTTTTTTCCACTCCCGAGGCCCGTTGGCACGCCGCACTCGGGGCGAAGGGAGTAATTATGGTGCTGACATAAAAAGGCGAAGAGATCTTGTGTAATAATGACCGATATCGGCAGTGCTTCGTGCGGCGGTCCTTCAAGCCTGGCGGGGGTGCCACGTGGCCACGTCTGAGGAGCAGTTATGGTGGGCACAAAAGTCAGAGCAACTGCAGTTAGATTGAGGTGCTGGCCTCGTCGATCGGTGACACGTGGCGAGCATCTCTTGGGAGAGCCATAATGGTATGGCCGGGCATAGGTTGCTTCGAAAAGAAAGGTAAGTTTTCCGGGACTTACCTTCTTTCAAATCTTTCATGCCCGACATCATACAGAGGTTTCCCTTTCCTTCTTCTCCGGCCATTTTCATCCTCTCGGACTCTTAGCAGGTCAGTTCCTTCTTCCTCTCCCACCTTGTCGACTAGGGGTCATCTTGGGTCTTCCTTCATCCTTTTCTTCTTCTTCCATGGACCGTTTCGGCCCGAACTTTTGTCATTCTTGCCAAGCCGAGGCTGGACCTTCCCGGCCGAGAACTTCTTCTTCCTCCGATGAGGTAAGGGAGGCGGCGTGCTATGAGTTTAGTAGGAGGCCTTCTTACGGTCCCGTAGCCATTAGGGAACCCGGGTCTGCTTCCCCACCTCGCTTGTCTCTTCTTCCTGCTCCTACTCCTGCTCCTGCTCCCGAACCTCCTCAGTCAACAGGTCCCGGAGGGATTGCTTCGGTGATCACCACCGAGGATCTCGTGACCATCCGGGGTGCTTACGACACCCCCGACTCTATCCATCTTTCTGTTCCTCATCCGGGGGAGCGGGTCATTTCTAGTGGCCCTTATCGGATCGCCTTCTATGAGGAGACCTTCGCCGGGGGCCTCCGATTTCCTGTTCATCCCTTTTTATTTTCTTTTCAAGCGAACTATCATCTTGTTCCCGCCCAGTTGGCTCCGAATGCCATCAGAACGATCTTTTGTTTTATCATTCTGTGCCACTTCAACAGGGTCATCATCCGTTTTTCACTGTTCAGGGCCTTCTTGACCCTGAAACGCCACCCTACCTAAGAGGGGTGGTGGTCTCTTTCTTCCCGACTGGGTTTGGAGCGACCCAGATCGGTCTCTCAACCGGAACTCCTCCGTTGAAGCAGCTAGTCTCGACCTATACGAGCTACTCAGATTGGCTGAGATCCCTTCGCTCGAGGTCCTGCTATCAAAGCGAAATCTTCACGAGGTCGGGATTGGCTCGACGCAGGAATCGGGTGAGTTCGACTTGGCCACCCCTTCCTTTTCTTTTTTCTTTCTTTTTTTTTTTTGAACTTGGGGTTGACCGTGTCTTGGAGATGTGCTCAAGGACATGTTAGCCGGAGAGCTGGGCTCCGGGACTTGGTCGCTTGAGGACAAGGCTCAGGAGTTGTCGTCTTGGAGCTGGGTTCGAAGACGTGCTGGCCGGAGAGCTGGGCTCCGGGTCTTGGTCGCCTGAGGTCAAGGCTCAAGTGTTGACGTCTAGGAGCTGGGATCGAAGACGTGCTGGCCGGAGAGTGGGGCTCCGGGTCTTGGTCTCCTAAGGACAAGGCTCAAGAGTTATCGTCTTGGAGCTGGGCTTGAAGACGTGCTGGCCAGAGAGCTGGGCCCCGGGTCTTGCTCGCCTGAGGACAAGGCTCAGGTGTTGTCGTCTAGGAGTTGGGCTCGAAGACGTGCTGGCCGGAGAGCGAGGCTCCGGTTCTTGGTCGCTTGAAGACAAGGCTCAGGTGTTGACGTCTAGGAGCTGGGCTTGAAGACATGCTGGCCGGAGAGCTGGGCTCCGGGTCTTACTCGCTTGAGGACCAGGCTCAGGTATTGTCATCTAGGAGCTAGGCTCGAAGATGTGTTGGCCGGAGAGCTGGGCTCTGGGTCTTGTTCGCCTAAGGTTAAGGCTCAGGTGTTGATGTCTAGGAGCTGGGCTCGAAGACGTGTTGGCCAGAGAGTGGGGCTCCGGGTCTTGGTCACCCGAGGACAAGGCTCAGGAGTTATCATCTTGGAGCTGGGCTCGAAGACGTGCTGGCAGGAGAGCTGGGCTCCGGGTCTTGAATGCCTTGGAGCTGGGCTCGAGGCTTTGGTGCCGGAGAACGATGGCTCTGGGCTTGAGTGCCTGATAACAGTGGCTCAGGGCTTGTATGCCTTGGAGCTAGGCTCGAGGTTGAGGTCCCGGCTTTGGGCTCTGAGACCTGGTGCCGGAAGACGTCTTTCCGAGCTTTGATACCGGGGAGCTAGGCTCGCCGGTGTTGGAGCATGGTCCGGTCTTTGGTGCCGAAGGGATGTGGGATCCGGGCTTGAGTGCCTGAGAATAGTGGCTCAGGGCTTGTATGCCTTAAAGCTAGGCTCGAGGCTTTGGTGCCGGAGAACAGTGGCTTCGGGTTTGAGTGCCTAAGAACAGAGGCTCAGGGCTTTTTCTTCCAGAGAGCTGGGTCCCGGACTGCTTGGTGCCTTGGAGCTAAGCTCGAGGCAGGCTTCCCAGAGAGCTGGGCCCCGGATAGCGACATTCTTGCAAGGCAAATAACCCGTTGTGCAAAGGAAAGTCTTTATTTTTAATGGAGGAAAAACTTACTCTACTGATAGTATCTCCTCAAATTACATGCATTCCATGTTCAGGGGAACCTGGCACCATCCAGGTCCTCAAGATAGTAGACCCCATGTGAGAGGGCCTCAGCCAATTTATAAGGGCCTTCCCAGTTTGGCGAGAGCTTGCTGTACTCCTGGGGTTGAGACGCTTCAGCTCAGCGCAGCACCAGATCGCCAGGTCAGAAAGTCTTCAGCTTCAGCCACGCGTTATAATATCGGGCAATTCATTGCAGATATGCCACCATCCGAAGTCGGGCTTTGTCCCTTGTTTCTTCTAGGAGGTCTAAATTAAGTAGGAGGTGCACCGAATTCTGTGCCTCGTCGTATTGCTGCAACCGCAGCGTAGGCACGCTGAGCTCGATTGAGATTATTGTCTCAGTACTGAAGATGAGGTTGAAGGGTGTTTCACCCGTTGCCGTCCTGGGCATTGTGTGGTAGGCCCATAGGACGCTTGGAAGCTCCTCTACCTATCTGCCTTTGGCTTGGTCCAACCTGGTGCAAAGTCCTTGAAGGATGGTCCGATTAGTCACCTCGGCTTCCCCATTTGTCTGGGGGTGAGCGACCGGGGTGAACCAGTGTTGGATGCCGTGCTCGGTGCAGAACCCTTCGAACTCCTGGTTGTCAAACTGTCGCCCGTTGTCGGTGATGATGCAATTGGGGAGTCCGAAGTGGCAGATGACAGACTTCCAGAAGAATTGTCAAACATTAGCTTCTGTGATTCGAGCCAGCGGCTCCGCTTCGACCCACTTGGTGAAGCAATCAATCGCTACTAGCAGGAACTTACGTTGCCCTAGCATGGTGGGAAACGATCGCAAGATGTCCATCCCCCACTGTGCAAAGGGCCAGGGGACGACAGTTGGGAGATCGGTGTCGCTGGCAGGCACTGTATGTAGGAATGGCATTGGCATTTATCACACTTCTTGACGAAGTCGGCAGCGTCTTCCCTCATCGTCTCCTAGAAGTATCCCTGGCAAAGAGCCTTGTACGCCAGAGTCCTCCCCGCCACATGGTTTGTACAGAGGCCCTCGTGTATCTCTCGGAGCACGAAGGCCATCTCCGTGGGCCTGAGGCATTTCAAGAGTGGGTAGGAGTAAGATCGACAGTAGAGTTGACCATCCATTAGAACAAAACGGGTGGCCTTCCTTCTGATGAGGCTGACTTCTCTGCGGTCCTCTGGTAGGAGCCCGTCCTGGATGTACTTGATGTACCTGTCCATCTAGCTCAGCTCGCTGGCTACTTGTTGCACCTTTTCTGGGCTTTCGTAGCTTGGATTCTTAAGATACTCGATGTAGGAGTGCCCCAGTGATGAGTCCGGTAGGGTTGCGAGCCTCGACAGTGCATCCGCACAAACATTTTCTCCACGAGGGATGTGAAAAATATGGAAGTAACGGAAGCCTGCCATGCTCGAACGAACCCTCTCCAGGTACTTCACCATCTGGGGATCTCGGGCCTCGTACTCTCTGGAAACTTGTCCGGCAACTAGTTGGGAGTCGGTGAAAACCTTCAGGCTTTGCACGCTCAGCTCGCAGGACACCTTTAGGCCAGCGAGGAGTGCTTCGTACTCCGCCTGGTTGTTCGTGGCGGCTAACTTGAAGCAGAGAGCGCATTCCGTCACCACTCCGTCGTAATTAGCGAGGATGAAGCCTGCTCCGCTTCCACCGGAATTGGTGGCACCGTCCACGTGGAGGATCCAAGGGTCCTCCCATGGTCCGAGCTCAGCTTGGCTCTCCGAGGTCATCCGCTTTGGCTCCTCGGGGGGCCCTGTACATTCAACCATGAAGTCGGCTAGGACTTGGACCTTCTGCGATGACCTCGGCCGATACACGATGTCAAACTCGCTCAGCATCAGGGACCATTTAGCCAGTCTCCCGGAGATTTCGGGGTGGCCTAGTAGGGTCCTCAGCGGCTGATCGGTCACAACCGCGATGGGATGCACTTGGAAATAGGGCCTGAGGTGCTTAGCATACATGATTAGTGCAAAAATAAGTTTCTCGGAGCGAGTATACCTAATCTCCGCATCGTGGAGGATTTTGCTGGTGTAGTACACTGGCTTTTGGGATCCGTCCTAATCTGTGCGGACGAGAACCGAGCTAACGGTCCTGGGTGTGACTGCCAGGTAGAGTAGGAGCTCTTCCCCTTCTTCCGGTCTGGATAGCAGAGGTGGAGAGGACAAGAACTCCTTCAGCTCTTCAAAGGCCATCTTGCACTCTTCAGTCCAGGTGAAGTCGTGCATCTTGTGCAACGCCTTAAAGAAGGAGAGGCAGCGGTCGGCCGACCTTGAGATGAACTGGCTTAGGACTGCAACCCGCCTAGTCAGGCGTTGGACTTGCTTCTTTGATGTTGGATGCTCTATATCAAGGATCGCCTGGACCTTCTCTGGATTTGCTTCGATGCCTCTCCGGGTGACCATGAAGCCGAGGAACTTCCTGGCTGCCACCCTGAAAGCGCACTTTGTCAGGTTGAGCTTCATTTGGTACTTTCGAAGATTGTGAAAGGCTTCGACAAGGTCGGCGACATGGTCCGAGCTTGGCTTGCTCATAACGAGCATGTCGTCCACGTACACTTGCATATTCTGGCCAATCTGGTCCTTGAAGACCTTATTGACCAGACGCAGGTACATGGCCCCAGCATTCTTTAGGCCAAAGGGCATCATCCGGTAGCAATACGTCCCTTGGTCAGTGACGAAGGCAGTGTGCTCCTTGTCCCCCGGGTGCATCCGGATCTGATTGTACCCGGAGAACGCATCCATGAAGGAGAGCAGCCTGTGTCCTGAGGTGGCGTCCACTAACTGGTCTATCTTTGGTAGAGGAAAGCTATCCTTTGGGCATGCCTTGTTGAGGTCGGTGTAGTATACACAGATCCTCCACTTGTCGTTGTTCTTCTTCACCATCACCATGTTCGCTAGCCAGCTCGGGTATTGTACCTCTCGGACAAAACTGGCGGCCAAGAGTTTCTCCACCTCTTCGTTGATGGCCGCCAGCCTTTCCGGAGCAAAGGTTCTCTTCTTCTGTCGAACCAGCCTGTGCTTCGGATCGATGCTGAGCTTATGGGTGATGATCTTGGGGGGAATGCCTGGTATGTCCACCGCTGTCCAGGCGAACACATCTGCATTCACCCGCAGGAACTCAAACAATAGAGCCTTCTCCTTCTTGGGCAGCTGGGCTTCGATTTGTACTATCTTCGTCTGGTCAGCCCCGAGCTGGTAAGGAAGTAGGTGCTCGACCGGGCCTCCTCTGGGATCCTGAATCCTCTGGTCGAGCTCGTATGCCTTGGAGTCCTCCTCGGGTGCCCGGGCCTCGGAGAGAGTTTGAAGGCATTGCTGCACCAGCTGGGGTGCGCCCCTCATCTCCCCGATACCACAAGGGATTGGGAATCGCACAAGTAATCTCTTGGTGGAGATAACAGCATCGAGGAGGTTGAGTCTAGGTCGGCCCAAAATCGTGTTGTAGGTCGAAGGAAGCCTGACAATCGTGAACGTCATCATGACAGTACTTTGTTTAGGTGGGATCCCGGCAGTGACTGGGAGAGTGATTTCTCCCTCCACCCTTACGGAGTCTCCTGTGAAACCAACAAGGGGGACATGCACAGGCTTGAGCTGAACAGAAGAAAGGTTCATCCAGGAGAAAGCATCGTAGAAAAGCACATCCGTGGAACTTCCACTATCTACCATGATGCATTTTACAGGATACTTTGTGATCGTCATCTCGACTACCACAGCATCATTATTTACATTTTTCCCCCTATCTTTTCCTTCCCTTATAAAGGGGAGTACAACCTCAGGATGCTCTGCCCCTCGAGCCCTCTTGGGCGCACGCTCGGCTCCCCAGCGTATCATCCCCACCGGCTTCTCAGTAGGGCAATTGTCGACCGCCGGGACTAGTGGGAGGGCGACGAGTGCCTGAGATTCTACTTGAGGTATGCCCCCCATATATCTTCCGAGGTAGCCCCTCTTGATGAGCTCTTCGATCTTCCACTTGAGATTGTGGCATTCCTCGGTGTCATGGCCATGGTCGTGATGGAAACGGCAGTACTTCATCTTGTCACGGCTAGAGGACGGTTTCAATGGTGGTGGGTGCCTCAGGTAGGTCTTGCCTTCGATCTCCATGAGGATATTCGTTCTCGGAGTGAGGAGGGGAGTGAAACTCCCCTCAGAGATGGGAGCGCTTTTTGGCCTCAGTCCCGGCTGGGAGCTCTGAGCTGGTGGTCCAGGCTTCCGTGTCCTAGGCACCTCGACGGGCACCGACTTCTTCAGTGGCTTCCCGTCGAGCTCCTGCCTCGTATGATCCGCCTCCTCGACGTGGATGTACTTCTAAGCTCGGAAAAGGAGCTCGGAGTAAATCTTCGAGGGCTTCTTGTCGAGCGAGTAGGTCAGGCGAGAAGTCCTGAGCCCTCGCTTCAGAGCCAGCATTGCGATCGGCTCCTCTAGGTTGTAGATCTCCAGTGCGACAGCCTTGAAGCGAGCCACATAGTCCCGCAGCAGCTCACGATCCTACTGCCTGATGGAGAAGAGGCTGTCTGCCTCTCATGGCATCTTCCGACAGGCATCGAAGTGAGACACGAACCTCTGCCCCAGCTAAGCAAAGGAGTTGATGCTTTTTGGCTCAAGGCGGGCAAACCACACTCGAGACACATTCCAGAGAGTAGCAGGAAAGGCGACGCACAGAAGAGCGTCAGTGGCCCTCTGGACCTTCATGAGGGCCCAGTAACTTTCCAGGTGGTCCAGGGGATCGGTGGTTCCGTCGTAAGGATCCACTTATGGCATGCAGAACCGGTAGGGAATCGGCTCTGCTTGGATCTCCTAGGAGAATGGAGGGCGGATGTCGTAGCCCACTGGCTCACAAGCGAAGCTGGGCAAGTTAGTACAAACCGGTGGGACAACTCCGCCAGTTTGCTGTCATGCTCCTCCAGGTGCTTCTCCGCCATGCGCCTGATGGATTCATCCGTCGACCCCTTTGCTGAGAGAGGCGAGGAAGGTGACTTGGATGCGCGGTGCCCGTGATGAGGGGCTTTGCCCTTTCTGTCTTGGCGGGATTTGGATGCCCCTCGGTCAAGGTGTGGCGAGCAGCTCTCTTCATTGGCGGACCCGGCTCATTGTCTCTTCGCCGGGGTTTGGCGACTACCCCGGGGGTGAGTAACGGCCCGCGGCTGCGAAGGCCTCCCATGGAAGGAACGCAGGCTGTCGCGGGGTGATGCGGCATGGGCCGCGGGGGACTCTGGCTACTGGTGAGTAGCCAAGGACCGATGCTGGTGCTGGAGCTGGGGTACTGCTGCAGTGAGAGTATGCATCTGCTAGGCGAGTGCGGTCAGCTGGACTTCTAGCGGAGGCGGTTGAACTGGAGCGGGTGGTTCCGTTCCTGGACCGTGTGGGTTCCTGTGGGAAGGGGATTCTTCTGCATGGCTGGGAGAGGCTCCCCTCGCTCGAGTGGTCACCATCCTCCCAATGAGTTATTCGAGTGGGGCTTGAACTGGACCAGAAATTGTTCTGCTTTGCGGCCCCGCCCCCCTTCTTGGTGTGCCAATCTGTTGCCGCCCAGATCATCGTGGCCCATAGCTGCTGGTGGCATCGATGGTCACCCGTCCGCCTCCTTGGGATGCCTCCGGTGCCTTGGGACCTGCAAGAAACAACATCAGTTATCCGGGTCGAAAATTCCAGCGGGGGTGCTCTGACGGTCAAGTCAGTGACGATCCAGGGGAACAGATCCTCCTGGTCGAGCCCCTCAGGATGAGCTCCATGCTAGGAGGAGTGAGTGTAGTGTGAATGGAAATGAGAGCATGCTGGGAGAGGCAATGGCCGAGGTGGAAGAGTCCTCCTGTGTGGCCCTTCTCCCTTTTTAAACTCGCCCGTCCCTATGGTTTTTTTTTTTTTTTGCTTTGCTTGCTTTTGGCTTACTTTGGCTGGGTTTTTACTCTGGCTTGCCTCGGGATATCCCCATGTCGTCAGATGTGTGCGACGAGGTATCGTGCCATGGACGGGATGCCTCTCCTGTCAGATGGCCGGGGAAGCTTCCATGAGCTCTGACATTCCCTCTGCTTGCCCTTTTTCTGGAAGTATGGCAGGACCTCGATCGGTGGGCCGCCGCCCTCGGGACTCGCACTCTTTGGCTGGATCCTTTTCCTGGCAGTATGGCAGGTTGGTGGAGAGTATGGCACCTTGATATGAGTTTCCTTCCCTTCTGGTGTGAGTGATGGCTGTGGGTATTAATTGCGGCTTGGCGGGCACTGTTGTATGACCCTCGGGAGGCCCGCCATCATCTTTGATGAGGAGGCGCCGCTTCCTTGGCGGTTGGTGCCTCTGCTCGAGCTGGGGACCGAGCTGAAGAGGTGGAGCCCAACTTCGAGGGGCTCGCATCGAGATGGCTCAGCTGGGTGGAGGAGGGCTGAGCTCGACTCTGGACCAACAGAACTCGACTTCGGGAGAGCTCGACCTAACGGAGGTGGGCGGGGCACCGCCCAGCCCAAGGGATCTGGCCTCGGAGGGGCTCCTCGTGGCGGAGGAGACTTGAGCTCGACTCCTGACCACGGGGCCTGATCCTAAGGGGCCCGCCTTGGGTGTGGACTTATGCTCAGCTCCGGCCTAGGCATCCCGACCCGGCAGGGACCGACCTGGCGAAGGACGGAGCTCGACTTCGGCGGGTGACCTCGTTGTTCTGGGGGAGCTCAGCCTGGCGAAGGGGTCCATGTTGAAAATCCAGCATGGCGTCTGATGGGGACTCCACGTCAATTGGCCCACCCCACGTTAGCGATCTAGCCACATCAAAAATCAATAAACAAAAGGATGTCACCGATAACTTAACAATAAGGAGCTGCCTTTGCATACAAAATTTGATGACATCTATGATTAGAAAACCAATACCAAAAATAATAGATAAATATATATATATATGGCTCTCAAAAGGTGAATGATGTGGCAACATCCTCTGACATGGAGCCTACACAGCCGCATGGGTGGAGACTGCCACCTGGACACGACCCTAGGTGGAAGGCCGAGGTCAGCTCCCGGCCGGGATCGAGCTCATAAAGTTAGCCCTCCTGCCAAGGTTAGCTCCCGGCCGGGGTCGAGCTCATAAAGCGAGCCCTCCTACAAAGGTCAGCTCCTAGCTGGGGTCGAGCTCATAGGACGAGCCCTCCGTCTGAGGTCAGCTCCAGGTCGGGGTCATTCTCACGCTGCCGAGGCGAGCCCTCCTGCCCAGGTCAGCTCCTAGTCGGGGTCGAGCTCACGGGAAGAGCCCTCCATCTGAGGTCGGCTCCCGGTCGGGGTCGTGCTCATGCTGCCGAAGGCGAACCTCCTGAAGGGGAAGTCCTTCCCAACCATACAAAAGCCAGAATTCCTATCGGCGGTGAAGGAGGGAAAGATCAACAGGAATTCAAACCACGGCATGGAGGTCCCTGTCTACATGTACCCTTCGGAAGGTGGCGCATGCCCTGCCACCAATGCCAGCTCTGCGACACGCCGCTCGCATGCTCTGCACAAGGTAAGCCCCGTTAGACCCAGGGCCCTGTAACGTGCCGCCATGTCCACTACCGTATGGTCAGAGGGTGCCAACCCATGTGACACGGGATCCAGAGTTCTCCCAGAAGGAGAATCCTGTCAAAGCCATAGGCACTACAACGCTCGGATGGTCCCTCCAGGAATGGAAACTTTTCACCATGGCACGGGGCTCAGTGACACAGCGCCAGCCCCTCTTAAGGAAAACAACACCCCCAATAGAGAAAGGTCCGAGCGAGAGAGGGGGGCTCCGAGAGGCCCAGGGATCGCCTTCTCCTCCAGAAGGACCAGTCCAAGAAGGGGGGAAAAGGAGAAGCTGCGAGCAGCGGCAAGCCCCTCTGAGAGAGAGGGGGCTCCGGGAGGCCCAGGGATCGCCTCCTCCTCTGGAAGGACCAGTCCGAGTGGGGGGAAGAAGGAGAAGTCGTGAGCAGCGGCAAGCCCCTCCGGGAGGGAGAGGGTGAGAGGACTCCGGGAGGCCCAGGGATCGCCTCCTCCTCTGGAAGGACCAGTCCGAGTGGTGGGGAAGAAGGAGAAGCCGCGAGCAGCAGCAAGCCCCTCCAGGGAAGACACCGCGAGAGGGCACACCAAGAAGGATACTAGGACATAGCCAGAAAAGAGGAGGAAGGTAAGTTAGAAGGTAAGTGAGCGGGAAGGGGAGAGAGGTAAGCAAGTAGCCAAAAGCTCAGCGGCCAAGGGATCGGCCAGAGGGATCCTCCCCCTTCCCTACTCTCCATTCCCTTTTTCATTTTGCTATTTGATCATTCTCATCTTGTCACCCCCTAGGGCGAGGGAGTTCCCCAAGTTCTCCAACTCAGAGGTTTTGTTCCCCTCGATCGTCCCACTGACTTGATTATCGGAGTATCCTCGCTGGAATTCCTGGCCCGGGTCTCCTCTATTTTACAGGCCGATCAGACCGAAGAGCCAGCCCCCGAAGAGGAGGGAGTGCGCCCGGCGAGAGGAGGCACCTGATGTAGTGGCGATGTGCCAGAGCTACAAGCCATGACAATCTTGGCAGCAACAGTGAAGGTAAAGTCATTGGAGCATCGCGACTACAAGATAATTGAACCAATTAAATAATTTAACCCTTATCTCCCAACCATTCTAAATCTAAAGGCAGCCTATCATCATTGCCAACACATAATAATATGAAATTAATAATGAACCCAATAGCAAATTGAGTGGAAGGTAGAGTGTTATTCTCTAGAAAGAGATAAAATGAGAAAAAAATATAAGAACATGAGATACAAAGAAATATAAAGAGAAAAATTTAGAAAACTATGAAAAAAACTTTGATTTAGGGGGTTGATGGAGCTTATATACTTGAGCAACACCGTGTTGTCTTCCTTGTCCCTCAGTAAAAAATCTATGAAATGTTAAGAAGAGGTGCAAAGGGGAGGCACAAGAGAAACCCGAGTCAGGAAATGATGTAGCAAGAGGGGGGTAGCGAACAAATGAGAAACCCTAACTAGCTGAAAAGGAAGCTGGAAAGAAGAACCACGATAAAATATTCATTCTTTCAGGCTCTAGTATTTGAATCGATCCAGATCTAGGGTTTTCTGGAGGGATTTCGAGACACGACTATTCTCCGACACCATATCGGCCATAGATTACTGGGACAAGCTCTCTCTTGGTTGTAATACCATTCTTCTAGCTCTCTGGGTTGTAGAATAGTGTAGATCCAAGCCAATCCCCCTCTAAAATACCATAATAGAGATGCAAATAAGACAAGATAGGTGAGATAAAGGAAGGCCTAAGACACTTACCTTGATCTCAAATCTCAAATCTTCATGAACTGGAGCTACTTCAAGCTGCCGGTAATCCTCTCCCACTCTCCACACATGAACAAGGGAAAAGAGAAAGGGGTAGATGGGATTTTAACCCAAGCTTAGAAATTTTTGATAAATGACAGCCCTTACCCCCCCCCGAATGATAGGGAAATAAATGAACTGGGGATACGGTATTCCATGGTGAACCATGGAATCAATGGTGGACCATCGGGGGTGCAGTGGGGGGCCTTGGCCTCGCTTAACTTTTATACCTCCAACGCCTCCATGTCAAACCTAGTCATCCTATCTGACTCCATGCCTCTCTGGATAGCCATCCTCGACGACGGTGATACCTAGATCTGATAGCCTGGCAAGGTCAGATCTCCGATCTTGAAGAAGGCTTCTACCTTGTCGCCTTCCTCGTCCTTCTATGAAAGGCCCTCTCCAAATCGAAAGAAGTGGACCTCTGGATTGTTGTTGGCGGAGAAGCAATAGCCACCAACGATGGCGGCGGTGGCCGAGACAGCTCTGGCCACTTGGAAAAGTTGCAGTAGTCCATCCTTGCATGGAATACGAATTCTGGAATTACTATCTTTGACCGGAATACGAATTCTACCCATCCCCACCTCGATCTTGGAGTTGTTTGATAGAATAAGTGAGAATAAGATCTTATTCTCGATGGAAAACGGGAACCAAATACTATCTTTCTGAGATTTCCATGATGGCTTGATAGCTTCCAAACTAGTTCTCCTCCAGCATAAAATGCTTTTGGTGCTTGATATATATTCCTTCAGGCATAAGCTATATTGACATCTGGAGTTCCACTTTTGCTCGGAGATGGGATTGATCAATGCTTTTGAGATGTACACGAGAACTGCAGGAAACGCAACCCACTAATTCATGTGTATGTGAGAGTGAATCACAAACACATAAAAGAGAGTGTTACGTACGGTGAACTGGGTCCAAGTCACTTTCAAAATACAATTATAAAATAGAGAATGGGAAGTCTTTTTAAAAGGCTACATGCATGCATGGCGGGCATCGTTGCCTCGATGGGAGATTTTGGATGATTGCAGTTGCACCGGGTACACGTTAGGGACATGTCACCCACCCACGATCCATACCGTGTCACGTCTGGCTTTTACTTTCGCGTAACCATCATGCCATGCAACCAAGAGTGGAGTGCCTTTTGAAAGTTCTCATGGATGGTAGGTAATCCAGATGCCCACGTAAATTTCCGCATGCTTTGCCTGCATGCTGATGGGAGTGATAGGAAAAAAGAGAGAGAATTTCCAAACGTCCCTCTCTCATTAATTAATAAAATAACTTAGAATCTTGCATACAATGGATAGTTAAAAAATATTATTTATTTATTTTTTTAATTTCATATATATAAATATTTAATATCTATCTAATATACAGCTAATCTAAGATTAAATATACATATACACCGATATTTATATCTTTTCTAAGGTTAAATCTTAATATCCTTACTAAATTAAGGATTCAAATTCTGTAAAATTTAATTATAAAAATTTTAAAAAAAAATTAATCAGGAACATGGTGATTAGCCTGTGTTCAATCTACATAGGCCGTGTTGCAATGTCTCCGATACATATTGGTCAGGGTTGGATCTGGTCTTGCATCATTTATAAAATTCAAGCAAGATAACTAATGATAAATGTAGCAAGTGGTAACCTTTCTCCGCCCATTTCTTATGCTTGTTATCCAAACAGCGAAGAAGGCATCATGAAGACATTACTTTGAAATGGTGGAAGGTTTCTCGGTGAACCAAAGACGCTCGCACGTGCGGTACTTGTAAAGCAAAACCTGCTCGAGTGAATGTCACCATCCCATCGTATGCCAAGTGGTTTCAATCAAAAAATAATAAAAAAAGGCACCCCGGCTCAGGCTAAGAATTTTATTTTTCTTCTCTTTTATTAAATAGCGCGTGAGGTCAGATATTAAAATATTAAAAATGTAAAATGGTAGCAGGGCAACAGAAAGAATCACAGCTGGACCTACCATCAAAGCTTTTGTGCGTGAGGTTCAGGATTCCGGATAAAGTTGAGATCTTGCTGATCTTTGACTTTTTTTTAAATTTTCTTTTAAAAGAATATAGACTTTCATGCAGTCCATGACATTAAAAAATAAAAATCTTTGTAAACCTTTTTAATAAAAACGAGCAGTTACCCGGCTCCGATGGAAGAATAGCCTATTAAAATCAAAGAATAGAATCGCTAAGTCGATAGTCCGGTCGATAGAGATCTTGCTTCACTATCAACAAATCGATAATTCGAGGTATGATCTCGCTGGTGATCCGATTAAATTCAGGATTTTTCTGGGACCTCGACAGTTGACCTGAATAAAAGATCAGGATCTTCCCTTTGTCCCCGATCTACTGACCGACGTCTGAGTGAGAGGTCAGGATCTTTCCTTTATTCTCGATCTATTGATCGGCATCTTAGTGATGTCAGGTTGACGTACTCACCATTACATGAAAAGAGGCTGCCCGAATCAAAGCGTCTCGTATCGAACATTACCTGGCGGGATAGTGAGAGGTCAGGATCTTCCCTTTATCTTCGATCTATTGATCGGCATCTTAGTGGTGTCAGGTTGACATACTCACCATTAGATGGAGGGAGGCTGTGCGGATCAAAGCATCTCGTATCGAACATTACCTGGCAGGATGGAACCTACGGGGATAGCTATACCAGGATTTATCTTCCTTATCTATTTTTATTTATCAAAAAAAATGAATAAATAGAAATTCCTGTAGATTTAATAAAAAATTTTATTATGATACCATGATTAGTTACCAGAATGGTCAGTAACCAAGGATGTTGCCCATTCAACCATACTGCTCATTTCCTGAAAAACATAATGAGGAAGTATCACATTGGGAATATCGAATAAATCTCTAAATGAAAAAGTTGATAAAGCCTCCAATTGCTTCAATTCATCATCTTGGATCTAGCCAAAGATGATTACATAATTTTTTTTTTAATAAAAATTATTTCCACAAATGACTCCTATTTGGTACAGATAATACTGTCCAGGCTGCTCTGGACAGGTTCAATCTTAATTTTTCAGTACACAAGTTTACTTTGAGTTGAGATATTGAGTACTACAACAAAATAATCAATCTATACCTTCAAATAGAACTTAATTGATTTGCTATTTGAATCACTAATCCTAGCTGGTATAGCTATCGAAGAAGGGTCTTGTCGGTCTATTAGCCATGCAAATTTGTAAATTTGGAATCTATCAAACTTAGGATCTTTATATATAATAAAATGCAAATGTAAAATTTACATAACTGTATTCCTTAGACTTCGCTTGGTTTACGAAAAAAATGGTTATAAGAAATGCTCGCTGATATAATTATACTATGAGTTTTTGATATGATTCCTAGGATGATTTTTATTTTTTTTAATTTTAAAAAAATAGATAGAAATGATAATTTTGTGCTAGAAATGACTTATAATAATGTTTTCTTAAAATAATTGATTTTTTTTGTAAACAAAAATGATCA
Organism: Areca catechu; assembly: GCA_021397845.1. Taxonomy (NCBI): domain Eukaryota; kingdom Viridiplantae; phylum Streptophyta; class Magnoliopsida; order Arecales; family Arecaceae; genus Areca; species Areca catechu. The sequence continues at coordinate 172,456,341 of CM038052.1, read as the reverse complement.
TGTAACTATTTCCAAACATCTATTGTCTTCCATTTAAATGAGTTAATAAATAATCACTTTTATTTTCGGTTCATAATCCTATTAGCCCAATTTCAACTATTAAACTGGACAATTTTAATCGAGTGTATCAACTCTTTAAATCTAAAACCTATCCATTCGTAAATAGATTGGTCACATTAATCCATTTTTGACCCAAACCAGAGCTATCCTATTTCCTATTGGATCGAAAGCCGGTCAAAACTCTCAAGGATTGCCACCCTTGATTCCATGACCCGTCCTCATCGTATGTAAGCCACCATCTTTTAAGAGCTACCGGCCGGTGACTTTATCTGGATTCAGCCCCTAAGTTCATTTCCCTTTGGATTCCAGCGTTCCCCAACGAATTGGAACGAGAATGTAGCGAGGCACTCCACTGAAGATCTTCCTCACCGTTGGATCACGACCGACGGCAACCTCGTCACCTCCACGTGTCCCACCAATCCTTTCCCGTTCCGAATACTAGAATAATAAAAGAGTCGCGCGGTTGCATCCTTCGCGCCAAAGCTTCCTTCTCACGCCGTTGGATCATCCACTAGCACAGTTCTCAAAGCACTCCGAAGCCCGTCATCCATACGGTGCACAACTCTCAAAGCGAAATGTGGATGATCCGACGGTCAGAGGAAGGTGTATTTTTTCTTTGCTCAAAGGATACAACCGGGCACCATGAACGACTCTCCGCCTCCCCTAGAAATACCCCCGTCGTCTGGACCCAGAAATAAACCCTCCCACGTTCAACGGGGAATCGCACGGCTTAAAGCGGTCCGCCGGCACTGAAAAAGTTGTATTCGTGTCAATTATGCGTTGGTTACTTTTCTCCATTCAAATTACTAAGCAGCCCACCAAAATCCTCCGCTTGATCCACTCCCCTATTCTACAGGTCCGAGGAATTCGACCGGCAGATCTCGTAATTAACCCCATAATCCAGTGGCATTCCCTTGACGCGGTATATACAAAGAATCAAAGGTGTCGTAAGAGCGCGACCACTGCTTCTTGGTACGGATCAAACTTCGCGTCTTCAAGAAGCCTCCCCTTTCTTGTTCCTCCCTTTCTCTCACACACCCAGACTCTTAGCTCGAAACCCTAGGCCGGGGGAGATAAAATCCCTAAATTTTCTACCGTTTGTTGAGTTCCAGCGATCGATCCTCTCAAAATATAGGTTTTGAAGTGAATATTTCGTCTTCTCTACCGTTCTCGGCGTTCGATTTCGAACGGGGCGGTGGCACTCCGGAGCATAGTGGAGGAGCTGGAAGGAAGGGAGGAGCGATGACGGCGATCGCCCTGCAGCTGCTTCCCTTAGGGTTCCGGTTCGACCCGACCGACGAGGAGCTCGTCAACCACTACCTCAAGCGGAAGATCACCGGCCGGAGCAAGTCCGAGGTGGAAGTCATCCCCGAGGTGGATGTCTGCAAATGCGAGCCCTGGGACCTTCCTGGTATCAATTTCCCACTTTCTTTCCTTCAAAAATCGTGTTAAAAGTGTTTTTCTTTTTAAGTTTATATTTGTGCGCGCGTAAAGATTCGATCTTGATGCGGTTTTGGGTGTGTCTGATGGGGTTGGGCAGATAAATCTATTATTAGATCGGACGATCCGAAGTGGTTTTTCTTCGCGCCGAAGGATCGGAAGTACGCCAATGGACACAGGGCCAACCGCGCGACTGAGGCTGGGTACTGGAAAGCCACGGGAAAAGACCGCGTCATCCGGTCAAAGGCCGCGTTGGCGGGCCACAACGTCATCGGCATGAAGAAGACCCTCGTCTTCCACCGAGGGAGAGCGCCAAAGGGCATCCGCACCCGCTGGATCATGCACGAGTACCGCACCACCGAGCCGGAGTTCGAGTCCGGTGTTCAGGTTCGGAGCGTTGCTTTTCCCTTTCGCTCTACCAACCATATGTATATTTTTTTAAGAAAACAACCACCTTTATGTTTGTTTTAAGGCGTTCATATAGTTTCTGTATGCTAATTTGGATGTTTTTGTGGGTGCTTTTCCTATATAATGGGGGTTTTCATTACTTGTAGTGGTGGAAAAGATTTTTTTTCCTCCCTACGGCTTCATGTTTATGTAGCTTAATTTTTGTATACTGTTGTTTTCTGACACAGGAGTATATTTTTGAAGTGATTCCAGTATGCATGGCCACTGACTCTATAATAGATCTGATTCGGGTCGCGGTCGATATGCTTATTTTCTATATCGGCGTATTTTGATGTGTGGCGTGTGAAGCTTTTAGCTTTAAAGAGAATTATGTCTAGAAAGTCGTGTAGCATGACAGTTATAAAAATGCACTGATCGTGTCGTGGCATTAAACTGAGTGCTGCCATGAAATTGGAGACAGTTTTAGATCCTGACGTGTCGGATATTGTAATACTTTATGTATACTTTCTCACTTTGGAACACCTGTTCATTTATTAAGTTGCCCATCTTCTTATGTGGGTAATGCTCTGCACATGCAAGTTCTTGTTTTTTTTTTTTTTGGCCTTTGCGTGCATGGACTTATTATGGAAAATATTGATTTTCGTAGTTAGAAGTCTTCACTTTTGTTTTGGTATATATTAAGTACCAGTAAGTCCCTGATACTATTATATAAATTCATATTTGCATCTCTAGTCTAGATTTTATCTAAGCTGAAAAACTGTGCTCATGGACCAATTGAGGGAATGGTCGGTCCCACATTATGTATATATGTCTGTATGAGATGATACAGCTAGAGGAGTCATCCAATTTATCTTGTTTACCTGCAGTAGAATCTATGTGAAAATACAGTTTCATGTAGTTATTTGTGCAGAGGCTTTGCCCAGACACATTTCAAGAATGCTGTCAGTTCATCTTCTTTTGCCTTTTAAAAGATATGAAAGTGTTAAGTTCAAGTTATGGTGGTGAGAAGCTTTTTGAAGTGGGGGTTTGGTAGCAGGGTTTCATATGTTTTTGCTTCCACTGTTGGATCTATTTGATTCTCATAACCAATTTAGTCTATGTATGTGCTGATAGCTTGTCATATTATTTCATCTATGATGCATTATAAACATTTCATTTTGTTTTCATTCTCAGCCCATGGCATTAGTGAGTTGGAGTTTTACGGAATGCTGAGAAGCACTTGTATACTCCTTTGTCATTTTGATTATGGTAAAAAAGAAATTGTTGGTTAAAAACTTCAAATGACTCGTTCAGTGCAATTGGTAGATATCATATAAGATAATAAGAAGTTCAAGCTGTCTTGTTTTTTAATGTGTTGTTAGTTAACTAATTTGTAGTTGAGAAAGCATGGCAATTTCAGTTTAAACTCAATTTCAATTCTTCTTTTTTTCCCCCCATTTTGTAATTAACTTTCTTAAATGAAGCAAAATTTTTTTATACTTACATGATAGATCTGATCAACATGTACATGCGCCTCTGGTCATGTTGAGTAAGAACATATCAGGCGAGTTATGACTGGAGGCAGATGTGGTATATACTTTATCTTTTAAACATCACATCCCGCTGGGGTAAATAATTTCATTCTGCAATTTTTTTTAACCCTGATTTTTTAGTTCATTGATTACTGAAGCATGCTGTTTAGAATATGTTTTCCCTATTTCTGAATGGTAAAAGTAGAAACAACTCTTTTAGAATAGGTATTGAATCAAATATAAGCAATTATTAAGCTGGATGTTTAGGACAGAACTTTGAATTCTACCTGGAGGATGGTCGAATTGAATTCAATGTGTGTGGAACCTATTGGTAACAAATATACTTAGGTTGAAAAGTCATGGGGTCTGATGTTTCCACTTTGAAGCTGATATCCTGCCTTGGTGTAATAGTCTATATTATGTACATAATCATCATCACACCAATCTATACAAAAGCATGGAAATTGCTTTCTATTTTGATGTTATCTTCAATAAACTACCAGCAAGAACAATGATGAAGAGTGCTTTTGGAGATTGCAGATGGGTATACCATTAAAATCTACTTTGGATTAGAATGTAAGGATATGATTGTTTTTCAAAAGTTGGGGAACTGTTTGTTGTTTGACGAATGGTGATGCAAAAATCATCAACAAAATATATCATAAGAAGATGCTTGTATGAGTGGGAGGTCTAGCATTGCATAGAGATATTGTAGTCTTTTTTCCCCATTATGCCCATCTGTTCTGACCCGAACACCTATTAATGTACGATGATTGGGGCTTTTTTGTATACAGTCTGTCTGCATTTTTTATTGTCTAATGGCTAGACATCTACTCATCATGCCATATCTTGGTGTTTGCATTTGTTGTTCGTAAATTCACTTTGTGATTTTTATTTTCTGTAGGGTGGTTATGTCCTTTATCTGTTATTTAAAAAGCAAGAAGAAAATAGTTTGAACACCAAAGCTGATGAAACGGAGGGAAGTTGCTTCTCTTCAACCCAAGCCAAATTGTCTCCAGACGATACACAACATGAAGAAGATGTTTTGGAGGAAATTGCAACCCCATTAGACCAAGAATCTTCAGAATCAGTTTTGCAAGAAGAACCTCATTTCTTGCCTGCTTCGGTTGAACAGCAGCCAGCAGGTATCCAGATTTGGCTGGCTGATAAAACTGATGCTGCAACAACCTACTCTGTAAAACCAGATGATAGTCCTTGCAACGTTGTTTCAGATAATTGTGATGCAAAAGCTGGAGTGCATGTAAGAACTTTGTTGAACTTGGGCCATGGATAGTCCTCCGCAGTCCTCCCCGCTCCCCCCAACCGAAACATGCACGCACACACACATTCTATTGTGTTTTCTTTTTTCTGGGTAAAAACTATTGTGTTTACTTCATTTAATGACGTGCCTACCTGATAGATTTATACCTTCAAGCTTTTTTTCCTCATTTAAACATGTATTCTTGTTTGTACCCATAATACTGATTAAAAAATTGTTAATCTGCATAATGCAGGCTGATCCTCTGCAGGATGTTTCAGCACAATACCGCGATCCACGGTTTGAGCATATAGTTTCTAACGGCTTTCCGAACATTGGTTCCCCAATTCTGCCTTACACAGACTATTTCTTTGGCAACATGAACCACGGATCCGATACAGGATATGTTAATAATTCTGTTGAGGACCCTTTAAATGAGTTCTTGAATGCAGTTTTAAGTAATCAAGATGAATATTCTTCGGGGGCTTGTAATGTTCTGAAAGATTCAGTTGCTGAGTCTCTGCCAAGACATAGCATCTGGGATTCGGCATCCTGCAGGGATAGCAGGGCAAGCAGTGATATAGATACTGAAGCAACATTGCCTCAGGTGAGTTCCTCTTACATCAATTGACTAATGCATAACAAGATAAAATGTAAACTCAGGTCTTTTCTCTGTTCTTTATATTTTACAGGAACTTCTGGGTCTGGAAGCTTCCAAGCCGTTTGAAGGATCAACTTTTCCGTTAAATGATCCATTACAAATGAATTCTTTGTATGAATATCCAGAAATGGAACCCCAGTTGAGTGCTCTCTATGAAAATGCAACTTTGCTCCCATATGATAGCACTGGGCCAGATGTGTACTCAGTGGACTCTACTGCCGAATCCTTGCAAGATCTGTTTAACAGCATGGAGGAATCAAATAACCAGAAGAATGTTGCAAATAATGGAAATGGTCTCGAGGGGCCTGGAATCATGATCCGTGCTCGTCAGCCACAGCATCCATCAGATTCAAACAACATATTTGCTCAGCAGGGCACTGCAGCAAGAAGGTTCCGTTTACAAGGTTCGAGTCAAATGGCATTATGTTTCAGCGCTGATAGTGAATCGAGCAGCAGCAAAGATGATCATGAAGACAAAGAGGTTATGAAAAAGGCTTTGCAAGATTTATTTGATAGCACTGAGAAATCATTGACCCAGAATAATACACCTAGCAATGAAGATGGTCTTCAGGGAACTGGAATCAAGATCAGTGCTCGGCAAGCACAATATCGTCCAAGTTTGAAAAAACTATCATCAAAGCAGGGCACGGCAGCTAGAAGGATTGGTTTGCAAGCTCATCTTGAAGTGGGAACATTCGCCGGTAGAGGTGGTGAATCAAGCAGCAGCAAAGATAACCATGAACTCAAAGAGTCACTGCCAGAGGTGTGACATTTTGTTTGTCAATATCTAGTGTTTTGGTGTGGTCTCTACTTATATTTTCAATAACTAATAAACGTTAACCTAGTCTCTGCAGGCAGGGGAGCATGTGGATGACAATATTGCTAAATTTGGGGAGACTTCAAAGCCTGCTTTACCTGACAAGCTTGAGTTACCTGTTCGTGGTAATAATGAGCAAAATCTACAATAGCACTTGAATATATTCTTATCAACTAGTCATTTGCTGATTACGCTTGTTTTATTTATCATGTAGATAAAACATCACAAAACTCAGAGTTCCATCTGGAATCTAAACCGATGCTGAGGTTGAGAACAAGATGGATTGATGATAATGCAAATATACCCGAAGCCCCTCTGTCACGTGGTAGAATACCAAGAACTGCTTCAGTTGTTTATGTAGTCTGGTTGGTTCTCTCAGTAATCCTCGTACTGATGTGCGTTGGGATATGGAGGTGCATAAACTCTCAATGCATGTAGATATAGCTGAAGGTCCCTGTATAATTTTGCTTTCATAGGGTTTGTCTCTTCCTAGGCTCTTTACCATCCACCTTCAGACATGTAGTGGATTTTTTATGTTTAAAGTGGTTTGTACATGCAATAAAATTTCCTGCTTGCCTGTTTATGTGAGCTTATTAATTGTCTTCTACTGTCTGCTGTAGCAATGATTGGATGGTAAGCCTACACAGCTTGCTCAGGTTCTTAGCTTGAGTTCCGCCATATGTTGCTGAACCTGCTATAATGTCCCTTTAGGCACCAGGGAGTTTGTTAGCTAAAAGTTGACTTAGCCAGTTAATGATTTTATGGGGGCAGAGTATGTGGTGTAGGGTAACGGTTGCATAACGAACGAATAGTTTTTTTAAAAAATAATAATATTAAAATTTTAGTCAATCGAAACTCTAAAATTAGGATTTTTTTATTATATTAATTAAGATAATATATAAAAAACTTAGTGGAATATTGTAACATTATATCTTTGTATTTTGATAAGCATACAAATGCATGCCTTTCAAAGATAATCCATACAGTAATCGGTTTAAGAAAATATTTCTAGTTTGCTTGTTGAATGTTTCCTGCTAATAATTTTTTTCTTGTTAATAATTTTTTAATTTTGCTAGCATCTATACCTTGCTGGAGAATATTTCTAGATCTTTTTAATATTTTTATTAAATTTTTTTGTTATTATTAATATTTTAAGTTCATATTTTAAAATAATAGACTTATCTTAATCATAAAGACTTGTCTTAACAAGAGAATGAAGAGAATTATTGAGACACTTAGATGATCTTCGAATCTTTATCGCCGAGACTTATTTATGACAGAGATGAGGTACTAATTATATCCTTTCCTTACTACTTATCTTTCATATAAGTCCCTTAAAGTAAAAGAAGTCCGGTGGATGAAATGTACGATAAAACATTGCATAGATATGGCATTTCAAAAATTTCATGCGCTAAAAAATGTTTCCTCGCATCTCTTAAATAAATCTAATATATTTGGCTCAATTTCAATGGACATGGACCTAGTTAATAATTCTAAGTGTTTTAACATTTGGATAAGCCTATTAAAAAAAGATGATCAACAAGCTGAACTCTAGGTCCATTTTACGTATGCCATCCCTTCGAAAACACAACCTTTCATGCCATGATGCAAGATATGCACCTATAATTATCCAATTGACCGATCAAACCTGATCTAAGTAGAGTGTGAAAGAAAGAAAAGGAGAGAGAATCCTTATCCCAAATAATTGATTAACCTATTGAAGGACTTTTGGTCCTACATGCTATAATTGTGCGCCCATATTTATTAGCACTTACAAGAGTCCCAAGCTCCTGGGACTCTTGGAATATGGCTTGGATAAGACCTTTTAGGAATCCAGAAATGACTAAACACTAATGGCTTAATCTAATTTAAGTCCTATCTAAATTAGTTAGCCTAAATAGCAAGCAATCAAATCAAATTTAATTAAGTTAGGAATTAGGCTAGCCAAGATATGCTAGTTTGTCAATTAGCTAGCTAATTAGGATCCTATGATCCGAGTAAAAAAATAATTAATTTTCTTAACCAATTCTTTAGCATGTATGATCCTTTGGGCTCCACATCTAGCCAGTAGTAGGTCTAGGTTCATGTTAATCTTGTTCGATTAGAATCGGAGTAATCGAATTAGGTCAAAACTATATCAACTATAGTTGCCAAATTAAACATTCTTTCTAATTGACTCATAAATCAATCGCTTTAATTTATGAAAATCTACAAGACATGATTGATGCATATGATGCCTACTTAGAAGATAAGAAATCTGATAAAAATTACCAAAATATCTATCAGTGGCAAGTTATCATATAATTCAATTCTTCGATTATCCTTTATTCTGAATAAGCAATGGATATGAAAATTTGTCAAATCTTAATACTTTATGCATTCGAATGTCAATCCAATAATGAAGACTCGATCGATAAAAAATTAGAAATCATTTCTAATTTCATCATACTTTGATTAAAGACTCCCCGAGTCATTACATGATGAGATTTTATAGGATAAATTCTCCTCTTACTAGGAGTTATTGATTCTTTGTTGACCTACTCACAACCTTCATTCATAATCCACCATATCCATGAACACCCTATACATAACTTAGTCATGAATGAGTATAAACCAAAATATGGATTCATGTGCATAAGGTTCCATGGTGATCTCAGGTTTAAGAATCACTTGCACAACTCCCACTTACAGAACTATATTTTGACAAGTAAGACTACATAAGATGTTCTCATGATGGATCAATTCAGTGGACTCATTCTTAGATGAGCACCCATATCCTTATATTAGTATCCCTATATAAGTGATTGTGAGACCAACCACCCTCTTCATCGAGCATACATAGGATATACCAGTCTTACTGGAAACATCGATCCCTGACTTGATGATCCTACGATTAGGAATGTTTTAGATTAGGATTTACAAGATTTTAAGTCTCATTATTATAAACTCATCATGACCCTAAATCCATCGCCCTAATCTATAAGGTTCATCATAAACTTAAAACAAATATTATAAGACATAGCATATGATAAATCAAAAATATCTCTTTATTAATAATGTTATAAATGAGTTGAAAAAATTTATAGAAAAGCTTCTATCATATAAGAAATGCGATTGACTTGTAGGGTACTATTCTTTTAATCCCCCTCTTGCACTAAAGCCAATTATCTTTGTATTTAATTTCTATATAATCTAAATGGCGATCAAATTGCTGTTAAATAAAGGTTCTATGAATGGGTGTGCTATGTTGTTCTTTGTATCCACTCATTCTATGACCATATTTTGTCTTTCAATAATTTCATGAACGAGATGTAAGTGCCTTAGCATGTACTTGGACTTCTGATGAGACCTTAGTTCCTTAGCTTGTGCAACGGCTCCAATGTTATCATAATAAAGTGGCACCGATTGTTATATCAAAGGAACTACATCTAATTCCATGATGAACTTCATCATCCAGATAGTTTTTTTAGTAGCTTTTTTAACAGCAATGTACTCTATTTCAGTGATCAAGTTAGCTATAGTTTGCTGTTTGATATTTTCTAACTTACTGCACCACCATACAGAGTAATTACATCTCCTGATATGATTTACTATCATCTGGATCTGATTGAAAACTAGAGTTAGTATAGCCCTCTAGTTTTGAATTTTTTTCTCTATATGTAAGAAAAATATCTTTAGTCCTTTTTAGGTACTTAAAAATGCTTTTCACAACTTTTCAATGATCCTCCCTTGGATTGGCTTGAAACCTACTTGCTATGTCTAAGATATAAGCAACATCAGGCGTGGTACATAACATGGCATATATGATTGATCCTACAGCCGAAGCATAAAGAATCTTGCACATTCTTTGTCTCTCTTTAAGTATCTTAGGAGACATCTTCTTATAGAGATGTGTGCCTTGATTCATGGACAAGTAATCCCTTTTACTTCCTTCCAGGTTGAATCTTTTTAACACTAAGCCAATGTACCTAGATTGGGATAAGCCAAGCATCCTTTTAGATTTATCTTTATATATCTTTATACCTAGAATTGTGGCCCACCTAGACAATCCAAGAGAGGGGTGAATTGGATTTTTAAAAAATTAAACCTTAATTATATACTACAGTGTGAAATGCATGTGAACAGAAATACAAGTGCAGAAAATATAAGTACTAAAAGTAAAGGAGATAGGCAAGCAATCATAAATATTAAAAAAATTATAATGGTTTGGTGTTTCTAGCACCTATGTTTACTTCCCAAGTCTTCCATTGAGAATTTTTACTATACTTCAAAGATTACAGCTGGTTTATTTTCCTAGGCACATAAACCAAATCTTACACTGATTATTTTCTCAAGTCACAATCAAAACCCTACAAACTAATTCCTGGCTCAAGAAACACCTAACTTTAGTCCCACTGAAGTAGCCACTAAGAAAAATAATAAAGAGTAGTTTAAGTATAAGAAAACACCTTAAAAAGAAATAAGAGAAGAACTTATGCATAATAGAAGGAGACACAATGAGTCTTTAGAAGCTTCAATGCTTGTCTCCTTGCTAAGAAGTCAATGATTGATGAAATTACTTTAAGTGGTTAGAAGAATGAGCTCTCAATTCAAGATTTTTGGCTTTTCTTGGTGTTCTTGATGGCTTTGAAATTTTCTTTTGATTTGATGATTTTTGGATGTCTTCAATGAATTTGGTAGTCTTTAAGAAGCCTTCCAAGATCAAATTAACTGTTTCTAGCCATTGGAGAAGGAAAAATAGCTGTTAGAAATAAGATATGGCAAATCTATACTTTTTGAAAAATTAGCTTTATGCTTGTCAGCAGCTTTCAAGCCGACTCAAATTCCTGTCGAGTCGACTCGAAGTTTTTCTATGTTGACTCAGTCTTTTGTTGAGTTGATTCAATCTTTTTTTTTTTTCAAAATATAATTTTCTATTATCCTCTATTGAGTTGACTTGATTCTATCAGGTTAGCTTAAAATGCATTTGAGTCAACGCAAGATAACTTCAAGTCAACTTAAAGATCAGTCATAAAATTAGCTTTATGTTATTTAGATTCTTTCTGTCAAGGTCGACTCGAATTTTGTCTGGTCAGCTTGATAGCATACCAGTTGAAACTTTGCAGTATCAAACTGAAACCTTTCAACATAGGACTAAAATTTGATTATTTATAATTTTTGAGACTTTAAACTTCAACATACCTATTTCTTCATAAAATCCATTGATTTTTCTCAAGCATATGATCTTCAAAAATTTATGTTTTGAGTTTATTTGTATTATCCTTATCATTTTTCTAAAATATTAACTTATGTAATTCATTAGTGATATTATATATTCAATTATTTTGTTACTCATCAAAATCAATCCTTAGGGCTAACAAGGATATAGGATATTTCTCCCAAATCCTTTATGAAAAATATTTTAGATAGTCAAGTTTTGACCGATTATAATATTAAGATATCATTTTCAATAATAAGTATGCCATCGACATACAAGATTAAGAAGATAATAGCACTCCCACTTATCTTCTTATACATATATGGTTGATAAGTTTATTAAATATCTCAATTTAAGTATCAATATATATATATATTAAAAATTAATATTTTTTAATATTTTATAGAAATGGAGTCCATAGATAAGAAGAGCTCAATTTTTGGAATCCAACGGTGCAAATGGCACTCAAATCGAAGTTCAAACATGCCCAAAATTTTAAAAAAATTAAATTAATTAAATTAACATAGATTTTAAAGTAATCGGTCTATGATAGACTAGCCGCTCGGTCTACAGAAGCCAAGCTTGGTCCATGGTTGCCATGACCTCCGGTCCACGTCTCTGCTCCATGGACCATCATCCTCGTTTGAAGCCACCATGATGGGGACATCACCAGCACTGATCCCGGAGCAGCACGGATCCCGGAGCAGCACCAATCTCGAAGCAGCATGGATCTCGATGCATATCCAAAATAAGTTATTTTTAGGATCGAGTTTTAGTTTTTAGGATTTATCTTTATTTTGAAATTTGTTAGTTGGTTAGGATTGAGATATCTAGTTGTTAGGATAGTGATAGACCTCATTTTATCTTGTATTTGAATTTGAATCATCCTTATTTTTTTTATCTTGTATTTAAATTAAAATGAGGGTTGGAAAAGTCTAAAAATACCACCCTCATTGCTTTGTAAAAATTTGGTTAATGAAGATGAGTTTTTAGGAAAGAGTGATTCTTTGTTCTGCCTCCGGAAAGGAGTGGGCGTGAGGCCCATCTTGCCTTCGCTTTCGGGCGTCGAGGGGTGTGAGACCCTATGCCTTCGCTTTCGAGCATTGAGGGATGTGAGGCCCTAGTTATCCCCTTCCCTGTTGAGTCCCCTCTATGGTCTTAGAGATTTTTCTTTACGACCCCAGGTAGCGATTTGGGTGGGATGCCCTAGGCTTCGCATGTAGTGAGATGAATGGGATGCCCTAGGCTACATGTATGGGATAGGTGAGATGCCCTAGAGATGAGAGGTCTCTCCATGAATGTAAGTCCCAAGTCCGTAGAGTGTCCAATTTCCCGCCCTCCATCTTTATTGTTCCTTCACCACCTCCCTAAAAAAAATCAAAAAAAATAGGATACCCTAATCTTCGGTGACTTCTTAGCTCGCCAACGATCCTATCCCTGATCCCGTGCCCCATCACACCGCCTCCTAAGAGCTCACTGGAGATCTCACATCACCGTCAATGCCATTCAAGAAGCCGCCTAAGGCCGAAGAGCTCATCGGAAGACCATTTTTCTAGTCGGCTACCATCTTTCATCATTTTTTCCTCCATCTAGTCGCCTGTTGCCTTCCACCACTACCCATCAACGTCCCTACCTCGCCAAGAGCATGCCCTTGCCAGAGAAGTTTCCTCCAAGTTGCCATGATGCTGCACACCCATCACTGGCCACCGTCCCCCACCATTATTTTCTTGCCATTCGGTTTCCCTCATTCCAATCAATCCCCACTAGCCTGATCCACTACCGTCGTCGCCCGCCGAAGAAGCCCATTATGCCACCGTCTGCTCTCCACCATCGGATGTCACCGTCGAGCTCTTCCTCTACTATCACCAACCCACATCAGCCACCTGGGACACCCATCGAGCCATAGCTTCATCTTCTTTCCCATCATTGTAGTTGTCGGTCTTCTTTCCATCACCAGCTTGCTAAGAGATCCAATGTTGGGCTGTGATCTGAGGAGGGATTGATTGGATGGAGGAGCTGCCAGCTTGAGGAGCTTGATCCAGAATTATTTTGGCAAAATCCAACAACCTGTAACAAGAGAGGTCGATGATGAAGAAGGAGGTCAGCATTCCTTTCATGCAATCCACGAGGCTTTTGTCATGAGGAATTCCAACCAAGATGTGCAGCATTGAACTAAGAACAAGATCCAATGATGGGGAGGTGTTTGTACTTGTTGAGGGACTAAGATAGCATGATTTCAGACACCAATTAAGAAGACCAAATAGCTCTGTTGATTTCAGTGAGTCAAATACCAATTGTAATAAGATTTGGAGACCAACTTGGATCGAGATTGGACTTAGTCGAAGCTTTATTTAAGGGGAACCATGGGATAATTGAGGAACCAAGTAGAGAGCAAAGATCAATTTCTACAGCTCTTATTCTGTAAATTAGTGTAGGTTTCTTTAGAGGAGGTACCGTGACAGAAATCTCCAAGAAGATTATCTAGGAGCCATGCTCGACTGAGGTGCTGGTATGGATCATGATCCTAACATGATATGGTCCATTCTCAACATAGATAATTGATTCTAGGATTTTCATCAGCTTTTCTTATTAGGGTCTTTTCAATTCAATCATTGAATAGCCTATACTTGTAGGATGGGCCATGATCCTAACAAGATATAGTTCGTGCTCAACAAGATAGCCTATGCTAGGGATTAGTTTGAAGGATTCCAAAATAATTATAAACTTTGATTGCTTAGATTAGAACATATGCATGATTTATATTTATGATTACCTGAAAACCCGAAGACATCTTTTTATCATTTAAATCCTTCGATCTCATATTTAATATAAATTGATTAATTTTAATTACACCATTATCTATTTTTCTAAATCTAAATATTTATCTCTTTCTTTATTTTCTTTGTGAAATAATTATCCTTGATCCTCGAGGATACGATCCCTACTCATCATAGCTATAGTAGTGAGTTAGATTTTATTTTTGATTGTCTATAACAACGATCAATAGTTTATCCATATTTTTGATGAAACCAAATTTCTTGATTATTTCATCATAGCAGATTTTCTAACTCCTCAAAGCTTGCTTCAATTCATAAATATATTTTTTAAGCTTGCATACTTGGTTCAAATTTTCACCTGAGACAAACCCCTCTAGCTATGACAAATAAACTTCTTTCTCAAGATATCCATTGAGGAAGGTAGCTTTTACATCCATTTGCTAGATTTTATAATCATAATATATAGCTATAGCAAGTGAAATCCAAATGGGTTTGAATATAGATATTAACAAAAAGTTTCATAGTCAATTCCATATTTTTGTTTGAAATCTTTTGCTACTAGCCTAGCTTTGTAGGTTTTTACTTAGCCATCTACTCCAATCTTCTTCTTGAAGACCTATTTGCACCCTATTGGATTTACTTCCTTAAGTAGATTAACCAAGGTCCAAACTTATTTGGAATATATGGAGTCCATTTTAGATTTCATGGCTCAAGCCATTTATTAGAGTCTTTACTCTTGATAGCTTCCGTATAGGTATCCATCCTGAATAATACTAGCTTTCTTGTCAATCTTAATGACAAAGTCAAATCTGAGAGATGCACCCCGCACTCTCTCTGACCTATGGAGAGGAGGTGTGTGTTGTGGTTTTACTTGAAATACTTGTGGTTAAGAAATTTTTTATGAAATGTCTTTAGGATTAGGTTGTAGGTTTTGAACTTCTCCAAATTCAACTATGTTTTCACCGCCTTCTTGGATAAATTTTTTTTTCAAGAAAGTGGCATGCCTACTAACAAAGACCTTTTATTTTATAGGATGATAAAAGATGTATCCAACACCCTCTTGAGGATAATTTATAAATCTATACTTATCAATCTTAGTACTTATGTTTGAAAATATTCTTAATATAAGTAGGACAATCCCAAATCTTAAAATATTTGAGATTTAGCCTTTTTTCTTTTCATAATTCATATGGAGTGCTAGTGATTGATTTTGATGGAACCCTATTAAGGATATAGGTAGTAGTCTCTAGAGCATAATCCTAGAAGGAAAGGGGAAGATCTATGAAACTCATTATGGACCGCACCATGTCAGACATGGTGTGATTTCTCCTTTTAGCTATGCCATTTAATTATGCTGTATAAGGAGGCATTCATTCAAAGAGAATATCATTATCCTTAAGATGATTGAGAAATTCACTAGATAAGATTCTATTTCTTGATTAGATCGAAAGATTTTAATACTTTTTCTAGTTTATTTTTCAACCATACTTTGATACTCTTTAAATTTATTAAAGGTTTCAGATTTGTATTTCATAAGATACACTTATTCAAACCTTGATAAGTCATCAATAAAGGTGATGAAATAAGAGTATCCTCCTCTAAATTGAGTTGTCATAGGTCCATATCATCTATATGTATTAGATCTAATAACCCAGTTGCCATTTCTCCATGTCTAGTGAATGAAGATTTGATCATTTTTTTTATAAGACAGGACTTATAAGTTCCTAACGATTCATAATCATAAGGATCAAAGAAATTATCTTTGTATAATTTATTTATCCTAGACTCACTAATATGACTAAGTTGGCAATGCCAGAGATAAATAACATTATCTTCTCTCTTTCTTGTCTTATTTTTAATAAGTAATACTTTATTATTGAGTAAAAAAACTAAAAGACCATTATTGAATAAGCCAATTCAAATAATTCATTAGAATGATAAATTAAGCAACTATTACTCTTTACATTGATTTCAAAACCTTATTATAATAACAAGGGTACAAAAATAATATTTCTAATGACATTCTAAATATAGTAATAGTCTTTTAATTATAATATATTGTCCGAAGATAATAGTAACAAATAGGTGCCCATAACTTTTGCTTGAATGGCTTTACCACTCGCGTTATAAAGCTCGAAGTCACCTTTCTTCAAACTCCTAATTCTTTGTAGTCCCTGCAATGACTTGCATATATGAGACTCATAAACGGTATCTAATATCCATGATTCAGAAGCTGAAGACTCAATGATAAGTTAGTTTGTATCATGTACAAACCTTTTGATACACCACCAGCATCAAGCTTCAGACTTGCAAGATAACTATTGTCTAGTGATGATGCAATCCAAGAGAGGGGATGAATTGGATTTAATAATTATTTGAACTATTTAAATGGAAAACAAGTATGTGCCAATTCAAAACAAGTGCTTATGTTTTGCCAAAGTGTTTGTGTGCTTAATGAAAATATGCAACAAAATTAACAAAGTAAATGCAAGAGTAAATAAGTAATAAATAAGAGCAATCACAAATATAAAGGTTTATACAGGTTCAGTGCACTCCAAGGCACCTACATCCACTCCCTAAGTTCTCCTTAGATATTTTACTATAATCACCAAGATTACAGTCGATTAGTTTTCCGGGCTCACTAATCAAAACCCAACTTATTTTTTCGGGCTCACAAGTCAAAACCTCTTGTTGATTTTATAACTTAGGCTAACCAATAACCTCCGATGGTTTTAAGGGCTCACCAACAATCTATATTGGTTTTAAACAAAGGCTAATAACAACCTCTTTAGTTTTCCAAGGCTCACCAAAAATCTTGATATAACAATGTAAGAATGAAATTAAAGAATACAATAAAGCTTTCTAAAATAAAACAAGTATCTCTTTGAAGCCCTTGGATGATGTTGAAGAAACTTATCTTTAATTTGTTGAAGCCTTTGAATGAAGCTTGATATTGTGGACTTGGATCAACTCTCTTTTCTTTGGAAGCTTGAAGGCTTAAACCATTCAACTCTTGAATCCTTGAAAGATATTCAATGATCTCATCAAAGGATTGCTTTTTCATTTAATTTTTGATGTTTATATAGCTCTCCAAATCATAGATGACCGTTTATGACTGTTGGAGATGAAAAACTAGTCATTTGAAGCAAGTTGGAATCAATTTTGCATTTCTGAAAAACTAGCCGTTACACCAAGTGTCGATACTTGGATTTGTTCATGAGTAGACACTTGACTTCTTCATGAGTCGACACTTATGTGAGTCGACATTTATGTGAGTTGACACTTCTGTGAGTCGACACTTATGCGAGTCGACACTTCTGTGAGTCGACACTTATGTGAGTCTACACTTTGGTCGACACTTGAGTCAGCACTTGGGTAAAATTCAACTTTCTTGTCTCAGGCCAATTTCAAAGTATGTGCCAAGCTCTAAAACTTGTCCAAATTAAGATTATGAGATCTTCAAGATCTTTCTCATGTTTCAAAGCCCATATAACTTAAAATTCCATAAATTTGAAGGATTTATTCAACTGAAATACAAGTATTTTGTTCTTTCAACTGAAATGAGTACTTAATATGATAAATATACTAAAACACATAATTAGTATTCATATATGCTTAAGTATTTTGTCAATCATCAAAATCAAAACCAAAGTCAACAATCTTCCCCTTTTTGATGATGACAAAATTTTTAAATATATGAACAGGAAAAGCTTAAAAAGATTAACAATAATATAAACATGTAAGCTCAAAATCAATAAGTATCAAGCTCCCCCTCAAAATATGATTTTAAAATATTTTTCAAAATCTCCCCCCTTATTAACTTTTCTCTTAAGATTATAATATTTTGCTTTCTTCTTCCCCTTTTACCCTTTCTTTCATTTTTCTAATAATTTTTCATGTTTACATATCTTTCCCTTTTTCATACTTAACATTTTTTTCTCCCTTTTTGTCATCATGAAAAAGGATAAAAGGTAATACAAAATGTGAATGAAGGTAGAAAGAATAGCAAGTAAATCATCAAAATCAATACATAATACTAATTAAATATGATACCACAAAAATGATATGCACATGCAAAACCTAAATCTTGATAGCATTTGAATGTAACTCCTCTCAAAGAAAATAGATTTGAATGCAAGGAGAAGGAGCAATAGAGCAATATAAATAAAGCATGATATCAAGAAAATATTGAAAGCATTATATATAACAATAAATCTTTGGATGCTCTCCTTAAATATTATTTTTTCTTTAAAATATGCATTCATTGAAGAATAAAACATGAAAGCACAAGTATCATAATTTCAGATAATTTGAAATATGAACATAAATACTAAGTTTAAAATCAAAGATTTGAATTTTCAAGATATACAAGATTTTCAAAATACAGGAGGTTGACAATTAAAGATTCAATTTAATATGATTTCAAATTTATTTGAAGTGATTTTATATCCATACAAATGCTAGAAGTAATATGATATCAAGTCTAGCTACTGGATTAAGGGTTTATCAATGTGCATACATTCTTCTTAAATGTAACCCTTAACCACCAATTCTATACTTGTTTCAAATCATTTCTAGTCTTAGTATGGATATAAAATGAAATATATTTCATGAAAACCATATGATTTGAAATAATTTTGATTATCCATATAAATGTTAGAAGTAATCTAGTATCAAGTTTAGCTATTGGAGCAAGGATTTATCAATATGCATACCTTCTTCTTAAATGTAATCCTTAACTACTAGTTCTAGTCTTGATCCAAATCATTTTTAACTTAAGCATAGATTCCAAAAAATGTATACATTTCATCACAACATTTTACTTGAAATTTCATGAATTTGAAGGACTTCTTCAACTGAAATACAAGCATTTTATTCTTTCAACTGATATGAGTACTTAATATGATAAACACACTAAAACACATAATTAGTACTCATATATACTTAAGTATTTTATCAATCATCAAAATCAAAATCAGAGTCAACAATAACTCTTGTAATTCTTCTTCCAATATCCCTGCTTTCTATAGTAAAAATAGGTTCCATCAATAGAGGGCTTCTTTGCCTTCTTCCTCTTCTAGATGCTATGATTAAGATTCCTCTTTCTCTTCGAATCCTTTTTCATTGTCATTTTCTTTTTCTCGTTAATTAGAAGAAGATGAGTCTTATCTCCTTTAAAATGGCTCTCAATTATCTTAAACATATTAAGTAGCTCAAGTAGTAAAATGTTCAGTTTATTCATATCATAGTTAATGATAAACTGAGAGAAAGAATCAGGAAATGATTGCAGGACCAAGTCCTGACTGAGCTCTCCATCTATAACAAATTCTAACTAATCTAATCGAGTGATTAAATCAATCATTTTTAAGACATGGGCATGTATGAATGAGCCCTCACTCATTCTAGCTTGGAACAACTGCTTTGACATTTCATATCGAGCAGTCATACTTTGCTCTCCATATAACTCCTTAAGATTGAGTAATATGGACTAAGATTTTATATCTTTATATTGCATTTACAATTCATTGCTCATGGAGGCCAACATGATGCATTTGACAGTTAGACTGTCATTTTGTCACATTTTATAATTGACCTTGTCCTCCTCTACAGCATTCTTCGATCGATTCAAGATAAGAAGAGTAGAAGACTTTCTCCTGTATCAAGACAATCCTCAGGTTCCTTAACCAATCCACATAATTAGGATTGGTCAATTTGTTGGCATATAAAATATCCCATAGTGATAAAGTAGAAGCCATTAAGCTAAATCTATATAAAAATAAAGAACAATGTATAAGCAAACTACTCAAGATGATATATATAACTGGATGATGACTTATAAATCTAATTGTCTTCCACTATTTTATCATGAATATCATAGCCCTCATATATGTTAAGCAGGAAATCCTACCAAGATTTTTTTAGTAGGGTTGAGATTCCAATTCCTCACAAATACCTTATATTACATAATAAACATTCATGAGTTCAAGGGTAGGAACTTCCTTTTCTAATTGCAACCTATTGCCTAGCAAAGCAACCAAAGAAAGGAGATAAATTGATTTTTTTCAAAAACTTAAAATAAGTATATACTAAATTTTGAAAGTGGTGAAGTAATTATGTTGCAACAACATATGTGCTAAATAAAACTATATGCAATGCTTGAAAAAAAAAAGAGAAGAAGAGAAAAGCACATAATTATAAGTTTTTATAGTGGTTTGCTGCACTCTAAGTATCTATGTCCACTACCCAAGAATCTTTTAAAAATTTTACTATAATCCTTCAAGATTACACTCGATTTATTTTTTGGACTCACAAATCAAATCCTTTATTGATTTTTTCATTTAGGCTCACCAACATAACCTTACAACAAGCCAACCTAGACTTGCAATCCAATTTCAAGACTTGGAAGAACCTATCTACTAGTTTCAATCCCCTTGAAACTAATTACAACAAATAAACTAAAGTACAAAAATTTCAAGTACAAAGAGCTCTCCAAAAGAGCAAAAGAAAAATCGATGAAGCTTGTGAAAGGTTGGTTTGAGTTATCTTCTTCGATGAAAAGCCTCAATGATTGCTTAACTGATTGATAGTTGAGAATTGAAGGCACACTCTTTAATAAAAATATTTTTATTTTGAAAGTTAGCTCTTGAAAATTCTCTTGAAAGCACTTGACTTTCTTTAGAATTTTCTTATTTTTTTAATGAGTTTGGTGAGGAATAAATATACTCAAAATCTTTAAAAAATAGTTTATAGCCATTAGAAGATGGAACTAGCCATTTAGACTCAAAAAGCTATCTTTCCATAGTTTTAAAAATATAGCCATTATGTATTGTCAGATCTGCAAGTATCGATACTTCATTCTATGAATCGATACTTGAGTCGATACTTAAAGTCCTTGAATCGACACTTAATTTTTTTTAGGAAATATTGCTCTCTAGAATCATCCTATGACATCGACATTTTAGCATGAGCTGACCTTGTAAGTCAACACCTAAGTTGATACTTGAAGTCCAGGTATCGACACTTGAGTTTATTCCAAAAATCAAGTCCTCTGTTATTTTCTGGTGCATCGATACCTGATTTGTGAGTTGATCTTATGAGTCGATACCTAAGTGAACACTTGGATAGTGAGTGTCTATACTTGGTATGCCAACTGAAAAACTTTGCATGCCACTTTTCTGAAGATTGATACTTGAGATCCTGAGTCGATACTTGAGTTGATACTTAAGCATGCCACTTCAAAAATGTATGCCAAACTTTGAATTTTGAAATCTTGATATATATTTTGTCATTCTAACCTTTAATTATCTAATAAAATACTATTTTTTTGGCTTTTTCATACATGAAGACATCCTAAAGATATAAAATTCTTCTTGCTTAAAGGTTGATCATTTAAATTTATCATTTAACAATTTAAAGGGTACCTAAAATATTAGTCTCACAACTCCAATAAAATATTAGTATCTTCTATATACTCAATACTTTATTATTCATCAAAATCAAGGATGGAGTTAACAATCTTCTCTTTGTTGATGATGACAAAATTTTGAGTATATAAATATAAAAGTTTAAAGTATCAAAATATGTGAATCTTAAATATGAGTGTTGGTACCTAGATGAGATTGATTTTCAATATAACTAATAATGTTTTTCAAATTTATCAGAGTATAAGCATATCAAAATGTAATTTTTCATAATAGATTAAAATATTAGATCATAAACTTATGCATCGGATCATTGATGTATTGAGTTTTGAATAGTTTATCTATATATCGATAATGTACCAGTACATAGAGTGAAGTATTATGGCAAATATATGGATGTATCAAAATATACCATAATGTACCAAGAAGTGCTAAAACTATATTAGACTAAAAGTAAAAGATGAAAAAAAAAGATGTTAATTTTTAATTTTTCTCTCCCTTTTTCATGTAAATGAGTAATTCATTTTTATTTGTTTATTTCTCAATGCTTCTACTCCCTCTTTTTGTCATCATTCAAATAATCAATATTTCTACTTAGGTTTTTGTTTAGAGTTAACACTTTGACTCTATTTTATTCTCTCGTGTTGTTTTAAGCTTTCCTTTATTTTCATTTTTCTCTCCCTATTTATGTATATAGTTAAGATATATCAATGCTTCTACTCTCCCTTTCTTTATTTTACAAAGTATGAGCATGAAGAGAAAAGGAAAGATTAAGATAGATGAGATATCAGAGCACTAGTTAGAAGGAGAAATGCATTCATAAAGAAGATCATATTAACATAAAACACATAGATATATATGAAAGTATTTGTTTCAATACAAGAGTTGATGTTCTATAAACATCCTAATACAACAAAATATATGTTTAATAGGACCATCATAATCAGGATACTATCAATCCTAAAGATAGTATCCGTGAGGCTACTCCTCATCAGATGAGAACTCTAAGATGATGGGAGCCATAACTTTAGAAGGAGAGGATCAAGGAGTCTGATGTGTTATGCTTGTGGTCTTGCGAGATGGACCAAAGCACTAAAACCCTGGGGTGTGGAATCCTATGGTCCTAGTAGTCCTAGTGGTCTGGGTCCTAGTAGGCTACATTCTAGAGGAATGATCATCAAGAGTTTGGTAAGAAGATGAAGGATCTGGATCGGTAGTTGATGCTAATGAATGTGCTGGGGGATCTGTAGGTCTAAAGGATTTGCAGGGGCTGGAGAAGATTGGTCCATAGGTGATGGAGATGGTAGAGAATCCGGTGGAGGATTAGATGGATTTGTTAAATAGTGATTAGACCTAGGCACTATGTGGTGGCTAATATCTCTGTAAAGCCTACCTCCGCCTAACACTGAGCTGATCCAATCCTAAACATCATCACCTCATCAAGGTCTAGGCACTGTAAGAGAACTATGTATTGGCAGAGCTGTCTTTGTATTAGTAGAAGTGGCTAGCTCACGATGCTCCTCCTCAGTGTCAGCATCAGGTGCTGGCTTAGATGGTCCAGCCTTAGTATCATCGCATGTTGGCTTGGAAGGTCTATCCTCGGCTGCTTGGAGTCAAGATCTACCTCCAATCTAGATCCTTTTCGAATCCATCTACCTTCAACCTTTTGGTACCCCATCCTATGGAGGGAGCAATCATCATAGATGTCCATATGTAGAATCTTCTTAGAGACCTCATCCTCCAAAGAGATGTCAAAAGCTCATAACACCCTTGTCAATCTCATCCCAGATAGCATGCATAGTCATCTACTGGTAGCAACGTCTTATATCTGATGTGCCATGATGCCAGGAAGGTTCATTACCATCCTCTATACTAGAGAGGTCATCAACATCAGCTCCCTCTTGATGATAAAATCAAATCTACCTATCTTCGATACCAGTATCCATGCCATGATGTGATGGAGAAGATGCATCTCGATTGAGAGTTGGTTGGCACTCATAGTGGAGATGCCTCATACATTTTCTCTCTCTAGGATGCACCTTAAACCAGCCTATCATTAGGCAATCAACAACCATCTCTTTGATAGGGATCTCCCATACTTGGCTAAGCATCTCGGCAATCATCGAAATCTGAACTCCCCTGACCTTTGCAATCCAGCCATCTCATCATCTACTATTGATCCATAAAACTTTTGTATAAGATGCGGGTTGTCCTCTCAAACATAGAGCAAAATCTTTTGCAATCCGCAACTCTAATCGACCCCCGATGGAGAAACCCTCCCTATCAAAGTAACCAAAGTTGATCCTATGCCCACCTGCGATAGCCTTGCTGAATACTCTACTGTTGGTGGAGGAGGTGGTTGAGGCCATGTTGCTCTCTACTCTGAGTTGTGGTGAGCTTTAGAGTGTTGCTTGACTCCTCTAAGATCACTCGGCCTAGCCCTTTTGAATCGATGAGCAACTTGGTTCCATGGCCCCATCTACAAAACTGAATGTTTGTGACAAGGAAAAAACAAAAAATGGAAGGTCTAGATCTAAGATCTAATTGTTTGGAGATAAGTATATAGTTTTTTGGAAAAGATTAGAAGAGAGGAAAAGGAAAGTAGGGTGAATAAAATGTCACGGTCGAGTTCTTTTTAAAATAGGTTTTTATCAGTGAGTCGATACTTAGATAATTTCTAAGTGTCGATAATTGAAAATTTTGAAAAAATTAAAACTTTTCTTCCAAGGAGAGAAGTTTAAGGATGTTTCAAGGGTGACGCTAAATGGTTTGGAATGATTCAAGGTGATGATTTTTAATTGAATTTGGATTGCTAGGATTAAAGAAATATTGAAAGGTCTACTCAAAGGGATCTATGACTCCTAGTTTTTTTTCTAGTCATGTAAAATCTATCTTTACTGAGATATTTTATGAAAATATCTGTTAATTGTCTATATGTACATATAAAATCAAGCAATACATCACCATTTTGCAAATGATTTCTTATGAAATATTATCTTATCTCAATATATTTACTTCTTGAGTGTTGAACTAAATTTTATTTAGATTAATTGTACTTGTATCATCACATCTTATAAATGTTTTATTTAATTTAATGCTAGAATCTTCAAGTTGTTATTTGATCTATAGGATATGAGCATAATAACTTCAAGCTGCTACATATTTGGTCTCAACCGTAGATAGTTCGATTGAATTTTATTTCTTACTAAATCATGAGATTAAATTAACTCCAAGAAACTGAAAGATTCTACTAGTGCTTTTTCATCTAACTTATATCTAGTAAAATTAGCATCAAAATATACAATTAGCTCAATTGATAAATTTCTAGAATACCATAGACTAATATCAATAGTACTAGACAAGTATCTAAGTATGCATTTAATAATCAATAAATAAGACTCTTTAGGATTTGACTGATATCTTGCACACACACAAATACTAAATATAATATCTAGTTTACTGGCGGTGAGATACAGTAAAGAGCCAATAATACTTCTTTTAAATTTTTGATCAATACTCTTACCAGTCTTATCTTTGTCAAGCTTATAAGAAGGGCTCATAAGCATGCCAAGAGGTTTCATGGTCTCCATCCCAAACTTCTTAAGAATCTTTCTAGTATACTTAGCTTAGTTAATAAAGATCCTCTCTTTAGTTTATTTGATTTAGAGTCTAAGAAAGAAATTTAGCTCTCTCATCATACTCATCTTGAACTCTCCCTGCATTAGGTTTGCAAACTCTTGATAAAAAATTTTATTAGTAGTACCAAAAATAATATCATTAATATATATTTATACTACTAATAAGTTATCATCTCTTCTTTTCAAAAATAAGGTAGTATCAATATTTTCTCTTGTAAAACCATTTTTGAGTAAAAACTTGCTCAATTTATCATACCATATACAAGGGGCCGTTTTAAACCATCAAGAGCTTTATAAAGTTCAAAAACATGATTTGGATAGGTATGATCTTCAAAATCCTGTGGTTGTTCAACATAAACTTCTTCTTCAATGAAATCATTTAAAAAAGTATTTTTGACATATATTTGAAATAGTTTGAAGTCCATGAAATATATAAATGCAAGCAATAATCTAATTACTTCTAATCTAGCAATAAGAGTAAAAGTTTTATCAAAATCAATGCCTTCTTCTTGATTATATTTTTCAGCTACAAGTCTAGCCTTGTTTCTATTTATTACTCTATTTTCATCTAACTTATTTCTAAATACCTATTTAGTTCTAATTATTGATGTATTAGATGGTCTTTCTACTAGAGTCCAAACTTTATTTCTTTCAAATTGATTTAATTCTTCTTGCATTATATTAATTCAATTAGAATCTTTTTTATTTTTCAATACTTTTAGGTTCAACTTGAGATACAAAAGATAAGTAATCACATACATTCCTAAGAAAGGATTGAGTTCTAATATCTTTTGAAGGATCACCTATTATTAGTTCTTTAGGATATCCATAAGCATACCTCCACTCTTTAGATAAATCAGTAGTTTTTGTTGAAGGTCTATATTCTTGTTCTTCCTCCTTGTTTTGATCTTCTTTAAGCTCCTTGGAGGGTGCATCATTGACGGTCAATTTTTCCATCCTTTGAACTCTTGTTTCATCATTAAGTGCTTCTTCTTTTCTAGAAAATTTATTATTAGACTCATTAAAAATAACATGCATAGACTTTTTAATACCTTGCTAGATGTAGAGTATCTTAAAAAAGATACTTTCATCTGACTTGATATCAAATTTGCTTAGATTATCTTTGCCATTATTTAATATAAAATAATGATCTAAAAATATGAAAATAGTTTATAGTTAGTTTTCTACCATTTTAAAGCTCATAAGGTATTTTCTTTAAAATTGGATGGATCAAAACTCAATTTAAGATGCAACATACAGTTTTAATGGTTTCTGTCTAAAAATATCTTGGTAGATCATTTTCACAAAGCATGGTACGTGCCATTTCTTATAAAATCCTATTTTTTCTTTATACTATCTCATTTTGTTGAGGTATCTTAGGTACAGAAAAATTATGAGCAATGCCATTTTCATTGCAAAAGTTTTCAAAATTATGTTTTTTAAATTTCGTTCTATGATCACTATGAATGTAAATAATTAATTTTTTTTCATTTAAAACTTTTTTATGAAACTTAGTAAAAGCTAAAAATATTTCATCTTTATGTGCCAAAAATATGATATATGTAAAATATGAGAAATCATTTATAATAACTAGACTATATCTTTTTTCACTTAAATTAGTGGTCCTTGTTGGTCCACAGAGATCTATATGAAATAACTCTAAAGATTTAGAAGTAAAAACTATGCCTTTTGATTTAAAAGAATTTTTAGTTTGTTTTCTAAATTGGCATGCATCACAAATTTAGTTCTTTTCAAAAGTATGTTTTGGTAAATCTTTTATAAGATCATTTTTGTTTAATTTTGAAAGCAAGTGTATATTAGCATGTTCTAACCTATAGTGTCATAATCAATTAGTTTCATTGATTTTGGCTTTCATTGCAACTAAGCATGGATCAACTTATATTGGAAGATCATCAAGAACCACTATGTAAATGTTTTCAAGCCTATGTCCAATGAACATAATATTATTATCATTGAGACTAGAGATAATAAAAAGAGAATATTCAAAAGTTAATTTAAAATTTTTATCACAAAATTGATCAATGCTAAGTAAATTATATTTCAATCTATCTACAAGCAATACATTTTTTATATAACTAGAGGGGGTGATATAAATTTTACCAGTTTCAATGATCTTGTCCTTTTCATTATCACCAAAAATCACATTATCTCCATTCAATGCTTCAAGAGATGTGATTGCTTTACATTTTTGATTATGTATCTTGAGCAACTATTATAAGGTACTATAATCTTTTTTTCTCCTTGGTTGCAAGACACATCTACAAAATAAGTCAAATAGAAACTTTAGGTATCCAAGTCATCTTGATTCCTTTAGAATTAGTAGATATGATTCTTTTTAATACCCAAACTTTCTTAACACTACTTAACTTCCTAGGATTACATAAATAAGCTTTATGACCTAATCTATTTTAATAATGATAAGTAATAGTAGAGGATGCAGGAACAAAGATTGTTTTAAAGTACTTTTATCGTTTTTGTTATTTATATCCTAAATTGGCTTTGTTAAAAATAGCGTGTTGATTATTCAAAAGCATATTTAATTTTTTAGAACTATATACAAACTTATCAATAAAATGGTTTGACTTTATCAAGTTCTTTTTTTATATTTTTGTTTTCTTTCCTTAAGGCTTTATTTTCTTTTGAAAACTTTTCATTTATCAATGCTAATTTTTGCTTTTTCAAATCCTTAATTTTTTGTACTAAATTTTTATTAACTTTTGCAAAGTCATCCTTTTCATTAATCAAGGTAAGCCTTTGATCTTTCAATTCTTGTTTTTTTAGTTAAGTTTTCATTATCTTTTGATATTTTTTTATTAACACTAGATAACTCAAAAACTTGTTTTCTTATTTCTTTATTTTTTACTTTTATTTTTTTTAAATCATTTATAAGTTTAGCAAAAGCTTCTTGTAACCTTTCAAATATAAAATCACTTTCGATTTTAGACCTTATCTCTTTTTCATTGGACATGAAGCATAGATTGGCAATCTTTTGAGTCTCTTTATTAGAGCTGGAGTTCTCATTCTCACTCCAAGTTGCCATCATTGTCTTCTTCCTAAAGTTTATTTCAGCTTTCTTAAAAAAGGGGCAGTCCATCTTGTAATGGCCTAGCTTCTTGCATTCGAAGTATATAGGTTACTCATCTTTCTTTTTTTTCCTCCTTGCTTGGCTTTTATTTTTTAAGTTTTTTCTTATAGCTATACTTCTTTTTTTTCATGAATCTTCTGAATTTTCTTGATACAAGAGCCATTTCATCATCTCATCTCTCTCATCCAAGTTTTCACTAGATTCTTCCTTGGTAGTTGTAGATCCGAGAGTAATAGTCTTCTTTTTCTTTTCATTTTTAGCTACCTTTTGCTTCAAAGATAACTCATAGGTTATGAGTGAACCTAGAAGTTGCTTGATGGAAAGTGTATCAACATCTTTGGTCTCTTGTATGATAGTGACTTTTGCATTCCATGAAGATGGAAGAGATTTGAGAATTTTGTTCACAAGTTCAGTATTAGAAATAGACTTACCCAAACTTTTCAAACCATTTATAATATTAGTGAATCTAATGTACATTTCAGTTATGGATTTATTAGGTTCTAAAACATCTTATAAGCATGAACAAATATATTTATCTTAATATTTTTCACTTATAAGTACCCTCATGGGTGACTTCAAGTATATCCCAAATTTTTTGACTGAAGAACAAGTGAAAATCTTATTGAATTTAATAGGATATAATGCACAATACAATAAGTTCATAGCCTTGGCATTCAATTCAACTTGCTTTATATCATTCTCATTATAATTATCTTCTAGTTTGAGAATGATAATACCATCTACCATAATAGTTGATTTATGAGGGCCTTTTATAATTGTCTTTCAAAGGTTATAGTCTATGATTTATATGTAGATGCACATGCATGTTTTTCAACATGTGTAGTTTGTTCTATTGAACAAGGGTGGATGGTTTGAAGCTTATCCTTCTGCAACACAAGTACCAAATTGGGCTACCATTAGATCTTTAATTCAAGATCGTTGGATCTAATTTGCCAGTACCAAGCCCTAATAACACTTGTTCATAGTGAAGCAACCCAAGAGAGGGGTGAATTAGATTTTTTCAAAAGCTTAAAATAAGTATGTGCTGAATTTTAAAAATAGTGAAGTGATTGTGTTGCAATAATATGTGTGCTGAATGAAACTATATATAATGCTTAAAAAGAAATGAGAAGAAGAAGAACAAAGTACGTAAACATAAATTTTTATAGTGGTTCGGTGTACTCCAAGTATCTACGTCCATTTTCTAAGAATTCTTTAAAAATTTAACTATAATTTTTCAAGATTACAATTGATTTATTTTCCAGCCTCACAAATCAAATCCTTTGTTGGGTTTTCTTACTTAGGCTTACCAACATAACCTTGTAACAAGCTAATCTGGGCTTATAATCTAATTTTAAGACTTGGAAGAACCTATCTTCTAGTTTCAATCCCCTTGAAACTAGTTACAATAAATGAACCATAGTATAAAGGTTTCAAGCATGAAAGAGCTCTCTAAAAGAGCAAAAAAAAAGTTGATGAACCTCATGGAAGGTTGGTTTGAGTTATCTTTTTTAATGAAAAGTCTTAATGATTGCTTGACTGATTGGTGGTTGAGATTTGAAGGCACACTCTTTAAGAACAAAGATTTTTATTTTGAAAGTTATCTCTTGGAAAAATCTCTTGGAAGCACTTGACTTTTTCTTAGATTCTTTTACTTCTTCAATGAATTTGATGAGAAATAAATATATTCAAAATCTTTAAAAAATAGTTTATGGCTATCAGAAGATGAAAACTAGCCATGTAGACTTAAAAAGTCATCTTTTTATAGTTCTAAAAATATCTCCGTTATATACTATCAAATCTGCAAGTATTGATACTTTACTTTGTGAGTCGATACTTGAAGTTCTTGAGTCAACACTTAAGTTTTTCTGAGAAATATTGCTCTCTAAAATCATCCTGTGATATTAATACTTGAGCATGAGCTAATCTTGTAAGTCGATACCTGAGTCAATACTTAAAGTCTAGCTATCGATACTTAAATTTGTTCAAAAAATTTAATCCTCTATTATTTTGTGGTACATCGATACTTGGTTCATGAGTCAAACTTGTGAGTTGATACCTAAGTCGATACTTGGATAGTGAGTATCAATACTTGGCATGCTAGCTGAAAATTTTATATGCTACTTTTTTGAAGATCGATACTTGAGATCCTTGAGTCAACACTTAAGCTGTGCTACTTTAAAAATATATATCAAAATTTTGAATTTTGAAATCTTGATATGTATTCTTCTATTCTAATCTTTAATTATCTAATGAAATACTATTTTGTTAGCTTTCTACATGTGAAGACATCCCATAGATATGAAATTTTTCTTGCTTAAAAAAATTCATCATTTAATAATTTGAAGGGTACCTAAAATATCAATCTCACATCTCTAACAAAATAATAGTATCTCATATATATTGAGCATTTTGTTATTCATCAAAATCAAGATCGGAGTTAACCAATCTTACAAGTCTTAACATAACTACTGCCTCTAAAACACTTATAACCTTGTATTACATAATAAACTATAATATCTTAATTTAGTTAGACCCTTTATTTCTGTATAGTCATATTTGAATAATGTTACCATTGTGTTACATAATAAAGCAATACCATCAAATATTTTATAAAGCATTAAATGTACCAAGATAATTTTATATTAATTCCTAAAGTAGGCCTTGTGTTACACAACAAACCTACTATAGTTTTTGATATGAATTTGCTTAGCATGAAGGAAGGTATTAGTAGTATTTTAATCAATTAACATTTTCAATTTAAGATTTAAATCAATCAAATTGACTAGGTAAGTGAAAGAGAGGTGGGAGGCTCCGTGCTTGCCTTAGATACCAAAAGATTAGCCAGATAAGCAACGAATCTAATTGATCAATCAGAACCTAAATAAATCTGCATTATAATTTCTAACACTATGACTAAATATAATTTTTAAGAGGACTTTCATAGTCTCATACACATTCTAATACTACATAGCAACATATAATTTCACAACATAATATATACCAAGTCTATCATCATTCTAGGATAACCTTACAATATAGCAGACATCTACCACTATATTAGGACAATCTTATTGCAGAATGATGACTAAAGAATCTAAACATATCTCTATATCTATTAGGGTTGAAATGAAATATCTAATTAGTAGCATTCACAAAAAGCTATATATGTTATAACTATCATGCTAGATATTTAACATAACATTCATATATGCAATAATAAATTGATCGTTAATTAAATCAATCAAGGTTGCTCTAATATCACTATTAGATTATGGTTGCATTGTGGAAGAATAGATTTCAAAAAAAATATAATATTAAAATTCTAGTCAACCAAAATACTAGACCCAGGATCTCTTGACTATATAAACTAATTAGGACAATATACAAGAGACTTAGAGGAATACCTATAATGCTATATTCTAGTATTTTTTCAAATACACAAGTGTATGCCCTCCAGAGATGATCTATACAAGAATTAGATCAAGGAAGCACTCTTAGTTTGCTTGTCGAATTTCTCTTCTTAATAGCCTTTATCCTCTCGATAGCCTTTTACCCTTGCTAGGACTTATACCCTACTGAAGGGTACCTCTAGACCTCTCTAATTTTTTTGTTAAAATTTTTGTCCTTTATAATTCTCTTTTTAAGTCCTTGTCTTAAAATGACAGACATGTCTTAATCATAAAGACTTATCTTAATAAGAGAAGGAAGGGAATTATTGATAAAAGTTGGATGATCCTCAGTCTTTATCACCAAGACTTATTTATAGATAGAGAGGAGGTGCCAATCATAACCTTTCCCCATCACTTATCTGATATATAGTATATCAGATAAGTTTCTTAAAGTAGAATAAGTCTGGTGGGTGAAATGTGCGATGAAACATCATATAGATACGGTGTTTCAAAATCCCATGCACTAAGAAATGTCTTCTCGTATCTCTTCAAATAAATATGATATATTTGGCACAATTTCAATGGATGTGGACTTGGTCAATAATCCCAAGTATCATGACACTTGGATAGGCTTATCTAAAAAAGGTGATCAGCAAGCAGAAGGACTTTAGGTCTATTCTACGTGCACCATCCCTTCATGCACACACAACCTTTCATGCCATAATGCAACATGTATGCCCATAATTATCCAATTGACCAGTCAAACTTGATCCAAGTGGAGCATGAAAGAGAGAAGAGGAGAGATAGCCCTTCTCTCAAATAAGTGATTAACCTACAAAAGGACTCTTGGTCCTTCTGCTTGCCATAACTGTATGCCCATTTTTGTTGGCACCTACAAGAATCCCAAGCCCTTGGGTCTCTTGGAATATGGCATGGATAAAGTCTTTTAGGAATCCAAAAATGGCTGAACACTGATGGCTTAAATTAATTTAAGTCCCACCTAAATTAGTTAGCCCAGATAACAAGTAATCAAATCTAATCTAATTAGGTTACGAGTTAGGTTAGCCAACATATGCTAGTATATTAATTAGCTAGCCAATTAAGATTCTATGATCCAAATAAAAATATAATTGATTTCTTTGATCAATTTCTTAGTATATGTGATCTTTTAGCTCCACATCTAGCCAGTAATAGGTCTAAGTTGATGTATAGTTCAATTAAAATCCAGGTAATCAAATTAGATCAAAATCATATCAATCCTAGTTATCAAATTAGACCTTCTTTCTAATTGACTCATGAATTAATTACTTTAATTCATAAAAATCTATAACATATGATTGATATCTAGCAATATATCATGTCTACTCAAAAGATGAGAATTTGATAAAATTATCAAAATACTCTTTAGTGATAAGCTACTATATAATTTAATCCTTCGATTATCCTTTATCTCGAATAAGCAATGGATATGAAAGTTTTTCAAATCCTAACACTTCATTCATTCGAATCTCAATTCAATAATGAAGACTCGATCAATGAAAAATTAGAAATCATTTTTAACTTCATCCTATTTTGATCAAAAACTCATTGAGTTATCATATGATGAGATTTTATGGGATAAATTCTTCTCTTACTATGAGTGATCGATTTCTTATTAACCTTCTTACAACCTTCATTCACAATCCACCAATCCATGAACACCTTGTACATGACATAGCTATTAATGAGTATGAACCGAAATATAAATTCATGTACATAAGGTTCCATGGTGATCTCAGGTCTAAAGATCATTTGCACAACTCCCATTTAGAGAACTATCTTTTGACTAGTAAGCAAGACAATAAGATGTTCTCATGGTGGATCAATTCAGTGGACTCATTCTCATATAAACATCCAACATCCTTGTATTAGTGTCCCTATACAAGTGGTCATGAGACCAACCACCCTCTTCATCGAGCATATATAGGATATGCCAGTCTTACCGAAAACATCGATCCCCAATTTGATGATCCTATGATTGGAAATGTTTTAGATTAGTATTTACAGGATTTTAGATCTCATTGTTATGAACTTAGCATAACGCTATATCCATTACCCTAATCTATGGGATTCATCATGATCTTAAGATAAATAGTATAAGACATAGTATATGATGAATCAAAAATGTCTCTTTATTAATAAATGTTATACATAAGTTGGAATAATTTATAGAAAAGCTCCTATTACATAAGAAATACGATTAGGTTGCAGGGCACTATTCTTTCGTGTAGTGCTCTTTCATTTATATAACAAAGTATCATTGGTGATTTTTAAGAAAATATGCATGGGTACAAGTTTGGTATTTGGGATAAATTCAGATAGAGGTAAT
This sequence comes from Areca catechu, assembly GCA_021397845.1. Classification (NCBI taxonomy): domain Eukaryota; kingdom Viridiplantae; phylum Streptophyta; class Magnoliopsida; order Arecales; family Arecaceae; genus Areca; species Areca catechu. The sequence continues at coordinate 172,422,287 of CM038052.1, read as the reverse complement.
GATCGGGAATTGAAAAAAAGTCCATTATATCTATCAAAATTTTGGACAGGGTTTGGATAGGGACTGATTAAAAGGATAAAATTAAAATATAGAACTTAAATATTTGTAGGTTTATTTATTTAAAACAAGCACAAATGTAGTGACCTGATATATAAATAGATAAGTATAAATATAAGAAAAGCAATAGTAACAAATAATACTAAAACATTTCACTCCTATGAGTAATATGTAATGTCATTTTGGTAGTATCTTTCATCTGTTAACACATTTTTTTTAATTAGTCATGAATGATGAATAGTTAAAGATTTATATATAATTCAAGAATAATTAACTAATTCTAAATCAATTCAATTTGAAGATAAATTCAGGAAATCGTTCGACCAAGGGAATAACTAGACCCATTCAAATCCAAGATGGCTTGATCAAGCTCAGATTGTTTCGAATGGTTTTGGATTTTAATTTTTATGTTTGGTAGCCTAGATTGGGTCAAGTCTAAAATTAAACTTTCATTAAACAAGTTAGGCTATGGTTTTGTCATTCTAGCTCGAGCCCTCTCATTTTGATTATAAGGTGAGCCGAAATCCTAGCTGTTGCCTTTACCTTCTCCTTGGCTCTTCACCTACTCTTGTCTCCCCTCCAGCCACCCGTTTGTGCCAATCTTGGTGTCCCTTGGTATGATCTAGCCTCCTCTTTGCCTTCTCCTTAACTTAATGGGCATATCGGCATCCCCTAATTTGAGTATCAACCTCATGGTGGAAATCCTTTGGGCATCTTTGTTGGCTAGTTTTGGAGTGATGTCCTAGGATTCGAATAGCAATCCTTGGTGAAAATTCCTAACTCTTCGATGATAGAAATCCATGCTCAAAGTCTTCTCCTCAACAACAATGGATGGGTTGCATACCCGGGTTTTTTCGCTTTTGCTAATCCTTTCATCATCCTCTTGAAAAGTCCATCCTCCTCGATAATAAGTTGCGGTCTTTGACTTCTTCAACCCCTTACTTTGACTCTCTAGCATATAGATTGAAACTTGTTATTTGAATAACATGAGGCTTTGCCTAACATTTGAGGCTACTAGGCTGGGACCTAGCTAATTATTTTGGTCATGCCTGATTTAGGCTAGCTTGAATCTATTTCAGCTTGCTCGATAAGTAGGTCTAAGAGAGACAAGAATGATATGAGAATTTTTCAATAGGTTAAAGGATTTTATGATTATGGATACAAGCAAGTCATTTTTTGGTTTCAAGTTTATATCTCCATTTGATACTTGATATGTAGCTTTTCACATTTTATATTAACTAATTGAAAGCGACCTTATCAATTCAAAATCAATAATAGAACATCCAAGATTAAAATCCAAATTGTTGAGCATGTTCTACACTAAAATATTTAGAAACTAAACTTCATATGTGTAAGTGATTTATAACCAAATAATCAGTAGGTGTCAAAATAGACAATTCTATTAGAATGGTAATATATTTTACAATGATTTGACCATCAAAATTTAATATTTTTAAATTTATGCAAGCAGTAAAATTTGTAGATTATGATTCATAAAATGGTTTTTTTAATTTATATACCTTATTTATTTATCATACTAGTGAAATTATATCATTCTCTTGTTATTGATTTAACACATATAACTAAAAATATTTCAATTTTTATTTTCATAGATTATATTCAATAATTTACACATCAAACTTTGATGGCTCATTATTAATTTTTAAAATTGTTAAGTATTTTTTTTACAAGGAGTTAACATAAAGTATAATCCAACACACACAAACTCGGGTGAGGGATTTTCTGGGGCTTGGGGGCTCTGAAACGAGCTAGGTCACTAAGGTCTGAGGGTGTTTTAGGGGTCACTGTTAAACTGCAGGATGAGGGGCAGGGCCCTGTTCCTGCTGTGCCTAAACTGGGGACTCCCCTCCCTGAGCAAGGAGAAAAGCAGCATCATCAACTAATCTATGACAAGGTGTTGCTTGCTTTGGGTTTGGTGGCCGGACCTTCGAGGGGTAGAGTATGGGGACTGCTCCAGTAGGGACTGATGGGGAGGGGTCAGGGAAAACCTTGTTGTTCAGTGAGGGGTCTCGGGTTGATGATGGACAGGGGTCCTCGTCACCTAAACTGTAATGTTGCTATGAAAATTCTTTTGTGGAATGTTAGGGGGCTAGTAAGCCCTCCTTTTTATCTACTTACTGTAGGTTTTTACAATTGCATAATCCTCAGATATGTGTTCTTTTGAAAACCAGACTTTCTGGTCTTAGCCTGGATCGTCTTAGGTGTTAGCTCCCTCGGGACTGGGGCTTCTATTATGTTCCTTCTAAAGGTATTGCGGGGGGTATTATTGTAACCTGGAATATGGGGGCAGTCAGAGTTAATGTCTTTCACCGATCCTCCCAGCTCGTTGCAATTAGCCTCTCAGAACCCAACCATCCCTCCTAGCAGTGGCGTTTATGCTAGTACTTCTTACAGGAAGAGAAGGATGGTTGGGAGGAGGCTCAGGCTCTAATCGATTAGGACATCTCGATGGTGGTCACGGGTGATTTTATTGTTATCGACCAGCCTGAGGACAAATATGGAGGTAGACCCTTTGTTCAGGATGTTGGGTCCAGGGAGCTTTCCCAATTTATTCAGGAATCCGGTTTGCTAGATTTGGATTTTATCGGTACTCGTCATACCTGGTGCAATAATCGGTCCGATTTTGTCAAGGTATGGGAGAGACTTGACAGGTGCTATGCGATGCCAGCTTGGCTTACTCTACACCTGGATCACTCCATTCATCACCTCAGCCATATTGCTTCGAATCACTGCCCTATCATTTTTTCTATTGATCATCCTGCTCAGGGTCCCACTCGGTTCAAATTCGAGAAGTTCTGGCTTTCTTTCCCGAAATCCAGGGACATTATCAGGGAGGTGTGGAAGGTGCCAGTTCGAGGTGATGCCTCCTATCGCATTACTAGGAAATTGGAATTGCTTAGGAGGCATCTTTTATGCTGGAATAGGCTCGAAGTGGGCAATCTTATGAATCACATTAAGACTATTGAGGACTCTATTTCTGCTTTGCAGGTTTAGGAAGATAGATGTAGCTCCTTATCAGAGGCGGATATGGAGGCTCTCCGATCTAATCTCTCCTTGCATCATTCTCTATTGCAGAAGCAAGAGATTTTCTGGAGACAGAAATCTAGAATTCAATGGTTAAGGGAGGGTGACAGAAACATCTGTTTCTTCCATCAAGCCACCATTATTCGGAGGAGCAGAAATAGAATCAGAGCCCTTTGCTCTGATACTGTTGGTTGGCTGGAGGACGATGATGCCATCAGGAGGGAGATCCTCTCTTTCTTTTCTTCCAAGTGGATGCTTTTTAGTCGCATATCTCACTCTATCGCTTCTTATCCTCCCACAGTCTCTGTATCTGCTATCCAAAATTCTATGCTTATGAATTAGGTTTTAGCTGATGAAGTCAAATCTACTCTTTGGTTTCTCGGAAAAGATAAAGCCCCCGGTCTAGACGGCTTTCCTCATTTCTTGTTTCAGTCATATTGGGATATTTTGATGGTCCGATGTTGTTGCAGTGGTGCAGTTATTTTTTGTTATTGGGAGTATGCCGAACTCCTTGAAGCGTACTTTCATCGCTCTTATCTCCAAGTGGCCAGATGCATCAAAGCCAGGACACTTCTGCCCTATCAGCTTATGTAATACTCTGTATAAGGTCTGCACCAAACTTCTTGCCAACCGAATGAGGCCTATTCTCGTACATTTGATTAGCCCGGAGCAGGGTGCTTTTGTATCTTCTTGGAGCATTTCGGATAATGTCCTTATTGCTCAGGAGTTCATGCATGATATGTGTCGTGCTCCCATTCGCCGCAGCCTTATGGTGTTTAAGTTGGATATGGAGAGAGCCTATGATTCTGTTAGATGGGACTTTTTGCTCATGGCCATATAGGATTTTGGTTTTCTTCCTACTTGGATTTCCAGGATTATGGCATGTATTATTCTCCCCTCCTTTTCTATCCTAGTTAATGGCTCCCCGACAGAGTTCTTCCACTCTTCTCTCGGCCTTCACCAAGGTTGTCCCTTTCTCCATATCTCTTTATTACTTGCACTGACTATCTCTCTAGATCCTTGCAAGCAACGATTAGTGCATCGGTTATCCAGCCCTACATTCCAGTCCTGGGGGCTTCTCAGGTGTCACACCTTTTTGCGAACGACTGTCTACTCCTTGGCTGTGCTTCCATATCTTCTGTTCAGGGCTTCAGGAGAGTCTTGGAGGACTATTGCCTGGCTTCAAGCCAGAGGGTCAATATGCACAAGTCCGGCATCTACTTCAGTTCAAAGACCCCCACTAGGCAGTGGACTAGGATTCGGGATGTTCTTGGTATCCCTGAGCACCGGGGTCCTCTTTCCTACCTAGGGGTTCCCATCACTGGCTCCAGACTTACGATATCGGATTGTGCACCGCTGGTGATGGTAGTTCGGGAGAGGATTGATGGCTGGCAGGGGAGATCCCTTTCCTCCATGGGCAGGATCACTCTCATCCGCTCTGTTTTTGCATCTCTCCCCATTTATTTGCTTTCTAATGTGGTAATCTCCAGATCAGTCACCCTCCATCTATTCTAAGCTTTTCTCTGGGACTCTTCGTCTTCTAGGAGAAGGGTTCATTTGATGAGATGGGAGGTTGTTTGTCAGCCACTTCATCAGGGAGGTCTTGAGATTCCCTCTCTTCTGGCTTGATAGGAGGCTCTCTTTTCTAGACATGTAGCCAGATTCTTTTTATGCCCTAATAGCATGTGGTCGTCTATCATGAGATCGAGATATGCTCTTCCTCTGACCGATACTGACGCCCCCTCCAGATCCCCTAGGCATGCATCAGTGATTTGGAGGGAGATGGTGGCGAGGGCGACATTGATTACTCCTCTCCTTACCTGTATTATAGGGAATGGTCGGTCTATTCGCCTTATGCTCGACCCCTAGATTTTTGACACCCCTCTATCTAGGTGGCCTACCTTTATTTCCATTCTCATTTCATCAATGATGATGGTCTCAGATCTTATGATTTCAGGTCGGTCCAAGTGGGATCGTTAGGCGATCTTAGCTACCTTCGGGAGTATCCTGGGTCCCAAGGTGTTGTCTGTTATTCTGCCTGTCCTGACACCAAAGTTTGGAGGCACTCTGCTGATGCCCGGTCACCCATGTCAGACTTGATGTCTCTTTATCTCCCTGAGTCACCGTCGCCTCGGAGTCTGGGCTGGCTATGGTCTTTATCGGTGCATCATAGGGTTTCCCTTTTCTTGTGGAAACTAGCCTGGCACCGCCTACCTTCTCGAGATTTTCTGCTACGGCGAGGCATCTCCATTCCACCTGCTTGTCCTTATTATGATTCTAACTATGTGTCGCAAGCCCATGTTTTATTCCTATGCGACCGGTCGGCATTATTGTATCGGATGGCTGGGTTTCGGTCTTTATCCCTTCGGGTCGAGGAGTCGGATGACATATTATTTTCTCTTTTGAGCTCTGGGTCCGACTACTCCATCTCCTTCATGGACTACTTGGCATACCATATCTGACTTTCCAGGAATGAGCTGGTGTTTAGCTCGGTCAGGTGTTCTCCTAGGATTCTCCTTAAGAGAGTTAGGATGGCTGCCATCGACTTTCGGAGCTCTATGATGAGGTCTCTAGAGACCTGGGGTTCCCCTTCTGCTCTTCGAGCATCTTCCCAGATTTTTATCTCTCGGGAACCCCCTCCTCTTTTCTTCACTATCATTTTCGATGGGAGCATCAGGGATAGGCGAGGTGGTGCTGCTTTTGTCATTCGAGATTCTCATCTTGGCTTCCTGGTTGCTGGTGGTATGCCTCTTCTGGACTCCTCCATCCCAGTGGTGGAGCTTTATATGGCTTGGGCAGGTATTCAGTATGCCCGATAGATTCTTCACCTAGATCGCCTCATTATAGAGGGGGATTCTACGACTGTTGTACTATGGATCAAACGAGCGCTAAGAGGCTCGACAACTCATTCCATCATCCGGGATATTGGTCCACTCCTTCAGGGTTGTGCCTAGCTCACTATTCATCATGTCTACAAAGAGGCCAACTCTGCTGCTGATTGGATGGCCTCTTTCGTTGCCCATCACTCGGATCCTGTCTTATGGACTGACTGGCATACTGCACCTGTACAGTTTCGAGATTTACTTTTGTCTGACTTTTTTGGTTGTATTCATACCCACTATGTGAAATGAATGCACCGTCTTATCAAAAAATATATATATATATCATATTTATTGCCTTGGGGATAATGCGGAAGAAAAGACAAGCGAATTGGCTTGGAACAAACTTTCTGCATCACATTATTGCCTTGGGGACAAAGCAATTGTTAGAACGGAAGCTTGGTTGCATTAGAAAAGCCTGGAAGCTATACTATCTTGCTAGCCTTCCCTTCTTATTAGGAAGCAAGAAACTGGTAAAAATCAATTAAAACATTGTCCATAGCTATCAGGACAGTGATTTCCATGCAGAGAGGAAAGTTTAAGAAAAAATTAAAAAGAACCGTTTGGTTTGGCTATGCTAAATTATGGAATGAACTCGTAGAAACCATTGAATAACTAGATTCATACCATGCTATGCACGTGTTATATGCATGAATTGAAATTTTTAAATTTCTTTTCAAGAAAGAAATCCTTTCAGGTGATGGACCACTATCCTCTCTACTAGGAAAGTGATTTCCATATAGAGAGGAAAGTTTAAGAAAAAATTAAAAAGATCCATTTGGTTTGGCTACCCTAGATTATGGAATGAACTTGTAGAAATCATTGAATAACTAGATTCATATCATGCTATGCACGTGTTATATGCATGGATTGAGATTTTTAAATTTTCTTTCAAGAAAGGAATTCTTTCAGGTGATAGACCACCATCCTTTCTATCTAAGATGAAAATCTTGCATTCTCCAGTTCAGATGGGATAGGGGTATTGGACCACTTACTTGGCTATCTTGCTTTAGTTAAAAAGAGATTTAACTATTTTCAATGCAAACCTATATTAATTAATTTTTATATGTTGTATTTTATTGTTATATAGAAGGTATAAGTTTTAGCAAGGGAAAAAGGGCTAAGAAAAATTAACACTTGGTAGCCATTGAATCCAGATAGTACTTTTTTAGTTATATATAATACATGATTATGGAGAAAAATAATTTTTATCATATTTGGTTAGTAGAATTTTTTTTTAAAAAAAATGATACTGAGAAAAGATTACTACTTTTAATTGGAAGTAATCTTAAATAGGAATATGATCAAATTTACAAATATGTGTATCAGTAAAAAATAATTTTTTAATACTAAGATAATATTTTCATCTTCAATCTTTTATATATATATAATAGTTATAATTACATTATCCTTTTTATAATACCATTTACATTTTTATTATTTTGTAAAAGTTCTTCATTATATAAAATTAGAAAAATATTAAAACAAATTCAATGATCATGAATATATTTTATTAGAAATAACTTTGTCAAGTATAATACTATTACTCAGGAATTTATCAAATACCAACCTTTCATAATATTTGTTTTATCTATTCTTTTTTTTAAAACAATATGGAACTCATCAATTTTTTTACCATATTTTTTTATTTTTCATATCAAATATAATAATTTGATGTGTAATTTCTTTTTTCATGTCAAGTTATCCCTAACCAAATGGATCAAAATAGGTATCACTCCAAGAGCACACTTTTTTAAGATGATTTTGGGATATATTTTAGGTTATTTTTAGGCAGCATAAAACTTCACAAGTATTAGGTCTAGGCAGCTGGCTTTTGAGATGGCATAATAATCAGCCATGTTAAATGGGTAAGGTTAGGAAATGGCATGTGAGATTAAAATATTTATTGTATAGATAATCATCTAAATTCATGATATCCAAAAGCATAGAAGTTATTTGAAATGCAAATAAAGCAAATATAAATGTGATTATACCTTGAAGGTCTTATTGCAAGAGGTCCAGCATGTAATGTAATACTTATAAGGTTAATATTTAATCTCTACTATTATAATGCAAATGTGAAGGCCTTTGTTGCTGGTCTCCAGGTTTTGTTTATTATATCCATGTGAAAGGGGTGTTCCATGTTAGGGACAGGTTTATTGTAAAACCTTATTTCACTAGGAACCCGATCATGAAACAAACAATCTAACAACAATAATAATAATAAGTTGTAATGTTGGTTTATAAAGCTTACAAAAGAAAAAAAAAAGCTGACTGGAGGCATGCAGCGCATTGTCCTAAGATGATTCTCGACCTTCATGTAGGTTCAGTCTCGAGAACTCTATCCCAAGATACAACCGGATACCCCTCCTGCAGGCATGACCATGGAGAGGATGACAAAGCTTCGCCCAGCAATAGAAATAAGAAAAGCATTTCACAAATATCAGAAAATTGTTGAACAACAAGGAGGATTATAGTATTTTTTTGGAGAAGAGAATTTTGGAGAGTAGAAAGTAGGAGTAGATGAGAAGAATAGCAAGTGTTGTGTGCCTTTTCTCCCTCATCCAGACCTTTTATAAGCCCAGGGAACTAGCCATTTAGGCTGACCCAATGACTAGGGGCTTAAAGATCTGATTAAGTATTAAGTAATGTTAAAATGGTTAAATAATTATGCAAGTTAATGCTAGGGACCTTAATAGGATAGAAATTGAAAAGAAAAAAATAATGCTATGGTTTAATGGCTGGTTAATGGCTAAGTGATTAGGAGGTTTAATGACCGATAACGGCTAAGTGATTAAAGGTCTAACGGGTAAGTGATTAAGTCTTTCAGCAAGGTTAACGGTCGATTAGTATTAGAGCAAAATAGTAAAAAAAAGCACACCATGCCGCAGCCGTGGGTGCGGCGTGAATGCGTGTGTGAGAGCCGGGCTGGGCCATGCGCGCATGCGTGCAAGGAGGCCTAGACAACACAAGGCCTAAGAGGAAGAGGGTAAATATAAACATCATTGGGATTTTTTTTTTCCTATGTGGGACTAAACAAATAATAGTAAGGTGTTGGGACAAAGGTTTGGAGAAAGATTTGGAGAAAATTTTGAGTTTCCCTCCAGACCACTAACAATCCCTTTCAAAACTCAAAATTCATGAAATAAAGTAAATAAATAAATAGTATAGAAGAAAATTTTCTGCTGGGTACGTATACTATGCAGTAGGTGAAGTGTCTTTTATGACTTAACTTCATTTAGTATCTATAGTATTAATTTGAAGGAAGCGAAGTGAACCAAGACTAGAACTACGTTTCTTTAACTCAAATTTCTACTATAGTACATATAGTATAGAAGCTCATGTCATGGGTTTCCACATTAATGGACATGTATAAGTATCTTGATTTTTTATTAGAGTTTCTAGAGACTGCCTATGTCTTTAGCTGCGGCCGTATACGGGTACTCTCATATAGGTGAGCCCCTATAAGGATGTGTGTAGTGTCACATCCCGAAAAATACCTCTCGGGTCTTATTTAGAGATAACTCTTCCTTACTACTACATAGGAGCACTAATCATCATAGGGATGGGCTAGAGTCTATGACTTCTATATCAAGTAAATCATATGTGATCCCTGACCAACCAATTAGCTTATTATTACCACATTGAACCTCTTTCAAGGGATCTCCTATCATAGATATTGGGTTCTCACTACTTGAAGGTCCTTTATAGGCTAAGTCCTATCCCCCTTGATGACATTAGGACCTTAGTCCTATTTAAGGCTTTTGTAAGGCAATCAGCAAGATTAAGATTTGTAGTAATATAATTTATTAAAATAATTTATAGTTTTTCTTTCCTTTTTATAGACTTTTGTCTTAGTTTGATATGTCTGCTCATTTTAGTATTTATTAATTTCTTTTTACAAAAATCTATAGTAGCTCTTGAGTCACAGTGAATAGAAATAGGAGGAATGAGAAAAGAGATAGAGATTTTAGTGAGGAGCTCTTTTAGCCATTCAGCTTCAAAACAAGTAGAGTCGAGAGAAATAAGCTCGACTTCCATGGTGCTCCTATCTAGAATAGTTTGTTTAGAAGATTGTGAAGATATGGCAATGTCTCCTAAAAGAAAACTTAATCGGAAGTAGATTTTGAAGGTGAAACATAGCCGGCAGAAAGAATGTATTTTAAAACTATTTTAAAATGAACACAGCGGAAGGCTTGGTAGATCAATCAAACGATCTACCAATCTGCCTATAACAAGATCTAGTATAATGATATAGCATGCAATAAACATCAAAAGCAAGATAAAACTTAAAGATATAAAGATACCTTACCGTTATACCTTTGATGGATGCAGTGGCAATGCTCCAAGGATGGCGCTCTTGAGCCACACACGTGTTTAGCCTCTATAAGTAGTTCACACCGGAGCTCGACTCTGATCAACTCCCTCGGAGTGCTAGCTCCTTGGGATCCTTCGGACCGATCTTCTTTTTCTCGGAAGACAAGGAGGAGAGGTGGAACCCTTCCTAACTATCTATCTTCCCAAGACCTAGCTTGAATGCTAGGTATTCTCACACCCAATCCCAAGTCCTCACAAAACCCCTTTTCTCTTCTAGTTCTTCAACCAACCAGCAGCCCCTAAAACAACCTTTATTTATAGGGATAGCCAAGAGAGGGAGAAAGAGGAAGGAGTGATTGGGAGAGAAGGTCAAAGGCTATACCAAATGAGTCCAAGCTAAAAAGGCAAGTATGACCATCATACCATAAAAGCCTGGAGCCAAAAAATGTCCAGAATTCGAAACTCGAATTTAAAACCTTTCCAGAAGACTTTCTAGAATTTCTACTCATCAGTCAAGTGTCGACACTTCACATTTTACCAAGTGTCGACACTTGCAAGTGTCGACACTTCGAACATGGTCAATCATATTGACCTCTAGTGATGGCAAAATGATTCTCAATTGCAGATCAGCCTAAAGATCATATAGAAACCCTTATGGTGTGTGACCCCATAGGTTCAAACACTAAGCCGGTAGCATTGGAACACTTCCAGTACCAGTCAAAGTCCTTATCTAGCAATGATACCCGACGTCCGGATAGGTCGAAGATGCATAGCACCTCTCTAGAACCACTGGTATATGGTTACCGCATAATTCATCCCTTTGACCTCATAATGCTCAGGATGATCTAAGGTTCGACTGCCAACCATAATTTGGTTTATCCAGATCGTGTCTTAACTTTATAAGTTCTGCGACTCCTTACAAGAACTACCCTGGCCAAGGATTTGTTAAATTAAGACACAATGAGTCAGTTACTCCAAACTATTTGAAGGGGTCAATTCCATCTTGATCCAACACCACTCCATAAGTACTTGACTGTACCCAAAAATCTTTCGTCACTGGATTAGAAATTTAAGTGGTCCGGTACCAAAGTACAGTGAGTTGCTTGCAAGCTACCATGGCGACCTCAGGTCTGAGGGACACATATACCCATATCTCTTTGCGAGCAACCCTTTGACAAAAGGGAGCACCACAGATGGTCATGTTCAGTGAGATGTTACACATTTCACTTGCATGTTATACCAGTGTCTCTACACTCCTTGGTTAAAAGGATAACCAACAAATATGACATACAACAACCTACACTTGATACATTGTCATTCCATGACAATGTATCATTTGGTTGTGAACCAGTTTAAGAACTACTTGATATATCCTCTCTATATCAAATAATGTAGTTTTAAGGACTCCATCATATAAGAGTTCATTTCAAGAAAATATAAATATGATGAACATCTAAAAGAATAATTTTTATTCATTAAAAATTCATCTACAATTATAAAATGGTACAACCATCTACAACCTAGATGATTGGCTTTGGGATATAATTCCCAATAACTCCCACTTGGACTAAAGTCAATCAGTACGGAATCTCATTCTCATTTTTCATTTACAACTGTCGAACTCTTGAATTCTGACAGCTTTAGTGAAGGGGTCAGCCAGGTTTTCCTTTTCATCAATTTTCTGAAGGTCAATGTCACCTCATTCCATGATCTCTCACATAAGGTGATAGCACCACAGAATGTACTTTGTACGGTAATGAAACTTTGGCTCTTTGGCTTGAGCAATGTCTCCAGTGCTATCATAATATACCAGAATAGGACCATCCAGGGAAGGTGCCACTCCCAGCTTGCCAAAGAACTTTCACAACCACACTGCTTCCTTTGCTGCATTCGATGCTGTAATGTATTCTGCTTCGCATATTGAGTCCGCTATAGTAGGTTGCTTGGAATTTTTCCAGTAGATCGCTCCTCCATTAAGGGTGAAGACAAATCCTGACACTCTTACTATCTCCTTATCTGACTGGAAACTGGAGTTAGTATACCCCACAAGTTTCAAGTTAAGTTCTCTATAAATCAGCCATTGGTCCTTAGTATTTGTAAATATTTAAGGATGGTCTTTACCACTTTCCAATGAGCTTCACCTGGGTCAGACTGGTGTTGAGTCTCAGGTGGTGCATTCATGGCTAGTTAGGTCAATGTACATGTGTTGATCTAGTATATCATGGTTTTTCATGATGTGTCTAAGGCTAGGGTTGAGTCCGGTATGAGTCCTATGTATTTAGGTTCAGTTTTGGTCAGTCTGAGTCTTAGGGCTGGCTCTTCTATGGTAAGAGTTGACTCTGTTGGTTGGCACGTCTCAGAACAGGTGATTATAGACTGGATGAGTCGGCTCGGATGCATTCGAGTCGGCTCGGATGCACAGTCAGGAAACCTATACAGTCTGGACGAGTCAGCTCGAATGAGCTCGAGTGAGCTCCGTTGCACAGTTTGTCAATCCTGTGGTCTGGAAGAGTCAGCTTTGAGGATTAGAGTCGTCTCGGGTTCAAGGCCTAGTCGACTCTAGTGTCTCGGGTCGGCTCGGATGACCGGTGAACTGTTTCTAAACGGTGCCAGCTGGGAGAGTTTTTGGGATCTCGGGCATGTGTGACCAAGGTATATATATATTGTATTCTCGTAAGAGGATGGAAGGTGGTGTAACGAACTTCTTGGAAGTGGAAATTCTTTTCTCCCATGAAAATTTCTCTATTTTCTTCTCTCTTTTCTCTTCTCCCATTCTTGGTGTTTTTGATCTTCACAGACCTGAATCCTACCGTAATCTTTAATAGAGATTGCTGGTAGATGGTCATCCATAACCTGGTGATACGCTTAAGTGATTGCTTTATTGATCAGGGCGTTCATTTTTTATCGGGAATAAGGTTGTTCTGAGGGTTTGGTTCATTAAATCTGCTAGGATTTGGAATCAAATTCTCAACATTATTTTCAACATTTTGGTATCAGAGCAGGGTTCATGGAAGGAAGATCTCAAGATCATAGGGTTGGAAGTAAGGCTTCTTGCATGTACGATTTTCATATCTCTTGAATTCTTGATTGTGGTAATGGCATCAAGTGGGTTCAAAGTAGATTTTGAGAAGTACGATGGTAAGGAAAACTTTACCCTATGGCAGCAAAGGGTTAAAGATTTGTTGGTTCAATAGAGAATCTACAAGGTCTTGGTTAAAGAAAGACTGGAAAAGATTAGTGTTGAAGAATGGAAAGAGTTAGAAGAAATTGCTTTCAGCACCATAAGGATGTGTTTGGTTGATCAGGTTTTACCTGAGGTGTGTTCAGAGACTACTGCAAAAGGTCTTTGGAGAAGACTGGAGAAGACATACATGTGAATGAACATGACAAACAAGCTATGGCTGAAGAAGCAATTATATAGCTTGAGAATGCATGAAGGAGGAGACCTTGTTGTGCACATTCAGAGGTTCAATCAGGTTTGTTATGAGATGATGAGACTAGATGTGAAGATAGACGAGGAGGATTAGGTATTATTTCTGCTGTGTTCACTCCTTGGATCGTATGATGGTCTTATAACAACTTTAGTTTATGGGAAAGAAACTCTAAACTATGAAGAAGTTGTTGGTGTGCTCAAATCCAATGAGCAAAGGGAAAAGATCTGCAAAGGTAATCCTAATTCAGAGGTTCTTGCTATGAATAAGAGGCAAGGAAAATCCAAAGAAAGAACTAGGGAAAAGTCCAAGGGCAGATCTCAGTCTCGGAACCACAAGAGTTTGAAATGCTATAAGTGTCATCAACTTGGGCATATCAGGAAGAATTATCCTCTTTGAAAGATAGAAAAGAGGAGAGCCAACACTAGTGGTGCTAATGCTTTGGAAAGCAATGGAGAAGGAGTACTGGTTGTATTAGATGGATCAGTGGATTGGAAGAATATCTGGATTTTGGATTCTGCATGCTCATACCACTATACCTCACATTGGGATTGGTTTTACATCTATGACATGTCAGATGGAGGTAGTGTAAGTCTTGTGATGATCATCCTTGTATGGTAGCTGGAGTAGGCACTATTAGGATAAGGATGTATGATGGAGTGATAAGGACTTTATCAAATGTCAAACAAGTACCAGAATTGAAAAAGAATTTAATTTCTTTGGGCTACTTGGAAGAGAAGAGATATGCTTTTAGTTGCTAATCTGGTAGTGGATGTTTAAGAATTACCAAGGGAGCTTTGGTGGTAATGAGAGGAAGAAGACTGAGCAACAATCTATACAAGATGGAATGCTCAGTGGTGAGTGATAGTGCTGGGGCGCTTGCGGTGGCACAGGAGGAACAGTTAAAGTATAAACTGTGGTGCTATCGAATGGGTCATATGAGTGACCGAGGGCTCATGGAGTTAAGCATAAGAGGGAACATCCCAGCTTTGAAAAATGATGAAAATGACCTGTGTGAGCCATGTATCTTTGGTAAACAGCATAAAGTGAAATTTGCTGTTTGTACCAAGCCAAGTGAAGGAGTGCTGGATTTGGTGCACTTGGATGTATGGGGACCAGCACCTATTTTATCTAGAGGTGGAGCTAGATACTTTGTTACCTTCATTGATGACTTCTCTAGAAAATTATGGGTGTATCTGATGAGGAAAAAATCAGATATGTTTGCCCAGTTTAAAGCTTGGAGAGCTGAGAGATAGAGAAGGAGACAAGAAGATATGTAAAGTGCCTTCGGACTGATAATGGTGGGGAGTACTCTAGTACAGAGTTTAGGAGTTACTGTGAGGAAAATGGTATTAAACGCCATTACATAGTAAGGATGACCCCACAGCAGAATGGTATCGCGAAAAGGATGAACCGGATACTATTGGAGAGGGCAAGGAGTATGAGGTTGCAGTCATCACTACCGAAAACTTTTTGGGGTGATACAATTACTCTGGCATGTTTTCTTATAACAGGTCCCCTTACTTCAAGTTGGATGGTGGACTTCCAGAAGAAGCTTGGAGTGGGAAGAAGGTGGAGCTTGGCCACCTGAAAGTTTTTGATTGCCTGGCTTATGTTCATGCCGAGGCAACTGAAAGAAGCAAACTGGATCCTAAGTCAAAGAAGATGATCTTTATAGGGTATCCACAAGGAGTTAAAGGTTACCTACTATGGGATCCACAGTCTCAAAAGGCAGTGGTCAGTAGGGATGTTATTTTTGATGAGAGGAGCATCTTGGTGAAACTGGGGACTGCAACTGGAAATGCAGTCAATAAGATGAATAGCAGTGAGAGCTCATCACAGGTGGAGGATAATTCTTCAACATCAGCAGGAAATGGAGTTTCTGTTGAGGTGGAGTTGGATAGGAAAGATTCTCCAGGGATGAAGGAGAGGCAAGAAGAATCAGCTATTTAAAGGGAAGTGCAGGAGGAGCCATAAGCAGTAGACTTGCAGGACAATGCAAGGAGAGTGGCATTGCATAAGCCTCAATGCACAATCCGGAAGCCGGTTAGATATGGCATGGATGAAGCAATTTCATATGCTCTTATATCTATGAATGGAGATCCAGAAAGTTTTGTAGAGGCCATGGAAAGTCCTAATAAAGAGTCATGGATGCAAGGCATGATGGAAGAGATGGAATCTCTCAGGAGGAATCAGACATGGCAGCTGGTGGATCTACCTAGAGATGCTCATGCTATTGGCTCCAAATGGGTGTTCACTAAGAAATTATTACCTTCAGAGCAAGGTGGAGTGAGATACAAGGCAAGATTGTTAGCAAAGGAATACTCACAGAGGGAAGGAGTTGATTACACAGAAGTGTTTTCTCCTGTGGTACGCCATACTTCAATTCGGGTATTGTTGTCTTTGGTGGCAAAACATAATTTAGAATTGGAGCAGATGGATGTGAAGACAGCCTTTCTACATGGAAGACTGGAAGAGAAAATCTATATGAAGCAATCTGATGGCTTCATTGAGATTGGATAAGAGAACAATGTATGTCTACTTTAGAGGTCATTGTATGGATTGAAACAATCACCTCGTCAGTGGTATCACAAATTTGATACATTTATCTTGAGCCTTGGATTTCTTAGATGTGAACATGATCATTGTGTCTATGTGAAAGATGTGGATACTATGGATGCTCTATATTTAATTCTGTACGTGGATGATATGTTGATAGTCAACAGAAGTATGATAGCTGTGAAAGGCTGAAGAGAGCATTATCTCGGGAATTTGAGATGAAAGACTTGGGATCAGCTCAGAAAATCCTTGGAATGGAGATTTGTAGATATAGATGCAAAGGAATACTCCATTTATTACAAGGTGGGTACATTAAAAGTGTACTCAAGAGGTTTGGGATGGATAAGGCCAAACCTGTGGAAACACCATTACCAGGGCATTTTTCTCTCTTGAAAAAATAGTGCCCCCAATCAAAGAAGGAGAGAGAGTACATGGAAAGAGTTCCATATGCCAATGCAGTGGGTAGTTTGATATATGCTATGGTTTGTTGCAGGCCGGATATAGCATATTCTGTAAGCCAGGTGAGCAGGTATATGGCTAATCCTGAGAAGGAACACTAGAAGGCATTGAAGTGAATTTTAAGATATCTGCAAGGGACTCAAAGACATGGACTGGTATTTGGTAGGCAGCCTAAAGGACATGAATGGAACTCCATAGAATCATGTAAGGATCAGGTCCTTTGGAAGGATTTGTTGATGCAAGCTATGCAGATGATCTTCATACAAGGAGGTATACAACAAGTTATCTCTTATGCATGTATGGTGGATCGATTTCTTGTAGATCAACCTTTCAACCTATAACTACTTTGTCTACAACAAAAGCAGAGTATATAGGAATTACTGAAGCTGCAAAGGAAGCAATATGGCTGAGAAGGCTAGTGTCTGAAATGGGGGTGAAACAGTGTATGGTGGTCCTGTACAGTGATAGCCAGAGTGCCATACACTTGACACAGAACCCAGTCTATCATGCTAGGACCAAGCATATAGATGTGAGGTGCCACAGAGTCAGGGAGCTGGTGGAGGAAGGAGAAGTGGTGCTGGTGAAGGTTCATACAACGGAGAACCAGGCGGATGCACTTAGAAGGCTCTACCAAGGGATAGCTTCTACTCTTGTATATGGTTAATGGTTTGAGGAGTCTGGCATATGTAGCCTTGAAGCACCAAGGTAAAGATTGTTGAGTCTCAGGTGGTGCATTTATGGCTAGTTGGGTCAATGTACATGTGTTGACTATCATGGTTTTCCATGATGTGTCTAGGACTAGGGTTGAGTCTAGTATGAGTCCTAGGTATTTAGGCTCAGTTTTGGTTAGTATGGGTCTTAGGGTCGGCTCTTCTGTGGTAAGAGTTGACTCTGTTGGTTGGCACATCTCAGAACAGGTGATTATGGACTAGATGAGTCGGCTTGGATGCATTCGAGTTGGCTCGGATGCACAGTCAGGAAACCTGCAGTCTGGACGAGTCGGCTCGGATGAGCTCGAGTCGGCTCCGTTGCATAGTTTGTTAATCTTGTGGTCTAGAAGAGTCGGCTTTGAGGATTAGAGTCGTCTCGGGTTCAAGGCCTAGTCGACTCTAGTGTCTCGGGTCGGCTTGGATGATGGATGAACTGTTTTTGAACAGTGCCAGCTAGGAGAGTTTTTGGGATCTCGGGCACGTGTGACCGAGGTATATATATATTGTATTCTTGTAAGAGGATGGAAGGTGGTGTAATGAACTTCTTGGAAGTGGAAATCCCTTTCACCTGTGAAAATTCCTCTGTTTTCTTCTCTCTTTTCTCTTCTCCCGTTCTTTGTGTTCTTGATCTTCACAAACCTAAATCCTACCGTAATCTTCAATAGAGATTGCTGGTAGATGGTCATCCACAACCTAGTGATACGCTTCCGCGATTGCTTTGTTGATCAGGGCGTTTATTCTTGATCGGGAACAAGGCTGTTCTGAGGGTTTGGTTCATTAAATATGCTTGGATTTGAAATCAAATTCTCAACATTATTTTTAACTAGTACCTGCTCACTATACCTAGTGAGTATGCCACATCTGGTCTAGTACATGTCATAGCATACATGATAGAATCCACTGCTGAAGCACATGAGATTCTGCTCATATGCTCTCTCTCCTCAGGAGTTGTCGCATAATCCTCTTTGGAGAGAGCAATTTCAGTGCCTATCGGGAGATAGCTTTTCTTGGAATTTTTCATGCTGAACCGCTTCAGCATAGTATCAATATACGTAGACTGGGACAGTCCCAGAAGCCTCTTAGATCTATCTCTATAGATCTTCATACCCAGTATGTAAGAGGCTTCACACAAGTCCTTCATAGAGAACTGAGATGACAACCAGACTTTTATTCCTTGTAGTGTTGGGATGTCATTCCCGATTAAGAGAATGTCATCCATATACAACACAAGGAACACAATCACAGAACCATTATCCTACTTGTAAATGCAAGGTTCTTCTCCATTCCTAACGAAGCCATACGATTGATACACTTATCAAATCGCATGTTCCAACTCCATGATGCTTGTTTCAGTCCATAGATGGACCTTTGAAGCTTGCACACCTTTGACTCGTCCAAGGATGTGAACCCTTTAGGTTATATCATATACACCTCCTCTTCCAGCTTACCATTCAGGAAAGCTATTCGAACATCCATTTACCAGATTTCATAGTCAAAGTGTGCCGCTAAAGCAAGCATGATCTGAGTGAACTTGAGCATTGCCACAGGAGAGAACATCTCGTCATAGTCAAAACCATAATGTTGACAATATTATTTGGCAACTAGATGGGTTTTATAAGTCTCCACCTACCCGTATGCATCCCTTTTCTTCTTGAAAATCCATTTACACCCATTGGATTTTATCCCTTCAAGCAGATCAATCAATGTCCATACATTGTTGATTTCCATGGACTCCATTTCGGATTGCATGGCTTCTAGCCATTTTTCAGAGTCGGACCTCTGCATCGCATCCATATAGGTGATCGGATCCTCATTGTTCTCATCGAGTTCAATGGGATCACCATCTCGAACCAAGAAACCGTAGTATCTGTCTGGTTGACTCGGTACCCTACCGGATCTCCTTAGTGGTTCCTATGTGGACTCTGGGTGTGATCTAATCACAACTAGTTCTATGTTGTCCTTTAAGTGTATTGGTTCTTCTACTTGTTGAACTTTACTAAGTTCAATCTTAGCGGCTACAGTTTCTTCACCAAGGAACTCCTTTTCCAAAAAGATAGCCCTAAGATAGACGAACAATTTTTGTTTCTCAGCCAAGTAGAAGTAATACCCCTTAGACTCTTTTGGATACCTAACAAATAGGCACCGGTCAGACCTTGGTCCAAGTTTATCCATTTCCAAATATTTTACATAAGCCAGGCAATCCTAGACCCGAAGGTGTGAGAGTGTCGACTTACGTCCAGTCCATATCTCATATGGGGTTTTGTTAATGGATTTACTCGGAGCTCTATTCAAAAGGTAATAGGCTGATTCCAGAGCATATCCCCAAAAGGATAGCGGCAGAGAAGCAAAGCCCATCATGGACTGAACCATGTCTAATAGGGTTCGATTCCTCCTTTCAAACACTCCATTTAACTAAGATGTTCCTGGAGGTGTCCATTGAGAGAGAATCCCATTCTCCTCGAGATATGTCAGAAACTTCTCGGAAAGATATTTACCATCTTAATCTGATCAAAGGGTTTTGATACATTTTACAGTTTGTTTTTCTACTTCATTACGATATCGTTTGAATATTTTAAATGATTCAGATTTATGTCTCATCACGAAGACATAACCGTATCTCGAAAGGTCATCTATAAATATAATGAAATAACTGTACCCACCTTTAGCACTAATATTCATGGGTCTGCATACATCAGTATGTACCAGACTTAGAATTTTTTTGGCTCGTTCATATTTTCCAGTAAAAGGTAATTTTGTCATCTTTCCAAGAAGATAGGACTCACAGGTTGGAAGTGAACCACTTTCACTAAAGTCGAGGAGACCCTCGCACTTTAATTTATTTATCTTGTTCTTGTTAATATGACATAGCCTATAATGTCAAAGGTATGCATCACTGACATTATCAATCCTATGGCATTTGGTAAACGTGTATACTACACTAATAGGTTGCGATAGTACATAAATGCTATTATTCATATATTCATTCATTACAACATAACCATTTTAAATGATTTTGCAAATATCATTCTTTATTGATAGTTTATAACCATACATGGCCAATTGGCCTACATAAATGATATTTAAAATAAAAGATGGACAATAATGACACTCATCCAAAATGATTATATAAGACTCAAAAATTAGTTTGAGGACTCCCAACACCAGGGCTGGAACTTGGCTTCCATTTTCCACGTTCAAGAATCTCTCGCCATCCTCGAGTCTTTTACTAACTTGAAGTCACTGCAAAGAATTGCAAATGTGAATTGGACTTCCTGTATCAAATACCCAGTTAGTAGTATCGTAGATAGAGAAACTACAATGTGTTATCATATAAATACCTTGTCCAGCACCTTTTGGTTGCTTTCTCTTCTTAGACCTGTTCAGGTCAAGGGACACAATGTCAAGAGGACAGTTCATCTTTCAATGTCCCCACTTCTTGCAGAAGAAGCACTCCGCTTGGCTTTTATCAGCCTTCTTCTTCTTAGCCTGACTGGGCCCAGAAGCATTCTGTACCTGTTTTCCTTTACTTTTCTTTTTCCCTTTCTTGAAGGGACGATGCCCTGCCGAAGATCCTTCCACTAGATTTACCATCCCTTTGTTTAGATGGTAGTCTTTCTCATAAGTCTGTAGCAACCCCAACAAATCGTGGTAGTTAACTGTAGCTTATTCATTCTATAATGATCGAGAAAATCTAGATAGGAGAGAGGAGGGAATTCAGAATCGCATCCTTCCTAAGCTGTTCATCCAAGGGACATCCGAGCTTGCACAGGCGCTCAATCATCTTGATCATGTACAATACATGATCAGTGACTGAGACCCCATCACGTATCCGTGCGTTGTAGATAGCACAGGAGATCCTGTACCTCTCAACGTCATCTGGTGTGCCAAAAGACTCCTTCAACCTTTGAAAGATTTCTTCCGCTGGGCTTCATCGAACTTGTGACTAAACTCGTCATTCATTGCTGCTAACATAATGCATCGGACATTGGTCTTGTCAGAGAGCCACTTTTGATAAGTGTCTTTGACTGAACCCCAAGCATTGGGAGCAAGGGTTTCAGGTGCCGGATCCGATATTACATACAAGATCCATTCATACTCCAGGACAATCCTGAGCCTTCGATATCAGCTATCGAAGTTGGGACCCTTAAGCATCTCGTTATCGAGAAGAGACCGAAGTGACAGGTTGGAAGACATTTAAAAGGAAAATCAAAGCTAATTAGTGTATGAATTATTATCCTATAGACATAGACTTTAGTCTAAAGGCCCTTCCACTATTTTGTTCAGACTGGTAGCCTCTACCTCCAATCTGAGGAATCACTTTGATTCCTAAGTGGGTACTAGAGTTCAATAAACAACACATGAGCCCGACTTTGGCCGGCCCATCCATGCGCATCTAAATGTAGGTTCTTCAACTGATTACTTCTCAAAGTAATCTCTAGTATTTAGGTTTTGCCCCAAGGTACACTTCAATCAACCTTTGGGCCTCCTATTGAAGGGCTCGGTTAAGTTCAACCATTAACATGACAAAACTCGATGTTTCTAACTAACGAATGTCAAGCTCAACTTTGGTCGACCCACCTGACCACCATTAAGAGAGTCGCACTGAGCCATCATATCAGGAACAACAATTTCTATAGCCCGATGAACACCCAATCTTTGGATTTGCCGATGAACATCCAACTATTTGACCCATTATCATCCCATTTAATGAGAGGCTAAGACTCGGTTATCCCCATAACTTCATCTTTTTATGGACCTAATAATTTAGAGGGTTTAATCTTATTATGACAGAAGAAGAGATGAGAAGACATAGATCAACCTCCCACTGACCACATCAGTAATCAAGGAGGGTTACTCATAACTAATGATCCATGGGTACCTAAAATCAGTCAAGACTGATTAACCTTGGGTGACATGGGTTAACATGAGTCAGTGAGCTATCTAATCAATTCTTATCGACCACATTGTCCAGGTAAGTGAGATCATGGGTTGGGTTCTGCCATTAATCATCTTGCCTTAAACACCAATCGAGTTGGCCAGGTAAGAGATAGCCCCAAAGAATCATGATCAAGATGCCAAACTTACCTCGGATATCAATTGGTTCATCAGACTCGATTAGACTAGCCTAAAGACTCGGGCTGTCCACTGAGCCACAAATTAGGTCCATGTAGATCTATGGACTAATCAATCTAACTATTAGAGATATCTACAGAGAAGAAGTCCTAACTCAACATTTGATTAGAATGATTCTCTATATAGTTTTATGCATCAAACTTAGGTTTAACCCAATTAAGGACATAATAGAAGCTAACCCATGACCCTTAAGGTTTATTGAAATGACTTAAAATCTTTGAATCATATTCTTAAAGTTCTTAGTCATTCAAAATGACTTAATTCTTAATTAAGTTCAATAGCCTTAATAAATTAAAATAATTTTAATTTACAAATATAAAATAATTTTACAATAATAAGAAATTTGAATTTATTATTTTTGTAACTTTTCATGTCAAGTATCGACTCACCAGGGGCAAGTGTCGATACTAGGTTCGACACTTAGTCGACTCAAGGCCTGAGACATGAAGAAAATAGAACACTATGTTTTTTGGGAAGCGCTCATGAGTCGACACCTTCAAGGCAAAGTGTCGACTCACAAGCCCAAGTGTCGATACTTCCTGGTCAAGTATCGACACTTCAACCTTCATGAGTCGACTCAAGAGGTCGACTCAAGGCCTATCATAGGATAATAACAATAATTTCAAATCCAAAGTTTTACCAAATTTTTAATCAAATCCGATTAAAACAAAACTCTTAAATCTTATATAAATTTATTTTGAGATCATAATACATGATTAAAATATTTTTAATCTATATTTTCTTTTATCTTTCCTCTTCATGAGTCAATCACAAACGGCACCCTTACACGCCATAGGAGACCCCATTGAATGGGAAGAGAGGGTCTTGCAGCCCTATTTCTCTCCTATGACCAGATGACCATGGTGAAGCACTCATTCCAAGTACTTTAAAAGAAAAACATGATGTTAAAGCATGCTAACATTATTATACTACGATCGGAACCTGGCTCTGATACCATTGAAGGTGAAACATAGCTAGCAAAAATAATGTATTTTAAAACTATTTTAAAATGAATATAGCAGAAGGCTTGGTAGATCGATCAAATGATCTACCAATCTACCTGCAATAAGATCTAGTATAATAATATAGCATGCAATAAACATCAAAAGCAAGATAAAACTCAAAGATATAAAGATACCTTACCGTTATACCTTTGATGGATGCAGTAGCGGTGCTCCAAGGATAGCGCTCTTGAGCCATACACATGTCTGGCCTCTATAGGTAGTTCACACCGGAGCTCGACTCTGATCAGCTCTCTTGGAGTGCTAGCTCCTTGGGATCCTTCGGGCCGATCTTCTTCTTCTCGGAAGATAAAGAGGAGAGGTGGAACCCTTCCTAACTATCTCTCTTCCCAAGTCCTAGCTTGAATGCTAGGTATTCTCACACCCAATCCCAAGTCCTCACAAAATCTTTTTTCTCTTCTAGTTCTTCAACCAACCAGCAATCCCTAAAACAACCTTTATTTATAGGGATGGCCAAGAGAGGGAGAAAGAGGAAGGAGGAATGATTGGGGGAGAAGGTCAAGGGCCATACCAAATGGGTCCAAGCTAAAAAGGCAAGTATGACCATTATACCATGAAAGCTTGGAGCCAAAAAATGTCCAGAATTCGAAATTCGAATTCAAAATTCGAAGTCAAAACCTTCCCAGAAAACTTTCCAGAATTTCTGCTCGTCAGATAGAACCTCTATGGTGTGTGACCTCATAGGTTTGAATACTAAGCCGGTAGCACTGGAATACTTCCAGTATAAGTCAAAGTCCTTATCTAGCAATGATACCCGACGTTCGGATAGGTCGAAGATGCAGAACACCTCTCTAGAACCACTGGCATATGGTTACTGCATAATTCATCCCTTTGACCTCATAATGCTCAAGATGACCTAAGGTTCGACTACTAACCCTAATTTATTTTATCCAGATCGTGTCTCAACTTTACAAGTTCTATGACTCCTCACAAGAACTACTCTAGCCAAGGATTTGCTAAATTGAGACACAATGAGTCATTCACTCCAAACTATTTAGAGGGGTCAATTCCATCTTGATCCACCAACGCTCCCAAGTACTTGACTACACCCAGAAACCTTCCATCACTGGATTAGAAATCCAGGTGGTCCGGCACCAAAGTATAGTGAGTTGCTTGCAAGCTACCATGGTGACCTCAGGTCTGAGGAACACATATACCCATATCCCTTTGCGGGCAATCCTTTGACAGAAGAGAGTTTCGTAGATGGTCACGTTTAGTGAGATGTCACACATTTCACTTGCATGTCACACCAGTATCTCCACACTCCTAGTTAAGAGGACAACCAATAAATATGACATACAATAACCTACACTTGATACATTGTCGTCCTATAACAATGTATCATTTAGTTGTGAATCAGTTGAGGAACTACTTGATGTATCCTCTCTATATCAAATAATGTAGTTCTAAGGACTCCATCATACAAGAGTTCATTTAAGAAAAATATAAATATGATGAACAGCCAAAAGAATAACTTTTATTCATTAAAAATTTATATACAATTACAAAATGGCACAACCGTCTACAGCCTAGACGATTGGCTTTGGGATATAATTCCCAACAGATTTAATATCTAAAGTGTTGGATATCCAATTTGAATCAGAATAACTCTCAAGAACATTTGAATAACCTATATAGCAAAGAGAGAAATCAATAGTTCTTTTAAGATACCTAAATACTCTTTCTAAGGCATTCCAATTGGTTGAACTAGGATTAGTAGTATATCTACTAAGTTTGAAAATTGTATAGGCAATATCTGGTCTAGTTCGATTGATAGACACATTAAGGAACCAATGATCTAAGCATATTTTTCTTGATCTATAGATTTTTCAATATTTTTTACGAGATGGATGGATGGATCGAAGGGAGTAAATACTAGTGAATAATCAAAATATTTGAATTTATTAAAAAGTTTTTGAGTGTAGTGAGATTGGGATAAGCACTTGAATAATTCTCATTCCAAATATTATATCAGCATTACCTAAGTCTTTCATATTAAAGTGATGGGATAGAAAGTTCTTAATATCATTGACTAGGTTTAGGTTAGGAGTAAAAATTAGAATATCATCAACATAGAGACAAAGGAGAACAAATCAATCATCAACTTGTCTTTGATAAAGATAATTATCTGATTCATTGATTTAGAATCTGTAGGATAAGATTACTTAGTCAAACTTTTCGTGTCGTTGCTTGGGTGCTTGCTTCAATCCATAGAGGGATCTAACAAGTTTATAAACTTTGTTTTCTTATCTTGGCATAAAAAAACTTTCAAGTTGATGCATATAGGTCTCCTCTTCAAGATCTTCATGTAAAAAAGTAGTCCTAACATTTATTTGATGAACAAAGAGATTATGGATGGAGGCTAAAGAAAAAAGGATTCGTATAGTAGTGATATGAGCTACAGGTGAGTAGGTATCGAAGAAATTAATATCAGCCTTTTGACCAAAATCTTGAACAACAAGTCTAGCTTTATATTTTTCTATAGTTCCATCATTTTTCATCTTCTTTTTGAAGATCCACTTACAACCTAATGGTTTGTTTCCAAGTGGTAGATTAGTAAGGATCCAAGTATTATTTTCAATAATGGATTCAATTTCACTATTTATTGCCTCTTTCCAGAAAGATGCATCAGGAGAGACCATGGCTTCTTGATAAGAGGATGGATTATCTTCAATTAGATAAGTAAAAAAATCTTCACCAAAGTTTTTTTTAGTTCTAATTCTTTTGCTCCTTATAGGTTCAAACTCAGGTGTTGATCTGCTAACGAGGAAGAAGATGATGGCAAATCGGATGGAGGATCGATGGTCGGTCTAGAAATTCCATTTCTAAGAGGGAATATGTTTTCAAAGAATATTGCATCTCTAGATTCAATAATTATATTACTTAATATTGAAAAAACTTCAGAGTTAATAACTAAGATCTATAGGTGCTGCTATCAAGAGAGTAGCCAATAAAGACAGTATCCACAGTCTTAGGTCCTATTTTGGATCTCTTTGATTTAGGAATTTCGACTTTGACCAAGCATCCCCAAACTCGAAAGTAACTAAGCCTAGGTGGGTGACCTTCCCAAAGTTCATAGGATGATTTATCTCTATCTTTGGCAAGTATTCTATTAAGGATATTGTTAGCAGATAGAAGGGCCTCTCCCCAGAGATTTTCTAAAATACTTGAACTAATGATCATAGCATTTATCATATCTACTAAAGTTTGGTTCTTTCGTTCAGCCATACCATTAGATTGAGGAAAATAGGGAGCTGTGACTTCATGAACTATTCCATTTTTTTCATAGAATTGGCTCATTTCATTCGAGGTGTACTTTCCTTCTCGTCAGACCTAAGTATTTTAATTCTTTTCTCCAATTGGTTTTTAGATTCTGCCTTATAAACCTTAAATTTGTTAAGTACTTCATCTTTGATCTTTAAGAGATAGGTATAGCAGAACTTAGAGAAGTCGTCAATAAAAATTACAAAATAGCGACTACCTTCACGAGTTGGAATTCTATTAGAATCATAAACATCACTATGAATGAGTTCTAAAATCTGAGAGTCTCTAAAATCTATAGTCTTGAAAGATTTCCTAGATTATTTTGATTGAACATACACTTCACATTTGGAATTGTGATCGATATTTATTTTAGGAATTAACTTGAGGTTAGACATCTTCTTGATTGATCAAAGATTGACATGACCTAATCTTGCATGCCAAGTTTCACAAGATTCAAAATTTAACAAAATGGGTTTGAAGGGATAACAGAATTTTTATTAATATCGATAGGAGCATTTACATTCAATTTAAAAAGTCCCTCGGATACAAAACCTTTGCCAATAAACTTATCTCCTCTGGAAATTATAACTTTATTGGACTCTAAAATAACTTTAAGTCCTATCTGGACAAGCAAAGAACCACTTAGTAAATTTCTTCTAATGGTTGGAACATACTGTACATCACGAAGAATCAGGAATTTTCTTGAGGTAAATCTCAGATTGACGGATCCTGATCCCAGTACTTCAACAGCTATTCCATTATCCATGATTACACTTCTTCCACTTGATCCTTAATATGATAAAAACTAAGATCTATCAGTACAAACATGGATGTTGGCATCTGTATCTAACCACCTGTTACGGCCATAATGATGACGTGGCCGGTCTCAGATTCCGTCGGGCATGATTGAGCCGCGTGGAGGTTTCCTCGGTCGAGTCAGCTGCGAGTCCAATGCCGCCGAGGTCGAGCTCGGCCCTTGCCCCCCCCGACTACCTCGCCAGGTGATGTCCCGAGGCGTTACCGCCCAGGCTGAAGTCGAGTTCGGTCCAGGGCCCCTTCTGCCGCCTCGCCAGGTGTCCACCCGAGAGGGGTCCACCTCGGCCGAGGTCGGCTGCTCCCCCGCTCCCTCGCCAGGTGGCGCCCAGAGACGGTCCCACCGAGGTCGAGGTCGAGCCGGACCCCTTCGCTCCTTCGCCAGGTGGCCCCCGGAGACGGGACCACCTCGACCGAAGCCGAGCGCCCTTCTGCCGCCTCGCCAGGTGTCCACCCAGGAGGGGTCCACCTCGGCCGAGGTCGGCTGCTCCCCCGCTCCCTCTCCAGGTGGCGCCCAGAGACGGTCCCACCGAGGCCGGGGTCGAGCCGGGCCCCTTCGCTCCTTCGCCAGGTGGCCCCCGGAGTCGGGACCACCTCGACCGAAGCCGAGCGCCCTTCTGCCGCCTCGCCAGGTGTCCACCCAGGAGGGGTCCACCTCGGCCGAGGTCGACTGCTCCCCCGCTCCCTCGCCAGGTGGCACCCAGAGACGGTCCCACCGAGGCCGAGGTCGAGCCGGGCCCCTTCGCTCCTTCGCCAGGTGGCCCCCAGAGATGGGACCACCTCGACCGAAGCCGAGCGCCCTTCTGCCGCTCCGCTAGGTGTCCACCCGGGAGGGGTCCACCTCGGCCAAGGTCGGGCCGACCGTACCGGGAAGGGCCCAAAGGGCGGAGGTGCAATTTTCGAGGTTGGCCCTCGAGCACGCACCACAGACAGTGCCCCGTACAGATGGCGGCGGCACGCGAAACATCACTTACATCGGCCCGACAGGTTCTGCAGTCGAGAGGCGCAGTTCTGGCAAAACAGGGCCCGTCAACGGACAATGCCGACACTTGGAAAGGGGAGCGCCCACACCGGGCCCGAGGTCTGACCGGCCACCCTGCCGGCGCCACCCCCCTTCCTTTACCCTTTCCCCGCTGGGCTCGGCAAACGAGGTCAGAAAGCCGCCTGGCCCTCGAAACCAAAAGGGGAAAGAGAAAAGGATGGAGAGGGGACAACGAGAGCAACAAGGGGAGCCTCCCAAGAGCGGAAAACAGGCAGGCAGCGGGAGGAGATAAAAGGAAGGAAAGAGGAGGCGACCAGGTAAGGTTGGACGAGTAAGAAACAGAGGCTAAAGGCCCCGCTCCAAGAGTAAGATCTAGGGTCCCGAGAGGGGATCGCTCGGCGTGAGCTCGGTAAAGGGACCCAGCCGGGTTTCTAGTCCCTCCAGCACCTTTCTTGCTAGTAAATTCTCTGATTCTGGGACTCCTTTGGGGGCCCGTCTTGGAGAATCTGTTCCCTCTCGCCGTCTACTGACTTGATCGTCGGAGCTCCCTCGCCGGGATTCCCGGCCAGGGTCTTCTGACCTTGCCTTGTAGGTTCGCTACGGCCGGGGGGCCCCAGGTGTAAGGCGGTCTGGTAGGATCGGCGGTTCTGAGGCACGGGCACGGCGGCGAGATCGGCAACAGATTGGCGCGCCAGGTAGGGGGGGCAGGACAACACCCCTAGTGGGAGCCAGCTTTCTGCAGGCACCGCGCTCTCTGACAATGGTGGTCACTCGTGGGCGCGAGGCATCCACCAGCCGTGTGGGGGAGGTTCCCTTTCCTCAAGGGGCCCACAGCCCGGAGAGGGAGCTCCCAGCTCCTCCACCTCTTCCACTACCGCCGACCTCGGTGGACGGGCCCCTCGCGGCCATCATCCAATAGCTGCAGACTTTGACCTCGGCGGTCCGGCAGCTTCAACATCAGCAGCGGTCCCTAGCCACGCAGCCGCAGCCGGGGACCCCCGCGGCTCGAGCCGCGGGGCCGCGTGGGAGCCTGCGCTCCATTCAGGACAGGCCATCCCACCTGAGGGCGGTCTCCAACCCTCGCGGGAGCCACTGAGCTCCCACAAAAAGAAACTACTCCGGTTCGGCGGATCACGAGAGTCGATCCCCGGTCGATGAAGCCGAGACGGTGCATCGCAGTAAGCGGCGCCAAGACGTGACTTCGCGCCGAGACCGATCGGCGTCCCCTTCGCCAGCGGCCTCAGTGGAGCCTCCCAGGATGTACTCCGAGCTCCTCCTCCACGCCCACAAGTACATCCGAGCGGAGGAGGCCGACCGCACCCGCTGAGAGCTGGATGGGAAGACTCCGAAGAGGCCGTCCCCGAGGGATCTTCCAGGAGCTCGAAAGCCCGGGCCACCTGCCGACCCTCGCCCGAATCCGAGGTCGAAGGGCGAGGCCATTCCGGAGCGGAGGTTCACCCCTCTCCTTGCCCCTCGAACAAAGATCCTCATAGAAATTGAGGGCGAGCACTACCTCCGCCGACCTCCTCCATAGAATCCAAGAGGTATCCGAGACAAGTCAAAGTACTGCCAGTTCCACCACGAGCACGGCCATGACACGGAAGAGTGTCGCAACCTGAAGCAGGGAATCGAGGAGCTGATCAAAAGGGACTACCTCAGGAAGTTCATCAAGATTGAGGTCCCCCCGGAGGGGCAGCCGCTCGCGGCCTTACCACCAGTTCCTGCAATCGATAACCGCCCGACGGAGAAGCCGGTGGGCATGATCTCACTTGGGGTCGAGCGGGCGGCGAAGAAAGCCCGGGAAGTCGGGAACCCGGAGAATGTAATCCCCCCTGAGGAGGGGAAGGAAAACGAGAATGTAAACAATGATGCCGTGGTGGTCGAGATGACCATCGCGAAGCATCCTGTACATCGAATTATGGTGGATAGTAGAAGCTCGGCTGACGTGCTTTTTTACGATGCTTTCTCTCAGATGAATTTGTCCCATGATCAGCTAAGACCGGTGCATACCCCCCTGGTGGGATTTACCGGGCCTGTAGCTCGGATCCACCCTCAACTGGTGGGTGATGATGTCTGACAAGATTCCCGGCATGTTCGAGGCCGACCAGGCAAAGATGTCGGTGTTGCTTCTAAGAAAGCCGATCATCTCTGACTTGATGTCTTCGTCAAGGGAGCTTCCAATTTAGAGGACTTTGGTGGGATCATCCTCACGAAGAGGAACAAAAAGGATCTTCTCGTTCGGCCGGCCGTGGTCGTCGGCCTCAGCCCTTGGATCGAGCTACTCAAGGGTAGTACGGCCTTCCGACTGTTGGTTGAGGATAGTCAAACATTGTCTGGCCATCCGTCAGTCTCCCCTTATCATTCCGACCCCGCTCTTGGTTGAAAACTTTGCCACCATATGGTAAGTAGACATGATGGCTCGGAACTTGTTGAGAGCTGGTCGGCCTAAAATGGCGTTGTACGTCGAAGTCGTCCGGACGACCACAAAATCGATGGGGAGGGTTTTTTGGAAAGGCTCCATCCCGATTGTTACGGGTAAGGTGATTTCTCCTTCAACTCTGATAGAGTTTCCCCCGAAGCCCGTCAGCGGTATGGGGGACTCATGCAGCCTCGACCGGGACAGGTTCATTCTCAGGAAAGCATCATACAATAATACCTCCGTGGAGCTTCCATTATCTATAAGTATTCTCTTTACATCATAATTGGCGATAACTGCCGAAATGACTACAGGTTCGTTTTCAAAAACATGGGACTCCAGAAGGTCCTCGTCGGAGAAGGTGATGGCGTTGGAGCCCTTTGATCTCTTGACGATGTCCGGTCCATCCTCGTAGCCCCCTTCGATCCTCCGATGCAACATGTTGACGCCCCCATCAGTTGGCCTCTGGTGGGGAAGCTCCGCCTCCTCTGGAGGGTTTCTGGTGATGGAGGCTTCAGCCCGATCCCGATGGGGTCGGACGTACTTTCACAAGTAACCCTTCGGATGAGATCTTCGATGGCGTCCTTCAATTGCAGGCACTCCTCAGTATTGTGCCCATGGTCCCGATGGAACTTGCAGTATCTGTTCTTGTCCCTAGAGGTAGGTGGGATCCTCATCGGGCGAGGCCTTTGGAGGAAGGCCTCATTTTCGATCTCTAGGAGGATCTTCTCCCTCGGGAGGAAGAGGGGTGCGTAGCTTTCGAACCTCATGTGGTAGTCCTTCGGCTTCGGACTTTGGCGCCGGGCAGATATGTTATTGTTGGGGGTTCGGACCTCAGGAGCCTTGTCACTCCGCTTCTTGGGGTTCGGCCTACCTTCCTCCTGTCGCCGGTTCACCGCCTGCTCCTCAGCGATGGCATACTTCTGCGCCCGGGTCAGCAGCTCGGGGTAGCTTGTCGGAAACTGCTTGTCCAAGAAGAAAGTGAGCCTGGACGATCGAAGCCCTCTTTTGAAGGCCGACATAGCCATCGCTTCATTCAGGTCCGGGACCTCCATGGCCGCTGAGTTGAAACGGGCCATGTAGTCCCGGAGCATCTCTTTCTCTCTTTGTGACACGAGGAAGAGGCAGTCGGTATTCCTTGGAGTCATACTGCAGGTCCTGAAATGGGAAAGAAAAAGATTTTCGAGTTGGGGAAGGAGTGGATCGTACCTGGCCAGATGGCGGTGAACCACATCTGTGTGGCCTTCTTTCGGGTTACTGGAAAGGCAATATAGTGGAGGATGTCGGAGGTGCCTTGTACCATCATGTGGGCCTTGTAGGTGCCCAGATGGTCCAGTCGGTCGGTGGTGCCGTCATAGGGCTCCACCTGAGGAACTTTAAAGTGGCGGGGAATTGGCTCCGCCATAATCTCACTGGAGAAAGGCAGGCGGGAGTCGTATACTCGCCCCCCTTCGGCTTTCTGCCGAAGGATAATTTCGTCTATACGCTCCTCAATGCGTAGAATTTTATCAGCATAATCTCTCGAGGGTTCGGCTGGCGGCCGACCACCGGCCGAGATGGATTCGGCATAGGAAGGCCAGGCCGATCTCGCCCTCTTGCTGTCAGCTCGCCCCCCCTTGGACCTCTGGGGCTTCGCCACGGGATGAGAAAAATGGACTTCTGGCTGCCGGCTTCCGTCGGTAGCCAGTTGATGATCAGTGCAGGATATGACAAGTGGTTGTTGATGGTTATCGGCCATTTCCTGGAAACGTTGGACCGCTACCGTGAGCGTTTCAATTTGGCTTACCAACATCTAGAACTGCTGTAGTCCCAGAATGATGGTGGGCTTCGCAGCAGCAGCGGGGACAGCGGCGGTGGCAGTGGCGCTTTCCCTCGGGGGTTCTTTGGACCTGGATGGGGAAAGGCCTCTAACGGAGGGGTTCTGCGCTCTTCCCCTAGCAATCGCCCCGCAGATAAGCAGATTCCTCCTTTTAGTGAAGGGGAAGTGCGGACGGCCCTCCTTCTAGCGCCAATCTGTTGCCGTATCTTCTCTTGGGTCGGGCCGGTTGGCAGTATTAGAGCGCGCCTCTTCTGGTCGACCTGCAACAAAGTCCCCAAAGCGTCGGTGGTGTTCCGACGGGGGACACTCCGATGCCTAAGTCAGCGGGAGAGTGAGAGCAACAGAATGGAGGAATGTAATGGACAGCATTTAGAGAGGGAAGAGCGAACTTACTCTCGAGCAGGGTCCCCCAGATACCTTATATAGGCATGGAACAGTCCAAAAGTTGTTACGGGGCAGGCTGAGAAAGATCGATTTGCACCTACTAGGATCTGGA
This sequence comes from Areca catechu, assembly GCA_021397845.1. Lineage (NCBI taxonomy): Eukaryota > Viridiplantae > Streptophyta > Magnoliopsida > Arecales > Arecaceae > Areca > Areca catechu. The sequence goes on along the minus strand of CM038052.1, from coordinate 172,388,885 downwards.
GAGTGGCCACGGGGTGCCTAGATAGGGTGGTGTCATGGGGGTAGTGGAGCAGTGCTGCTGACGTGGCAGGATTCTGTTATAATAGAAGGAGTTTCTGGAATTCTCTAGGGTCCCTAAACGAGTCAGTCGGACCCCAGCAGGAGTGGCCGTCGGACCACTGCTACAGTGGGTCGGCTGCCGAAGGAGATAGATGAGCCATATCCCAGCAGGGGTGGTCGTCGGATGGTGCGGGCACCAGACTCAGAAGAAGACTTCAGAGCTCCATTTGGATCTCTGATTGACATTGCCCGAGAAATTAGGGTTTGTAATAAAGGTTGACCTGGTCAACCAGTTTATTTATTTATTGAGTCACCATTTAAATTTTGTTGAGTCATGTTGACTCAGTGCAAGTCCCAATGTGGTTTCAATTTGGTCCAAAATGGTGCCACATTTGTCTTCCAATCAAATCAAGGTTCAAGCAAGTGGAGGCCACACTCCAAGCCACACGCCCAGCCACACTCCGAGCACACGCCAGAGTCCAGGAGGCGCCACAGAGGCATCCCAGTGTCATGGTCCCCACATCCAAAGAAGAAAAAATCAAATTGGAGGCTACTTTAAAGGAGGCGCCCATACCTGCCTATTTTACCTAAGCAAAGAAGGAAGAAGACTTCTCTTGGAGAAGAAATCAAAGAAGGACATCCAACCTACTCCTAATTGAAGTTCAAATCAAAATCAAAGAGCTTAACTTGGAGTGGAAGAAAAGAAGAAATACCATAAGAAGAAGAGGACTCCAAATCCAAATCCAACTCCAAAGGAGGCACCAAAAAAATTCAAAAAAAATTCCTTTATGGCCGTCCCAATTTTTTTTGAACTCTTGGTCGGCCAAGAGAGAAGATTTTCTACCTAATCTAGTGGTTGGAGGAGTTTAGTCCCACATGGGAATTTGTACAAGCTTGGAGAAAATTTTAGGTCTATATAATAGACCTCTCTTTGTAACTTTAGAAAATCAATGAAGAAAAATTATTTTTGCTATTCTCTTGTGTTGAGTAACCTAGGTTTCTCTTCTTCCGCACTATTCTAAGTGTTGAGCTCCGTAAGGGGGTAATCCGGGTTCCATTGGAGCCTTGAGGAGGTGAGAGATCTCCATCTTTATCCAAAACCCTAGGTTAGCCACTTGAAATTCCAAAACCCTAGCCAGCTTTCATTATTTTCCATCCACCAAACCCTAGATCCATCCATCTCCCACGGCCTCTCTCTCTCTACAAGTCCAGGCCGTCCACCTTCATCCAGATCCAGTCCGGCTACTTCAGATCCAGAGCAAGTTCCAAGGAAAATCACATCAGCATCCAGGAGAATCCAGTTTTCAGCAATTTCGATCTTCAAGTTCATCAACCTGGTAAATCTTTTCCTTGACTCTCTGATTTCATCAATTGTTTTTCTTCTCTTCCAGATCTTGAGTTCAGGAGAAGCCAACCCGCCAAAGGACCAGTATTGGAGGATCCATTATGAAGATATCCAACTCCGAGGATCCAACAATCTGCTCGGGAGAGTTCTTCCACCAAAATCTGTGAAGATCATTGTCTGGTTAGATAAACCTTCCCTTCTCTTTATTTCTGTTTTGTTGAAAGCTCGGAGTGAAACCCTAGGTCTGGGAGTTTCTCAACCCCCAGCGATCCGTTGCTTCTAAACTACTCTGATAATTTAGTTTCCTTAAAATTGTGCTTTCAATTATCATATTAGTATCTTTCAATGTTAGGTTAACTTTTCTTTGATTTGAAGCCAACTTCTACAAACCTATAAAAACAACAAAAAAATTAGTTAATCTTAATTTACTTCCGCATCGCATCCCTTTATTTGTTCTGCATCATTTTTGGTATCAGAGCCCAGTCTAGGGTTTCTGATTTGCTTGCTTGCTTGTTTTGATTGTTCTCTTTTTATTTTGTCTGTTCGAAGTAGACTCCCCAGGACGTCCGGTCCTAGGAACTAAGTGAGGCGCAAGCCTCCTCCTCCCATTCCACGGGGTGTTCCTAGGGCGTGTAGGGGATCCATTGGGTTATAACTTCGTAGCAGGGATTATAAACGGGGAAGACAATCTAGTTGCAGCCCGTAATTACCCTGTTGTCTGAATTATCTCTTCCTGCATAAAACTCCGAATTGCATGATTTTTACTTTGTTGAAACCAGTATAATTGAACCTATTTTCCATAATTTTTCTGTGATTTATTGGTTTCAGTAAAAATTCTGAGAATTAAAATACAGCAACTCTGTTTTTTTGTGTTCTGCAATTCAATTCTTTTTTGGAGTGATCATCTCATAATTTACTTAAGGGCAATTGAGCATCTAAGATAAGGGGAGGAGTTGATTACCTCTCCTTAGCCCAAAACCACCATCCAATCATTTGAACCTAGACCTAATTTAAAATCAATTAGACCTAATTTGCCCTAGTGGGCTAGGGACACCAATTGGTCGGGTCTAGGCTAGTGTTGAGTTAGTTTGGCGAGTTATTCTGTGTGTGCTTAGCACTCAGTGTCTAGAACGGTGGTTCAGGGATCCATTCCCGAAGGGCTTGTGTGCTGGTCTGCCTACCTGGCCAATCACTGATTGGTGTCTAGGATTGGCAATCAGGGACCTAACACTCCCCTTACACCTGCCTGGCTGAGTCCTGAGTTACTACAGGCTAGCTTGCCACTCTGATTGGGCATCTAGTTTGGACTCTAGGTCTAGTGATCCAGTAGTCGATTTAGTCTAGTCTCATTTTGTGTGCTTGCTTGAATCATCATGTCTACCAGAAACGGAGTGCCATATCAACCTGGTCAAACCCAACCTGATTTAGAGGCCATGATCAGAACTCTTACTGAAAGTATGGCTAAAATGAATCAGGATATGACAAACACTGTGGCCCAGTTTAGCGCACAAATTCATGAGGATCTTACCCAACTTAGGGACCGAGTCCAAGTACTTGAAGAACCTAGACATCGGAATTGGACTCCTGACCCCGATTTTAATGTGCCTCAACCTCACCCACATCAGGAGCCTAGAAGGCCTTTATATAGAGATCCTGAACCTAATCATAGGAGGCCTGACCCAGAGCCTGAAGATAGAGATGATAGGTTCATCAGGAACATCAAATTAGATGCACCCACTTTTGATGGTAGTCTGAACCCTAAGGTGTATTCTGATTGGGAGGGTGAGATGGACCAATACTTTGAGTGGTATGCTATGTCTGAGGAGAGGAAATACAAGTTTGCCAAGATGAAATTAGTGCGTCAAGCTAGGTTATACTGGGGGAACATTGAGCTAACCACTAGGAGACGGAATGTTGAGCCCATAACCACTTGGCAGGGTATGAAAGAAAAACTGAGAGATAAATACCTACCCATTTCATACCAGCAAAACCTGTTAGACCAATGGCAAAACCTGAAACAAGGAAACCGATCTGTCTCAGACTACATAGCTACTTTTGATGAATACCTAATGAGATGTGATGTGAGTGAAGCCCACGAAGTCACTTTGTCTAGATTTAGGGCTGGACTGAGGGAAGATATCAAGAGAGAACTATTTCTGAGAGAGGTTACGGATCTAGACCAAGCCTACCAGATTGCACTGAACACTGAGAAATTTCAGAGAGGACCTATACCTTCTAGGGTTAGTGCCCCAATCCCAAGGAATGGACCTAGCCAAGTTATCCCTAGTAAACCTTTTCAGGGTACTTCTACCCCTAGGCCCATGGACAAAGGTAAGGCACCTGACACCCAGAGAACCCCTAGTTCAAATATCACCTGTTTTAAGTGTCAGAAACCAGGTCACATTTCCAGTCAGTGTACTGCCATAGCCTGTTTCAAGTGTCATAAGGTAGGTCATGTTGCTAGCCAGTGCCCACGGAGATCCCTTTACATAGAAGAGGGAGAGAATGATAATTCCGAGCCCAGTGAGGAATTTGAAGAAGAAGTTTATGAGGCCGGAATGAATTTGGTTGAGGAGTATGAAGGAGAGGAGGAACCCAATGAATCTGACCAATTAGGAGTTGTAAGATGCATCCTATCCCAGAATCTAGTTCAAGAGGATTGGCATAGGACTAACATCCTACAGACTTTTCTTAAATTAGGGGATAAGGTATGTAAGATCATCATAGATAGTGGGAGCTGTGTAAATGCCATCTCTACTAGCACTGTCAAGATGTTAGGCTTAATCCCAGTTCCCCATCCCAACCCCTATAAGGTTTCTTGGGTAGATTCTACCTCCATACCCATCCAGTCTAGATGTCAAGTCCAAATCCAAATGCAATCTTATCACGAAAAGATTTGGTGCGATGTTTTACCCATGGGGGTGAGCAGTATAATTCTCGGAAGACCTTGGTTGTATGATCATGATGCCACCCTCTTAGGAAAATCCAATACCTGTGTCTTTAGTTTCAATGGGAAGAAGATTACGATCCATTCCGTTCCCCCTAAGGACAAGGTAACTAAAGGAGCCGGTAAGGTTAAGGAGATGAAAACTGGAGTGAACCTAATCAGTGCTAAGGATCTAGAACAAGAAATTCATAGTGGTTCACCCATCTGGATGTTGACTGCTAAGGAACTTAGAACTTCGGAACCCTCAGAGCCTCCTCAAGAAGTTAAACCTGTGTTAAAAGAATTTGAGGATGTCTTTCCCGAGGATTTGCTAGACCACCTTCCACCTCTTAGGGATATCCAGCATGCCATAGATCTAATCCCAGGAGCGACTTTGCCCAACTTGCCCCATTACAGGATGAATCCATCTGAGCATGAAGAACTGCAAAAGCAGGTTGGAGAATTATTGAGGAAGGGGTTTATTAGAGAAAGTCTTAGCCCTTGTGCAGTCCCAGCCTTACTAACCCCAAAGAAAGATGGCACGTGGAGGATGTGTGTTGACAGTCGTGCCATCAATAAAATTACAATCAAATATAGGTTTTCCATCCCTAGACTAGATGACATGCTTGATATGATGGCTGGTGCAATGGTTTTTTCTAAGATTGATCTCAAAAGCGGCTATCATCAGGTTAGGATTAGACCCGGGGATGAATGGAAAACTGCTTTCAAAACTAAGGATGGTCTTTATGAATGGGTTGTTATGCCTTTTGGGTTGTCCAATGCCCCTAGTACCTTCATGAGAATTATGACCCAGGTACTTAGAGCTTTCATAGGAAAATTTATGGTGGTCTATTTTGATGACATCCTGATCTATAGTAAGACCCCAGCAGATCACCTAGGCCACCTTAGAGCAGTCTGCCAAGTTTTGAGGAATGAGAGACTCTACGGTAATCTTAAGAAGTGTGAATTCATGACTAGTAGAGTTATCTTTCTTGGTTTTGTAGTAACCCCTGACGGCGTGGCGGCCGATCCTGAGAAAATTAGGTCCATAGTAGACTGGCCAGAGCCAACCAATGTGCATGAAGTTAGAAGTTTCCACGGCTTGGCTACCTTCTATAGGCGATTCATCAAGGGGTTTAGTACTTTAGCTGCTCCTATCACTGATTGTATTAGGAAGGGAGAATTTCACTGGACTAAGTCAGCCCATAAAGCCTTCCTAGATCTTAAGGATAAAATGACCCAGGCACCCATTCTGAGATTACCCGATTTTTTTAAAGTATTTGAGGTTGCCTGTGATGCTTCAGGTGTAGGAATAGGTGGAGTCCTAAGCCAAGAGAATCATCCCATAGCATTCTTTAGTGAAAAACTTAATGATGCTAAGCTTAGGTATTCTACCTATGATAAGGAATTTTATGCGGTGGTGCAAGCTTTGCGTTACTGGAGACATTATTTGCTACCGCAGGAATTTGTACTATTTTCGGACCATGAGGCTCTTAGATTTCTGAACTCCCAAAAGAAGCTTAACCCTAGGCATGCTAAGTGGGTAGAATATATCCAGTCCTATACTTTTGTCCTGAAACATAAGGCTGGAGTTGAGAATAAGGTAGCTGATGCCCTTAGTCGCCGATCTCTGTTATTAACTTCTGTTAGAACTGAGGTCATAGGGTTTGAGCAAATCAAAGAGGAATATGAGTCTTGTCCGGATTTCACAACTGTGTATCAGGATCTAGTTCAAGGACCATCTAGTAATCACCAGGATTATACCCTTGTGGATGGTTTTTTGTTCTTCAAAAATAGGCTTTGCATCACTAGAACTTCTCTTAGGGAATTTTTGATTTGGGAAATCCATGCTGGAGGTTTAGCCGGCCATTTTGGAAAAAACAAGACCATTCTAGCTATTGAAGACCACTTTTTCTGGCCTAGCTTGAAAAGGGATGTAGCTAATATTGTAGCTAGATGTCGAACCTGCGCTGTTGCCAAACAGCAAAAACAAAACACTGGCCTTTATACCCCACTCCCTGTCCCAGATCGTCCTTGGCAAGATGTGAGTATGGATTTTGTGTTAGGTTTACCTAAGACCCAGAGGAGACATGATTCTATCTGTGTCGTAGTCGACCGATTCTCTAAAATGGCCCACTTCTTGCCTTGTTCCCAAACCTTTGATGCGTCTAAGGTAGCCACACTTTTCTTCAATGAGATAGTTAGACTCCATGGCCTACCTAAGACAATCGTTTCAGATAGGGATGTCCCGTTCACCAATTACTTTTGGAAGACCCTTTGGCATAAGTTAGGGACAAAACTTAAGTTTTCAACTGCCTATCATCCCCAAACTGATGGCCAAACTGAAGTAGTGAACCGTAGCCTAGGAAATCTGCTGAGATGTCTTGTTGGTGAAAACACCAGAAATTGGGATTTATACCTACCAAGGGCAGAATTTGCGTACAATGACTCGGTCAATAGGTCTACGGGTAAGAGTCCATTTGAAATTGTACATGGGTACAAACCTCACACACCTCTTGACCTAGTCCCTTTACCTGTCCACACTCGAGTCTCCGAATCTGTTGAGAATTTTGCACAGCATGTAAAAGACTTGCATAAAGAAATTCATGCCAAAATAAATTTAAGTAATGAAACTTATAAGAAGTTGGCTGATACTCAAAGGCGAGTCAAATCTTTTGTTGAGGGAGACTATGTGATGATTAGGTTAAGGCCTGAACGGTTTCCTCCTGGAACCGTTAGAAAGTTACATGCAAGGGGAGCTGGACCATTTAGAGTGGTAAAGAGAGTAGGATCCAATGCCTATGTGCTCGAGTTGCCTCCAGAACTAGGCATTAGCTCTACTTTCAACATTACAGACTTAGTAGAGTACAGGGAACCAGCTGTGATTCCTAGTGAGCCTTTTGAGCCTAACCCTATCATTGAGAGTGATCCCGACCCTGTGTGTCCACCAACAAACTGGCCTGTGAGGAAAGAGCAGATTGAAAAGATCCTGGATGATCAGGTTATCTCTACTCGTAATCGAGGATACCAAAGGTACCTAGTCCGCTGGCAAGGAAGGCCAGATTCTGATGACTCTTGGATCTCCCGAGAAGAATTACAAGAATTGGACCCAGACCTCTTGGAGAGATACCAGAGCCAACTTGAGCCTTACTCGACAGGGTCGAGTTCCTCCCACCCTGGGAGAATTGGTGCGGGCACCAGACTCAGAAGAAGACTTCAGAGCTCCATTTGGATCTCTGATTGACATTGCCCGAGAAATTAGGGTTTGTAATAAAGGTTGACCTGGTCAACCAGTTTATTTATTTATTGAGTCACCATTTAAATTTTGTTGAGTCATGTTGACTTAGTGCAAGTCCCAATGTGGTTTCAATTTGGTCCAAAATGGTGCCACATTTGTCTTCCAATCAAATCAAGGTTCAAGCAAGTGGAGGCCACACTCCAAGCCACAAGCCCAGCCACACTCCGAGCACACGCCAGAGTCCAGGAGGCGCCACAGAGGCATCCCAGTGTCATGGTCCCCACATCCAAAGAAGAAAAAATCAAATTGGAGGCTACTTTAAAGGAGGCGCCCATACCTGCCTATTTTACCTAAGCAAAGAAGGAAGAAGACTTCTCTTGGAGAAGAAATCAAAGAAGGACATCCAACCTACTCCTAATTGAAGTTTAAATCAAAATCAAAGAGCTTAACTTGGAGTGGAAGAAAAGAAGAAATACCATAAGAAGAAGAGGACTCCAAATCCAAATCCAACTCCAAAGGAGGCACCAAAAAAATTCAAAAAAAATTCCTTTATGGCCGTCCCAATTTTTTTTGAACTCTTGGTCGGCCAAGAGAGAAGATTTTCTACCTAATCTAGTGGTTGGAGGAGTTTAGTCCCACATGGAAATTTGTACAAGCTTGGAGAAAATTTTAGGTCTATATAATAGACATCTCTTTGTAACTTTAGAAAATCAATGAAGAAAAATTATTTTTGCTATTCTCTTGTGTTGAGTAACCTAGGTTTCTCTTCTTCCGCACTATTCTAAGTGTTGAGCTCCGTGAGGGGGTAATCCGGGTTCCATTGGAGCCTTGAGGAGGTGAGAGATCTCCATCTTTATCCAAAACCCTAGGTTAGCCACTTGAAATTCCAAAACCCTAGCCACCTTTCATTATTTTCCATCCACCAAACCCTAGATCCATCCATCTCCCACGGCCTCTCTCTCTCTACAAGTCCAGGCCGTCCACCTTCATCCAGATCCAGTCAGGCTACTTCAGATCCAGAGCAAGTTCCAAGGAAAATCACATCAGCATCCAGGAGAATCCAGTTTTCAGCAATTTCGATCTTCAAGTTCATCAACCTGGTAAATCTTTTCCTTGACTCTCTGATTCCATCAATTGTTTTTCTTCTCTTCCAGATCTTGAGTTCAGGAGAAGCCAACCCGCCAAAGGACCAGTATTGGAGGATCCATTACGAAGATATCCAACTCCGAGGATCCAACAATCTGCTCGGGAGAGTTCTTCCACCAAAATCTGTGAAGATCATTGTCTGGTTAGATAAACCTTCCCTTCTCTTTATTTCTGTTTTGTTGAAAGCTCGGAGTGAAACCCTAGGTCTGGGAGTTTCTCAACCCCCAGCGATCCGTTGCTTCTAAACTACTCTGATAATTTAGTTTTCTTAAAATTGTGCTTTCAATTATCATATTAGTATCTTTCAATGTTAGGTTAACTTTTCTTTGATTTGAAGCCAACTTCTACAAACCTATAAAAACAACAAAAAAATTAGTTAATCTTAATTTACTTCCGCATCGCATCCCTTTATTTGTTCTGCATCATCGGACCTCTGCCCCAGCGGGTCGGCTGCCGAAGGAGATAGATGAGCCGGACCCCAGCATGAGTGGCCATCGGACCACTGCCCCAGTGGATCGACTGCCGAAGGAGATAGATGAGCCAGACCTCAGCAGGATTGGTCGTCGGACCTCTGCCTAGTGGGTCGAATTTGCTCGTCCGTCGGCCTTCTAAGAGCAGCCGATCCTATCAGATCGTAAAAAGAAAAACCGGCGCGATCAAGTGATGAGCCGGATAGGTACAACAGATTAAATTTATAATTATAATTGTATATACCAACAAAAAAATTGTTTCATATTGATCGGGCACAAAATTATTCTTTTGTTTCAAGTATATCTTTTTGTTATTCTATCGTTACAATTTAAAGAAAAGTATAGCAAAAATTATTTATATGCTCCACTTTAGATATACAACAAAGACCATGCTCCCTCTTGGATCCTACCATACATCAAATATACAAGATCTTCAATTCCTAAGAATCCAATCAAAAAACCAGTTACAAAAACTAATTAAATCATCATATCCATTACATAACCCCCAACTTGGAGTTATTAATTGTTATATATATATATATATATATATATATATATATAAACTTGACTACATAGCCATAATTTTATCTTGGAATTGCCATCACTGTTCATAAAGTCCCTGGAAACCCAAAAGTCCACCATTCATCGAAATCGTATGTACTTCTTCTCCACTACAAGGGTCCTCTTTGGTCCTTCCCCTCCGCTTCCCCCCTCTCTCTGATGATGCGCGTCGGCAGCGGGCCTTCCGGCAACTATGGCCCACCGCCGGCGGCCACCTCCTCCGAGGCGGCTCCCGCCTTCGCGTCTTCCTCCACCCTCTCGCCGCTCGCCCCTCCTTTCACCGTCGCCTCCATGACCAACCTCTCCCCGCCGTCCCCACATCCGCCTTCCCAGCAACCTTCCTCCACCCAGCCCTTTCTTGCGTTTCCCAGCAATACTCCCGAGTGGTCCCCAGCCGCCGTCGCCACCTCCTCCACCTCCTGGTTGCCTTCCATCACCGCCGGCTCCTACAGCTCCTTCCGGAGTACCGGCGCCATCAAGGACCTCTGTTACCATCGATACTGTCCCAGCGTGCAGAGCCCCGGTCTTCATCCCCTTGCGCCTCCGCCAGCGTGTGAGGGTTATGCCGGGATTGGGGTGGGCCCGTGGAACGGGCCGTTCGATGGAGGGGAGGTCGGCCGGGGGAAGCTTCCTGATGGGGTTTCTTGGTGGATGGATCCTTCCTCGTGCTACAGGGTCCCATCTCTTCAGGAAGGTATCTCTTCTTTGTGCTTGTTCTTCTTGTTGCTCGGATCATGTTTGTTTTTTTAAAACTCGTGACAAATAATTGAACTTTAATGATATAGGACTTTTGGTAGCTTCTTTAGCTTAGGGATTTCATGATAACTTTAGCACTCTGTGACCGAAATGATTGGTGGATTGTTTAGATGTCTGTTATGAACATGTTCTTTAACGGAATTTCTTAAAGTTGCCATTTTTATTATATTAGGTTGAAACAAGATAGATGACAATGTCGAGAAGGAAAGAAAGAAAAGATGGAAGTGCCAAAAGATTTTGTGCGATGTAACTTCTTTTTCTTTTTCTTTTTCTTTTTCATGTGCTTTTTTCTTTGCAATATCTATGTTCTATTGGTGCAAAATCATTCTTATGGGATGAAAATGCATTTTATCAAGAAACTTGATGAGAATAGATGATGAGAGGGTACTGCATTGTTTCACTGTGATCCCTCTTCTGTATGTTGAAATAATATTTTGGTGATCTTTAATGATTGGGAGAAAAAGTTCTTTTAAGAGATTACGGTTAAGCATCTAACCTATATGAAATGGCTCGATGTTTTTGAGTTTGCATGTGGGGTCTTTTACCCATCGCTGGTGATCACTTATAGAATTGTTTTTGTAGAGATAGAAGTCTTACAAATACTTTTGTTTCTCTAGAAATCTGTATTCGAGTCAGAAAGAATCATGAGATGCATGTGACTTACGATGGTGATCTCTAGAACCTGGTAACAATGAACTTGAGAGTAACCCATGCACATATTTAATAATTTTTATCCTGAATCCCTTCCTAGTAATTGTGCTTATGTGAGATTGTGGTTATCTAAATGTTTAACATGTCTATTTTTTGCACTTTTGCAATGTCTTCCCACTTATTGGCTGTCATTACCATTACATATACAAATTGCTGATTCTTTGAGACTTACTCCTTTGGGTATCATGGAGACGGAGCCATTTACCTCACAAAGAGAGGTTCATCTTAGTTATAGTCCTTATGTCTTACGTACTTTTGTTGGATGTGAATGTTTTAGCCTTCAATTATTGCCCTAGCCAATGAATGGAATTGGGGTTTTCATCTTTGTTATGTCTAAAGTAAGACAATTTGATATTTCCTTGAACTCAGTTTCCATACCATGGAGCAATTTAGGCATGGGAGAGGTGAAGGAAAATTTCAAATGGAAAAAGAAAATTAAAACAATTTGTGCTTGAGAGGTTTAATAGTGTGTAATTTCACCCTCTTTTTCTTGTTACTGTCTTTAAAGGTTCCATTACCCTCTTTTAGACATCATAATTTGGCTTGTAAGCTTAATTCTACTATAATTTGTGAAAATATGTAATTCATTAAAAAAATAAAGTTTCCTTTTTTTTTACTACATCCAAAAAGAGAGAGAAGGAAAAATAAACTTGCATTTGATAACAAGAAGGTACAAAAGAAACTCAACTTAGTTAAGCCTTAATCCCAGACTAGGTGGGGTCACTACATGAGTCCTTCCTCTCCATTCTACTATATTGCAAACTCTGCCCAGATTTTGTATATAGCTGGATCTAAGCCCAGATAAAGGAGGAGGGTTACAATAGGTTGATGGCTTGCATAAAAGAAAGTGACTACTATTTGTTTATGCTATTCTGAATTCCTTGATATCTATAGTGCTGAAGTAAGTCATGCAAATTAATGTAAAGAAGCATGGTTCAAGGACAAGAGGTTGCAAAAGGCCACTATTCAGACCTAGGCATATGCCACCAAGTTTTTTCATAATTTACACCACATGCCTTTATATTCTGCCAGCTCTTTGCTTCACATCATAGTGTAATTTTCAAGGTACAGCTGATGCCCAATCTTTTATTTTTAAAGAACTTTACATTTATTCGTTTAAATTCAACGACTTTATTTTCTCAGGCATCCTATTCTTTCATTTTTCCTTGTTAGATAGTATTATTGAATATTATTTAGTCCTAAAAATTTGCTTATATGGTTGTTGTTTTTATGTGATAAAATTCAACAAAACTATGAATAGTAGATATACATTTGTATAATTGAATTAAGCTTGGTATTTCTTAGAAAATTAGGGGTGTGATATTGATATATTTTGGTACACTAGAAATGTTTATTGATGATTAGATTTAAGCATTAAGAAATTATTGTGGATATGCTGTTCAAAATCATAGAGTGAATTTGATGCCTAGGTAGAACATTTCACTAATTATGGAAGCTTAGTCTTTTCATCACTATTGCTTAATCTGTGAATTCTGAAAATTTCTTGAAATTAGCTTATAGTTTCTACATGGTCATGTAGGGGCAATATTTCAGATGAAGCAAACAGTGTGGCATAGTGGGTCATGGCCTTTCTTGTAACTTGAACTTTAAATTTGTATGGCAAACAAGGTTTTAAATACTACCGTAATGGGTTGATATGAAAGGGGCTGTATCATTTTGGCAGGTCTTTGGCACCAGTACACAATATGTTAATACTTGACGTAGTCCTGTATCATGTGTTGTTACCCAGTACCATTCCGTTTTGTCAAAAAACCGGTACAATTACCTGTACGTGAAATTGGTAGAAGCACCTGTATTATGTGTTCTCCTCTCATGTCTATTCCTACATTAGGTTTGTTCGACTCATTCTACTTTGTTGCCTGTCGATCAATTATGCTTCAGCCTTTCATGTTTATGGTCCATTAAATTTGGTCATCATCTGATGAGTCTTTGTACCATGTGGCATTTTGGGGTGTACGTCTTTTAGATTAGTTTGGGTTATGGGCTAATTTGGAACTGAACCAGTCCCAATTGGTTCTCCGTTATTGGAACTGAAAACAGACCATTCAATGCAGGAATCAAGCAAACCATGATTTGGTAAAGTAAGATTGGTTTTTGGGTTATCTAATTTTTTTAAAACCTAAATTTTAACATAATGATTTATTGGTCCTATTCAAGAAATCCCCCTGGACAAGTAGTGAAAAATATATATTGAAAATAGTTTATTCAATAATACAATAACAAAAGGGTGAAAATTGATTACAAAAGTTTCTTTAAGTTTGTTGGAAAGGGATTAATTACTCATACTGAAATTACTTTTTGACATATGATTCTCATAAACCTAACCTCATGTTTAGAACCTAACGAAGCTGAATTAGGGACTTAAAAACCCTCTTAAGTCATTTAGAGGTTACTTATACTTGTAAGGTTGTTCTAATAGTTCTAGTTTACCGCACTTAAGAGTTTTCAAAAGTGTTTCATGTCTTAGAAATACCTTTGAATTGACATGGAGCACAAAATGATTTTACAATGCTTTGGGAGGGGTGAGTCTGTGGGGCATGAAGAGGTTATCGAAGCCATTTATAAGCTATTATACTTTTATTGTGGTCGTTCAAATATTTCTTTAGTCTAGGTTTTTTGGTTGGGGGCCTTTTGCTTCCTTTTCTTTGCACTTACCATTTTTCTGATTTTCCTTGGTTGTTACCTTTGTTCCTCACATGGTCCTCAATAATCAAATTAAAAAGAAACTACAACTAGAGCAACTTGTTTCCAATTGTGCTTTCTGTCCATGCAAAGTTGGGTGTGGCAAGGGGATTATATCTGCAGCAAGAGTTGTTTATATGAGGTCAAAGGAAATGATCTAGTGGATACGTGCTTGATGGCTTTGTGGCCATTGGAAACTTTGGTTGGATATTGGCAGACTGGGGGAAGGAAGGGATGAGCCAGTGGTGGATCTCTCTCTAAAACTGAAGGAATGGATGAAGGAAACAATGGCACTTTTGTGGATGGCAATGGTGGTGGTGATGAATTGGAGTTGATCTATTAGTCTAGCTCATGTGAGTGATTGAGGTGGCATGCTGAAAGGGACATGGGCAGTAAACTTATCGTCCAATGTCGCGTTTCCCTTCCTTTGCACGTCCATCTTTGCCTATTCCATCAAGGCATTTTGGATGTCTATGTCAAGATCCATGCATTCCCAAGCCCAACATCCTTCACATTTGCATGGTGTGGATGCTGTAGTGCTGCAACAGTAGTGGAGTCGATGCATTTGGGGTGGGGGAGCAAAGGTGGAGGCTTGAGGAGATGCTAGTGGTGGTGATGGAAGTGGAGCAAGATTTGTTTTTTTTCTCCTGTTGTATTTGGCTCCTAGGGTTTAAGAAATGGAAGAGAGGAAGGGGACCAATGTTATTATAGGGGAAATGGTGGCATGATGCTTACTCTGTTAGCTTTATGAGATGCTTGTTAAGTTGGATGTGCCATTTGATCACAAAACTTATTATGTGGCTGCAATCTGAGGGTGTATTGGTCTCTCCAGTCCAATTTTTCACTGGAGAGGATCTGACTAACCTCCTTTCCTCCCCATCATTTGCTTCTGCTTTGTAGATGACATCCTTGAGATCTTCTTCGTCACTTTTATTCTTGTGCTATTTTGTTGGATTTTCAAGATTTGTAAATGTAGATCAATGTATAAGTTCCTTGTGATTTAGCAGTCAAGTAGTTGATATAGTGCATCTTGTTTTGCCATGACAAGCATCTAATTGATTGTCAGATGAAGCTGATCATAGGTTTCTAATCAAGATCAAATGAATCTTGAATAATATGCTCGATCTTGATTGAAAGCTCGATCTTGGTTGTTGATTTCAAGGCAATGTTATGATCTTGTAATGTGCATTTAAGGATCTTTCATGCAATTTCTATGATGAATGATGCTGAATGGATCCTTGAGTGTAGGGTTATCAGTTAAAGATCTCTAATCATGGCATTTTTGCATAATGGATCCTTGATTATAGGTGCTTAATTTGGTAAGACTTTGATTATGAGCAAGGTTTTAAATTCCATGGGATGGGCCTAACCCGGTTTTTCCATGGAACCAAGATGTGTTGCCATCTTGCCCTGTCTAGATACTTGGGATGGGGGGATGTCCTAGGATGTCCTGATCGGGATGGCCCTCTCTTGGCACATGGGATGGTATCCTGCCCTAGTGTCTTGGGACGTCCTGCATTCTTGTTTTTTTCCCAAGACAACATTTGTAGCTGTGTTCAGTCTTGTTTTTAGGTTTTCCATGATTGACTGTATGGGTGTCACTTTGTGGTTTGCTTGTTCTATCAAATGCTTGCTTCCCTTATGGTCCTAGGAGAAGCTATCAAGCTGGGAATTAGATTCGGTGGTAAACAAGAAATGAGAGGTTCAAAATATGGCATCAACCTGAATACCAAGATGACGAGGGGTCCTAAGGAATAAAGATTTTTATATTACTGCTGGTTGGCCAGGAACTCAGGGAATCTGTAGAATACTTTGCTTACTATCCAGAACAGAACCATCATGAGTTTGAGTTTTGAACAGAGATAAGGGGTTACAGTGATGTCCTAGGGTTTCTAGGGTAAGGGTTAGATAGTTCTGGGGTAAAGGTTATTGGTTTATTAGAAGCAATGGAGAAAGAAACTAAAGGCTTTCTAGGGGATCTTATATCAGATATTTATGGTTAGTGGTTTTATGTTGAAATTTTTAACACTGCACAGATTTTGCTTGGATTTGAGCTAGAGTGAAGCTTACCTGTGGCGACATTAGGAACCCCTCAACACAATTCGATTCAAAAGAACTTCTAATCAAACAAAGACTTGAAAAATATAAAATATTAGATTTCCTAGGTGGTATGACTCTGGACTCCTAACCTTGACAAAAAAAAAAATCCTAGGACAGTAAAATTTCACTTAAAAATATATCCAAAAATATAATACACATAAAAATAAAGTTATATTCTTTCTCCTAGCCGAGAAGGGATTGGGTTTTGTATCTACATCCAATCTTAGAGAAGCCTTATGGTTCATGATGTTTAATGTTTCCTTGTAGGATATCTTTAAAACTATGATATTCAACCTACAAATTGTGTATCGTCAGATATACAGGGCTTCACAAGTACAAGAAGTTTTGGAGTGAAAATACTAATTATTATTTGTTTGTGGGTGTAATTTGTGGTAACATTTCTAGTTTAGACCTAGAATCTCGTTCAGAACATGATTCTTTCATGCTTAAAACTTGCATATGAAGGAAGCCTTCATGCATAACCAATACATTAGATCCAACATTGTCCAAGTATGAGATATCTTACATTTTCTCTCCATTTACATCTGATAAGTCACAGTGAACAGGTCGATGCTGTCTTTTTGACCTTCTTTCACCCCGCTACTTGTGAATTCAGTAAAGTGCATCTTGGATTTAATAAAGCTTGTCTGTCCTCAGTTGGCCTAATATGCTACAATTTATGACCTAGAAAATAATATTCTGACTATCCTTTGTATGGACATTGTTTAGTGCTGTTTTAGCAACATGTAAAACTTACCATATATTTTTTTATTTAACCATGCGGTAAAATGTGCTTCATTGTATTTAGATTCTTAGGAAAAGGGAACTCTCATGAATAAACTAATACATCATGATATTCCTGTGTTTCTGTCTACTTGATGGCGTTGCAGCTGGAGGCCCTAGCACCTACAAAGATGATTCTTATGGTAACTGGCATGGACAATTTTTTAATTCTGCTGCAAAAAAAACATGCTTTGCATCAGAAGGTTCTGAACGGCTTCTTGAGAAGCACCCAACAATTTATGGTGATAGCATGACATACCCTTATAACCATTCTGGGTCATCAGTTTTGTCTCCAAGTTTATTACTTCAAGGAACATCTTATTCTCAGATACCAGACTCCACTTGTGTGATGGAGCCATGTGATACCTTTATTTCAAATTCTTCTTATGATAGGTATATGGCACAACTTGATTCATATTCAACTAATCCCACAGCTTATAATCAAGCTACAGCATGTTCTACCTCAGGCCAAGTATATACACCATCAGGTTTAATTAGTTCGACCATGGATTATAGTACATCAAAAAATAGATATTCAACGTTTCATCATACCATTCCATATAAGCTGATTGACATGGGCAATGTAGCATCCAACCAAAAGGAGCCTAGCATCAATCAATTTATACAGGGTAAAGAGGGTCAGGATGAGAAGAGCAGAGCAAATTACAGTGTGAATGATAGTATCATTGCAACTGTGACCTATGAAAAAAGTTGCCTTCTAGCAACAATTCATCTACTGAAAAATGTATTGGTTTCCGTACGGTGGGAGATTCTGGGTTGAAAATCGAACACTTGAAAATATCTGATGCCTCTAGCTCTGCATGTCATTCTTCACAACTCGAAGATTCCATGCAAAGTTCTTCAAAAATACTCGATGAGGTCAACCTTGCCGTGGATTCACCCTGTTGGAAAGGAACTCCAGCTTCTCGACAATCGCCATTTAAAGTCGGTGAAACAGTATGTCTTCAGCCTGTAAGTAAGGAATCAGAAGATAACAGTTGGTCAGATATAGGTCAAAAGCCTCTTCCTGACAGTGTTACATATTCAGGAACTCCTTTTGAACATGGTGGAAATTTGATTTGTGGTGAGAACAAAAAAAAGTCTTCTGTAGCTGAGATAGAGGGATCTTCTTCAGTTATTTCTTTAAACATGCAGCCAAAATCTGAAAATGACTACAAGACAGGGTTAGATTGTGAAATGGATGCCAATAGAAAGGATATTCGATGTGCAGATAACCTTAGGGAAAAGCCAAATAAAGTTAGGAAAGACCAGAATATTGATTCTGAAGCAAAAGATGATAATGCAACACAGTGTGATAGAAAAGAAAGTACTGCTGTTGACCAGTTCACATCAGCCAATGGAAATGTTAATCATGAGAAAGGTCTTGATTCTTTAATTTAAATGTTTCGGTTGATTCTAATCTACATACTTGGATTCCTTTTTTTCCCCAGGAATTTAGTTTTGCAGGTGCCATTGTTGAATTACTTGGCTTATTGTTTGTTTCAGGTTCATCTTCATTGAAACTGAAAAATATACAGCTGCTTATCAAGGCAATGCATTCTTCCTCAAAACTTCTCTTGTCTACTGAATGGAGTGATGACAATAAATTGGAAGAAGATGACCATAGGCTCATCTGGCTAGTAATTCAAAATCTGGAAGCATTTTTGCTGAGGAATGAAAAGGTATGTGATTTTGACTATCCCGTCTTTAGGTTGAGATTGGCTCTTATTTAAGTCCAAATGTGATAGAATTAAGTCCTGCAAGTCAACTGGAATACAGTATATACTTGATTTACCTGTGTATAGTTTACAGAATAGCTGAATATTACAATTGAATCAATCTCTCCAGCTTTAGCCAACTCTATGTTATCAGTGTTAGTTATCAGATATTCAAGGATTAAGATTCAAATGCATATATTCATCTCTTCATGGAATGCACTCAATTCTGAGAGAAGCATCAAAAATTGTGCTTGGAAGTTATATGTGACCAATCTATGAACTATTAGAATTGGTGTTTCTTCCAAATTCCATACTTGAAGTAATCATTCAAGTGATGCAATACTGAATCATTTTGCTGCCTTTTATTTATTTTCTGAGTAACAACTATATTGTCTGCATGCTGTTTTTTTTCCCCCTTTTGTTGGTTTTGGGGAGGGGTGGCAAGGGATGCATAACTACATGCTATCATGCATTATTAGTTTATTCATATTGAGTGATGAAATATAGAAGGAAGAATAGTTAGCTTCCAGTTGTATTCACTAGTAATTTTACTTTCTAATGTAGAGGTCATCAATTTGACCATGTGGAATTTGGTTGTCTGAATGGATTTTTCTTTTTGTTTTCCTTGCATTCTTTAAGTGTATAAATATTTCGGAGGCGTATTGCATGTAATCAGTAATATTTTTGCTTTTTATTTATGTACAATTTGTATAGCTCAAAGTTTTTTTTTTTTGGTGTATATAATGTTTGCATTTTGATCCACCCTTGATACAAGAATAGTTTTTTATTTATGTACAATTTCATGTTTGCGTTTTTGTTTTCCTTGCTTGCTGATTTTTTTTTCCTTGCAATATATTTCTAATGTAGGGTATGTTATATCTTTCTTAAATGAATTAAATGTCCTGATATCTAATTACAAGGAATTACCTATCCTAATGTTTAAAGAATTTAGCCCCTACACCCCTTTAAAGACTTTTCCATAACACCGTTGTCATAGTTTTTGCTCTGCCACAATAGCTAATAGCATCAGTGTCCTGCTTGAGATACGGAGTGGTAACTGTGGTTTTAGGAGAAGGATGGTCATGAGGCGGCACCTTGAAGAATGTCTGGCAGTGATTATGGAGTGGGAAAAGGTGTGATTGCAATGACCGCTGGGAAACCACACTTCTAATGGTGGTTTTTAGTCGTTGATGAGAAACTTGAATGTTGTGTTGATATCATGATTGAAGGTGGTTATTACTAGGACTGGTGGAGTTATAGGATGATGGACTTGCCATGGCATGATAATGGATGGTGTGGTAATACCTGCTGTCTTAAAGTGGTGGATAGAGCAATCACAATCATATCATTCAAGACAGGTCAAACCATAATGTTGGAAATGAAATATTATGTCTAGATTTCTTTAGTATTGATTCTCTGTTGAAGGTTTTTATGTGTAGTTATTTCTTCTCCTGTCAACTGTTACTGAGAAGGGAAGGGAATCAACGGTAACACGTTGTGACAACTTACAGTACCGTGTTCTCTTACGCTCAATGTTTTTATTTGGTAGCTTCATCTGCATATGTTTTGCATGGATCTGCGCTTTAGATTAACATCCTTGTTGAAACTCATCTCCATGGGTTTTGTCTGTATCACCATCCACTGCATCGAACTTTACCATATTTAATGAAAGAAGGTTTTCTGCAGGGTTCGGTTGAGGGCAGTTCCCATGTTTCCAGGCTAGAGGCTGCTTGTTCTCAGAATACAGGTCTAGAGACTGATGTTGTATGCCAGAGCAACATGAACAATGCCCATGACATGAAGGTTAACGTGCAATGTGTTGGTTGTAATATGGAGGCCAGTGAGTTTGTGCATTTGGTTTCCAAAGGTCGTGACATAAATTTTGGGAAAGTCAATGGCATCATGCCGGTATAACTTACAACCCTGAGATAGAAGCTGTTAAGAAACATTTTTCTATCCATATTGTTATGCTTGTGTCTTTTAAATCCATCTGCATTGTTATGCTTGTGTCTTTTAAATCCATCTGCAGGACCTAGGGAATGTTCTCGAAAAGACTTTCTCTGATGGGGATGACAACCCACAGATGCTGTTATATAAGAATCTGTGGATTGGGGCAGAAGTAGCACTGTGTAGACTGAAGTATGAGCTTCAGCTTGCTCGCTTGAAGATTGGGTCAGACAACCATAAGTGCCAGGCAAAAGGTGATGCTTTTGGTGCTGACTGGACTTCTTGTTCACCTTTTTTGTCATTGTAAAGAGATTCATCACTTTGCAGCAAATTCTAATGATTCATTAGCATTCAGCTTGAAGCAAATTCTAATGATTCATTAGAATTTCAGGTAAGCCGCTCCAAGTGACTACATCACCAAGTGCAAGCATGGTGCATGATGTCAATGGACAGGACACGCCGCCGAAGGTGAAGGAGACCTTGTTAGGTGTTTCTTCTCCCATCTTGGCAAATGCAGGTAAGAATAGTTCCGCAAAACCTCTCAAGGCATTTTCTTTGTTTTCATCAAATGGGGGCAAGTCAGAGGATGTTGAAGCATTTGTAATTGATCAAAAAAGAGCTCAGAAGCAGCATACTGGTGCATGGAAATCTAAGAACATTAATGAACAGCCAAAGATTTTTGACTCGTTAGATTTTGGAGTTTGCTCAGGAACTAAAGAAACAGCACCTAGTCCTTGTCCTGACAATGAAAATAATTCTGGGCTGAAGCAACTATCAACAAAGCTTGCTGATTCGAGTTTCACAGAGAGTAGCCTACCTTCATATCTGAACGATGGACCTAGTAATTCAGGTTCAGTTGTTAAGAGACAGCATCCTCATGCAAACAGCAATGAAGATATTGGATTGCCTTCAACCATCTGTGAAAATGCCGCAAACATAGAGTTCTGTTCGAGCTCTTTGGGCGGAAAGGTGATTCAGCCATCTATAACAAAGGAGGGGAGGTGGTTTCTCGCTGGTGGAAATGATAGCCCCTCCTTGGAGTGGGAGCATGTACTGAAGGAGGATTTTTTGTAGCGCCAGAACAGTAGGAAGTCTTCACTTCTAGATTTTGGACTTCCGAGGACTCCTCGAAGAAACATGTAAATAAAAACGATGCATTTTCATGATTTTATATGGAACTGCCTGGAATATGTATGGTTAAACTTGGGTACCAGACTATGTAAGTAGCCTATTGTTGAACCTACAAACACTTGCTATATGTTTGTTTCTGCTGCACTCTCTCTTTTAAAATTTGAAAGATGGCTGCGTTCTGTTTTTTGGGAACAAGTAATAATTGGATCCAGGAGACATGAAACTACTACTCTTAAGGAACTTGATCTTTATCATGATTATGATTACTACGTAAAGGTTTGGCAAGATTTGGCCTTTGTTTGACTCTCACTTCTTCCCGGGTCTCTTCCAGTTAGCTATAGGAATCAGGAATGATAACGTAGCCTGGGGTTTTACGTACAGAAGACAACGAGATAAAGCTATCTCATCATGGCACTCTCCCTGTTTGTTTATATCAAAGGTCTAAAAGTCGTGGATCGATCATGTACCGACGAAGGATGGGCATGTTACGTTCTGTACTGTGAATCAAGTTGATCGAGAGAACTATTGGGCACGCATAGATGCACCCCAAGCACTCTTGCAATGCTTTTTTTTTTGACAAGAAAAGAATGTACAGGTATGGAGTTACTTATCTTAGTGATGGTTTTGCTGAAGTTAAAAACATACATATTTAAAAAAATAAATAACGTACAAATACCCTTTCCAAATTATATACAACACATATACATTTATATTAGTATTTAAAAAATTAATTGGATTATTTACTTACGTTTTTGTTGTCCTTTAGGTAGGGTCGACCACTAGACAAGTTCCCTCTCAATATTGATGCAGAAGAGTAGAGGTTGCCAAGTTTAGCACTTTAGCCATACATCTGGAAGCTTTCTTCTTCAAGGCTTTAAATAATGTGCTTATTTAACAACAAAATCTACAATTAATTCCAAGTTTGCCTAGAAATTGTCAAATATATATTAAATTTCATGCATCAAATCGCAATTATATTTATCTCAGCGGTCAGGCTAGAAATAGTAGATGACCATCACATTGAATGACGAAGGGAAAGAAAGAAGCTAGGATTGCTTCTTTGTAATTTTGAGTAAGAGTAATAACATTTTGTAATTATTGGGACTCCTAGGATTGAGACGTGAAAACCCATACAAGCATGTATTTAGTTTCATATGGAGTATCCGTTGGAAAAATCTTGAATATTTATGCAAGATCAAAAATCTAACATTACGTTTTAGCTAGCTTTTTCGGATGAGATCCTGAATTATTACAAATGGTATCAGAGCAGACCTGACTCATAACTTATGTGGACTAGGAGATATTGCAACACGGGTTCATAGATTGACCATGGATTGATCGTGATGTTTATGAATGGAAACATAAATTTGAATTCTTAGCCTGGCAAGGATGCCAGGGCTTAAACAGGAGAAGTATGTGGGATCCGTGTGGGTATATATTTAGTTTCATATTGATTACTCATTAAAAAAATTTTAGATATTTATACAGGATCGAGAAAACCAAAATTATCTTTTGGCTAGCCTTTTTTAGGTGAGGTCTTGAGTTGTTACACGGTCATGGAGAAGGAGCTGGGGTTGGGATGATGGGATGGGGCCTAGGATGGGAGGAGCCATGGGGGTGGTGCCGGAGAAGTGCTTGCCCTAATTTACCATTGCTTGATATGTACATGTTTGTATGAATTACCTCCGATATTCTATTGACCGGTCACCTTTAACTTGTACCCTTACAGGAATATTGATATTTAATATTATAAAAACATAAAAAAAACTTATTTAATGTTTGTTTTATGGTGAATCCATGGTTTCAAATCACTCCTCCA
Source organism: Areca catechu (assembly GCA_021397845.1). Lineage (NCBI taxonomy): Eukaryota > Viridiplantae > Streptophyta > Magnoliopsida > Arecales > Arecaceae > Areca > Areca catechu. The sequence continues at coordinate 172,365,493 of CM038052.1, read as the reverse complement.
GTCTCATTTTGTATGTAAATAAAACATGTAAAATGTTTTATACATGTATTTTTCACACCAGTTCAAAAACTCATGAATTTTACTAAGTAATCCATAAAGGACAATGAATAAAATATATTTTTCAAAATACTCAGCTAAGTCAGGAAAATTATGCTCTTGCATAGCCTAACAATGAGAAGGGTTTTGGGGAGAAGTGGAGGTCGGTTCAGATGTGATTTGGTTAGGTCTGCCCTCAACTTGAGTGGCTCTTGACCATTCTAGCTTTAGTTCAATACAAATCAAAATTTTTGGTCTAGTTTTCTTAGTTTTAATAATTTTTGGTTGTTATTATATGCAAAGATGCAATTGCACATGTGTGAATGAGTCACACCATTACATCTTCCTGTAAAATTTTAAATATCGAATAACCTTAGAATAGTGAATTTGCATGATGTTTGGTGTCTCCGATGTTTCGATAGGGATATGGTACATGCATCATCTATTCAAAAAAGAAAAATAAATTATTTATGACTTGACACCTAATGCTATGGTTATCGAAATCCAAATTTTGGAAACATATAATCTAAAAACCAAATCTAGAACTTCTAGTTCCTAAGTAGAGGGATGTGACCGTTTTATATGTAGGGCAAATCTGGTTCACAACTTTATTATCAAAAATTTAACCTCTCTCCCCCCCACCCCAAGAAAAAAAAGTAGAAGAAGAAGAAGAAGAAGAAGAAGAGGTGGTCTTAGTAGCTTAATCTGGTGTATATTTCTAACTTTATTATATTGTCGATCATGTTTTCCTTGCTGATATATCTGAAATCTTTCAATTTATTATATGGGACTTCGATCGCTTTCCTGATCATCCATATATGCTGGTTAGGTTGTAGTCCCGAGTTGTTCATCGAACAACAACAACACACAAAAAGAAGAAGAAGAAGAAGAAGAAGAAGAAGAAGAAGAAGAAGAAGAAGAAGAAGAAGAAGAAGAAGAAGAAGAAGAAGAAGAAGAAGAAGAAGGAGAAGGAAGAGAGAGAGAAATTTCTATATCTGATTTATAATCAGGATATTTTCCTGATGAGAAATAATCAAGGTACGTAATTGATTTTATCTTTAATGAATTCGATCAAACTCCAGTTATGAGTGGCCATTAGTTTGATGAATCGGTTTTCCATCAACAAAGAGTCATTTGTCTTCTGGAAAGCAAAAAGATGCTGATACCACGCACCACTTTCGTAGCGCTGCCCACAAACATGTGGTGGCGGTGGTGGTGGTGGTGGTGGTGGTGGTGGTGGTGGTGGTCTCGGTCCAAAGTAACAGCTACGGACGTCAAAGCGGTCCCTGCACCCAGATGCGGATCGGTTCACATGGATTACAGCGACCTTTGCTCGAGATGCTTCAATGGCAGAGGCTCAGAGATAACAAGAATTGATGCTAATAGAGCCTAAGACTACCGTCCTCTCTCCACTCCCATTCACTTTCTAGCCCCTGGACCGCACCGTTTAGTTAGTGATAAGGACATACTCCTACCTTCTTCCTGCACCCATCCTCATGCACACAACCCAAGACGTGCAAGCCATGCTGTTGGCTTTGATCATGGGTCTAGCTACAAGGTTCCCTATTGCCAAGGATGGTCCACCCTTAATTTTTTATTTTTTATTTTTTCTTTTCTATGTTCTAGATCTCAGCTCAACTTATATATCTGTCACTCCTTTGAGTTGACTCGATGCATGACCGAGTTATTATCGGAAGGATCCGAGTTCTATGTTTGCGGGGTGCAAGGATTAATTGGTGTTTATCTGTATATATGATTCCATCATCTAATTATTAATATCCTTCAACCTTTGATCTTCTTGTACTACACCCCACCATTCAATTCTCCCAATGCTGCTTTCATGGATCGAAGATGAGACAGGTAGCGGTACTCCAAATTTTCAGCTATCGGCAATATATTCAATTACTTAATTCCTACAGAAATTAAATCTTTATGGTTGTATTGGAATTACTACATACATACTTTATATTTTTATTTATTTATTTATTTATTTATTTTTGAGAAGACAATACATAGATATTCAAATTTTTGTATAAATTAAATCATTGCAATATTTTATGTGAATCGGTATAGCTGCGTCATGCATGAACACATAACTGAGCTATTTTATAATTGTCCTTCCTTTGTTTACCAACCGTTATTCGTTCCAAGTGTAATATTATCAGAATACTTGTTCCCAGGCTATCTATCATTGTAGCTATGAAAAGAAGTGAATTTTGAACGAAGGGACAAACTGAAGGTTATCAAGAGGTTAAAGGCCTTTGTTGGTAAAAAAATTAAGAAGGATCAAAATATTGGAGGAGCAATTCATCATGACTTGGTGATCATCTAGATGTCAAAGAAGCTAATATTTTGTACAGAGACATGTGAGAGTCGAAGTAACACGGGTAACTCATGTAGCAGTAAATTAACATCAAAGTTTCCTGTAAATTAAAGACAGTACTATGTCCGTGTAGTATATAAATCTCATCTTGAGAACATCACTAACTTGTATAATGATCAGTACTTATCATCAGTTCAAAAGGCTTATTGAAGTTATTCAACTAGAATGAGTTTTTTTAACAAAACCAAATACCGAGACACTAATATATGATCATTTTTTTGGTTATAGAAAAAATAGTTCCTTATCGATTTTTCATGGAGATCGGTGATCGATTCTTGAGGCAGTAAAACGTTGATTAGGTTTGGCCTTTAAGGATGCAAGAGAGTTTCTATAATATGTTATTCCGGTATATATTTCCTTTGCTCAAAAATTTTAAAAAAAGGATGTTATTCTAGTATATCTAAATTTCTTGTCATGAACTATGTGCTATTTCATCATATTGATAACAATCCTTAAATCCACAACTGGATATAAAAATTTTAGTAGAGATTGAGATTTTTTTCTTTCAAAAATATAAGTTCCTTGGGATGAAGAAACAAGCTTGTCCACAAATCAAGTTTCTTTATTAGCAAAATTTGCAACAACATCATGACATCTAATTACATATTTCCAAAAAAAAAAAAGAAGAAGAAGAAAAGAAAGAAAGAAATAAAAAGGAGGTATTTTCATAGAATTGAAGTTTCAACATTTCTCCACTTGTTTTATATGTACATAAAAGAAGTTTTGAAACGATGGCTTATCTTAGTATAGCAGATCTTGGATACTTCAGAATTTTGTATGTATTATATGCAAGTTGAGAAAATAAGTAGAACTAATTGTAAAGTAGGATTTTACTCTTCAACATGTAATTCAGGGAACAGGAGGAGGCTGTGTCCCCTATATTAATTATTCAATTTTAGCCAGAGTCCATGGAAAGAGGCTACTGATGCTTGTAAATAAGTTTCTCAGAATTTTAAATAGTAGGTGTTGCCGCTGAATCTCCTGGACCGAGTTCTCTCGATCCAGCTGGAGTATTCGTCTTCCCGGTTCCTGTAAAAACATCCCACGGGTCGGAGGTGCTCCGGCAGGGGACCCTCCGATGGTTAAGTTAGTGGAAAGCTTAGAGCAACAGAATGGAGGAATCAATGGAGATAGCTCGTGGAAAGGAAAAAGCTCTCTTATTGCTCGGGATCCTCCCTTTACCTTATATAGACGTGGAACTTCACCCGAATCTGTCAGGGACCAGGCTGGGAATGGCCAATCTGCCCCTGGTAGAATCTTGGCAGTGACCAGGTGGCACCAGATCGTAGGACCTGTAGTGCAACGGCGCGAAGATCGTGGGATCCACAGAGTAATTATGCCGAGATGTCAGGATTCTATCGTAACGGAACCCTGGCACTAGCTAGAAGGAGCCTTTGGAACCTCCAGGCTATCCTCGGAACGGCCTGCCTCGGGCCGATGTGGGCTTGGTTGAAATGGGTCAGTCGGATCTCTGGTAGGTTGGTCGGATCTCAAGTGGGTCGGTTGGACCACTGGTGAGTTGGTCGGACCTTCGGTGGGTCAGCTGGACCTTTGGTCCGACTCGATCGAAGGGCCATCGGCTCTGATCAAGTTCAAAGGAAAGCCGATGGGGTATAACAGTAGGTATGCAGCTTTACTATAGATAAAGGTTGAGCTCCATTAAGAACAAACATAACTGCAAACATTTGGCATAATCTTTTACTTAAACTAAGGACCGTAGGTGAAAATAACTGATAGTTTTGCAGTTCTTAGGTATTTCACCGATCAAAAACTCGTCAAGAGATTGAACCTAGCCCATGACGCAAATTCCATAGCAATGAACCCATTATTATGAAATATTTTCTGCTAAGGAGGTTCTCAACCATGCTAATGAACTTAGAAACCAATATTGTAGCTAATCACAAACTATTCTAAGGTGCCAGTCTATTACCTTTACCATGAATGCTGGCATCCTATATGAAAATAAAGATCTTTATTAAGACTAGCTAAGCTTATTTAGATTTTCTTTTGAAAATACTGAATGGCCAATTGGTTATGAACTAATTTGCAACATAAGATTGATGCTTATTGGTCCTCCAATCTCTGCAAAGTTTGGTCAAAACTCATCATTGTGATATCATTTTTTATGATTGACCTCCATTGATTTTAGAATTGATATTTTACATAAAGGAAATAATTGCAGAAAAAAATTCCAATCAACAAAGATTGATAATGCACATTTATAAGGTCTTGTCCTGTGCTTTTAGGGCCTCATCCATCTTTTGTTTGTGTTTGATGTATCTCGTTACTTTTACATCTTCTTAGAAATTGCCAGTATGGCATATCTCTATCATCATAAAATTAACTCAATAAATGGTTTAAGGAATCTTCGACGACATTTCACACCACAATAAGGATTATCCTATGCTTTTAGGTGCACTTCAATTTTTTTTCTTGTTATATTTCATTACTAGCTTTTAAATTTCTGAAAAATTATTAGCATATATATATATATATATCATCATAAATTAAGTCAATAAATGGTATGACGTACAATTCTTTGACAACTTGTCACACCACAATATTCATCCAATTTATTACCTATGAATGCTGACATCCTATATGAAAATAAGGATCTGCATTAAGACTAGCTAAGCTTATTTAGATTTTCTTTTGAAAATACTGAATGGCCAATTGGTTATGAACTAATTTGCAACATAAGATTGATACTTATTGGTCCTCTAATCTCTGCAAAGTTTAGTCAAAACTCATCATTGTGATATCATTTTTGATGATTGACCTCCATTGATTTTAGAATTGATATTTTACATAAAGGAAATATTTGCAGAAAAAAATTCCAGTCAACAAAGATTGATAATGCTCATTTATAAGGTCTTGTCTTGTGCTTTTAGGTCCTCATCCATCTTTTGTTTGTGTTTGATGTATCTCATTACTTCTACATGTTCTTAGAGATTGCCAGTATGGCATATCTCTATCATCAAAAATTAACTCAATAAATGGTTTAAGGAATCTTCCACAATATTTCACACCACAATAAGGATTATCCTATGCTTTTAGGTGCACTTCAATTTTTTTTCTTGTTATATTTCATTACTAGATTTTAAATTTTTCAAAAATTACTAACATGACATATCTATATCATCATAAATTAACTCAATAAATGGTACGGCGTACAATTCTTTGACAACTTCTCATACCACAATATTCTTCCAATGCTTTTGTTATTATCTAAATGAACAAATCTCAAGCTTTATCATGCAAGTTACAAGCTAAAAAGTGGATAAATATGTCATTATCACATTTGAAGTTTTACCCTCATATCGGGGCATCTAAGTCCATATTAGCCATTTTACTCAACTTAAAAACTTTATTTTTTTTGCTATTCAAATAGTTAATAGATGGATGTTGCAAGAGCAACCCCTTGGTTATAGCTACGGGTGATTCTATAATGACATTTTTGATCAAGGTACAATAATGATATTTATCTGATTAGTGTAAGTTAATAGTTTAAACAACATACTAATTGGTTATTGTTATATTTCATTGTTTATCATACCTTTCACTAAAACCCTGTGTGGATATGTATAATTATCATGTTACATTGGTAACTAAAAATTATTATGTTTGTGACAATTAGTAAACATTTATTCTACTATAACTATTACTATTTAATACTCATATATTGTATCCTTGACCATAATTAATTGCTTCATGAGCACATATATAAATTTACATATAATGATTAATAAGTTCATATATGTATAATAAGTCACCTGTGGTCTCCTGGGCTGGTGCACTCAGAAAAATAATTGGGCATGGAGCTTGTGAAAGAGTGGTAGGTTGGACACGAGGGAGAGTTGAAATTGGCTCACACTTGAAGAGGGAGAATGTTGGGGATCACATGCGAGATTTAGTTGCAAATAAATTTAAAAAATTAGTGAGAAGTAGAAGGATTGATACAAATGATTGGGCTTAAAAGTTAAACTGGGTTGCACTTATCAGACCTTTCTCCTGGTTGGACTCACTCTTCATGTGTTCTCAGAAAATATTACTCAATATAACAAGAGGAAAAACACAAGCATTAAGCAAGCTTCGAGAACTTCGAGGATTTGATAGAAAAAGGTGCATCACACGCAGCCAGCAAAACAAAAGGTCCGAACTCTCTCTCTCTCTCTCTCTCTCTCTCTCTCTCTTTGTGAATACTGTACATAAGGAGACCAAAGTTTAGAAAAAATAACATTTGCTTCCATGCTCCTATTTTCTGTAACACTTCTTGATTTTAGAAAGTTGATGACCATTTGGAGCTCCATGCTGTCTTTTAATGCTCAGATAAAGCTTATTTATACTTCGAACTTCAAAAATTAACATTTAAGTTAATGTGTTTGCCATTACAGACATATAACAGCTTATGAAAAAATGAAGTAAGACCTTCCCGGCACTGGCCTTTTTCTTTCTTGAATGAGTTCACTTCATCTTAAAAGCTGCATCGTGTTGTCTATAAGACCATGGCATAACCCACACTATATAGAAGATGAGGCCAATAAATGTAGAATAGAAATGAAAATTCTCTCTATGAAGTGAGTCTTTTAAACAAAAATGTTTAGTTAAGATTTTTCTTAAATATGTTTTCTATTACTCTTTTTTTTTGTTAGGAAAGAAAGACTAGGATACTTAAATCGTATACCCTTCTAGCACATTATGGACAACACTTAAAGTCAGTAGCAAGTCAACCCACCAGCTTGCCTCGCAATTGTTACACTTCAGTAGCATCTAATAGTAGTGTCTAAAGGTATAGGCTCAGTTTTTTCCTTTATAAAAGAAAGATATATTGTTTTTGACCAACTCCTAGAAAACTCTTTAATGTTACCGTACCTCATTGAGCCCGATTAATTTTTTATGACACAGTAAGGAGGGATACTTGTTTGTTCAAATATATATTACTGATCTCCAGCTTTGCAGCATGGCCTTTTCAAGCAATATGAGGTTTCAGTTACAAAAAGAAAAAAAAAACAAAGCAATGCGAGGTTTCGTTTCTTAGTTCAATTATAAATCTAATAAATCAACAGCTATCAATAGAGGCCAAGATCAAACATACATAAAAGATAATAAAGTAAGGTTAAATCCCACCTGTAATACCCCATGATCAATTCTCCCTCCTGATCCAATCCAAAACATGCTGTCTTGTTATTAATGGAAGGATGAAGCTACAATGACCTGGCAAGGTAATAAGAAAATGGAATCCAAGACCAAATAAGAAAACTATTATCTTTAACTTGGTATACTAAAAATTTTAATAGCTTGAAGCATATGAAAGGTAGGTCAGAAGGACAAGGCTACCATATATCATAAGTAGGGCATCTGAGGGAAATATATATATACATACAATTTTAATAATGGTTCAATACGAAAGGAACATAAGTATAGAAATATTATAGTTCACATACATCCCTCTTCCCTCCTCTATCTTCACTTCCTTTCCAACTCACCCAAACGCATTCTAAATGCTCAAATTATTCTTCATGCTCCAAAAGATAACGGAACAGAAAAGGGAATGACAAAATTCTGAAACCTTTCATTCAAGTAAGCACAAGATGGAGTAAATAATAAGAGTAAGAATATCAAACTTCTTTCTTCTCCTCCTTTCTTCCTCTTGCCTCTGAATTTTTTAAGTGGAGATCCATGGATCACTGCAGCTTGTTTCCTGTAGACACTACAGCAGACTCCAGAGCCCCAACAGTCCCAATTCTCCACTGGAGAGGAGATTGAGGAGGCTTAGGCTGAGTCGGTGGCGGCCTTCGGTCCTCACCGAGGTCCTCCGGCGCCTTGGAGCACTCCAGGTTCACACCAAAGAGACGGACTCGCTTGGTCTCCGCTGCGCCATGGACGGTGCCCGGCACCGAGTCCAATACCATCGGCACCCCGACCACTCTACCATCCCCGACTTGCACCCGGACATGCGGCGGGGGGCAAACCGATCGAAAATAGACGTATGACCTGCCATCACCACCAATGCCGGAGCTTGGAGCATTGCGCATGGCGGGCACCGGAGGAGCGAAGAGCCCGGCGAGTGGTGTGATGGTGGTAGTGAAGGGTAATTGCATCGCCGCCGGGCTGGGGAGCTGCAGGAGGCGGTGGGGGGAGCCGGGGCGGCGCCGCCAGTCGATGAAGAGGCGGCCACGGCTGGCCTCACCGACACCCCGGCTGAAGGAGACGGTGTCGCCTGCGTCGAGGCGCTTGTCCTTGACGAAGCGGCTCCATCCCTTGGTCATGACATAGCTCTGGCTACTGTTCCAGTAGGAGTAACGGAACGGCCATGGCTTCCCGGTGCGGTCCTCAAAGCACAGTGACAGGCCCTTGTCGGCCATGGACGGGTCTAGAGGGAAGTACTTCTCGGCGTACTGCTTTGGGATCACGAGCCGGTTCAGCTTGCCGACGTCGCTGGGCGTCACCACCTTGTCAAACATATGCTCCGTCTCGATCGAAGGGGCAGTGGCCTCGGCATGAGGGAACCAAGTAAGGGAGAAGGAGGAGGAGGGAGTGAAGGAAAGGTTCTTGGATGCCTCCTCCTGGTCTTCTCCCCTACAGTGGTGATAATTCTCTCTTCTTCCATGGGCTAACTCCATGTTACTGGAGAACTGTTTAAGTTCTTAGACGAAATTCTCAGGAAAGACTGTTCGATCTGGGCGGTGCTCCTCTCTGTCTCTTTTTATTTGTTTTCTCCGGAGATCTCTGGATCCCAAGAAAGATCAAGGGACCGGGGGAGGAAGGAGAAGGCTCAGAGATTGGGATGAACACTATTGAGACATTGAGATAGAAAGAGGAAAAGATTCACGGGTACCATGTTTTGTATTTTTTGTTCTGCCAATCTGACTGCCCTAGAAGGTTCCTTGAATAAGGGTGGGAGTATTTAGCTTCTGGTTAATCAAACGGGAAGATGCAGGACAGAAGGATGGAGGCCAGTATCAGGGAGAGAGAAGGGGAAATGTGAGCAAAGAGGGCTTGTAAGAAGGGTGGTCCACCAGCTATCTGGTACTTGTAGAGTCGTGTTAGGCTTTCCTTTTCATCAATATGGTTTTTTTATATGTGAGTTGATGATAAGTCGACAAAGTCCAGTTGTTGTGATGGGCAATATGAGGTTGCCATTTGATATATATGCCAGTGTGGGACAAAATCCCTCTCCATTTAATTAGGAGGACAGGATTAATTAATTATTTATAAATTTTTCAGAACGAACTATAAGATGTTTCTCCAACCAAGTATAAACTATAAGATAGGATAATATTGTTTAATTTATGAGATATCTAAAGCAAACAATCACACAGGTAAAATAGGGAGAAACTAGAGTCTAGGTGCCAATTCGCATCACTTTTATTTTTATAAATTCAAAAATATAAAAATTAAATTTTTATTTTTTAAAATTTTAAAATATAAATATGTACCGTATAATAAATATTTTGAAAAAATTAATAAATATAATGATAATGTTAGAGATGATGATAGTAGCGATGACAATGAAAGTATCTGAAGTATTAATGAAAGGATAGTAGTGGTATGATGAAGGTAGTAATAATGGTGGTATGGTCCATCATGATGTTATTGATGTTAATAATGAAAAATATGAATTTTTGATTTTTAAAAATATTGAAAGTAAACATTACTTATTTTCATTTTTTATAAAAATAATAAAAATAATTTTTATAAATATAAAGTAAAAAATAATACCATCAATATTATATATATATATATATATATATATATATATATATATATATATATATATATATATATATATATATATATATATATATATATGATCTTGGGTTCTAGATTTTTATTTTGAAAATAAAAAAAAAAAAAAAGAATGGTACCAAAGATAGTATAATATATATGAAAAATTTCTATGCAAGTGTGTGGGATCTGGTTTTTGCTTTTTCCCATTATTGGAGTAATCTTGTTAGCTTTTATATGGGAGCGAGAGAGAATGGTGGGTTTTAAGAAATGGAAGGGCAAAGGAGTTAGTTTTTTTTTTTTTTTTTGATTGAAAGGCCAATGAGTATTGTTTGTTTAATTTTCAGAGTCTGATAGAGTTTAAGACACGGAAGGCAAATGGGTATTGTTTGTTTGATTAAATGCTTCTGAAGGTGTTCTTGACTTTTGCAAGGCATAGGCTTTGCACCACGAGGATAGCCATGCCACCTTATCCTCTGTCAAATGAAATGATAGAGAAATTACGGTGGGAAGGGAAACATGCGCTTTGCGTTGCAGCGTTGTTACGAGACAAGTCACTTGAGATTCCCACCAGTAATTTAAAAAGAAAGTAAAAGAGGAACGAAAAAGAGAGAGAAATAATCATCCATCTACTTATCAGCATTGTCATAAAGTAACATGTCCCTGGTAACATCTTGGATAGCAACTATATCATCTATCTCCAAGATATATATATATATATATATATATATTTAATCATCAAGATAAGAGTATGGTATTAATGGTATTTTGTTATATTCTAAAAATAAATAAGAGCCGTTCATTTTTGAGATAGATGATTGTTGGGGAAATTCCAAATACTGATCTCACTTGCTGGGAGATCCCGACCAGCACTTATGCGCAGCGAATGCAACGTGGAAGGACATAGTCCAACAACCTGTTCTTGGATTCAATATCATGCAATAATGGAAATATAAATGTAGGAGAAAAAGAGAGATTGCTTTATTCCTTTGGAGAAGAATCTTATTACAACAAACAAGAACCAGGACACGGGCCTCCTCTCACTAACCCGAGAGGAAGCTCCACCTGCGGACAATACCTCAACGCAGGTTCTCCTCTCTAAAGCCCCGTGAAACATCTCACGGCACCAAACCCTCCATATAAAAGACCCTCCATGTGCGCCACTCTAAAGCCCATCATCGTGGCCTCCTTGAAACCCAGGAGGTCTTCCCACGGTCCCCGCCCCAAGGGGCGGCCCTCAAGCCCTCACGGTCCAAGACTAGGATCGTGAGAAGTCCTCATGGACTCCACACCATGAGACATCCAAACCGCACGCCCTACTTCTTAAATAGAGTGGGCAGTGAAATTCTGTTGATCTTGGGCGTCTTGACTCCTTGAATTCTTGGGCTCAACGACTTCTTAGTTTGTTAGGATTCAATCACATGGACGATTAGGACTTGGATTCTTGGGCCAATAACAAACTGGTTAGAACTTTCTAGGTAGTTAGGCTTCCAATTGGTTACAATCAACCAATTTGGTTAAGATCCTAGGTGGTTGGGCTAACCAACCAACTAATTAACCATCTAACCAACTAAGCTAACCTCCTAACCAATTTAATAAACCTGGACCCAACCCCATAACTCAATTGGGTTATGTTACAATCTCTCAAAAATACTTTTCCCTAAGTCACATGAGAAAACACTTAAATTTAGAGCATCCCTGGAACACCTCCAGGAATCCCCTTGGGACACACCCCCAAGCTCCAGGGATTGCCTCTAGCATCCTTGCCATGGCCTCTCAAGTCTCTCCAAGGCTTGGGAGCACCACGCAAAACCCTACAATTTCCACCTTGGTGCCCCAAGCCTTGACAAACCTAGCAATATCCTCCTGCACAACTCTACTGTAACTGCGTGTCCTGACAGCCTCTTGTGCAGACCTCCTTGCCTCTGCCAACACCCTTCAGTTGCTGCGTGCCCTGGAGGCCTTTGGGATGACCGCCTCCATAGCTGAAGATCCTTGCTTATATTCTTGCACCACAATTGTAGCTTTCCTTCTGCTTGGCATCTGCATCAGACTTTTCCTTGGACTTTCCTAGAGAGAACACAGCGAACCTGAACCGGCACTCGCTATAACTGGAGCTCTACTTGACACCATCTCCATAAAGCCATGCCAATCTCTGCACACTCTGCTCCACCTGGCTAAGTGCACCCCTGGCGGTCGTGCTAGGACCTGGCTAGTATCCTTGCACCTCCCACTTTGAACTCATATCGAATCTTGCTCCACCCATGAGGCCACCTATCACCGGTGCTCTACCTGAGATTGAAGTTCCATTGATGCCACAGAAAGAAATCTCGAGGCCAGCCACTCAACGCTGCTCTGCTGAGCCTGCACCTGAACCTCGTACCCAGTCGCTGCCTTCTCGGACCCTTCGCATCCCACGAACCTCTTCGAGACCGTTTCGGATACATTGCCTCCCGCAGGCTCCTCCGAAACCCAAGAGCTCATCCCAACTCCTCTAATCCAGCGACGAAACCTAGCAACCATCTTCATGGGCTGCTCCATCATATCCCAGCCTGTCTCCCGGCTACATGATATCCCTGGCACTCCCTGAGACCTGTCCCTGGTCTCCCTGAGCTGCCATCTCTATCAACTCCAGTCTCCATCCCTAGGCCAATGCCTCCATACTGGGACACTCCCGACTGCCCGATACCACCGGTGCTTCCTAAGACTATATCCTATCTCCTTGAGCTGTCCTTGACATCGTCTCTGCTGATGTATTCTGGTAAACTTGAGAAATCCTGACTTTTCTTTCTCTATCCACACGGGATACCATACCCACGTACAACTCCACCTGCCTCGATGCACTCCTTGAATCCTCTTCTTCCACCTTCAAACCAATGGCTCTGAAACCGCTCCGCTTTCGCTCGAACAATGGCTCAAACCAAGCTCTGATACCAGTTATTGAAAAAATTCCAAGCACTGATCACACTTGTTGGGAGATCCGGACAAGCACCTATATACAGCGGATGCAACGTGGAAGGATAGTCCAACAACATGTTCTTGAATTCAATATCATACAACAATGGAGATATAAATGTAGGAAGAAAAGAGAGATTGCTTTATTTCTTTGGAGAAGAACCTTGTTATAACAAACAAGATGATACTCGACAGCATCTCTTTCGAAATCCTAGAAGCTTCTCATTGTCCCGCACGTCTTTTCTCTTGTAGGCCTCACGCCCCAAGAATCCACATACGCTACACATGGATAATACCTCACGTGCATCCCTTCTCCTCTCCAAAGCCTCGTGGAACACCCCACAGCACCAAGCCCTCCACATGAAAGACACTTTATGTGCGCCTCTTTACAGCCCATCACCATGGCATCCTTGAAACCCAGGAGGTCTCCCCACGGTCTGGATCCTACCCTAAGGGGCAACCCTCAAGCCCTCACGGTCTAAGACCAGGACCGTGAGAAGTTCTCATGGACTCTGCACCGTGAGACATCCAAACCGCACGCCCCACTTCTTAAATAGAGTGGACGGTGAAATCCTCTTGGTCTTGGATGTCTTGACTCCTTGAATTCTTAGGCTCAACCACTTCTTAGTTTGTTAGGACTCGATCACATGGACGATTAGGACTTGGATTATTGGGCTAATAACAAACTGGTTAGAACTCCCTAGGCAGTTAGACTTCGAATTGGTTACAACAAACCAATTCGGTTAGGATCCTGGGTGGTTGGGCTAACCAACCAATAAACTAACCATCTAACCAACTAAGCTAACTTCCTAACCATTTAACAAACCTGGACCCAACCCCATAATCCAATTAGGTTATGTTACAATCTTTCAAAAAAACTCCCCCCTAAGTCACATAAAAAAATATTCAAATTTAGAACATTCCTAGAATACCTCCATAAATCTGCTTGGGACGCCCTTAAGCTCCAGGGATTACCTCCAGCATCCCTACTATAGCTTCCCAAGTCTCTCCAAGACTTGGGGGCACCATGCAAAACCCTATAATGATATGGTTCCATGATGGAATCATGCTTGTGGTACAAATATTGCACCATAAGGCCCACATTCTTTTATAAAAGATAACTATAATTGCTGTTTTTGATAAAAAAAAGCTACAATATTACCTGGTTAGGTAAAAGTATATGAAAAATAGAACAAAATTAATTACAGGATACCTTCCAGCAGCTTATGAAATATTCTCTATCCTTTACACTATATTCTTTTATCCTATGATATCCCAATAGTTTTCCTTCCATCACTGCTATTAACATAGAACATATTCTTCAAAACAGCAGGATATATGGTATCGTTTTAAGTATTTTTATTTCAAAAAATAAAATTAAGTTTATTTTGTAAATAAATGTGTGTAGAAGGAATGTTGCTCTTAAGCCAAACTTAGAAAGAATGAGCCTAACCTTTTTATAATTCGATAACTCTAAAGATGGATGTAAGTGGAAAACCAACTGCAAGATCGTATGAAAAGAATTAATAGCAAAAAAAAAAAAAAAAAAAAAAAAATCTATTTAAACCTCACCACCTTGCAGTCCTCAACATGGATTGTCCTTGGTGGACTCCTGAAAATGGATACATGGATTTTTTTTTTTTTTTTTTTTTTCAGAGAATAACCTTAATTACTCTTCCAACTGACACAAAGCCTTATTCCACCCTAGCTTGCATACAATTGGCTCAACTATACCAGCTACAACATAATTCTTTTCCGGCAGTGATAAAGACCTCACACTCTCCTAATTTCAAAAGATCCATCGCATGATCCTTCATGAAATGCCACGGATCATCACTCTTAAAACTAAAATTCTGAACCACTTGAAGGCACCCACCATTGGTGGTCCCAACTTCAAGTGGGATTTCTTAAGATTACTTTTCTGCGAATCAGCTTGCAGCGCTCCTTACAAGCATATATCGACCATATCATCAAGGCCTGTACCTCGAATTTTAATTTTTGGCATCACTGTACTTTTATTAAATATATGCTATTGCATTAGATTAGGTGTCCTATGGCATTCCATTTTTTTTGAAAACATTCTATCATGCAAGATTATGCAAAAATAGTGCGCCATTAGTACTTGATTATCTCAAATCCAGGTTGGGAAAAAAAAACTTATTCACGAAGTAAAATTATTTTAATAAAGGGTTTGGCGTAGAACCACCTAATGTGCGAGCTGTTTATGTATATGTCTTTCATTGTTCAAAATTTGGCTCGGCTTTGATTCACTTGGTTGCTAAACAAACGAGGATAGAGCTAGTTAGACCTAGCTCACTTAAGTTTAGCTTGATTAAGCTAGCTGGAAATAGAAATAAATAAACAAATTATATATTATATAGTATTTTATTTTTAAAATAAATATAATTGTATATTGTAATTTTAAATATTAATGCAAATTATATGTAAAAGAGGAAATCTCAATTGAACACAAAGATGGAATGCCAAAAGTTAGCAGAAGTATATATAATGGGCCTTTTACTTCCTATTGATGAAATGACGGTAAAGAAAACATCAGAATTCATGAAGAACATAGATTAATCCTTGTATCAGAAAAAGAGCAGCCTAAGAAGACCAAACCAGCAACATAAGGAAATAAAAGAAGAGAAGGAGAATAATAAGTTGGGAAAAAAAAAAAGAGAGAGGAGGTGAAGATATATTAGCCGTAAAAAATACAAGAGAGAGATGAAAAAAAATAAGCAAGTGGAGAAGATTTCTTCCTTGTATTTCTTCATGATATGTACATCCTTACGTAAAAGTGAAGAAAAAAAAATCGATAGATAATGAGAAGATTATGGTACGATCCTGCCAATTCCAAGGATCATGTAAGATATTCTAGCAATTTCAAAGATCATGTAGAATATTTTAGTAATCCAAAAGATTACAAAAAATATTCTAGATGATATATTTCTTAATATTTTATATATTCATAATACTCCCCCTCAAGTTGGAGCATGGAGATCTCGAATGCCCAACTTGCATATAATCTCTTGAAAATGATTACAGCCGAGAGCTTTGGTAAAGATATCTGCAAGCTGACAATGTATAGAAACATATTGTGTAACAATATCTTAAGACTACGGTTGCTCTGTATAAAATGATAATCAATCTCTATGTATTTGGTCTGCTCATGAAACACAAGATTTGCGGCAATGTGTAAAGCTACTTGAGTATCACAATAAAAGAACATGAAACCATGATGTAAAATATTGAGATCGGATAAGAGGACTTGAAGTTATAATAATTCACTGGTGGTGTGTGCCATAATCCGTTACTCGACCTTTGCAGAGAAACAAGACACTATTGTCTACTTTTTGGCACACCAAGAAATTAGAGTATCTTCCAAGAAAATATAAAAACCTATTGTAGAGCGTCTTGTCATGGAACACTTATCCAGTCTGCATCACAATAAGTATGTAATTGAAAAGTATTGACACTTGAAAAAAAATATGCTTTGATCTAAGAAACATTTCAAACACTGTAAAATATAAAAGATTGTATACAAGTATGGTTGTCGAGGAGATTACATAAATTGTGTCTACCAAGTACACAATGTCTAGCTTGGTAATGGTCAGATAATGAGTCTTCCCACCAATCGACGATATGGACCTGGATCATCAAGTAGTTTCCCATCGTTTGCCATGAGCTGGAGTTATTGTTGCATAGAAAATTTTGTGAGCTTGGTCCCTAACATCTCGATCTCTTGGAGAATATCAAGTATATATTTTTGTTGAGATACAAATATGCTCGAAAGTGATCGAGCCACTTCTAATTCGAGAAAATACTTTAAAATGCTTAGGTCCTTAATATAGACCTTAATTTGCAGAAATTGTTTCAATACCTCACATTTCGAAGGGTTATTTTCTACAATAATCACATCATCCATGTAAACAAGAATAGCAATGAAAGAGTCTTTATCCTGCTTAGTGAACAGAAAGTGATCAACTTTGGATTGAATGTAGTCATATTAGAGCAAGAAGTAGGAGAATTTTTTGAACTACTATCTCGATGCTTATTTGAGCCTATAAAAAGACTTATGTAACTAACAAATATGTGAATTACCTGGTTTTAGAAATCTTGATGAAGGTGTCATGTATACTTGCCCATGAATATCACTATGGAGGATAGTATTATTGACATCCAATTAATATAATTGTCATTATTAGGTAGAAGCAACAGCTAAGAAATACCGTACAATAGTCAATTTAGCCACTGGGATGAAGTCTCAATGTAGTCAAGCATTTCTATTTGTATGTATCCTTTGCCACTAAACGAGCCTTGAATTACTCAATAAAATCATCAGTCTTATATTTAATTTTGAATACCCATCTCGATCCAATGTATTTCTTTTCAAGTGATAGATACTCAAAGGTTCAAGTACCACTTTTCTAGAGAGCTGTAAGCTCAGCTTCTATTGCTTCTCACCATTTAGGATCCTTTATAGCTTGGAAAAAGGTTTTAGGTTCTTCTTGAGACGTGATAGTTGAAAGGAAAGCTCGATGGAAAGTATTAAGCTTAGAAGAAGTGAAGTAGTAAGAAATAGGATAAGGCTTACCCGAGATCACTGAATTGACAGATGTATTCAGGGATCTTCTCACTCTTACAACATCGACAATATAGTCTTGTAATCATATCGGTTGCTTCCGGTCTCTGACGGGCCACGAGTTAAGACCAATGGTCTTAGAAGATGAAGCAAAAGAAGGTACTGCTGAAAAAGAAGGTAATGTTTGAGAATAAAAAAATGTGTTCAAAGATAACATCATGTAAAGTAAATATTTTACGAGTTTCTAGATCATAGACACAATAATCTTTTTGACCAAGAGGGTATCCAACGAATATACAAGTACAAGAACGAGGTTGAAATTTATCATTGGATATCTCATGCACATAATATAGACAACCAAAAACTCTCAAATAATCATAGATGGGTGATTTGTGAAATAAGAGTTCATATGGACTCTTGCCATTCAATTTTGGTGTGTGTGTCAAATTAATTAAAAAGGTGGCAGTCAAAATACATTCTTCCCAATAGTAAGAAAATTAACAAAATATTATTATGCCTCAGATTTTCTTTGTAATAGATAAATTCAAGTAGCCTTTATATAATCATTAATAATAGTAAGAAAGAAATGAGCTCATGTGTATGATGAAGTGCGATATGGACCTTATATGTCAAGATATACTAAATCAAATGGTGAAACTGATTTATTAATGATTAAGGAAAATAGCTTTTTTGTCTATTTGGCATGATATCAAATATCACAATAATTATTCGTAGAATCAAAAGGAATATTTGAAAGAAAAGAGATAAGTTTCAAATACTTGTAAAAATAATGTCCTAATCGAGCATGCCAGAGATCAATTGAAACATTGATTTTATTTGGTCGTACAAGATTTATTGTCAAGCCTTTGAAATAGAAAAGATCATCTTGGAGTACACCCAATCCAATCAGCTTCCTCATGACAAGATCCTGTAGAGCACAAAATATGAAAAAGAAGAGAACAACATAATTAAGGTCTTAAGCAAGTTTGCTTACTAAAATAAAGTTGCATATAAAATTAGGAGTATATAAGGTTTGGTATAAATTAATATCACTGGTCAATGCAACATCATCATATGAATGCATAGGTATATTGACTCCACTAGGTAGAATAACAGGAAATGAACTATCGAGGGGTTTCATATTATAAAAAAAAGACTTACAAAATGTTAAGTATTTGGAAGCACTACTATCAAGGATCCAAGATTGATGACAAGAATCAAGGAAGGCCTTACTAACAAAATTTATAGTACTTTGAGTTTTATTTTGTTCAAGGAGAAAAATAAGTTGCTGATATTATGTGGGAGAAAGACCGGATATTGGAAAGATTTTGCTTGTAGTTGGTGATGTGGTAGCATTCACAGTAGCCCTTCCTTGGTGCTCGGCATTTCCAAGATTCTCCGAAGGTGATATGGAATAGGAAGGTGCCGAGTCGTGTGCAATATTTAAGGTCGATAACGAACCATCTACCATAGATTCAATTGTGGTGCTCTATTTAATTTGGTCAGATATATTGATAAAGATGAGATGCGATAACTATTTATTTTCCGCTCTTGTAAAGAAGACATTTCAGTAATAACTTGCTATAAGCGCTAATCAAAGGAATAAACTCAGATCGATGAAGATGAGATATGGTAACTGTTTATCTCTTACTACATGCAAAGAAGGTGTTTCAGCAATAAAATTGCTATAAGCACTTATCAAAGGAATAAACTCGGATCGATGATGATCTGCTTTGATACCATATAAAAAATACAAGAGAGAGACGGAGAAAAGCAAGTGAAGAAGATTTTTTCTTTGTATTTCTTCATGATATGTACATCCTTATATAAAGATGAATAAAAAAAATCAGCCAAGTAATGAGGAGATTATGGTATGATCCTGTCAATTTCAAGGATCATATAGAATATTCTAAAAATTTCAAAGATCATGTAAAATATAATAGCAATCTCAAAAATCATATAAAATATTCCAGTAATTCCAAAGATTACATAGAATATACCAAACAATATAATTTTTAATATTCTATACATTTCTAATCTTAGCAATGGTTGGATAGGGATGGGGAGCCGATATACATTTTGACAGCTTATAAGTAGCTCAAGTTTGGCTTGAAATTAATTATAAGTTGGCTTGATCAGACCACAACCAGATGCATGTACAACTTGCCTGATTATTTATAATATAAACTTTTAAAAAGTAGGCCACAGTCTCAGCATACGTTCCCATGAACGCTAGCAGCAGCCAGCTGCTTCTACTATTTCAAAATAAAACACATCCACGACTTGCACCCAGCCTACCCCATTCCATGGGCCACACCTACAAGAAGGGCTACAACACGATGCTTTAACCCTAGTCACCCCCTTCCACAGCAACCATGCTTCAATTCAAAAACATAAAAAATATATATTCCACATCAATAGTTGTAGCTTTATTGGCTAATCGTTGAATGCGATCGAGGAAAACTACAGTATACATATCCTCCCAGATCCAGGGATTCAATATCCAAGGCACGTTCACTACACCCTTAGACTTGAAGTTGCACTTTGATTTGTTCCTATATTTATTTATTTTTTAAGTAAATATGGCCCATATGTACCTTTTCCATCAATGATTCATTTAGATGTAAAGATTCACCATATTAATTTCTAAGATTGCAAGAGGAATGCTCGAGGCCCCTAGATAGGGACCAAAAAGGAGATCACTTTAATGTAATTAAGAATTGATTAAAAGACCCAACTAGACTTAATGTTATGCACACTGAAATTAAACCATATATGAGCGTGTCACGGCCGGGTAGGTGCCTCATAAATTTCCTATTTGACCATAAAAGAAAGATGTCATCTCCTCGAAGGAGTGCGACGTTAGTTTATGGGTCTTATCAAAGCGTGGGAGGGCTCATTAGTTTAAGGGATATTATATGTATTTTTTAACTTTGAAATTAGGCACCGGGTATGACCTTCTAATCCCACTTGCACCACAAGCTTCGAAGACCGGCTACAAGGTTTATAGACTATTCATCCTCCTACCGTAATGTATCTTGACAATAGAAGTTGGACAAGATCCAACATGAGCATGATGTTGAAAAATCCTCGTAGTTGACATGCCACACCTATTAGGAGTCGCAGTCTAGCCAGTTTGAATATAGAGTTTGTATAAAGGAGTTATATATCGACATTTCACTGACCGAAGGATTCTTTTCTTAACACACACCATAAGCACAGCAATATTGATAAATGACCAGAAAAGATAAATCAACAGCAAGAACTTTCAAATTTCAGTCACAAAAATTGCTTTATGAAGATTAATACGTACATAGATACATATACATATATATATATATATATATATATATATATATATATATATATGTTGCCGATCTTATCGTATTGGCCTGTACCTCGTGAGCCGGCGCTGGTTCTCGGACTCTCTCACCCCGAGATCTCCAAGCTTCCGGACCTGTAAAACAAAGTCAGAGACCCGGGCCGGGGTTTCCGGCGAGGGCACTCCGACGGTCAAGTTAGAGAGCGGCAAGATGGAACAGGACCTCTAAGACGGGTTCCCGAAGGATTCCCGTGCTTAGAGGAGAAGTAAATGAAAGAAGTGTAGGGAAGAGAGGGGTTGAAGCCCGGCTTCCTGCGCTGGGTTCACCGAGCTCGCGCCTGAGGACTTCTTGGGGGTCCCCGGATCGTTCTCTCGATGTTCTCTCCCCTTTCCCCACTTACCTTTCCGTCCGCTTTCTCCGTCCCTTTTATACCATCGGACCGCCTTCAGTCCACGTCCCCTCCTGGGGGCTCCCCAAGATCTCTGGATCCTCCCCCCTCCTTTTCCTTCAAGCCCGGGAGTTAAGTGGCCGGCACGCCTCGTCCGTCGTGTGTTACGAGAGGGGGAAAGACTGGCGAGACCTTGGGCCAAGTGCGGGAGCTTTCCTTTCGGGGCGTTGACGGTGGGTTTCTAGCCATTTCAGGCTCCTGCCCGCAAGGATTTCATTCCTCGGTTGTGGAGCCCTATTTAACTGATGTAAACGAGGTTTCACGTATCACTGCAGGCCGTACTGGTGCCCAGTACGGGGCACGACGCGCGTCGACTATAGTGGCGACCTCGTGGCCCATGTCTCTGCCTCCCCGAGGCTTTGCAGAGTAGGGCTGACTCGGCCGAGGTAGACCCGTCAAGGGGTGCCACCTGGCAGAGGAGTAGGGGCTGCCAGCATCAGTCGAGGTGGACCCCTCCTGGGTGGACACCTGGCGGAGTGGCAGAGATGTGCTCGACTTCGGCCAAGGTGGACCCGTCTTGGGGCACCACCTAGCGAAGGAGCAGGAGGGCCCGGCTCGACCTCGGTAGAGGTGACCCGTCTTGGGGTGCCACCTGACGAGGGAGCCAAGGGCCACTAGCTCCGGCCGAGGTGGACCCCTCCTGGGTGGATACCTGGCAGAGCGGCAGAGAGGTGCTCGACTTCGACCGAGGTGGACCCGTCTTGGGGCGCCACCTGGCGAAGGAGTAGGAGGGCCCAGCTCGACCTCGGCAGAGGTGGACCCGTCTTGGGGTGCCACCTAGCGAGGGAGCAAGGGGCCGCCAGCTTCGGCCGAGGTGGACCCCTCCTGGGTGGACACCTAGCGGAGTGTTAGAGAGGTGCTCGACTTTGGCCGAGGTGGACTTGTCTTGGGGTGCCACCTGGCGGAGGAGCAGGAGGGCCCGGCTCAACCTCGACAGAGGTGGACCCATCTTGGGGTGCCACCTGGCGAGGGAGCAAGGGGCCGCCAGCTCCGGCCGAGGTGGACCCCTCCTGGGTGGATACCTGGCGGAGCGACAGAGAGGTGCTCGACTTCGGCCCAGGTGGACCCGTCTTGGGGTGCCACCTGGCGAAGGAGCAGGAGGGCCCGGCTCGACCTCGACAGAGGTGACCCGTCTTGGGGTGCCACCTGGCGAGGGAGCAAGGGGCCACTAGCTTCGATCGAGTTGGACCCCTCCTCGGTGGACACCTGGTGGAGTGGCAGAGAGGTGCTCGACTTCGGCCGAGGTGGACCCATCTTGGGCCGCCACCTGGTGGAGGAGCAGGAGGGCTCGGCTCGACCTCAGTAGAGGTGGACCCGTCTTGGGGTGCCACCTGGCGAGAGAGCAAGGGAACGCCAGCTCCGGCTGAGGTGGACCCCTCTTGGGTGGACACCTGGCGAAGCGGCAAAGAGGTGCTCGACTTCGGCCGAGGTGGACACGTCTTGGGGCGCCACCTGGCAATGGAGTAGGAGGGCCTGGCTCGACCTCGGCAGAGGTGACCCATCTTGGGGTGCCACCTGGCGAGGGAGCAAGGGGCTGCCAACTTCGGTCGAGGTGGACGCCTCCTGGGTGGACTCCTAGCAGAGCGGCAGAGAGGTACTCGACTTCGGCCAAGGTGGACCCGTCTTGGGGCGCCACCTGGCGAAGGAGCAGGAGGGCCCGGCTCGACCTCGGCAGTGGTGGACCTGTCTTGGGGTGCCACCTGGCAAGGGAGCAAGGGGCCGCCAGCTTCGGCCGAAATGGACCCCTCTTGGGTGGACACCTGGCGGAGCGGCAGAGAGGCGCTCGACTTCGGCCGAGATGGACGCGTCTTGGGGTGCCACCTAGCGAAGGAGCAGGAGGGCCCAGCTCGACCTCGGCAGAGGTGACCCATCTTGGGGTGCCACATGGCGAGGAAGCAAGGGGCCACCAGCTTTGATCGAGGTGGACCCCTCCTGGGTGGACACCTGGCGGAGTGGCAGAGAGGTGCTCGACTTCGACCAAGGTGGACCCGTCTTGGGGCGCCACCTGGCGGAGGAGCAGGAGGGCCCAGCTCGACCTCGGCAGAGGTGGACCCGTCTTGGGGTGCCACTTGGCGAGGGAGCAAGGGGCCGCCAGCTTCGATCGAGGTGGACCCCTCCTGGGTGGACACCTGGTGGAGCGGCAGAGAGGTGCTCGACTTCGGCCTAGGTGGATCCATCTTGGGGCGCCACCTGGCGAAGGAGCAGGAGGGCCCGGCTCAACTTCGGCAGAGGTGACTCATCTTGGGGTGCCACCTGGCGAGGGTGCAAGGGGTCGCCAGTTTCGGCCGAGGTGGATCCTTCCTGGGTGGACACCTGGTGGAGCGGTAGAGAGGTGCTCGACTTCGACCGAGGTGGACCCGTCTTGGGGCGCCACCTGGCGGAGGAGCAGTAGGGCCCGGCTCGACCTCGGTAGAGGTGGACCCGTCTTGGGGTGCCACCTGGCGAGGGAGCAAGGGGCCGCCAGCTCTGGCCGAGGTGGACCCCTCCTGGGTGGACACCTGGTGGAGCGGCAGAGAGGTGCTCGACTTCGACCGAGGTGGACCCGTTTGGGGCGCCACCTGACGAAGGAGCAGGAGGGCCCGGCTCGACTTCGGCAGAGGTGACCCGTCTTGGGGTGCTACCTGGCGAGGGAGCAAGGGGCCGCCAACTTCGGCCGAGGTGGACCCCTCCTGGGTGTACACCTGGCGGAGTGGTAGAGAGGTGCTCGACTTCGGCCGAGGTGGACTCGTCTTGGGGCGCCACCTGGAGGAAGAGCAGGAGGGCCCGACTCGACCTCGATAGTGGTGGACTCGTCTTGGGGTGCCACCTGGCGAGGGAGCAAAGGGCCGCCAGCTTCAACCGAGGTGGACCCCTCCTGGATGGACACCTAGCAGAGTGGCAGAGAGGTGCTCGACTTCGGTCGAGGTGGACCCTTCTTGGCGTGCCACATGGCGAAGGTGCAGAAATTTTGAAAGAAAAATTCACGTGGCACCGACGGCGTCCAGCTGGACCTGACACACGTTCCATGTCAGCGATGTAGCCATATCAATATGTATATATACATACATACACATATACATATATATATACATACATACACATATACATATATATATATATATATATATATACATACACATATATATATATATACACATACATACACATATACATATATATAAATACATACACATATACATATATATATATACATACATACACATATACATATATACATATATATATACATGCATACATGCATACATGCATACATATACATATATATACATACATGCATACATATACATATATATATATACATAGATATATATATATATACATAAATATATATATATATACATATATATATATATATACATATATACATATATATACATATATACATATATATACATATATACATATATACACATATACACATATACACATATATACATATATACACATATACACATATACACATATATACATATATACATATATACATATATACATATATACATATATACATTGTTATGGCCGTGACGATGACGTGGCTGGGCTCAGATACCGCCAAATATGATCGAGCCACGTGGAGGTTTCTCCGGCCGAGTCAGCGCCACATCGCCGAGGCCGAGCTCGGCAAGGCTACTCCGCCGGACGACTTTCCAAGACAAACTGCTCTCGCCGAAGTCGAGCTCGGTTCGGGCCTCCTCTACCACCTCGCCTGGCGCCCACCCAGGAGGGGTCCACCTAGGCCGAGGTCGGCCGATCCTTCGCTCCTTCGCCAGGTGGCCCCCGGAGACGGGCCCGCCTCGGCCGAAGCCAGGCGACCTCCTGCCACCTCGCCAGGTGTCCACCCGGGCAGGGTCCACCTAGGCCGAGGTCGGCCGGTCCTTCGCTCCTTCGCCAGGTGGCCCCCGGAGACGGGCCCACCTCGGCCGAAGCCAGGCGACCTCCTGCCACCTCGCCAGGTGTCCACCCGGGAGGGGTCCACCTAGGCCGAGGTCGGCCGATCCTTCGCTCCTTCGCCAGGTGGCCCCCGGAGACGGGCCCACCTCGGCCGAAGCCAGGCGACCTCCTGCCACCTCGCCAGGTGTCCACCCGGGAGGGGTCCACCTAGGCCGAGGTTGGCCGGTCCTTCGCTCCTTCGCCAGGTGGCCCCCGGAGACGGGCCCACCTCGGCCGAAGCCAGGTGACCTCCTGCCACCTCGCCAGGTGTCCACCCGGGAGGGGTCCACCTAGGCCGAGGTCGGCCGGTCCTTCGCTCCTTCGCCAGGTGGCCCCCGGAGATGGGTCCAACTCGGTTGAGGTCAGGCCGCCCGTACGGAGAAGATCCCAAGAAAATAGGCGCGGGCTCCGAGGTCGTCCCTCGGGCCGTGCGCATCACAGGCGGCGCCCCGTATGGTTGGCGGCGGCACGCGAAACACCATTTGTATCGGCCCGACAGGTCCCGCAATCGAGAGGCGCGGTTCTGACAAAACAGGGCCCAAAGACGGATGGCGTCCACACCTGGAAAAGAGAGCGCTCTCACTAGGCCCGAGGTCTGGCCGGCCGCCTTACCGGCGCCACCCCCCCTCTGTCTTTGCCTTTTCCCCGTTGGGCTCGGCGGACGAGGTCGGAAAGCCGCCTGGCCCTCCTCACCAAGAGGGGAAAGAGAAAGGGATGGGGGAGGGGAGCCTCCTAGGGGGAGAAGACAGGCGAACAGCGAGAGGAGATAAAAGGAAGGAAGCTGGGGACGACAAGGTAAGCCGATGAGGTTGGGGACAAGTAAGAAGCAGTAGCCAATGGCCTCGCTCCGAGAGTGAGATCCAAGGTCCCGAGAGGGGATCGCTTGGCGTGAGCTCCTCAAGGAGGCTCGGCCGAATTTCTGGTCCCCAGAGCACCTTTCTTACTAGCTAATTCTCTAAGTCTGGAACCCCTTCGGGGGCCGTCTTGGAGAGTCTGTTCCTTCTCGTCGTCTACTGACTTGACCGTCGGAGCTCCCTCGCCGGGATCCCCGGCCAGGGTCTCCTAACCCCTTCTTGCAGGTTCGCCGCAGCTAGGGAGGTTCCTCCGCCAGGCGGTCAGGAAGGATCCATGGATTCGAGGCACGGGCGCGGCGACGAGAACGGCAACATACATATATACATATATACATATATACATATATACATATACATATACACATATATACATATATATATATACATATATACATATACACATATACACATATACACATATACATATATACATATATATATATATACATACATACATATATACATATATACATATACATACATAGATATATATAAATTGTCGAGCCTTTTTCTTATCAACTTAAGTTTTTAGGACCAATTAATCATTAGTTAGCATGGTATCAAAGCTTAAGTTTATCGGAGGTTAAGGTTGTGGATTCAAATTCTATTTGTGCTTATTATTTATTTTATGAATGCAATTATACTATATTGATTCATTCTCATCATTGTTTGTTTCTGAAACCAATTAAGTGATTAGATGACATATATATCTGAGATATAATTGTATTGTTTTTAGATTAAATTAAATTATAATCTTTTTTAAAGTTTACTTCTACTTGAGATTAAAATGTTATTGATGTGCAGCAGCTCCGCCTGTTTCTCTAGAGCAGATTTAGTTTTGATTGGTTTGCCCAGGGTTGAAAAGGACCTGGACTTGGCTCGCATTCAGTTGCAGCAGTTATGTGTTGGTGGCTTTGGCAACAACGAAATGGCAGTCTTCTTGAAAAGCGATCCAACCTGATGAGTCGTTGAATTAATAAAGTGATATTCTAACACAATTACTGGCCTTGGTCAATGCGCTTCCACATCGGTGTTGAAGGTTAAACTACGGTTCCAGAAGTAGGAAATTTTCTCCTGAGTCTTTTTTTCCCGCTGTTTGTTTTATTAAAGTTGTTTTGATGTTTGCTTAGTTATCCGGTAGACTACCCATCTTTTCTCAGGGACGGTAATTTTTATCGATCCGATGGATATCCGATTCGATGCGATCCAATTTTAATGGAACGGATAAAATCCGACTCATCTAATTTATAAACGAATATGGATTATATAAAAAAAATTTGACTCGGGTTCGAATCGAGTACGGATAGTAGTATGCCTCGATCCGAACCCGATCTATTTATATATAAAAAAAATTATGTTTATAAAATATTTAAGTAAATTGGATATGATAGATATACCTGATCCGATCCGTTTAGCTTTTAAATAAACTAAATTTTATGAGACCGGGTATACCCGATCCGATCCGATACATACGTAATTTTTTTTTACCCGATCCGATCCGAGACGGATATGAAATGAATATGAGACGGATATTTTTTTAGCGAGACGGGTAAGAATTTTTGATGACCCGATCCAAACTCGACCTGTTGACATCCCTACCTTTTCTTCCCTGGCTGCTGGACTTCTTTGTTCCTTTGTATTTTTTTAGCAAATTTTTCATTTCATTAGTGGAAGTAATTACCAATTAGGCATAGCCTAATTTTTTCCAAACACACACGTGCACGTGCACACAAGTTATCGATGCACTTTTATTTTTTTAGTAAAGCATATGTATTATACCGTACTAAATATGAATAAATACATCTAAAAATTAGAAAGTAAAATATCTAAACATTGTGCGAAATAGAGTAGCCATAAAGTCTCATAGAATTGATTTTGAATGCTCACCCATAAATAAAAAAAGCCATCCAATCAATAGTATTATTGGCCTTCGATCAAAAAAAATATGAAAAACATCAAAAATAATCGAGGATCTCAGTATTCTCCAATAGTCCTGTAAAAATGGATGCCATCTACTATTGTCCAACAGTGGATTAGAAACCTTGAAACATAAGGATGCTTGATATTTTGACTTTTGAAAATTTGGTTATTCAAATAAAAAGTTAGCAAAAATGTCCAAGAGGGGTTTCTTTCTCTCTTGTGCGTTTGATAGAGAGTTGAGGTCCTTTTTAAAACTTTTTGTTGAAATTGACTTTTCTTGTTGAGGCATGTATTAGATTCCTACCTGTGTTTGTAATTCTTTAAAGCTGAAAATATGATATACGATTAGGTCATAGGCAATACCAACTAATAGGAGAGTCTGGGGCATGTTCAAACAATTCAAGTAAGATGTATGAGCAATTACAGCAACTCACAATACATATATTATATCAGAATTTAAGAAACCAGTGTATTTTTGAAGAAAATCATAAGCCAGTGGTCAATTCTGAAAGCATGCCATTTAAATTAGTAGGTGAAAAATAAAAAGAACATGCCACTATTATCTCAAGCCAAAAAGTTTTATGTAGATCATGTTCACATTTATATGGATTATCATTCATCTTAAAACTCTAAGAAAAAACAAATAATCTCTTCAAGAATTTGAAAGAGGCTGATAATTAAGTAGCATTAATAAAGAAATTTTAGTGATGCTAAAGGTAGAGTTATTTATTTATTTATTTTTCTGTTGTTTTAAATGGCTAAATTATTGAAAAAAAACTTCCAGGCACTGATACTAATTATTGGGAGATCCGGATCAGCACGTATACGCAGCGAAAGACCGCGGAAGCAACGTGGAAGGATACAGTTCAATAACCTGTTATTGGATTCAATATCATGCAACAATGAAAATATAAATGTAGGAGAAAAAGAGATATTGCTTTATTCCTTTGGAGAAGAACCTTGTTACAACAAACAAGACAACACCCGATAGCCCTTTTGAAAATCCAGAAGCTTCTCGCTGTCCCGCATGTCTTCTCTCTTGCTGGCCTCCTGCCCCAAGAATCCACGTACACCATGCACGGAGAATACTTCAACGTGCGTCTCTTCTCCAAAGTCCCGTGAAACAACATCACGGCACAAGCCCTCCATGTGATATCTCCCTCACGTGCGCCTCTCTGCAACCCAATACCATGGCCTCCTTGAAACTCGGGAGGTCTCTCCACGGTCCCTGTCCCATGGGGCGGCCCGCAAGCCCTCATGGTCCAAGACCAGGACTATGAGAAGTCCTTATGGATCCACACCGGATCGGACCCTAAAGGATCGGCCTCTCTTGGACACTCCAAACCGCACGCCCCATCCCTCTTATTTATAGCACATGGGATGGTGAAGTTGGTCTCTTCTTGCATGTCTGATCTTGGACTTTTTGTTGGACTATAACTACTTCTTGAATCTTGTTAGGACTCAATCACATGGATGGTTAGGACTTGTCTTGAGCTAATAACAAACTGATTAGGACTCCTCACATGATTAGGCTCCCAATTGGTTACAACAAACCAATTCAATTAGGATCCTAGATGGTTGGGCCAACCAACCAACCAACTAACCACCTAACCAACTAGCCAACTAACTGGCTAACCTCCTAACCACTTAACTAACTTAGACCCAACCCCATAATCCAATTGGGTTATGTTACAATCTCACAAAAAAAACTCATCCCTTCTATTCAATGGAAAACTCTCAATCCTGGATCAAACCCCTTGACCCAGCATGACTCAGAAGGGCCCCTGGAGAAAATCCCAAAAATCTCCTGGAACACCTCCGGATAGCTTGGGACATGTCCTCAAGCTCCAGGGATCACCTCCAGCATCCCTACCATAGTTTCCCAAGTCTCTTCAAGACTTGGGAGCACCATACAAAACCGAACATAAATAAGGAAGTCTCTAAGAGCTTTTAAAATATGATCATTTTCCTTTTGTTTTCTGCCTAATGCATGTTGGAATCATGTTTACAATTTATGATATGATTAAGAAGGATCAAATTTTCTACTCTCTTATGAAAGAAAATTATTATGGTCAAGTGTTATTTGAGAATTGGCAATCTTAAATTTAAAAACACTTAATTGATAGCTGGAGTTCAGAACTAATATATATAAAAGGTATCTTAGTTAATAGATACAAAATTTATCATCATTAGATTTGCAAATAACAACTTTTTTAATGCTTCATATAATTTTAATGTGATGACATTTTTCTTAGATACTACAAGAAAATAGGCTATTAGAGATGGCTAATTACTGTCGCTAAAGAGTTCTTGGCCATCATTAATACTATTAGCGATGGCATGCCATTACTAATAGTCTATTTGAAATATGTCGATCATTGAAAATAGTTATTAGTGATGATACTCTTTGCCATCGCTAATAATCATAATTAGTGACAACTATTAACGATAAATATTTATCATCACTTTTTTTTATTTTTTTTTCAAAAAAATTATAAATAAAAATAATAATTAGTGATAGTTATTACCATCACTAATAATTTTAATTTTTTTATAAATTAAATTTTTAAAAAAACCTATTTTAATTATAATAAAATAGTAATTATATTTCTTAAATTATGTTATAAGAAAATTAACAATTAAAAGCCATAATTATAAATAAAAAAATAATTATATTATATTAAAATTATACAATTTTACAATTTTACAAATTATTACTACTTTACAAGTAAAAAATTAAACATATAACCTTAAAAAAAACCAAATGAGATCCTCCTCGTCGTCTTTCTCCTCCTACTGCTCTTGTACATCCTCTCCAGCAGTTAACGGATGAGAGCTAGATATCCTAGCATCATGTAACAAAGAAAAATAAAATATGATTAATAAGTTTCGATATGGGGTGTAAATGTTGATACAGAGGTGTATATTTTGATATACTCATTCGATTCTTGAACAGATTATTCCTATATATTCTATTCGATAATACGAAACTATAGACATCCCTAGCCTATCGATTGGATGGTTAGATTGAATTTTTATCCCCTGTGTCCCCTTTCCTGACTCAAGCCTAAATAATGAAGCTTCTACATATTAAAACTTAAAATAAGTAAAGGATTTTATTAATAGACTTACTTGCTATGATGGCTATGACAACAAGGCCAACTGATCTCGTAGATGTGGATCTTAGCAAATCTCGATGGCCATATCATGGATGACATCTTGGAAGCTCTGAGGTCACTGGGCAAAAACTCTCTGTACGACGTCTTGGACATGTGCATCATTCCATGTCTGGGTTATTGAGGCTTGAGAGGAGGATACTGAAGAATGATGAGCTATTGGAGAGTCGAAGCTATGCCCAAATCCTATGATTTGGCTCCTACTCATCTCTTTGGTAGTTTTGAGCCATCCCTCGATATCAAGAAAGGGCTTAGAGGATGGGTCCTCACCGTGCTACACTATGCATACTTTATGTAATCCACATATATAATTTACAAATTGATTAGCCTGATTATATATTATATATATATAAACTAATAAATAATATTTTAAATTATTATCATGATATGTCAAGATCTTGGATCTAAGTAATCACTAGTCTTCCTGGATTGATATGTGACCTTCCACAACTGTAGCTACCCCGGTACATGACCTAGCTACCATATCTATAATGAATAAATAATAAAAATAAGTTAGTTAATATATATGATCAATTTAATATAAAATTAATATAAAAGTATAATTCCTACCAATATGTCTATAATCACATGCATGCCAACAGAGCCATCGATATACTTGATCGGATCCTAAGGGTGGTCCGATTCTGCCATTCCGTTTGCCACCTATTGGAGAACTTCTTAGTACTATATTGGTCACAGAGGCCTTCCATACATCCATTCACATCCAATTATCCCTAAAAGACTTTCAGTCAGATGGTGACTCAAAATTAGAGTACTCTATGGTAGATGCCTAAGAATGTATAGTCCATCTCGGAGCCTATGTATGGCCACCTCCTTGAAGATTGGACATCCAACCTTCTCATCCTTAAGAGTGTCGAATCAGTAGTACTCCTGCAAGTAGAAATAAGCTTATATTAAATAAATAGAATATAAATATCTATATATTTAAAAATTAAACATATTTGACTTACCATTAATAACTCTTACGCTACATCACGAGTTCCCGACGACCAACTAGAGAACTCGTTCACCAACCCTGGCATAAATTGGCAAATAATCATGGTAACACTACAAGAAATTTTAGTATGAGTGATGGCTAAGCCATCACTAATGACTATTTTTAACCACAAAGAAACTGACCAAAAATATTTTTCATCGCTAATAGTATTAGCAAAGGACAATACATTATTAGCAATAGCAAAAGCCAATGCTAAAATATTTAAAATATTATTTTTTTAAACTAATATGCTTGAAATTTTAATTTTATTTAAATTATGAAAATTTATTATTAGCGATGGCTAGGTATTATTAACAATGGCAAAATACTGTTGCTAAAGTTTTTATATTTTTATTTTTTTGAAATTAATATTAGCGATGGAAATGGTATTAGCAATGGTAATTTGCATTACTAATACTGGCTCAAAAAAATATATTTTGCTAGCCATTGCTAAAAGTGTTGTCCAAAACTCCATTGCCACCTGATCAAAAGAAAAAATTTGGTTTTCCTCCCCCCTCCCCTTCCAAGAAAAAAACTTAGTTTTCCTCCCCCTGCCCCCCTTTCCAGATATTTTCCCTCCCCCTTGCCTACGTTGCCACCTTCCCAGTGCCAGACATCATTTCCTGTGCCTAATATAGAGTTCCCACAGTGATTTCTACCTTTTTGGCTCTTGATTTCCCTTCCTGCACTTCCTTTTCTGCTAGCATGCTTTCCCTATAGGCTATTGGAACCTGAGTCCCTGTCCTCCTGCACCATCATCCTCCTACACTATCATCCCCGTAGGCCCATCCCTGTGCCCCATTCTCATTGGTGTGTCCCCACATCGCCGTCCTAAGTCAACACCACCATCTCCAAGCTGGTGCCACCATCCCTATGCTTCCATCCAGTCCCTATGCCATAATCCATTGGATCCACCATCCATGGGGCCTGCCTTACACTTTCTGTGGGATTGTCTTGCATTGTAACTGGTAAGTATTAGCGATAGCGATGGTGATGGTGATGGAGCCGTTGCTAAAAGTTGATTTATTTAGTGAGTATTAGTGACATCGATAGAGACATCACCAAAACTTAATTTTTTTATTTAAAATATGTTAATTAATTAGATACAAATTTAATTAATTAATTAGATGATTAATTAACTAATCAATTAGGTGTGCATGGATGCGTGTCCTGCATGTACAAGATTCAAATCTTAGTATGCAGAGCATAAGCTGAGGCCCTAAGCTACTTTAGTACCAAGGCATGATGATGGATGCTCACCTTGGAATAGGAGGTATCGAGAGTGGCCGGTACTTTAACTACATCGCTGCGACTGTCATCGATCAAATGATAGAGTTGGAGAGGAGGGGAGGGGGTAACAGATGTATGCCTCATCACCTTGCTCCTTCTTGAGTAGGATCCAGCCTTTGGTGAAGAGGCTCTAATGGCGTTGCTGCGATAGTCAGTGGTGCCATCCCCGGAATGTGTAGGGAATAGTATGTCGGTGTCTTTAATGTGGTCTTTGTTCTGCAGACTTTTCTTCTCCATCTACTTATGGACAAGTGCGCACCTCTCATCATACCAACTTTGTGTAATGAGGGTGTTGCCCAGACCGATAACCCAAGAGGGAGGTAAATTGAATTTTTGAAAAATTAAATGCAAGTATGTATCCTTCAAAATTCAAATGCAATGTGATCCAAGTATTGTATTAAAGATAGTGTGCAAGTGCTAGAATATAAGAGAGTGAGATAGAGAGATAAGCAAATATACAAATACAACAAATTTATAGTAGTCTGGAGCAACTCCAGCTCTTACATCTACTATCTAAGGATCTCCTAGGATTTTCACTATATTTATATAATAATATAGCAAGTTTATTTTATACTGGGATCACAAACTAAAATCCAAGTACAACATTTATTTTACAGGCTCACAAATAATTTGATTAATTTTTCAAGATTTATCGATCAAAATCCAAACCCAATTCTAAGTTTCAGCTCTTTGCTAAAATAAACAACTCAATAGTATAGGAATAGAGCAACAAAAATAAACTCTTAAAAGAGTAGATAGTTGCCGATGAAGCTTCTATCATAGACTCTTCAAGTCGCCAAAAATTGCTTTTCAATACTTTCTGATGTCCTCACTCAATGCTTCAAGAGAGTAGGTGGAAAAGAGTTAAGCTTATATTGAGTTTTCAGGTGACAGCTCTTGAGTTCTCTTATTTATAATGATTGAAAGAATATTCTTTCAAGTGTTATTTTCTTTGACTTTAATCCAAGAATTTATACCTCTCCAAGAGTTCTATTAGTTTCCAATCATTTCTACCCATTTAGAGTTATTTTAGGAAGTAAAGAATAGCCATTAGAAATCATAAAAATTAAATTCTGCAAGTTCTGGAACTAGCTGTTATTGTTGCTTTCCATAGGATAAGAGTTGGCTTTGCAGAGGAGTTAGTTCAGTGACCAGGAATCCAGTTTTTGTTATTTTGAGAGAAGGCTCATAGGTCAGGAGAGCTTTTCTAGATTGTTTTTGAAAGAGAAGGCTCTTGTCTAGAGGGATGGCTTATCTAAAAATTTACTTTTTTGCTTAACTTGTAAGAGAAAGCTTGCCAGAGGGGAGTCGGCTCTTCTGAACTATACCAATCAGCATGTCTTGCCAGAGTCAACTCTTCTGGAATGAGTTGGCTCTTTTAGCTTATTCTCTAATTCTTCAAGAATTTGAAATGTTTTGACTCTTTTAAGCTTTCAAGTATATTATAGGTATTTCTAAGGATTTCTAAGAATACACATAGACTCTCAAATAATTTAATTACAAGAATTAACTTTTCTACTCTTCTATGATACAAAAATCTCTTAAAGCATCTAAGGACTTTAAAGAATACAAATGGTCTTTCTATACTTTAAAAACATTTCCAAAAATTATCTAAGAGCTCACTAAACATCCCAAATATTAAGGCTTAAAGGGATTCTTAGTGATACATATGAGCTCACAAACTATACCAATGATCTATAAGATTTTTAATTGAAGGTTGTCCATTAAAAATCTTTCTACAAAAATATTTTTAAATATTTAAAAGTATTAGTATAGAATTCATCATCTAATATTTTGTAATCATCAAAATCATTCCCGGGATCAATAGAGGGTCTGCGCTTGTGCTCTATGTTGAGCAAGCTCGAAGATGGAGATAGATGCCTTCTTTCCTGGCTGACCTTAACCCTCTTGGCTATGCCATTACACATCTTAGGATATTTGAGAAGCCTTCCAGAGTCGCACGAGGGGTCCTGCCATTGCTAGCGAGGCATAGAGCTTCGAAGTTATTTCCTAACCTCTCAGGACTATTGTTCAGTCATCATCCTCCTATATTTTTATTTTTTAAAGTAATGTGACTAGGCTATAAACTTACAAGTATGTGTAACCCATAGTTATCAATGAAAATTTTATTTTATATTTTTGTTTGTATTTGATTTCCATTCTTGAATGCTTTGCTATGTCTTGTGCTGTCATGCTCACATCTCTAGGTGAGATTTTTGTCGGGAGTTTTTAGAATGCTGGACAAGCTTCGAAAGTGGTTTACCCCACTAAAAATACGTTGCTTGAGAGTTTGAGTCTTTCTTAATTTCTTTCTAGTTGGTGGGAATACATATTGTCTAATCGAATAAACTTTCATTTAACAAATAGGGAAGGTTACATTATTGATAGTATATTTGAAGGTTAGCCAGATTTCATGATCGAGGCAAGGAAGTTCCATCCATTTGCTTCAGTAGATAGATCCCAGGCTTGATGATATCCTCTACTTGATATGTATCCTCCCAATTTGGTAAAGGTTTAACTCTTTGGCCTGGATGGGAGACCTTTGCTCGAAGTAGTACCAGGTCGCCGACTCTAAAATCTTCAAACTTTGGAGTTGAAGTATCAGGTGACTTTGTATTGGTATGCTACCATTCTGATACATGCTCTTTCCTAGGCTTTATCCAATAGGTCTAAGTCTGTGAGTCATCTTTCCAAGTTGATTAGCTTATCAAGATTTTTAACCCGTATTGATGAAACTCTGAGCTCAATAGGTATCATGGCTTCAGTTCCAAAGGTCAGGCTAAAAGGTGGCTCCCCTGTCAGGGCTCTTGGTATCGTCCGATATGCCCAAAGTATGCAGTAAAGCTCATCATCCCATGAACCCTTTACTTTTGCTCTCTAGATGATCTACTTTATCTCTTTAAGATTTTCTCCCTACTCTCTCATCTCTAGGACTTCTCTCTAGGTTGATCAAAGACCCTAAGCTGCTTTGGTGCCAAGGCAATTTATCGAACCAATCACTTAGTTAACAATTCCCTTTTAATATTATTTAAATATTATTAAATTTATTAAATAAAGATTGATTATGATTTAATATTTTAACAAGGATTAGCCAAATCCTTCAATGAAATTAAAAGATCTAAGATAGATGAGGTAAGTAAATCTTATACTTTTTATATATTTAAATTATTATATTTTAATGCATATAAGCTATTGTTATTGATGAATTCAAATTTTATAATTAAGTATTAATTGAACTAATTAATTAGGTATTTATTTTTATGAAATTTGCATTGCATAGAATTATAGACCCATCTTTTGATTAATGTACATATTCTATGATATCTATACATTTATATATTTTTATACGGGTGCGAGAATTATGTACATTGGTTAATTGATTATCCAATTTAGATAATTTAAAAATTATAATTAATTTTATAGATAATTACGGTAATCAAACAGTATGTTGAGGGTTCATGAAAAATTCTGGATAGTATTTTTTTAGTTCTCTTTACATATCTTTAGCCATGTGGGGAGATGATCGCTATCATGAACGATCAAAAATAATTTACCAACTCAAACTCTATAGCTAGATTGAGTCAAGATCGTATCCTAAGGGATCCTAAGACTAAATTATGATTTTCAAAGAAAAAAGTGATTGTTGTTGTATAAAAATAAAAATAAACAAAAAATAAACTGCTTTTAAGATTGAAGCAAGTAAAAGAAATTATTTTGAAAGTTATAAGTTGATCTTGCACTGACAAAACTATATTTCTTTTATAATTAAAATATAATTAATTTTAAAAAATTACCTATCTTCTCTCAGTATGTCCCGTATCCATAACAGATCACAGTGCGTCTCCGGGAGGCACCAGGTATTCAACTCTTTTTTTCTCGACATGTCCCATATCCATAACAGATCATGATGCATCTTTGAAAAGTAAAAGTTATCCATAAACTTAATTTAATAATAAAGCATAATAAAGAATAAATAAACGAGTGCAAATAAAGGACTCATAATTAAAAGTATAATTTTTTATTGCATACCAAAGAAATACAAGAGAATTAAGAATAAAAAAATCATGCTCTGCCTTGTTACAAGATCTCCTCTTCCCTCTTGAACTTCTACTCTAAATTGCTCCTAAGTTGATCTCTTTCTATCTCCCTATGCAAATGCTCTAGAAAGATTCCAGGGAGGATGCCTCTAGGTAGAGGTATAGGAGCCTTTTTGTAGGTGTAAGCAAGGAGAATGTTTACATGATTATTAGATATGGAACTAAACACAAGGAGTATGGGAGTGGCTAGAATTTAATTTTACAACAAATCAATGGATGGATGGGTACTAAACATGAAAGAGAGGGAAAGCGAGACTTTTGCCCATCAAAAGAATCAAATTTCAGTCAAAATAGGCTTCAGAATCCTATTACAATTTGTATTAGATTGTCTGACTTCTTTTTCTACTGTTGGATCTTGATCAGAGGTTCAGAAATCAACTACATCAGGCTCAATCACAGTCCACATAAAATCAACATCAATGTAAGCCATTGGATCGCTCTCAAATTTGTGCTCGATCGTTTGATTTCATCTCAGAACCATGCTTATATTCCTTGAGTAGCAGCCGCCATCACCTTACCGGAACCACCCACATGCTGCCACCATCGGGACCGTGGATCTTACTAGAACCATCGCCATAGTCCCTATTGCCACTGCTGGTCGTGAACCTCTCTGTGTTTGGCTGTTCGAACGTCCCTGTAACCATGGAGTGCCCTCTTCTTCCTCTAGACTACTCTCCCTTTCTTTGAATCAATCACTCAATCGCATGCCCTTAAGAGCTTCACCGGAGCTGCCCCATGCCAAAGCTGGTGTCTTTGTTACCTTGAGAGGCTTGCTCAGGTGTCTTCTATGACCATGTCCCAAGAATCATCGCCAGAATGCCACTACCACTGGATCTAAGCATCACCGCCCCCTTCACTGGTCTGTGAGTCTCACTGGAGTTCGTGGGGTGGTCGCCGGCCATCCTCTTGGTCAATGGCTTGTGAAAATCACCTTTGGTCCACGAGGTTTAGCCATGGACCATGGGTAATGGTAGCTATGGACTGATTGGGTGTTATGTGAACCAGGCAACTAGTTCACCATGGACCAGCTATTTTAGAATTCGTGCGACTCCTTAATGAATTTTAAACTTTAATTTTGGGCTCATTTTAAGTTTGATTTACTTCAAACTTATTTCATTTAAATCCATAAATCACGTTCTTCACATTGATGATCTTCTTTCATACAAACAATATATACAAGTATTAATTTTAAATAAATAAAGATAATTTAATTCTTATACTAATACTTATATATATGTATAATGTAATTATCATATCCCCTAACTTGGACTTTGCTCGTCCTCGAGTAAAGCAAGTAAATTAGCCATGTATACAAACCTATCCTTGAATTGAAAGTTAACCTAGGTAGTCCTAAAGGTAGTTGATACCTAGCCAGACCATGATTGAGATACTTCATCAGATTATTAATTCAATCTAATTAATAGTTGAGTAAAGTCCATAAAATTTTTTAGGATTCTTCTTTTGCCAACTTTTCACCTTACTCTTCGAATCCTCTAACTTGCCAAGGATTTGGTGAAGTATCTTTTTACTAGTTGGTTTCTCTTTTTTTTAAAAGTTCAGTGTAATGTCTTAGCCTCTCAAGTGTTAACATCCCTATCTTTTGATATAAATCATAATACTTATTTAGATGAAGGAGCTCAGTTACTCAGTGAGGTACCATTACTTAATAGAATTCTTAGCCTTCTCACCTTTTGATATGAACCACAATATTTACTTAGGTGAAGGGGCTTCGTTACTCAGTAAGAGTTTTAGAAAAGCTGTGAGGCAAGACTGAATCTCTTTTTTCTTTTTTTTCATGGAAAAATTTCAGCATACTCGACCTTTTCATTTATACCCCATAAGATATATTCTTCATTAAGATCAATGGTCAGAATATTCTGGAATTGCTCCATAAAAATATTTTTGGTCTAAACCCTATCGTTTATTAAGTTTTTTTAATAATTTATCCCTCAGCATCTCTAGAATTATCTAAATAATTAATCAATCATTGATTAGGGTGCCTATGTAACTCCAAATTGAAACAACAATAAGGAACACACAACATAATTGTTTCTAACTGTACTTGAGGATTTAAGTAAATTATTTATCTTCTGATGGGGATCCAGGGCAGGTTCGGGTATTTTTCCATTTTTCTCTTATTTTCTTAGATTTTTTTTATTTTTTCTATTCCCACTATTCCACCTATTCCTGCTATTCCACTTTTATTCCAATCTTATTCCCGATATATTCCTACACTATCCCATCTTCTCCCATGAATTTTTTTAACGCCCAAACCCTAGCATCCGCCCCCTCCGACCCCAGATCCGGGCCGCCCGACCCTCGGCCGCCCCCACCGGACCGTCGCCGACGTTCGCCGGCCCCCGCCCTCGCCGGAGAAGCCATCGCCGTCGCCCAATCACCGTGGGAAGATGAACGGACGTGGAGGCATCCGCTCGCCGCGGCCCACGGCCGTCGCTGCCGTCGCCGTCGCCGTCGGCTTGCTGCCGCCGCCGTTCCCGCCGGCCCTCGCTCGGCCGCCGGTGGGGTTCGCCATCACCCACACCCATGGGAAGACGAATGGACGCGGGAGGCATCCATCCGCCCGCGTGCGGCTGTGTGACGCCGCCGTCCACCGGCCGCGCTGGCACCCAGGAGGTCTCCCACGGCCGTGGGAGACCAAACGGCATGCTGGGCGTGCCGTGCCTCCCTGTGCCGCCTCGCCTGCGGCCCGCCACCAGCCGTCCGTCGCTCACCATCCGCCGGCCCCATCCATCGCCTGCTTCCCGGTCACCGGCCATGTGCTCCGTCGGGTGATCCATCCTCCGCACGACTGTTCGAGGAGTTTGCACGGATTCCAAAGTAGCCTAAATTTTAGAGCAGCACACTTTCTGGAGCAGATCATCAAGCCGACACATTTTTCAGAGTAGATCAGCACCATTTTTGATGCAACATGAATTTTGATGTAATTTATTTTCCTTTTTTAGTTTTCTTAGAGGCTAAGAAATTGAGGGTTTTGGTTTTTCTATATAAAGGCCCCCTCTCCCTCTGTAATGGAGAGATGAGTTGATATAGATTTTTGGGTTGGTTCCGGTTCTGGTTCTGGGCTGAGGCCAGTTTTTCTTCGTTCCCTGCTGTGTGCATTATAGGTTCGATGAGGGGTGTGAGGCATTCCCTGCTGTGTGCATTATGGGTTCGATGAGCATCCTAGTTATCCCCTATCTCATTTTCTTTATTCCCTCGTGTCTTTCGAGAGTCATCCTAGCGTATCTATGTGAGAGCCCTGCTGTGTGCATTATGGGTTCGATGAGAGCTCAGGGTAGCTAGTGCTGTGACCCCTTCGGGAGGGTAGCTTTATGCTCAGGGTAGCTGGTGCTGTGATCCCTCGGGAGGGTAGCTTTAGGCTTTGACCCTGAGCTTTCCTAGTTAGAAAAGGATGTTTCTTCACTCTTCTCAAGAGAAAGAGAAAGAATATGACTTTCTGTGTGCATCCGCCGCTAGAGTGAGTCTCAGGGCCATGAGTTCCAGTTCCCGGTTCCCCATCTCCATCCTTCCTTCACCACATCCACCCAGAAAATTGAAAACAAAAGAGATCAGCTATCTTAGGATTTTAGAGTCAGTATGCCCTAGTCCCGAGAGGCTTCTTAGCCCTCCCACGGTCCTAGTTTGTTTAGTTGTTTCCCTGTTTTCCAAATAACCAGGTTACATCGATTTTTCGTGCCGCATCATCTTCTCCCTCAACTTAATCAACATTGTCCTTAATAGCATAGGAAAGAAAATAAGCATCTGAAAGAAAATGAGAGAATGCACCTGGGATAAGTGTGCTTCAAGAGTTGGAGTGGGCTTCATGGATTCATGGGTTCTTGTTCCTTTCTCTTAGATTCTTACAACTGCATAAAGTCAAGAGAAAATGAAATTACTGGGTTACCTCCCAACAAGTACTAAGTTTAACGTCTTTAGCCAGATGCTATGTAGGAGTGTTACTGATATTGAACTTGGGTATGTCCCTCAAGCTTGTCAAAAGATAGGACAAATTAGAAAGCCTTATCATCGTAGCAGAAAAATATTTTTAGAGTATTCTATGATGATTAACCCTGATCAATAGAGTACACTAAACAAGCATGCTAGACCATGATTTGAAAATATTATTATAATTTGGATGAAGATCAAGAAGAGATTGTATGTGTTGGGTTGAAAGTGGGGGTGGCAGCTTGAAAAATTTTCTAACTCTAGAAAGAAATATCCTAATCCCTTTCTTAGGTATGATGTATCTTGATATCATCCCTTTCTGATGGTACTTTATTCAAGTTAACTTTAAGTCTATATCCATATATCGTTTTAGGATGATAGATAGATTTTGGAGACAACTCTCAGTTTGAGCATGCAGGGTGTGCTACCTGGTACTTTATTCAAGTTAACTTTAAGTCTATATCCATATATCGTTTTAGGATGATAGATAGATTTTGGAGACAACTCTCGGTTTGAGCATGCATACTAAGACACGAATCTCGTACATGCAAGATATGCATCTAATTAATTAAATTTAAATAAACATGTAATTAAATTTAAGTAATATATTTTAAATAAAAAATAACTTTTAGCAATAGCTTCGTCGCCATTGCTGTTACTATCACTAATACTCACAGTGCAAGGTGAGCCCCACAAACAATGCAAGGTAGGTCCCATAAATGGTGGATCCAGTGCATAAAGATCGAGGTGCAAGGACCAGATGGAGAGGCAGGGATGGCGGTACTGGGATGGGGATGATGGCACTGGCTTGGGGATGGTGGCATGGGGACATGCTCGTGGGAATGGGGGCACGGGGACAAGCCCGTCGAGATGTGATGCTAAGATGGGGCCATGGGAATAGTGATCTGGGAGGACGAGGACTCGAGCTCTGGTGGCCAGCAAGGGAAGCATGCCGGTGAAAAGTCACCATGGGTACGAAGAAAAAACCATAGGAAAGGAAGAAAATACTATAGGGACACCGGATCTGACATGGGAAATGACATCAGCATTGGGAAGGTAGCGGCACAGGCATGCTGGCAGGGGAGGAGGTGGGGGAATGGTGGTAAGAGGAGGTAGGAGGGGTGGGGGGAAAACCAAAAAATTTTTTCCTTTGATCAGGCACCAAGGGGGTTTTAGGGATAGACTATTAGTGATGGTAAAGCTTGCCATCGCTAATAGTAATTGATAATGCCTTGAATTTTGAATCAGTATTAGTGATGGTACTTCACCATCACTAATGATCAAATACCATTGCTAACAATGAATTTTCAAAATTGAAAAAAAATCAAAATTTTTAGCTATGGCTTTTGCCACCACTAATAGTGAAGTTTTTGTCACAAATACTATTAATGACAGAGTTTTTTGGTCAATTTTGTAGTGGTTAAAAATAGGTATTAGCGATGGCTAAATAGCCATCTTTACTACTTAAATTTCTTGTAGTGTGAATTCAATTTCAACCATATAAAGCGCACTATAAGAAATTAGATTTTTAGTCATGACACAATAGTGATGACCTAAAAAGTTGTACTACTATCGAGTTTTTAGTGATGACATGA
Source organism: Areca catechu (assembly GCA_021397845.1). NCBI lineage: Eukaryota > Viridiplantae > Streptophyta > Magnoliopsida > Arecales > Arecaceae > Areca > Areca catechu. The sequence goes on along the minus strand of CM038052.1, from coordinate 172,322,234 downwards.
TATTTGTCACTACTATTGTGGATAATAGTCACACATATAATATCATCAGAACAAGTAGAGCAGTAGTGACAATATATTACTCAATACTAAAAAGTCATCACAAATAGCATATTATTTGTGACAGTATTACATGCCATCATAAAAGTTATGCTATTTGTGATAATGTATAACGTGTTACTAAAAAGCCATCACTAATAGTATATTATTCAAGACCATATTATATGCTGAACTGAAAAAGATATTATTAGTAAGAACAAGTAGTGCATTACTAAACGGTAACATGATTGGTATATTATTTGTGATAATTTATAATATCATCACAAAAAAGGATACTTATTGTGACGATATATAGTATGCCACTAGAAAATTGTCATGATTAGTATATTAGTTGAAACAATATAAAATATTATCACAAAAAATATCCTATTTGTGATGACATATCATGGATCACTAAAAAATTATGATGATTAATATATTATTTGTGGTAATAAAGATATCATTAAGAAAAAGGTACTATTTATGATGATACATAGTATGTCACTAAAAAATTATCATGCTTAGTATATTATTTATAAAAATATAAGATGTCATAAAAAATTATAATAGTTATGGCAACATATAATGTGCCACTAAAAAGTCATTGCTAATAGCATATTAGTATATTATTTGTGACAAAGTGAAGCTAAAATCTTTAGGAGCAAAGTATAAAAGCTTTTTACTATCAAGTTAAGTTCATTTCTAGTTTATTAATCATAATTTGTCAATTAATAGTGGATGGTTGGTTTCACTATACTAAGAATGAAGCAACTAATTAGTTACTCAATTATCAAAAAGCACTATTCAGGTTCCATGCAATTCAAATAAAGATTGAAGATGATAGGGCTGAAAATGTTTCTATTAGTTTAGTTTTAAGTAATTTTTTTTCAAACTAAACCGACATTTCTATTAAGAAGTTTCTAAAATCAAATATTCGACTAAATACAATCAATTTCTTCAATTTAATTTTGTATAGATTTAGTTTGATAATGTAGCTATCCTAAGTATTTGAACAGTTTGAATGGTTTTTCAGTTTAAGTAGGTTGGTCAGTTTGGTTTCTATTTTTTGTTCCTTTATTTGATCTATAATCAAGTCAAATTTGGTCCAAGTTGAATTAAATAGGGATAAACCAACATTTTAGATTCTTAATTCTTTTAATTTCGGTTCATTAGTTCAGTTTGGTTTTAACATGTCATGTAAATCAATAAACTAACAACTAAACTGAAATGTGTTATATGGGTCATTATCACTTCTTACCACTCAATCATTTATGGCAAAATAATGCAAAATCTATCATACAAAGGAAAAGAGATGTGTACCTAAACAATTATCAGGAGAAGATATTATCGAACAACTTAGACACTTTGATCGGGTGATATTTTGATGATTTTTTATTTTTCTTTTCTTTTGGTTCTCTCTTGTATACTTTTTGTATATAACGATTATACCATTTTTTTGATATCTTTTAATAAATTTATTATTTACAATAAATTGATTAGGTAATATTCAATAAGACTATGAAGAAAATAAAGCATAGGGAGATAACACTACCTAGTCATTGGAAGAAAAGGTGAATTTTCTTTGAATTGCCATATTGGAGTACTTTTAACTTGTAGCATAATCTAGATGTCATGCATATTAAAGAAGATGTGTATGATAATGTGCATGTAATATTATTGAATCTCCAAGGAAAGACAAAGGATAATATAAATACTCGTTTTGATCTAGAGTATATGGGTATATGGCTTGAACTTCATGCAACTCCCACAAGTGATGGTAGGTATATGTTTCACCCAGCATGCTACACAAATGGGCTCTATGTAAATTCTTACTTGATTTGAAGGTTCTTGATGCCTATTCATCCAATATTTCTAGATATGTGAACTCTAAAGAATGCAAGATATCCGGAATGAAATGCCATGACTATCATGTTTTTATTTGCACTAATATCTCCTACTTTCAATACGTGGTGTTTTGCACAAAGAAGTATATGAGGCATTAATTGATCTAAGTGACTTCTTTAGGGAGTTATGTTCTAAAACTCTCAATTTGGATGACTTGGAGAGACTTGAATAGTACTTTTGTAACCCTTTGTAAGCTTGAGAAATATTTTCTCCTTCATTTTTACCAATTCACTTATTAGGTGAGGCAAAGTTTGTAGATCCAATGCAATACCAGTGGATGTATCCTATTAAAAGATACTTTCATAAACTAAAATCATATGTAAAAAATAAGGCTTATCCAGAAGAATCAATTGCTGAAACTTACATTGTATAAGAATATGTGACATTTTGTTCAAGATATTTGCATGGAGTTGAGACAAGATTAAATCGAATTGGAAGAAATTATGAGGAAGGTGATTACTCATCTCACTCTGGGCTACATGTTTTTGCACAAGTTAGCAAACCATTTTAATGGAGAGATTATGGAGAGTTGAGTTTAATTAAATGGTGCAAGCTAGAATGTATGTGCTAAAAAATTGTGCGAAAGTTTCAAAAATTTTTAAGTGGTCCAATTTATATAACTAGTAATTTAGATATTGTGTTTAATATTTTACACACTATATTTAGTTATTTACTTCTTTCTTGGTCTTATTGGATGTATAGCATGCATAAAAAAGAACTTAGAAAAGGGAATCCTAATGATGTAGAAAAAAGGCATGAGAAAGAGTTTCCCCAATGGTTCAAAAGATATGTAAGTACATGAACATATGTTGATGCTTTGTATTTGCTTTCTTGATTCAATATGCTAATTTGTTGCCATTTAGGTCATGCAGTTACAAGATCAAAAGAATGAGAATGTCAGTGATTAGTTACTGAGCCTAGCATGTGGGCCTCATAAGCCGGTTTTCCACTATACTAGTTACTTAGTTAATGGTTGGAAGTTCAATATGAAGGAGAATGATAAGCACTTGCAAACACAAAATAAGGGTATTTTAGTAAAAGGAGATGAGACTATAGGTTATATAGATTATTTCAGTGTCTTAATAGATATCATACAATTACATTACCTTGGGAGAAATATTCTAGTTCTATCTAAATGTGATTGGTGGGATGTCTATCATAAAAAAAAATTAAGGATTCAAAGTTGACAAACATGGGTTTTCCATAGTTAATGTAGCTCGTAGATTGGATACTAATGAGCCATATGTGTTGGCTACTCAAGCTAAATAGGCATATTATGTGAACGACACTAGAGAGCCCAATTGGAAGGTTGTGGTGAAGACAAGACCTTGTGACTTATATGATTTGCCTTCAAAAGATGTTGGAGATGAGTGTTGCCTAGCTAGACAACCCGAAAGAGGGGTTGAATTGGATTTTTCAAAGATTAAAACTGATTAAGTATTGCTAGTGAAGTGTAGGTGAGCAGAATATGAGTATAGAAATTCAAATGCTGAATGTAAAGGAGATAGGCAAGAAAGCAATTGCAAATACAAGTAAATTTTATAGTGATTTGGTGCTCCCAGCACCTACATCAACTTTCCAAGCCTTCTCTTAGAAATTTCTATTATAATATTCTCTAAAGATTATAGCCGATTTATTTTTCCGAGCTCACAAAACAAATCCTCATAGATTATTTTCAAGGTTCATAATCTAAAACCTTTATAAGCCAATCACTCACTCAAAAAATAGTAAGCATCAAAAGAAACAAAGAAGGAACAATTTAAATACAAGAAAACTCATGCATAGAATAAGGAGACACAAGAAATTTTTGGAAGCTTCAATATTTATATCCTTGCCAAGAAGTCAATGATTGATGGATTTATTTCAGGTGGTTGGAAGTATAAGCTCTCAATTCAAGGCTTTTAAATTTTTCTTGATATTCTTGATGAATTTGAAATATTCTTACTTGATTTAATAGTTGTTGGATGTTTTTAATGAGTTTGGTAGCCTAAGAAGCCTTTCAAGATTCAACTAGCTATTTCTAGCCATTAGAGAAGGAAATATAATTGTTAAAAATAAGACAGGATAATTCTGAACTTTCTACAAAACTAATCGTTATGCCTGTCAGCAGCCTTCGAGTCGACTCGAATCCCTATCAAGTCGACTCAGATCTCTATCAAGTCGACTCGAATCATTTTCGAGTTGGCTCAATCTTTTATAGAGTTGGCTCAATCTTCTTTCTCCAAAAGATGGCTTTCTATAAGTCATTATTGAGTTGACTCAAAATCTATCCGAGTCAGCTCAAAGTCAGTTCGAGTCGACTCAAAGAATAATCCTCAAAAACTAGCTTTCTGTATCCTGGGCTCCTCCTATCGAGTCGGCTCAAGTTCTGTTCGAGTCAGCTCGGCAGCGTGCCAACTGAAACTCTGCAGTGCCTAGCCGAAACTCTTCAATATGGGCTAGAACATTGATTTTCTAAAAGTTTTGAGACCTTAAACATCAACACACCTATTTTTTTTATAAAATTCATTACTTTTTCAACATCTTTTGATATTCAAAAACTCATGTTTTGAATTGGCTAGTATTGTCCTTATCTCTTCCCGAAACATTAATTTAATAGCTCATTAGTATTTTTATATATTCAAATGCTTTGTTATTCATCAAAATCAATCATTGAAGCTAACAATCTCTCTCTTTTTGATGATGATGATAAAACTTTGAGTATACAAGGGAATGATATCAAAATTAAGCATAACATTCTTTAAGAATTATCATAGTAGACTTAGGGTATTAAAACAAATTTATAAGTGTCAAAGTATATGGATTGTAGATGAATATTAGTATAAGGGAGTTGCAAATAGAGTTTTAGAGTAAATGTTATGAATTATAGATCAAGATATGTAAATTTTGAATTAAGTATCAAGGAATATAAATGTTATACTAAATATTAGAGCATATATTATATAGATTATGCATTGAGCATCAAAGCATGCAAGGTATATCGAAACATACAAAATTAAAGTAAAATGTCAAATAGGGTAGTTTCAAGGTGTTAGAGTATATTGTATCATAACCTAGTAGTACAATAGTATTAGAGCAAATAATTTAAGTACTAGAGTAAGCCTTTGAAAATAAGAGTATCAGAGCAAATTTAAAATTTAAAAATAAGAGTGACAATTTCATATTATAATTAAGAGTATTAGAGCATGTTTTAAAATTTAAAGTTAAGAGTGAAAGTTTCAGAGTATAATTAAGAGTAATAGAGTATTTTAAAAATGATTAAGATATTGAGTATTAGAGTAAATAAGTATGAGAATTAGAGTAGATATTTTTAAATAAAGAGATGGATACAAGAATTTTTCAAAAAAACAAATACCATTTTATTTTATATTACTCTTCCCATTTTTGTTATTCTCTATTACTCTCCCTTTTTGTCAGTATTATTTAAAAGGTAGGAGGGAGATAGCTCCCCTAAAACAAGCAATTAGCACAATTAGGAGAGATAATATAGATAAAAACATCCAAATATAGATAAAAGAGTTTTAACACAATAGGTATATCATATACAAAAAAAATGAAACTTAAAATGTACACCAAGATAGCATCAAACCTGCATACAACACATAATAAGATACTCAAAGATAAATCTAATACAATAGTATCACAAGATAAGACCTAATACATATAGGGTGCCGAAGGATGATCTAAGATGTCCTAAACTAAGAAGCTACGGTGTCAACTATCTGGCTTTGAGTCATAGTAGCTGGTTTAGTAAGTGCTAGTGGTGGACTCTTAAAAGATCTGCGGGATTGCTATTGCCTCCTATAGATCCTGGTGATAGTCTTAGTATATGGTCCAGGTTGTGTAGGGACAGGTTGGGTAGCTCTAGGAGGTGAAGTTTGAGGAGGAGGGTTGATTGACATCTATATAGCAGAAGATGAAACTGGTGAGATGGTGGAGCTACTGTTTCTACCTAAGCAAGGATGACCTTAGAAGGTCTAGCAACCATATGGGATACATTGCTAATGTTCTCTATCATTGACATCCCAAGCCTGCTAATAATAGTTCAAACATCAGTGAGACCATCATCTAATCTCTCCATCAACCTCTTTGCAATACCTGATATTGAAGAGTTTATGGGTAGCTACTCAATGAGTTATGTATGTCTATGATCTCGGTCTATAGTCTGTCGACTTTGCCTGAAAGTGTTTGCATCTTTGCTTGCATAGACTAAAACTCTCTTCTGATGGCCTAACATGCCATCCAATAATCCTCTGCACTAAAGTGTCATCTAATCTTGTCTATGATCTAGGAGTGCCAAGAGTCCTCAGTGAAGGAAGTGGAATATTTGAAGGTCTAGTTGCTTCCTTAGGTGGTCTAGACGATGAAGTTATCTCAATCCTATGTACTGGAGAATCTGGTCCCTCTTATGGTGCTAGACCAAAAACTCATAATATCCAATGTCCTCCTACCATTGCCATTCGGTACCCCATCTGATTAAGGTTCTGGTTATAGTACTCAACGTGGCTCTAGAGTTTTTTTGAGGACTCTCCCTTAAAGGATACTATAAATGCCTCAAAGATCAGGATAAGAAGTATACCATAGGACAAGCAGACCTTCACCTTTTCTACTGCTTTCCTCATCTGTACTAACATCATTCATAGAAGATTGATTAGTATAGTCTGCATTAGATGATACATCATAGCCAGCTCCCTCTCAGATAGAAAATCGAATCTCCCAGTCTTCGGTATGAAAATCTTCCCAATAATATGGTACAAAAGTCTTAAATTAGTAGATAAAGAATTGTACTTGAACTCACCAATATCTTCAACGTCCATCCTATCTAGCACACATCTGAGACCTACTCTCATGTCAGCCAATCTATCTACTACAATATCATCAGACAGGATATTAAGAATCCAACTAAGAGAAGTATCGCTCAAAGTGATTTCAATGCCTTTCATAATAGATGAAATACCACCTGAAACTCTACTCAGATTTTCATAAAATTCATGGACTAGTTTAGGATAGGTTAAAATATTGATCTTGCAGAACTCTTCCCATCCCTGCTTCCTGATCCATGCCTCAAATACAAATCCATTTTTATCAAAGAAAGCAAAGTTGATCCACCTACCCGTACTAACGACTCTTCCAACCATCCTCTCGGCCTATAGAGGTGAAGATGGTGCTTGTGTAGATGGCATGGGTGGCTCAATGGAAGGTGGTGGAACTTCCTCTCTTGCTACCTTTTCTCTTCTCAGCCTTTCCAAGCTTCGTGTCCCATGAACCCCTCAGTCTCAGTCCATGGTCATTTCAAATGGTAAGCCAACATCTTCCTTGGACACATCTTAATGGAAACAAGGTGAAAAGGAGGGGAAACGAAGAAGAGTGGGGTAGATCTAAGAGATTTTTATAAAATTCATTGGCTTTTCAACGTCTTTTGATATTCAAAAGCTCATGTTTCGAATTGATGAGAGTTACTCTTATCTTTTTCTGAAATATTAACTTAAATAGTTCATTAGTATCTTTATATATTTAAATATTTTCTTATTCATCAAAATCATTCCTTGGAGCCAATAATGAGCCATGTCAAGAAAATGAAAAAAATGACTTTACACATTTTAAATCTAATATAGATGATGATGATGTCATGATGTCTTTGAATAGGTCCGAGTTAGCTAGCACTAATGTTGAAGGCACTCCAATAAAGCATCATACTTTTCTTACTCAAGCAAGAGAGGAGGAAGACAAGAAAAAATTGATGATGAAGAACTTGTTTCTATTGATGATGATGAGATAGAACTAGTCCATGAAGATAATATTGATGAACATTGATTTTCTATAATTATAATGTGGACTTGTATTAGATTGTATTTGTTTCTCAAATTTGAATGTTGATGTCATGGATTCTTTATCATTCTACTTTTGTCATAACATGCTTACAAATTATTTTTTATTTTTATATATGAACTTAAATATTTTGATTTGCTTGATATCGCATTAAAAAATATTGTTTATTTCTACTTCAAGAAATAGTATAATGAACTAATCTTTTTTCTAATTCTTGTAGGTAAACTATGTCATCACGATGCTTATCAATTACAAGCTTGACTCAACTCACAAATTCTCTTTGTGATCAACAGTAAGATGTTAATATGCTTGTTGATGCATCTTCACCCACTCAACAAACTATAATTAATAATAAGATTTAGATATATTCACCATGATGGTAGGGCCTTGAATTCATAATTATTTAAATTAGTTTTTAATAAAATATTTTTACATGCTTTTTTTATTAGTTTATGAAATTTATATGTATCATCTAGTTTACCAAAAATTTTTAATAGGTTCTAGCACCTCTAAGAAGAGAGGGCATGCACTTACCATTAATGCAAAGTTTGCCAAGGAGAAATCTAAGGGAAAAAATGTTGATATTCAGTTTCCTCATCTATTTGATAAAGTATGTGAAGAACATGCCAAGTATTTCAAATCATAGGTAATGGTTTGTGTTAGACAGCTTACACCTCTTCAAGTTAAAAATTGGAAGATATACTTGATGAGGATACCAAGGTAATGTGGAGATTCTTGAAGGTTCATATATATATATATATATATATATGCATCTCTTTTGAATCATGTGGTATTATTATTTCATTAATTATTACAATAGGTATGATTATTGATATGATTTTCAGGATAGTTTTTCTTTCTAGGATGGTGTTTATTCGTATGTGATGAAACAAGTACGGAGGCAATGTATGAGTTGACTTGATAATTTACACAAATCATACCATGAAAAGAAGGGTCACCTAGATGATGTATCTCCAGAAGATTAATATTGGCAGTGGTTGACTAAGAATAAAAGGGGTACACAAAAATTCAAGGTGCTTTGCTATGATCATTTTGACCATATTGTTTACTTTTCTAATTGTATTAATATATTTTAAGTTTAACATATTTCTTTAACATAAGATATGAGTATTCAAAATACATCTAATAGAAGTAAACTAGAGATTGGATCCATTACAGGCACAAAGTTAATAGTTCAAAAAGCCTATGAAATGGTAACACTCAAACTGATTTCTACCATTATACTGAAGTTCATGAAGTACTTTTCTAACTTAGAGTCTAAGTTAGGTTTTATCTTTGCTTTTTTATCTTTTTATCTATTGCTAACGGAAAGATACAAAGTCTAAAGAATGGCTGAATGCTATGACAGTTTGGAAGCCCATTCGGTTGAGAGTGAACAGAAGTTGGTCCATTCCAAATGGAAAAGACATTATGATATGTACAATGTAATTATTTTAATTATAGTTTATGATTTAATATTGATAATGTTTAATTATATTTCTTTATTATTATGTATAAATATAGAATAAACTTCAAGAGATGGGTGAGACACTCAAGAAAAAATTTCTTCTGCATCTGTCCCATTACCTGAGCATTTCATACTTCTACTAGGAAGGAGGTCAGGCCACTCATGTGATTCAGGAATATGAGGAATCACATCTAGTTTCAAAGAAGGGTAAAATATTCATGCATAGCTGAAGATGCATAGAAGCGTGTAGATGTTTTAGAAGATGAAGTTCAAAGGCTTACTTAGATGACCAAAAAGCAAGAGGAAGCTAATTCACAACTTCAAATAGAAATGCAATCTCAACGTGCAGAACTTGAGGCTCAGCATAAAACTATTGAGATATGTTGACAACCTAATTTCCACCTATAATTCTTCCTTTTTAAGTATGTACCTTGAATGACCATTCCTTGTTTAGTTTATGACCAAGAATAGGTCATAACCTTCCTTTGAGAAGGATTTTAATCATGTATAAAAGGGAATGACCCCCAAGACTTTCAATAAGAAAAACATAATAAAATTTTCTCCCTTTTTACTTCTCTGATTCAACATGGTATCAGAGCCACCGACCTATTCCCCCATATTTCCATCTATTCCAATCATATTCTGACTTATTCTCATCTTATCCCATCCTATTCCCCTCTTCTTCCTAAGTGCCGCCACTGCCACCGCTGAAGCCTCCCGCATCCACTGTCTTCTTCGACTTCCACAATGAGCCCGCGCGACATGCTTCTCCGGCTCCTCCGATTCCTGTGACCTCCGCCAAGCCCGAGCCCATCCATCGATCCCTGCGACTCCTTCTCGTAGACCGACACAGATCCAAGAGTCTTTGATCCTCTCCCGAACATCGGACGTATCAACATCGAAGTAGGGCTTGTAAGCTCCCACTGTGAACTTGTGCATCCATCCCCCGGGTGGCGATTCATCGGAGCTCCCCTGGGCTTCGAAAACGTATCGTCGGCATCCAAAGGGGGGCGAAAGACGGCAGCCCCTGGGCCTCGGAAGGTGGAAACGTCTGGAGATTGGACTTTGCAAATTTGACGGTAACGCGATCCGGACCAAAGACGGTCAGAACGGATTCGGAGACCTTCTGGTTGTCGATGGAGGTGTAGCCACCGCTCGACATCATCTTCTTTTACCTTTGTTCCACCACCAATGGTGGAAGGGCAATCTACTTCTGTCTCACTAACACCCACCCCTGCGCCATCCTCCGACCGCGCCCTTGTGACTGCACCCACCAAGCCCCTGCGCTCTCCTCCTTCGATGGCCCTCCTCCAGCCTTTGTGGCTCTGTTGTGCCGCGCTCGACGAGGCCCTGTGGCTATGCAGCACTGCTGTGCTGCAGCCCTGGCACCTCTCTCTGACCTTCATCCTGAAGCCTCCGGTTGCCGGATCTCTATGGCAGACAAAAAAAGGCCGCAAACCCCTTCCATGACCTAACTTCAGGTATATTTATTTGGCAGCATTATTTTTTCAACTACAACTTTTAGTAGTTTTTTGTGGTGATCTGTATCAGGTTCTCCGATGGTCATGGATAATCCATCTCTCTTGATTAGTTTGGTCCTCTTAGATGGACCCCTCACTTATTTGATATGGTCCCGGAATGTGTGGCTATATATTAAAGCCTATGGCTTTGAGGGTTTTCTCATCAAGGATGCAGTTAAGCCACCATTGGGAGATACTGGATTATTGAAATGGTAATCGGAGAACTCCCTTGTGATGGTGTGGCTTCTCAACTCTATGATTCTTGCTGTTGCTCAGGGTATGTCCTTCTTTGACACCGCTAGGAAAATTTGGGAGACTGCTACTCAAACCTATTCACAGCAAGGCAATACATTCTAAGCCTTTGAGCTTAAATGCAAGGTGCATACACTTAGACAGGGTAACCTTTCTATCACTGCTTATATGTCATAACTCCAATGGCTATGGTCTGAGCTGGATTTTTATCGCCCCTTCAAAGCCTATTGTTCGAAAGATGCTGCTGAATTCAAGAAATACACTGATGAAGAATGAATCTTTGATTTTCTTGCTGGACTCAATGATGACTTTGATCCAATCTAAGTTCAAATTTTGGATTGAAGTACAGATTTGCCCTCCCTTTAACAAGTTTTCTCTCTTGTTCTGAGTGAGAAAACTTGTCGCCATGTGATGATTACTCCTACAGAATGGTCCGATCTGCTCTGGTAGTTCAGTCTTAGTCGCATTCTCGTGGTGGCCGAGATATGCGGATATGCTCATATTGTCACAAAACTGGACATATACGTAATGCTTGTTGGCAGCTGCATGGTCATCCCTCCGGACGTGGTTGAGGCAGTCATCGAGGAGGAGGATGTTTTGGTGGAGCCACTGGTCATCCTCAGGCACATATTTCTGAGCACCCAGAAGGGTGTGTCTCATATACCATGGCCTTGCCTCCTACTGACACCGGGAGCTCTCTCTACTGATGAAATGCTCCGCCACATTATGGACCGGCTCAATGTTTCTTCCTGCAGTGCTCCATCTTCTACTAATGGTTTGACAAGTAGTTCTTCCAGTTCTCCTCCTTCCATCTTTCATTCTCATTTTGCCCAATCCCATACCTCTCGTACAGTAAATATTGAAAACCTTGATACCTCTAAGTCATGGATCATTGATTCTGGTGCCACTATACATATGACGGGTAACTCTAACATATTTCAGTCTTACTCAGTTTGTTCGGATAAAGTGTGTATAGCTGATGGCTCTTTCAGGCCTCTAAGTCATGGATCATTGATTCTGGTGCTACTATGCATATGACGGGTAACTCTGACATATTTCAGTCTTACTCAGTTTGTTTGGATAGAGTGTGTATAGCTCATAGCTCTTTCAGGCCTGTGTCTGGATAAGGATCCATCAACTGTACACCAACCATACAACTCTCTGTGGCTTTACATGTCCCTAGTTTTCCTACTAATCTTCTCTCTATCCATTCAATTACCAATAATTTAAATTGTAAAGTCACTTTCTTTCCTACTATTATGTTTTTTAGAAGCTGACAACAGGGGAGATGATTGGGTATCATAAAATGCACAATGGGCTCTACTACTTGGATGAAGAAGAACTACAGACTCATTCTTCGCAAGCTGGTATGGTAGTTTCATCTTCTGATAATGCCCTATATGAACTTCAATTGCAGCACCGCAGGCTTGGACATATCTCCTTTTCTACTTTATCATGATCATTTTCAAATTTATATCATCTTTGTGCTAAAAAACAGTTAGTTTGTGATGCGTGTGAATATGCTAAGCACACACGCACTAATTATCCACCTTCAGGAACTCGTTGTAAGCAGTCTTTTGAAATTATTCATTCTAATGTGTGAAGACCCTGTCGTACTATTTCTATTTCTGGGTATCGTTATTTTTTTACTTTTATTGACTATTACAGTAGAGTAACTTGGGTATATGTTCTACGATTTAAAGATGAAGTGGCCCGTTGCTTCCAAGAATTTCATAAATTTATGGATACCCAATTTGGTGCCAAGATCAAAATATTGAGATATAATAATGGCACCGAATATATGCATAAAGAGTTTTATGAATACCTCACTATTCATGATATTATCCACTAGACTACTTGTATTGATATCCCTATCCAGAATGGTATTGCTGAATGAAAGAATCAACACCTTTTGAAAGTTGCTAGATCATTACTGTTTACTATGCGGGTTCCAAAAGCTTTATGGAGTGAGGCTGTTCTCACCATAGCTTATTTGATCAACCGCATGCCTCTTCGCACTCTGGAGTACCAAGCACCTCTTGCATATCTTCAAAGGGAGTCTTCTTTTATTGTTCTCTCTCGCATATTTGGATGCACATGTTTTGTCCGGGATCATCATTCTACAATTGGCAAGCTTTATCCAAGATCTCTGAAATGTATCTTTGTAGGCTATCCTGCTACACAAAAGGGACATAAGTGCTATTATCCTCCTGAAAGGTGAATCTTTGTTAGTTTGGATGTCACCTTTCGAGATACTGAACCTTATTATGATGTTCCAATTCTTCAGCCACCAACTCAACTGCCCTTAGCCCAACAGTTTATTTGCTCTCCCAGTATCCCTTTTAGAGCTACTGGTCGAGAGGGGGAGATTATAGTAACTGAGGAGCAAGAAGACATTGGTGAACAATTGGATAATGACTCTAATCAATAGGGGGAGTCTACATCTGAACCCATTTTGCATTCTATTATTATCCAACAGTTTTCTTCTGACTCAGCTCCTGCATCTCCTTGTGACAATGGTAATATTTCCTCTGACCCTACTTTAAATCTACCTATTGCTCACAGAAAAGCTTCTCATCCTTATATTATTCCTTCTCGATATCGTTACGATATTGCTAATTTTGTTTCATATAAATCTATTTTACCTACATATAGATCTTTTATTGCATCCTTAGAATCTATCTCTATACCTTCACACTGGAAGGGTGCTATGTCAAATCCTAAGTGGAAAGGAGCAATGCTTGAAGAAATGCAAGCCTTGAAAAAAAATTATACTTGGAAACTGGTTCCCTTACCTACTAGAAAACATGTAGTAGGTTGCAAATGAATTTATACTGTAAAGTAGATCCCTGAAGGCAAAATTGATTACTACAAAGCTCATCTTGTTGCCAAAGGTTATGCACAAATATATGGCATTGACTATGAAGAGATCTTCACCCTTGTAGCAAATATCAACACCATTCGGACCCTCATATCTTGTGCAGCAAATCTTAACTGGACTTTGTTCCAACTAGATGTAAAAAATGCCTTCTTACATGGTGATCTTCAAGAGGAGGTGTATATGGAAATTCCTCCTGGATTTACTAGTGCAAAAACTACTGGCAAGGTTTGCCATTTGCGCCGGTCACTCAATGGATTAAAGCAGTCACCCAGGGCATGGTTTGATCGCTTTCACCATGCCATGCTTGAAATAGGTTATCACCAAAGTAATGCTGATCATACCATGTTCTACTGTCATAATAAAGGCAAAGTTGCTATCCTAATCATCTATGTAGATGATATCATCCTTACTGATGATGATCTCCCAGAATTGGCTCATTTAAATACTCAATTGGCTCAGTCTTTTGAAGTCAAGGATCTGGGTAACTTACGATACTTTCTTGAAATTGAAGTGGCCAGGTCATCCCATGAAATATTTCTTTCACAGCAAAAATATGTCTTGGATTTATTGACTGAGATAGGAATGTTGGGATGTCGACCTATTACTACTCCTATTAAGCAGAATCATTGTCTTACTGCTGATAGTAGTAAGTTTGTAGATCGTGAGCGATATCAGCATCTTGTTGGCAGATTAATCTATCTCTCCCATACAAGACCTGATATAGCTTTTGCAGTCAGTGTTGTAAGCCAGTACATACATGATCCCCATGAGCGCCATCAAGAAGCTGTGTACAGGATCCTTCGTTATCTTAAAAGCTACCCAGGACAAGGTCTTCTTTTCTCTCATCATGACCATCTTAAAGTTGAAGCTTATTCAAATACTGATTGGGCAGGTTATAGATGATCGACGATCTACTTCGGGCTATTGTACTTTTGTTGATGGAAATCTTAAGACTTGGCACAGTAAGAAACAGAATGTTATCGCTCGATCCAGTGCAGAGGTTGAATACCGAGCTATGGCTCAAGGCATTTATGAAGCCTATTCAAATACTGATTGGGCAGGTTATAGATGATCGATGATCTACTTCGGGCTATTGTACTTTTGTTGGTGAAAATCTTATGACTTGGCACAGTAAGAAACAGAATGTTATCACTCGATCCAGTGCAGAGGCTGAATACTGAGCTATGGCTCAAGGCATTTATGAGATCTTATGGCGAAAAGGGCTGCTTATTAAATTACGTCTTCTTTAATCTTCTCCTCTCTCTCTATTCTGTGATAACCATGCAGCCATTAATATTGTAAATAATCCTGTCAATATGACAGAACTAAGCACGAAGAGATTGACCGCCATTTCATCAAGGAGAAACTTGATCAGAAAGTTATACACTTATCATTTATTAAAATTACAGAACAATTGGCAGACATACTGACAAAGGGTCTTGAAGGTTCTATGTTTTCTTCAATTTGCAAGATGAGGCTTCGTGATATCTTCGCCTCATCTTGAGGGGGAGTGTTGACAATCTAATTTTCACCTATAATTCTTCTTTTTTAAGCATGTACCTTGAATGACCATTCCTTATTTAGTTTATGAACAAGAATAGGTCATAACCTTCCTTTGAGAAGGATTTTAATCTTGTATAAAAGGGAATGACCCCCAAGACTTCCAATAAGAAAAACATAATAAAATTTTCTCTCTTTTTACTTCTCTGATTCAACAAGATGCAACATACGGAAATGAAGAAAGAGATTCAAGAAAGCTTGCAACATCACATGGCTACTTTCTTTGCATGCTTTAGCAGTGATGGATCATTCCTTGAACAACTATCTGGTGCATCTTTCTTGGCTACCCCTCCTAACAATGTAAGTTTCATAATTGAAAACATACTATATAAGTAGCTAAATTTATATATTTTTTATAACTTGATAAATATTGCTTCTTGTTCTTTTATTCTATTGATGACTTTGTAATTGAATTAATATAAGTTATATTTCTAAATTATACTAATTAATATTTTTATTTGTTTATTGTACAAGGTCGTGATTGAACTTTCTTGGGATCTACTGTGGTTTTTCTTCATTATGCAGGATTCTAGGATTTAGCACATATTTTTTGTATTTAACTATGGACATTATGGACTTGAATTACAATTATATTTTAGATACATTTTGATACTTTAATAGATATGTAAGGATATGTAAGGTCACTTTAAATGATATGTTTTTTGGGATCCATTATGGTTTTGGTTCATTATATAAAGATTTGATATATATAATTTCTGGGCATCAATATTTATTATTATTATGAATGTGACTTGATTTAAATCTATAAAGTAGGTTCTTTCAAAAAAAAATTATTAGTAGTGGCATCTTTTCGTCATTAAAAATATATTTAAAGCTTACAAAGCTTTTAGTCACACAAATTGCCACTAATATTATATATTTTTAATAACGACATTATTTGTTACTAATGTTGTTTCATTTTTGTGACAAAGAGTTTTGTCACAAATATGTTAATAATAGTGATGACTTTGTTGTCACTATAAAAAAATATTATGATACTACGTTTATCCTTAGCAATAACAATATGTGCATTACTATTATTGTCACATCTCGATCCAAAACCTAGATCAGCTACACGACCGGCCGCACAACCCTAGGTATCATCCTAAAGATCATGCCAGGCCTAACTTTCAATTCAACATCCAAGTACTTAGGGATTAACTCCTATACCCTAGCTTCTCATTGACTGGTCCCAAAGCCTAATTTGATCTTCGGTATTTGTAACAAAAACCTAGAAAAATAGGGATGAGCTACACAGGCTCAGTAAGTTATCAACACCTCTAGTATATATACACAAATATGCCATTAATAAATAGCAAGCACAAACACACCATACAACAAGATGTCCATTAATATAATAATATATATCGAGCAACATGATGCAAATATGTATACTTAATCACAACCGACACCGACACGACTATGGATGGCTAACCATTTACTTTACTCTCCTAGTCCTTTTGACTATGGCCACGATCGGCCCGTGGCTCGCCCCACAAGAGACTAGATCCTAACTTACATACCGAAACCGGTCATGCGCCAGTGATCACCCCACTGGAGGTCCACAAGAAAAAGTAGCTCCGAGTATCACACGAGAAACATGCATCATCTGCATGTGCTTGCCATGCATGGCTAAAATAAGGTAACTAGCTCCTGACTCATGTATCGCTCATCGATCATGTGCCAGCGATCGTCCTGCTGGAGGTCCACAAGGAGACTAGGTCCTCGTATGATCATAGTCGGACTAGAGAGCACCCATACCGACATAATGCACCCACACCGACACAATGCACCCACACCAACACAATGACCCACACCAACACAATGCAGCCACACCAACACAATGCATGCATCCAATGCAATCTAGTGCAAATTAAAATATATTACACGCATTTAATATTTCATAAATATATAACATATTTGGCATATAATATTAGAGGTCAAGATAACTTACCGAAAAGGATCCACCAACAAGTACAATTCAAACATAGATTTGATTTTCCAAGGACAACGATGATCTTGACCAATAATTTAAACATATAATTAATTTCTATTTAATAAAACTAAAAAGAAACTATGTTATCATGGGCACTCTCCTCAATCCAATTCCAATTCAGATCCAAAATTTACCTTTCATCTCTCTCCTCTTTCTCTCTCCTCTCTCTCTCCTCTTTCTATCTCCTCTCTCTCTTTCCTTGCCCATGATGGTGGGGGACCTCGTGAGTGAGCCACCGAAAACCACCCCGGCGACAGACTCTTAGGTAGGTTTCTCTCTCTTCATTTTTTTTTTCTCACAGAAGGAGGCTTTCTCTTTTTTTTTTCTCCCGAACTCTCCTCCCCTGCTCCTTGATTCAACCGAACCACCCTCCCCACAACAGCCGACGACGACCATGGGGACGGTCACCGAGAAGAGGCTCGCTGGACCAGAGGTGGATAGCGGCGGCACGCCACCAGCGAGGTACGATCCAAACAATCCAAACTGAGAAAACATGATTAAATCCTCCTCTAAACAAACTTAAACAAGGGAAAAGGACTCACCGGCGATTGAAGGGCTCTCCGCCGCTCACCGGAGAAGAGGAAGATGGCATGGAAGGAGGTCGATCGGCTCGGTTGGGCAGTGGTGAGAGGGCTTCAAAGAAAACTTCCGTCAAACTCTTCGTGCTATTTGGGGATGAAAGACTCCATCGATCGGAGTCCCAACCCTTCCCAAACTCATCGCCAACCTTGCCCCTGCCCTTCACGACGATCCAGTGACCTTTCTGGCGAGGTTTTCTGATGGATAAGAGGGGAAGACGAGTCCCTTATTTTTTGTCGCTCAGCCCTCTCTTTTTTTTCTGGGTTCCAGGTGAAGTCTGCAGCCCTTGCCGATTTCAACCCACAAGGGCCCAAATACGGGCGGGCCTCACATTCTCCCCTCCTAACAAAAATTTTATCCTCGAAATTTAAAAATAAATTTAGGTCTTTCAAAACTTAAATATACATGATCCAATACTTACATATACCATTTGGCCCAAATTCAATAATCCCAATAAGAGCTCCTATTCACATGTCATAGTACACTTTAATCCTAATATCTTTAGTCCACCACACTTTCGTTGTGCACTCTGATATAAATTTTCAAATCCTCTAACTTTATTAGATAAATTTCATACAAGAATATCCCTCATAAACTAAACTCATATAAGTCTTTCAATATCCATCTCTTTGCTAAATGAAACATCAATAACAAGATAATCTAAATTTTCTCACAAATATTAAACTTGACTTGGAGTTTAACATATCTAATAATCTTTAACATATATATATATGGAATCCAATCCAAGACTACTAACATAAGTCATAAAAAAAAAAAAAATTTACCAAGATATACATGCCATGTCCACATTAAATCCACTAAATCTATGCCTTATCCCAAATACATTTTTCATTACATAATTTTAATAATAATCCACATACAGGTTCACCGAAAGATTCTCCTTCTAATATCATTAAACTCCTACATCATAAACATATTGCAACAGTCCCAAATTTAAAATCCAGAAATTAACAAATCTTGCAAGCTATCATAATCTTCATCCATATCAAATTTAGGATCCCAACATTATTTAATTAAGAACTGAATACACATATTCAACATAACATAACACACTATACTTCCAGGTCAACACTTCTGAAGCTCGGTCTAATCCATTTATCAAAGATAAATATACATCTTATCTAGCCCTTCAATATCCATAATATGCTTACTTGTCAAATAGTATCAACCATTCAGTCTCATCCAAGATCAATCTCTACAAAAAAATCATATTCCAGATCTTATGCACGGTACCTAGGGATTAGAAATCCAACTTCGAATCCATTCCAATTGGTCATAATATTAAGTTCAAATATCACAATCCATAGTGATCACAATCTAAATTTTAATATCACTCAATCATATCCTAACTACTTATGTTGGTCTCAAGTGATTATAACCCAAACTTCGATATCAATCAATCATGCCTTAATAATCATCTTATTAATTTCTAATTACTTGTATCATAGTCTTCAATTTTATCAAAATTAGATTCCCAAAATAAATCAAATCTATGATATAACCCAAAATATACTTCCATATATCCATTATCTAGTCTCGATGACAATCTTCCAAAAAATTAAGCTAGGAAAGTTTAAATCCAATATTTTATTAAAGCAAGCCTCCTATACTTAGCAGAACCCTTGAAACTATAACACACACCTATCAAAGGAAATTAAATAAATTCTCAATATCGATAATTACTCTGAAATATTCAATCAAAATCCTAATTCTATCCCACTCTCACTAACTAAGTCATCTTGATCTTAAACCTTTGCTCTAATACCACTCTGTCACGTCCCGATCCAAAACCTTGATCGGCTACGCGACCGGCCGCACAACCCTAGGTATCATCGTAGAGATCATGCCAGGCCTAACCTTCAATTCAACATCCAAGTACTTAGGGATTAACTCCTATATCCTAGCTCCTCACTGATTGGTCCCAAAGCCTAATTTGATCTTCGGTATCTATAACAAAAACATAGAAAAATAGGGATGAGCTACATAGGCTTAGTAAGTTATCAACACCTCCAGTATACATACACAAATATGCCATTTAATAAATTGCAAGCACAAACACACCATACAACAAGATGTCCATTAATATAATAATATATATCCAGCAACATGATGCAAATATGTATACTTAATCACAACCGACACCGACACGACTATAGATGGCCAACCATTTACTTTACTCTCCTAGTCCTTTTGACTATGGTCATGATCGGCCCGTGGCTCGTCCCATAAGAGACTAGATCCTAACTCACATACCGAAACCGGTCATGCTCTAGTGATCATCCCATTGGAGACCCACAAGGAAAACTAGCTCTGAGTATCACACGAGAAATATGCATCCTCTGCATGTGCCTGCCACGCATGGCTAAAATAAGGCAACTAGCTCCTGACTCACGTACCGCTCATCGGTCATGTGCCAGCAATCGTCCTGCTGGAGGTCCACAAGGAGACTAGGTCCTCGTATGATCATAGTCGGACTAGAGAGCACCCACACCGACACAATGCACCCATACCAACACAATGCACCCACACCAACACAATGCATGCATCCAATGCAAATTAAAATATATTACACGTATTTAATATTTTATAAATATATAACATATTTGGCATATAATATTAGAGGTCAAGATAACTTATTGAAAAAGATCCACCAATAAGTACAATTCAAACCTAGATTTGATTTTTCAAGGACAACGACAATCCTGACCAATAATTTAAACATATAATTAATTTCTATTTAATAAAACTAAAAAGAAACTATGTTATCATGGGCACTCTCCTCAATCCAATTCCAATTCAGGTTCAAAATTTACCTTTCCTCTCTCTCCTCTCTCTCTCTTTCCTCGCCCATGATGGTGGGGGACCTCGTGAGTGAGCCACCGAAAACCATCCCGACGACGGACTCTTAGGTAGGTTTCTCTTTCTTCATTTTTTTTTCTCTTTTTTTTTTCTCACATAAGGAGGCTTTCTCTTTTTTTTCTCCCGAACTCTCCTCCCCTACTCCTTGATTCAACCGAACCACCCTCCCCACAACAGCCAGTGGCGGCCATGGGGACGGTCACCGAGAAGAGGCTCGCCGGACCGGAGGTGGACGGCGGCGGCACGCCACCAGCGAGGTACGATCCAAACAATCCAAACCGAGAAATCATGATTAAATCCTTCTCTAAACAAATTTAAACAAGGGAAAATGACTCACCGACGATTGAAGAGCTCTCCGCCGCTCACCGGAGAAGAGGAAGATGGCATGGAAGGAGGTCGATCGGCTCGGTTGGGTAGCGGTGAGAGGGCTTTAAAGAAAACTTCCGTCAAACTCTTCGTGCCATTTGGGGATGAAAGACTCCATCGATCGGAGTCCCAACCCTTCCCAAACTCATCGCCAACCTTGCCCCTGCCCTTCACGACGATCCAGCGACCTTTCCGGCGAGGTTTTCGGATGGATAAGAGAGGAAGACGAGTCCCCTGTTTTCTGTTGCTCATCCCTCTCTTTTTTTTTTTTTTCTGGATTCCGAGTGAAGTCGGCAGCCCTTGCCGATTTCAACCCACAAGGGCCCAAATACAGGCGGGCCTCACAATTACCGTATATGTTAGTGACAAGAATATCATCACTAATAGTAATAATTTTTATGATAATATATTATTATTACTATTAATACAAACATTGGTGACAATAGTATCATCACTATTGAGTTGATAAATAGTGACCAATATTAAATGCCATCATTAATACATTAGTGGCTTGCATATTAGTGACAATGGCTGATGACCCAAAATATTATTACTAAAGCTATTAGTGGTGATAATTCATATTTTTAGTGACAATCTTTATTGCCATGAAAAATCTAATTTCTTGTAGGCGCTCATGCAATGAAAAATGCATTTCAAATTAGACCCATAAGTATGTGGTCCCGGTAACAAAAGAAGAAGTTTTAATTTAAATGAGTAAGTGGCCCTTCTATAGGCAGGAAAGTCATGACCAAGATAGCACGTCAAGCAACATGGAGAAAAGTTTCCTTAAATTAAAGCATGTTTGGCTAGCTACCGTGACTCCAATAACTTTTTTTTTTTTTTTTTTTTGATAGAAAAAAAGGATAGGAAAATTTTACCCTGGTATAGCTTCCCGTAATAGGCCTCCAGAGTATGTTAGCCTAGCCCCACATGACGCCGGAGTTACGACCGTTCAGCCCCCCAGTCACGTGCCCCAGATTTAATCTGGAATTTAATCGAGTCACCCGCGGGATCATTTCTCACCAGTGGATTATACACAAGAGCTGAGTCGCGTCTTAACCGACCGCGCTACCACTGTAGTGGTAATAACTTCTTTTTTCGATTGTAAGTGAGAAGGAGTGAAAAATTTACCCCCAATCTTTATTAAGATACCAGAATGTACAAGAAGAGACTAGCAAAAATCCCTAAAAGGATCCAAAGAGAAAATATATTTAAAATGAAAAGGCCACAGCAAACAATAAAGAAAGGTTCCATAGGATACTAAAGTGAGGAAGAGAATGCAGCCTTTTTCAAAGAAGATTGCGGTGATCAGCAACTTTGGTTGAATAGACTGCCCCAAGAATGATACATCATCAAGATATGTTGCAAAGTTGAGAAGATAGAGCCTGACTTGGATAAGAAGATTCAATAATTATGTTGCTCTCTCCAGACACTCCAGCACATCGCAGCAATATTCAGTTAAGTTCCCACTTGAAATCCAACATTGGCTCGATTTTCGATCCTCCAACGAGACCACAGGTCATGTAAATTTGTTGGCCAGCTTCTTAACTTCAGTTGAATCTATATTAATGTTTGCCGAATACTTCTTGCAAAGGAGCATTGGACAAGTAAATGACTTAGTAATGGAATTGCAAAGAAGACAACCAGAGGTTACGTTGCAACCCTTCTTGCAAAGAATCTCTGTAGTGTACAATTTATTCTTCAATGCCGGCCAAATGAACATTTTAATTCCAATAACTTCTTATAAAGAATTTTTCTGAGTCTTGTTTGTTTGTAGCTATTACAACTACTCTATCTTTTAACTTTAGAGGTGATATTAATTTATTCTTGCAAAACTATTATTAGTTATATGCATCCATTTGATCTACATGGTACACTGCATATCCACTTGTTATAGTGTTTCTAGAGACAGAGATATAGCTGAAAATGATTTGAAATTTCGAGTTCACATGAACTTAATTATTAGTTCTAGCAAATGGAGCATTACTAGTAATTAACAATCAACAGCTATAAAAGTACAAATAGATTTCAGACATTTAAGGTAGACGTGCGTAATGAAAATTTAAACTATGACCAATATCAATAAAAGTTCTTCGGTGGGAACTTTCTGGTGCATTTGCCTGACAATGCCCAAAAAAATTAATTAAGAGGATGGCAATTCTTGCCATGCTCTTACTTAAACACTGTGAGCACCAGCAAGCCTGGCTCGGCTCGCATGCTTGCAAAAATATGGCATGACATGGTGCACGCAGGTGATGATGTGATAATTTTACTTTTTATTTTATTTTTCTATTTTTGTAATCGTTGCAAACTTAATGGTCAATTGATTATTTGTCTAATATTTTTTCAAGGCCAGATGGATGTATATCTTCTAGAAAGATGTACGTTACTTTGATCAATTACTTCCCATTGTAGTTAACTTGTTAAAGCATCTTTTTTCCACGTCTTTCCATTTTTCTTTGCTTCTTGTCTTGATCCATATAAGATCACTAGTTCTGATAGTATGGGATTTGAAAAATCAACGACAGCTTTGGAGTATTCATTCTCTCTCCAACTTTTCTGTGTCTAGACGATCTTCTACTTTTGTTGATGAGTTTTGAAAGATCTATCAACCCTCTTTACCATCGTGCTCTAAAAAAGGACATCCCATTCATATCTTGAGATAGAATTTGTGATAAACACTGGCATGAGGTTCGAAAATTTGTGTTAGGACAGTAATCACACTCTTCCTGATTTTCTCCATCATCTATATTAAATAATTTAACAAATCAATCCAAACAAGCTCTTGATACGTCAATCTTTAATGTAGTCTTTTAATATAACTCAAACTCTTCATTTTATCAATACTTGGTTTTACCGAAACTCTTTAATGTTTGTTGATTATCCTTTCACAAAGAAGAGTTTATACACGATATCTAAGGCAAAACTTATGTGATTTCTATGTTTTAGGTTTTTTCATTAAATGATCACTAGAAAAATTATTTCTTTCATTATTTTAATCTAAAACTATAAATTGCCAAAATTCTTGCATATGTTTAAAACCTATTACTCTCATTGCTCTAAAGTCAATTATTTGTATCTACTTATGGGTTTCTTTAGTCTACCATCAAAAAATACAGAGGGTCTAAGTATTTTAAAATCTATTTGCAGCTCTATCCCTCTTAAATCAAATTTCTTGTAATCCTTATCATGGGTGCCGAGGAAGCGTTGACTCTTAAACCCAAAAGGTTTAATAGTTATAGATTCCTTAGATGACAAAAATAGCTCGGGGATTGGTTAATCACACTAGGCTTGATCACACTATCTTTGTAAAAAAGCTACCATATGAAATGTCCTTTTCCTCTTCAAGAACTTTTGATTTCTTGGATACTACTAGAACTGATAAATCATCCGAAGAAATAGAGTTCCACTATAGTTTTAGAATCCTAATTTATTTTTTTGATGACTTATATGAAACCTATAGAAATTTTAAAACTACTAAGAAACTTTGAACTACTCTAAAAGATGCCTATGGTAAAGACAACGTCATTTATAATCGGTGACTTTAGTAACCTTAGGATGGTAGATAATGTCCCAATAAATGACCAAATTCATTAATTGCAAAATTTTGTTCCCGAGATCCACAGAGGGGGCTTGATATTAAATGGAAATTATCAAGTTAATTTCTTATCTAATTGACAAGATCCCACTTTCATGGACCAATTTTGAAAATAAACTTAGAAAAACTTAAGACTACCTTAGCATTATATAGTAAACCAAACTATTAGAATAGAAGACTAGTACTGAATTTGAGAGTTGAAGATGTTGCCCAGTAAGCAATCCAAGAGGGGGATGAATTGGATCTCTAAAAATTTAAATGCAAATGTGTGAACCAATTCAACAATCAAACTAAGTACTATAAATGTAAGTGCAAAGTGCTCTTTAATGAGTATGCAGCGGAAATATAAAAGCAATAAAAGAGTAGTAAATGAGAGAGACAAAACAATCACAAACATAAAGGAAATATAGTGGTTCGGTGCTATCCAATGCACCTACATCCACTCCCCAAGACCCACTTGAAAATTTACTATAATCTCAACTGATTACAGCCGATTAGTTTTCTGGGCTCACTAATCAAAACCTGACTTGTTTTTATAAGGCTCACAAGTCAAAACCTCACTTGGTTTTTCGGGCTAACCAAGAATTTAATTGGTTTTAAGGCTCACCAACAACCTCCCTTGATTTTGTGGGCTAACCAAGAACCTAATTGGTTTTCAAGGCTCACCAATAACCTCATTGGTTTTCCAATAGGCTAACCAAAAATCTTTACAACAAAAGTAAGTTTGAAGTAAAGAAATAATGAAAGCTTTCTAATAAAAGCGGATATCTCTTTGAAGTTTTGTTGTAGTGCTGCCTTCAACTTGATGAAGTCACTTTTTAAGGCTCAAGAAGGTTGAACTTGAATGCTCTTGAAGGCTCTTGAATGCTTGGAGATTTTTTTTGCTGGAAGGTGGTTGAACTCAATGAATATGATTGAATGCACTTCTTTTCTTTTCTCTTGTTTATCCTCTTTTCATTCTCTTATGTTTTGATTTGACTTGAATCATTTAAATACCTTTCCAAGGCCTCAAACTTGGTTTATGGTCATTAGACATGAAAAACTAGCCATTGGAAGCCAAGAGGAGTGAGTTCTGTGTTTGAAAAACTAGTTGTTACTGTTCTCAGAACTCCAAATATCGACACTTCAAGCTGTGAGTCAATACTTAGAGTCGACACTTGCACTCCATGAGTCGACACATAGTTCAAATATCTTCAATGAAGTTCTCTGAAATTCTCAGGTGAGTCGACACTTTCACTGGTGAGTCGACACTTGACATCCATGTATCGACACTTTAGGTAGATCTTCAACTTCAGCAAGTTTTGTAACACAAAAATCTCAAGCGATGAGCCGATCCATGTGTCGACACTTGACATCCATGTGTTGACACTTCAGCCGTGCCATCTAAAACTCTCTCTGCGTATCGGCTTGAATCGGTACTTAAGGTCCATGTGTTGACACTTGAGTTGTAAGTGTCGACACTTTGAGTAGACACTTTACTGAGATTTGCACAAAATTAGCTGAACTTCTGCTGAAACTAATTTGTGTTGAACTCATGTGTCCTTTTAAGCATTTTTCAACTACCAAAGTCCTCTTTAAGCAGATCTTTCATCCATGTTTGGGACTTTTTCAATCAAATAATTTTTGTTGAGTTGATGAGCACCTTTTTCTATAAAAACACATTTCAAAGAAATAGTTAGTATTCAACTTATACTTAAGTATTTTTCTTATCATCAAAATCAATAACGGAGTCAACAGGAGAAAAACCAATTGAAGGCCAAACTAAATTTGACTGAATCTCAGAACTTAGAGCAAAAATCTAAAGGTCAGAACCATTATGGCTTGAACTAAACCTTTTAACCTAAGAATTTCAAGAACAAAGTTAAAAAAAAGGGATAGATTTCAGAATCAGACTAAACCCAATTTTCAAATCGTAGGAATTAATAAACCTGCTGATGGAAGGTTTTGCTTCATTTGCGACCGAGACAACCATCTTGCACATCAGTGCTTCTATCAAAAAAATGAAGAAAAATGTTGTGACCAAAAAGAAGAAGAAGAAAAACTAACCTCAAACTAAACCTATGGTCAATATGGTTGAAGAAGAACCATCCACCTTTAGGTCAGTATCATTTATCCCATTAATTAACATTTTCTATAAAACCACTAATTGGTAGTTAGACTCTGGTGCCAATATCCATATTGCATTGATAGAGCATATTTTTTCTAGGTCTTTAGTGGAGGAAGTATATATGATCATGAAAAATGAAATGGCTATCAATATTTTAGGGAAAGGAAATGTCAACCTAAGTTCATCTCAGAAAAAATATTATCCTTTGAGATGTGCAGCATGTTCCTAACATTACAAGATTTAAACCTCATCTACGGGTTCTTATTAGTACAATTAGGATACAAAATTATAGTAGAGTCCAATAAGATTGTAATTTTTAAAGGTGATATATTTATTGAGAAAGGATTTGTATCTGAGGGATTTGTTCAAACTCAATATAGGATCTCCTTTAAAAAATGAAATTTTATTTTTAGATTCTTCTCAATCTATCTTCTTAAATTCCAAATCTTGTGATATTTGGCATGGTAGACTAGGACATATAAATTTCAAATCTATTCAAAAGATGTTCAATCTTAATTTCATTCCTATGTTCAATAATAATCATATATAAGTGTAAGTATGAGATCTATGTCCAATTTAAACAAACTAGGAAACCTTTCAAATCGATCCTCCATCGAGATACTCAACTCCTTCAACTGATCCATAGTGATGTTTGTGACTCTCTTAAAAATTTAACCTATGGAGGTAGTTATTATTTTGTAACCTTTATAGATGACATTTCTATGTATTGTTATTCCTATCTCCTGAAGATCAAAGATAAAGTCTCCAATAAGTTTAAGGTTTTTAAAGCTGAGATTGAAAAAAAAAACAAAAAGAAAATCAAAACCCTAAGGTCTGATCATGGTGGAGAGTGCACTTCAAATAAATTTGTTATTTTTTTTGAAAAACATGGTATAATTTATAAAGTATTTGCTCCCTACTTTTCTCAATCCAATGGTGTTGTTGAACAAAAATCCATAACTCATTTGGGCATAATTAATGCCATGATCATTAGCTCTAGTGTTCCAAAAAAACTTGTAAGGAGAAGCCCTTTTGACTTTTATTTTTTTAATAGAATTCTATCAAAGGATAAAGAGAAGACTTCCTATGAGTATTAGAAGGGACATACACTAAAGTTGAGTTATTTCTGAGTTTGGGGGTGCTTAGCTAAGGTTGTTATTCCTGAATTTAAAAGTAACAAAATTAGTCCTAATAGCTATTATTTTTTTATTATTCACTCTGATTTTGTTGTTCCTAAATTTAAAAGTAACAAAATTATTCCCTCGATAGTAATAGCTATTATTTTTTATTATTCACTATGATTTTATTAATATATCTGTTAATACCATAATCGAATCTAGAGATGTAATTTTCTTTGAAAATATATTTTCTTTCAAGACTTAAATTCCTAAATCTATAGTTGATTATAACTCTTGTTTCATACCTATTTCCTCTTTGATCTCTAGTCCTCTGATCCCTAGTATTCCTACTTCAAATCAACCTGATCTTCCTTCTAAACCTTGAAGGAGCAAAATAGTATGGTCGAAAAGAACTTGGATGAAGTTTTCTTTATCTTTTTAGTTAAGGACACACCTATCTCATATCAGAAAGCTATGAGATCTTCTAATGCTCTATTTTGGAAAGAGGCAATCAATAGTGTGATTAAATCTATTATTAAAAATAATACTTGGAATTTCAATAATTTATCTTCTGAAACCAAATCTTTAAGTCATAAATGGATCTTTAGAAAGAAACTTAGGGTTGATAAATTGGTAAAAAAGTATAAGGCACGGCTTGTTGTTCAAGAATTTGGATAAAATGTCAGTATTAATTTCTTTGATACTTATGTACCTACTACTAATATTACCACTATGTCCTTCTTACTCTTGCTTCCATCCATAAACTCTTTGTGCAGCAAATGAATATGAAAACATTCTTCTTTCATGGAGAATTATATAAAAAAAATTATATAACTCAACCTGAAGGCTTTATAGTGTTCGGTCAACTGCAAATAGTATGCAAGCTTATCAGGTCTTTATATGAATTAAAGTAGGCATCTAAACAATAGCACGAGAAGTTCATTAGTATTATTCTTTCTTTTAGTTTTCAAATCAATGAATCTGATAAATGTCTCTGTCATAAAAGATTTGATGATTGATGTCATTCTTTATCTCTATGTTGATGATATTTTGATTATGTCTTTTAATTTTGATTTAATTAATAATGCCATGAAATCTTTTTTGTATCATTTTGATATGAAAGATCTAATGAAGCTGATCTAATCCTTGGCATAAAGATCATTCAATCCCTTGATTCTATATTTGTCCCAATCTCATTACACCTAATTATTAATTGATATATTTAGTTTCTTTGACCATTCACCTATTTTTACTTCCTTTGATCCTTATATCCAACTATTGAGAATCTTTGATCAACTTGTGAATCAAGAAAGATATGCTTAAATCACTAGATCTCTTAAGTATCTCTCCAATCAAAAGAGACCTGACATTGCTCATGTAATTTCTAGATTTAGTCGATATACTAGTAATTCCAATAGGATTCACTGGATTGCTCTTGAAAGAATTTTTAGATATATTAAAGGTACTATTACATATTATCCTAAATTTATTAGTTATCTAGCTATATTGGAGGAATATAGTGATGCCAATTGGATTTCTGATTCTTCTAATATTAAATCCACTTCTAGCTATCATTCCTTCTTGGTGATAGTGTTGCTTCTTGGAAATCCAGTGCCAAGCAAACTATTATAGCTAGAAGTACAATGAAATTTGAATATGTTATTCTTGATTCTACCTACTTCGAAGCTATATGGCTTAATGATTTTTTATCTAAATTTTTTTAATTTCATCTCCTATTTCCTTCCATTTCAATCCATTGTGATTTTAGAGCTGTAATAGATTTTTTCCAAAAGAAGCTTATAATTTCAAAGATAAATAGATATATAAAAGTAAGATAGCACTTATTGTCGACCTTACCGTCGTGGCCTGTAGCTGCGAAGTGGCACCGGATGTCTGTCCCTTTACTCCGGAATCCAGAAGATCCCGGACCTGCAAAATAGTGTTAGAGATTCAGGCCAAGGATCCCGGCGGGGGCACTCCGACGATCAAGTTAGCGGACGGCAAAGTGGAACAGATCCTCTAAAGCGGATCCCACTTCGGTCTCCATGCTTAGAGAAGTTTTTAATAAAGAATTGAGTAGGAGAAAATGAGAGAGGAGCGATGCTTGAGTTGCGGCGACCGTGCTCGCTGGACTTGCTCCGAGAGTCCTCTAGAAGCCTCCTGCCTTCAAGTTCCTCGTTTCTTGCTCTCTTCTATGCTTGCTCTCTCTTTGTTTCTTACCTTCTTTCTTGTCCGTTGGTGCCTGTATAGATCGCCGATTGCCTTAGTGCCTCGATTTGCCCTCTCTAGGGGGGGCTTACGGGTCAACGGTGCCCATTGGCCACTCCCCCGAGGTTATTTCCTCTTATAGTTGGGAGTTAAGTCATGAACTTGCCTTTTTCAGTGTGTTGTCACGAAGGGAAGAATTAGGTGAAACTTCGATCTGGCCATAGCCATCCTTGGGTCTGAGATGCTGAATGCGGCCTTCTCCTTCAAGGGGTTCTAGGTGGTCAGTTGCAGGACCTGACATCTCGATCGGGGTGCCCCTCCTAAACTGGTGCAAAGAGGTTACGTGCACCATTACAGATTTGAGGGGCGTCGGACTGAGCGCGCCGCACTGCGCGCGTCTGCCTCGGTGGCGATCTTGGGGTTGGCGCCTTCATCCTTCCCGATGCTTCCAATGAGAGGGCTCGACTCCGACCAAGGTGGGCTCGACCCTTGGGGAGACACCTGGCGAAGGAGCGGAGGAGGGCTCGACTCGGACTGAGGTGGGCTCGATCCTTGGAGAGCCACCTGGCGAAGGAGCGGAAGAGGGCTCGACTCCGACCGAGGTGGGCTCGACCCTTGGGGAGCCACCTGGAGAAGGGACGGAGCAGGGCTCGACTCCGATCAAGATGGGATCGACTCTTGGGGAGCCACCTGACGAAGGAACGGAGGAGGGCTCGACTCCGACCGAGGTGGGCTTGATCGTTGGTAGGCCACCTGGCGGAGGAGTGGAGGTGCCGAGCTCGGGCCGAGGTGAGATTGACTTTGGCCGAGCTGGGCTCGAACTGGGGGACCATCTTGCGGAGGAGCAGAGGTGCCAAGCTTGGGCCGAGGTGGGCTCGACCGTTGGTGAGGCCACCTAGCAGGGGAGCTTGAAGAAGAACTTGACGTGGTGCTATCTGCCTGCCTGGCTGCCAGCTGGATCCGAGATGTACTCCACGTCAGCGGTCTGGCCATATCAGCAGTTTATAAGAAAATAAGAAATTTGTGGTATTATATTTTTATCTTATGTAAAAACTAACAATAATCTTATAGTTTGCCTTACTAAAGGCTTATATAGGCTTAAAGTCCTAGAGTTATCGAGAAGATATGACTTAGCTTATAATGGGCCTTCTAGCACTGAAAATCCAATCTTTATAATAGGAGACCTTTGAAAGAGGTACAATATAGGAATAACAAGTTGATTGGTTAGTTAGGAAGCATATATTTATATATATATATATAAGCCTTTACTCCATCCTATCTCTATGGTGATTGATGCTTCTATGTAGATATCAAGGAATAATATAGCACTGGATAAATTTTCGATAGATAATTTTTTCAAGATGTGACTCTACACATATTTCTAGTGGGCTAACCTATATAAGAGCCTATATATACAATTGCAGCTAGGGGACATGGGCAAATCCTAAGTACTCTCATGAATAACAAGATACTTGAGCATGGCCAATAATGCACAACCTTGTGACATATCTTTCTATGCTATGGTGTGATACTTACAATCTAGATTAAAGAAACGTAGTTCAAAACCTATTTCATTCTAATTCCTTCAAATAAAAATTATCTATACTAAGTAACGTTAAAACAACTCATCCATTATATAGTATAAATACTTAGTAATAAAGTTAATTTTAATTATATTGATATTAAATAATAATAATTAGTTATTTTAAAATTTTAATTTTGAAGGAGATTGTTAGAGAGTTGGAGGAAAAACTCAAAATTCTCCTTCCCTCCAAAATCTCCTAAAAGGTTTTCTTATGAATTTTAGTCCCACATTGAAAAGGAATAAAATATTCTTGATGTAGATATATGTTCATCCCTTGCCCGCCATTGTTTAGATTAAGAAAGGAAGTGGGTTTTACACCACACATGCACATGCCAGCCATCCCGACTTGGCTCACACACAACCAAAAATGTAGCATGGCATGGCACGCATGCATGATGGTACGATAATCTTGTCTTTTATTTTTATTATTGTATTTTTTAAAATTATTATATTTTTGTCTAGTGCCTTTTAGAAGCCAAACATGTATATATATATTCCAAAAAGATATGTGTTACTTTGACCGCGGTTACTTCCCATCATGGTCAATTGGCCAAAGCATCTCTTCTTCATATTTATATATTTTCTTTACATCTTCATGTAGTCTATATATGACCATGAGTTCTAATAGTATGGAGCACTGAAAAATCAATGACCTTTTCCTTTATAAAGTGTTTCTTCTCTCTCCTACTTTTTCTTTGTGTTTAAATTGAAGGATCGAAAACACCCAACAAGTGACCTCTAATGAAAAAACTGGGCACACACAAATGTCTAGAAAAGATATTTTTCTATTGCTTTGAAAACTAGGTTTAAAAACAGAGCAACTTGGCCTGGAAAAGTTTTAGAAAGAGAGAAAACTGGCATATACAAGTTTCAGTGAAAGAAACTTCATTCAACACCCAGATTTTGATACAGCATACATACCAACACTAAATCTATTTTCACTCACAATTTTTTTTTTTTTACAAGGAAGAAGAAGGAAAAACACACCCTGAAAAAACGGATTCATGCTACCATAACTTCACATGACTTCCATCTAATAATTTTTCAGTAACTAATATGAACATAACTAATATGCAGTAACTTCCTAACCACATAACCCACTGCTGAAATTGGACTAGGATCTGAAATTTGGTATTGATGTTTGAATCACATCTCCAACATCCTCCCTTGATTCAAACTCCATAAATCTAACATGCTTCTTAAGCTTTTAAACTTGTTTTCTGGGAGAGCTTTAGTAAGAATGTCAGCAACCTGTTCATCAGTTCTGCAAAACTCCAAATTGATTTCTTCCTTTTCAACCTGCTCCCGAATGAAATGATATTTAATTTCTATGTGCTTTGTACGCCCATGAAACACAGGATTATAGGCTAAGACTATAGCAGAATTGTTGTCACAAAATAGTTTTGTAGCTTCTCTTTGTTTCTCTCACAAGTCTTCTAAAATTCTTCTCATCCAATTATATTAACATGCAGCCGTTGTTGAAGCAATATATTAAGCTTCCATGCTAGACAAAGCTGTTGTTTGTTGCTTTTTTGAAGTCCAAGAAATCATCCCTGAACCAAGTGACATACAGTACCCTGTTGTACTCTTCCTATCTTCAGTATAATTTGCCCAGCTGCTATCACAAAACCCAATCAATCTGAAATCATTCACTTTAGTGTACATAATCCCCAAATCTTTTGTTCCAGCAACATATTTTAGAATTCTTTTAGCTACTCCAAAGTGACGATCAGTTGGATTGTGCATAAATCTTGAAACATAATTTATAGCATACATAATATCTGGCCTTGTGTGTGTAAGATAAATCAAACCTCCAATTAAGCTTCTAAACTTCTTTTCATCCACTTTTCCAGATTCATCATCCTTCAGCAGTTTGTCATTAAAGTTCATAGGTGTCATTGCAGGAGCACACTTATGCATCTGGAATTTTTTTAGCAAATCATATGCATATTTTTCTTGAGATAGAAAGATTCCAGTAGAAGTTTGCATTACCTCCATTCCAAGAAAGTACCTCATGCTTCCCAAGTCTGTCATGTCAAACTTAGACATCATTTCCAGCCTAAAAGTCTTCATTAAGGATGCAGAATTCCAAGTGAAAATTAAATCATCAACATACACATAGATAATAATGATCTCTTATTTGTTTTGAAGTTTTTTAAAAAGAGTAGGTTCACTTTTACTCCCTTCAAACCCTTTTTCCAAGAAATACTTACTAATCTTGCTCTACCAGGATTTTGGAGCCTATTTCAAACCATATAAGGCTTTCTTCAATTTGTAAACTTTCCTTTCTTGTCCATAAATTTTAAACCCTTCTGGTTGCTCAACATAAATTTTTTCTTCTAATTTTCCATTTAGAAATGCTGATTTGACATCAAGTTGAAAAACATTCCACTGATTTTGTGCTGCCACAGCTAGGATAGCTCTAATGGTTTCAATTTTTGCAACTAGGGAGAAAGTTTCAAAATAATCTATACCTGGCATCTGAGTATACCCTTTGACTACCAACCTTGCATTGTGCTTTAACAGTGAACCATCAACATTATACTTAGATTTGAACACCCATTTCAGCCCAATTTCTTTCTTTTCAGCTGGCAGATTAACCAGTTCCTAGGTTTGATTTTTCTCAATCATTTCTATTTCTTCCTTCATTGCTTTCTTCCACACTTCTTGCTTAGAGGCTTCCTCATAATTCACAGGTTCAGCTATAAAACATACCAATTGACAGCTTTCATAGATATCATTCAAACTTCTGAATTTTCTGTATGAGTGTTCAGATTGCACTACACTGTTACTTGATTGCACACCACTATCATTTGATTCAGTATCAACTCCTCTTTCTAAGATTCTGTTTTCACTGATATTAGGAACATTTATCACTTTCTTCTCTTGCATTTTCAATGGCTTAGACTAAGCATCTGCAGTCCAATCCCAAGCACTTCCTTCATCAAATATAACATCTTTGCTAATTTTTAATTTCCCTGTCACTGGATCATACAGCCTATACCCTTTTGTTTCACTGGATTATCCAATGAAAATACATTTCTTGCTTTTATCATCAAGCTTTCTTCTTTTCTCCACAGGTATGTGAGCATAGGCAATGCACCCAAATATTTTCAGATGTGTTGCAGATGGCCTGAACCCAAACCATGCTTCAAATTGTGTCTTGCTGTCAACTGACTTTGCAGGAGACATATTTAGCAAATACACAGCTGTTGCCACTGCTTCTGCCCAAAGAAATTTAGGAAGTCCTCTTGCTTTTAACATACATCTAGCCCTTTCCACAATTACCCATTTTTTCTTTCTGAAATTCCATTTTGTTGAGGAGTGTATGCTGTTGTGAGTTGTCTATGAATGCCATGGAATTTGTAAAATGAAGTGAACTGGTTAGAGGTAAATTCCCCACCTCTATCAGTTCTCAATGCTTTCAATGGAAACCCAGATTGCTTCTCAACAAGAGTTTTAAACTGAACAAACACATTAAATGTTTCTGATTTTTTTTAAGAAATACACCCATATCATTCTTGTTGCATCATTTACAAAAATCAGAAAATACAAGCTTTTATTGAGTGATGGTACACTTATTGGTCCACAAATGTCAGAATGAACTAGTTGTAATGGATTTTCCAACCCTCCAGGTTTTCCTTTTTCCAAATGGAAGTCTTTGTTGCTTCCCAAAAATATATTCTCCACAAGGCTTCTCATTTGATTCCAAAATTTCAGGTAGGCCTAAAACTAATTTGTTTTTACCCAAGTATTGCAGGCTTTTGATATTAAGGTGTCCAAATCTCATGTGCCACAGTGAAGTATCATTGGTGGATTCAGCTTTCAGAATCTTGGTCCCAAAATCTGACAAATATATAAGGTACATATTATTTCTTGTTGTGGTTATCAAATTTTTGGTTTCCTTCTTGTAGATCATACATTTGTCATCATCAAACACAACATAAAAACCTCGATTTACCAACTGACCAAGGCTAATTAAATTTTGTGCAAAACTAGGAACATACATGACATCTTTTAACAACTTAGTTTCATATTTAAATTTACTGAAACTACTCCCATTCCAGCTGCATTCACAAGTCTGTAGTCACCCATTTTCACTCATGAGTTTATTGATTTATCCAACTTCACAAATAGGAACTTGTTTCTGGTCATGTGGTTACTGCAACCACTGTCTAAGAACCATATTTCATTACAACATTCTAGAGAAGACAAGCAAGTTAAAAATAGGGTATCACAGCTAGCTTTATCTTCTTTTTCATGGTTTTTTTCAGGTAATTTGCTTGATTAAATTTTTTATTCCAGCAATAGGCTTTAACATGACCAAGTTTACCACAGTGATGACATTTTAGAGGAGTTTGGAATTTGTTATCAGGATTCTGTGAAGAATTCGGGTAACTTTGGTTGTTGAGAAACCTTCCTGAAGCTCTACCTCTTCCTCTGCCTCTAAACCTTCCTCTTGAATGACCACCCCTACCATATCCTCTACCAAATCTGGGAGGTTGAACATCAGATGAAGCGTTATCACTTCCCTTTTTAGTCAACTTCACCTGGAGCACTTGTTTTGTGACAGCCTCAACTCTTGCATTTAGCCGTTCTTCATGGGCCTTCAAGAAGCCAATTAGACTATTGAAAGAGAGCTGTGACAAGTCTTTTGATTCCTCAATTACAGCAACAATGTGATCGAATTTAGGTGGTAGACTCCTCACCATCTTTTCAACAATCATCTGCTTAGTCATATTTTCTCCCAAAGACCTTGTTTGATTTACTATCAAACTTACATGAGTGGAAAAGTCTTGAATTGACTCTGTGTTCTTCACCAGAAGGGACTCAAATTCCCTTCTTAATGTTTGCAATCTCACCATAATTACTTTATCTGAGCCTTTAAACTCCTCTTTCAAGATATCCCAGGCATTCTTAAATCTGGTTGCTCCCATAATTTTCGGAAAAACATCTTCATCAACAGCTGTTTGAATGAAGAACAAGGCTTTGCTGTCTCTCTTCCTGTTCTCCTTCAACTCAGCTTGCTGTGCTGTAGTAAGCCTTTCTTTTTATTCATTGAATCCGCCTTTCACCAATGGCCACAACTCATTCGACATGAAAAATGTCTTCATCTTCAAACTCCACGAGTCATAATTCTCTGCTTTGAGAATGGGAAGCATCTGCTGTGAAATGCTGATAGAACCCATGCTTGTTGCCATCTTCAACCAAAATCCGATATTACACACACAATCGATCCGTTTCCTTCTGACTTGGCTCTGATACCAAATTTGAAGGATCGAAAATACCAAACAAGTGACCTCTAATGAAGAAACTGGGCACACACAAACGTCTAGAAAAGATGTTTTTCTGTTGCTTTGAAAACTAGGTTTAAAAACAGAGCAACTTGGCACGGAAAAGTTTTAGAAAGAGAGAAAAATGGCACACACAAGTTTTAGTGAGAGAAACTTCATTCAACACCCAGATTTTGATACAACATACATACCAACACTAAATCTGTTTTCACTCACAGTTTTTATTTTTTTTTTACAAGGAAGAAGAAGAAAAAACACACCCTAAAAAAATGGAATCATGCTACCATAACTTTACACGACTTCCATCTAATAATTGTTGAGTAACTAATCTGAACATAACTAATATGCAGTAACTTCCTAACCACATAACCCACTGCTGAAATTGGACTATGATCTGAAATTTGGTGTTGATGTTTGAATCACATCTCCAACATAAATGCTCTTTTACTTCTCATACTGAGTTTTAAAAGATCTGTTAACCCTCTCCACAATCGAGGATATCCCAATCATATCTTGACAGAATTTCTGATAAACACCAATACAAAAGTCAGGAATTTGCTTGAGGATAGTGATAATATGCTTCTAAGTGTTCTCTATTACCTATATATAATAATTTAACAAGCCAATATATCCAACCAGGCTCCTGGTAAGTCAATCTTTAAAGTAGTGTTTTAATAGAATTCAAACTCTTCTATTTTATGAGTACTTGATTTTACTGAAACTCTTTAATGTTTGCAGATTATCCTCTCATAAGGAAGAGTCTATATGCGACTTGTTTATGGTCAACTACAAAATAATTTGTTATACAATTTGCAAGAATGGTAGATGTATCATCATGTTTTGAGCTAAAGATGCATGATATATATTCCTTTTTGGACAATAGTATTGTTGATAGGATGGTGACACACACGACCAAGCATACAGTAACTTTATAGACCGCTGCATCGGATGTTTCTTCTAATTTCTTGGACATATTATTTTCTGAATCACATAGATGTATTTTTACTAGATTGGCATAGTAAATCAGGTTTTACCAAAAAAAAAAAAAAAATTTCAGGGTACTCGAAGAATCGGGGCCATTGGCCTAAAACATATTCATCCCTCGCATGGTGATCTTAGTGATGTGTGCCATCAAGAGAGGAAATTCTTTTGGATGGTCCCATGGAGAGGGGATCACCTTCAAGAAAGTGACAAGTGATGAGTTGGCTTATTCTGCAGTAGCGTGTCATGGTACAAAGCATGCACATGTTTTCAAGGAAGAGACCGACTGTTACAAGCAAATGACAAC
The DNA here is from genome assembly GCA_021397845.1 of Areca catechu. Lineage (NCBI taxonomy): Eukaryota > Viridiplantae > Streptophyta > Magnoliopsida > Arecales > Arecaceae > Areca > Areca catechu. The sequence continues at coordinate 172,283,764 of CM038052.1, read as the reverse complement.
TTTGTGAGCCTCTTCCACATACAAGAAATTAATCAATTGAGAGAGGAGGTAGAGTAGGGGGACCGCCACTCCAAACCATGAGTCAGGTGCGATAGCGACCAGTCTCATTCATACACCAAAGAGCGTTAGCCTCTTTACAGTCATCTCTCTCTTAATAATGGTTAACAGTAAGTCTTCTTCACCAAATTATTTCTATCAGCAAAGTTTACTCTCCACCACAGTAGCTAGCGGTTGCACTGCTAAATTAATAAGCATGTCTCATGTGTGAGTTTTTGCCAGCTGAAATGGATCACCATTCCAAATACCAGCCCTTAAGAATGTTAGTATATGGTAGTGATGGTCATGTGATCACCTTTCTATTGGCCAAACCTCCCTACCACTAGTCAATATTATCTGCATCTCTATGAAGTGATCATAGAAGATATGGGTGCGACTGTAGCCATGGCAGTACATCAGAGAGAGAGAGAGAAAGAGAGACCTATTGTTATGGTAGCCACACCCTAGATATCACCTTATTTATTCAGATGAGTGGACCTTGTCTTTCATTAATATAGTCGTATGATCATTATTGTATGTTATCATGTCCTATATAATATATGCGAGCAGACTTTGGACCACACCCTAGACAATATCCACACCACCTTTCCCTCAGCCTTGTAATCCTCCTCGCCTTTTGTCAGCACCCCACTTGGAACTCTCTCTCTCTCTCTCTCTCTCTCTCTTTCTGTTGTTTTAATCCCCACCATCCAGCATTTTAATTACTCGCAAGTTGCAGATCTTAATTAGGTGACAAAATGACACTTAAAACCATTCACATTTTGAGCCACTTGATTCAGAGACGTATATACAGTATATGCGCATACCAACCCAGTGCTTTAAGAACATATATACCACCTTTTACAGCATGTACTGCATCACAACCTACTAATGCTCCAACAATCCAGCCAATTAAAAAAGCGAAGGGATCTTATAACAAGAAAGGAAGGACCCTTGCTGGCCTTTAAAGATATAGGCACAGGCCATGCCTGAGAATACCGTTGTTGAGTCCCTTTCTCCCCCCTGACGGAACTAAAGATGAAGGGCAGTAGTATTATTTATAATCCCTACTGCTACCACCCACAATGGAAGCAATCCTCCCCTGTGCTACTGTTAGGCTTTGCAAGGACAGCGCATATATCACCTGCTGTTGCTGTTGCTGCTGCCGTTGCGGGCTTAAAAGAAAGTATAGGGGTTTCCAGCTGCCTCTGGGCTACATTGCCATAGCCAACAAGCTTCGGAAGTGGGTTATTTTATTGCAGTTCTGAACTGGGTACTCAGGGGTTGGAGTAATAATTAAAGGAAAGAATAAAAGGTTGGCCGTTAATTTATTGCACCGTGCTGCCATGGGATCAGGTAAGGAACACCATGATAGCCAACAAGTTTCAGTACTGAATCTTTTTAACCCCTCATGGTACGGGTGCCTGACACCACTGTTGTATAAGCTTTGGACGTTATGAGTTGCATTGATTGGAACTTCCTTGGTGGGCTGTAACGAATAATAGCCCAGAAGGTTTGACTTTAGCCCACTTCGCTTCACTTCATTTTAGACTTACAGAAGAGACTTAGAAGAGAGAGAGAGAGAGAGAGAGAGAGAGAGAGAGAGAGAGAGAGAGAGTGTTGATACTCAGAAACTAGAATGAAGAATTAATAAAGTTAGAATTATGAGCATTAAACTACCTATTGTGATAAAGTTCTAATAAGTATGACCCTTAATTAGCATAGTGGGAAGAGTAACTACAGTGCTAGATAAAGAGTAAGAATGATGCTAGATTACCATTGACTTTGTTGTAATTGTCAAAAAGAAAGAAAAGAAAGAGAGAAGGGAGAAAAATGAAAAACCTTTTGTTGTGTTTTGAAGTTAGGAGTACCAGTAGAATTCAAATTGATGATATCTTACATGGACTATTTTTTAGCAGGCAATGCCAGCCCATCAATTATTCATTAAGATCATTAATTCTGATGAATGCTTGACTTGGACCCAGTTCTTCAATTTGTATCAACACCATGAGAATTTAATTACCAACTGGCCTGCTGGCACCCCTAACAATATCTTAAAATTCTTTTATGCAAATTGGAGGAGGGTTATATATGCTAATTGACAACAATCCCAATGGTATAGAAAGCCACGTTCTCAAATGCGATTGGGCTTTCCGAAGTCCAATCCATCGAAGAAAGCGATAAACTTCGCCCAAAATTTTATGGAGGAAATATCTAAACTATTTTTGAAGTATTGTCAGAATTTCATGGATATAAAAGTAGTACTTATTGATGCCTGAAAATTTCAATGGCCAATCAACATTATGTGCCTGAGGATTAATAATTGGAGTGAAAAATAATCCATGATGTCTTTGAAGTTGAAGCATATATATGGTGTTGATAATTAAACTGAATTAAGTGAAACATGCACTTATGCATTAGCTCATGAATGGTGTTTATAAAAATCATACTGCAGCTATATATATATAAGTTAAAGGTCCCTTGACATCGTCCATTAGAGTTTGATGTGGCTATGGACTCTTGTGGTTCTTAAGAACCAGATTGGCTCATCTGCTGGCAATTGAATTCGTCCAACCCAGACCAAGGTGCTTCTAAGGAAACATGAAACGTATAGCAATTTAAATTTGGCTAGGTTGCATCTTATGGCACCTGGCCTGTTACTTGAGACGATAAAAGGGGTCTAAGCGGCAACCATGCATGCCAGCAGAAACTAAACCAGCCTTGTTGGCTGGGTGGAGTCCTCCCACGGAAACAACATTAATTAATATACAAACCTGTGCAAATGTTCTTTGAAGTAAAAGGTGTCAACTCTCCAACAAAAAAAAAAAAAAAAAAGTAAAAGGTGCCAACCGACTTAACATGTTGTTTGAATAATGAAATAAACTCGATCGCTTAAATCAAAATTTTTGTGGTCCATGTTGATGGAATTAAAGTACCATCAATGAAATGTGTGGTAGGGGGTTCTCCCACCATTTAATTTGCTCAAAAAATATGTTGGTAAATGCTGAAGTTAGGATCAACGTGCAAATGCAACGCATTATGAATAAAACATATTGAGTTTGTTTAATAGGTAGAGGGAAAGTCACATTGGAAAATATTTCAAGAAGTTATGCAAGGGCATAATGTATTGTTGAATAGGGCACCTACTTTGTATCAATTAGGCATACAAGTCTTCCAACCCATTTCAGTAGAGGGTGAATTATTTCTTTATATTTATTACTTTGTAGTGGTTTCAATGCAGATTTTGATAGAGATCAATCAAGTGGTTGTTCATATATCTTTATCTTTGAAAGCTCAAGGAGACACCCATCTACTTTTGTTTTCTCGTATAAATCTTGTATCCAGTTATTAGGGATCCCATTTTTGTGTCATCTCAAGAAATGCACACTTAGTGGACTTTATGTATTAATGAACAAGAATTGTCATGGTGTTTGTGTAAATAGGCATAATCTATATAAGCATGGAAAGTATCAAAGTAATATAATATCTCATATCTAGTAACCCCTTCTAGCTAGTAATCAGTGAAAATAAAAGATATTCCACTTTGCTTGAGGAATAAGTTGGTCAGGATATGATTAATATCAATATATTATTGTCATAAAAAAAATAGCCTATTAATTTTAGGGTAGCTATTAGAAATAGGTTATGATATTCATATGAAATTTTTTTTTTTTTTTTTTCCAATCCAAAACCTAGAAAAAAGATGATGCGTTAGTTCAATTTAGTAGAGAAGTTATACTTTTTTTAACTTTCAAAATGGACCTTATTTATTCTTTTCTTTGGTGCAAAGATGCGGGAATTGAAGCGTGGAAGCCCATCACCATTTTTTAAGAAAATGGTGTAGCATATATGAATGTTGTTAAAAATTATCATTCCAATGACCCGAACAACTCAAATTTTGAGGTACCAAAATTATTTGTCAAAAAAAGATATGGTGAAAGAGTATCCAATAAAGTTGACAAAAGAATCTAGCTCAAATGCTTTTTAGAAAAAGATGGAATTAAGTGATAAACAAACTTACGTGATTTTTAACTTTCTTTCCTCTATTTGATGAAATTAACTTCTCAAGAACCTACAACTAGCTTCTTGCCTGCTAGACTTGTCTCAGTCCGTTGGCACTCCTCTCTTTGAAGAGGTCCCAAGTTTCTTTTGAATAGTGGCACTACCACCATATATATATATATATATATATATATATATATATATATATATATATATCCACTTTTTTAAAGGATAAGATTGGACCTGTTGACGTTCAATCCTTGCCGACCGAATGAAGTAGCTCGCCCGCCAGTTCGCCATCGATGGGAGCCTGCAAAACAACTCCCTTGACCGAAATTTTTCCGGTGGGGGATACTCCAATGCCAAAGTTAGCAAGAATCCAGGCAGCGGAATGGAGAATTTGAGAGCAGAGAGTGGTGAGAAGCATAAAAGAAGAAAATTGCTAAAGTTTGCTCAGAGTTAGCTTGCCTCGAGTGTCCCATCTTACCGGTATTTATAGGCATAAGTATAACTACTTACGGTTATGGGAGTTAGTTAGGAAAACCTTCTCATAACAGTAAGTAATAACCGTCGAAAAATTAGTTATTCCATGGTTATCCAAGCCGGAGCTATCGACCACGTGGGCGGTTATAACAACCAGAACAACCCTTAACCATTTCAGGTGGAAAGATCGCTCAAAGATTTCAGATGTACTCCTTTTAAGGAAATGTCCGAAGTAAATCAAACAACCTCTTCGGAGGGCCTTCCTTGGAATGGCTCGAGGAAATGTTAGTTATATACTTTAGACGCATCCTTTTGGAGTGAACAAGGAAAACAACTACTTACTGTAGTGTCGAAGAGATGAAAATATTCCAAAGGCATGGTCTTCGAACCAGGCTGAAAATACGAAGCCGAAGAAAAGAATAACATATCCCAAGCATACTCTTTGGACCAGGCTGATGATACGAAGCCAAAGAAAATAATAACATATCCCAAGCATACTCTTCGGACCAGGGTAAAGATACGAAGCCAAAGGGAAGAAAAACTTATCCCAGGCATACTCTTCGGATCAGGCTGAAGATACGAAGCCGAAGGGAAGAATAAAATATCTCAGGTATACTCTTCGGACCAAGCTGAAGATATGAAGTCGAAGGGAAGAATAACATATCCCAGGCATCATTTCGGACCAGGCTGAAGATACGAAGCTGAAGGAAAGAATAACATATCCCAGGTATACTCTTCGAACCAGGCTGATGAAACGAAGCCGAAGGGAATAGAATATGTTGCCGATCTCGTCGCCGCGCCCGTGCCTCGGATCCGTCGATCCTACCGGACTGCCTGGCTCCTGGTGTTCCTGGCTGGAGCGAACCTGTAAGAGAGAGGGTCAGAAGACCCTGGCCGGGGATCCCGGCGAGGGAGCTCTGACGGTCAAGTTAGTAGACGGCGAGAAGGAATAGATTCTCCAAGACGGGCGCCCAAAGGAGTCCCAGACTCAGAGAATTTACTAGCAAGAAAGGTGCTACAGGGACCGGAAGCTCGGCCGGGCCTCCCTGTCGAGCTCATGCCAAGCGATCCCCTCTCGGAACCCTGGATCTTACTCTCGGAGCGGGGCTCTTGGCCACTGTTCCTTGCTTGTCCCCAGCTTGATCAGCCTTACCTGGTCGCCTCTAGCTTCCTTCCTTTTATCTCCTCCCGCCGTTCGCCTGTCTTCTCCTCGCGGGAGGCTCCCCTTTCCATTCTTTTCTCCTTCCCCTTTTTGGTGTTGAGGGCCAGGCGGCTTTCCGACCTCGTTCGCCGAGCCCAGCGGGGAAAGGGCAAAGACAGAAAAGGGGGTGGCGCCGGCAAGGCGGCCGGTCAGACCTCGGGCCCAGTGAGGGCGCTCTTCTTCCTAAGTGCCGGTGCTGTCCGTTTACGGGCCCTGTTTTGTCAGAGCCGCACCTCTCGACTGCAGGACTTGTCGGGCCGACGTAAGTGGTGTTTCGCGTGCCGCCGCCATCCGTACGGGGCGTCGCCTGCGATGCGCACAGCTCGAGGGCCAATCTCGGAACCTGCGCCTCTCTTTTTGGGACCTTCTCTATACGGGCGGCCTGACCTCGGCGGAGGTGGACCCCTCCTGGGTGGACACCTGGCGAGGTGGCAGGAGGTCACCTGGCTTCGGCCGAGGTGGACCCGTCTCCGGGGGCCACCTGGCGAAGGGGCGAAGGATCAGCCGACCTCGGCCTAGGTGGACTCCTCCTGGGTGGACACCTGGCGAGGTGGCAGGAGGTCGCCCGGCTTCGGCCGAGGTGGACCCGTCTTCGGGGGCCACCTGGTGAAGGGGCGAAGGATCAGCCGACCTCGGCCTAGGTGGACCCCTCCTGGGTGGACACCTGGTGAGGTGGCAGGAGGTCGCCTGGCTTCGGCCGAAGTGGACCCATCTCCGGGGACCACCTGGCGAAGGGGCGAAGGATCGGCCGACCTCGGCCTGGGTGGACCCCTCCTGGGCGGACACCTGGCGAGGTGGCAGGAAGAGCACCGAACTAAGCTCGACTTCGACGAGGGTGGCAACGTCTCGGGAAGTCGTCTTGCGAGGTAGCCTGGCCGAGCTCGACCTCGGCGGTGTGGGAACCGACGCTGACTCGGCCGAAGAAACCTCCACGTGGCTTGATTATATCTGACGGTATCTGAGCCCGGCCACATCATCATTACGGCCGTAACAGTTGCCCCCCAGCCCGCAGTTCCATTAGGGCATCGTAGAACGGAACGTCGGGATTAAATATGGATATGACGTGGGGAGGCGAAGATCTTGCATCATAATTGCCACGATCCTCATCGCCGCTTCTCGGTGCGCCCGAAGCCCTATAGGGAGCCGTCATGCGTCGCCCACTTGCCCATAATAAATGCGTCGCTTCGAAGCAGAGGCCGTTACCCTGCTAACGAGGCATCGGTGTCGGGCGTGCGTCCACGCGGTGATCATCCAGTGGCTCGGGGCGGAATGATGGGTACGGCTGCTGTCGACTGAGTTTGAAAAGGAGGGGACTTTCCGGAATGAGGCCTTTCCCCTTGCTCCGTGGGCGGTTTGCTGCAGGCTAACTTCCGCTGCCCTGCACTCGCTCGGTGTATTTTCGGTGAGTGTCTCCACCTTCTCTCTAGTTCCCTTCTTCCTCTTCTTCTTTGAATCTTCGTTTCTTCCTTCTTTGTCATGGCGCGTCGTCGCTATGTTTCTTCTAATCCGGACGAGGCCGGTCCGTCCCGGTCGAGGACTCCGTCTTCTTCCTCCTCAGAGGAGGAAACGAACCCGGAGGAGATTCGCAGGCGACTGCAACCTGGGGGTGTCACCATCGGCATTCCCCGAGGGGTCCGGTCTCCTCTGATTGCTTCCGCTCTTCCACTTCTCTCTCTTCCTGCTCCGCCTCTTCTTCCTGCTCCGCCTCTTCTTCCCTCCGGTCCCTCCGGTCATGCTTCCACCATGACCGAAGGCGACCTTTCTTTGCTCCGGGAGGCCTATGGCATCCCGGGATCAATCCATCTGTTTGTTCCACGGCCCGGGGAACGCGTCACCATGAGTGGCCCCGGCCGCATAGCCTTCTATGAGGACTTCTTCCTTGACGGGTCTTCGATTCCCTCTGCACCCTTTCTTCCTCTCTTTCCTTAGCCATTTCTATCTTGTTCCGGCCCAGTTGGCTCCCAATGCCATCCGGGTCATCTTTTCTTTCATAGTTTTTTGTCATTTCCATGGATTTGTTGCCCGTTTCTCCCTCTTCAGGGCCATGTTTACCCTGAAGAGGTATTCCACTGACGACGGCTGGTGGTACATCTCGTCCCGGCCCAGGTGTCTCCGGTACGACCTTCCCTCTTCTATCAAGGGCTGGAAGAACCGGTTTTTCTTTGCCTCGGTCGAAGATGTCGACTGGGCCTGGAGTGAACCGGACCGGTCTCCGAACCGGAACTCCCAGGTCGAGTCGGCGGACCAGGAGGCCTACTCCCTGCTCTTGAGCGATGTGGTCCCGGCGCTCGAGGTTCTGCTCTCGGAGCAGAATCTTTTTGAGGCCAGGATCAGTCCCATCCGCGAGCCGGGTGAGATTCGGTCCTCCCTTGACTCTTGCATTCTTTCCCCTTTATGACCGAGCTGGCTGACCTTCTTCTCTTTTGCATTACAGGCATGAAGTTCTCACTGGAGAGCCTCCTGGAGGGCGCGGCCCAGAGAGACGTCGCCGAGGTAGATGAGCCTGCGACGAAGAGGGCTCGCACCGAGGCGAGCCAGGAGGCTGCGTCGGCGACCGTACCCAGCCCAACGGCCGCTGCTCCCCCGCCCAGGCTGCCTCGGGGCGGGGCCATCGATTCTTCAGCCGTCAGACCCGGTGGTGCTACCATCGAGGGGGCTCCACCACCTGCAGCTCCGTCCAGCGCCGGCCCTGTCATCGCCGCGGCTCCGACGGCGCAGCCTGCATCCTCTGCCGGCCTGTCAACTGCGATTCTTGCTGGAGGGACAGTCACCGCCGGAGCTGACCTGACAGCTCAGCCACCGGTGTTCAGTCATCCGCGACAAAGGGCTCGCGGAGAAAGTGATGGAGTACGCCTCCACAGCCCGGGACCGCCGATCTCGAGGCGGCCGGGACTACGCTGATGCTTTGCTCGGGATCCTCCCGCAGCTCTTTACGATAAGCTTCGAACTCATATCCTTCTGTCCTCCGTGACCTCGGATGGTCTTTCCTCTAACCCGATTGCTCCACTGTGCAGATTGGGAACGATGTTCTTCTACTGAGAAACTTCCTCGTAGGGAACGCGAAGAGGGATGCCAAGAAGGAGATGAAGCTCGGCAAGCTCGCGGCCGACGTCAAGGACCTCATGGAGAAGGGGGTCGAGCTGCGAGCAAACAACCAGGCCCTCCAGACAGACCTGGCGCGCGTCGAGGGGCGGAACAAGGAGCTGGAGTCTTCTCTGTCGGAGGAGAGGACCTCCCACCAGCGTCGCGCGGAGGAGGACGCGGTTGAGAGGGCTCGCCTTCAGGCCCACTCCCAGTGGCTGGAGCGCCAGCTGGAGGAGGCCAGGCGGGATGCGAACGCGGCAAAGGAGCGGAGCGCATATGTCAACGGGCTCTTGGAGGCCGTGAAGCAGGAGGCACAGGAAGCTATCCCGAAGTTCCGGGCTTCCGACGAGTACACGTCGGAGGTCCGGGAGGCCACCGTGGACTCCTTCCTAAAGGGGTTTCGGATGTGCCGGGAGAAAGTAGGGGCCTTCTACCCCGAGCTCGACCTCAGTGGGGTGGTGCTCGGAGGTAGAAGGCAAGGACCCGAGAGCAGAGCCTCCGGCACGGCCGATGCCACGCCTGCGACCCCGGCGACCGACGAAGCCGTGGCTCCGGAGCAGCCGCCTGAGCCAGCAGCCGCTGAAGGTGAGGATGCGGAGCGCGCGACCCAGGCTGAGGGCTCCGACCCTGCACCGAACTGAGCCACCCGTCTTCTCACCCTTTATTGTCGTTGTTGTATTTCTTCTTCTTTTCTCTTTTTTTTTGGGGACTCCCGGCCTGTCGGGATTCCCAGCTTGTACTTTTCCTTGGATCAATGAAAACGTCATTTGACTAAGTCTCGAGTTCACTTTCTTCCCCACTCTCCCATCTCCTCTTTTTTCCTTCTTGAGATGTTGATGTGGAGTGCCGTAACGAGCGTGGACCTGGTCCCGTCCGTCGCTCGGATCGAAGGTTGGGCCATTCCGGGCCGCGTGGCATCAGAGCAGACCTTGAGCGGGTCCATCTTTGGGATTGCCTTCATGCTCGTGTGGGCGAAGTGGTTTCTGCCCCGCCTTCCGAGCCGAAGCCCGGGACTTCCGGACTGAACCACGGGGCTGCAGGCTTTCTCGAGCCTTGCGCGGCTTGCCGGGCTGTTCTCCGTGCTTGCGCGGGCGAACTAGGTTCTGCCTCACCTTCCAGGCCGAAACCCAGGACTTCCGGACTGAACCCCAGGGCCATAGGCTTTCTCAAGCCTTGCACGGCTTGCCGAGCTGTTCTCCGTGCTTGCGCGGGCAAACTAGGTTCTGCCTCGCCTTCCAGGCCGAAACCCAGGACTTCCGGACTGAACCCCGGGGCCGCAGGCTTTCTCAAGCCTTGCGCGGCTTGCCGAGCTGTTCTCCGTGCTTGCATGGGCGAACTGGGTTCTGCCTCGCCTTCCAGGCCGAAACCCAGGACTTCCGGACTGAACCTCGGGGCCGCAGGCTTTCTCAAGCCTTGCGCGGCTTGCCGAGCTGTTCTCCGTGCTTGCACGGGCGAACTAGGTTCTGCCTTGCCTTCCAGGCCGAAACCTAGGACTTCCAGACTGAACCTCGGGGCCGCAGGCTTTCTCAAGCCTTGCACGGCTTGCCGAGCTATTCTCCGTGCTTGCGCGGGCGAACTGGGTTCTGCCTCGCCTTCCAGGCCGAAACCCAGGACTTCTGGACTGAACCCCGGGGCCGCAGGCTTTCTCAAGCCTTGCGCAGCTTGCCGAGCTGTTCTCCATGCTCGCACGGGCGAACTGGGTTCTGCCTCGCCTTCCAGGCCGAAACCCAGGACTTCCGGATTGAACCCCGGGGTCGCAGGCTTTCTTAAGCCTTGCACGGCTTGCCGAGCTATTTTTCGTGCTTGTGCGGGCGAACTGGGTTCTGCCCCACCTTCCAGGCCGAAGCCCAGGACTTCCCGCTTTCTTCGATCGTCGGCCATGATCGGGCGTGCCAAACTCAGGGCCATGCGCCGGTTTCCCTACAAAGTGAGAAAAGAGCGTTTGAAGTAAGGAAGCTTTATTGCAGGAGTGGGGAACCTTACATTACTGATAATACACTCTTAAGTTCGAGGCGTTCCACATCCGGGGAAACCTGGCCCCTCCCAACTCCTCCAGGTAGTAGGCGCCATGGGGGAGGGCTTCTGCTACCCGGTACGAGCCCTCCCAGTTGGGTGAGAGCTTGCCGCATTCCCGTGGCTGAGAAGCTTCAGCGCGCCGGAGGACCAGATCTCCGGGACGAAAAAACTTTGGCCGCACTCGGGAGTTGTAATACCTGGCCACACGCTGTCTATACGCCGCCATCCGAACTCGGGCCTTGTCCCTCGTCTCCTCGAGAAGGTCAAGGTTGAGCATCATTCTGGCGGGGTTCTCTGTCTCGTCATATTGCTCCACACGCAGCGTGGGTAGGCTGATCTCGATCGGAATGACCGCTTCGGCTCCGAAGATGAGGTTGAACGGGGTCTCGTCGGTTGCCGTCCTCGGGGTGGTATGGTATGCCCAAAGGATGCTGGGGAGCTCCTCGGCCCACCTGCCTTTGGCCTGGTCCAGCCGCGTGCGGAGGCCCTGCAGAATGGTCCTGTTCGTGACTTCGGCCTCTCCATTGGTCTGGGGATGCGCCACCGAGGTGAAGCGATGCCTGATGCCGAGGTCGCCGCAAAACTCTTCGAACTCCCGGCAGTCGAACTGGTGCCCGTTGTCAGTGACCACAGTGTGGGGGAGGCCGAAGCGGCAAACGATCGACTTCCAAAAGAACTTGGCGATGTTTGCTTCAGTGATCCGTGCCAAGGGTTCGGCCTCGACCCACTTCGTGAAGTAGTCGATGGCCACGATCAAGAATTTCCGCTGTCCGGACGCCGGTGGGAATGGGCCTAGAAGGTCCATCCCCCATTGGGCGAATGGCCAGGGAGCCGAAAGCTGGGAGATTGGGTTGGAGGGCTGCCGTTGCACCGTGGCGTGGCGCTGGCACCGATCGCACCTCTTCACGAAGTCAGCGGCATCTTCCTTCATCGTTTCCCAAAAGTAGCCCTGACGAAGGGCCTTGTAGGCCAATGCTATGCCCCCCACGTGGTTCCCATAGACGCCCTCGTGAATCTCCTGGAGCACGAGCTTGGCTTCCGCGGGTCCTATACACTTGAGGAGGGGGTAGGAGTAGGATCTTCGATACAATTGCCCATCCATCAGGACGAACCGCACGGCCTTCCTTCTGATGAGGCGGGCCACCTCGCGGTCCTCCGGCAGGGTGCCGCTGGTTATGTATTCGGCGCACTTGTCCATCCAGCTGGGCTCGTGGCTGACCTGATGGACCTCCACCGGGATCTCGTGGCTTGGGGTCTCAAGGCGCTCCACATGAGCGCGGCCCAGCATCGAGTCCGGTAGGGTTGCCAGCCGGGAGAGAGTGTCCGCACGGGCGTTCTCCCTGCGGGGGATGTGGAAGATGTTGAAGCGTCGGAATCTGGCCGCGCCCGCCTTGATGAGCTCCAAGTATTTTGCCATTTGGGGGTCGTGTGCGGCGTACTCCCCGGAGACCTGCCCCACTATGAGCTGGGAGTCAGTGAAAGCTTTGAGGTTGGTCATGCCCAGCTCGCGGGAGACCCTCAGCCCAGCGAGGAGTGCCTCGTACTCCGCCTGATTGTTTGTCGCGGTAAATTGGAAACGGAGCGTGCATTCAACGACGACCCCGTCGCTGTTTGCAAGGATGAGTCCGGCTCCGCTCCCGTCGGAGTTCGTGGCTCCATCTACATGGAGGATCCAGGAATCCTCTCCGGGCTCGTCGGGGCCCGTCCTCAGTGGCTGGCCTAAGGGGTCTTCCTCGGGCTCCTTGCCTAAGCCTGCACATTCGATCAGGAAGTCGGCCAGCACCTGCGCTTTCATGGCCGACCTTGGCCTGTACGCGATGTCGAACTCGCTGAGCTTCAGTGCCCACTTTGCCAAACGCCCGGAGGTGTCGGGTCGGCTGAGCACCGCTTTCAGTGGTTGATCCGTCAGGACAGCGATGGGATGCACTTGGAAATAGGGCCTGAGATGCTGGGCAGACACTATCAGCGCAAAAATGAGTTTCTCGAACCGAGAATACCTGAGCTCCGCGTCGCGGAGAAGTTTGCTGGTATAGTATACCGGCCGCTGGACTCCTTGGCCATCGGTTCGGACCAGGACCGAACTGACGGCTTCCGGGGTGATCGCCAGGTAGAGGATGAGTTCCTCCCCCTCCTCGGGCCGGGACAGCAGCGGTGGCGATGCGAGCGTCTTCTTCAGCTCTTCGAAGGCCTCCTGGCATTCCTCGGTCCAGGTGAAGTCGTTCATCTTTCTCAGCATCTTGAAAAAGGGACGGCAGCGATCTGCCGACCTGGAGATAAAGCGGCTGAGGGCCGCAACTCAGCCGGTGAGTTGCTGCACTTGCTTCTTGGAGGTGGGCTGCTCCATGTCCAGGATGGCCTGGACCTTCTCGGGGTTGGCTTCAATTCCTCTTTGGGTCACCATGAATCCTAGGAATTTCCCGGCGGAGACGCCGAAGGCGCACTTTGCAGGATTTAGCTTCATCTGATGACGCCGAAGGTTGCCGAACGTCTCCGCCAGATCAGCTACGTGGTCCGCGTCGGGTTTGCTCATCACCAGCATATCGTCCACGTACACCTGCATGTTGCGGTCGATCTGGTCCTTGAAGATCCTGTTGACCAGACACTGGTACGTGGCCCCAGCGTTCTTGAGGCCAAACAGCATCATCCTGTAGCAAAAAGTTCCGCGGTCGGTGATGAAGGCGGTATGCTCTTCGTCCTCTGGGCTCATTCGGATCTGGTTGTATCCAGAGAAGGCGTCCATGAATGTCAAGAGGCGATGTCCCGAGGTGGTGTCGACCAGCTGGTCAATCTTTGGGAGAGGGAAGCTGTCCTTCGGGCACGCTCGGTTGAGGTCGGTGTAGTCCACACAGATCCTCCACTTACCACTGCTCTTTCTTACCATGACCACGTTCGCTAGCCAACTTGGATACTGGACTTCCTGCACAAAGCCGGCGGCGAGGAGTTTCTCCACCTCCTCGTTGATGGCCTTTTGTCTCTCCATGGCAAAGCTCCTCTTCTTCTGGCGGACCGGGCGGCAGCTCGGATCCACGTTTAGCCTGTGCATGATGACCTCGGGCGGAATGCCCGGCATGTCGGTCGCCGACCAGGCAAACACGTCTGCGTTCGCGTGGAGGAACTCCAGCAGGCGGGTCCGTTCTTCTTTGGAGAGTTGTGCCCCGACCTGCACCATCCTCAGCGGGTCCGAACCAAGGGGATAAGTCAACAGGCATTCTACGGGCCCTCCCCTGGGTTCCTTCTCCTTTAGGTCGAGGTCGTCAACATCGGGGGCGATCTCCGCACCCCGGGCATCCGGGATTGTCTGGAGGCAATGCGGGACCGGCTGGGTCGTCCCCTTCATCTCCCCGAGCCCGGAAGGCATGGGGAACCGCACCAGCAACCTTTTCGTGGAAATTGTGGCGTCTAGTTGGTTGAGCCCGGGATGCCCAAGAATGGCGTTGTAAGACGAAGGGAGCCTGACGACGGTGAACGTCATCAGGACGGTCGTCTGCCGAGGTGGGGATCCGGCGGTGACTGGGAGAGTGATCTCCCCTTCGACCCCCATGGAGTCCCCGGTAAAACCTACAAGGGGGGTATGCACCGGTCTCAGCTGATCGTGGGACAAATTCATCCGAGAGAAAGCATCGTAAAAAAGCACGTCAGCCGAGCTTCCACTATCCACCATGATTCGATGTACAGGATGCTTCGCGATGGTCATCTTGACCACCATGGCATCGTTGTTTACATTCTCATTATCCTTCCCCTCCTTAGGAGGGATTACATTTTCCGGGTTCCCGACTTCCCGGGCCCTCTTCGCCGCTCGCCCGATCCCAAGTGAGATCATGCCCACGGGCTTCTCCGTCGGGCGGTTATCGATTGCGGGAACTGGTGGTAAGGCCGCGAGCGGCTGCCCCTCCGGGGGGACCTCGTTCCTGACGAACTTCTTGAGGTAGCCCCTCTTGATCAGCTCCTCGATCTCCCGCTTCAGGTTGCGACACTCCTCCGTGTCATGACCATGCTCGCGGTGGAACTGGAAGTACTTCAATTTGTCCTGGATAGCCCTCGGGTTCTGAGGAGGAGGTCGGCGGAGGTAACGCTCGCCCTCAATTTCCATGAGGATCTTCGTCTGAGGTGCGAGGAGAGGGGTGAACTTCCGCTTCGAAATGGCCTCGCTTCTCAGCCTTGGATTCGGGCGAGGATCGGCAGACGGCCCGGGCTTCCGAGCTCCTGGAATGTCCCTTGGGGGTGGCCTCTTCAGAGTCCTCCCGTCTAGCTCTCGACGGGTGCGGTCGGCCTCCTCCGCTCGGATGTACTTATGGGCACGGAGGAGGAGCTCGGAGTACGTCCTGGGAGGCTTCTTGTCCAAGGAGTAGGTCAGGCGGGACGTCTTGAGCCCGCGCTTCAAGGCCAGCATGGCGATGGGCTCGTCCAGGCTGTAGATTTTCAGGGCTGCGGTCTTGAACCGGGTGATGTAGTCCCGGAGCAGCTCCTGGTCTTGCTGGCGGATGGAGAAGAGGCTATCCACATCTCTCGGCACCTTTCGACAGGTGTCGAAGTGCGCCACAAACTTTCCCTCCAACTGGTGGAAGGAGCAGATAGATCCAGGCTCGAGGCGGGTGAACCAGACTCGAGCGGCCTTCCGGAGGGTAGCTGGGAAGGCGATGCACAAAAGAGCATCGATGGCCCCCTGGACCCTCATGAGAGCCTTGTAGCTCTCCAGATGGTCCAGAGGGTCGGTGGTCCCATCGTAGGGATCCACCTGCGGCATGCAGAACCATTTTGGGATTGGTTCTGCCTAGATTTCTTCAGAGAAGGGAGGACGGGAGTCGTAGCCCGCCGGATCCACCGATGAGTTCTGCAGGTCGGCAAATCGATGGGCGAACTCCGCCAACTTGCGCTCGTGCTCCTCCAGGCGCCTCTCGGCCTGGCACCTGATGGCCTCGTCGGTGGAGTCCTCCACCGAGACCGCTGGTTAAGGGGGCGTCGATCGGTCTCGGTGCAAAGTCAGGCCTCGGCGCCGCTTGCTACGATGTGCCATTTTGGTTTCATCGGCCGGGGATCGACTCTCGTGATCCACCGAACCAGAGTAGTTTCTTTTTACGGGACCTTGGTGGCTCCCGCGGGGGTTGGAGACTGCCCTCGGGTGGGAAGGCCTGCCCTGAATGGAGCGCAGGCTCCCACGCTGTCCCGCGGCTTGGGCCGCGGGGGTCCCCGGCTGCGGCTACGTGGCCAGGGACCGCTGCTGATGTTGAAGCTGCCGGACCGCCGAGGTCAAGGTCTGCAGCTGCTGGATGACGGCTGCGAGGGGCCCGTCTGCTGAGGTCGGCTATGGTGAAAGAGGAGGGGGAGCTGGAAGCTCCCTCTCCGGGCTGTGGGCCCCTTGAGGGGAGGGAACCTCCCCCACACGGCTGGTGGAAGCCTCACGCCCGCGAGTGACCACCATTGTCGAAGAGCGCAGTACCTGCAGAAAGCTGGCTCCCGCTAGGGGGTGTTGTCCTGCCCCCCTTCCTGGCGCGCCAATCTGTTGCCGATCTCGCCGCCGCGCCCGTGCCTCGGATCCGTCGATCCTACCGGACCGCCTGGCTCCTGGTGTTCCTGGCTGGAGCGAACCTGCAAGAGAGAGGGTCAGAAGATCCTGGCCGGGGATCCCGGCGAGGGAGCTCCGACGGTCAAGTTAGTAGACGGTGAGAAGGAACAGATTCTCCAAGACGGGCGCCCGAAGGAGTCCCAGACTCAGAGAATTTACTAGCAAGAAAGGTGCTACAGGGACCGGAAGCTCGGTCGGGCCTCCCTGCCGAGCTCACGCCAAGCGATCCCCTCTCGGGACCCTGGATCTTACTCTCAGAGCGGGGCTCTTGGCCACTGTTCCTTGCTTGTCCCCAGCTTTATCAGCCTTACCTGGTCGCCTCAGCTTCCTTCCTTTTATCTCCTCCCGCCGTTCGCCTGTCTTCTCCTCGCGGGAGGCTCCCCTTTCCATCCTTTTCTCCTTCCCCTTTTTGGTGTTGAGGGCCAGGCGGCTTTCCGACCTCGTTCGTCGAGCCCAGCGGGGAAAGGGCAAAGACAGAAAGGGGGGTGGCGCTGGCAAGGCGGCCGGTCAGACCTCGGGCCCAGTGAGGGCGCTCTTCTTCCTAAGTGCCGGCGCTGTCCGTTTACGGGTCCTGTTTTGTCAGAGCCGCGCCTCTCGACTGTGGGACTTGTCGAGCTGACATAAGTGGTGTTTCGCGTGCCGTCGCCATCCGTACGGGGCACCGCCTGCGATGCGCACAGCTCGAGGGCCAACCTCGGAACCTGCGCCTCTCTCTTTGGGACCTTCTCTGTACGGGCAGCCTGACCTCGGCGGAGGTGGACCCCTCCTGGGTGGACACCTGGCGAGATGGCAGAAGGTCGCCTGGCTTCGATCGAGGTGGACCCGTCTCCGGGGGCCACCTGGCGAAGGGGCGAAGGATCAGCCGACCTCGGCCTAGGTAGACTCATCCTGGGTGGACACCTGACGAGGTGGCAGGAGGTCGCCCGGCTTCGGCCAAGGTGGACCTATCTCCGGGGGCCACCTGGCGAAGGGGCGAAGGATCAGCCAACCTCGGCCTAGGTGGACTCCTCCTGGGTGGACACCTGGCGAGGTGGCAGGAGGTCGCCCGACTTCGGCCGAGGTGGACCCGTCTCCAGGGGCCACCTGGTGAAGGGGCGAAGGATCAGCCGACCTCGACCTAGGTGGACCCCTCCTAAGTGGACACCTGGCGAGGTGGCAGGAGGTCGCCCAGCTTCGGCCGAGGTGGACCCATCTCCGGGGACCACCTGGCGAAGGGGCGAAGGATCGACCAACCTCGGCCTGGGTGGACCCCTCCTGGGCGGACACCTGGCGAGGTGGCAGGAAGAGCACCAAACCGAGCTCGACTTCGGCGAGGGTGGCAACGTCTCAGGAAGTCGTCTTGCGAGGTAGCCTGGCCGAGCTCGACCTCAGCGGTGTGGGAACCGACGCTGACTCGGCCGAAGAAACCTCCACGTGGCTTGATTATATCTGACGGTATCTGAGCCCGGCCATGTCATCATTACGGCCGTAACAGAATATTAATAAATCCGACATCTTCTTCGGATCATACTAAAAAGATTTTCCTTAGTGCATTGATTCAATTAATAGACCAAAAATTTAAAATTGGCTCAACAGATAAACCGGTATTTATTTTATATTAAATCATATTATCATAATAGCTGCCCCCCATTTCGAAGTTCGAAATAATTTTATTTCGAAAATGGGAGTACCAGAATTTGTCGTTTACGAAAAACGGAGGAGCAATGATGGCAGATCTCTGATAACTGTCATTCACAATAACTGTTTGGTGGCATGGAAATCATGCTAAAAACACGTGTCATCTCCCTATTGCTGTTCCAAAAAGACATTACATATTTGAAAAGCCTGGCTGATCTTTTCATTAAAAAGGCTTTCGAAGAACGTTTATTTAATCGAGAGAAGACACCTAGCGTCATCCTGTGGCTCGATCGAAAAGCTAAGAATTCATCCTGGCCATCCACAGTTCTTTTCATGCAGATCGTAACCACAGTCTCATCGATAAACGCCTCTTAGAAAATTGATTCCACGATCGGCGGTGCCGATTCGACGCACGATCGAGGAGATTTTTGAAAGTATAGAAAGACTCACCATTCCGCTTATATAAAAGGGAGGGAAGTTTCATAGAAAGAGCTTCCACACTTTCGAAACCTCCATTTTCTTGCTCTGTAATAGTTTCTTCAACCAATCACCCCATTTTCTTTGGAGGTAGAAATCATTTTCCTTTCTTCTTCCTTTGTTAAAATGTCAGAGTCCTTAGGTGATCCAACTGTTAGCAGGGGTTCATTAGGAGGTGAACCCACTAGGAGTAGAAGCTCTGGTAGAAAGAGGAGTTCTGAGACATCTCCTGAAGTCATTGCTGGTTCTCTGTCACATGCTAGGTTAGAGAACCTTCGACACCATTTCCATTTTTCCCGAACCTTTAAATTATTCCCGAACCTTTAAATTATTCCTTCCTCACCCCGAAGAAAGGATAGTTCGTCCTCCTCCTAGGTCGATTGCCATATACGAAGACCATCTCAAGGCCAGTCTTTGGTTTCCACTCTACCCTTTCTTCATAAAGGTTTTTAACCTTTATCAAGTAGTTCCAGCCCAACTAACTCCAAATAGCTTCAGGAATATCTGTGGATTTTTAGTCCTTTGCAAACTCCGAAACGTAGAGCCAAGGATTTCTTTGTTCATTTTCTTATTTGTATTGAAGAAGGATTTTCATGGTGAGGGATGGTGGGTGATCAGTCCTCGGCCAAGCTGAGGACTGATCAAGGGAACTCTTAGTGCCATACACGAGTGGAAACCGTGTTTCTTCTTTGTATTTTATCCACATTAGAACTTCAATACTGAATGAAGGGCTCCATGTTTGACTGCAAACACTAGGAAGAGAATTTTGAAGGCCGATCAAAAGGACATCGAGATTTTATCATATCCAGGAATCCCTTTGGCTAAGAAGTTGTTGAGGGAAGATAACCTCCATCATGCCCATATCAATGAAGTTCCTTCATTAGGTATAGAGATAGTTGGCTTCGAATTTCTTCCTCCTTTTATAAACAATGACTGATCTGAGAACCTTTTCCTTTTAATTATAGGTGAGCCGATGAAGCCAAAGCTTGACAAACTTCGACAAGCCTCAAGGAAGAGGCTAGTATCAGTTTCGAAAGAATCCAAAGCCCGAAAGAAGGCAAAAGCCGAAGGGACTTCAAGTACGCCTCTGATGAGGGTCGTATCAGACGGAGACGAAGTGCCCCTAGCATCTCTACCAAGGAGTCCATCTCCAACAGAACCTCCAAGGGGGCCCTCTCCAAGGAGCCCTCATCTGATGCCCTCTTTGGATCAATCTGATCCAACTCCATCTAATAGAGAGTCGCTCCTCGTCTCTCCAAAGGAAAAAAGAAAAGGGAAAGCGCGATATGTCTCCGAAGATGATTCCGAGAGGAAATCCCCTACGGACGAAGGCTATCACATAGACTTCACTATTTTCTCCAATGGGCATGGTTTGGAGAACCCTGAACAAGCCAGAGAACTGATGAAGCATACCCTACTTCCTAAGGATTGGGATAATACCAAATCTCGATGTATCGAGGATGTTTCCGATTCAGCATTCTCATCCGTGTTGAAGGTAAGCATCAAACCTCTTCTTCTTTTCAATACATATGGATATTGTCTACCTTTGCTGACTTCATATATTATGCTGTTAATGTAGCTAGTCCATGATATCACTATCATGGAAGAAGGAATTTTTGAATTTCAAGATAGCTACAAGAAGATGAAAGAAAAAGTCAAAACGGCCAAGTAGGAAAAAGCGACAGCCGAAGAGCAGAGGCAAGCTATGGAGGAAAAGCTTGCCCAGAGTGACGTAGCTATTCAGAAATTAAAAGCTGAACTGGAGAAGGCTCAATCAATTAATTCTGAACAAGATGCTAATCTGAAGAAAAAGAAGAAGAAAATCCGCTCCTTAAAGTCTTCAATCAAAGAAGCCCAACAAAAAGCTGAAGATGTAGTTAGGAAGGCCGATGAGGAGGCCAAGAAGGCTGAGATATCGGTCAAAAAGATAAGATCCTTAAAGGAATCAAACGGGTAAAGTAGTCGAAGACTACAAGAAGTCTTCGGCTTTCGATGATGAATTGACTGAAGCCGGGACTTTCAGTTATCGGGCAGGCTTCAATGATGGGGTGAGAGAAGTACAAAGCCTCTACCCAAATTTAGATATTTTGGAGGTTCAGTTATTTGACCTCAAAGAAACGGAGTCTGAACCCTCAAAAGATCCCTCTGAAGTACCTGTTGCAGCTAAAGAAGGGACAACGGTAGCTGATTATCCGATCGACCTTACTCAGACTGAAGACACTCCAGTCGAAGGCGATATATAATTTTTCTCTTTTTTTTAAAAAAAAGAATGTGCATACTATTTTTCATGAATGAAAATCTATTTTGATGCAACAACTTTCAGGTAATAACTCATCAGAAGTAGGATTATGCACATGTGAATAACTTAGTTTCACCCCCAATTTTGGGATAATGATTCATCCAAGTATAAAGTCTTCGGACTTGAAATAATACTAAGTCTTCGGACTTAGGATAATTCTGATTGATTCTAAGACCTTGAGAAGATATCAAGTTTTCAAATAATAATACCGAGTTTTCGGACTTGAAATAACACTAAGTCTTCAGACTTAAGATAATTGAGAATAATCCTGAGATTTTAAAAAGATACTAAATCTCTAGATGATAATATCAAGTCTTCGGACTTGAAATAATACTAAGTCTTCGAACTTAGGATAATTCTGAATGATTCCAAGACCTTGAGAAGATATCAAGTCTCTAGATAATAATATCAAGTCTTCGAACTTGAAATAATACTAAGTCTTCGGACTTGAAATAATACTAAGTCTTCGAACTTAGAATAATTCTGATTGATTTTAAGACCTTGAGAAGATATTAAGTCTCTAGATAATAATACCAAGTCTTCGGATTTGAATAATTCTAAGTCTTCGGACCTAGGATAAGTGAATAATCCTGAGATCTTGAGAAGATATCGAGTCTCCAAATAATAATACCAAGTCTTCAGACTTGAAATAATACTAGGTCTTCGGAGTTAGGATAATTCTTATCTGAAATAAGATTGACCACATGCATCATCCCTATTTTTTTTGGAGAGTAAAATAGGTTGATCAAACCTTGGCATTTCATAGGATAGATCACGTAGATTATCCTTATGCCTTTTAGAAAAAAAGAAAAATTAAGATACGCTGATCAAGCCCACCTCGGTACTTTATAGGGTAGATCACGTAGATCATTCTTATGCCTTTTAGAAAAAGAGAAAAATTAAGACAGGCTGATCAAGTCCACCTCGACACTTCGTAGGGTAGATCACGTAGATCATCCTTATGCCTTTTAGGAAAAAGAAAAAATTAAGACAGGCTGATCAAGCCCACCTCGGTACTTCGTAGGGTAGATCACGTAGATCATCCTTATACCTTTTAGGAAAAAAAAAGAAGATTAAGACAATAGTTAAATCTTATCTTGATATCCCTGAATAAGGACTTTTATTGATAATACTTGCGAAGGTTCTGTACATTCTAAGGTCGAGGTAATAGAACACCTTCCGAAGTTTCCAGCCGATAAGTTCTAGGACGAATGACTTCTTTGACCCGATACGGACCTTCTCAAGTAGGAGAAAGCTTGCCCTGTTCGGCTGGTTTAGATGCTTCAGACCTTCGCAAAACCAAATCCTCAAGATGAAAGGTCTGCTCCTTCACACGGGAGTTATAATATTTAGCAACCCTTTGATGATATGTAGCCATTTTCAGTTGTGCTTGAAGCCGAGTGCCTTGTAATAAATCTAGGTCAACTCTTCGGTGTTCGAAATTCTCAGGTTCTTTATATTGATCAAACCGTAAAGATTGTAAAGAAACTTTCACAGGAAGAACTGCTTTAGTGCAATAAGCCAAGTGAAATAGAGATTCTCCAATGGCCATTCTGGAAGTGGTTTGGTAAGCCCAAAGAACTGAATTCAATTCATCAGCCCATAATCCCTTAGCATCATTCAACCTGGTTTTGAGATCATGAAGAATAGTTCTATTAGTTACTTCAGCTTCTCCATTAGACTGAGGATGTCCCATTGAAGTCAGCTTGTGAAGTATATGATACTAGGTACAGAAGCTTTTAAACTTTGGATTGTCAAATTGCCTTTCGTTATCTGTAATTATAGCAAGAGGGATTCCAAAATGAAAGATAACAAAGTTCTTCACAAAGTTCTCAACCTTTGTTTTGGTAATTTGTGCAAGTGGTTCGGCTTCGATCCATTTTGTGAAATAATCAATGGCTACTATAAGAAATTTTTGCTGTCCGGAAGCTGGAGGAAACGGACCAAGGTTGTCCATTTTCCATTGAGTGAAAGGCCAAGGAGCTCTCAAAAGGGTCAATTGACTTGCAGGTCATCTTTTCACATTAGAGTACCTCTAACACTGATCACATTTTCTGACAAACTCTGCTGAATCTTTTTATATAGTCAGCCAATAATAACCTTGACGGATTGTTTTGTAGGCCAAATATCTGCCCCCTAAGTGATCTCCACATATACCTTCATGCACTTCCCTGAGCGCATAATCAGTATCCGAAGGACCCAAGCATTTTAACAGAGGTTGTGTAAAGGATCTTTTATATAAGGCACCATCTAAGATCACATATTAAGAAGCCATCCACCGGAGCCGTTTAGCATCTAGCTTATCTTCAGGCAAGGTACCTTCGTTTACAAATTTAAGGATAGGATCCATCTAGGAAGGTTCATGCTTAATCAGATATACTTCTGCTGTGAGTTCAGATATGCTGGGGTCTTCAAGATACTCCATGTACATCTTTCCAAGAGAATCTGGAGCAGTAGTAGCAAGGCACAAAAGAGCATCGACCCAAGAATTTTCCGTTCTGGGCACATGAGCAATCTCAAAATGCTCCAGCTGGGATATTAAACTTCGTACCTTTTTCAGATACTGAATCATGGTGGGATTCCGTGCTTCAAACTCATCTCTTACCTGATTCACTACCAATTATGAATCTGAAAAGACTTTAATCTTTTTAATCTCTAGCTTTTGGAAAATTTTGAGCCCAACAATGAGTGCTTCATATTTTTCCTGATTATTCGAAGCTTGGAAAGAAAAATGAAGAGCATATTCTATTATTTGACCATTCAGACTAGCCAAGATAAGACTAGCCCCACAGTCGTTGGTGTTGAAAGTGCCATCCACATGAAGCATCCATATGAACTCTGAACCATCTTCATCAGTTTGCTCTTCGGCCCTTAGTTGACTTTCCTCCGACCCCCAAGTACATTATGCTATAAAATTAGCCAAGACTTGTGCTTTCATTGTTGATCTAGATTGGAAGTCAATGTCAAATTCTTCCAATTTAACTGCCCATTTAGCTATTCTTTCTAAGATGTCTGGACAGTGAAGGATGGCCTTGAAGGGCTGATCTATCAAAACTACAATAGAGTGAGCTTGGAAATAGGGATGCAGATACTTTGTTGCGACTACCAAGGAGAAAATAAGCTTTTGCACTCTAGGATATCGTACTTCTACCTCATGCAATACTTTACTAGTATAGTAGATCGGCTTCTACAAGTGATTGTCATCTCTTCGTACAAGCACCGAACTAACAGCTTCGTTCGAGGTAAATAGATATAAATAAAGAGTTTCTCTTTCACAGGGTTTGGAGAGTAAAGGAAGATTTTCCAGATATTTCTTCAACTTATCAAAAGCAATTCTACAGTCTTCTGTCCATTCAAAATTCTAGGTATGACGGAGAATCTTGAAAAAAGGTAGATATCTTTCTGCTGACCGGGAAATAAACCAACTTAAAGAAGCGACCCTCCTTGTCAACCTTTGTACTTCTTTTTTGGAAGAAGGATGCCTCATTGTCCGAAGAGCATGAATCTTTTATGGGATAACCTCGATTCCCCGCTTAGTGACTAAGAACCCTAAAAACTTTCCTTAGGTTACACCAAAAATGCACTTGGTCGGATTCAACCTTATCCGATGACATCTAAGAGCATCAAAAGATTCTTTCAGATCTTCAATGTGATCAGACTTATGAAGATTCTTCACAATCATATCATTAACATAAGCTTCCATATTTCTTCCAATCTGATTATTGAAGACTTTGTTGATCAACCTCTGGAAAGTTGCCCCACCATTTTTTAACCCAAATGGCATCACTTTATAACAGTAAAGCCCTTTTTCTATAATAAAAGAATTTTTTTTCTTCATCTTCGGGATCCATTCGGATTTGGTTATAACCTAAAAAAGTATCCATAAAACTTAGGAGTTGATGACCTGCAGTGGCGTCAACTAGCTGATCTATCTTTGACAAATAAAAACTATCTTTTGGACAGGCTTTATTGAGATCTGTATAATTAATGCGTATCCTCCACTTGCCATTAGATTTCTTCACCATTACAATATTGGCCAGCCAATTCGGATACTGTACCTCCCTTATAAATTTAGTCTCAAGAAGTTTGTTGACCTCTTCGTCAATGGCCCTCTGTCTTTCTGAAGCAAAATTCCTCTTCTTCTACCTAACTAGTTTATAGCTAGGAGTCACTTCCAAGCGATGTGTAATAACTTCAGATGGTATTCCAGGCATATCCGAAGCAATCCAAGAAAAAGTATCAGCATTGTTCCAGAGGAGTGCAATCAGTCTTGTTTTTGATTCTTCGTCCAGCAGACTACCAATTTGTACAAGTTTTGTTGGATCATCTTCGGACAATGGCACAAAAGAGTTTTTTCTACTGATTCTCCATAGTCTTTGGCTTCGTCCCTTGGATCCAATTGATCAAGTGTTAAGGGATTAGCAAATTGCTTTTCTTGGATCATTAAACATTGGCGAGCGACCCTTTGATCCCCTCTTACTTCTTCAATGCCAAGTCTGGTGGGAAATCGTACCAAAAGGTGGTAGGTTGAAACTATGGCTCGGAATTTATTCAAGGTCGGACGTCCGAAGATTACATTGTAGGTCGAAGATGTTCGCACTACTAAGAAGTTGATGGAAAAAGTTCTTTGGTATGGTTCAGTACCAAAAGTTACGGATAAGACCGTTTCTCTTTCAACTCCAACTTGATTTTCTCCAAAACCAGTTAAAGGAATAGGAGATCTTTGCAGCTCATGTTCAGACAATCTCATTCTAAGAAAAGCATTATATAGCAAAACATCAATAGAACTTTTATTATCTACCAGAATTCTCTTTACATCATGCTTTGCAATTACAGCAGAGACCACAATGGGGTCATCATGTGAAAGTTGGACTCCCTAGATATCTTCATCTGAAAAAGTAATGGAATTTTTTCCTTTAAACCTCTTGGGGTTACCGTCTTCAGCTTCATCCTTCCATCCAATTGACTGATGAAGCATGCCAACATTCCCATCGATAGGCCTTTGGTGAGGTCGTTCGGCTTCATCAGTAATTCTCTGAAGAGTTGTTGCTTCAGCTTGAGGCTCCAAGCGGTTGACATATTTTCCTAAATACCCCCTCTTTATTAAGTCTTCAATAGCATCCCGAAGCTGAAAACACTCTTCAGTGTTATGGCCATGGTCCCGATGGAATTGGCAGTACTTGTTTTTATTCCTTGTTTTAGCAGAAGTCTTCAGGGGGCGCGGTCTTTGCAGGTAATTTTCCTTTTTTATTTCCAACAGGATCTTCTCCCTCGATAGATTGAGAGGTGTGTAAGAATCAAACCGATTACCTTGTTGCTTGGACTTAGGACTGCGTCTAGGAATTAGAGCATTATTTGAACATGTGGGCATATTTGGTCCCTTGACATTTTTCTTCTTAAAAAGGGTTCCTCCCTTCAGTGAGTCTATGACTCGCAGCCTACTTTTCAGCAGTAGCATACTTTTGAGTCCTTGCCAGTAGTTCGGTGTAGCTCGTAGGAAATTTTTTGTCCAGGGAGAAAGTAAACCTGAATAATCTAAGGCCCATCTTCAGGACTGACATGACCACATGTTCATTTAGATTTGGAATCTCCATAGTGGCCGAATTAAACCGGATCACAAACTCCTTGAGACCTTCCCTTTTATTCTGCTGAAGGAGAAATAAACTGTCAGTGTTACGCGGCATCTTCTGACATGTTCTAAAGTGTGAGACAAATTATCGTTCCAGTTCAACAAAGGAATGGATAGTCTTCGACAGTAAGCTCGAATACCACATTCGAGCTGCTTTCCTTAAGATGGCAGGAAAAGTGAGGCAATATAATGCATCAAATGTCCTTTGTACCATCATGTAAGCCTTGTAACTTCCCAGATGATCAAGGGGGTCCGAAGTCTCATCATAAGCCTCCAGTTATGGGATCTTAAAGTATCGAGGAATGACTTCGGCCATAATCCGATCAGAGAAAGGAGGTTGAGAGTTGAAAGCCACTTCATCGCTTCTTCTTTGATCTGTAAGTCTGGCTATTTGTGACTCCAAGAATTTGAACTTCTTTTCAAACTCGAAGTTCGCTTTTTTTTGCCTAACCCTTCCATGTATAGAATCTCCAGAAGAAACAAAGGGGGAATGCCTGTGTCTCTTCTTCCCATTGTGATCATCCATGCATTGTCCTGGCAGTGAAGCATAATGATTGCAGGATGAATGGATCCATGAAGAACTTGGAGTGAGCTCTTGACGTAGATCTTCCCTTCTTTCAGTTTGATGGCTGTGCTGAGAAATGAGTGGAGGACACTGCCTTTAAATAGCAGTTTCTTGCATATTTTGAACCAGAGCTGTCAGAGCGTCTACTCTATTCAAAAGAACTTCAAACTGTTGTTGTCCTACCATCAACACTGGAGGTGGCATGTTATTATCCATTGGAGGGTCATTTGCCTGAGAAACGGTTGCTCCCTGCTTGTAGAAGCATTCTGGATCTTTCCTTTCATCATTTATGCTTTTTGCAGAGATTCTCCTTTAACCAGAGGAAACAAAGCCTTCCCCTTCCCGGCGCGCCAATCTGTTGATGCTGAATCCTTGCCAATCGGATGAAGTAGCTCGCCCGCCGGTTCGCCGTAGATGGGAGCCTACAAAACAACTCCCCTGACCAGAGTTTTTTCGATGGGGGACACTCCGATGCCAAAGTTAGCAAGAATCTAGGTAGCAGAATAGAGAACTCGAGAGCAGAGAGTGGTGAGAAGCAGGAAAGAAGAAAATGGCTAAAATTTGCTCAGAGTTAGCTTACCTCGAGTGTCCCCTCTTACCAGTATTTATAGACATAAGTATAACTACTTATGGTTATGGAAGTTAGTTAGGAAAACCTCCTCATAATAGTAAGTAGTGGCTGTCAAAAAATTAGTTATTCCATGATTATCCAAGCCGGAGCTATCGACCACGTGGGCGGTTATAACAACCTAAACAATCCTTAACCATTTCAAGTGGAAAGACCGCTCAAAGGTTTTAGATGTACTCTTTTTTAGGAAGTGTCCGAAGTAAATCTAACCTCTTCGAAGGGCCTTCCTTGGAATGGCTCGAGAAAATGTTAGTTATATGCTTCGGACATATCCCTTTGGAGTGGACAAGAAAAACAACTACTTACTGTAGTATCGAAGAGATGAAAATATTTTAAAGGCATGGTCTTCGGACTAGGCTGAAAATATAAAGTCGAAGGAAAGAATAACATATTTCAGGCATATTCTTTGGACCAGGCTAAAGATACAAAGCCGAAGGAAAGAATAACATATCCCAGACATACTCTTCGGATCAGGCTGAAGATACGAAGCCGAAGGAAAGAATAACATATCCCAGGCATACTCTTCGGACCAAGCTGAAGATACGAAGCCGAAGGAAAAAATAACATATCCCAGGCATACTCTTTGGACCAGGCTGAAGATATGAAGCCGAAGGAAAGAAAAACATATCCCAGGCATACTCTTCGGACCAGGCTGAAGATACGAAGCCAAAGGAAAGAATAACATATCCCAGGCATACTCTTCGGACCAGGCTGATGATACGAAGCCGAAGAGAATAGAATATTAATAAATCTGACATCTTCTTTGGACCATGCCAAAGAGATTTTTCTTAGAGCATTGATTCAGTTAATATACCAAAAATTTAAAATTGGCTCGACAGATAAACCGATATTTTTTATATTAAACCAAATTATCATAACAAACCCTAACATTCTCCTTTTGCTTAAAGGTTAAGTTGGTGGTATAAGCAGACGATTAGTTTATTAACAGCCTTTTTTTTTAATTTTTCTTAATTGTTTTATTAAAAGCCTGGAGGTGTCGATTGCTGGTAACATAAAATGATAGCAAGAAATATAATGCTATGAAAGAGTTTGCTATATATGCAGTTGTAGCAAGTGCTTTTTTGGAAATTGCATTCTCATTCATGACCTAGGTGGCATTGCAAGAAATAAACCTTCCATGATATGTTTGAATGTAGAAACCAAATACTCCTCCCTTATGTGAGGAGACTGAGCAATATCTACCTAACAATATATATAATTACCAACTCTAAGTGTATTTGAGAACTTGACATTTTGTGAGTCAAGTTCTTTTATAATTGCCCCCACTATAGGTCTGAATACGAAGCTAAGACATTATTAATGATTGTTATATAGCTTAAGGTCTTGAGCATTTGCAAAACATAGCATGATTTTTAGCCTTTGATAAAAACAATACGATGGTCATACCTAGAGATGAAAGTAGTACGGATAATATCTAATTGGATCTGATTTCGTATCCGAATCTATCTGAATATGGATAGAAATTTGAGTATCCAACTAATATCCATATCCATATCTATATACATAAAAAAAAAGATATGGACATAGATGTACAATTATTTAATTCATATCTAAATATTCGATTTTGCTTATAACCCTATTTAATTTTATATAAGTATTCATTAACTTTAAAAATATATAAGCACATTAACATGCTATTAACTTGATTTATCCTTCATTTAGTAATATCATTGATTCCATAATCATAAAATTTAATTATTTGACTTATATCCATATTTGTGATGGATTGAAGACACCCTCACAACAACTCCCTGTTTCAGCTACAGCAAATACTGAACGACAAAGAGCAGAGAATCAGAACAGAGGGTAAATAAAAAATTATTACTTCACACACACAGAAAATGAAATACAATTGGGTTGCCTTATATAGGCTTACAAAGGAGAAACAAACGTGCTTTTATGGTAACAAAACATGGCCACGATCTCAACAAACAAGAGAATGAAAAAACTGAAAGAATGAAAAAATCCAAAAGACTCGAAAACAACATAACTGAGCAGACCGAGTCTCATAGACCAAGTCCCCTTCAGATCTATGGCCAGATTTGCATCATATTTTCATCACACCCCCTTGATGCAAAGTTCGACACACCAAGTAATGATATGAACTTAACAAATTTAGAGTAGTTCAGAGCTTTGGTGAATCCATCAGCAATCTGATCACTTGTGCAGCAATACATCATCACAATCACACCTTTAGCTATAACTTCGCGAATAAAGTGGTATCGCAACTCAATATGTTTGGCCCCCCCGTGAAATACTGGGTTCTTTGTCATCGCTATTGTAGCTTTGTTATCGCAGAAGATTTCTGTTCCTTGAGCTTTTTTTTGGTGCAAATCTTCTATTATTCTTCGCATCCAAAAGGCTTAGCAAGCTACTATAGATGCAGCGATATACTCAGCTTCAGAAGATGATAGAGCAACAGTTGCTTGCTTCTTTGACATCCATGATATAGCTCCTAAATTAAGAGAGAACATAAAACCTGAAGTGCTCTTCCTGTCATCTACAGAACCTGCCCAATCACTGTCAGTAAAACCAACCAATTTTAAATTATGATTGGATTTATACCATATTCCATAGTTGCTTGTGGCTCTGACATATCTGAGGATTTGTTTTGCTGCTCCAAGATGATGTACTGAAGGAGAATGCATAAACCTTGAAATCAAATTAACTGAGAACAAGATATCTGGTCGTGTGTGAGTCAAATACATAAGTCTCCCAACCATACTTCTATACAACTTAGCATCTGCCTTAGTAGTACCATCATCCACTGTCAACTTTTTATTTGCATTCATGGGGGTAGAAAATATCTTACACTTCAGCATATAAAACTTTTTAAGCAGATCTAATGCATATTTCTCCTGATTAACAAAAATACCAATGTCTGTTTGTTGAATTTGAAGACCAAGAAAATAATACAGCAAGCCCAAATCAGTCATATCAAATTCTTGCATCATACTTTTCTTAAATTGTTTGATGAGAAAATCAGAGGATCCAGTGTATATCATATCATCAACATACACACAAACAACAAGTATATCCATACCTTCACCTTTGTATAGAGAGTGGGTTCACTTTCACTTATATGGAAACCATTATTATGAAGATGCAAATCAAGCTTTCCATTCCAAGCTCTCGGTGCTTGCTTAAGCCCGTAGAGAGCCTTCTTCAACTTGTACACTTTCTCCTCCTTTCCATCAACAATGAATCCTTGTGGTTGCTTAACATACACATCTTCTAAGAAACCATTCAAAAAAGCAAATTTCACATCAAATTGAAAAATATGCCATTTTATTTGAGCCGCTAATGCCAAGATAAGTCTAACAGTTTCAAACTGAGCTACAGGAAAAAAGATTTCATAAAAGTCCACACCATATTGCTGTGCATATCCCTTGACAACTAGTCTTGCTTTATACTTTGAAATACTTCCATTAGAATTATATTTCACTTTGTAGATCCATTTCACACCAATGGCATCTTTTCCTTGTGGCAAGTCTACAAGCTCCCATGTGTCATTTTTTTCAATGGCAGCTATCTCCTCTTCCATGGAGTTTTCCCATTCCTTTTTTTCACATGCCTCCTTATAGTTCATAGGTTCTGACACGAGGAAGACAAATGTACAAGAATCATAGATTTCTTTTAAGGAGCGTACCTTCCTTGGTGGAGTTTCTAAATCAGATGTAATGTCTCTATCACTGCTGGTTGGGCTGCTCACATGCAGTGGTGATTGTCTTGGAGAGAGTTTAGATGATGAAGAGGCTTGAGATGTAACATTTTCTATGTTGAATTGTGTTGGTGGTGCCTCAATGTGCTGATTTTCTACTTTTGTCCATTCCCAAGTGCTATACTCATCAAAGATAACATCTCTACGAATGTTTAGTCTTTTAGTTATAGGATTATACAATATAAACCCTTTGTCTCACCACTATAACCAACAAAGATGCATTTCTCACTCTTTTGTCCATCTTACTATGCTAATTTAAGTCAACTAAGGCATACATAATGCAACCAAAAACTCTTAAATTACTCACATTAGGCTTTTTCTTCCACCAAGCTTCATATGGAGTCATGTTGCGTACCACCTTTGTTGGAGAGATATTGAGAAGATGCACAACTGTAGCCACTGCTTCAGCCCAAAATTTTTTAGGAAATTGTTTCTCACTCAACATACTTCGTGCCAGTTCCACCACTATTTGATTTTTCCTTTCGGCGACTCCATTTTGCTCCGGTGTTTTCCTTACTATCAATTGCCTGCGAATACCATGTTGCTTGCAAAAATGATTAAACTCATCAGATAAAAACTCACCCCCCAATCAGTGTGAAGAGTTTTGATAATATGACTGCACTCTTTTTCTACAAAAGCCTTGAACTCCTTAAACTTTTTACATGCTTCTAATTTTTGAGCAAGGAAAAAAACCCAACTCATGCGAGAAAAATCATCAGTAAACAATAAAAGGTATCTACTCTTGTTCGAAGATGGAGTTCTCATTGGGCCACAAATATCTGCATGAACCAAAGCTAAAGGATCTTTGGCTCTCCAAGCCTTTCCAACCTGAAATGGCAAGCGATGTTGCTTACTATACACACATCCTTCTCACAAGGTATCATCACAAACAATAGAAGTTAGACCTCATACCATATTCTTCGGACTTAATAGCTTCAGCCCATTGAAATGCAAATGCCCATACCGTAAATGCCATAATCGAGACATTTTATTTAAATCAGGAACTAAGGCACACTCATCAAGACGTGAAAGCTCAGACGTGAAAGCTCAAGAGGAAACATTCTATTCTTAGTCATGTGAATTATCACAAATGGTACTTGAGACCCTTCTCTTCTAATCTCACATACATTATCATGAAATGCAATCAAATAACCTTTTTGAACTAACTGACCAACACTGAGCAAATTATATGCAAGACCAGGAGTGTAATAAACATCATGAATTAACCTTTCAATATCTGATTTAATTTTAATTGCAATTGTCCCTTTTCCTTCTATTTGTATTTGTTTGTTGTTTCCAAGCCGAACTTGCCGTTTCATTGACTCATCAATATGACGAAAGAGACTTTTTTTCCTTGTCATATAATTGCTACACCCACTATCTAGAAACCACATATAATTAGTATTATGTTCATTGAGATCTAAGTGAGTGAGAAATAGATTACCATCTTCCGACTTTTTTTCCATAATATTGGCTTCCTGTTTTTGCTTATCCTAGAAATAAGGTTTAGTATGTCCAGCCTTCTTGCAAAAATCACAAAACCTATTTTTACGGTTCTGATTTTGATTACCTTTGTCACTATTTTCAGACTTATGCTACCGATCATCCGACTTCCCACGACCATGACCATGCCCATGGTAACTAGCTCTACCTCGACCTCTAGTTGCATGCTTTTGATGTCATATAATTGCTACACCCACTATCTAGAAACCACATATAATTAATATTATGTTCATTGAGATCTAAGTGAGTGAGAAATAGATTACCATCTTCAGACTTTTCTTCCACAATATTGGCTTCCTGTTTTTGCTTATCCCAGCAATAAGGTTTAGTATGTCCAGCCTTCTTGCAAAAATCACAAAACCTATTTTTGCAGTTCTGATTTTGATTACCTTTGTCACCATTTTCAGACTTACACTGCCGATCATCCGACTTCCCACGACCATAACCATGCCCACGGTAACTAGCTCTACCTCGACCTCTAGTTGCATGCTTTTGACCTTCACCTTTTCTGTGTTTATTGCTAACCTCTAACTTGACCTGAAAAGCTTGCTCAATGTTCTTTTCAGCCGATCTATTCATCCTTTCCTCATGAGCTAAAAGAGATCCCATCAATTCATTAAGAGAATAAGTGGTTAAATCTTTTGACCCCTCAATAGCAGTCACAACATGATCAAATTTTATGACAAACTTCTCAAAACTTTTTCTACAATCTTTTGATTAGAAATAACTTCTCCAAATGTTCTCATATTATTTATAATGACTGAAATTCGTGAGAAGAATTCTTGAATTGACTCACCTCCTTTCATAAACAAAGTCTCAAAATCTCTACGAAGAGTCTGAAGTTTCACAGTCTTTACCTTCTTATCTCCATGGAACTCTTGCTTTAAAATAGTCCAAGCTTCACTTGATTTGGAGGCATTTGCAATCCGAGAAAAGATGGTGTCTGTCATAGTTTGTTGAATGACAAGTAGAGCCTTTGAATCTTTCTTCCGAAGTTTCTCCTTAGAACTCCTAGCATCTACATAACCATTCTCAACTAGATCCCAAAGATCTTGAGCCATAAAGAAAGTTCTCATTTTTATACTCCAAAACTCATAATTATCTCCATTAAAGATGGGTATCAATGATTGAGAGAGGTTGAGAGTAGTCATACCACTTGCCATGATGAAAACCCTCTAATAAACTTCTATCGAACACCTTATGTGCAGAAAAAGTATACCTCTCTTTAAAGCTTCACACCTACAGGCTTCAGTTTTCCAAAGATGCTCTACTATAGCAACACCTCTAGTGCCAAAGGATGTCCAAAGTTGATCGAACCTGGCTCTGATACCACTGATGGATTGAAGACACCCTCATAGCAACTCCCTGTTTCAGCTATAGCAAACACTGAACGACAAAGAGCAGAGAATCAGAACAGAGGGTAAATAAAAGATTATTACTTCACACACACAGAAAATGAAATACAATTGGGTTGCCTTATATAGGCTTACAAAGGAGAAACAAACATGATTTCGTGGTAACAAAATATGGCCACGATCTCAACAGACTAGAGAATGGAAAAACTGAAAGAATAAAAAAACCCAGAAAACTCGAAAACAACATAACTGAGCAGACCGAGTCTCATAGACCAAGTCCCCTTCAGATCTATGGCCAGATTTGCATCATATTTTCATCAGTTTGTACCCGTATTTCTAATATTTGATTAGTATCAATATTTATTTAAAATAAATATGGACATGTATTTTTATATCTAATTAATATATGTCTCCATATTTGTATTCATCAAATAAAATAAATATGGATATGGATACACTGATATCCAATCCGATTTTAGCCCTAGTCATACCAAGATTTATTATTCTTCAATCTACTTCTTCGATTAGACAAACACTTTAAAGAGAAGGGAGGTGAGCCATCAAACCTTAGAGAGAGATAGGCCCATATTGAACTATCGATTGAAAGCTAACACTAACCCTAGATAATTATCTAGTTGGAGTTAATTAAACATACTATAATTTGAATTCAGCCCAGATCTTTTTTCTTGGATTAAAGAAATGCTAAAATCCCTAGTTCAAGTATAAACGGGTCATCATCCTTGTTATCATCGAAGTCATCATCTTCGAGATAATCCCATATTGTTCATTATTATATCATTTGAAGGTTCTATCATTGTTTTCTATTAAAAAGTATTTAGAACCAAATAAACTCAACAGTATTGTTACCAACTCTATGCGTGCGCAGGCACATGCATGCATACAATTAGTTGGTCACTTAATTAGTTTCTCTTTGGATTAGTGATTTGCTCAATGCTTCATTTTTCTTTATTATTTTGTATTCTACATAAAATGTATAACATTTGTTGCCATATTGCTGGAAAATATGATTCTTAAAAGGTGCTATTTGGTTGGGTTGGGCTTAAATCAAGTTGAGCTAGAGCAATAACTTATGTGTCCTCGAGACATGGTTGATGCAACCAAACATCAACATACCCACCCATCAATTGATTTTCACCAACCACCTTGACATGGATGACCTATAACCTTACCGCATTTTACATGACCAAATTCTACCTATCCACGAGATCTAACAAGATCCAAATCCTTCCAATTTGAACTAATATTTCATTTACTATATATAATGTGTTAGCACATCATACCAAAATAGCTTGGAGTATTAAAAATGTTTTCATAATTGTGATACAATCAAGGATTATGGTAAATGTATTACTCTTAGAAGTAGGGCACAAAAAATATGATTTCACAGAAATGAAGTCTTTGCATAATAATTTTGTTTTTCCAAATAATGTCAAATTTTTAATAAGAAAAATATGTCCCAAGGTCCATAGAGGCTTTCTAAGTCTCCACAAATATTAGACTTATGTGCATTGCATGTGGTAAAGGCAACTCAATAAAAAAAAAACCTAACCTTTAGGTTGCATTTGGTAGCTGGCAATCTATCCAGATTGCCAGCAATTTAAACTAGATGCACTAGATAGCTACATGATAGATTGTCAGCAATTTAAACTAGATGCACTAGATAGCTACATTTGGCATGCATTTTTTATGGCAATCTAAGTTATTTTGGTAATTTGGATTGCCTTTTATGAAGCAATCCAGATTATTTTAGAAAATGGTGGCTATCCAGATTACCAGAAATATGATAATCTGGTAATAATTTTTTTAGACAAAATCACCCCCGCCCTTTCTCTTCCACGAAAAGAAAACCCATCCCGTCTTTTCTCCATGCATTGCTCCTCCTCTCATAGTGCTTACCCTCCTCCCATGTCACCAGTGAGCTACCCTCATGTCACCTCTGGGAAGATCACCGCCATTCTAGCCATCGCTAGTGACCGGTAAGATTTTTTTTCATATAAAATCCCCCCTCTGCCACCATCCTCGCAGCCCCCACTCCCATATCCTGATCCTCCTCTGCCAAGCCTACACCATCTCCCTCAGCATCATTGTCACCGCTTGGCTCACCAAGCTCCTCGAGTGGATCAACCACCTCGTCCATCCTCTTCACCCTCGCCCTTTACAACATCATTATCATCCTCTCTTCCCGTGGCCCCCTTTGCATCCTTGTCGACCTCGCCTCCTCCTAGATCGATGACCTCCTAGCCCTTGTCTATGAGGCTCACCCCATTGTTGCCCCTAAAGAAATTCTGAGAAGGAAATTTTGAGAAAAAAATATTTGAAAATTTGTTACATTTCATTAATCTCATTTTTGAAATTTATATATGAAGAATCAAGAATATCTCCTCCTATATTTTTGAAAATCAAATCAAATTTTTTTTTACATTATCTCTTCCCACAATTCTAGAATGGAAGATAAAATCGAGAGAATATATTTGCTTATAATTCTAGAATGGAAGATAAAATTGAGAGAATATCTCCTCCTGTAATTCTGGAATAGAAGACAAAATTAAAAGAATATATCCTCTTATAATTCTAGAATGGAAGACTAAATCGAGAGAATATCTCCTCTTATAATTCTGAAATAGAAGACTAAATCGAGATCAGCCCATACAATTCTGGAATGGAAGACTAAATCGAGATTAGCTCGTGCATGGACTGTTTTCGTGATCTTCTCTATGTTAAAGTGGAGAGATATTTGCAAGCTAATTTTTTTGACTTTAATGATTTTGGCTTCAATACTCTCATTCAAATTGGGTGATGATAAGGACTAGAGATCGAGTTTGTTTTGTAGACTGATAAAATTATCCTGGATTAGTGGTTTTGTAAATATATCAATAAATTGTACAGATGACGGAACATAGTGAGTAATAATATATTCTAGAGCAATCTTTTTTCGAACGAAATGATAATCGATCTTGAATAGAAGACAAAATCGAAAGAATAATTTCTCCTGTAATTTTGGAATGAAAGATAAAATCAAGAGAATATCTCCTCCTGCATTTCTAGAATGAAAGGCCAAATTGAGAAAATATCTTCTCCTACAATTCTGGAATGGAGGATGAAATCGAGATCAGCTCGTGTAATTCTGGAATAGAAGACCAAATTGAGATGAGCCTGCCCTCCTCCTCTCATCCATATGTAATTGGGCAAGGGTTTAGTGGACCTTTATTGGAATGCTAGTTATCCCTTGCATTCCTATTTAGTTAACTACAATATTTATAAAGGAATACAATGTGATTATCTAAATCTTTTCATTGTTGATCCAATCTAAATCTTTCGATTATTGATCTACTGGGAATCAAAATTTCTTATAGGTTATGCTGATTTCTTTTTAAAGATTTGACAAATTAAGTGTTATATCAAGCCTAGTTGGTATCTTGCCCCACTTAAGAATTAATGCCATGCTAATCTTGCCTTCATTGTAAGCTATTTTTTTTGTAGCTTGTATCATCTTGTTCAGTTGTTTGTATTTATCATGTAGGAATGTTTCTAACAAGTTTTTTCTAACAACTTCTAGTTTTTGAAGATCTAGTGGTTCTAAGCCACAAGATTAAAAATATTGTGAATTATGTCTTCCAATTGGAGAACACGAATAAGGTTTTGTTAATGGATAGTAGTCCTATAGATGACAAACTAAAGCTGGCAGCAAGAAACTTGCACTATGTGAACGAATTGCCTTCAATTGTAAGTAACCTAAAAAATTGAATAAAAAAGAGTAATTGAACTACACTAGAATGAAATGAATGTTTATGATAAGATTAGTGATTTGGTTTAAGAATTTTTTGACCATGGTATCGTACATTTTTCTTCTGATCTGTCTGTTAATATCAATTTTGTTGTTGCAGGGTCCGAATATTTACAGCATCGTATCACATGATACTCCTGTGATGACCTAAGATGCTATTAATAGGATTGTCGAGTGGATGCATACTCCCATCAATCATTGAGGCAATGGGACTGACGAGCTGAAAACATGGAATTTTTATTAACTAGCTATTTTCAGAAAGATTTTTTAATAATTTTTAAAATATATAAATATTTAATAAAATCATAGCTTTACGAGTGTGAGCAATTCTTCCCTTCTATTTGCATGTTCAAATTGCTTACTTGTTAGGGTTTTAATGTATCACAATTACCTTATTGAATATTTGCTAACTGCATCTAGCCTTAACGATCATTAGTTCGGAGGCTTAAATAATTTTATAATAATTTTAAAGAAAGAAAAAAAATATTTTTGTACCACTATTGAAAGAGTAGTGTAGGATTTAGAAGCCAATCATTAATAAGGAATCAGATAATTTGGGAGTTCATATGATATCATTAAAGCTATCCTTAGAAAATGACTAGAGACTTTCCAAAGTGCTCTTTGTTTGGACTGTCCATAGTGGATTCCAAACTAGCCTAGATTAGCTCACTTCTTGGTGGAACGAGTAGGCCAATTAACTACAAAAAGATTCACAAAGTTCATACAAATTTTATGCATCACTATTTGGTTTCTTATGTGTTTCCAATTAAATATTTTTCTCTCTCCTTTGCAAGCAACCCAGGATACAAAACAAAGGTTTTTGTATTAGCATCAAGATTCATGTGAGATAACTACAAAAAAATGTGCAAAGTAGGAGAGCAAGTCCAGTGTGCACCAAACACGAAGTGCAAAATAGGTTCTTATTAAATCAGATATTGTCATGTATAAATACAAGTTTTTTCAAATCAAATATATAATAATATATAAATTTTTAATAAATTTGATTTAAAAATATTTTAAAAATTTGATATTAAATTATTACTAATCTGATTACCATATCAAATATAGTAATCAATATTACTATAATATTACATGTATATATTAAATACAACAATCAATATTTTTGATAATTTAATCAGCGGCAATCTATGCTACAGGTAATCTATATTATTTTCCAGAATTACTTGGCGATGCACTAAATTCAACTTTATATTAATTAAGTACATGAGGTAAACTATTTTTAAGTAGAACAAATTTAACCAAGCATATATGATCTGATCCGATTCAACTTGATCCCGGCAAAAAAACAAAAAAATAAGAAAAGCTATGATTTCGGCTCAAGTCAGGGAAAAGTCCAAAACCATACCCACACCCAACCTGTTCGAAATCCAGCTCAAAAAATCTAACCTGAACTGACGCAATCCCGGCCCAAATTGGCTCAGGCCAGGCTATGTTTTGGGACCCACCTGATACCGGCAACCCCTACAAACACGTAGGATGACATCAAGATCCGCCGCCTGCGGACAGCTAGGGTTTTCCCTCCATCCCTCCTCCAACGAAGTCCGCGAGAAGACTGGTGAGCGATGGATCCTTTCTCGTCTCCGGCTCCGTCGAGCGGTTCGTCGGGCCCCTCGACGGAGGCTCTGATGGACCAAGTCAAGGCCCAGCTTGCCCAGGCCTACGCCGAGGAGTTCCTCGAGGTTCCAATCCTCTCTTCATTTTCTTAAAGTCTAATTCTGTGTCTCTTAGGTGTTATTTTAATTTTTCTATGATTCGTGTGTATTAAGCTGCTCCCTTTTGCAATAAAACCGGAATTTTTATTGCATGGTGGAAGAAAAAACCCAACTTGTGGTAGAGTTGAGGTTGAGATGATTTGGCGAGGTTTGTCGGGGGAATCATTACAGGTGCAGTTTGTTGTGAATTAGATTTGTAAAGGAATGGTTTTTTATTTGCAAACAATGATGTTTTCAGGTATATGATTTCATTCGTTTCTGTTGTTGAAAAACCCTTATTCTTTGATTGAGTTATTAGAAGATAAAAGCCAACTTGATTCGAGGTTAACATGACTTTGGTCAAGTGAATGGAAGAAATCATCATAGGTGCAATTTTGTATGAACTGGATCTTGGGAAGAATGATTTATACTTCGCTTCACAAACCTTGGTGGAATGATAGTCTGGCATTGAGCTATTGCTAATTGATGCGGTGGGCAGAAATTGCAGGTGAGGGGAATATGGGTATTGTACCACTTGAGCTTGTTTTGGGGAAGTTATATGTTTGCTGGTTTTCAGAACCCTCTACTTCCATTTTTGATAACTATTTCTAGAAATTAGTTACTCATGATGCTCTATGGCTGAGTTTCTGAGTCTTGAATCATTTTGTTGACAAAACTCATCTCTTGCTTACAAGAGTTATCGTTCTGCATGTTGTCATCGTGTGCCAATTTGGATACAATCTTTCTTGAATATGATTGTGATATACCGGTGGCATACTCTTTGATTTGGATGTTGTGGAATTCTGCCTTGATGTCTGTCAAATTGGAAGTTGTGTGGATCTTGTTTAACTCAATTAGATCTAGGAGACAATTGAACAGGGACTGGAACTAAGAAGTGGGGAGGGAGGTAGGGAGGGAGAAGCAGGGTACTAGAGCAATACTCTAGAGAGATTTAAAAAGTGGTGTGGTACCCTAGATAGAAGGATTGTGGCTGCTACTGTGCAGATGGAAATTGATGGTACAATATTACAAGATGGGCTGATCCTCATTCTGTACTAGCTTATCCTTGCCATGTTTTGTAGAGTGTAGCTCAACATTGGGAGGTTGTAAAATCTATATATAGTTTCAAGAGTTTTAGGGATGTCTTGAGTGGAATATAGATAATGTAGAATGCTGTTATTGCAACCTTTTCACATTTGAAGACTTTTTCCATTACTTTGTTTTATGAGTTATTATGCATTATATCTAGTTCTGATGCACAATATGATCAGTAAGATTGTAACCCCATATGGTTGGTACTCATCTTTATGGATATCTACTTTGATTATTATCTTTGATGAGTCACGAGGGTCTAGCTATGTGGTATCGTTAAATTACTTTATCTGAATCATTTAATATGAAGCGCTTAGGTGTGCCATGGAGGGAGTGGTGACAGTTTCCATTTCAGGATGTCACTGCATGCATTGCATTCTACATGTAATGTAAGCACCACATTGTCATCAAGGGAGTCACGGTGTCAAGGATTGTTCACTCCATCCAAAGGTCATTTTGTAAATCTAGGGTGGGTCATTGAAGAATTATCTTTGCAGTCATAGAGCCATATAGGGTTACCCAAGAGTCAAGAATTCCAACCCGCCTGCACCCCCCTCCCCCCCTACCCCCCCATAAAAAAAAACAACATATGACAAGAATTGTGAACCATGGTTGAAGGACAAGTAATACAGTGACTTGTAGTTTCACTTCCCTCTTCCTATTTCTTACTCTTCTCTCTTAAATTCAAGCCGTTAAATCATCTTCTTTTTCTTTTTCTTTTTTTAAAAAAATTCTAATTCTTCCTATTTTCTGGCAGCTGCATTGTAAGTCATTAATATTTTTCTTTGTTTCCTTGCTGTCTTTCTTTTTGTAGCAACAAGAGCTATAAGTTAAATAGCTGGCAATACCAGTAAAATTGTTGAAAATGACAAGATTCCCTTCTTCATTCTTTTTATTCTCTTTTTCCTTAAAGGCCTATACTTTTTTATAGTTTGTTTCCTTATTTGTTCAAGCTGAAATCAGAATGGATGTTCTGAAATTTCTGTTCTGAACATGGAAAGTATCCTTAAATCCTTTTGTGTTGTCATATCTTACATCACACAAAACCCTTCACCCTTCTTATACTATCTGAAAATGAATGCTGAGCCCCATACTTTTTGGAAGCATGTTTAATTCCAGAACAATTGTTTCATATTGAGAGTACTAAATTGATATGTCATGCCCATCTCAATCGGGAGCTGGTGGGGTACAAACACTTTAAGATGTGGCACACTGGCACAGATTATCTGCAAGTCTGTAAATGTTGATAAGAGTTGTTAGGGTACTATAAGTCATTGCAACGAGGATATGTATTGTGTATTGTGTGTAGATAAGGCTGGTTTGAAGGCAGGGTTGTTAAATTGTCATATCTGGTTGTATTCTTGCTCATATATGTCAAGAGGTATGTCAGCAATAATGTATAAAACTCCTTTTCCTTTTCCACCATCCTTGCATGGTATCAAAGCTAAGGTTTTTGTAGCTTGTAGGTTCAAATCACTTTCTACTCAGTTGTTTATTTGATTAACACCATTGTCATGTTGACTGATACTGTGACTTCATCTCATTTATCCCTTCATGCGTGTAGTGAGTTTTTTCATATATTAACAAATTTTAATTTCTCGATTGCATAGACATATTTTAAAAATATGAACATGATTTTTTTAAATTTGTATTAAGAACAAGGATCTTTAATCATCCTCTATATTTATATCAATTATTGTGAGTAATTGCCATGGAAAGTAACATTAGACAACTATTATGAAACTATGTTTACATAGTAACAAAAATATTCTCAAATTTCATGATAAAGTTACAGGGCATTTCAATATTTGCTTACACATTCATTCTAGGTGTTGTACACATTACTGCCAATATTTTATGGGGCTCACATACTTCCATATCATGTGACTATATGCAAGAAGTGTTATGAAAAAAATCAATTTGTTTGGTTGATGATCTTAAAACTTAAATATCTGGCAAGATGTGCATACCTAGTATTACTTGGTGTAAAATCATTAAGTAGTTAGTAATCAGTTTGTAGGGGCGGGATGAGTGCTTGTTTAATACTATTGGACATAGATTAGTCCATTAAGATTTTCGTAGTGTTTAGGTTTTAACATTTGCAAGTTTGATTGGCATTTCTGTGACCTGGGACTGTAATGAATTTTTTACAGATTTTCTATGATTAACTTTGTTCTTGATATGAAGATACATGTGCTCATAAAATCCATGGTACCTTGAAATTAACTGATTTGGTTATATTGATTACTTTAGTATATTTCATCCTCAATTCATGTATTATATTGACCAGATCGGCAATCATGGGAGATCTAATTAATATCCATATTTATTGATGTTTTGTGGCTCTAGGATTATAAATATCTTGCTATATGGAACTCTCATGCTTCATTAGTCACAAGCCAAATAGTTAATTATGCATTATATTTAATATGGCAATGCAACAATCTTAGGTTTGTAGCATTTAAAAATTGTCTCCTGCAAGCATACTTTTGTTGTAGTTCTTGTATTGCTTTATGGGAGTGTCGAACGTTAATTAACATTGCATTACTGTTGCACCTCTGGGCATTGTGGAAGCCAACCACTTCAATAACATTCTAGGGATCCTCTTTTCATTTTTTTTGGTCTGCAACGTGGACTTTGGTGGTGGTTGCAGACGGCTGAATTGACGTATTGCTAACTTGCCATGCTGCTATATTTCATTTCACAGACAGTGAGGAGCAAGTGCTTTGCAAAGTGCATTACAAAGCCTGGAACAAGCCTGAGCGGGAGTGAGAGCAGTTGCATCTCTAGGTGTGTGGAAAGGTACATTGAGGCAACAGGTATCATTGGCCGGGCTCTTTTCAGTTCCCCACGCTAGTTTGAGACCTTCAATGTCTTCCTGGTTCCCTAAAATTTTTGACAAATCAAGGATGGACTAATTTTTTTCCTCAAAAAAAGAGACGGGGGAAGTTGTTGGCCGAGCATTTTACAACAATACACCATTTCATTTGCCTTTATATGCAAATTTACAGTAGATCAGCTTAATGGGGTTTCTTGGGTTTCACATGGACCCCTGTATTTATTAAGCAGGAGCAGAATTTTCTCATTTTTAGT
This sequence comes from Areca catechu, assembly GCA_021397845.1. Lineage (NCBI taxonomy): Eukaryota > Viridiplantae > Streptophyta > Magnoliopsida > Arecales > Arecaceae > Areca > Areca catechu. Next base: position 172,239,862 of record CM038052.1, on the reverse strand, counting down.
GGGCCCATAACATTTAAGATTTATAAAAATGTGGGTCATGATTTATGTGCTACATTAAGATGACATTTCTGTGATGCTGTTTTACAGCAATTTTCAGTCAGATAAATTGAATTGCTTCTGCGGTTATCTGCCGGGCCTACAGAATGATGAAGCTTTCTTAACTGACCCAAGGTTGTGTGTTGGACTGGAATGTGTTCCTGTTCTGCTTAGTAATTTTCTGATACTTGGCTAATTTTGTCAGGTTTGAGGAAAATAATCATGGTAGCTACTTACTAATTTTTTATGTGATTTCTGATGGAATTTTTTATTAATCTGTTCACCGGCCTTTTACATTTCGCATTGTTCATATTGTGTATCTTGTTACTTCCATTTTAGTGCAAGAGGTGTGAAACGTAGACACTTTTGATGTTTTGAGAACATAGCTGATGCTGGATTTTTCATTCCAACGATGTCTTATATTCATAAGTCCTTGAGATATGTGGAGTGTTTGCTGCTTGCAGGTAAGCTTCTTGGCTTGCACTGAATCCAGCTCTAGGATTGTGGAGATCCATGTCAAGCCACAATTTTCATTTTATTAACAGAGCTTATTTTTTCCCAAAAACAAGAGAAAGGAAAATAAAAATTGAACTAGAATATCTCTCAACTCGAAGTATTTTCCAGCAAATGTGGATTGGTAGAAAATACTCTTTGGCATTATTTATGTGTGATACCCGTCCTCGTTCTTAAAAATAGCTTCACGCTTGTCTTCAAGTTTCTTCCATTGGCTCTGGAGGAGACTAGGTGAAATTTTTGTTGGACCAATCATCCACCCTGGGTAATGATCTCAATTTTGTTAGCATGCAGTAATGTACTGGAATTACGGGTGCATTAATTTGGAAATAATGCCATTCTTCTGTGCCTCTTCAACCTCACCTGACTAGTTTCATGCCCGTTCATGGGTTGACACCTAAGCTTACTATAATGTTACGACGTTCATAATTCCCGTTTCAGGCCCTCTCTATTATTATCAATAAAATAAGAAGTACCAGCAGTTATTGCATGATATTTAGTAATTTAATGGCTAATTATAATTTATGTAACTGCCAGGGAAGTAGATGGACAGATTTTTTAAAGATATCCGGCCAGTCCAAAATCTTAGCAAGATTAATTTAGCAAAATTCTTTAAAAATTAAGAAGGGTTTGGGATTTAAAATTAAAACTTTTTTTTTTTTTTTTTTGACAGATTTGATATTTGCTCTTGAATGTCCGCTACTAGAAGCCAATATAATAAATATATTATTGTAGCAATTGCTTACTCGATCTCAAGGACCAATCAGACCACCAACTAAGAAGAAGGCGATCAATTGAATCACTGACTAAGAAAAAGATAGCCAACTAGATCACCGATTAAGGAGAAGATGATCATTGATTGTTGATCTGCTCGACAACTAACTAAAGAGAAGATGGTTAAGTCGGCCACTACATCGAGCAACTACGACATCCTATACTGAGAGGTTACAAACAACATGGCCCAACTAACATAATGTCTTTCTGTGCGTGTCTATCAAGTAATTACTTGGATCCAACTAATGGCAAGGTAGACTTAGTTCGATGTACCGGGATATAATATCAAGGCCCCTCTCTCTCGGCATTAAGCAAGTTGCCCTAATTCCCGGAGTCTCTAACGCCTGAGCAAGTGCCAGAAGCCAACTAACCATAGCTGTCCCAACAGGAATTGTGGCGAACAAAATCGTGGTAGACAAGATCTTAGTGAATGCTACTACCCAAACTAAAAGATTCCAACAGAAAGATCCTTAGAGACAAGATTCCAGCATTTTACCAAAAATTTGTTATCCATGTCAGAAGAGGCTACCTCCTTAATGGCATTTAGTTATCCCAAGTAACTCTATATATAAGTAAGAGGAGATCCCTGACGAGGTAAACCACCGTTACCACTCACACACTTATTTAGTCTCTGAACCGATCTCTACTCGGTTCAAGATGCCCTAGTTGGAGCCTTATTAACGAGGACATTGGCAAGAGAAAGAAATTACAAACTAATAATCTTTGGTTGTAGTCCAATAATTCTTTTTTTTCAGGTTTCCACAAATATATGAAGCACCTCTTGAAGACTCTTAATTCCATAAAGCAAGATTGAATTGTTAAAGCCAAAATCAAGTGAAGATTCCTTTTCCAAGCCCATGGGCCGGCCAAGCTATGAAGAAATCTTCTACCTTGAAGCTTAATTGAAAGACCAAACCTTAAAGAACATGTGGAAGGATTAGATGAAGACAAGTATTGCAAGGAGATGGCACCACATGGAGCTTCTAGGACTTTCTCTTGTTAGGATTAGTTAGACTAGGAACTAATCATGTAATTAATTACCAACTAAATATGAATTAGTTGGCTCCTTAACCCACCCATTATGGCTGTCCTTGGCTTATAAATAGGACCAAGGCCTCCTCTTGTAAAGCAAGGAATGATTTGAGTTGAATGAAAGTTTCCTTGTTTGAGTTCTCTTCCATCTTGCCAAGTTTTCTTGAGTTCTTCCTAGAATTTTGAGTATTTTCTTTGAGTTTGATTTGGAGTGTTCAGTTTGATCTTAAATTGGAGTGAGTGCTTTGAGTTTGAAAAGCCATAGTTCCATTTCCAAGTCCTTATACATAAGATCCAAATGGTCCAAGAAGAAGAGGAAGTGCTGCCCAAAAATTCCAGCAACTCTCTTCACTTCTCTTGTGGATTCTTTCATTTTTTCCATTAATTTCTTTGAATTTCGACCTTACCTTGACTCTTTGCAAGTTTTTCTTAGTGATTTGAAGATGATGATGAAGGCTCCATGCCATGGATCAAAGCTCCAATGGTGAATCCAAGAAGGGAGTGTAGATCTTGTCTCTAGCCTTTAATTTTTGAGTGGTGAGTGATTCCCTTCCACTTGAGCTTTGATTTTTCTTCATTGTTGGGAAAAGACCCTCTTGATCCTTAGATCTGAGGTTCTTAAAGGTTGCTTAGCCTAGTTTGAGGGTTTCTATGCCCTTAGATCCTCTCTTATATTTTTTTGAAAGGAAGCTTGCACAAGGGTGTCAGATTTTCTGCTCACCTAGTTCCTACCTCAAAATTCTTTATCCCTTCCACCCATGAATCCGGCCATATCTGGAGCTCTAATTCTAGTATGTTGTTGCTAGGTAAGTAGATCACATCTCCGCACACCCATTTTATCGAATTCGTCCCCCATCAATTTTTTGGTATCAGAGCTTTGGTTCTAGGTTAAGCTTTGCAGGCTGCTGAAATTCTGTCTCACTGTCTTTCAAGATTCAGTGATTTTTCATATTTTTTAAATTAATAAAAAAAATCCAAAAAAATACTTTCCCAGTATCTTAGTATCTTAGGATTCTAAATATAAAATTCAAAAAAAATATTTTTCTTTATTTCTGGATTTAAAAATATAAATTCTTAGGTCATTTCTGAAGTTTTGTCTAGAATTCTATTTCTGCCTTCTATTTCATTTAATTTTCCAAAAAATACAAAAATATTTTTTAAAATTTTTGAATTTTAGATATGAGATCTAGACCTCGATTTTTATTATTTTTCACCAGAATTTTGGACTTCAGAGAGGTTTATAGCTTGAAATTCAAAATTTGAATTCAGGTTGTCAAGAGTTAGCTAAACTGCTGGAATCTTCTAGTAACTGTTTTCAAACTACCTTCTCAACCAAAATTCGAATTAATTTGAAGTCAAAATTTAAAATCCAAGATTTTAGATCTGTGAGCTAACCAAATCAGTTTTATTTTAAATTTTTTTGAATTTTAAAATTTTAAATTTTGAATTTTAATTCAGGTTAGCTGGAGGTTAGTTGGAAACTGAAAATTATATTTTAACCACTTTGCTTCCAAGGACGAATTTTCTAATTAAATTTTAAAATTTAAAATTTAAAATTTAGTTACTGTGATTTAGACTTCAAGATTTGAATTATCCAATTTAAATTTGTATTATTTGAAATTTTTAAATTAGGTTAAAAATTCATGTATTTGTGATTGTGCTCATTGTTTTGCTGAAATTGTTTGCATCCATTTTTAAAATATCATAAGGGCAATCAATATTACATAAGGGAAGGAGTTATTACCTTTCCTTAGCCCAAAACAATCACCCATATTTGCATTGACCTAAACCCTAAAGTAAAATCAAGTAGGAACCTAAACTAGGGACACCCACAAGTCGAGTTCAAGTGCAAGGTAAGACAAAGTATTATTTGAGTTTGTACTTATTCCTTGAAATTGGTGTCTAAGGCTAGAGGTCAAATGGAAAACGCCTTAAGCGGACTTGCAGTTTTTAATTAGGACCTCGCGAAAGCGAGGGGAGCCTCCCACAACCCCACCTCTTACCTGGCCAGTGGACAGGGTAATTACATAAGTAGTACCTAGTTAAGTCTTGTATTTTGAACTTTTAGGTCTAGGAACCCTAGAATTAGGTCTTGTTTGCTTGTCCGTTATATTGCTTACCATTGTATTGTGTCCTATAAGCTCTATATCAAAGTCCCACCCTCAATCTAGTTTATCCATGGGCCCCAATCTTGAATTCTTTGTAAGGACCTTGACTGAAAAATTTGATACCCTAACTAAATAATTAGGATCAATGAATAAAGAGTTAGGGCAAGTGAATAATCAAATCGGGAACATCGAAAAAGATCGCTTGAACCGTACTAATCCTAAATCACCTCCTATTGATCCAAGAGTCCATTGTCATGATCTCATCCCTGAGTATAAACTTAGATACCCCTATCAAGGCTTTGTAGATCAGGAGGAGAGAGTCTTTAGGAGCAATCGATTCTATGCACCCACTTTTGATGGAAACCCTGAGGTGTATGTCAATTGGGAGAAGAAAATGGATCAGTACTTTGAGTTTAATGAAATGTCGAAAGAAAGAAAGTGTCAAGTTGCCAAATTAAAACTAGTCCGACATGCTAAGTCATATTGGGGACATGTTGAGTATAAAAGTTATTATAGTGGGGATAAAATAATAACTTAGAGAGATATGAAGAGTAAGTTGAGGGAAAAGTACCTAGACAAATCTCATAAGCAAAATATTCCAAACTAATGGTACAAATTGAGACAAAATGATAAAACTGTGCTTAAATATGTTGTTGAATTCAATGAGTACGAGAGAGATGAAGAAGAGACTAAACCCATGAAAGAATTAGAGAAAAAATTTTCTGAACCTCTTGAAGTACTTAAGGAAGAAATAAAATCTAAATCTTGTCCAACTGAGGAATTAAAGAAAGAATCCCTTGAACATGATAAAGAGTTTAAGGAAGAAGTCTATGAAGCTGGGTTTGACTTAGTGGATGAATATGAACAAGAATAATTGCTTGAGGATAAAATAATTACCCAGCCTATGGAAATCACAATGGAAATAATCAACTTAAAGAAGATGAAATCCAGGGACAAAACCATGAAGAGAAATCCAAGAATATGATAACGAACTCGGAATTAATCAATGTTGAGGATTTAGATCTAGAAATTAATGAAGGATCACCTAATGGGATGTTGACCATCAGAGAAAATCTAGAACAAACCCCTACAGATCAGCTCCAAGAAGTTGGAAAGCCTTTGAAAAACCTTCAGTATGTTTTCCCTAACCATTTCTCTATCCCTGATCCACCATCCTTGAACATCCACCTTTCTGATTCACCACTACGTAACATCCACTCTCCTATTCCACCAACCTGGGACATCCACCATACCATTGATCTATTCCCAGTGATATTCAATAGTTACTTTTTTAAGACTCTATAGCATATGTTGGGATCCAAATTAAGATTTACTGCCACTTACCTAAAGATATGTGCAAGAGTCTTAGAAGCCTCTTAAGGAAAATATTGGAAATTAGGAACTTTTGTTTCCTAGCTTAACAATAAAATTCGGTCCTTAGATAATAAAACCCATTTGAGCTTGTCTTTTGTTTTAGTATTGATGTGAAGGGATCGCTGACATGGAGGAACTGGCAGGCACCACGTCAAGAAAAGATGCCACATCGATTCTCCAGCCCGGATCCCACTACCGAGCTGAGCTGAGCTCCCTCAGAACAACAAGCCGAGTTCAGTCCTCCGCCAAATCGTGCCCACAAGCTCAGGATGCCTAAGTCAGAGCTGCCTGCCGCCCTCCAGAGCGAGACCCTTGGAGGTTAGTGCCCTACGGTCGAGGTCGAGCCAAGAGCTCACCCGCCGATGTGGAGCCTCTCCGACCACGCGCCCTCTAGACCGGGTCTGCCTTCCGCCCTCCAGAGCGAGACCCTCGGAGGCTAGTGCCCTGCGGTCGAGGTTGAGCCAAGAGCTCACCCGCCGATGTGGAGCCTCTCCGAGCGCATGCCCTCTGAATCGGGTCCGCTTTCCGCCCTCTAGAGCGAGACCCTCAGAGGCTAGTACCCTGCGGTCGAGGTCGAGCCAAGAGCTCACCCGCCGATGTGGAGCCTCTTCGAGCGTGCGCCCTCTGGACCGAGTCCGCCTTCCGCCCTCCAGAGCGAGACCCTCGGAGGCTAGTGCCATGCGATCGAGGTCGAGTCAAGAGCTCACCCGCCGATGTGGAGCCTCTCCGAGCGCGCACCCTCTTCACCGGGTCCACCTTCCGCCCTCTAGAGTGAGACCCTCAGAGGTTAGTGCCCTGCGGTCGAGGTCGAGCCCTGCGCTCACCCACCGATATGGAGCCTCTCCGAGCATACGCCCTCCAGATCGGGCCCGCACTCTACCCTCCTCCACCAAGGTGCCCCCGCAAGCTCGAGCATCTAGGTTGGAGCGAGTCCTGCCATCCCAGCTTGGCCCCAGCCCGGATGAGGTCCTCACCAGCCCAGAACACTAGCGAGCCGCCCGAGGACTGCACTAAAGTGCCTTCCAGGCCATACCGATCACCTGCGACTGCCAGTTGCACCAAAAAGGCAAGCAGCACATTGATCGAGATGCCACACTCATCACTAACCACTTAGATTGCCCAAGAAAGGAAGCCAACCGGGAGATTTGAATCCTGCGGGCGGTGGCTCGCCGTTCGAGGCACTGCTAAGTTTCCCGAAATGAGGCAACCAAGAGGAGTGCCAGAGCGCCTGACAACTCTCCTTATAATGAATTAGGAAAGACTCCTCGGGACACCGCCGCATGCGCCTGACAGCCCGACGGGGATCCCGAGACAAGTGCCTAATGGTAACCTAGTTTGCAACAAACTCAGAGGTAACACAACAACTCAAAAAAAAAAAAGCACAAGCGCGAGCCCGACCAAGAGGGTGAAGCGCCACTACCACTATAGCTGAAGGAAAACAAGGGAGACAAGGAGAGGCGGAGGAACAGGGCACCCCTCTGTCCCCGCTATCACTCTCCCCCTGAAACGTTTTCACCTTCGCACACATTTTCCACTCCTCCTAGTGCAGAGTCCATCAAGAGGGGTCCGACCAGGAAGATATGTTCCCCTGAATCGTCACTGACTTGATCATCGGAGTGCCCCCGCTGGAAATCCTGGCCCGAGTCTCTAACCCCTGTCTCGCAGGTCCAGGAGCGGAGGACCGCCGAGCGGCAAGACGGCTACTCCCAGCGCGGAGGTCCGGGACTCGAGAACAGCGGGCGGCAGGAGGAGCGCACTCCGGCGCCGATAGCAGCTACGAGCCAGATGGTCTTAGCGGCAACAGATTGGCATGCCAGGAAGGGGGGTAGGAGGGGCGTGACTAAGTCCTCCACCTCCTCACAGGTCAACATACCGCGGAAGAATAGTGACGACGCAAGCTAGAAAGGTCAAGAGATTGGCGATCTTCTCTAGGCCTCTCCAGGACGTCACCCCCTCCGTCCCCTTCGACGGGGAATCCGCTGATGAAACCATTAGGCACACAGCGAAAGTGCACCTAGAGAAGCATGAGTGCAAGATGGCGGAATTCTTCTGCCAGTTCACCAGCATGCGAGGCTTAGCCGGCAAGCCACCAGACTACAATGCTCACCACCGGTGAAGCCCTTCACCAGTTGCGGCGAGGCGGAGTATCATCGCTTCCACCGCTATCACGGCCATGGCATCCAAAATGTCGAAGCTCGTCAAGGAGGCTCTCCTCCGAAGGTTTGCAGGGGGGCAGGCCTCAAGCAGGGTCCCAAGCGCTCGCCACTCTCCCATCAGCTTTGACCACTGACAGTCACCCCACCGTGAAACCGGTGGGCATGATTGCCTGGAGAATTGCGTGTGTGTCTAAGAAGACTCGGGGGGCAGGGGACCCCGAGAGTAATCGCCCCGCCATGAAGGAAGAAGAGAGCGAAGGAGAAAGGTAAATAAAGATGCCACAGACGTCGGGACGACAGTTGTGAGCCACCACGGGAAGGCCCCCACGAGGCGGTCGAAGCTCCATCATGAGGGGTCCATTACCTCGAGGAACTCGACGGTGTCAGGCTCCCTCGAGGGAGGAGGGCCTGTAGCCTACAAAGACGCCCCTAATAAGGTAAGTTCCCTTATCAATAATCATAACAACGATTTTTTCCTTGCATGGGTATCGCATGTCATGCAGGAATGAATCGACGGTGCCCCCGAGCCCAGCTCCAGGATGTCAAAGAATCTTCGAGCCACGTAGCTCCCAATTACAGGCATCCCCGAGCCCAGCTCCAGGACGTCAAAGAACTTCGAGCCATGTAGCTCCCAATTCCAGGTGTCCCCGAGACCAGCTCCATGATGTCAAAGAACTTCGAGCCACGTAGCTCCCAATTCCAGGCATTCCCGAGCCCATCTCCAAGACGTCAAAGAATCTTCGAGCCACGTAGCTCCTAATTCCAGGCATCCCCAAGCCCAGCTCCAGGATGTCAAAGAACTTCGAGCCACGCAGCTCCCAATTCCAGGCATCCCCGAGCCCAGCTCCAAGATGTCAAAGAATCTTCGAGCCACGTACCTCCCAATTCTAAGCATCCTCGAGCCCAGCTCCAGGATGTCAAAGAACTTCGAGCCACGTAGCTCCCAATTCCAGGCATCCTCGAGCCCAGCTCCAGGACGTCAAAGAATCTTCGAGCTACGTAGCTCCCAATTCCAGGCATCCCCGAGCCCAGCTCCAGGATGTCAAAGAACTTCGAGCCACATAGCTCCCAATTCCAGGCATCCCCGAGCCCAGCTCCAGGAAACTCAAGCGTCCCCGAGCCCAGCTCCAGGATACCAATTCAAAACCGGAGCTCAGATCTCCGTTCAAGAGACCTTTGAGCCAGGCAGCTCCCATTCAACAACATCCCCGAGCCTAGCTCCAGGACGCCGACTTAAGACAGAAGCTTAGATCTCCGACCAAGAAAACTTCGAGCCAAGCCGTTCTCCATCTCAAACATCTCTGAGCCCAGCTCCGAGATGCCAAGAGATCATGAGGCAACGTAGCTCCCATCAACACCTCGAGCCTAGCTCCAAGGTGCCAAAGATCTGAGCCAAGATCTCAGGCAACCCTTGGGCCCGAGCCTAGCTCCATGTCCAGGAAGGCCTCGAGCCTAGCTCTAAGGCAACCAAGATCGGTAAACCCCTTCTCTGATCTCCCTACTCAAAAAGAAGACGAGAGGGGAAGGAAAGAAAGAGAACAAAGGGGGGAGCCCGGCAACCCCCTTCTCTGATATCCCCACTCGAAAAGAAGACGAGAGGGAAAGGAAAGAAAGAGAACAAAATGGGGGCACAACCAGCATCCTCTTCTTTGATCTCCCAACTCTAAAAAAAAAAAAGAGAGAGAAAGAAAGAAGAGAGGGGAAGGAAAGAAAGAGAGAACAAGAGAAAAATACAATATCATTGAAGCTACCACTTTTCCTTCTTAAGATCGGAGCTCAGATCTCCGACCAAGAGAACTTCGAGCCAAGCAGCTCTCAGTCACCAACGTCCCTGAGCCCAGCTCCAGGATGCCTTCTCAAGACCGGAGCTCAGATCTCCGGCCAAGAGAACTTTGAGCCAAGCAGCTCTCAGTCACCAATGTCCCCAAGCCCAGCTCCAGGACGCCCACTCAAGACTGGAGCTCAGATCTTCGACCAAGGGACCTCCGAGCCGCATGGCTCTCAATCAGCAATACTTTCGAGCCCTGCAGCTCTCAAGTGTCATAACTTGGCCCCAAGCAAGGTGCATCCCTTCTCTCTGATCTCCCCATAAAAAAAAAAGAAGAAAGAAAAGAGAGAATAAATGAAGAAAAGAGAAGGGAGTGAAAGAAAATAGATGGCAAAGAAACTTAAGTTTCATTGACTAAACATAAATTACAAGTATTGCCTGGACCCCCGACATGCCGGGTGACCTTGGCTGAAAGCAAGAAACACAAGTACAAAACAAGACAAGGAAGAAAAAGGTCACTCCACGCCGGTCGGTTTCACTATTGGATCCTGAGGCCGAGAAGTCTTCGACTAAGCTGCCCTAACTCCGGGAGGATCACCCTCAGCTGGTGTCAAAGGCTCTGGGCCCATGGCTCCCACGACGACCTCCTCGTCAGCCTCTGCCTCCGAGGCCGAAGGATACCTGAGGCAGCCACGGTCCTTGTCAGGGATAAGCGCCTCCACCCGGCCATGCAGATACATGAAACCCTTATAAAAGGAATCCGATGCCATCTGCTGGATTTCAGTGACGAACTCCTCTGAAGCCTTGAAGTTGGCGACGGCGTCCTCCGCCCCCTTCATGACCTCAGCGGCCACCCTCTTCGACTTGGCGGCCTCCAACCTGGCTGCCTCCGCCGAGTTGGCTGTCGTCTTTGCCACCTTCTCAGTAGCAGCAAGTTTCTCCTTCACAACTGCCAGCTCTGCTTGGGCAGCTTGGGCGATCTCCTTGTGCCGATCGACCTCGGCACTGTACCAGTTAAGCTTTTTCTCAACGACGGAGAGGTCGTCGATTGCCTTCTTCGAACGACTCCATTCCAGGTCGCGAGCCGTCAGGAGTGCCTTTGCTCGCCCTCAGCATCGGCGAGCTCTTTCTCAAGGTCCTTGACCTTCGACTCAAGGACCCCGTTTGCCCCGACCTTCCCCTTCAAGTCGGCCTTCAAAGACTCAATCTCGATGGCCTGCTGTCGCTCGAGATGCTCCCAGCTCTAGTAGCGGCCCTTGATGTAGAGGACCTCGGCGCCGATCCGCACCATGAAACGAGGTCAGCTAAAAAAAAAAAAATGAAGAAGAAGAAAAGAAAGAAGGGGATAACTCACCGAGTATAGCTAGGGAAAGATGTTGCTGATAATGTCAGCCAGCCGCATCCCGGCCATCTCTTGCCGGTCGCATAGCTAAATTGAGAAATCCATCATACGCTCGACCAACTTGGGGCTCCAGAGGAAAGAGCTCTTCGGCCTGATCCTGAAGGGGAGGCGGCGTCATGCCTCCTCCCTCCTGCCCTCTCCAGGTGCGGGCGGCCTCGCCCCGCTGACTGAAGGACCTTAGGAGGCAGGCTGAGAAGCTGGTGCCGATGCAAGTGGCACCTCCATCGCGGCCCTGGTCGCGGCCCGAGCCTCCTCACCCTTGACATCGGTGACGGGCGGACTTGGAGAATGGCACGGTGCAGCGGCAGCAGCCGTGGCCCTCGCCCAAGCGACTACCTCAGGCTCTGCAGTGGGGGCCTGTTGGGCTGGCCTTGGTGCCACGGAAGCTGCCCTCTCCACCGGCACAGGAGCAGCACGGGACACCTCTAAACTCGGACCCGCTAGAGCTGCTGAGCTCAGACCGATCATTACTGTGGGAGCGGCCACAGGGGCGCTCTCACTCCACGCCCGCCTCGACGAAGGCTCCCCGGCCATCCCGGTCGGCGGCTTCTTCTTGGTGATTGCCAGGAGGTCATTCTCAGAGAAGATCATTCTTGCATACAGACCGCACAACAGTTAGAATCTGTGGGGAATAGTGCAAGAAGTGCAAGGAAAAAGGAAAAGAAAAGTTCAGGTCGAACTCTCCCAACCCATTCGTTGGGTTGACCCTGGAGTCGGCAAGGTTCTGCTTAGACAACAGGACCTCCAAAGGAGGAATCTGGGCGGTGCGGAGCTGCTCGTAATCATCCCGATCAGCTGCATCGATCATAGAATTTTGGTTGGGAGACTTGTCCGGATCGCTCCAGACCCAGTTGACCCAGTCGATCCCCTCGACCTCAACAAAGAAAAACTTGTTCTTCCATCCCCTGATGGAAGAGGGAAGCTCGAACTTGATGCCCTTCGGGCAGGAGGACAAGGACCACCACCCATCCTCAATTGGGTGGCGCTTCAAGGCAAAGAAAGCCCTAAACAAGGAAAAGCAAGCAACGAACCCGTGGAGGTGACAAAGCACAATGAAGGAAAAAATGATCCTAATGGCGTTTGGCACTAGCTGTACGGGGACCAGACAATAATTGTCCAGGACAGACAGGAAGAAAGGATGGAAGGAAAATTGGAGACCCCCGAAGAAGGTCCTCTCATAAAATGCAAGACGGCCTGGGCCACTAGAAGTGACCCATTCCCCCAGCTGGGGGATCATGAGCCGGATGGAAGCCGGGATGCTATAGACATCCTGGACGGTCCTCAGTTCCCCGACAGTGATCGTCGAGGGGACCCCACCAGGACCTGTGGACCGGATTGACTCAGAGACGGGGACAGAAGGAGAAGGAGGAGGAAAAGAAGGTCCAGATTCTGGTTCCCTGATGAGCACCGGACCGAGAAAATGCCTCCTACTGAGCTCAAAGTGAGTTGCATCTTCCTCTCCGTCAGAAGAAGAAGAAGAAGATGCCGACCTCCGCTCGGAGGGACTGGCCTTGCCCTATCAGTGGAGGGGCGGAAGCCTGGACCAAAATGGGACATCCTCGAGAACGAGGGGAAGGACTTGGAGTAAAGGACGGAAGAGAAGACTCAACCTAAAGAAGACTCCAGACCCCGAGAAAGAACCCTATTCTAGCGGAGGAAGGAGGGAGAAGAAGCTGACCTATTGCCTTAGAACATTTGGGGCGACTGGAAGGAGGAAGAAGCTTGGGCGCGGCAGCAGCAGGCACGGAGAATTCAAAAAGAATGGATGGGGCTCTCCTTTCATTTCGAAATGACCCGAGGGATACATACCGATTCAACCCTTTTGCCAACGGATCTACACCACGTGCTGTCCATCGGTGAGAATGGCATCCCGGTCGCTCTGCATTCTGTGCCAATATTAACTGCTCCTCGGACATGGCCACATGGCATCCCTGCATTGGTCTGCAGGTCGGTCCCCGAAGCGCCAGAAATCATGGCCATCATCATGCCAGATTTTTGCCTTTCCATGTTAGCACCACAATTACTCCCTTCGACCCGAGTGCCGCGCACTAACGGGCCTCGGGAGTGGGAGGCAAATGATGTGAAGGGATCGCTGACATGGAGGAACCGGCAGGCGCCATGTCAAGAAAAGATGCCACATCGATTCTCCAGCCCGGATCCCATTCCCTCAAAACAACAAGCCGATCTCCCTCAAAACAACAAGCCGATCTCAGTCCTCCACTAGGTCATGCCCGCAAGCTCAGGACGCCTAGGTCGGAGCCACCTTCCGCCCTCTAGAGTAAGACCCTCAGAGGTTAGTGCCCTGCGGTCTAGGTCGAGCTAAGAGCTCACCCGTCAATGTGGAGCCTCTCCGAGCGCGTGCCCTCTGGATCGGGTCCGCCTTTCGCCCTCCAGAGCGAGACCCTCGGAGGCTAGTGCCCTACAGTCGAGGTAGAGCCAAGAGCTCACCCGCCGATGTGGAGCCTCTTTGAGTGCGCGTCCTCTGGATCGAGTCTGCCTTCCTCCCTCTAGAGCGAGACCCTCGGAGGCTAGTGCCTTACGATCGAGGTCGAGCCAAGAGCTCACCCACCGATGTGGAGCCTTTCTGAGTGCGCGCCCTCTGGACCAGGTCTGCTTTCCACCCTCCAGAGCGAGACCCTCGGAGGCTAGTGCCCTGTGGTCGAGGTCGAGCCAAGAGCTCATCTACCGATGTGGAGCCTCTCCGAGTGCATGGCCTCTGGACCGGATCCGCCTTCCGCCCTCCGGAGTGGGACCCTCGGAGGTTAGTGCCCTGCGGTCGAGGTTGAGCCCAGCGCTCACCCGTCGATGTGGAGCCTCTCCTAGCATGCGCCCTCCGGACTGGGCCCGCACTCTGCCCTCCTCCACCAAGGCACCCCCGCAAGCTCGGAGAGTCTAGGTCGGAGCGAGTCCTGCCGTCCCAGCTCGGCCCCAACCCGGACGAGGTGCTCACCAGCCTAGAACACCGGCGAGCCACCCGAGGACTACACTAAAGCGCCTTCCAGGCCATACTGACCACCTGCGACCGCCAGTTACACCAGAAAGGCAAGCAGCACGTTGATCGAGATGCCACACTCATTACCAATCACTTAGATCGCCTAAAAAAGGAAGCCAACCGGGAGATTCGAATCTCGCAGGTGGTGGCCCGCCGTTTGAGGCACTGTCAAGTTTCCCGGAATGAGGCAACCAAGAGGGGTGCCAGAGCGCCTGACAACTCTCCTTATAATGAATCAGGAAAGACTCATCGGGACACTATCGCATGCACCTGACAGCCCGGCGGGGATCCCGAGACAAGCGCCTAATGGTAACCTAGTTTGCAACAAACTCAGAGGTAACACAACAACTCCGAAAAAAAAAGCACAAGCACGAGCGTGACCAAGAGGGTGAAGTGCTATTACCTCCATAGCTGAAGGAAAACGAGGGAGACAAGGAGAGACGGAGGAATAGGGCACCCCTCTATCCCTGCTATCACTCTCCCCCTGAAACGTTTTCACCTTTGCACACATTTTCCACTCCTCCTAGTGCGGAGTCCATCAAGAGGGGTCCGACCAGGAGGATCTGTTTCCCTGGATCGTCACTGACTTGATCGTTGGAGTGCCCCTACCGAAAATCCCAACCCGGGTCTCTAACCCCTGTCTCGCAGGTCCGGGAGCGGAGGACCGCCGAGCGGCAAGACGACTACTCCCAGCGCGAAGGTCCGGGACTCGAGACTGGTGGGCGGCAGGAGGAGCGCACTCCGGCATCGACAGCAGCTACGGGCCACGACGGTCTTGGCGGCAACAAGTATCATTTGAGTTTGTTTTGTCAATTGATGTCATCCATGCATAAGTCTGCCAAATCATATGCACAACATCTTAGGGATTTGCATAGAGAGATTAGTAAGAAAATCCAAATGAGCAATGAGAGCTACAATCATATGGCTGATTCTCATAGAAGGGCCAAAGAATTTCAAGTAGGGGACTTTGTGATGATCAGGCTAAAACCTGAATAGTTTCTACCATGAACTATGAAGAAACTCCACACCCATGGTGCAGGTCCTTTCAAAATAATAAAAAGAATAGGATCTAATGCTTATGTGCTGGAATTACCTTCTAATATTGGCATTAGCTCTACTTTTAATATCTCATATCTGGTAGGATACAAGAAGCCCACAATGATTCCCAATGAGTTCCTAGAACTTGATCCATCCCTTGAGAGTGAACCAACCCCAGAGTGCCCACCAGCCACACTACCAAAGCGGGGAGAAAAAATTGAAAGGGTCATAGATGACAAGATTGTTACTACCTGGAATAAAGATTACCAACGATACATGGTCCATTGGCAAGACAGACCTGATTCTGAAGATTCATGGATTACTCAAGAAGAACTACAAAGGATCAATCAAGATATACTTGAATACTACCAAAGCCAAAATGATCCATACTTGTCAGGGCCGAGTTCTTTTCATTCGGGAAGAATTAATGAGGACATTGGCAAGAGAAAGATATTACAAACTAATAATCTTTGGTTGTAGCCCAATCTTTCCTTTTTTTCAGGTTCCCACAAATGTATGAAGCACCTCTTGAAGACTCCTAATTCTATGAAGCAAGATTGAATTGTTTAAAGCCAAAATCAAGTGAAGATTTCTTTTTCAAGCCCATGGGCCAGACAAGCTATGAAGAAATCTTCTACCTTGAATCCTAATTGAAAGACCAAACCTTAAAGAACATATGGAAGGATTAGAAGAAGACAAGTGTTGCAAGGAGATGGCACCACATAGAGCTTCTAGGACTTTCTCTTGTTAGGATTAGTTAGACAAGGAACTAATCATGTAATTAATTACCAACTAAATCTGAATTAGTTGGCTCCTTAACCCATCCATTATGGCTACCCTTGGCCTATAAATAGGACCAAGGCCTCCTCTTATAAAGCAAGGAATGATTTGAGTTGAATGAAAGTTTCCTTGTTTGAGTTATCTTCCATCTTGCCAAGTTCTCTTGAGTTCTTCCTAGAATTTTGAGTGTTTTCTTTGAGTTTGAATTAGAGTATTGAGTTTGATCTTAAATTGGAGTGAGTGCTTTAAGTGTAAAAAGTCATAGTTCCATTTCCAAGTCCTTATATATAAGATCCAAATAGTCCAAGAAAAAGAGGAAGTGCTGCCCAAAAATTCTAGCAACTCTCTTCACTTCTCTTGTGGATTCCTTCCTTTTTTTCATTAATTTCTTTGAATTTCGACCTTACCTTGACTCTTTGCAGGTTTTTCATGGTGATTTGAAGATGATGATGAAGGCTCCATGCCATGGATCAAAGCTCTAATGGTGAATCCAAGAAGGGAGTGTAGATCTTGTCTCTAGTCTTCAATTTTTGAGTGGTAAGTGATTCCCTTCCACTTGAGCTTTGATTTCTCTTTCTTGTTGGGAAAAGACCCTCTTGATCCT
This sequence comes from Areca catechu, assembly GCA_021397845.1. Lineage (NCBI taxonomy): Eukaryota > Viridiplantae > Streptophyta > Magnoliopsida > Arecales > Arecaceae > Areca > Areca catechu. The sequence continues at coordinate 172,223,285 of CM038052.1, read as the reverse complement.
TAGATATGAGGTTCTTAAAGGTTTCTTAGCCTAGTTTGAGGGTTTCTATGTCCTTAGATCCTCTCTTATATTTTTTTGAAAGGAAGCTTGCACAAGGGTATCAGATTTTCTGCTCACTTAGTTCCTAGCTCAAAATTCTTTATCCCTTCTACCTATGAATCCGGCCATATCTGGAGCTCTAATTCTAGTATGTTGTTGCTAGGTAAGTATATCACATCTCCATACACCCATTTCATCGAATTCGTCCCCCATCACCTATGATGGCACCTCCGACCTACTGGATTACCTGCAAAGCTAAAATGCTCTTATAATGATTCAAGGCACCACTAATGCCTTACTTTACTTAGCCTTCCTAGACACTCTTTGCAAAGCAGCCTAAGTAAGTACTCTAGACTCGAGGCAGGGATAATCCACTCCTTCAAATAGCTGGAGAAGCAATTCGTGACTTACTTTAATGCCAACCAAAAAATGCCATGAGAACCAAATAGTCTTTTCTTCATTCTTCAATAGGATGGAGAATCATTGAAAGACTACATGGCTCGATTTAAAATGGCAACGCTAGAGATCCATGGCCTAGATGAGTTAGTGTCTATGCTGGACATAAAGAGAGGACTTCACCCCTCCTAATTCACTTATTCACTGGATAAGACTTATCCAGAGTCTTATTCGGAGCTACTAGTCCATGCCTAGAAGTATATCCAAGTGGAGAAGGGCACTTTTGGTCCTAAAAATTGATTTTGATGAATAATAAAATATTTGAGTATATAGTGTTACAAATGAATTGAATGAGTTAATATTTCAAGAAAAGTTAAGGATAACAACTATAATTTGAAATATAAGTTTTTGAATGTCAAAAGATATTGAAAAGCTAATGAATTTCATGTAAAAATAGTGTATTGTGACATGAAGTCAAGAATCTCTTAGAAAATCAAAGTTTTAGTTTGTATCGAAAGAGTTTCAGCTTGGCACATGAGAGTTTCAGCCGACACTCTATCGAACCGACTTGGATGAACTATGAGTTGACTCAATAAGGGAAGCTAATTATACATAAGCTAAATTTTGGAGGCTGACTGGTGAGCCGACTCAAATGTTATTTGAGTCGACTTGGATGCAAACCATGTCGACCCATAGATCCGAGTCCACTCAATAGTGGAAAGTAGAAAGATATTTTTTTTGAAGAAAAAAATTGAGTCTACTCAACAAAGAACTGATCCAACTTGGATGTGATCCGAGTTGACTCGACAGTGATTCGAGTTGACTCGACGACTGTTGATAAGTATAACAGCTAGTTCTGTAGAAAGTTCAAATTGATCTAGTTTTCTTCCTAATAACTATATTTTATTTTTTAATAACTAGAAACAACTATTTAGACCTTGGAGGCATACTTAAAGGCTACCAAACTTATTGAAGTCAAGAACCAAACTTAGAATATTCTAAGTACCATCAAGATCTAAGAAAAAAAGCTAAAAGTCTTTATTTGAAAGCTCCTACTTCCAACTATCTAAAGTTATTCCATCAATCATTGACTTCCCAACAAGGAGACAAGCATTAAGAATTTCTTAGATGTTAGCAGTCTCTTTTTATGCATAATTATCTTATTCTTGCTCTTTTCAAGGAGCTTTTGTAATCTTATTATCTCCTAGTTTTTATTGCCTACTTCAGTTGGGAATTGAAGTTAGGTGTGTTTGAGCTAGGGATTGGCTTGAGAGATTTTGGATAGTAAGTCCTAGAAAATAATTTATAGAAGGTTTTGGATTTTGAGCCTGCTAAAATAATCCAACTGTAATCTTGGATAGATTATAGTGAAAAAATTTTAAGAAAAAGCTTGGAGAGTATATGTAAGTGCTAGGGGCACTGAACCAGCATAAAATTGCTTGTATTTGTGTGTTCCATCTTCATACTTGCATTTACTTTCAGCATTTTAATTTTTATATATATTTCTGCTCACATTCACTCCACAAGTAGTATACACTTGAGTTTTAATTTTGAAAAATCTAATTCTTTCCCCTCTTGGGTTGTCTAGCTGGACAATAGATGCCCTTACTCGATCAGAGGCTAATGGAAGGCCAAAGAAGAAGCAAGCTTAAGGGGGACCAAGTTGTTGACCCCTTGAATGATTTTGATGATAACAAAATACTGGAGCATGCATTTAATACTAACACTTTTGAATATTTAAGAAGTTTTTGTATGATGTTTCAAGTGAACAATCACACTACCTACAATTCTAAAATCATAATAGTATATCAATGTACTGACAAGAAAATGTTCATGTAATGAAGAGCCCAAGAAAACTCAATTGTATATTTTTGTAAAATGGGCCAATTCTATTTAAAGTACTTAGATTTTGCTTAGAAGATGTTGGATAGCCTTCTAAAGAAGTTGGAAAGCCTTTGAAAGAAATCTGGAGAAGTTTGGAAGCTTTTGGACAAAAGTCACTCGAGCCAACTCAAGCAAAAGAGCTGACTCATTATTCAGGCACGGTATAAAGGTTTCAGGCACTCAGGCAACCGAGCTGACTTGACCAAGTTAGAGCTGACTCGTCTAGAGTATCAAAATTATAGGATTCTGAAATTAGTCATTCAAGCCGACTCGACAAGTAACCGAGCCGACTCCTCCAGAGTAAGCAAAAACCAGTTATGAGAAAACTAGTTAGGCGAGCCGACTCGAATGAGAAGAGCCGACTCAACCAAAGTGCTGTTTCAATAGTTCTGAGAATTCGAGCTGACTCGAATCCCAGTTTCAGGTAAGTAACGGCTAGTTCCAGAATTGATTTTTTGAATCCAAAAAGTGCTCCAACAACTATATTTCTACTCCCAAGGCACTACAACAGTCATATCTGCTTGGGATCGGTTCTAAAGTTTATAGATAAGAAATTTGAACAACTTTTAAAGAACTTTTCATGAGAGTATTGAATATCCAAGAGAGCATTCAAGAAAGAACTCAAGACTTCATCAAACTCCAATCATGCTCTTGAGTCATTTATTGGAGAAGTGTGGAAGTCTTAAAGAGCATTGAAGGAGCAATCAAGGAGGCTTCTCAAAGAGCATCAAGTGCAACCATCCGATAAAGTTTGATTTGTTATTAGTGTTACTTTTCTTCTAACTCTTTGTTTGAGTTATTTCAAGTACAGCAGGGACTGTAACTTGTGAGCTATTAAAGATTTTTGGTGAGTCCTTTGAAACCAAGTTTGGGTTGTTAGTAAGTCCGGGAAAACTATTGTATTGGGTTCTTGGTAATCCCGGTATAAAACCAAGATTGGGTTTTGGTTTGTGAGCCCGGTATAAAACAAACCGGTTGTATTCTGTGGTGAATATAGTGGAAATCCCAAGTGATATCTTGGATAGTGGATGTAGGAGCTGGGTTGCTTTGAACCACTATAAAATTTGTGGTGTTTATGATTAGTTTGTTTGTGGTCTTTCTCTTGCTTTTGCATTTAATTCCTAATTCACCTCACTCACCACACTAAGATCTCTAAAGAGCACATATTTGTAGAAAAAGTTTTCAAACCCAATTCATCCCCCCTCTTGGGTTGGCCAACTAGGCAATAACTGGTATCAGAGCAGTATCTCTGCAATTTATTTTTCTAAAGAAAAGATATATAACAAATCCTATGAGTACCTTTTTGGCCGAAGGCCAGTCTACAAATAGACCTTCACTTTTTATAGGCACAAATTATACCTACTGGAAAGCATAAATAAAGATTTATATTCAAGCAGTAGATTTTTAATTATGAAAAGTTATCTTAAAGGGACCTCACATACCCACAAAGAAGGTTGATGGCATAGACATTCCAAAGCCTGAAGAGGAATGAGATGACCATGACATGAAGATGGATGAATTGAATGCCAAAACAATGAATCTCTTATATTGTGCTTTGGATGCTAATGAGTTTAACTGGATTTCTACTTGCATGTCTGCAAAAGAAATTTGGGATAAACTTGAAGTAATCAATATTCTTGTTCATAATTATGAACTATTTAAGATGGAGCCCAATAAAAAATATCTGCCATGTTCTCAAGATTTATAGATATTATTAATGATTTAAAGAGTCTTGGCAGGATATATTCAAATGCTGATCTTGTATAGAAAATTCTAAGATCACTTCCTAACAAATAGGATTCAAAGGTCACTGCTATTCAAAAGGCTAAGGACCTGAACACACTGTAATTAGATGAGCTTCTTGGATCATTAATCACACATGAGCTTATAATGCAACACCACAGTGAAGACAACAACAAAAAAAGAAATCAATTGCCATCAAAGCTATAGTTGAGCTCAAGAAGCAAGAAGAAGAAATCCCCTTCTCAGATAAAGAACTTGAAGATGATGATATTGTTCTAGTCATGAGGAGATTCAAAAGATTTATGGGCAAGAAAAAGTCAAGGTATTAGAGAAAAAATCTCAGAAAGGGGGAATATAACAAAGAGAAAGAGAAGGATAAAGAAAGAGATTGTTGCCCAGTGATGATACAACCCAAGAGGGGGGATGAATTGGGTTTTATAAAACTTTTGGAACTATTTCAACAAGTATATGCTAATTGCAATTAAGTGCTTGTGTTTTGCCAAAGTTTTTGTATGCTTAATAAAAATATGCAACGGAATTAACAAAGTAAATGCAAGAGTAAATAAGCAATAAATAAGAGCAATCACAAACATAAGAATATATAGTGGTTCGATGCACTCCAAGGCACCTACATCCACTCTCCAAGTTTTCCTTGAAAATTTTACTATAATCACCAAGATTACAGTCGATTAGTTTTCCGAGCTCACTAATCAAAACCTAACTTGTTTTCTCAGGCTCACAAGTCAAAATTCCTTGTTGGTTTTATAACTTAGGCTAACCAACAACCTATGTTGGTTTTACGGGATCACCAACAACCTATGTTGGTTTTACACAAAGGCTAACCAACAACCTCTTTGGTTTTCCAAGGCTCACCAAAAATCTTGATACAATAATATAAGAATAAAAGTAAAGAATATAATAAAGCTTTCTAAAATTAAGCAAGTATCTCTTTGAAGCCCTTGGATGATGTTGAAGAAGCTTGTCTTCAATTTGTTGAAGCCTTTGAATGAAGCTTGATGTTGTGGACTTAGATCAACTCTCTTATCTTTGGAAGCTTGAAGGCTTGAACAACTCAACTCTTGAATCCTTGAAGGATATTCAATAATCTTATCAAATGATTGCTTCTCCATTTGATTTTTGGTATTTATATAGCTCTCCAAACCATAAATGACCGTTTATGACCGTTGGGAATGAAAAACTAGCCATTTGAAGTAAGTTGGAATCAATTCTACATTTTTGAAAAACTAGCCGTTGCTCCAAGTATCAACACTTGCACAGTTCATGAGTCAACACTTGCACTATTCATGAATCGACACTTGCACAATGAGTCAACACTTGTATAAATAAATGCATCTACATGTCTTTTTAATTTCTTGTGCTCATTTTTTAATACTTTGTATTCATGTACAAGATCATTAAATGCATCATGTAGCTCATTAAAGGTAAACTCATATTCATCTTCAGCACATACCTCTTCCTCATTTGCCATGAAGCAAAGATAGCTAACTTCTTGTTCATCATCCAAACTTGAATCTTCACTATTGCTCTAAGTTGGCATCATTGCTTTGAATTTCTTTTTGGCCATAAGGGCTATTATCTTTTTTTTCTCTTGATCAACAACCACTTCTTTATGCCATAAATTCAACTCATGGATCATGAGTGAACCAATAAGCTCCTCTAAAAGTGGGGTATCAATATCTTTGGCTTTTTGGATCACCGTTACCTTTGGATCCCATGATATTGGCAAAGATCTAAGAATTTTATTAATCAAATCAGCATTAGTATAGACTTTGCCATGACTTATCAATTCATTAACAATAGTCATAAATCTAGTATACATATCAGATATAGATTCAAAATATAGCATTTCAAACATTTCAAAAGAATGAACAAGCATATTAATTTTAGTACTTTTTACTTGAAGAGTACCCTCAAAGTAATTTCAAGTGTGTCCCATATCTCCTTCACCGATGTGCATGTAGAGATCCTATTGTATTCATTAGAGTCCAATGCATAATAAAGCAAGTTCATTACTTTAGCATTAATTTCATATTGTTCGATGTCATATTCATTCCAATCCTCCTCGTGCTTTGGAATTGAAATGCCATTAACCAAAATGAAAGAAATATGAGGACCATTATCTATAACTTTTCAAAGATAATAACTAATAGATTGAATATAGATGCGCATGCGAGTTTTCCAAAAAGTATAATTAGTACCATTAAAAAATGGTGGTCTATTAGTTGCATGTCCTATAGCAAAACAAGCACCTTCTACGGCTGCCATGATCTTTTAACTCAAAATCATTGGATTCTTTGTAAAGCACCAAGTTTAGATACCAAGATTTTGGATTCCGGGATCTGATACCAATTGTTGCCCAGTGATGATGCAATCCAAGAGGGGGGTGAATTAGATTTTATAAAACTTTGTAAACTATTTCAACAACTATGTGCTAATTGCAATTAAGTGCTTATATTTTGTCAAAGTATTTGTGTGCTTAATAAAAATATGCAATGGAATTAACAAAGTAAATGCAAGAGTAAATAAGCAATAAATAGGAGCAATCGCAAACATAAGAATATATATTGGTTTGGTGCACTCTAAGGTACCTATATCCACTCTCCAAGTTTTTCTTGGATATTTCACTATAATCACCAAGATTACAGTCGATTAGTTTTCCGGGCTCACTAATCAAAACCCAATTTATTTTCCCGGGCTCACAAGTCAAAATCCCTTGTTGGTTTTATAACTTAGGCTAACCAACAACCTCCAATGGTTTTACGGGCTCACCAATAACCTATGTTGGTTTTACAGGATCACCAATAACCTATGTTGGTTTTACGGGATTACTAACAACATATATTGATTTTACACAAAGACTAACCAACAACCTCTTTGGTTTTCCAAGGCTCACCAAAAACCTTAATACAATAATGTAAGAATGAAAGTAAAGATACAATAAAGCTTTCTAAAATAAAGTAAGTATCTTTTTGAAGCCCTTGGATGATGTTGAAGAAGCTTGTCTTCAATTTGTTGAAGCCTTTGAATGAAGCTTGATGTTGTGGACTTGGATTAACTCTCTTATCTTTGGAAGCTTGAAGGCTTGAACCACTCAACTCTTGAATCCTTGAAGGATATTCAATAATCTCACCAAAAGATTGCTTCCTCATTTAATTTTTGGTATTTATATAGCTCTCCAAACCATAGATGACCATTTATGACCGTTGGAGATGAAAAACTAGCCATTTGAAGCAAGTTGGAATCAATTCTGCACTTCTGAAAAACTAGCCGTTACTCCAAGTATCGACACTTGCACAGTTAATGAGTCGACACTTGCACTATTCATGAGCCGACACTTGCACAGTGAGTTGACACTTATATAGTTCATGAGTCGATACTTGTACAGTAAGTCGACACTTGTATAGTTCATGAGTCGACACTTGTACAGTGAGTCGACACTTGAGGTCAGCTCAAGGCAAAAATTCTGGATTTTCATAGTTCTATATTTTTCTTATTCTCAGGCCTTGAATCGACACTTGAACTTCTTCATGAGTTGATACTTGATTGAGCCAGTACTGAACTTGCTAAAACTTCTCTAAAATTGATTTTTAGCCTTTTCAAGTTCTTCCATATCAATTCTAAAGTTATTATAACTTGAAAATCCATGGTTTCTTCAACTTAATGACAATCTTTTCAATCTTTTAATATTGATGAGTCCTGTATCTAATAAGCACTTTTAACATACATTAGTACTCATATATACTTAAGTATTTTGTCAATCATCAAAATCAAGACCAGAGTCAACAATTTTTTCCTTTTTGATGATGACAAAACCTTGAAGTATGTAAATAGGGTAAGCTTAAAAAGATTAACAATAATATAAACATGTAAGCTCAAAATCAATAAACATCAAGCTCCCCTTCAAAATATGATTTTAAAACATTTTTCAAAGTATGCAAAAATCTTCAATTTTCTCCTCCTTACTAATTCTTCCTTTAAGATTATGACATTTTACTTTCTTCTCCCCCTTTTGCACTTTCTTTCATTTCTCTTATAATTTTTTTTATGGTTATCATATCTTTTCCTTTTTTATACTTAACATATTTCTTTTCCTTTTTGTCATCATGAAAAAGGGTTAAAGACAATACAAAGTGGGGATAAAGTGGAAAGAATAGCAAGATATCATCAAAATCAATACATGAAATCAATTAATCATGATACCAATTAAATATGACACTAATTGAACAAAATACCATAAAAATGACATACACATGCAAAAAATAATTCAATATGTATTAGCTCTAATATGCATAACTAATAGCAAGACAATAGTCTATTCACCTTACTTGTTCATGGAATAAGGCCACAGTGGTACCCAACACATCATAAGAGACCCCATTAAATAGGAAGAGATGGTTTTAAACCCTACTTAGCTCTTATGACCGGACGGCCATGGTAACTAACCTAATCCGAAGCAGTTACTAGGAGCTCTTCTTTCTCCTTTTTTAAGATTCTTAATAAATCTTGATACCAATTGAATATAACTCTCCTCAAAGAATTAGATTTGAAAACAAGGAGAAGGAGTATCAAAGCAATATAAGTATGATATCAAGAAAACATTGAAAGCATCATACATGTATATAATGATAAGAAATCTTTGGATGCTCCCCCTAAATATTATTCTTCTTTAAAAGTATGTATTTATTGAGGAATAAAACATGAAAGTGCAAGTATCAAGATTTGAATTTTCAAGATATACAAGATTTTTAGAATGCAGGAGGTTGGCATTTAAAAACTCATTTTAACATGATTTCAAATCCATTTGAAATGATTTGATATCCATACAAATGCTAGAAGTAATATGATACCAAGTCTAGTTACTGGATTAAGAATTTATCAATATGCATACCTTATTCTTAAATGTAATCCTTAATTACCAGTTTAATGAGGAACAAGAGGTAGGATCGTTGGCGAGCCTAGAAGTCACCAAAATTAGGGTATCATATTTTTTTGAATTTTTTTTGTAAGGAGTGGTGAAGGAAATAATGAGAATGGAAGACAAGGATCTGGATTTCATAGACTTTGGGACTCTTCACAAAATAGGGAAGAAAGGGATACAGATGCACAATGAATAATTGCCTGAAAACCACCAAACAAAGTTCACCCATATGCTTCTCCTTGAGATGATCTGTCCATGTTGACATTTGCTGCTGCAATTCCAGTTTCATCCGATACTTCCAAGTTCTAACATGGTGTAACAAAGATACCTGTCTTATAGTCTGCTTTATCCTTGAAAAGCTAGAACCAATAGCTTTTAAACTTAGATGATTGATCCTATTGCTTGTGTAATTTTATGCCAGTCCAGACAAAATTGATCACTCTAGATTTAAGCTTTATCACAAGTACCACATCCAAACGGATAGCACTCTTGAGCCACCTGTAAGGTGCAGAACTCTAGGGTGCTTGCTGCAAAGACATTAATCTTGATCAAGGAGTTCATGATTTGGAACGCCAAACAAAATACTTATACGGTGTCAAAGTGAACAAAAGGCAAGATTACAAGTAGTTCACATTTCAGAGATTATTTCAATACAATAATATAGAGTAAAATAAGTTTCAAAACCAAGTGCATGACATACTTTATGTCCCATTAGTTGCAAAACTAATTTTACATTCCTGGAGCAGCAACCTGACTTACATGAGTTCTTGCAGCCATGCTATCTGGCTGAAGCTTCCCCTTCAAGTCGTACCCTCTTGTTACTGGTCTCTTCAACAGCTGCTGTCCTGTTTTCCTTGGCTTCCATTGAACACCTCTTATAAGGCTTGAATCCTGTTCGACGAGACTTCAGCTTCCCCTGACCAATTTCACTTGTTAAAGAATCTTTTCCAGTGTTATAGTTGCTTCTGTTTGACATCTCCTTTGTAAAGCCATGAAGATGATTGAGATCAGTTGTTATGCATGCCTTGTTAAGATCGACTGGCAAGGTAATAGCTTCTCTCTATTTAGCCATTGTATCTTCAGCATGCGGAGGTGAAAAGCTTTGTGGCAGCACTTCTCTACTGAAGAGTGCTCGGAAGGCAAGTCGACCCTGATAAAGAAAACATAAATTAGATAAGCAGTGATGACTGTTCAATCATTACAGACCTAGTGATGAACTAGAAAATTTGCCAGATTACAACCTCCTCAGAGACCTCTTTTCAAGACTGGTTAATGCTCCCATTGCTTCGAGATCTGCGATTGTCAGCCTGGCCAGCTGAAGGATTACTGAAATAGACTTGTTTAGCTTCATCATCGGCTTTCTCATTCTTATCCAGTATGGTATCTGTTTCAACTTCACTGCTTGAAGGTGTATTGGAGCCACACGAAGAACGATCAGGTTTCTTCATGCTCTGTCTTATCATAATCATTAAACCCAGTTGTTGCTAATGGTTTAAACTTGTTAGTTCTAGAAGCTTTGAGCTCTGTGCAATGTGATCTTTCATGACTTCCACCATCATCTGAATCCTCTGCTTCTGATGATGATGATGATTTTGGGGAAGGATGTCGTGTATTTAAAATCATAGATTGATCTGGATGTACAACTTGATCTTCTGCTACAAGATTCTGAAATGTGACTTCTTTTCCTTGTGTCTTATATTCTGGAGCCTGGGCTGTGGCCATTGTGGGAATTGTGGTTGCGGGTGGTGGATTAAATGTGAAACCAGTGTGAGGAAGGAATAATGGCAATAGCCCCTGACTTGCCCACCATGCTGATGCAGCTGCAACTGTAGCAGCAGCAATAGATGCCAGGCTTGGAGAATTGTTCATGTGCCTTACTGGAAATCCCCCAGATAGGGTTTCTGGAGTTGAGTCAGAAGATGAATCCACATCTGCAGATGGCCAGAAAGATGCTGCCAGGCAGGCTGCTGCATGAACTGCTGGATTTTGTAATAAGGTAGACATGATGAGACTAGAGAAGGTGGATGAGATGTTGAGGAATGACCTATAAGCATCTTGATTGCCATCGGATATGGTAGGTGGCATGGCAGGAAATGGTTGGTGAACACAAGGCATTACACAACTGTTGAGGAGCTTTGGTGTGGCAGGAGCCATAGGATTGATGAATGACTTGGAATTCTCATGAGCTCCTCCCACTTGGCCAGGCACTGCTGTGAAATTATGTACATCAGAGTCTGTTGTCTGCTTGACTTCTTCACTACTTCTGTCTAATAAATGCACAGGAACATGTTTTGAGTTGCTATAATTGCCTTGCATATTAGTCCATTGATAATGAACCAAGGTTCTCTTGCTGCTTTGACGTATCTGCACCTGTTTCATGATCAAAATTTGCCTGTAAATCCATGTGAAATCCTTCAGGTCTTTGAATTTCCCGAGCTGTATAGGTTGTGACATTTATGGTTTGATCCTTATTCACTTCAACAAAGACAGAAGATTTGTCTGTCGTAGTCTCTTTTATTTCTTTCATCTTGGGCAAAAACTGTAAGTACAAGGATTTGAAGAGCTCTTGTTCACAGAAGAGATGGAAACAGATGGAGCATCTTGAAAGAAGTTAAGAACTTCTGAGCAGCTTCTGCCTTCAGAAACCACTTTGTTTTGCGTTGTTACAGTTGCAGCAAATTTCTGAACCAAGAATTAAAGGGGTAAGAATTTAGGAACGGGGGAAAGAAACCAAATAAGACAATAAAGAATCACAGAAAAGCTTTTATAGTGGAAAACAACAGGGGGAGATAAATGAGTACCTTTTGAGGTGCATCACTTCCCATGTCCAAGACTTGTTTATTGGTGTTAACAAGAGAAACAGATTTTGATGATTTGTTGTTCATTGCATCCCCCTTTGGAGAGACAGAACCTACCCAACTCTTCCGAGGATATGGAGTGCTTGGTTTCCTTTTAGGTCTTGGGGGAGGAATATCAATGTCATGAGCTTGTCCTGGAGGAATGCCCTTCAGAACAGCTTCTTTTTCCAACTGCGATTTGATTACTTGTTAGTCATGCAAAACACGATTTTCATTTACAAATCTAGTTCAAGAAAATACTAATTCCGTACAATGCTGGCAACATAATTTTGAAGTTGGTTAACATGTAGTTTGAATAATGAATCTAACACCGCTGACACAACAGCACTGAACTGTCAAACTACTAATTAGTTCAAGCATTATCGTTTCCTAGAATTCCCAAGTGATCACTGGTGAAAAGTTCAGCAAATATGCAAAATTGCTAAAAAAATTGGGATTCTAGAATTATTATTTTTTAATCATCAATTTTATCTCTTAGTACTTCATTCAACAAATAAAAATTGCAGAAGGTAGCATGTCTCTTAAACGAATACATAGGATCTTAATATATTTCAGATATTTTCAGCACTTTTCTTACCATATGGCCTCTTACAAATGAGATATAAATGTGTAGTTTTGTTGTACCCAAACACTTCATCTTTAGCCTTCAACAACGGTGTTCTTTAATGAAGTAAGACAAGTTCACGTTAAGATGTTGGTAGGTTAGACCAGGACAGCTGGTTAAGGAAGAAACTACCATATGAATCATTGAAGGATTTAGGTAAAAGTTGTGAAGCTTTATTTCTTTCAGTAATAAGGCCAAAAGAAAGGCATTTTATGCCTTTTTGCTTTATCCCTTCTCCCATTTGAAGCTTCTTCATGTTATTATTGTTACATGAGGTAGATACTAAACTACAATTAAAGAATTAATCCTGTTACCTGAGTCCATGATAAGAATAACATGGACAATGGTTGATACGGAGCAAGGGGATACCAAGAAAATTTGAGCTACATCCATGAGTTTGGGGGCACAGAAGATCCCCACCAACAGAATGAGGTGATGGCATCATACTCTTGAGACAGTATAGCATTTGTAGCTAATGCTATGGTAAACATGCCTAAACTGTTTGCCTTAGGCTTGATTATTTATAACTGGAACCTTCCAAAGTTTCAGTTGAGGAAACTGGGATTGCTCAAGATTTCCATCATTTTGGACACTATGGTTGCTTTCTTGATTTGCTAGAGCGTGTGAAGATCAGCCCAATCTTATATGTTGCCAATCTAACTGCATACTTGAGGCACTAGGATTCAACAGACGAAGTTACATACATTCAATTTCCACTGCTTGCCAAGCATAAACATCCTAAAGCTGAAGGTATCCATCTTCTTCCTCTTCTTCTTTTTTCCCCTTTGAGCTCAAAGGTTGGTGTCCTTGACAATCAGATTTGGGATGGCATGGAAAAAGATCTTATAGAAATACCTTGTCAGATAGCACTTATTGACAACAAGTTGGAAGGACTGGCTTATAAAGAATGACTTACCAAGGCTCAACCTAAACCTATATGGAGAGTTCCCAGAAGCTCATTTGTTATAGCTCAAGTGTTGCAAGCAAGGTTCCCCATCTTGATACCAAATCTCATACCAATACCATCCTATTACAATGTCGATACGCAGTATGATACAATACAGCTTAGGATACCAAGCATTGGTTCAATATGGTACAACATACCGATTCGGTATCTGCACAGTATACTATACTCAGTATGGTTACTATGGTATGGTACCAATTGATATGGAAAGCCTTACTTGCAAGTTTTTTTTTTTTTTTTTTTTTTTTTTTTTTTTTTTTTTTTTTTGTAGGAAGGGAGGGAAGGCAATGTAGCTGTGAGACCATGCTGAGGGTGACAGTTTTTCAATTTTGATGTTGGCTCTTTGAGCATCTAAGAGATGAAACATTAGCATGACAAGAACCAGTGTTAGCAAGTTGTTCTATAGTTTGAGTTGAAATCATGTTCTAGAAATGAAGCGATTATGTCTCACCTGATTTGAATTGATTTAGCCAATGTTATCCATTTAATGGTTGCCATTAGTTGTTAATCTTGAAAAAATTAAGGACCACGGTTTGATGTGAGAATAGTGGGACATGTCTCTCTAGATGATTGGTGGTGAGAGCGGCCATGTTGGTTCCTCTATCTGGCTTTGCCTAATGTACACCTAATAGATAGCTTCCCTTTTTGTGCTGAAATTAAGTCTCCTTGGGTGCAAACTCTTGCAATATCCTATGTGGCATGAAAAAGAGGTGATTTGCCAATAAAACCTTCATTGTTATGTCAAGCACGAGCAAATGGAAGCCTTGTGAAACCTATGAGGATATGCAGTATGGTTAGTTGAAGGGGGATGTCTGATACATGCTATTTATCTCTGTTAGGATATATTTAGTATTGTTCTATATATAGTTGGGGTTCTTTATGGTGGTTGGGTTGTATTATTGCTAGCTTCTAATTGCCCTATATGGTGATCCTGTATTATATATACTTGTTAATGAAACCCTAGAGGATCAAGCCTTTTGCCCTTCTTTCATGGTATCAGAGTGGGAACTCTGAATAAGGAATATTGATCCACAGCCACCAACTATTGAAACCTCCATAGGTGATCTCCTCTGCTCGGTTTTTCCTTCTAGTGCTCCATACTCCCTGGTGCTATTCAACCTCTCCTTTGTGTTGCTTGGTCTTCTTGGTGCTACTTGATTTTTTTTCTTGCTGCTACTCCATCTTCCTTGGTGTTGTTCGGCCTCTCCTTTTGAGTCGCTCGGTCCTTCCTGGGGCACTTGGTTCCGTCTGGTCTCTCGTTAGCAAAGAAGTGATCTTTTGTTGGTAAATTTTGATCTCATCTCTGCTTCTTTCTTCTAGTGGTGGTGGTTCTTTTTCTCAATGGCAAGCATGTCTTCCTTTACCTCAGCACTACTAGTTGTTAATATCAAAACTCTCGTACCATTAGACCCCACAAATGCAACATATTTGGTGTGGAAACAACTTTTTCTAAATGTCTTAGAAAGTTTTAAGGTTACTTCACATGTGGATGTAACTGGTATTATTCCTCTTCAAACTATTGAAACAACTGATAAGAAGATAATTATGAATCCCGAGTACTTAGTTTGGAAGATGGTAGATACCACCATACTTCCTGGATTAATGCTATTTTGTCTCTTAGTATACTATAGATAGTCATATCCAATTCACCCAAAATAGTCCATGATGCATGAAAAATCATTGAGGCATACTTTCTTAACAAGACTGCCTCTACGGCCTTTTCTCTAAAGTCTAAGTTATGAAGTATCAAGAAAGGATCAATGGCTATGAGTAAATATATGCACAAAGTCAAATCGATAGGTGATGCCCTTCAGGCGATCAGTGAAGCCAAGTCAGATCACAATTTGGTCATGACTATTCCTCTGGGCCTACTAGAAGAATATAGAGGATTTGTAAGTACTTTAAACACACACAGGAGGAAATCTACCTTTGAGCAACTCTAATCACTCCTGATGTAAGAAGAAACAAAAGTTCAGTATTGCCCCGATTTGACAACACCACCTGCTACTTCCATCACTGAAGGTGAAGCCCTTTATGCAAACCATGTTCGAGGTAATCGCGAAGGCCGTAGGGATAGTTTTGCAAAGGCCAAGGATAGTGTGGCAAACATAATTCAAATCCTGGTCGTGGATACCATGAAGCATACCCACATCGTCAGCCTTTTTCTCAACCTACTTAACCTAACCAATAGCCCTATGCTCCATGGTCTAGCACACAATGCTAGATCTGTGAAAAAATTAAATCATTCTACTCTTTAATGTAGGTAATGCTTCAACCATGCTTTCACTATATATAACATTCCTTAGACTTTTCTACTATTAGGCTTCTTGAGCCCAATAAGGAAGTTTGGTATCTAGATACTAGAGCATCTAATCATATGATTGATAATCCTGATACTCTCTTTTTTTCTAAACCTTATTCTTAGCAAAAAAAAAATTCTGGTTGGTAATGAAAATTAATTAATATTACTTAAATAAGTGAAATAGTTGAATACTCCTTCCAACTCCTTTGCTCTTAAAAATGTTCTCGTTGTTCCCTCTATTAAAAGAAATTTTCTTTATGTTCATCAATTTTGCCATGATAATAATTCTCTTTTCAAATTTGACTCTTCTGGTTTTTCTGTAGAGGACATGAAAATGGGGAAGGAGCTTCTCAAATGCCATAGTTTGAGAATTTTGCCCTATCCAATTTCTTGTTGCAAGCATAGGGAATAAAAAATAGTTGGCCTTTGTTGCATTTAGGTTTAGTGGAGATATTTGGCATAGATGGTTAGGTCATTCCAGTCTTACCGTTATTTCTAAATTTATTAAAGAGAATAAAGTCTTCGATGATCCTAAAATTAAATTATTTGTTTGAAATGCTTGTAATATGGATAAACATGGAAAACTCTCTTTTCATGATTTTGAATCAAAAATATGTTTTTCCTTTTCAACTTGTTCATTTTCTTATGTATGGCAGGCACCTGTTCATTCTATTTCCACTATAAATATTATGTAATATTTGTAGAGATTACTCAAAATATTTTTGGCTTTATTTTTAAAAATTTAAACATGAGATTTTTGAAAAATTTCTAGAATTTTAAGCAATGGTTGAAAATATCTTTCATGGCAAAATTAATTTTTTTCAATTTGACAATGATAACAAGTATGTAAATAAAAAAATTTTTTCTTTATGTTCAAAAACCAGGATTATGCATAGATTATCTTGTCCTCACACATCACAACAAAATGATGTTACCGAGAGAAACATAGACTAAGTTGTTAGAAGTCTTCATTTTCAAGCTTGTATGCCTCCTTGTTTTTGGGTAGCGGCTATTTAAACTGCTATTTTTCTTGTAAATTGTACTCCACTTATTACTTTGAAAAAAAAATTGCCATATAATGTTTTGCATGATTGTCTCTTCTGACTTGCAACTTGTAAAAGTTTTACAAGATATTGCTGATCATAAGCTCTCTCCACAATCACTTGTATATTCTTGGAACTCTCAAATAAGCATAAAGGGTTTTGTTGCCTATATCCATGCATCGAAAAGATTTTCATTTCTAGGCATTTTTATTTGTCAAAACAGTCTTTCCATATTCGTCTCTCCAAATTTTAGACATCTTTCGCACCTATCTCTATTATTTCAAATTTTCACTTATTTCAAAATTTTCTTTCAATCCTCTATTATTGAATAAGTCCTACTATTGATGTAATATCTGGCTTTAATTTCATCCATATCTCTACTGCTAGCCCAAAGCCCATTGGGCTGGCCCAATCCAAAATTGGGTCGGGCTTCAAGCCAAATTTTAAGAATTTTTAGACCGAGCCCGGATACCCCTTTAGCTCAAAAATTAAATAGACTCTATTTTAAAGCCCGAATCTAGCCCAATATGCTTAAAATCTGGTCCGAAGCCCGACCCAATTTCGGGCCAGCCCGAAGTTCATTGGACTAGCCCGGTCCAGTTCCAAGCGATGGGCTTTGGGCCGGCCCAGTTTCAGCCCTATCTATTGCTGATGGTTCTAACACTTTTTGTACTGATCGACTCACCCTGTCTATTTCACTAACATTTGAGTCTTTAACTTAATCTCCTACCAATTTGAATCTTGATGTCATACAGGTTAGAGATGAGAACCATACCACTATTGTTGATCAGAAAAAAGCTCCAAGTCTATACCGGACGAACATCCTCCAGGACTAATGCAGATCCATATGCCTTTCTCAGCAAAGATTCCAAGCAGCAAAGGACTGACACAATGATGGCCAAGGATAGGAAAAGTATGTGGAGAGCCATTACATCCTGATTGCACTTCAGACATCCCTACAAATGTGGCAAACAACACATGCTATCAATCAACTATCACCTCCATCAAAAGAGCAAGTCAAGGTGTAGATCCACTAGGACCGAAGGATATATATGGTGAGCTATTGGACAATAATGAGTAGTCAGAAAAATGCATAGCCTAGTACCCTAGCAAATAGGACACCTATGTTTGACTATGACATGTGATGGTTGTATAGGTCCTAACAGGCAAAGCATCATCAATTTTCTAACATACATAGAGATATTTCTTTTACAAGTCAATTGATGCTCTGAATCAAATGCACGATGCCTATCACATCCTTATATTGATAGAAAAGATTAAAAATCACAAGAGGAGCAAAATATTGTGCAAGTGGGCATGGATAATGGGCCACAATATAGGACCATTGGGATATTCTGATAGACAGGTAGTCACATATTTTCTAGACCTCATATGCTACACACTACATTTACCTGATGTTGATAGATATTGGAAAGATTTGTAAAGTGAAGCAAGTCATCAAGACACCTCGGTCCATTACCAAATTTATTTACAACCATATGTGGGTGCTACCTTTGATGAGGAAGTACATAGGATGTGAGATATTGAGGCCAGGGGTCACCTATTTTGCTATGAATTACATTACTCTCAATAGCCTCATCGAAAAAAAGGCCTGTGTCAAATGTTCACCAGTGCCAAGGGGCAGAAAAGCATATATGCCTAGGGTAGAACTAAAGGGAGTCATGTCGAGAGCTTGGTCACAAGCTAGTAATTTTGGTAGCAAACTGAGAGAATTATGAAGGTTATCATACCATTATATGGAGTATTGAGGGCCATGGACAGTGAGAGATACCCTCTTACGGACTTCCACTACCACATGATGAGGGTTGTTTAGGTCCATACCCAAAGCATGCCTAGAAGTATATTGACATCATTAAGCTAAGGTGAGATTATCAAATGGATAGGGAGTTACATTTAGCAGGTAATGTTCAACATACACTTGTTCATTCATATACTTGTAAATGTTATACAAAATCAATTGCAAAATATATTGACAACCTACTGCCTAAGCCTGAAGTTCCAGTATACCATCCTTGTAATAGGCATGGATGAGGAACTTCCAACCATCCTGCAAGATGTCATTTATAAGATGAAGCCTGATCCAAAAGTTGCTGCCCAGTAGGAAGAGGTAGGTTAGCTTGAGTGGGATATGGAATCATTACTTTGCCAACTCATGTAAATCATTGAAATGTCAAATGGACATCATATTCTGTTGCTTTTCCATAGACAAAAATGTATAGAGAGGACTTCCATAGCTTTGATTCCAAGCTGGTTGTTGTAAGCAAAGGAAGCATACATCCAGTTATTTTGAGACTGACCATAACTGCTTCTAATATGTTTTATAATTAGTACTATTTGATACATAATTTTCTTGAATGCATTTATAGCCAAATGGCATAATTTTATTGAATGCATAATTTACTCATGACATACATGATAGGTATGAAGATCCATGCAGGCATGTATTTTGTCCCACATCAGTTATGTATCGATAGATCTTGGATACTTATATAGGACCAAGGAACCCAAATAATATCTCACAACTCAAATAATAATGATTATGAGGTTATGACAAATGGCATCAGAGCTAGGTTTCGATCCTAGGACCTATGGATTACATCACACCCCAAATCCAAGACATAACACAACCATGCTACCATGGGGTACTGCCCACGATAACACTAATCCGATTGGGGAGAAGGAAGATTTTCTTTAACCTGCTCTACTCGAATCTCACAAAAAAAAAAAGGTAGAAGAAAAGAATTTTCGAAGGTAGGCTTCAAGTCCCTTTTCCTTCTCTTTATTTTTAATTCTCTCTTTATTAAAAATTGAGGTACATAGCTCCTATTTATAATAGTGAGGTTTGCCATTACATAATACAGGTCAAATTTTTTTCTTATCTCTTAAAAGGATATCTATCCTTAAACAAGTTGGATTAGACTCTTCTTAATTTAAATAGGACTAGATCTCTAAAAAAATGATAAATATAAAAAGATATAAAAAAATAAAAATTTTATAAGAGATAGATCTTATTTTCCAAATCAACTTTGCCTTTTATAGTTCAACCCAATTCTTCATGGATTGGAAGTTATCTTCCAATCAAAGTCTTTCATGAAAAAAGAACTTTTGGTTTGACCGAGCCATTGTGATCAAAATGATAAAATTTTGGCCCGATTTAGCCCCTTAAAAGACTAACCAAAAGTTATATATCTTGAAAAGATATCTAATTTAAAAAAAATCATCTCAATTGGACATTGTATGATCAAGTTATATTCTCCTGAAATCTGGCTTGCAATTCAACTTCTTGATATGGTTGATCTTGCTCCTAAACCCTATCTAGCTCTTACTTGTAGTAGTTAAAGTAGTCTATATTGAATTAAGGATCCTCTTGGATCAAGACTCCCCCCATTTAGGAGATTTAGTTCCTACTAAATTAAAAAAATAATGGGAAAATACCTGCTTCCCCATCTCGCGGTTGAACCACCTAGTTTTGCTTGAAGATGGTTCTAGCCTTGCTTTTCCTTGCTCTTGGATCCTAGTGAACCACTTGGTTTGTTGTCAAATTTAGACTTCATTGTTGAGATGCTACTTGTCGTCTTTTCTTATTATTGATGACGACTACAACTCCTTGCTCTCAATCTTGAGCTTGATCTTAATAGATCGATTGATGGAATCAAAGGATGAAAGCTTAGCCTCTCATGAGTAATATCGGCTTCTTGTACCATCATCACGAACTTGCTACAGACATTAACAAATCGCTTCGCCTAAGCAGCTGTTGAAAGGTCCATGCTTTCTTATGTCTTGGAGGCATTGATCATGAACTCCTTGTCCTTTACAATATGATACTTCTTCTACCGTCTGTAGAAGACATCTCATCTCAAAGATACGAGTTTCCAAGGATAACCTGGCAAACATAAAAAAAAACTAATTTACAAGTTATCTCATAATTATACCTCTCAATAATGGTAAACTTGAAAGTGCACTACTTGTTGATATTGAACTCGACATCTTTGTGAATCTAGTTAAGAGGGTAAGGATGTGCAAGAGGCTTGGTTTGCAACCCTAACTTCTAAACTAGATTTTCGAAGATGAGGTTCTTCTGGCTTTTAGGATCTATGATAGCCTCGATGATACTTTGCTTCACCTAGACTTTCAAGCAAAAGTTGCTCACGTGCCTTCAAATTTGCCTCAGCTTTTGTCTCGGATTTTCTCGCCATCCGATTCAATATAGAATTTGCTTGTTCAAGTTCAGATGGCTCCTCAACCTCCACAGCATTAAGGATACCTTTCTCTTTCTTCTTGGAATCATCCTTTGGCTTCCTCCTCTTCTGATGTAACTTGTGATGAAGTTTCCAACACTGTTCTTTTGTATGTCTGCGAAGGATATAATGATTGCAATATATTTTTGAATCATGACGACATGCTTCTTGCCCTTCTTATCTTCCTTAGGCCGATTCTTCTCCTCAATTCCCATGGCTTTCAAGCTAGTTTCACTAATGTCTTCAACTTTGAAGAGCTTCAATTTCTTTCGGATGCTCTCATGGAGGCCTCCAACATACTTAAAAACTGCCTGATCATCGATGGAGATTCCAAGGGAGATTAATTACTTGTAAAACTTGTAGTCCTGGACAAATTGATCACACTTCTACCTTAAATACTGCCACTTGATCCATCGATCCTCTTCATGGGCAATTGGATAAAATTGCTTCTTGATTAGAGCCTTAAATTTGCTCCACGTCAGGTTAGAAATATCATTATTTCTCATGTACAAATTCCATCATGTGAGAGCATAGCTAGAAAGCTTGAGATGGGCAAGACTAACCTTTTGGATAAGGAAGTTTTTCTTCAACCCACTCTACTCGAATCTTACAAAGAAAAAAAGATAGAAGAGGAAAATTTTTGAATGTAGGATTTAAGTCCCTTTTCTTTCTCTTTATATTTTATTATCTCTATCAAAACTGAGGTACAGAGCCCCTATTATAATAATGAGGTCCACCATTATACAATTCAGATCAAATTTCTCTTCTAATCTTCTAAAAAGAAGTCCATCTTTAACAAGTTGGATTGGACTCCTCTTCCTAATTTAAATAAACCTAGACCTCTAAAAATATGATAAATATAAAAAAATTATAAAAAAATATGAGAATTTTATAGGAGATAGATCTCAACTTCTACATCAACTTTGCTTTCTATCATTATATCCAATTCTTCACGAATTAGAAGATAACTTCCGATCAAAATCTTTTCCGAAAAAGAAATTTTGGGTTAACCAGCCCATTTTGTGATCAAAATTATAGAATTTTGGCCTGATCTAGCCCTTTCAAGGGCTAACAAAAGTTGTATATCTTGAAAAGATATCTAAGTTTAAAAAAAGATCATTTCAATTGGGTATTGTATGACCAAGTTATGGTCTCCTGAAGTCTAGATTGCAATTTGGCTTCTTGATGTGGTGGATCTTGCTTCTAAATCCTATCCAGCTCCTACTCGTAGTAGCCAAAATGGTCTGTATCGAGTAAGAGAATTCTCTTAGACCAAACACGAAGCCAACATTCATAATCTGTATATAAATCCACCTTAAAAATATATATATAACAAAATGATCAAAATCCATCATGCATTTAATAAATAAAAAGGTGCTTGTTTAGAGCATCTAAATCCAAATTTAAATACTAAAACCCATAACCTCAAGATCAAAAAGTCACCAACTATAAATTTACTATAAATTTATAGTCAATTATAAAACAAATATTTTGCTACAAAATTATCAAGCTTGCTAGTGCGAACTACAAGCCTAAACTATTCTTTAATCCTAAAGACCTTATTCATCTGTAAAAAGAAAAGAAAAAAAAAGACATGTGAGCTACACAGCTCAATAAGTAAAACTTACACCAAGCATAAGCTTTTCTATGAACAACGCATTATTTAAAAAATAATAAATATTATAAAATAAAGCATTTTATATAGTACAGTATGATAAAGCAAGTCATAAAGCTAATCATGCATGCATGCATAAATCATGAATATTTCATAAACATGCTTCCAAATATACGTTGCAAATAAAATTCTAAATCATCCTTTGCCATTTAGTCACATTATAGTTCATAATATTGCTCATAAATATTCATGCTAAGGTTATTTATATCCACGATAAGGCATGTATTCATAATTGACAAAGTATCATATTTCATATGCCAACTTTATACGCGCTAGTAAGGCTTATGTTCATATGGAACTAGTTTCAAACATTAATCTTCCCCAATTCTAGGGTCATACATAGCTATTTGAGAGACTTAAAAATATTTATACTTTTTTAAAACAAATGTATAAGTAGGTGTAAAAACACTAAATGGCATGATAAAAATTAGAATTTCATAAACAAACTATATTCATTAAAAACATTCATGGAACCATTATTCATTACAAAGCATGATTTTCATAATACATAAACCGATCCTTTATTTTAAAAATACATGATACTATTTTTTTGGTAAGAAATATACATACACACATGATACCATTAATGACAAATCATATGCACGGAAAACATGTGATAGTTTGAAAATAAATAAGGAGTGCAAGATCTACTTACCTCTTTTCTTTGAACCTTCAAAATTCACTAGGCGAATCGATTAAATCTATTTAAAACATTAAAAGCCAAATTAATTCATATTTGATAACTTTAATAGTATTAAAATAATAAAAAAGGAGACAATTGGCCGAGTGATGGAATTTAGTCACTCCGGGAGGGTCAAGTCTAAGTGACTCAACAATGAATCATGAAGCATGGGCTCGATCAAAGCCAAGATTATTCGACAAGATTCACTAATAGCATATTTTAGATAGACTCAATAGGGCCGGATGATTGGTCTAGCAAGTAGCTTGGGCACTAGGATGGTTCAGGGCCACTTTGCAGAGGTCAACTCAGGTCTATAAGACAAGAAGATTGGACCCTACATTAAGATCCATGGATCCTTTTAGAGAGAAACAAGGTAGAAGAGAGAAAGAGAGGGACGGGTATTTTCTTTTCTTTTTTTCCTTCTTTTATTCTTTGGCAAAATAGTGGAAGGTGGTGGATTGTGGCTTAGATGGTTGTCAAGCAGCGAAGTGGCAATAGGTGGCGGTAGCAGGCAATGGAAAATGGCCAACGACAACAGCCAATGTAGAAGAGGAAAAGGGCCCAAGTAGGGGGTTCTTGGATCTAATCAAATTCAAGCTCCAATTTCTTTGACCATCCAGTAGACCTCTCTTAGTCAACTCTGTCATACCATGCTCACTCATATGATCCAGTTGCATATGTCATAATCTAGTGCTATCTGAATCTGACAGAAAAAGTCACCGCCACTGAACTTGTCACAGTGGAACCTTGTAGAATATACAACGAATCGGACAACATAACCTTCATCACAACGAGATTTCCTTTAGTGACCTTCATCAATCCATCAACCAAAGAATAGCTGAAGCCCTTAGCATCAAGAGTGCCTAATGAGATCATTTTTTTTCTCATATCCGGAATATGCCGAATCTATGATAAAGTCCTCACTATTCAATTGAATATCCTCACCTGAACAGTACCCAATACAAATAACTGTATACTTGGAATGATTTTCCATCAATACAACTCTACCTTGAATAGGATTGTATGTCGAGAACCTCTCCCTGTGAGTACAAATATGATAGGAACCGCAAAGTTTATAAGCCACTCATCTTGTCCATGTGTCTTATCTGTAGCTGTGAAGATAATATCACTACCATCTGATTCTCTTGCTGCAACACTTATTTCTATCTCAATATTAGTGCTTTTTTGATCTAGATACTTGTTATCGTTCTTCTTCCACTGTTCTTTATTTTTTAACTTAAAATAATCAATTTTTATATGATCCTTCTTCTTACAATAACCACAAATCAGATTCTTATGCTTTGACTTTGACCTTGATGTACCTTTATTTCCAGAATTCTTTTCTTGGGACCTCCCTCTAACAACCAAACCTTTTGCTAAAGCTTTACCTGTCTCATTGCTAATCTGCATATCAATCCCTTCTTTTAAAAACATAGAGGACTTAATATCATCAAGACACAAAGTATCTCCTCCAAACAAGGTCTCATAAAAATTCTCATACGAGGGCAGTAAAGAATACAATAATAAAAGGGCCTCATCCTCCTCTTCGATTTTAACATCTATTAAGCAAAGATCCATATTAATAGAACTAAATTCATCTAAATGCAACTTAATAAAGGTTCCTTCCGTTATACATAACATGGAGAGACGTTGCTTTAAATATAACCTATTTGTGAGGGATTTTGTCATATAGAGAGACTCCAACTTATGCCATAACCCTATAGCGATCTTTTCATCCGGAACCTCATGCAATACCTCATCGAATAAACATAACTGTATTACCATAAGAGCTTTTCTCATCAATCTCCTCCTGCTTTGATGTCAATAAATCTGGCATCTTTTCCTTTCCCAATAGTGCCTTCTGCAATCCTTGTTGCATCAATATAGCACACATTTTAACTTGCCATAATGCAAAACTATTGGTCCTATCAAATTTCTGGATCTTGAACTTCGTCGTCGTCATCTTAATCCATAAAGAAAATAGAATTGTTCTGATACCAGTTTATGAGAATGGAATGACAAAAATATAATAATAATAATAAACACAGTAGATTTAACGTGGTTCAGTAATGTGCCTACATCCACGGGCAAAGATGAGTAATTTCACTATCAAAATTATAATGAAGGATCACTTAAAATCTTCAAAGACCCGTACATCCAAAAAAATCTCTTTCAATATAGATAATAAATAAATAAAATTGAATTAATAAGAGAAAAAGATATCACAGAAATAGAGCATTGCAAAGTAAACGAGAGGTGCAGGGGAAGCCAAAAGGAGCAGCAACCAAAAGGAATGTGGAGTTTTTTCTCTTAAAATTTCCTCCCGTTATCCCCCTTCGCCAAGAAACTGAATGAATTCAATTAAGATAGGACAGCGAAAAGAAAACAAAAAAGTCCTATTAGAACTTTTAGATGTTGATTGGATCAAACACCTTACAAAATAAAAGATAATAAAAGAGGAAAACTAATACACAGAGAGTGGGCACAATAGAATGCAAGACAAATATTCTTTAATAGCAAATATTTGAGGTGATGTCTTGTATAGGCATGTCATATTGAGAAATTACATGATATTAGTTTTCTTATTTACATTCATATGAAGTTCCCGGGGTTTTCTAAAAAAATACTTAAAAAAGAGAACAAAGAAAAGTGTAGGTTAGAGATTAGTGAACCTAACCCAATATGATGCACTACTTCACAATGTCAGCATCCACAAGGAATGGATTATTTATATAGTTTTGGGGAGTGTCAAGTGATAGACACTAGGAAAGTATTTATTTATATTTCATTTTGGATCCTTTGTGTTCTTATTTTAGTAGTTGCATATATGTGTTTCCAATTTTAACATATTTTAGTACTCCTAACAAAATGGATTAACATTCATGGTTTGTGATTGCACATTCATCACTAGTTCTTATTTTAGATTAACAAAATATGTTTTCGGCATTGTGTTAGGATGACAATGAGATGCAACACAAGAAGATAAGCTACGCTTCATTAGAAGATGACTACATATTATTTTATCCAGAAAAGGAATCCAGACAATTATGCAAGCTTATACCTCTCGTGTTATGATTCATCTCACTTTGATTTGTCAGTTTGTAAAAATTTCTACCTCACAAAATCAGAACACATGATAAATGTTCCTAAAAGATGCATTACAAGTGATCATGACATTAAAACAACATATTTACTAGCAAAGTACATGAACTTAAAAATGCATATTCTTCAATTATTTATCTATTATCAGCATTCAATTAAGGGAATGATCTTTAGCTTGACTCGTTAATAAAAGGTAATTTGTGTTGCCATCAAATCACCCTTCACTAGACTCCGACGGTGGCTGAGGATGCTCTGGTCCTCCCTAGACGGAATCGGGTGTTGCTCCTGGTGACTTTTAGATGGAAACCTGCAAAAACAATCCCTGGATCAGAGTTTTCGATGAGGGACCCTCCGACGCTTAAACCAGGAGATAAGAGAAAAAGGCTATAATAGCTGGAGCTGAGAACGATGGTGGTGACTGAAGGAGCGTGTGATAATATGTTGTAGAAAGTACCTTGTCGGGATCCTCTCTTACCATTTTATAGGGCTACACTAAATAACTGAATACCATTACGGGGTGGCCTCCTCTGACATGCATAATAAATTCTGCTGAGGTGACAGGATCTTGTTTCTTAAAACCTTTTTCGTTGGCATCTTTCTCTTAGAATGGCAGGATTTATTGGAATCTTGTCCGTCATGATCTATACTAGAACAGTTGTGATCGAATGGATCGTCACCTACTCAGACATCACGAATACCGAGTAGGTAGTTGGCTTGGCCATTGCTAAAAGGGGGCTTGACCTTGTACATGAACATGCCCGACTTGGTTTACTCGGATAACTAGTCAGTCCCGAATTGATAGTCAGTGAATGCACATAAAGAATGCCATGCTAGTCTGACTCAATAGGTTGCTGCTGCTTGTCTTGAAAAGTGGCAGCTACTTATCCAAGGAGCAGGTACTCGATCTAGAAAGTAGTAGCTATTCGTGAGAAAGAATAGCTACTCGGTCAGGTGGCTAGCCTTATCTCCTCTCTAGTCGATAGCTTGATCGCTCTGAGTCGGGTGTCCCGGCCCTCTATAACTAGTGGCATAGTTGGCGATTTAGCAAGTCCTCGAGGTCAAGTTAGCAATTGCCATAATAGATACCCCCATTCCCGAGTCTAGAAAGCTACCAAGTAGTTCTAGGCCTCATCGTTTCTAGGCAAAGGAAGTACTTGTTTATTCGATCTCAAGGGTTGGACAAATCTTCTCGCGATCTAGGCATTTATTGATCCCTTTGAAAACCGTCGCTAGCTCAATCATAGGTGAGAGGAGGTCATTAGCATAGCCAAGGAATACTGAACCGGTACAGGCCCCGTACCGAGTTCAAGCAATTATAAAAAAATGCCTTCATTTTTCATGGCAATATTAACTTGAACCGGACCCGAATCGGGGCCAAACTGGACCATACCGTACCGGTATGGTACCGTACCGGTATGGTACCATACTATACCGTACCGGTCTGGTACAAGGTATTTTGAATGATCTGGCAATCCAAATCATTTTTTATGGCTAAACTGTACTGGCCAAGAGATGGTACGGTACGATACGCTCCGAACCAGACAGTTCGGGATGGTACCGAGAACCCTGAGCACAGTGCTCTAAGAGACTACGCAATTACTCCTCATACATTAGGCGGCTCGCTTGACTCTCCTCAACTGGTCAGGTAATGCCACATGGCCCGATAGTCATGCCCTTTAAATGATTCATGCCAATCCCGTTATCAAAAATTAATTAGCCAAAGGTGTATCGAGATAGTGAGGCACTTTCGATTAGGAGTGGGCTACATGTCTAAATCTAATAACTTTGGTTGAATTGAGGTTTGGATCCTAGCCGTTAGACTGGGTTTAATAGGGGGTTCGCCATAATCGTTACAAGGATTGTCCTCTTGCCAAGTTGCAAAGAAAAGGAGAGCTCCAAACCTGGAATCGCTCTAAGGGGATCTCTTCTTAGCATGTTGGTCCTCACTCCATCTTTTTGTCCTTTTCTTCTTCGCTTTCCTTTCTTGCTTCTATCTTCCTTTAGGTCTCCTTTAGGGTTTCCTGGTGAAGCCATACTTGGCAGCTTTCACTCTCTATTTGAATATTCTCCCTTGCTTGATCTCTTTTCTTTTTCCTTTCTTTTGTTGATATGACTTCATTCAAAAAAGAAAGCCATTCGATGAGCTATATCTTCAAGGTTCTCATAAATCTTCCTAGAAGGAAGCCACTTCGATCCTCTGACCTCGAAAAGGTTGGAATGTCCTTGAGGATGGTGCTCCAGGCCGGTCGACCGGCTAGTCTAAGTTTTTCGATCCCCTCGGGTCCCGCGACCGCGGTCTCAACGATGACTGAGGCGGATGTCCTCCAACTTCAAGAACAATACGAGTTTCCAAGTTAGTTCCAGGTCTTCGCTCCTAGATCGGATGATAGGGTGATGTTGGGCCTAGTGGACTGGATCGCCCTGTATGACTGGTTGTTAGTCAACTGGAGGGCTCATAGTCGATGGACCAAGTTCTAGTTAATTGGGAAAGGCTTAAGAACTTTTCCAGGAAAAAAAATTCTTTGTATTGCCAAATGAAAATGAATACATTATTAGTAATACATTTGAAAATTCTCGATGTTCCAAATTCAAAGGATTGGAGTTCCATTGAGGTCTTCGATCCGGTATGCTCCTCAATATAGGGCTTCTACTACTCGGTAAGGTCCTTCCTAGTTTCGAGATAACTTGCCTTGTTCAGTCGGTCTGAAGATTTCTACGTGATGTAATACAAGATCTCCTGGACGAAAAGTTCTTAATCTTACATGAGTATTATAGTACCGAGCGATTCATTGTTGGTACACTACCATCCGAAGATAAACTTGATCTCAAGTCTCCTCCAGCAAATCAAAGTTGGCTCTTAGTCGGTCTGAGTTGCTTGACTTGTCAAAGTGTTCGATCTGCATAGTCGGAAGTCCGATTTCGACTGGAATTACTACTTCAATGCTGAATGCCAGGCTGAAGGGAGTCTCGTTGGTTGATGTCCGAGAAGTTGTGGTAAGCCCACAACACATTCGGTAACTTCTTGGCCTACTTATGTTTGGCTTCATCCAGCCTAGTTCTGAGCCCTTGAGAAATCGTCCAATTCGTCACTTCTGCTTTCTCATTTGACTGAGGGTATCTGATAGATGTAAACTGGTGTTGGATGTGTAGCTTGATGCAGAATTTCTTGAATGCCTGGTTGTTGAACTGCCAGCCATTGTCAACGACAAAGGTGTGGAGAAGTTCGAATCAGCAAACGATAGATTTCCAAAAAAACTTTTGACCTTGCTCTCAGTAATATGCGCTAAAGGTTCTGCCTCTATCCATTTGGTGAAGTAGTCGATAATGACAATGAGAAACTTTCATTGACCAGTTATTGAGAGGAATGGACCAAGTATATCCATCCCCCACTGGGTGAACAGCCAGGAAGAAGAAAGCCGGGTTAGTTGTGTTGCCTGCTGCACTGGATGTTGGCGTGCCATTGGCATCAATTGCACTTTCGGACAAGCTCCATTGCATCTTCCCACATGGTGAGCCAGTAATATTCTTGCCTTAGTGCTTTGTAGGCTAAAGACCTGCCTCCTAGATGATTCCCGTAGATATCTTTGTGGATCTCCCGAAGTATATAATCAGCTTTAGTAGGTCTCAGCACTTAAGGGGAATGAAGACTTATTGTAGAGCTGTCCATTTAGTAGCACAAATCGAGAAGCTTTCCATTTTAGCAATCTCATTTCTGAGAGATTGTTGAGAAGGATGCCTTCGATCAGATACTTGACGAACAGATCCATTCAACTCGGCTCATGGGCAACTTGTTTGACTTCCTCAGTTTTGTTGATGTTGGAAACTTCTAAGGTTCAATGTATGTCCACTCAAGGGAGTTGTTCGCTAAAGTTGCAAGCTAGAAAAGTGTCTGCTCAGGCATTCTCACACCGAGGGATATGGGATATGTCGAAGTATTCGAGTGCCAATGTGAAAGTCCGCACACTATCGAGGTACTTGACCATCGTCAAGTCCCGAGCCTCGTACTTGCCAATGACTTGGTTGGCCACAAGCTAGGAATCGGGAAGACCCTTGGCACGTTATCCCTAATTCCTTGGCTAGCTTCATTCCAATTAACAAGGCTTCGTACTCGAACTGATTGTTGGCGGCCTTGAATAAAAAGTGCAAGACATACTCGACAACCACTCCCGAGTTTGTTTGGATAAGTCCAGCTTCGCTTCCTTGAGAGTTTAAAGTACCATCTATGTGAAGGATTCAGGTCATCTCTAGGTCAGATTGCTTAGCAGGTAGCATAGCAAGTAGCCCCTCAAGCTTGTTGTCTGACCACGTGCACTCGACAAGAAAGTCATCTAAGACTTGAGCCTTCATGGACGATCTTGGACGATAAAAGATATTGAACTCATTGAGTTTGACCGTCCATTTGGCCATTCTCCTAGAGATGTCAGGCCGATGCAAGATGGTTTTGAGTAATTGGTTGGTTAGAATAATTATTGAATGAGCTTGGAAATACAGCTTGAAACATTGCATAGAGATGATTAGTGCATAAACAATCATCTCAGATTTAGCTTACATGATTTCTACATCGTAAAGCACTCGACTGGTATAGTAGATGGATTTTTGGACTCCTTTGTTGTCTATCCGAACAAGCACAGAGTTGACTGTCTCTAGAGATGCGGTGATGTACAAGTAGAGCTCCTATCCAACTTCGGGCTTGAAAAGCAGGGATGGAGACCAGAGAAACTTTTTCAGCTCCTCAAAAGCTTGTCGGCATTCCTCCATCTAGGTAAAGTTATACATTCGACATAGGACCTTAAAGAAAGGCAAGCAACAGTCAACTAATCGCGAGATGAACCGATTAAGCACTGCAACCCATCTGGTCAGTTACTGTACTTCCTTCTTAGAGATCGAATGCCACATGTCAAGGATTACCAGGATTTTTCTAAATTTTTCTCGATACCCCGCTTGGTGACCATGAATCCAAGAAACTTGCCGGCTATGATACCAAAGCACATTTACTCGGATTCAACTTCATTCGGTATTGGTGAAGGGAGTTGAAGGCTTCTTTTAGGTCTTCGATGTGATCGACCTCTCCGAAACTCTTGATATGCATGTCATCGATGTAGACCTTCATGTTTCGACTAATCTAATTCTTGAAAACCTTGTTGACTAACCGTTGATGGATGGCTCCTGCATTTTTCAAACTAAAAGATATTTCTTTATAACAATAGATATCTTTGTCGGTTATGAAGACAATATTCTCCTCGTCTTCGTTAGCCATCCTAATCTAGTTATAACCCGAGAAGGTATCTATGAAGCTAAGTAACTTGTATTCGGACGTGGCATCGACCGATTAATCAATTTTCGATAATGAAAACCTGTTTTTCGAGCATGCCTTGTTGAGATCGATGAAGTTAATTCTCTACTTTCCACTGGCCTTCTTAACCATGATAACATTGGCTAACTAGTCGGGATAGTAGACTTCAAGGATGAATCCAACAGTGAGGAGTTTATCGACTTTTTCATCAATGATCTTTTATCTCTCAGGGGCAAAAATTTTCTTCTGTCGAACTGGTTTGTGCTTCAGGTCGACTTCAATTTGTGAGTGATCACTTTTGGAAGGATCCCAGGCATGTTTGATGCCGACCAAGCAAAAATGTTAGAGTTAGTCGCAAGAAATCTAGTAGTTGGTTCCTTTCCTCCTCGGGTAGAAGAGCTCTGACTTGGACAGACTTTGTTGAATCGTCCCTCAGCAAGAAGGAAAGTAGCTATTCAGCTGGTTCATCTTTTTTTCTGGCTCTCTTTGATCCAGTTGTTCAGTAGTCGATACCTTTTTATCCTTTTATACTTTGGGCACCATCAAGAAATACTATCGAACTAGTTGTTGGTCTCCGCGCATCTCATCGACTCCATTCTTTCTTAAGAAGTGGATGAGAAGGTATTTAATTGAGATGATAGCATCTAGCTGGTTCAGTCCTGGTCCCCCGAGGATAACACATTGTATACTAAGGATACATAGACTACTATAAATGTCATGAAGACAGTGCTCTATCAGGGTGGAGTCCCTGAGATAACTAGAAGGGTGATTTCTCCTTCAATCCCAATCAAGTCCCCGGTGAAGCCGACTAAAGGTACAAAAATTGGCTTTAAGCGATTTAGAGACAAGCATTCGAACAAAAACATCGTAAAATAAAATATCGACTGAGCTTCCACTATCAACTAAAATTCTTTTTACATCTTTTGCATCATTATAGACACGATGGCATCATTATTATTAAGATTGTGAACCCTGACTAGGTCCCTATCAGAAAAAGGAATTATATTTTCTTCTCCCCCTCCCCTCGACCTCTTTGTAGAGCACTCCATCCCCCAGGAGATCATGCCAACTTGCCCCTCTATCGACCGGTTGTCAATCTTGGCCTGAGTTAGCTGCTGACCAGGATTTTGGATGTGGAGCTAGACTACTCCGTGAACATACTTTCCGAGGTAACCACGTCTAATAAATTCTTCAATCTCTCTTTAGCTGGTGGCATTGCTCGGTGTCGTGACTGTAGTCCTAATGGAACTGGCAATACTTGCTCGTCGCCGGAGGCTGAGGGCTTTAGTGGACGAGACCTTCATAGGTATTGCTCGTCTTTATCTCCATTAAAATTTTGGCTCTAGGGATGAAGAGAGGTATAGTTACTAGGTTTGCCGGTAAGGTTCTTTGACTTAGAACTTTATCGGCTAGATAAGTTTGGCTTTTCTACTCAGGCTCTACTTGACTCTCCTTGGGTTTGCTTCTTCAACTTTCCGTCGATCTCTCACCAAGTGAGAGCTCTCTCGTCTACACGGATATACTTCTGCATGCAGGCCAACAGCTCTGAATAAGACTTTGGATGATTTTTATCCAGAGAATAGGTGAAGCAGAAGGGCAAAGTACTGTCTTCATAACCAGCATGGCCACGGACTCATCTGGATTGTAGATTCCAGCATGGCCACCTTGAATCGGGCCATGTAATCCTTCAAAAATTTTTCGTCTTGTTGATGGACAGAGAAGAGACTGTTAGCTTCCCATGGCATCTTCCGACAAGCATCGAAGTGAGCCATGAATCACCTCTCTAGCTGCTTGAAGGAATCAATACTCGGCTCGAGTCAGTAGTACCATGCTCATGCTACCTTGCAAAAAGTGGCTGAAAAAGCAATGCAGAGTAAGGCATCAGTAGCATCCTAAATTTGCATGAGACTTGTAGTTCTTTAAGTGGTCCAGTGAATCGATGGTGCCATTGTACGGATCCAGCTAAGACATCTTGAACCAACTAGAAATCGGTTCCTCCATGATGCGGCGAGTGAGAGGATGAGTGTTAAAATCCATCGATTCCCGACTTCCACCTTGAGGATCACCAAGTCGGCAATTAATATCGCTCAACTTATGATCATACTCATCGAGGCATTGCTCAATCAGTCACTGAATAGCCTCAATGGTAGATCCCTCTTCGAAAGACTCGGATGATGACTTGGATAAGAATTAGGAATACTCCTACTTTGGCTTTTCTCTGATCGTCGTTCCTCGTGCGAACGACCGGCATGGTACGATGTGGTAGACCGTGATTGGTGGATGATCTAATGATGGAAAAACCTTCCCTGAGGATCCGATGGCTCGCTTAGTGAGATGAAGGAGACCACCATTGATGGCTAGGGTGAGCGGCAACAGCGGGAATGGCTAAGATCTCAGGCTATTGCTACTTGGCCATAGACCGCTGCTACTGTTGCAGCTCTTGGGCCACTGTCACTAGTGTTTAGACCTGCTACATGAGAGTAGCGAGCAGGTCCTGCTAGATCACCGGTGGTAAAGGTGTAGCAAGAAGCTCCACCTAGCTACGTCGTTCGTCACAGCATGAGGGATTTTTGATATAGTTGGTGGAGGCATCTTGTGCACAAGTGACCACCATTATACTCCAAACTCCACGAACTTAATGCTTGCTTAATACCCTCTACTTGGTATGCCAATCTATTGCCATCAAATTATCCTCCAGTACAGGATGCCAATGGTGACCGAGGGTATTCCGATCATTCCCGGACGGAATCAAGTGTTGCTCTTGGTGGCTCTTGGATGGAAACCTACAAAAATAGTCCTTGAACCAGAATTTTTGACAGAAGACCCCTCGATGCTCAAGTCAGTGAACAAAAGAAATGGACAACAGCAACCGGAACTGAGAGCGATGGTGGTGACTGAATGAGTATGTGAGTGGTAGTAGCGTGTTATAGAACGTACCTCACCGGGATCCCCTCTTATCATTTTATAGAGCTACGCTAGGTAATCCAATATCCTAACATGCATAATAAATTCTGCTGGGATGGCAAGATCTTGTCTCCTAGAATCTTTTTCGTTGGCATCTTTCTGTTAGGATGGCAGGATCTATTAGGATCTTATCTGCCACAATCTTTGCTAAAACAACCGTGATCGAATGGATCATCACCTACTCAAGTATCGCGGACACTGAGTAGGTAGTCGAGTTGGCCATTACCAAAAAAAGGGAGCTTAGCTCTGTACACGAATGTGCCCAACTTGATTTACTCAGATAACTAGTTGGTCCTAAGTAGGAAGTTGATGAATGCACATGAAAAATGCCATCCTAGTCGGACTTGGTAAGTTGCTATTGCTTAGCTTGAAAAGAAGCAACTACTCGGTCTGAAAAGCAATAGCTACTCCATCTAGGAAGGAACAACTACTTAATCGGGGATAGCCAGCCTCATCTCCTTATCGCTAGTCGGTAACTTGATTGCTCCAAGTTGGATGTCCCGACCCTCCATAGCTGGTAATATAGTCGATCGTCCAGCAAGTCCTCGAGACCGAGTCAACAATTACCATAACATTTTGAGAAACTAATAAGATCCAAAAGGGATAAACTCATCTAGTCAATTGTACCATCAATGATGACAAAACAAGAGTGCATGAGTGGTAAAAGGACACTGGACCTTAGTGAAGAATTTTTGTGCACGACTCCTAATCTGCACAGCCGTCTTCGTTCCTATATGCTCTGTAACACAGAAGACAAAAGGACGAAAAACATGCTTCAGAAAACTTTATATAAATTATATTTCCCATAAAGAGAATTCAACATGTCTAAATACTTGGTACAGAATATAAGGAATAGTCAATTTGGATAGTTCCAATAGAAAATCCTTTTAAAAATCTAGGAGAAACTAAGGCTGAATCTATGACCTTCAATACGCTGCCAAGCTCTCCCATACAGTTTCAGAGCTTCAAGGAACCTGTTATGCTCGTCCTCTGTCCACCTCTCCCGCTGCTTCGTGATCGTGTAAGGCTTCCTAGTCTACGTTCCCATCGACATACATATAACCAAAATAAAATCCCTTTCAACATCAAGAAAAGCAACAGGATAGGGAAAAAATCCATAACCAAATCCAACCATTAACTCACCTTCACAACCAACTCTTCCCTCTAGGAATTTGCTTCCATTTCCAAACTCCAAATTTCGACAGAGAAAACAGAAGAAAATAGCCACAGATCACTTCGAGTTCAAATCATCCACAAACACCAGCAATCCTCCCTCCATACCTCCGACCAGTCGCTCCATTTGCCGGAAATAGTACCTCATAACTCAACAAAATCTACTCCAAAATCAAGAAACCAAAAACAAATTCAAGAACTCATCCAACAAAAAGAACCCAGTAATCCACAAACTACTACCATCAAGTTCCTCACCAAACCGAATCAATCCAATCACCGGCGGCTAGAAACAGATCGAGAAACCGGAAATCAGCAGCCATACCAGTAATTTCTCAAGAAAGACCAAGAACCCACGGAAAACCAAACCCTAGGCTAGAACTCACCTCGGGCGCCCGCCATCGGCGCATCAACAACGCCCGCACATCATCTCTTCTTCCTTCTCCCACTACCCCTCCCACATCTCCAACTAACCAACGATCAAATCTACGTGGGTAACCTAAACTCTCTTCAAGAAGAGGGGTTGGGGTGAGAGATAGACAGAGGTTGGCGGCAATGGCGTCTTGCGGAAGCTTCTCGGAGGGCAGAGCAGGAGAAGAGCGGAAGGGCTAGAGCCAGCGTCTGGGCATCGCTCTCTCCCTCGCAAAGCGGGGGAAGGCCAAGAGAAATCTCAGCCACTATAATTTCTTGTGGATTTCTAATATCTTGAGGACGGTGGTTTTATGAACTTGAGGCTGGAAGACGGCGGAGGGAAAGGGTTGGGCCGCGGCGCAGGAGTTGGTGCCAAGTGGCGGGAAGTTAGTGGCCTGTTCAGAGGCCACGGGCACTTTTCTGAGGGCACAGGAAAAAGACGTGGCGT
Organism: Areca catechu; assembly: GCA_021397845.1. Lineage (NCBI taxonomy): Eukaryota > Viridiplantae > Streptophyta > Magnoliopsida > Arecales > Arecaceae > Areca > Areca catechu. The sequence goes on along the minus strand of CM038052.1, from coordinate 172,186,509 downwards.
GCCCTGATCCACAGGAACCGGAACTCCGTGTCATGCACTCCCACGTACGTCCGCATAAAATTCTTATGCGGGAAAAGATAACCATCATCACACTATTATATTATATTTTGGTTTTTTTATTTTTTTCTTTTATACGGATATAATAATATATTTTGCTTGCAAGCTTTCTATTTGGCACTAGCTTGATCTGACTCAGAACTCATGATCATCTCGCTGACTTGCTACCGACCGTCTCATTTTACCTGACCCAAGCTAATAAAATTTTGAGTTTCATAATGTATGAGTTATATTTTCATAATTTTGGATTAAATTATATGGTATAACAAAATAAATAATATAAGAATATAAATTATTGGTTTAATGGCCCACATTCATCCCACAAATCCACCATTCATATATATTGTATAATATATATTTGTTTTGACCTGATTGATGGATGAGCCTCAATTTCAAACAAATCATTCCCAATGGCAAGTTGGGATTTGCTGACTTTATACAATCCATGGATATCATGGATCAAGACTGAGTCGAGTAGAGGGGTTGGATTAGAAATTTCCACGTCTGAGTATAACAAGAAAAGCTAGTAATTGCCATTTTAACAATCTCTTCCGTGCTATAATAATTCATTACAAGGCATACTTATTTAGCAATTTGCAATTTAAATTTTTTATATTTTAAAAGATATTTGTATTATCTACATGACAAATTTGGCATAATAATTTATTTTTTATTATTTTTATTATTTTTATATGATATTATTATACTAATTCCTAAAATAAATATCATTAAAATATCAAATAATTTTAGATTATATAATGAAGTAAATAATAACTATTACAAATATTATAACGATCAAGGAGTTCCGCTAGAATAGAATGATATCTCTAACCTTTATCCGTCTAGATCCTTCGTGTGGATGGCTGGGTGGGCCTATCGGTCTCTCCCGACGCTTCTCGGGTGTACGGGTTGGTGGCCGCGTCTTAGTTGTTAGGCGGTGGGACCCATGCTAGGAGGGCACGTGTTACCGCTGCCATATCTACAACTGGACGCCGCTGGGACGGAGTTTGCTGTTTTATCTCATGGCTTTGCTCATACGTGTTGTACGGATAGTTATTAGTTTTTTTTTATAAAAAAAAATAGTTTTCAGAAAAATTTCTGGATTTAATCGAGTCATCCACGATGATCATGTCTCGAATTCATAACCAATAAATGATAAAATTAAATTTCTACCAATCGGGTTACCGTCTTAACGATTAGATAGCTATTAGTTAAATGATGGATTAACTTGCTTGTGATTTGAAGGAGAAAGAGAAAGCCAAGGGTCACAGCAATATCTAAAGTGGGACTCACGGAAGAGGCACCATCCATGGGGTTATGATACAATTTTTGTCGTATTCGATATGCTTTTCGGATCATGATACCTGATCTTCTCATCATTAAGAATAATTTCATTATTGTCATTATTTAGATCAGGAAGACTATGAGATCTACTCCTCCTTACCTTCTGATCGAAGATATTATTTTAATGCTGCATGGCTTTTTTTTTTCGTGTTCATCATGTCTATAATAAGACGAATACGATAGCTAATTGGATGGTATATTTTATCGTCAATCATTTCGATCCGATGGTATGGGTTCATCAATTTCAGATCCCGTTATCTGCTCATATTTTTGTCCCTTTTTTTTTTTTTTTTTTTTTTTGATGTATTCATCCAAGAATTGTGGGATGAATTATCCGCCTCATAAAAAAAAATATACTGCTCACATGGATGCCATGGATGGGAAAATACGAGCGCATGCAAAATCCTTTACAACCTTGGTATCACGTGTAGAGTTTATAAATACAGAGGCGTACGTAAAAAAGATCTCGAATATCCGGCACCGAGCATGGCATGCTATTTACAGCTATGTTGCAGCAATAAATTTGTAATGATGTGGTGGCATGTATTATTGTAATGAGTTTCTATTCTTAGCAATTTACGTAACACCACTTATATCATCGTGGATAGTGATCAAGTCATTCATTTCAAATACAAACAGCGCATTCTATATTATAATTTGATGAGATAGTATCAATACGGTCATCACGATAATGTAGTAAAGTGATGAGTTCCTAAGATGGATATATAGTATGATGGCTATGCATGGTGGTATATGATTGTATTTTTTAAAATCTTCTAACTTGCTAATGCGAGGCCTTCATCTCCAGATTAGAATCCTGTACTAGACTGTTCCACGTCTCCATCTATTCCATTGGAGAGGTCATATGTGTTCAGAAATCAATAACTCTGGAAATTGAGGTTACGTGTGTTTAGCCAATCCAAGAACCAAAGAGGGGCACAACTCCCTCGCTACAATGACTTTGATAATAGGCAACACTGAAAAAGACCTCTCTCGTTGCTAATAAATATCGATAAAATTTTTTTTCAATATTTTAAAAAGTATTAAAAAAATTATCGACTATGACGGTATAGAATTTTTTTTTCGATGCTTTTAAAAAGCATCAAAAAAAAACATGATACTTTAAAATATCCAAAAAATTAAATTAACGATACTTTAAAATACTGAAATTGATGAATATTTTACCGTCGCTTTTAAAAAAGCGTCGGTAAAATTTTATTAACAATGCTTAAAAGCATTGGTAAATGTTATTTTTTGACGCTTTAAAGCATCGAAAATGATAATATATGCCGATGCTTTAAAGTATCGGTAGATAATTTTTTAAAAAAATAAATAAATAATCTAAAATTAAAAAATATGTTTAAATTTTTTTTACAATAAAATCATAGCAATTATAAATATTGAATGCATATATACATTTTATTACATCCAAACTGAAAATCCAAATATAAAATTCATTACAATCTAATATAAGAAAATTTATTACAATCCAAAATTTAACAAAATAAAAAAATACATGAAACATGTGAATAAAATAAAAAAAGTTGAGGTTAGCGACTTGCAAGAGAAAGGCCGTCACCCTGTCCGCCAGGATCTGATACTCTAGGAGCCTATAAAAAATATTTAAAATGCTTAAGTTGTGAAACTATATATAACAATATATTATATATCATTGATATAACATAAAAATATATATTTAATAATATATGTATTTACCTGATATGGAAATACATCTATATGACAAATGTAAACTGTTTAATATGCTCTCTCATGGTTTTCATCGCTATTCTATGGACGGCATGGCTCCATCACATCTTCTCTATCTCTTCCTCGAGTCTGCAAATATGTATATTCTGAGCACTATATGCAGCATCACGAAAATACATACTCGTCGTAAATAACTGAGTAGGGGTGACTCTAACTCTATAACCCATTACTTGACTGTAGCACTTCGGTCCCATCAACTCTATAAATACCTCGATCTCGATATGACTACTTTGCGTAGTGCTATAGACTCATCGACATACTCGATAATAAGAGATGCAACTCTTTCCTATCTTAATTTTTAAAAAATAGTTAGATCTTAATGAATAACAAAATCAAATGAAAATCATTGCATGAAGAAAATTATAAGAAATAATTATATATAACTCTCTCGATTCATCTCTCATAAAAGTGCCATCATGGTAAGTATGAGTCATCCAGTAAAACTCTACCTCATCGGGTTCCCTCCCATATTTATCCATCTACATAAAAAATTATAATTTTTAGCAAATATTACTAACAAATTTGAAAATTGTTTAAGTATCACGATACATGCATCGTCTACGATACATAATTTTAGTTTCATTGAAAACTATAAATATTTTAATATAAAAAATATAAGTTTGTAATTTAAGGAATATACGAACTCCTATCTGATGTGCGCATAACTCTTGGATCCCGATATATAAGGAAAAGACAAAGCTGCTCGTGTAGCTCTACCAATATCAAAATATGTCTGCAAAATCTAATAAATATTTTGTTATATCCTGAAAGTAAAGTATATATATAATGTACAATATAAATCAAATATTTTAATAAAGTTGCTTAAAAGATTGAATTACAAGATACCCGTTCCCTCTCGGAGAATTAGTAATGAACCAACTTCATTCACTGATGAGGAGATACATCAAGAGGACAAGCACCAACTACTTGCTCCTCGATCATACCCGGCAACTTGTACTTCATCTTGAACTATACTTTATATTCTTTCCATTTTCTGTTGAGAGATGTCAATACAAAATCATGAAAAGATGGAGGGAGTACGAACTTGGACTGCAAACAAAACAAACGTTAGGTCAAGTAAATATTAGAAATAATTGTGCAGATACAAAAAAAACCAAAAAATAGAAAATTTATCCAGGCCTCCATCATCTTATGCCATGCCGATATAGAGTTTCGTTAATAAAAAAAATATAAAACATAACATAATATGTCAATCATGCAAAATAAGAAATAATTAGATTCAATTTTTTACCTATACAACTTATAGAAGCTCAATTTTGTAGATTAGAAGCATGTCATTTTATTTTGCATAACTCAAGGATCAAAGCTGGTGCCTCTCATCTTGGGTAGAAACCAACCGTTTAGTTTCATGTGTCACCATAGCATGCAGCTTGTTGCCAGTAACAAACCATGTTAGCTCGTGATTTTTGAGTTTGTTTCTCTACCAGATATTTTGCCAGTATTGCATTGCTAGCTCATGCTCAGATAGAGATCAGGTTGAAAGCAATGATGAATTACTTGGCTGATATAGAATTCTTGTAATGCTAGAATATTTCAGCGACAGCATACTTCTCCAATACAATTGGTTCATCAAGTTTCCTTATATTTACATCAATACAATTGGTTCATCAAGTTTCCTTATATTTACATGATATCAATGATGCTTTCTTCTCGCATTCTCACTCAAAGAATTGGGGCAACTTTCATGTGCTACGTCACATTACCACGTTTGATCCTATTGCTTGGTGGGTTTATCTTCAGAAAGCCTGTTCGCATATGTGGACATAGCTTTCCATTATCAAATTGCATTGTGATTGCCAAGGCCGTGATCTTAAAATTATCGATCCCAATTCTAATGCAAACTGATAGTAAAACCGCACCACATTCATATATGTAAATGTGCTTTTATCGATCCCAATTCTAATGCAAACTGATAGTAAAATGGCGCCACATTCATATATGTAAATGTGCTTTTCGAGGATAGATCCTGGGTTTTTTTTTTTTTTTTTTTTGATAAAATGGTGTGTTCATCGCACTGAGCGAAGATGAATACAACATAAAAAGTCAGCAAGTATAATATTCCTAAGCTGTACATGAACAGAATGCCAATCAAACCAAATAACAAATCCTGTATGCTGAGCTACATAGGAGGCTACCCATTCTGTAGCTGAGTTGGTCTCCCTTATAAATATGCCTAATAGTCAGAAAATAACATTCCTGCAACATAAGTCTAATATTTCTGATTATGGGATGAACCGCGGGTATAAAAAAAGAATGTGAAAGTCAAGATACGACGATGACAGGGTCACCCTCAATGAAAATCAGGACCCTTACTTGGTTGCCTCCTCCCTTTGGAGTCCTAATGCAAAACTTTAATGCTGCTATACGAGACAGCAGTGCTGGTGCTCCATTTATTATAAGAAATGCTAATGGTATTTTATATTAGCTCATGGCATTTCTATTCCTTCATGCTCCGTACCTTATTTGAGCTTCTAGCGGCTTGGTCATGATTAAAAGCAGCAGCAATTTTCTTAAAGATAAAACACATTTTGTGCAAGCTAGGAGACTCTCTAACTATTATTCACTTGATTACTCACCCTATCTCCTGTAAAATAGCCATGATTTCTCTATTCACAAAGATAACCTAGCTACAATGAACCTCTTCCCTGCTTGCCGCTTCTCCTGTATTTACTAAGAACAAAACCAGGCTGCTAATTGGCTATCAAAACAAGCTTTATTAGCTAACTGTTCTTTTGCCTTGGGGGATATGCTACCTTCTTCGTTTGCTCAAATTTTGCAGCATGGTCAGATGTCTATTGCTGAACCTTGTCATGGCATCTAAATCTTGTAATTTGAAGACTGGTTAATTATTATTTATCCATGATGCTCACCTGGCTTTTTACTCACATAAAAATGGATTACTTTCATATTGATGGGCAATTATTCACTTCTATACTTATGCTTGGTTCTTTATCGCTACCATTGGCTGCTCTATGGCTTCTTATATTTTCATCTGCTATTAGCTGCCTTGTACATAATGCAATGATGGTCTTTGATACACCTTGGGACAGACTATCCACGGTGGCACCATCGACCCAATGATCAACGACACATGTCCTAAATGAAAGGTGATGAAGCATCACCTAACATCCACCCTGTTGTGTCCAAACAAAATTACAGCAGGCTTGAAAGAACAATGAACCAGATTGAACTGATTCGATCTAGCTGTTAACCATCTTCTTGGAGAGTTTGGTGATTGAAATAGCTTCCAAGCTCGCTAATAGCGTCTGGACAGGAACAGATAACTTCTGAAGGAAAGTTAAGTGAAGGTGTTTGAAAAGAATTACCAAAAGTCCCTTCATCATTGCAATCATGGGTATTTATAGGCTAAGGAATTAACCGCTTACAGCTGGTATCCATCTGTAAAATGGTTAATTCAGAGTGTAAGCACGTGCAACCAAAGTTGATCGTAATTAATCAATCTTCTCTTCTAAGTGATGACTTCTTCATAATTGATCGGCTTCGTCAAAGTTGATCGTCTCCTCCAGAATTGATCATTTTTTTCAGAGTTGATCGTCTCCTCCAAAGTTGGTCGTCTCCTTCAGAGTTGATCGTCTCCTCCAAAGTTGGTCGTCTTCTTTAGAGTTGATCGTCTCCTCCAAAGTTGATCGTCTTCTCCAAAGTTGGTCGTCTCCTTCAGAGTTGATCGTCTCCTTCAGAGTTGATCGTCTCCTCCAAAGTTGATCATCTCCTCCAAAGTTTGTCGTCTTCTTCACAGTTGGTCATCTTCCTGCACTACATAATTATTAACAAATTCTATTCTAAAATAAATCTATCAATTACCTGGAAACGGATCGATCTTGTTGTGTATGTTGATTATTAATCTGCTTCACACCCTTTGAATGTTGATGAATTATGTACCGATCATATTTGTGCCTTTCAAGCATTGATCGGTTTGATACCTTTCATAAGAGATATTGATCATGGTCGTGCTTTTCGAGCATAGGCCAATTTCAATTTCAGGCTCTCAACGGGTCAACATAAACAGATAAATTTTTTCATATCCCAATACATCCCTTGGTCTTTCACCGTCATGATGAAAAATTTTTGGAGTCTACCCACAAGGCAACAACCACCCAGCCACTCGTCCACTATAAGCAAGATTTGCAAATCTCAACAACATTGGAATGTGCCTGTCGTTGTTCCCTGATAAATGGCGCATGTCCTTGAAGGCAACATGTACCCGTCTTTAACTATAAAACTTTTTTTTCTAGACCCTCCAGGTAAGTGAAAACTTTTCTTGCATGCCATTTCTTAGAGACAAACTCCATATATACTAGAGCGCCCATCCCTTCCACTGAGCTTTAAGTCCCATCTTTGTTACCACCAATCTTCAACTCTCTTTATGCTCTCCACCATCACCTTCTATCTCCTTTCTTAGCTCATATCTCTTCTATTTGCTTCTATGAAAGACTAACTTAGGTATCGAAGGGTCTACCAGTGAGAGGATTTTCCTATCTTTGGTGATTTTGCAAGATGGCTTAAGGGATGGACTAAGGATATGGCACTATCACTCAGCTTTGAAAATCTTGACCTGCTATCCCATGACTACCACCATTTTCTTGCTCTAGCTCAATAGTCTAAGCCAGCTTGGTTCCCCAGTGGCAACATATTGGCACTAAAGGAAGGGACTTAGCCCACATCTAAGATCTTGAGCTCCTTCTATTCGACATTTAAGTATGAAGAGCAAGAAGGTTGCAAAGGTGCCATTCACCACCCTTCTAGAGACTTTGGTGGAGTTTGTCACTCCCAGCTAAGGTCACCCATACCTCAACACTACAGAGATGCCGGTTACCCTGGCAGTCATCGTAGAATAGTTCCAGTAGTTCCTGCAGTAGGTTTAAGCACTAACTACTATAATGTAAGGCCTGAAGCAGGTGGCTCATCGATCAACCCCAGTGCTGAGTGATTATCCAGCCATGTTGCATTCAGATCTCCCTCCTCCCTCAAGGAGCTTGAGGTGGAGCAGTCAGTCCCACCCCTACTAGCATGCGAGAAGCTTCCTAAGTTTCTCAATCCAGTTAGAAATCGGATAGGGTTTCATACATATATTTTTATTTTTTTAAAACTAGTAGAAGCAAAATAGATTAAAACCTTTTTAATCATAAAACACATATATAAGAACAATTCTAAAAACTCTATGTAGGATCTTAATAGGATATGCAATGTAGAAAATAAAATTAGCATATATCAATCTAACCGATGCACACTATAAATCTAATCTACAAAAATTTTGAGATAAAATCATATACTTGATCATGGGTCACTGATCGTCATTGCTAATGGCACGTAGTAAAGGGTTTTTACATCGCTTCTTAACTATACAAAGTGTCTGGCCTCTATAGATCGTTCATACAAAGCTTCGATGTGATCAACCATCTGGGATTGTTGGATCTCTCCGAAGGCCATCGGATGGCTGATTCTTTTCTCTTCTTTAGAACTTATTGAACCCTCCAAGAAGATCAAGAAGAAGAGGATTTGAGGATCAAGAGAAGGGAGAAATCAAAAATATAAAGACCTCCTCTCTTAATTTTTTTCTCTCTTTTCTTTTTCTCCCTAACAAAACCCTGGCACCAACCAAGATCTCACACCCCTAAAGTTCTCATGCTCACCCTTCTCTCTTCTTTTTTTATTGGTGATTTCTATCTCAGGTTACATGGTAATCAGTCCCTCTTATTGTTGCACGACATGAGGAAAAATCCAATTAAAATTGGTGTGTAATGTGGATTAGGATAAGGAGAGGAAATATAATTTGATTTAGATTAGAAGTTTGATTCCCAATAAAACTCCTCCAATTTGAATTCAAAATCTTTCATAAATTAAATCATATTTAATCTTCATTTAATCCTTATCTAGAAGAAAGAGAGGGAGGGTGAGATCTCGGATTTGGCACGAAAAAAGTTCATAAAATTTCTTGATTTGTGTGAAGAGAAAGAAAGGTGGTGCTAGGTGGGTTTCCTATTTTGACTTAGTCAAAATAGATTATTATTTCAATTAAATTTGGTTTGGACTATTTAAATAACTTAAACTTAATCTAAATAGGTTCCAATAAACTTAATTAATTTTCAATCTAATCAGAAATCAATCAAGTCTAAATTTGAATTAAATCAAGATTAAATTTTTTTAGCAATTAGATCATTGTGTAACCTAATCAGCTGAAATTTAATTGAATCAAATTAAATAAGACTTGACATAAACCTCTTTGCTCAATCAAATTAAACCAATTAGCAATCTAATTACTACCTAATTCTTCTATAATTAATTGATAATTAATTAATTAATTATAATATTTATGTTACGTTAATTATCAATCGAATTGAAAATTATATCCTTGAATGATTCTTAATCATTAATTAGCTATCATGATCGATCAAAAATTTCTATTATGTGTGACCCCATAAATTCAAACACTAAGCTGGTAGTTCAGGAACCAATTCTTAAACTAATCGATATGAGCATCTAATAATGATATTCGATGTCTGGATAGGTCGAATGATTGTAAAGCAACATTCAAGAATCCAAGCATACATTTACCGTATAATTCATCCCTTTAACCTAATATTCAAGATGACTTCATATTCAACTGCCAACTCTTAATCAGTGCATCCAGATATGTCTCAACCTAACAAATCCTGTGACTCCTCACAAGGATTGTCCTAACCAAGGTCTTACTAAATTGAAATATAGCAAAGCATTTTCTTCAACACCTTGGAGTAGTCAATTCTATCTTGTCTCATACACTGACTTAATAAGTACTTGACTATACCTAGAAACCAGATAGTCTCGTACCAAAATATAGTAAGTTATTTGTATGTCATCATGGTGATCTGCGGTTGGAGGGATACTTATATCCATATCCTTTTGAGAGATATTTTTGACAACGGAGTACTTTACAGAGTTGGTCATGTTTAGTACATTATACTCCTACACTTACTTGTATGCCATACTAATATCTCCACACTCCTTAGTTATAAAGACAACTAACCTATATGTCATACAATGATTTATACTCAATAAATGTTGTCATCTTAGGTAACAACATATTATTTGGTCACAAACATATTTTAAGAACTACATGACAAATCCTCTTTTTTTTTTGGTATTATTGAATGAAAGTAGTTAAGAACTTTATCATAGGAGAGTTTATAAAGAAAGATGTACAAACAATAATGAACTACCAAAAATAACTTTTATTTTCTTAATGATTCATATAAAAATTATATTGAGCTCAACCATTTATGACCTAGATGATTGGCTTTAGGATATATTTCCTAACACCTCAATCCATTTGTCAAGGCCCAGAACAAGCTTCCCCTCATTATCATCCTAAACTACCAAGTTTAAGAAAGGTGGACCCTGGCAATTGCTCTTGCTCGAAGAGCAATGAGTGAGGTAAGGATCGAGAACCCACTCCTTCCTCCCATTCATCTTTTTCTTAAGGCTCCTCTATGAGCAAATCTTTACACCATCGACATGGATAGGAGTCTAGGTGTTGAGGCGAGTTAGATTGGAAGCTTTGGGAGGTGGACCACAACCTTGAGATCCTTCACTAACACCAACTATATCCGAGGGTTGAGCCATTGTCCACCACTTGCCCTCCTTTCTTGGAGCAAATCATAAGGGAGCAGATCCCTCACCACTTCAAAGTGCCCTTGATGGAGACCGAGGATGGTACTATTGATCCTTACAACCACCTAGAGAGCTTTAAGGCCCTCATATTATTAAAGGGGGCCTTGAATACCATGTGGTGCAAGCCCTTCACTACCACTTTCCAAGGCACTACCCAAGCCTAGTGCACTAGGTTCCAACCAAACTTTGTTCATTCCTTTGAGGAGTTCAATTGTTTGTTCACTGCATAGTTCTAGAGTAGTAGGAATCTCAGGAGCGGTATTGATACCCTTTTCTCCATTTAGTAGGAGGACAGAAAGAGTCTCCAAAGTATGTGAGTTGCTTCAAGGTGGCCATGCTGGAAGTTCATGATCTGCACCACTTAGTCACAATGTCAGCCTTTAAGAAGGGCTAAAGGCAAATAACTTCTACTTCTCCCTATCGAAAAAACTCTCCCACAACTTCACCGAGATGCTTGCCAATGCTGATAAATACATCAATGCCAAGTAGGGGATAGCGAATAAGCTAAAGGAGGAGTGAAAGAGGGCTTGGGAGGATAATCCTATTCCCCAGCCAAAGAAGCAGAAGATCAATTAGAAGCCTCCCTGCCAATCTCTAAGCCCTTGATCCCATGAGAACTTTATGCCTCTTAACACTTCTCAAAGGAAGATCTTGATGGAGATAAAAAAACTAGGACATAGTCAGATGGCTTAGGAAGATGAGTCATCAATCTCGATATGATCCAAAGAAGTACTATCACTTCCACTAGGAATATGGGCATGACATTGAAGATTGTTTCTCCTTAAAAAAGAGATAGAGGCCCTCATTTGGTGGTGTTAGTTGTAAACCTATGTTGATCGCTTAAAGGATGATGAAGCTTCAATCCATGAGCTTCCACCCATGCTCACACCACAAGTCAACAATAGGCCCACCACTGAAGTCATCAACACTATCATAGGAGGGCCAGTAGCTGATGGCATGAGCTTGCCCGCATGGAAGATCTATGCCCATGCAGCCTAGATGGGGGTCCCTACTTCAAAGAGGTAGAGATTCGATAAAGTCATTACCTTCTCTGATGCTAATGTTGAAGGCATCGGGATTTTTCATGATGATGCTATAGTTGTTTCCATGACTATTTGCAAACTTTAATATAAAAAGAAAATTTGGTAGATAATAAAAGCTTTAAATATATGAAAACGTCTATAAAAATCATGTAAAAATTGGTTATTGGGATGTAGAATAAAGAGTTTTTGGAAAGATCAAAGTTTTAGCTTGATAAGAAAGAGTTTCATCTTGGCATAGGAAAGTTTTAGTCGGTATGCTATCGAGCCGACTTGGATGAAAAATAAGCCAACTCGATAAGGGAAACTGATTATACAAAAGCTAATTTTTTAAAGGCTGACTAGAGAGCCTATTCAAGTAGTAATAGAGTTGACTCGGATGGAAATAGAGTCGATCCCATGGATCTGAGTTAACTCAATAATGAAAAATAAAAAGGTATTTTTTGGTAAAAGAAGATCGAGTCTACTCAATAGAGGACTGAGCCAACTCAGATAGGATTTGAGTTGACTTGATAATGACCTGAGTCAACTCGAGGACTGCTGACAGGCATAACAACTAGTTTTGCAGAACATTCAGAATGATCCAGTTTTGAATGTAACAGCTATATTTCATCATTCAATGGTTAGAAATAGTCATTTTAATCTCAGAAGCATATTTAAAGTCCACCAAACTTATTGAAGACTATCAATCAAACTCATAATATTTCAAGTGTCATCAAAAATAAAGAGAAACCAAAGCATTGATTATAGAGCTCCAACTCCTAACCATCTGAAAATTTCCTTCAATCATTGGGTTCTTAACAAGGAGACAAGCATTGAAGCTTCAATAGATTTCTAGGAGTCCCCTTCTTTTATATATAAGTATTTTATTCTTTGCTCTTTTCAACAAGTTTTCTCAGAATATTTCAAGTGTCATCAAAAATAAAGAGAAAAAGCCAAAGAATTAATTAGAGAGCTCCAACTCCTAACCACCTGAAAAACTCCTTCAATCATTGGGTTCTCAACAAGGAGACAAGCATTGAAGCTTCAATAGATTTCTAGGAGTCCCATTCTTTTATACATAAGTGTTTTATTCTTGCTCTTTTCAATAAGTTTTATACTCCTATTATTTTTTTCTTGGTTTCTTGTTGCCTACTTCAATTGGAAATTGAAGTTAAGTGTATTTAAGCTAGTGATTGGCTGAAAAGGTTTTGGATTGCAAGCTTGATAAAACAATCTATAGAGGGTTTTGAATTATGAGCCTAGTAAAACAATCTATAAAGGATTTTGGATTGTAAGCCCAGTAAAAGAATCTAGTTATAATTTTTTGATAAAGTATAGTAAAAAATTCTCAATGAGAGACTTGGAGAGTGGATGCAGGTGCTAAGTATACTGAACCACTATAAAATTTTTTATATTTGTGTGTGTTATCTTACCTACTTGCATTTACTTTAGTATTTTACTTTAATTGATTTTAGCATATATTATTGCTCACCATCACTTCACATATTTTTTAAGGCAATACATACTTAAGTTTAGATTTTTAAAAAAACCTAATTCACCCTTCTCTTGGGTTGTCTAGCTAGGCGACACTATATCATGATGGCAACTTATAAATAGAAGATTATCCACTGCTATAACTCTAAAGTCAAAATTAAAGTTTTCTAACAAAAAGATCTTGTTCTTCGATGAGCTAAAGTCTTAAATCTTATAGTACAAAGAAAGCTTATACCCAATTAGGAAGGACCCCACAAAATATCAAAGGTCATTCAACTTAGAGCATATAACTTGAAAAAATTAGATGAACTCAAATCCCAAGATTATGAAATTTTGATAATTTGAAAAAATATTATTAATAAATTCTTTTCTTTTAAGATATCTCTCTATTATTTTTTAAAGCGATCACACTACAGTGAAACAGGGATATGCCAACACTTTTTTTGCCCTTTACCGATGCTTTTAAGCATCGCTAAGAAATCTCCCGATGCTTCTGGAAGTGTCGCAAAAGCGTCGCCTATATAAGCATGGGGACGCCACCTGTCGACGCTTTTGAAAAGCGTCAACATTTTTTTATGCTTTAAAGCATCGCTAGGTTTAAACTTAGCGACGCTTTTTAAAAGCGTCGGCAAGTAGCGACGCTTTAAAGCATTGCCAGGTCTAAACCTAGTGACGCTTTAAAGCGTCGTCAGGTTTAAAACCTAGCGACGCTTTAAAGCATTGCCAATTTTAAAACTAGCGACGCTTTAAAGCATCGCCAGTTCCAAAACTAGAGATGCTTTAAAACATCAACGGATTTATTATTTTTTTAAAAAAAATTAAACTGCTATATTACCTATATACGTACAAACAGCACAACCTGTATACATTATCAAAATAAAAACATTAAACCTGTATCAAGTCCAACATACACAAACAAATGAAACATTAAAACCTGTATCACACCCAACATATACAAACACAAACGAATCATAAAAAGTTTTTTATATATATATAAAAGTATCAATACAAGTTCAAATACACAAAAAGATATACAAAACTAATAAAAAAAAAGCTGGCATCACTGATCCGCGGGAGGCTGGTCATCGTCAGGTTTGCGACTCGCATATGCACCAGGAACCTACAAAATATACATCAGGAATTATGATACATACATTATATATATTCTAAATTATTAAATACATACAAAATTAAGAAATAATTACTTACCTGAGATGACATGAACATATGTAGCATAGATGTAACATGCTCTAACTGAGACCTAATGGTCTGCATCTCTGCTCTGTCTGCATCACACTCTGCTCTGTCTGCATCACGTGTCTATCGGAGCTCTGCTATCTCCTCTTGGAGTCGACGAACATATGACTGATCATGACTCTCTCTAGTATCCCGAGTAATCTATTCATCTCAGATAACTGAGTAGGGATAACTCCAATCCCATAACCCCTTACTCGTCCAGGATGCTTTGGTCCCATTAACTCTGAGAATACCTCGGCCTCGATGCGACTGCTCTGAGTAGATGATGTACCCTCGCCAGCACGCTCGGAGATCATAGAGGTAGCCCTATCCTATATTTTATAAAAAACACATATATCAATACTTAATAAAAATAAAAATATAAATCATGATATAATATAAATAAAAAAATTACATATATATCTCTGTACTCCTCCCGAACAAAACTGCCATCCTGGTGAACGCGAGTCATCCGATAGAACTCTACCTCACCAGGCTCCCTCCCATACTGATTAGCCTATATAAAGAATAAATATTACAAAAAAATTTAAAATAACACATCTTATACCCCGTACCATGATACATGGCACATGCATGATACATGATGATACATGATATTAAAACTAAAAGTGTACTAAAAGTATTATAGGATGAGAAACATACAAACTCATGCCTGAGCCGTGCATAACTCTTGGACCCCGCTGTGTAAGGAACAGATTGAGCTGCTCGTGTAGCTCTACCAATAGCAGAATATGTCTACAAAATAAAATTAAAAATATATTAGATATTGTATAAATATAATTATGACAAGTGAAAATTAATAAATTTTGAAGTGTTTGAGATGCTACACAACCTGTGCCCTCTCGGAGAACCAATAATGCACCAGCTCCCTCCACTGATGAGGGTGAACATCAGGAGGACAGGTAGCTGCAACCTGCTCCTCTGTCCTACCCTCTCGCATGTAGTCTCCCTTTAACTTCGTCCTATATTCTTTCCACTTGCGATTGAGAAACTTAAGCACAAAATCAGAAGTATCTGGAGGGAGAACGAACTTGCTCTACAATTTAAATAAACAATAAAATATATATTAAATGAAATAAGCAATTCAATTATTAAAAACCTAAGATATAAAATAATATATCAATTTTTTTACCTGTACAACTCGAAGCATCTCTACTTTATAAGCAGGAAGCATGTCATTCCACTTCGAATAATTCAAGGGACATAGCTGACCCCGGCATGCTACTGTCCCCAGAAAGCTAGTCAACAAGCTAGCAGCTTTCTTAATAGGCTGTCCTAGCTTGTTGCACTCTATCACTATCCTGTCGCCCTCAGGTAACTGCCACACATCACGGACTAGTGTGGGTCCTCACCTATGCCTGAGTCTCCCAGATCTATCTACAAAAAAAAAATACAGAACATTATATATCAAAACCATTGCATATGCATGAATTGAAATGAGATAGAATTATTAAATTATGTATCCTATATCTGTATGTTATCGACGATAGGCTCATCATCAGGATGATCCATAGGAGGATCGTGATGTGCGGACTCGGAGGGAATGGTGTCGTCCTGAGGTGTAGAGGTAGTAGCATCGGCCTGATGTGCAGAAAGAGAGGGACTGGCATCAGATCGATGTGAATATGATCGACTACCCTCGGGCTGCTATGCTGAAGAAGTACCAGCCTCGATCTGGAAAAACTGAAACTGTACATCTGATAATCGCTTCCTTCGAGGCATGGTGTACCTAACCTGTATTATTTAAAAATAAGTTAGTCAACATTATAATCAAATTATAATGAAAATGAATTGCAGTTTAAAAGATAGCATAATCAAACATGCAAAAATGTAAACCATCTTTAAACTACTTACTTGTCATAATCAGCCAGTTATACCTTCTTCAGAATCCAACCTAACCAAAATGGTTGTATCATTTATATGATCATCCGGCACAATATTATAAGGCATACACTGAGTGTATGTATCATCATCTTCTTATTCCATCTTTTTTCCCATGTCATACAAGTCTCTGGGTTTTGTCTTAATAACAGTAGTACATTCTTTATCTTTCGAGTCTTGTACATAAAAAAACTTGTCGAGCTTGAGATGAAAAAATAAATGGATCATCCTTCAATAACACACCCGTATGTATCAATCTTGAAAAATTGACAAGTATGAATCCGTTTGAGTCCTTTTTCAAACCTCTCGGAGTATTTATATCCATCCAATCCATCGAAATAATACAACTTTAAAATTTTCATAATAATCTAACTCCAAAATATCTTTAAGTATACCATAATAAGATTTTTTATCTACTTTAACCATAACACCACTATTCTGAGTTTTTCTAAGTTTCTCGCGCTCCTTGGTATGAAATTTAAAGCCATTTATAATAAAACCATTATATTTGTTCACAATATAATTTGGACCTTTGGAAAGTACTATTAGTTATATTGAACTATTTTTCTCTATTAGTATCGGTACCTAGAAAATATAATATCAATTATCGATCACTTATTCGATATTAAATATATATATAATTATTATACGACTTATATATACTAACCTGATTGGCAAGCCAATTAGGGAATAACTCAACCAACCATCTTTATTCAATCCTTGGATTAGGACGAGTGGAATGATTGGCTTATCATTGTACAGATAAAAATTCACTGCATGACAATCAAATATAAGTTTGACAACAACATGTCTAATATTTAGAATTATCCATGTGTAGATAGACTATCCTGCGATAGTCAGATATTATATCACTATGTAGCAATACATAACGGTGTGCTTGTGATATGGATTTATGGTCAAGAACAATACTTTCAGCTTTTCCTATAAATCTTCCGGATGATGTAAATTTGTATAGATCTGTATTCTCCATAGTATCACCATGACGTTGAGGTCAATTGAATACAGTCTCTACACCTTCGAGATATCTTGAATAAAATGTTAAATACTCTTCAGCAATATATCCCTCTGCTATTAAGCCCTCATGATGGGCTTTGTTTCATACATAATCCTCCAAACATACAAGGTACCTTCAAAAAGTATGATATTTATATCACATTAAATAATGAAAAAGATATATAAATTATGAAATTTAAGTTTTATAGCATTACCTCTTGATAGGGTACATCCATCTATACTATACCGGTCCACCAAGTTTAGCTTCCGAAACTAGGTGAATGAGTAGATGAACCATAATCGTAAAAAATCCAGGAGGAAAAATCTTTTCCATCTGACATAACATAAGTATGACTTGAGACTGCAACTGATCAAGCTCCTGAGGATCAAGAACCTTCGAATATAATGCCTTGAAGAATGATGATAATTAAAAAACAACCGTAATAACTTGTTTTGGCATTGACGACCTTAAAGCCAATGGAAGAATATCTTGCATTAGTATATGTCCATCATGACTTTTAAGATTTTAAATTTTTTGCTCTTTCAGATTCACACATCGTGAAATATTTGATGCATATCCATCAAGAACCTTGATATTCTTTAAAACTGCCAGGAAGAGATCTTTTTCTCGACTAGACATTGTATAACATGCATGAGGGATATAAGTTCTATCATTTGCAAGCACTTGTGGATGAAGTTCATGTCGAATGTCCATTTCTTTTAAATCAAGACGCACCTTCATGTTATCTTTAGTCTTTCCATCAAGATTTAATATTGTTCCAATCAAATTATCACAAACATTCTTTTTTATATGCATAACATCAAGATTATGCTGGAGTATATTATACTTCCAATAAGGTAAGTCAAAGAATATGCTTCTTTTCTTTCATAATTGTTTAGTATGCTGATGGTTAGATGCTGTGATTATATCATCATCATTTTCAACTTCAAAGAAATTATCCGGATCCTCGAACACTGCTGTATCTAAGGTGCAAGTATTGACTTCCTCTGATACTTCTTCTTGTACTGAAGTCTCAACATCATCTCTTCCTCGCTTTTTAGAGAACTTTGTCATCTTGCCGTAACTGTGTCTGATACCAAGTATTTGTCTACGAATATCAGAACCAAAAGATAGAATTGGAGCAAATCCCAACTCTATAGTACCATCAAATAAATCCTTTTAAAATCAAAATGGATGATTTGCCTCCAACCATCGACAATGTCCCATATAATAGAACTTTCCTCCATGTTTTAACCAAATTGAATGAGTTGATTCACCACAAGAAGGACATGCAACTCGTCCCTTAGTGCTCCAGCTAGATAAATTAGCATATGCAGGAAAATTATTAATAGTCCATAATAGAGCTGCCCGCAGATTGAATGTTTGGACATTCGAAGCATCAATTACACTAATACCCTCTCACAGTTGTTTCAATTCATCTATTAAAGATTGTAAAAAAATATCAATATCATTGCCTGGACCCTTATCACCTGGAATGACCATTGATAAAATAAGTGAAGACTGTTTTATGCATATCCATGGTGGCAAATTATAAGGAATCAGAACAACTGGCCAGGTGCTATAGACAGAACTTAAGGTCCTAAATGGATTGAACCCATCACTGGCTAAACCCAGCCTGACATTTCAAGCATCAGAGCAAAATCAAGATGTCTGTCATCAAATGCTTTCCATGCTAAACTATCCACTGGGTGTCTCAGCATTCCATCTTTTGTACGGCTTTCATCATGCCATCTCATTGACGAAGCTATCTTTGATGATGCATAGATCCTTTTCAATCTAGGTACAAGAGGAAAATAGCGTAATACCTTCGCCGGCTTTTGTTTAATTTGTGTTGCATTCAATTCATCTAATCCCTCACTCTCATTTTCTTTTTGCTTCGTCCATCGTGAACATCCACACACATAGCACGAGTCTTGATCGGCATGTTCTCCCCGATATAATATATAATCATTTAGACAGCTATGAATTTTTTCGTATCCAAGATCCAATTCCTTTACTAGTTTTTTGGCTTCATAACAAGATGTTGGTAAACTAGTACCTTCAGAAAATGCATCCTTTAATAACTTGAGCAACATAGTAAAACTCTTCCCAGACCATCCATTCAAGTATTTTATATGAAACAAATGTACAAGAAAAGAAATTTTTAAAAAGTTCTTGTAACCGGCATATAATTCTTGATCTGCATCTATTATCAGCTTCTGATAATGATATGTTCTAACATTAGTTGGGGGTATCAGCTCTCCATCATGTACAGATTCAGTAAATATAGGATCCTCATGTAACCCAGCTGCTACTTGTCCTCCACTGTAATCTCCAGGTTGTTGAGTACCGTATTCAAAAGCATCTCTGAGCAAACCCCTGATATCATCATCTCTTGCAAGATTTTTACATTGGTTACTGGATCCAAAATCAGGTATATGTTCCATGTTAGAGGTTTGGTTACATGTAGATTGTAACCTTGACTCTCCATGAAAAAATCACTCAGTATAACTTCTTAAAAAACCATTCCATACCAAATGTTCTTCAACAATATTTGGATATTGAGAACTGGAATTTACACATTTTTGGCATGGACATAAAATCTTCCCACTGATACTACTTCTCTCCATACCAAATTTAATAAAATTCTATACTCCATCCAGATATTCTTTGCTATTCCTCGGTTTAGTTATCCAACTCTTATCCATTGTAAGATTAAACTAACTGAAATAAATAAATATTTATAAGAATAGAATAAATTTAAAATAAGTTTATTCAATAGATCAATTACAATATTATTAAATGTACCCTATCACCAACTAATAGGTAAAGAGGTCCTATCCCATTCAAGAATTGCATTAATTATATAGGTCATTTACAGTAACCAAAGGATACGCAATAAAAGTTCCAGAAAATTTTTGGCAGCATTTTCCCTTAGTTCTTCCCATACAAATAAATATGTATGAGGAGAACTAAAAGAAAATGCTATCCGAAATATATTTGGAACTCTATTAGTACTATTTGATTATTGTAAGCACCTATACAATTATTTGCAATTCTCAAACTGTCCAAACTGGATATTCAATTGACCACTATACATATTTCTTCCATCCATACAAAAAATAAATAATTGTACGGATGCTATAGAATATGTACTTTAATCAATTGATGGGTCCATGTTTCTATGTAATGCAAGTTTTTTAAAAAATATTTAAAAAATCATAATTGATCGTAACAAAGGTATATGTTCAATAAGATGCATGACAAAAATAAAATAAATATCGAGAAATTTTATTCAATCATAGGTGTTCTCACAAAAAAATTGAGGGCAGCAAACAATGAAGAGTTGATTAAGGGTATTGGATAGTTGGTTGTTGCCAAACATGCCCACTAAATTCAGTTTGTTGATGATATTATAGTTTTTGGCCAAGTTGATAAGTCTAGCATCAAAATGTATAGGATGCTCATCATACATTATTTTGTGATATTTATTATGTCAATATGTGCATATAATTCATATGCAACAATTCAATATTATTATATCTTACTTCAAATCACCTTTTCTCATGCTTCCAACCTGACCAACTCTATCTCATACAACCCTAAAATCTCAAGAATGAAAGTTATGTGAGCTATGTTACCAACTTTATCACCATACCAACTTCTGAGTTTTTTTGTTAGCTCTCGATCTATCATATTAGTTGTTGAATATACTCATAATCTGGTTTCCAAACTCAAGTTAACATCTATAGTATTATCTTAAGTTTTAGAGGGGCTAGCATGATTTTAAACATCAGATAATAATTAACATGATTTTAGAAATTACATAACTTTTCATATCATGTTGTAATATTTATTTATTAACATGATCCTATATTGGTTTATGTTATTTTTCTTGTATAGAATTTATATAGCAGTATGTATTATTCCTGGGATGTACCAAATATGATAGAATGAAAAGATAAAATCCCCCCTCTCTTGTTCTTTTTTTTTTTCCCCAAATATTTTAACAATATTCACCTAGAAAGAGGGTCAACACTGTAGCCAAAGGGCTATTCCATGGAAACCTTGTCACACCAATTTGATTGCGGCATTTTAACAGCTATTAATTACTTGCTTCTGATTCATTATATGTTATATCCACGACATCAAATGTAGTTGTGTCAAATATATAAAATACTAGCCATGCGACATATAAATGACATCACTTTGGAGCTAAAGTAAACACAGGCAATAGATTATATTAAAACGCGCGTGCTATGTCTTCGCAAGCAATCCATAATTGAATTTTAAACACCGATCTTCATCATCTAATCATCAACCACCATCATCATATAATTTTAAGAGTGTAAGATGTCATCAACATCATTATATAAAATAAATAAAATAAAATAAATAAATACCGAGGGAGGGTCAATGGAGGATGAGGTTGCACCGGGCAGATCGACTGTGGGATCTAAGGCACGGAACGGTGGAGGAGCTACCGGGCGGATGATGAGGAGGAGGAGGATCGGTGGGTCGAGCGGGGGGAGGGTCCGGCGGGATCTAGGGCTCGGGCTGGGGGTGGGGGGGAGGAGAAGGTCCTGCGCCCACGGATCAAGCAGAGGAGGAGGAGGAGGATCGGCGGCTTAGGCGGGGGAGGGTCCGGCGGGATCTATGGGCTCAGGCAGGGGGTGGGGGGGAGGAGGAGATCTGCGTTCGCAGCAGAGGAGGAGGAGGAGGAGGAGGCTCGACTTAGGTGGGCTCGGGCGACCGGGGGGGGGTCGCGCGAGCTCGGGCGGCAGGGGGGGTCGGGCGGGCTCGAGCATCGGGGGGGAAGATCGGGCGGGATTAAGGCTGGGGCGGGGGAAATGGGTTTTTGAGATTTCCGGCGATGCTTTTTGGTGACGCTTTTAAGCGTCAGTACTTGCCGATGCTTAAAAGCGTCGGCAGGTTATGGAGGATGCCGATGCTTTTCAAAAGCGTCAGCGTGTTTCGGAGGATGCCGACACTTAAAAGTGTCGACGGGTTCAGGAGCTTGCCAACGTCTTTAAAAAGCATCGGCGGGTTCTGGGTTGTTCCCAACGCTTCAGCGAAGTGTCAGGAGAAAAGAGTCGGCGTTGACCCTTTTAACTGTAGTGTCAGATAGAGAGCACAAACATTGTCCAAATTTTTAATCAGCTTTATTTATTTGAAGTGATCATGAAGATAGGCATTATCTAAACTTTCGATCAGCTTCACTATTTAAAGTGATCAGGTAGAGGGTACATGCATTATCCAAACTCTTAATTAGCTTTATCTATTTGAAGTAATTGAGTAGAGGGTATAGGTATTATCCAAAATTTTGATTAGCTTCATCTATTCAAAATGATTGGATAGAGAGTACATGCATTATTCAAACTTTCGATCAGCTTTATCTATTTGAAGTAATCGAGTAGAGGGCACGGACATTGTCCAAGCTTTTTATCAGCTTCATCTATTCAAAGTAACCGGGTAGAGGACACAGACATTGTCCAAACTTTCAATCAAATTCATCTATCCAAAGTGATCGAGTAAAGGGCATAGGTATTATCCAAACTTTCGATCAGTTTTATCTATTTGAAGTGATCAAGTAGAAAGCACAAGCATTATCCAAACTTTCAATCAACTTCATCTATCAAAAATGATCGAGTAGAGGGCACAGGCATTGTCCAAACTTTCGATCAACTTTATATATTCAAAATGATCGGGTGAGGGCACAGTATTGCCCAAACTTTCAATTAGCTTTATCTATCCAAAGTGATCGATAGAGGACACATGCATTATCCAAACTTTTAATTAGCTTTATCTATTTGAAGTGATTGGGAAAAGAGCATAGGCATTGTCCAAATTTTTAATTAGCTTCATCTATCCAAAGTGATCCGGTAGAGGGTATATACCTTGTTTAAACTTTTGATCAGCTTTATCTATTTAAAGTGATAAGGTTGTTGCCAAGCGATGAAGCAACCCAAAAGGAAGGTGAATTGGATTTTATAAAATTATTTGCAATGATTTATGATGAACTAAACAAGTATGTACTAATTGTAATTAAGTGCTTGTGTTTTGCCAAAGTATTTATGTGCTTCAAAATAATATGCAATAAAATTAATAAAGTAAATGCACAAAGAAAATAATCACACAAACATAATAAATTTATAGTAGTTCGGTGCACTCCAAGGCACCTACATCCACTCCCCAAGTTTTTCTTGGGAATTCACTATAATCACCAAGATTACAGCTGATTAGTTTTCCGGGCTTACTAATCAAACCCAACTTGTTTTTACTGGACTTATAAGTCAAAATCCTTGTTGGTTTTCTAACTTAGACTAACCAACAACCTCTTGATTTTCACGGCTAACCAAAAATCTTGTTGGTTTTGCAGGCTCACCAACAACCTATGTTGATTTTACGGGATCACCAACAACCTATGTTGGTTTTACACAAAGGCTAACCAACAACCTCTTTGATTTCCCAAGGCTCACCAAAAACCTTGATACAACAATGTAAGAATAAAAGTAAATAATACAATAAAGCTTTCTAAAATAAAGCAAATATCTCTTTGAAGCTCTTTGAATGTTGATGAAGATCTTGTCTTCAAGTTATTAAAGCCTTTGATTGTAGCTTGATGATGTGAACTTGGATGCACTCTCTTATCTTTAGAAGCTTGAAGGCTTGAACCACTCAACTCTTCAATCCTTGAAGGATATTTCATAATATCATCAAAGGATTGCTTCTCCATTTGATTTTTGTTGATTATATAGCTTTTCAAACCTTAAAAGATATTAGAGACCGTTAGAGAGGAAAAACTAGCCATTACAAATATTTTGGAAAAGTTCTGCTCTTCAGAAAACCAGCCATTGTAGAGCTGTCGTCCGTTCAAGTATCGACACTTCAGGTCATGAATCGACACTTAGGGTTAACACTTGGAACAGTGAGTCAACACTTGACCAAAAAATGTCTTCTAAAGTCTTCTGTTCTGCACTGGTGAGCTGACACTTCATCTGATGAGTCGACATTTTGATATTACACTTGGAACTGTGAGTCGATACTTGATGGAAGTCTTGAAATTCATCATGTTCTGTATTATTTTTGTCTCAGGCCTTGAATCGACACTTGCTATTCCATGAGTCAGCACTTGCTATTCAATGGATCGACACTTGGTTGAAATTCTTCTGAAACTCAATTGAAACTTTGCTAAAACTTCTCCAAAATCAAATTTTAAGTCCTTCCAAGTCTTCTTTATGTTCCAAAGTCCTTATAACTTGAAATTTCATGAATTTGAAGGATTTCTTCAACTAAAATATAAGCATTTTATTCTTTCAACTGATATGAGTACGTAATCTAATAAACACACTAAAACACATAATTAGTACTCATATATACTTAAGTATTTTATCAATCATCAAAATCAAGACCATAGTCAACAAAGATAGAGGGCACAAGCATTATCCAAATTTTTGATCAGCTTTATATATCTATCGAGTAAAGGACATAGGTATTGTCCAAACTTTTAATTAGCTTCATCTATCTAAAGTAATTGGATAGAGGGTACAAGCATTGTCCAAACTTTTGATCAACTTTATCTATTCAAAGTGATCAGGTAGAGAATATAGGTATTGTCCAAACTTGTATCAGCTTTATCTATTCAAAGTGATCGAGTAAAGGGTACAAGAATTGTCCAAACTTTTGATCAATTTCATCTATCCAAAGTGATCGTGTAGAGGGCACGAACATTATGCAAATTTTTGATCAAGTATTTAAAATCGGATAGAGGGCACACATATTGCCTAAAATTTGATTGGTTATTCTTAATATTAACTAAAGTAGTCAGAAAAGGTTGAGTAGCCTATATATTTTCAAAAAAGTTATAAAAAATGTATATGTGAAGTACATGTTCTCAAAGCTAATTAGAAAAGAACTTCATCTCAGGAAGTCTAAGACTCATCCCCTAAAATAAGACAGAGAAATGTAGCTAAATGACTATCTAAATTTTAAACAGATATTTCAGATAAATGTTTCAAAGTTCAAGGGTTGGCATGTATTTTTCATACATAGAAATAGTGAAATAAGAATGCAAAAGATGAAAGGAATGAAATTCTTTCATTGATCTAAAATAAATTTTTACATAGTACATTAATGAGATTCTTTCATGGATTATGTCAATAAAAATAGAAAAGAAAATATACACCTATTTATTTCTTCTCTTCGACCTTGGAGCTTTTAGAGATTTAGCAAATGGAGGATCCAAACTTTTATCTTTCTCACTACTTGAAGTCTTTACAAGTTTCGAAGGAGGATCATCTTTAGTTGGGCGGCCAAAAATCACCATCTCTAATCCAACCTCCAAAGCAGTCCTAGTAGTATTTATGAATGTGTACAGTCACCACCCAACACCTCCTCTATTAAGGATTAAGCATCCAAATTTGTCAATGTGAGAAAATTAGGATCTATATTTGAAAAAATACTTTTAACTTTTGGATACATTTATTAAAACCTAGTTTGAAGGTGGAAAAGAAAACTTCTGAGTTCTCGGTGATTGCCAGGCACCTCCTTGCATCACCTTCAAATAACTTTGGTATCATTCTTATAGCTTCAAGGGAAGGAGATCTTCAAGGGTAGTTATCTCCTTCCTAGCCTATACCTTGGCTAAAGAACTTGAAAGATTGTTAATCTCTTTTTAGGTATGCCTTTTGTGAAATCAAATATTGATGAAGGCTCACCAACCTCTTTTTCAATTCAGCAGGAACTCCATGTCGCTACCCAAGTATAGGTAGCATATTGACAACCTTGTCTGCTATGATGGTCACCAAGTTGCAACAGGCTAAGAAAGTGATATTTTATGGCTGTACACATTCAAGATATTAGACAAGTGAAAAGGAGAAAATATTGGTTGAGAAATAGAAGTTTCATTTCTTCAAATATCTTTTATAAAAATAAAGTTTCTCAAACTTCTAATAGAAGAAACCAAAAGTATAGGAAGAAAAATAAAAATAAGTACAAAAAACCTTCATACTTTCGTCGCTTGATCAGTTGGAGCTTCTAGCTAAGCATTCATAGGTGCTTCCAGCACCTTAACAGTGATTGCAGCTTCTGAATTGGTCGGTGGAGAGGCTTTAATGGGTGCACCAATGTCTTGCACATCCGTTGCTTTCCCTACAATTGATTTGGCAATACTTAGGATAAGGAGAGCGATGTCAATGGTTGAGAAAAGTTCTCTCACCTTGTTTTGGCAATCCCTAAATCCCTCATGGAAAGCACTCAATAATCACTCGGCAATGTCATTCCAGAAGTCCTTGGATGACTTCTATTCTTCCACAACCTTCTTGTTTAGTTCTTCAATCTCTTTCTCCAACCTCTCATTCTCTTTCCAAAGTTTTTGGATAAAGGCTTAACTTATTTCCACCTCTTTATCAATGTCGAAGAGGCTAAATTCCAAGCAGATTATTTCTATAGAGGTTGCTGTTGGAAATTGTGTCCCAAAGCTAATCATTTAAACTGTAGACGGTTGTGCTATCTTGTAACTATATATGATTTTTTAATGAATAAAAGTTATTCCTTTTTGGTTGTTCATCATATTTACATTTTTTTGAAATGAATTCTTGTATGATGGAGTCCTTAGAACTATATTGTTTTGATATAGAGAGGAGTATCATGTAGTTCTTAAAGTGGTTCACAACCAAAGGATACATTGTTATAGGACGACAATGTATCAAGTGTAGGTTGTTGTATGTCGTATTTGTTGGTTGTCCTCTTAACCAAGGAGTGTGGAGACACTGGTATGACATGCAAGTGAAATGTATGATATCTTGCTGAACGTGACCATCTATGGAGCTCCCTTCTGTCAAAGGATTGCTCGCGAAGGGATATGGGTATATGTCCCTCAGACCTGAGATCACCATGGTAGCTTACAAATAACTCACTATACTTTGGTGCCAGACTACCAGGATTTCCAATCCAGTGATGGAAGGTTTCTGGGTGAAGTCAAGTACTTGTGGAGCGATGGTGGATCAAGATGGAATTAACCTCTCTAAATAATTTGGAGTGAATGACTCACTATATCTCAATTTAGTAAATCCTTGGCCAGGATAGTTCTTGTGAGGAGTCACAGAACTTGTAAAGTTGAGACATGATATGCATGGACCAAATTAGGGTTGGCAGTCAAACCATAGGTCATCCTGAGCATTTAAGATCAAAGGGATGAATTATACGGTAACCATATGCCAGAAGTTCTTGTGAGGTGCTCTGCATCTTCGACCTATCCAAACATCAGGTATCATTGCAAGATGAGGACTTTGATTGGTATTGAAAATGTTCCAGTACTACCGGCTTAGTGTTCGAACATATGAGGTCACATACCATAGGGGATTTCTACCTGATCTTAAGGCTGATCAATGATCGAGAATCATTTGCCATCACCGGAGATCAATATGATTGACTTTGTTCCAAGTGTCGACACTTGGTATTTTGCTTGAGTCGACACTTAGGGAAGTGTTGATACTTGGCAATTTTTGTAAGTCGACACTTCCTGTAACGATCAAAATTCTGGAAAGAATTTTTGGAAAGCTTTTTTGGACAAGTTTTGACATGGTTTGAATTTTGAATTCAAACCGTTTTTGGCTCCACACTTTCATGGAATGATTGTCATTCCTTTCTAAAATGTTTGGACCCATTTGGTATGGCCTTGATCCTCTCTCCCTTTCTCTCCCCCCATCTCTCCTCCTCCTTCCTCTTTCTCCCTCTCATGGCTGCCTTTATAAATGAAGGTCATTGTAGTGGCTGCTGATAGTTGCAAGAGAGACAATAGCAAGAGAAAAGAAAGAGAAGGGTTTGTGAGGTCTAGGGATTGGGTGTGAGAAACCTAGCATTCAAGCTAGGTCTTAGGAAGAGAGTCTCTTGGGAAAAGGTTCTACCTCTCCTCCTTGTATTCCCGAAAGGAGAAGATCATCCTGAAGGATCCCGAAGAGCTAGCACTCCGAGAGAGTTGATCAGAGTCGAGCCCTAGTGTGGATCACCTATAGAGGCCAGACACATATGTGGCTCGAGCACCCTCCTCCTTCCACAGCTTTTTACCAGTATAAAGGTATGATACTTTTATATATGTGTTTCTTTCTTGCTTTGATGTTATATTGCATGCTACTACATTATGCTAGATCCTGTTACGGGCAGATCGGTAGATCGTTTAGATATATCTACCGAGCCTTCTGTTATGCATATTTTTAAAATAGTTTTAAAATGCATCCTTTCTGCCCTACTTGCATGAACCTAGTTTCACCTTCAATGGTATCAGAGCAATAAGTTCCTTTTATAGTATAATGTTGCTAGCATGCTTTAACATCACCTTTTCTTAAGTACTTGGATTGAATGCTTCACCATGGCCATCCAGTCATAAGAGAGAAGTAGGGCTGCAAGATCCTCTCTTCTCATTCAATGGGGCCTCCTATGACATGTCGGGATACCGATGTGATTGACTCTTGAAAAGAAAAATAAGAAAGAAAATGTAGATTAAAAAATGTTTTAATCTAATAACATGATCATAAAACAACTTTAGATAAGATCTAAGAGTTATGTTTTGATTGGATTTGATGAAAGTTTGGAGAAACTTTAGATTTGAAATCACTGTTTTTCTTTGTCTCAGGCTTTGAGTCAACTCATGAGTAAATTGCCAAAAACTAGTGTTCTGTTTTTTTCTGTGACAGGCTGAAGTGTCGACACTTGCCAGGAAGTGTCGACACTTGGCCTTAGAAGTGTCGACTCACGAGCGTGTGCCAGAATTTTGGCATTCTGTTTTCTTCCTATCTCAGGCCTGGTGTCAATCCAAGTGTCGATACCTAGTGTCGACACTTGTCCCTAGTGAGTCGACACTTGACTGCAGAATGTTGAAAAATAGTGAATTCAAATTTTGTTTTATTGTAAAATTGTTTTACACTTGTAAATTAAAATTGTTTTAATTTAATTTAAGTCTATTGAACTTAATTAAGAATTAAGATTGACTAAGAACTCTAGGAATATGATTCAAAGATTTTTAAATCATTTCAATAAGCCTTAGGGATCATAGGTTATCTTCTATTAGGTCCTTGATTGGGTTAGACCTAAGTTTAGATGCATTGGACTAATTAGAGAACTAATCTAATCAAATGTTGAGTTATGATTTCTTTTCTATAGATCTCTCTAATAGTTAGATTGATTAGTCCATAATATAAATGGACCTAATTTGTGGCTCAGTGGAAAGCCCGAGTCTTTAGGCTAGTCTAATCGAGTCTGATGAACCGATTAGTGTAGAGGTAAGTTTGGCATTTTGATCATGGTTCTTTGGGACTACCTCTTACCTGGCCAACTCTATTGGTGTCTAAGGCAAGATGGTTAATGGCGGAACCCAACCCATGATCTCACTTACCTGGCCAATGTGGTCAATCAGGATTGATTGGATAGCTCATTGACTCGTGTTAACCCTTGTCACCCAAGGTTAATCAGTCTTGACTGATTTTAGGTGCCCATGGATCATTTGTTATGTGTAACCCTCCTTGTTTGCTGATTTGGTCAGTAGAAGATTGATCCATGTCTTCTCATCTCTTCATCTGTCACATTAAAATTAAATCCTCTAAATTATTAGGTCCTTAAAAGGATAAAGTTATAGGGATAACCTAGTCCTAGCCTCCTATTAAGTAGGATGGTAATGGATTCAGTAGTTGGGTGTTCATCGGCAGATCAAAAGATCAGGTGTTCATCAGGCTATTGAAATTGCTGTTCCTAATATGATGGCTCAGTGCAACTCTCTTAACGGTGGTCAGGTGGGCCGGCCAAAGTCGGGCTTGACTATTCATTAGTTAGAAGCATTGAATTTTATCATGTTAATGGTTTGACCTAACCAGGTCCTTCAATAGGAGGCCCAAAGGCCGATTGAAGTGTACATTGGGGCAAAACCCAATTACTAAAGGTTACTTGGAGAAGTAATCATTGAAGAACCTACCTTTAGACATGCATGGGTGGGCCGACCAAAGTCAGGCTCATGTGTTGTCTATTGGACTATGGTACCCACTAGAGAATTAAAGTAATTCCTCAGATTAGAAGTAGAGGCTACCAATCTAAGCAAAATAGTGAGAGGGACATTTAGACTAAAGTCCATGTCTTTAGGTTAATAATTCATATACACTTATAAGCTTTGGTTTTCCTTTTAGATGTCTCCCAATCTGTCACTCCGGTCTCTTCTCAACAATGAGAACCTCAATGGACCCAACTTCGATGGCTGGTATCGAAGGCTCAGGATTGTCCTGGAGCATGAACAGATCTTGTATGTGATATCGGATCCGGAACCTGAAACCCCTGCTCCCAATGCTCGAGGTTTGGTCATAGATACTTATCAGAAATGGCTCTCTGACAGGACCACTGTCCGTTGCATAATGTTAGCAGCGATGAACGACGAGTTTAGTTACAAGTTCGAGGAAGCCCAGCTGGAAGAAATCCTTCAAAGGTTGAAGGAGTCTTTCGGGACACCAGATGAAGCAGAGCAATACAGGATCTCCTATGCCATCTACAACGCGCGGATGCGTGATGGAGCCTCGATCATTGATCATGTATTGTACATGATCGAGATGATTAAGCACCTGGGCAAACTCGGTTGTCCCTTGCATAAATAGCTTGGAAAAGATGTGATTCTGAATTCCCTCCCCTTCCTATCTAGATTTTCTTGATCATTACAGAATGAATAAGCCTGCAGTTAATTACCACGGTCTGTTGGGGTTGCTATAGACTTTTGAGAAAGACCACCAACTAAACAAAGGGGTGGTGAATCTAGTGGGAGGACCTTCGGGAGGGCATCATCCCTTTAAGAAAGGGGAAAAGAAAAATAAAGGAAAAAAGGTGCTGAATGCTTCTGGGCCCAGTCAGGCCAAGAGGGTAAAGGCTGATCAAAACCATGCGGAGTGCTTCTTCTGTAAGAAGCAGGGACATTGGAAGAGGAACTATCCTCTTTACATTGTGTCCCTTCACCCGAATAGGTCTAAGAAGAGAAAGTAGCAGGACGATCCTAGACAAGGTATTTATATGATAACATCTTGTAGTTTCTCTATCTGCGATACTACTAACTGGGTATTGGATATAGGAAGACCAATTCAAATTTACAATTCTTTGCAGGGACTTCAAGTTAGTAGAAGATTCGATGATGACGAGAGATTCTTGAACGTGGAAAATGAAAGCCGAGTTCCAGTCCTAGCATTGGGAGTTCTCAAACTTGTTTTCAAGTCCCGTACTGTCATTTTGAACGAGTGTCATTTTTGTCCATCCTTTATTTTGAATGTCATTTTTGTAGGCCAATTGACCATGTATGGTTATGAATTATCAATAAAGAATGACGTTTGCAAAATCATTTGGAATGGTTTTATAGTTTTGAATGGATAATATGTGATGGCATTTATGTACTGTCATGACCTGTTAGTATAATGTACACGTTTAGCAAACGCCCTAGGATAGATAATGTCAACAAAGCATACCTGTGGCATTGTAGGCTAGGTCATATTAACAGGAACAGGATAAACAAGTTGAAATGCGAGGGTCTTCTCGATTTTATTGAAGATAGTTTACTTCTATTTTGTGAGTCCTGTCTTCTTGGAAAAATGACAAAGTTACATTTTACTGGAAAAGGTGAACGAGCCAATAAGATTCTGAGTCTGGTACATACTGATGTATGCGGATCCATGAATGTTAATGCCAGAGATGGGTACATTTATTTTATTATATTTACAGACAACCTTTCAAGGTATGGTTATGTCTTCTTGATGAGACATAAATCTGAATCGTTTGAAATGTTCAAATGGTATCGTAGTGAAGTAGAAAAACAAACTGGAAAGTGTATCAAAACCCTTCGATCCGATCGAGATGGTGAATACCTTTCGAGTGAGTTTCTGACATATCTCGAGGAGAATGTGATTCTCTCTCAGTGAACACCTCTAGGGACACCTCAATTAAATGGAGTGTCTGAGAGAAGAAATCGAACCCTATTAGATATGGTTTGGTTCATGATGGGCTTTGCTACTCTGCCGGTATCCTTTTGGGGATATGCTCTAGAATCAGCCTGTTACCTTCTGAATAGGGCTTCAAGTAAGTCCGTTAGTAAAACACCATATGAGATATGGACTGGACGTAAGCCGACACTATCACACCTTCGGATGTGAGGGTGCCCGGCTTATGTAAAATATTTGGAAATGAACAAATTTGGACGTAGGTCTGACCAGTGCCTATTTGTTGGGTATCCAAAAGAATATAAGAGGTATTACTTCTACTTAGCTGAGGAACAAAAGTTGTTCGTCAGTCTTAGGGCTATCTTTTTGGAAAAGGAGTTCCTTGGTGAAGGGGCTGTAGCCTCTAAGATTGAACTTAGTGAAGTTCAACAAGTAGAAGAACCGACATACTTAAGGGACAACATAGAACCGAATGTGATTAGGTCACACCCAGAGCCCACTCAGAAACTATTAAGGAGATCCAGTAAGGTACCGAGTCGACCGAACAAATACTATGATTTCTTAGTCCGGGACGATGATCCCATTGAACTCAATGAGAATAATGAGGATCCGATCACCTATATGGATGCAATGCAGAGGTCCGACTCTGAGAAATGGCTGGGAGCCATGAAATCCGAAATAGAGTCCATGGAGATCAATAATGTATGGACATTGGTAGATCCACCTGAAGGGATAAATTCTATTGGGTGCAAATGGATTTTCAAAAAGAAAAAGGGTGCAGACGGGCAGGTAGAGATCTATAAAGCCTGTCTGGTTGCCAAAGGATATCGTCAACGTTATGGTATTGACTATGATGAGACTTCTCTCTTGTAACAATATTCAAATCCATTTGGATCATGCTTGCTTTAGCGGTACACTTTAATTATGAAATCTGGCAAATGGATATCCGAACAGCTTTCCTGAATGGTAAGCTGAAGAGGAGGTGTATGTGATACAACCTGAAGAGTTCACATCCACAGATGAGTCAAAGGTGTGCATGCTTTAAAAGTCCATTTATGGACTGAAGCAAGCATCAAGGAGTTGGAACATGCGATTTGATAAGTGTATCAAGTCGTATGGCTTCGTTAGGAATGGAAAAGAACCTTGCATTTACAAATGGACTAATGGTTCTGTGATTATATTCCTTGTGTTGTATGTGGATGACATTCTCTTAATTGGGAATGACATCCTAGCACTGCAAGGAATAAAGGTCTGGTTATCATCTCAGTCCTCTATGAAGGACTTGCATTAAGCCTCTTACATATTGGGTATGAAATCTATAGAGATAGATCTAAAAGGCTTCCAGGATTGTTCCAGTCTACATACATCGACATCGTGCTAAAATGGTTCAGCATGAAAAATTCTAAGAAGAGCTATCTCCCGATAGGCACTGGAATTAATCTCTCCAAAAGAAATTATGCGACAACTCCTAAAGAGAGAGAGATGAGTAGAATCCCATATGCTTTGGCAGTGGGTTCTATCATGTACGCCATGATATATACTAGACCAGATGTGACATACTCACTAGGCATAGTGAGCATATACCAGTCTGACCCAGGTGAAGCTTATTGGAAAGTGGTAAAGACCATCCTTAAGTATTTACGAAATACTAAGGACCAATGGCTAATTTATGGAGAATCTGACTTAAAACTTATGGGATATACTGACTCCAGTTTCCAGTTAGATAAGGATAATACCAAGAATGTATCAGGATTTATTTTTATCTTGAACAGAGGAGCGATCTGCTGGAAAAGTTTTAAGTAGCCTACTGTGGTAGACTCAGTATGCGAAGCAGAGTACATTACAGCATCTGATGCAATGAAGGAAGCTGTGTGATTGCGGAAGTTCCTTGGTGAGTTGGGAGTGGCACCTTCCCTGGATGGTCCTGTTCCGATGTATTGTGATAATACTAGAGCCATTGCTCAAGCCAAAGAGTCGAAGTCTCATCACCGCACAAAGCATATTCTGCGGTGCTATCACCTTGTACGAGAGATCATGGAACGAGATGACATTGACCTTTAGAAGATCAATGGAAAGGAAAACCTGGCTGACCCCTTCACTAAAGCCGTCGGAGTTCAAGAGTTCGACTGTTGTAAATGGAAAATGGGAATGAGATTCTGTACTGATTGGCTTTAGTCCAAGTGGGAGTTGTTGGAAATTATGTCCCAAAGCCAATCGTCTAGACTGTAGACGGTTGTACTATCTTGTAACTGTATATGATTTTCTAATGAATAAAAGTTATTCCTTTTTGGTTGTTCATCATATTTACATTTTCCTGAAATGAACTCTTGTATGATGGAGTCCTTAGAACTACATTATTTTGATA
The DNA here is from genome assembly GCA_021397845.1 of Areca catechu. Classification (NCBI taxonomy): domain Eukaryota; kingdom Viridiplantae; phylum Streptophyta; class Magnoliopsida; order Arecales; family Arecaceae; genus Areca; species Areca catechu. The sequence continues at coordinate 172,151,667 of CM038052.1, read as the reverse complement.
TAGAGAGGATATATCGTGTAGTTCTTAAAGTGGTTCATAACCAAAGGATACATTGTTATAGGACGACAATGTATCAAGTGTAGGTTGTTGTATATCATATTTGTTGGCTGTCCTCTTAACCAAGGAGTGTGGAGACACTGGTGTGACATGCAAGTGAAATGTATGACATCTAACGTGACCATCTGCAGAGCTCCCTTCTACCAAAGGGTTGCTCGGAAGGGATATGGATATATGTGTCCCTCAGACCTGATATCATCATAGTAGCTTGCAAACAACTCATTATACTTTGGTGCCAGACTACTTGGATTTCTAATCCAGTGACGGAAGGTTTCTGGGTGCAGTCAAGTACTTATGGAGCGATGGTGGATCAAGATGGAATTGACCTCTCTAAATAGTTTGGAGTGAATGACTCACTATGTCTAAACTTAGCAAATTCTTGGCTAGGGTATTTCTTATGAGGAGTCACAGAACTTATAAAGTTGAGACATGATCTGGATGGACCAAATTAGGGTTGGCAGTCGAACCCTAGGTCATCCTGAGCATTTTGAGGTCAAAGGGATGAATTATGCGGTAACCATATACCAGAGGTTCTTGTGAGGTGCTCTGCATCTTCGATCTATCCGGACGTCGGGTATCATTACTAGAGGACTTTGACTGGTACTGCAAATGTTATAATGCTACCGGCTTGGTATTTGAACCAATGGGGTCACACACCATAGGGGATTTCTATCTGATCTTAAGGCTAATCGATGATTGAGAATCGTTTGCTGTCATCGAAAGTCAATATGATTGACTTTGTTCCAAGTGTCGACACTTGGTATTTTGCTTGAGTCGACACTTAGGGAAGTGTCGACATTGGCGATTTTCGTGAGTTGACACTTCCTATGACGATTATAATTCTGGGAAGAATTTTTAGGATGTTTTTTTGGGGCAAGTTTTAACCTAGTTTGAATTTCAAATTCAAACCATTTTCGGCTCCACACTTTCATGGAATGATTATCATTCTTTCCTAAAGTATTTGGACCCATTTGGTATGGCATTGATCCTCTCCCCCTTTCTCTCCCCATATCTCTCCTCCTCCTTCCTCTTTCTCCCTCTCATGGCTGCCCCTATAAATGAAGGTCATTGTAGTGGCTGCTGATGGTTATAAAAGAGACAACAGCAAGAGAAAAGAAAGATAAGGGTTTGTGAGGTCTAGGGGAGAAACCTAACATTCAAGCTAGGTCTTGAGAAGAGAGTCTCTTGAAAAAGGGTTCCACCTCTCCTCCTTGTCTTCCCGGAAGAAGAAGATCAGCTCGAAGAATCCCGAAGAGCTAGCACTCTGAGAGAGTTGATCAAAGTCGAGCCTCGGTGTAGATTACCTGTAGAGGCCAGACACGTGTATGTCTCGAGCACCCTCCTCCTTCCACAGCTTTTCTCCGGTATAAAGGTACGGTACTTTTATATATGTGTTTCTTTCTTACTTTAATATTTGTTGCATGCTACTACATTATGCTAGATCCTGTTGTGGATAGATCAGTAGATCGTTTAGATCTATCTACCGAGCCTTCCGCTGTGCATATTTTTAAAATAGTTTTAAAATGCATCCTTTCTGCTCTGCTTGCGTGAACCTAGTTTCACCTTCAGTTGCAACCTCCAACTCAGTATTTTGGACATCAGTGACACTCTTCTAGGCATCAATATCATTTTTTTGGGCCCCAAAAACATTTCTTTGGGCTTCTGCAGTACTCATCCAGGCATTAGCTGCTTCAGTCTCATCGATCACCTTCTTCACCACTTCATTGGCTGCTGATAACTTTTTTATTCAAGTTCTTTTTTACCTCATCATATGTGATGAGGAAGTTTCGAAGATGACTAATATTGAAGAGAAGCTGGAGAAAAGAAATAGGAAGAATAATTTAGAATAAAGATAAGAGAAGCACAAAGAAACTTGGAGATTTTTAGATAACTATCACCGAGTACTTGAAAAAGGGTATGTGTTTCCTGCTCTGCTCTATTAGCAGGAAGCAAAATCATCTTGAGAAGCTCTTGGGTGAGCTTCAGATCCCCACGACTAGAGTCAGTCACCCTTAGCCCCTTTTGCAGAACAAAGTGCTCACCTTGAGCACCTAAAGACTAACCGACATTGGTCAATCACTATGATTAGATGGTCTCTGATGACATTAGAGGACTAGTCATTGAAAATGGTTGGATGGTCTCCAACAACATTTCAGGACTAGTAATCGAAGTTGATCGGACAATTTTTGATGACCTAGTTAGATTGGCCATTGAAAGTATGGGCACTGGTGCCTCTATCAGTGCAGGAGATCGGATGCTTTTTGATGTGAAGATACTTGCAAAAGACATCAACAAGGAAGACTCCTATAGCTTCTTTCTTTTGGTTTCTTAGGCGATATCCATCCCCTTTCTCTTAGCATCCTTTTGAAGTCTTTATAAATATATCTTCATTTTTGTAAATAAGAAAAATCCAAACAATAGTTAAGAAATTGACATGACCTGATAATGATGCAAAAATAGGGAAAGAAAAGAAAATAAATCCAAAATGGTCGAACATACTTTGGGGATCGACCAGACTGATGCCTGCATCATATAAGGCTTGATCATTTAAAAGAAATTTGAAATTTGGGACTTGGACATCGAGCTATTTGTTGTAATACTCCAAATCTTCATCTAAGGGAGGAGTCTTATTATAATTGGGCTCAGTCCAAGTTTTGTCTCTGGAGAATCTAATACCTAAAGGTTTGTCTGAAAAAATATAGAAGAACAAAATCTTCTACCTATGGATGAAAGATAGAATGCCCTCTACAAGTTTACAGGATTGTCTATAGGTAAAGTAATACTACTCATTATCATATGTGTGAGATTTTAATATGAAAATGGCCCAGAATAAGGAGCATCTTGCTTTCATTCTAACTAAATCACAAATGAGGATAAAGCTTATAATCAACTTAAAGCTATTTGAGGAGAACTAGGTCGGAGTTACTTTGTAAAAATCTAAGACATTTTTGATAAAGGGATGAAGAAGGAACCGTACTCTGGCATCGAATGCATCCTCATAAAAAGTAACAGACTTACACGGAGGAGACAGAACCCTAACATCAAGTCCAAGTATAGTCATCGTAATGCTATCTAAGATAAAGTACTTATCCCTAAGTCTTTTGAGGTATACTTCCTTACTCTCAAATCTTTTCTACTTTAGGCTCAGGGAGAACCTCCTATGACATCTAGTAGGAGCATTGGAAGGAGCAGGATGTTCTTCGTTAGTTAGGATTGGACTCACTATGATCATGGTGGGGTCTATCCTAGAGGTTTTTACTTTCCTTACAACCCTTTTCTCCTTGGGACCCATGGCTATAAATGGGAGGATTGGAATGGAAAGAAAGCTAAAGGCTTCTTACCAGGGATGATGAAGTTTTAAATCTCCTAGAGTAGATGGAAAAAAAGCTTTGAAAGGAGGTCGCCTATTAATACACTTGAATACGATAACAAGGAGGCAAAAGATAAAAGATTGAGATTGGAGGAAGAAATTACTATTTATAATGATACTCAATGATTCAGATTAAATCACCTTACCATTGGGATGCCAGCCATATCGCTCGATTTCTGACTCAAGGTGTAGATTACTCTCTTCACAATATGCGAGTTACCCTTATTGGCTGGGGGGCAAGCCCCACATATCGAGGGATCACTGTTATTTCAAAAACCACCCGTTGCCAAGTCTAATAATGTCTTTGCAAAAAGCATGTGCAATATTAAATACCATACAGTAGAGAAATGGTGAAGGTAAATCAATCATATTTTCTCTCATCATAGACTTGCAGAAACTTTTTGTTATACTTTTGAGTTGAATTGAATAAATCACTTTGAACTTAAAAGTGGGGGACAATTGTTATAGGATAGATGACCTATTATAAGTAATTGCTGGTATGCAGAAAAGTATTTGGTAAGGAGCCGATACTTATTTGAGCATAGAATGCTAGATGGCTAGGAGCCAATAACTTATTTGAGATACATGATGCCAAATACTAGGAACTGATCACTTATTAAGCACGGAATGTTAGAGGGTCAAGAGCTGATCATTTATTTGAGATACAGGATGGTGATGGCTAGGAGCTGATTACTTATTTGAGGTATAGGATGCCAGACCACCAGGAGCTAATCACTCATTGAGTCCCAGTATACCAAATGACTAGAAGCCAATCATTTATTAAGGCACAAGGTGCTAAACAATAAGGAGCTGATTACATATTTGAGATACAAAGCATCAGATGGCTAGGAGCCGATCACTTATTTGAGATACAGAATGCTAAAAGGTCAGGAGCTAATTATTTATTTGAGATACAGGATACCAGAAAATCAGGAGCCGATCATTTATTTGAGATACAGATGCCAGATGACCAGGAGTCGATCACTTATTTGAGGCATAGGGTACTAGATGGCCAGGAGCCAATTATTTATTGAAGTTCAAGATACCTGATGGCTAAGAGTCGATCATTTATTCAAGACACAAGATACTGATGGCCAGAAACAAATCACTTATTGAGACATAGGATATCAGACGATCAGGAGCCAATCACTTATTTGAGATACAGTATGCCTATTAGAAACAAATCACTTATTGAGACATAGGATATCAGACGATCAGGAGCCAATCACTTATTTGAGATACAGTATGCCTATTAGCTAGGAGTTGATTACTTACCTGAAGCATAGGCTACTTGACTACTCATTGGATAGGTGCCGATCACTTACCTAGGCCAAGTACAAAGTTTTATAATTTCATTTAATATGAAACATATATTTTAAAGTCATTAGAGCCATTATGACAAGGTTGATAAAGTTGATAAAGTGGTTATCAAGAAGTATAACATATCACTTAGCAAATATTACAAGAAAACACAGTTTTAGCAACCGAAAAATCGATTGCTAATAATTGAAAATCGGTTGCAAAATTAATTTGCAATTGATTTTGCAACCGAAATAAGTTGATTACAAAAATCCAGGTTGCAAAATTTTCTGACCGATTTTTTTCGGTTGCAAAAATTTAGCAACTGATTTTGGGTATTTATTAAAATTAATTTTTTTAATGAGAAAATTGGTTTCAAATTCGGTTGGTAAGTAATAATTTTATTTTTAAATATTTAAAAAAATTGATTGAAAATTAATAAAAATCAATTGCAAAATCGGCTGCAAATTAATCAAAATCTAAAAAAATAAAAATCGATTACAAAATCTGTTACAAATAAATAAAAATCTGAAAAACAAATAAAAATCAGTTGCAAAATCGGTTGTAAATAAATAAAAATCTGAAAAAAAAATTAAAAATCGATTGCAAAATCGGTTGCAAATTAAGAAAAATCTAAAAAAAATTAAAAATCAGTTGCAAAGCAGTTGCAAATAAATAAAAATCTGAAAAAAAATAAAAATCGGTTGCAAAATCGGTTGCAAATAAATAAAAATATAAAAAAAATTAAAAACCAGTTGCAAATTAAAAAAATCTTTAAAAAATTAAAAATCACTTGCAAAATAGGCTGCAAATTAAGAAAAATCTGAAAAAAATTAAAAATCGGTTACAAATTAAGAAAAATTTGAAAAAAAAAAAATAAAAATATGTTGTAAATTATTAAAACTTGAAAAAAAATTAAAATTCGATTGCAAAATCGGTTGCTAAAATAGAATAATTAAAAAAATATATAAAATGCAAATTTTTTTCCATAGTATATATCAACAGTGGAAATTACCATTATATTGATACTGTAAGCATCATAAAAGTATTATCTAATGATCATAAATGTAACAAATATTGATCAACATAACAAAAGCTCACATAGACAATGAAGATGAATATAAATAATAACCTACAGGGATAAGAATGTCTCATCTCAGCTGAAACTGTAACTTCACTCAACACAAGAAATGCAGGACCAAGGGAGTGAAGTGTAATAATCAAAGTAAGGCATTGCCTTGCAACGCTCTTCTGCTTTATTAAGATAGACTAGATGCTTCAAAACAGCTTGTGCTTACCAGCTATATTTTTTATTTTTCTGCGACATAATTCATGTGACTTTCTTCAAAGGAAGACTGGGGACATGGATAAAGTCAATGATGTATAGCGAAAGATGGATTAATAAGCCAGCAACAAGCAGAAACAAAAGACATATTCTAGCCAAGACCAACGAATACAGAGATGAGATTTATGCTGGAAAAAAAATATAGCATAATGCTCACAAATTAAATGCAATTAACAATTCATGAAATAACTGGGATCAGTTATTGGGTTATTGAGAAGCTAAAAACATTAACCACCATAATCCTTGTTCTCAGCATCAACATAGGAATCTGGAAGCACAAATAGAACACCAGGATGGCCTGTAATCAAGTTGAGACATTCGTCATGAAATGCTTAAAACAGGGGGATGCCAATGCAATGCAAGAACTCAGATGAATAACATCTTCATGACAATTCAAATTAACAGAAAAAATGAATCAATAAATATTCTACTAAGATTCAAACCAAATCAATAGGTATGGTTTCACAACTAAATGAAATCTTCAGAACTAATCTATAGAAACATCTCAGAAAAAAGATAATAAAAAATGATTCATAATTGCAGAAGAAACTGTCAAACCATTGCATGGCCTTGCAAAATCTACCTATGAACTGGACATTGCTATCTTATGGGCATGTACAAAGCAATTTCTATGCTAATATGCTTTCTTTTGTGACTTTTTTTAAAATCATCCTGTCAAATGCTCATCTATGACATCTTGCTGGAGGAAATGTGACACAACAGTGCGACCCCATACATTAAAGGAAGGCATATGTTTGGAAGGCAACATGAATGGCGGCTCCATCCCAAAGAGAAATTCCACAAGAGCTTGCAGAAGATAGCGTTGTCCCCAAAATCACTCCACAAAATTGAAGAACGCATCAGTCTGACAATATCACTAATAAAACTTGCGCCACCTACTACGCTGCTGTGGTTTGTACATTTTGTAGAACAAGTAGGACGGGTCCCTGGTTGCTAAATTATATTTACATGAAACGATAATACTGACCTTCAAGCTTATTTGATGTCTCCTCATCAATTTCGCAACCAAATCCAAAGTACCGCTCACAAGACATTATAAATTTTCTTCTTAGCTTCCTCCTCACTGATTTGGCACAAAATAAATGATGATCAGAAATGCAGATAAATTAATTTACCGTCCAATAATCAACCATCAGCATAAAAATGTTAAGAAGAAAAATAAGTCAGAGAAACAAATGCAGAAAACTGAAACTGATAAAATTAACAGTTCCAACTAATATCAAGATGTTGTACATTGGATATGCACAGAAATTGCTAAAAAATTTAGGTTTGTACAAGAAAAAACAGAACTTTCACACTTTTTGCTTTCATAAAAACATCCAGACAGCCCTAGATCTAAGCTACATGCCCTCATGTCCCAGAAAGCCAGGAATACTAAACCTTGAGTAAAGCTCCAAAGATGACATTTTTAAGACGATGGACCGAAACAAATAATATTTCTAAGAAGAAAACCGTATAAAAACACCCCCACAACTCCCGTGTCAGAATAAATAAAGGAACTGTTGTACTGTTGTACAATCACAGTTCATCCCCTATCAGAACCGGCCCAATTTTGCAGTCTGATCCGGCCGCTCTGACCAAGAAGGGTCCGACCCACTAGAGTCGAGGTCCGAACGACCCTCTCCTATTGGGATCCGGCCCGCAGTCCTTCACCAGAGTCCGACCCACTGGAGTCGAGGTCCGAACGACCCTCTCCTGCTGGGATCCGGCCCACAGTCCTTCACCAGAGTCCGCCATTCTCCTTCGAAAGTTCGGCCTTCAACCCGACGGCCTACCGCCTCATAGCCGACGTCCGACGGGTAGGCCTTGACATCCAGGGTACTCCAGAAGTCTCTTTCTGTTATGGCAGGATTCTCCATCCCAACGGCCCTGCTCCACTATTTCCACGGTGTCGCTGTATCTACGCGCCACGTGGCCACTCTCCAGATTCTCCTAGGGGCAGATCGGTCTTTCTCAGTCTCTCCCCTAACGGATTTTGGACTGTTCCTGCCTATATAAGGCACCTGGGGGACCCCATTGAGGTAGAAGAACTCTTCCCTCTCCGTCCGTCGCTGTTCTTTTGATTCCTCCATTCTGTTGCCTTCAACCTCCCGCTAACTTAAGCATCGAAGGGTCCCTAGCCGGAACACCATCGGCGCCTTTGGGGACTTTTCTACAGGTTCGCCCGGGAAAGGAGCGCTCCAGCCGATCCAGCCATCCCGGTTTCCGGTCCAGGAGTTGACGCAGCAATAGATTGGCGCTAGAAGGAGGGGCGTGTCTTTCTTCTAAAAGGAGGAATCCATCACCTCAACGAAAAAATGGCTAAGTGAAGAGCTCCAAATACCACTGCCAGGAGAGATACCTCTCCTTCCAGGTCTGAGGAGCCTCTCCGAGAGAATGATTTCGTTGCTACCGCCCCCACTACTACAGAGCCTACCATCACTTTGGGGCTGTAGCAATTCCAAAATTTGGTGAACCACATCCAGACACTTATGGCTGCAGTTCAGCGGTTCCAGGAAGCAACCGACAACCGGCAATAACTACCAGCTGCTTCCTACTCTAACCCTCGAACGGCTGCTGCGGGAGGCCGACGGCCAGAGATCCCCCAGCATGGTTCCCACGTCGCTGCGGAGCCGTGGAGGTCCTTGGGAGATCGCGTCGACGGCAAAAGGGCGAGGTCTGCCTTGCCTTCTTACACCGAGTCCAACCACTCCGGCGGTCGACCTGCCACCGAACCTCCGAAGGACTACGGCAGCAAGATTATGCGCATTGAGGAGTGCATTGATGAAATTGCCCTCCAACAGAAAATCGAAGGGGGACAGGTATACGACTCTCGTCCCCCATTCTCTGAGGAAATTCTGGCGGAGATGATTCCCTGCCACTTCAAGATCCCACAGGTGGACCCCTATGACGGTACCACCGATCCGATGGACCATCTAGGCACGTACAAGGCCTACATGATGGTCCAAGGCACCTCCGACGCCCTCCACTGCATTGCCTTCCCCGTGACCCTCAAGAAGACCGCCCGGATGTGGTTCTCCGCCATCCGGCCAGGTACGATCCACTCCTTCTCTCAACTCGAATCCCTTTTTCTTTCCCATTTCAGGACTTGCAGTCGGACCTCGAGGACTACCGACTGCCTCTTCCTCATGCTGCAAAAGGAGGAAGAAACCCTTTGGGATTTCATGGCCCGTTTCAACTCAGTGGCCATGGAAGTCCTGGACCTGAACGAAGCTATAGCGATGTTAGCCTTCAAGTGAGGGCTCCGCTCGTCCAGGTTGACCTTTTCCCTGGACAAGAAGCATCCTGCAAGCTACAGTGATTTGCTGGCCAGAGCGCAGAAGTACGCTCTGGCGGAAGAACAAGCCGTCGGCCGACGCCAAGCTGAAGGAAGGCCAGCCCCGAAGAAACGAAGTGACAAATCTCCCGAAGTCCGACCTCCGAACGACAATCAGCGATCGGCCCAACGCCGAAGTCCGAAGCCCAGGGACTTTCCCCGAAGGTTCGAGACTTACGTGCCTCTGTCCCTACCAAGAGAGAAGATCCTGATGGAGATCGAGAATGAGACCTTTTTGTAAAGGCCTCGGCCAATGAGGGGCCCTCCTGCCCTAAGGAACAAGGACAAGTTCTGCCGCTTCCACAGGGACCGTGGGCACAGTACCGAGGAGTGCCTGCAGCTGAAGGATGCCATCGAAGACCTCATCTAGAGGGGTTACCTATGCAAGTATGTCCGATCCCTTCAGGACCGGGCATAAGCATCAAATGCTAGAAACCCTCCGGAGGAGGTGGAGCTCCTCAATCAAAGACCAACTGGTGGAGATGTCGGCATGCTGCACCGACGGTCCGAAGGAGGCCAGGAAGGCGAGATGGATGTTGCTAAGAGGTCCTGGGGCTCCAATGTCATTATCTTTTCTGATGAAGATCTCCTGAAAAATCATGTCTTTGAGAATGATCCTGTAGTCATGTCGGCTGTCATTGCCAATTACGATGTAAGGAGAATACTTGTTGATAATGGAAGCTCGACAAAGGTATTACTATATGATGCTTTTATGAGAATGAACTTGTCCAGATCCATGTTGCTGGAATCCCCCGCGTCGCTGACAGGCTTCGGGGGCAACTCAGTTGGAGTGGAGGGTGAAATAGTTCTCCCTGTGATGATTGGGACGGAGCCTCTCCAGAAAACCCTTCTCATCAACTTTGTGGCTGTACGGATGACCTCACCTTACAATGCTATTCTAGGCCGACCGGCCCTCAACAAATTCAGAGCCATTGTTTCTACTTACCATCTGTTGGCCAAGTTCCCAACCAGGAACGGGGTCGGAGTGATGAGGGGAGACCATCGGATGGCCAGGCAGTGTTTGACTATTTTAAATCAACAGTCAGAAGGCCATTCCGCTGTGGAGCAACTTGACCCAAGGGCTGAAGCTGACGGCCTCGGTCAGCCAGAGGAGAAGATTCTGTTTGTCCCACTCCGAGAGGACGATCCCACCAAAGTCCTTTAGATTTGAGGCTCTCTCAGTGAGGACCTTAAGACAGAGCTGATCAGCTTCCTAAGGAGAAACGCCGACATCTTTGCCTGGTCGACATCGGACATGCCTGGGATACCGTCGGAGGTTATTACTCACCAACTCAAGGTCGATCTAGCCTACTGACCTATCCGACAGAAGAAGAGAAGCTTTGCTACCGAAAGATAGAAAGCTATTGATGAGGAAGTGAAGAAGCTCCGTGATGCTGGCTTCATCAGGGAGGTCCATTACCCTGAATGGCTGGCGAATGTGGTCATGGTGAAGAAGTCCAATGGAAAATGGAGGATCTGTGTGGACTACACCGACCTCAATAAGGCCTGTCCGAAGGACAGCTTTCCAATACCCAAAATTGATCAGCTAGTGGATGCCACGACCGGCCATCAGCTTCTCAGCTTTATGGACATCTTTTCCGGATACAACCAAATAAAGATACATCCGGAAGATGAGGAGAAGACCGCCTTTGTCACTGACAAAGGCATATACTGCTATCGGATGATGCCTTTCGGCTTGAAGAACACCGGCGCCACCTTTCAACGGCTGATCAACTGAGTGTTCGAAAGACAATTGGGGAGAAACATGAAGGCTTACATAGATGACATGATAGTGAAGAGTCTCCGTAAGGCTGACCACATCAAGGATCTGCAAGAATCTTTTGATGCACTTAGGCACCATCGGATGAAGCTGAACCCCACTAAATGTACTTTTGGGGTAACCTCTGGTAAAATCCTTGGTTTTCTAGTTACACAGAGGGGAATTGAAGTGAATCCTGACAAGATCAGAGCCATCACGGAGATGGCGCACCCGACCAACAAAAAGCAGGTCCAAGAGCTCACCGGCCGAATTGCCTCTCTTAGCCATTTTATCTCCCGGTCGGCTGAGAAGTCCTTGCCATTCTTCAAGACCTTGCACCAGTCGGAGGGGTTTGTTTAGACAGATAAATGTCGGTCGACTTTTGAGGCATTGAAGGAGTACTTGAAGAACCCTCCGCTGCTGGCCAAGCCGACAGAGGGGGAGCCCTTATATCTCTACCTTTCGACATCGGACGAAGTAGTTTGCACCATCCTCATGCGAGTCGAAGAAGATGGACAGCAGAAGCCCATCTATTGCATCAGCAAAGTCCTTCATGACGCCGAAATGAGGTACCCCAAGATGCAAAAATTAATATACTCCTTGGTCACGTCGGCTAGGCGACTCCGGTCGTACTTCCGAGCACATCCGATCATGGTGCTGACCGACCAACCTCTCAAGGCGATTCTTCGAAGTTCGGACACATCCGGTCGGCTCGCTAAATGGGCCATCAAATTAGGAGAATTCAACATCTCCTTCCAGCCGCGATCTGCCTTGAAGGCTCAGGTAATTGCTGACTTCATTACAGAGTGTACATGGAAGCAGGAGATGCCCCCTCGGATGGCCGAAATACCCGAAGCGGATGCAGTTTATGAAGCAGAACCAGCCTGGACTCTCCATGTGGATGGAGCGTCCAACCTTTCAGGTTGCGGGGCCGGACTGATTCTGGCCGAGTCGGACTGGGGGAACCTGCAGTATGCTTTGCACTTCTTATTTCACGTATCAAATAATCAAGCGGAGTATGAAGCCCTCATTGCGGGGCTGCGGATCGCCCACGAACTAGGCATCAGCTGACTCAGAGTTTTCTCTGATTCCCAACTGGTGGTCAACCAAGTAAATGGGAAATTTGAGGCCAGGAATCCGACCCTGGCAAAGTATTTAAACCAAGTACAAAGCCTCATCTCTTAGTTCAAATTTTTTGAAATTCTCCACATACCTCGTCTGCAGAACTCTCGGGCGGATGCCCTCTCAAGGCTGGCTACAGCCGCCAGCGGGACTTCCGATCGAACCTTTGTGGAGTATTTGCGACATCCCAGCATTGCCGAAGAGCCGGCGAAGATCCATCAAGTGGAACATGAAGCCTCTTGGATGAACCCAATCCTTACTTTCTTGGCCAAGGGAACCCTTCCTGAGGATCCGGTAGAGGCCAAACGGATACACTTGACAGCCTCCAAGTACGTCATCCTTGACGGTGCCTTGTATAAGCGGTCATTCTTATAGCTGCTGTTGAAGTGTTTGGGGCCAGCTGACGCCGACTATGCCCTCAGAGAAGTCCATGAAGGTATTTGTGGCGACCACCTCGGAGGAAAATCCCTGGCTTACAAGATTATCCAGCAGGGATATTATTGGCCCAGCATTCAGAAGGATGCATCGGACTTCGTCCAAAGATGCGATGCATGCCAGAGGTACTCCGTCATTCAGAGGAGGCCCGCCAACGAGCTGACTCCGATCACCGCCCCATGGCCATTTGCACAGTGGGGAATGGATATTCTGGGATCCTTTCCCCCAGCTTCCGGACAAAGAAAATTTTTGCTTATGGCTATCGACTATTTTACCAAGTGGGTGGAAGCCGAACCACTAGCACAGATAATAGAGCCTAAGATGGAGAACTTCGTCCAAAACAATATCATCTTCCGATTCAGTATTTCGCGGACAATTATCACTGACAATGGAAAATAATTTGACAACTCCAAGTTCCAAGACTTCTGTCAGCAATACCAAATCTCTCACCAACTTACCTCGGTCGGCCACCCACAGTGCAACGGTGAGGCCGAAGTCACCAACAGGACGATCCTGCATGGGCTGAAGACCCATCTCAATGAAGTGAAAGGATTTTGGGCGGAAGAACTCCATTCTGTGTTATGGGCATATCGGACGACTGCCAGAGCATCCACCGGCGAAACTCCGTTCAACCTCACTTACGAAAGTGAAGCCGTCATCCCTATTGAGTTTTCTCCCCAATCCCTTCGGATCGACCGCTATGCCGAGCCAGCCAACTCCGAGCAACGAAGGGCTGACCTGGACTTACTTGAGGTAACAAGGCTTCGGGCAAGCATGAAGATGGCGGTATGCCGCCAAAAGATGGCAAAGTACTACAACTCGCGAGTCAAGGTGCGAGCTTTTCAAGTCGGCGATCTGGTCTTGCGAAGGGCTGAAGTTTCGAGGCTGACAGAGCGAGGCAAGCTTTCCCCAAATTGGGAAGGACCATATCGGGTCTTTGAAGTAGTTCGAGCCGGCACTTATCGGCTGGAACTTTTGGATGGACGACAGTTGGTGCGTCCGTAGAATGTAGACAATCTCTACAAATATTACCAATGAAGTTTACATTTCTTCTACGAACCATTTCCAAAAGTCCAACTCCGGCCGGCAAAGGCTCTACGGCAGCCCACTTCTGAAAGTCCGACTCCGGTCAGCAAAGGCTCTAGGGCAGCCCACTTCCGAAAGTCCGACTCCGTTCGGCAAAGGCTCTAGGGCAGCCCACTCCCGAAAGTCCGACTCTGGTCGATAAAGGCTCTAGGACAGTCCAATTCGGAAGTCGACAGACCAACACTTAGGATAAATCTCCTAAGCTAGTTGCTCTGGCCTGAGCTGACATCCGATCGCTGCCTCAAATGCTTCAGCATCCGGAAGCTGACGGACCAACACTTAGGATAAATCTCCTAAGCTAGTTGCTTCAGCCTGAGCTGACATCCTACCGCCGCCTCAACTGTTTCAGCATCCAGAAGCCGACGGACCAACACTTAGGATAAATCTCCTAAGCTAGTTACTTCGGCCTGAGTTGACATCCGACCGCCGCCTCAACTGCTTCAGCATCTGGAAGCCGACGAACCAACACTTAGGATAAATCTCCTAAGCTAATTGCCGATGGGCCAGTACTTGGAGTAAAAGTCCTAAGAGGATTTAGTTCATTCCGGGTTTTCGCTCAATACTCACCCTGAAGATCCGACCGCACACTCTAATATGCCGACTGGCCCATACTTAGCAAAATTTCAGAGAGCAACGTAGTGAAAAGCACAAAAGAAGATACAACTATAGATTAAAAGCTTTCTCCATTGATCCAAAAAGATTTTTACATGGACTGAAGGTCAGACCTTTACAACCTACTAGGTCTGACCTTCGGAGGGTACTACAATGGCCACTTCGGCCTCCTCGGCTACAGCAACCGCTCTGACCTCTTCGGCCCCCTCGGCTGCCTCCGCCTCAGCACAAGTTAGGGTGCCCGCTTCGGCCTCTTCAACCTCTTCAGCAATCATCTCCATTGGGGCTTCGGTCGCTTGGATGGTCGGGTTAGCTCCCTCCGAAGCTTCTGCCGTTGCCGGCTTTGGCAGCTGGAGGAAAGAGAGGTCGAACTCCAGGAAGGCGGCGCTAACCTTCTCCAGGCATTCATCATACTCGTAGTTGAAGTCGACTGTCCCGGCTTCGTTCATCTCCTCCTCGAAGTCCTTGGAGGCCTTGTAATCGGTGACGGCCTTCTCCCTGGCCGTCTTCAGCAGATCCTGGACCGACTTCATCAGGCCCTTGAACCTCTCCGTTGATGCCTGATATCCCTTTGAGCGGAGATCCAGATCAGTATAGTGGCCCTCCTCGACCTTCAGCTGGCGGGCCAGGGCTTTGAGCTTCTTCTTCCTTTCCTTGAGCCTGGCCTCCCGGTTAGCCTTCTGAGCAAGCAGGTCCTCTACCTTCTTCTTCTAGGCCTCCAGTTCAGCCCGCAAGGGGGACACCTCGGCTGCCACAGCCTTCAGGTCGGTCACCTCTTCCGTGGAGGCCGTTAGCGCCGCCCAGGTGGTGTCCCTCGCCAGCTTGGCCACCTCGGCCCTCTAGGTCAGCTGCTCTTTTATATATAGCAGCTCACCCAGCCCTGCGTCCATCAAGAGGTTGTCCCTAACGAGCTGTCGACAAAGACAAGCAGTTAGAGAAATCTTAATAGTGAGCTGAAGGTGAGGATAGGAAGAACCAAGCTTACCCCAAGGAGGTGGCGGAGGGAACTGCTAGCCGCCTTGTTGACTGACCGCCTGTCAGTCTCGGGGATGGACCGTTGGAGCTGCTCTCTGGCCTCCTCCGTCGCGCGCCACAGTAGGCGCTCTTCTTCTTCCCCTAGGGCCCAAGTGGCCCTCTCACTGGAAGCCGACACCCCCTCGCCCGCAGGGGCCCCCTGGGTCGTCTGGTGAACTGTTGTGGTCATCTCCGATGGCAGGGGTGCAGGAGCTGCCGCCGTCCCGACCGATGAGGAATGCCTCCCCTCTGCCTGGGTGGCCGCCTATCCCGCTGAAGACGGTCGCTCAGACGCGACCACCTTCCGGCGTTCGGTCAGGGGCATATCGTCTCCTGAGTCGATGGAGACCACTGGAACGGACAACTCCGTCGTCCGCTGCTTCTTCGACCTTTCAGGCACCGGTTATGCCACCCGTTTCCTTATTTCTTGCTGTGCTGGTTCTGTGATCCGGACAGCCCTCCACTGCACCGACCTCGCCGACAAAACAACCCTATCCGACTTCATCTTTCCACCTGCCAGCAACAAAAACATAGCAGCAGCCGCAAAAGCCAATAACGAGTAAAGAAGAAAAGGGTGAAGGTTGATCTCTCTCTACACAACCCTCGCCCTATCTAATGTCGGCTGTCGGCTGAGTCCTGCCCGATGAAGGCTATCCTCAAAAAGCAGGAAGTTAATGAACTTTGGGTCTTCACCATCCAGCCTGTGGAAGTCGGCCTCGTCGGCCCTCGAGACCTTCCTCCTGTGTAAGGCATCCGACCTCAGCCCCCTCCAGGCTACCTCGAAGCCCCACGGCTCCAGACTATCTACAAAGAAGAACCTGGGCTTCCATCCATGAATAGCTGATGGAAGCCTCCCTAAGATCTTTCGGTTAGGACGGGGACTGAACATCCACCATTCTTGACTCCGGAAGTCCTGTTTCAATAGGAAGAAGTTGGAAAATAGGGACACCCTAGGTTCTATGTCGGCCTCCCGACACAGGACCACGAAGCCGCATAGCACTCTAATGCTATTCGGCGTCAGCTGAGAGGGTGTGATCCTAAAGGTGTTACAGACCTGGACAAAGAAACTATGGATCGAAAACCAAAGTCCAGCCTTCAGATGGTCTTCGTACATGGGGAGGGCTTGTAGGTTCAAGGATCCATTTACCCTACTGGTGCGGACACCAAAGGCACCAGAATAAGGCAGAGGCTTCTCAACCCTCTGTGGATCACTTAAATGACATTCGAGTCCACTGTAATAAAGCTTAGTCCAGCTGAGTTGTTTTCATTTAAGTCCTGTAATTATTTAGCTCATGTTGAGCTAGTCCAGTCCAATGTTAGTCAGCTCATGTCGAGCTAATTTTATTTTTGAGTCCTGTTCAACCATATTGAAGACTCAAGACCACATCATACAAGTGAAGACCAAGTCCAACCTGATTGAAGACATGGATGTTGAGCCCGAGTCCAACCTAACTAGAAGACATGAAGATCCCCGGAGGAGAATTAAAACAAGTGCAAACCTGAAGCCTGGAGACCAGCCAGAAGGAAACTGGGCCAGCCCAGGCCCAGGGAGAAATTAGGGCGCCCCTCCTTAGAATTACCTTCCCATTGGTTGGCCACTTATGGTCACCCCCTTGGACGACCAAGACAAGGAGAGGGAGTCCCATTCCATTTAAAATTTTTCTACCTAGGTTGCCATGTATTCCTAGTTAGAGTTTGTAAGGGAAAAGGAGTCCTATGTAAAGTCTAAAGTACCCTTACTTGGGGCCCAAGGTTAAGGGTCTATTTAATGGACCCTAGCCTCTTGTATGAAGTTAGAATTTTTGATGAATGAAAACCTTGAGTTCTTCTATTGAGTGGTGTGATACCCTGCTGTGTGCATAAAGGGGTTTGTGAGAGTTCTTCTTCCCATTGTTTGCAATCATCTTCCTGCTGCCAACAAACCCTCCAGATCCCTGGACGTCCACTCCAAAAGAAGCCTTCCCTTGCTGTTTTTCCTTTGTTTTCTTGTTCCTTTGTGAGCTTTCTAACCCTTGACAGGTCGTTTGCAGGTCCCTGAGTTCCTACGAATCCAACGACCCCAGCCAAGCCTCAATCGGATCATCGAGCAGAAAGCCGGGTATCCACGGGTCTTTGGCTCGGTTTTCCAAGCCGCATCCATCGAGGAACGAGAGACCCCTTCGCTGCGATCTTCACAGACGTTGTCAGGTACATCCCTCTACCTCCAGTAGTTTTATTGTAGGAGAACTTGCCCTAACCGAGGCTTCTCAGCCCTGGTGGTCCTTCTTTGCTAATTTTCTAGGTCCTAATCTACATGCTGATCTTCAAAAACTCATACGAAATTTCCTACAAATAATTTTGATCTGAAATTCGGGAATTAATCACCTAACTCAACATGTAAAACATACAAAAAAAAATGGCATGCATATTAGTTCCCCCATCACCTACCCCCTCGGCTCGAGACGGTCAGGTGCAAGGTAGAGGGAATACCGTATATGGATCTGAGGTCTTCGACCCTCTCTCGGGTCATGGTCGACGAAATGTTGAACGAACTAGGCTCCCTATGGCTACAAGCTACAGCCATTCTAAGACTAGCTGTAGAGGAGGAAGAAGAAGATGGGGGAAGACGAAGACGGGACTAACCTGGTTCCTGGGTCTCTAAGAAAGCCTAAGTGCAGCGCGGAGGGGGGAGGAGGTGATTCTCTCTTCCAACGCAAATGCAGCAGCAAGTGCCTCCGGGGTGATCCCCCCCTCCTTTTATAGGCATCCAGGGGTCGCGTCCCAACGCACCCCCACGTGCCGAGCTCCGGCGGCTGCCGCTTCGATTTCCGGATTTGACAGGAATCTGAAGGGACGCGCTGGATCGTATCCGGCCGTGATATGTGGGACAAGTGAAGCAACGGTGGATGGGCTACTTCGGCGAGTGCACCCACCGCTCTGATGGCGCCACGTGTCCCACATCGCTTCGAGAATCTAGATGGACACCCATTACACGCCGTACCAGCCATAACTACTCTGTCAGACCCCACCAATCAGCGTTGCCACCTATCCCGGGGGCCAGAATCGAGGCGGGAGGCGGACGAACACGACGTGCCGAATCGGATTCGTCGTCATTTGAAAGGTCGGTGCATTTAATTCCATTTAATGCCCTCGCCCATCGAGCCTACGGACTCGCTCGAAGCACAAGGGCAAGGGGGACAACTGTTGTACTGTTGTACAATGATGGCTCATCCCCTATCAGAACCGGCCCAATTTCGCAGTCTGATATGGCCGCTCCGACCAAGAAGGGTCCGACCCACTAGAGTCGAGGTCCGAACGACCCTCTCCTACTGGGGTCCAGCCCGCCGTCCTCCACCAGGGTCTGACCCACTGGAGTCAAGATCCGAATGACCCTCTCTGGACGGGGTCTGGTCCGCCATTCTCCTTCAAAAGTTCGGCCTTCGACCCGACAGCCGACCGCCTCATAGCCGACGTCTGACGGGTAGGCCTTGACATCCAGGGTACTCTAGAAGTATCTTTCTATTACGGCGGGATTCTCCATCCCAACGGCCCTGCTCCACTACTTCCATGGTGTCGCTGTATCTACGCGCCACGTGGTCACTCTCTAGATTCTCCTAGGGGCAGATCGGTCTTTCTCAGCCTCTCCCCTAATGGATTTTGGACTGTTTCGCGTATATATAAGGTACCTGGGGGACCTCGTTTGAGGCATAAGAACTCTTCCCTCTCCGTACGTCGCTATTCTTTTGATTCCTCCATTCTATTGCCTTCAACCTCCTGCTAACTTAAGCATCGGAGGGTCCCCCGCCGGAACACCACCGGCGCCTTTGGGAACTTTTTTACAGGTTTGCCCGAGAAAGGAGCGCTCCAACCGATCCAGCCATCCCGGTTCGCGGTCCAGGAGTTGACGCAGCAACAGGAACTATCATTTTTCAGAAATCCACACGATTAAAGGATGCAAAACGCTTTATAGCAATCAATACCTGCCAACAACCTAATTTAGTAGTCGATCATCTGCTGCTTAGTGGCCCCCTCCCCGCCAGGCTTGTCCATGATGATGAGCCAGTGCTCGAAGTCACAACCAGGGAACAACGACGCCATCTCCATCGGTGGTCGGTCACTGAACCCACCGCCCGACCTGGAGTTCAGCAGCGAGTAGCTGAGTTGCCAGCCCGCTGGGCCATGCATCGAACCGAGTTGATCTGGGCCACTCCCAGTCGGACCATCGCAAGGGAAAGGCCGGGAGGAGACGGGTGGCGCTGGAGGAGGCCGAAAGCGAAAGGGGGAGGAAGCGAGGAAGCGCTTGGAGAGGAAGAGGGTGAGGGGAGAGCGCGAGGCGGCGATGGGAGAGGAGACGAGAACTCGGGCCACTAAATTAGGGCAGTGAAATGCCGGCCGAACGGGGAGAGGGGTGATGCCAAAGTCGTAGGGGCGACGTCGGCTGTCGAGGAGGCATCAAGGAGGGGATTTAATCGAAGAAACGAAGGGAGAAAAATTAAGGCAGCGAAACGAAGGTATTTAAGAATTTTTTCCAACCGATTTTTCGGTTACAAATTTTTAAAAAAATTAAAATGTATTTCAAAAAAATTTTATAATCAAAAATTTAATTATAAAATTTAAAAAATTCTTTAAAATATTTTTAATATTTTTTTATAACCAAATTCTCGGTAACAAATTCTAAAAAAATTAAAATTAAAATTAATTTTAATTTTACAACTGAAAAATTGATTACAAATTTAAAAATTAAATTTCAAAAAATATTTTTAAATATTCATTTTTTTGCGACCAAAATTTCGATTACAAAATTCTAAAAAAAAATTAAAATTTATTTAAAATAAAATTTTGCAACCAAAAAATTGGTTGCAAAATTAAGAAAAAAATTTTAAAAAATATTTTTCAAAAATCATTTTTTTGCAACCAAAAAATCGATTGCAAAACTAAGAAAAAATTTTTAAAAAATAATTTTCAAAAATCATTTTTTTTGCAACCGAATTTTCATTTGCAAAATTCTTAAAAAATTAAAATTAATTTTAAATGAAATTTTGCAACCGAAGAATTGGTTACAAAATTAAGACAAAAACTTTTAAATAAATTTTTCAAAAATCATTTTTTTGCAACCGAATTTTCGGTTGCAAAATTCTAAAAAACTTAAAATTAATTTTCAATGAAATTTTGCAACCAAAAAATTGGTTGCAAAATTAAGAAAAAACTTTAAAAAAATTTTCAAAAATCATTTTTTTGCAACCAAATTTTTGGTTGCAAAATTTTAAAAAAATTATAATTAATTTTAAATGAAATTTTGCAACCGAAAATTCAGTTGCAAAATTTTTATTAAAAAATTAATTATTATTTTTTTGCTATCGAATTTTTATTTTCAAAATTCTAAAAAAAATATAATTAATTTAAAATGAAATTTTGCAACCAAAAATTTGATTGCAAAATTTTAAAAAAAATTAAAAAAAAAATTAATTATCATTTTTTTTCAACCAAGTTTTCGGTTGTAAAATTATAAAAAATTATAATTAATTTTAAATAAAATTTTACAACCAAAAATTCGATAGTAAAATTTTAAGAAATTATATAAAAAAAATTTTAATCATCATTTTTTGCAACCAAATTTTCAGTTGCAAAATTATATAAAAATTGTAATTAATTTTAAATGAGATTTTGCAACCAAAAATTTGGTTGCAAAATTTTAAAATAAAATTAAAAAATTTTTTAATTATCATTTTTTTGCAACCAAATTTTTGGTTACAAAGTTTTAAAAAAAATTTAAACTTTTAATTATCTTTTTATTGCAACCGAATTTTTGCTTGCAAAATTCTAAAAAAAATTATAATTAATTTTAAATAAAATTTTGCAATAATAAATTCGGTTGCAAAATTTAAAAAAAAAAGTTAAAAAAATTTTAATTATCATTTTTTGCAGTCAAATTTTTAGTTGCAAAATTCTATAAAAATTATATTTAATTTTAAATAAAATTTTGCAATCAAAAATTCGATTGCAAAATTAAAAAAACTTTTAAAAAAAATTAATTATTAATTTTTTGCAACCAAATTTTTGGTTACAAAATTCTAAAAAAATTAAGATTAATTTTAAATAAAATTTTGTGATCGAAAATTTGTTTGCAAAATTTAAAAAAATTAAATTTTTTTAGTTATTATTTTTTTTGCAACCAAATTTTTGGTTGCAAAATTTTATGTAAAATTAATTTTAATTTGTTTATAATTTTGCTATCGAAAATTTGGTTGTAAAATTTTAAAAAAAACTTTAAAAAAATATTTTTAAATAAATTTTGATTTTGGTTACAAAATCGGTTGCAAAATGAAAATCTTGCAACTGAATTTGCAACCGATTTAAATCAGTTGCTAAATTATTAAAAAAATAAATCGGTTATAAAATCGGTCACAAATATAACCAAAAAATTTGATTGCAAAATCGATTGCTAAAACGCTATTTGCTTGTAGTAAAACCACTTCATAAACTGATCTCTTAATGGCCTAACTGACAAACACTATAAGAAAATAAAGTTTTAGTGATGGCAATTACCAACGGCTAACAAGCCTTCGCTAATAAAGGTATATAATGATAGTAAAAATGATGGCAAAAAATGATATTACTAATACTATTAGCAATGGCAAAGGCAATCTCTAATAGTTTTTAATTTTTTTAAAAAAATAATTTTTACAAATGATTATTAGTGGTGCAATTATAGCTATTGGCAATGACATATTCATCATCACAAATAATATACCTTTTCCTTTGAAATTTTATTATGGAGAAAAAAATCTTAATGATGGAGTTTTTATCTTTTGTGATTGTAAAATCCATTGCTAATAATGTTACATAAATTAAGGCATTACCGACTGATATGGCAGGGTCGCTGACATGGAGTAGCTGTCAGACGCCATGTAGAGTCTCTCTCCGAGGTCGAGCCCTCTGGGACAGAGTCGCCACCTGTCCTCCTCCAGATTGAGCCCCTCGAGATCGAGCCCTGTGGTCGGGGCCGAGCTCAACCCTCACCCGCCACGTAGAGTCTTTCTCTGAGGTCGAGCCCTCTGGGAAGGAGCCGCCACCTATCCTCCTCGAGATCGAGCACTGTGACCGGGGTCGAGCTCAGCCCTCACCCGCCACGTGGAGTCTCTCTCTGAGGTCAAGCCCTCTGGGACGGAGCCGCCGCCTATCCTCCGCCAGATCGAGCCCTGTGGCCAGGGTCAAGCTTAGCCCTCACCCGCCATGTGGAGTCTCTCTTCGAGGTCGAGCCCTCTGGGATGGAGCCGCCACCTATCCTCCACCAGATCGAGCCCCTCGAGATCAAGCCCTGTGGCCGGGGCCGAGCTCAGCCCTCACCCGCCACATGGAGTCTCTCTCCGAGGTCGAGCCCTCTTGGATGGAGCTGCCACCTGTCCTCTGCCAGATCGAGCCCCTCGAGATCAAGCCCTGTGGCCGGGGTCGAGCTCAGCCCTTACCCGCCACATGGAGTCTCTCTCCGAGGTCGAGCCCTCTCGGATGGAGCCGCCACCTGTCCTCCGCCAGATCGAGCCCCTCAAGATCGAGCCCTATGGTCGAAGTTGAGCTCAGCCCTCACTCGCTACATGGAGTCTCTCTCCGAGGTCGAGCCCTCTGGGACGGAGCCGCCACCTGTCCTCTGCCAGATCGAGCCCTGCCTCCCCTGCTCGGCCTCTAGCCCGGATGAAGGTAGAAGGACAGTACCATCATCCCAAGGACTACGAGGCAGCGCCCACCATATCGCAATAACTGCCTGTCCGCCCGTACTACCAGGAGGATGGGCCAGTCAGAGAGCACGAACCACGGGGGCGACGGCCCCAGGATCGAGGCTCTGCCAAGCTTCCCGGAATGGGGCGACCGGAGAGGATGTCAAAGAGAATAAAAGATTCCCACACCGCATGTCAAGAAAGACGTCCTGTCCACAGCACGGTGTCCCGCTGCACGTGCCTACCAGCCCAACGAGGATCCCAAGGCAAGCGTCCAACGGTCATTTTTCGACTACAAAGAACGATCGACACCCCTAGAAGGGGGAAGGTAACAACAACAACAACAACGACAACGACAACAACACAAAAAAAAAGAGAGAATGCATCACCGGTGCAAGCTCTACCAGGAGGGCAGAGCACCACTACCACCACCGCTGAAGAAAAAGCAGGGGAACAAAGGGAGGCAGCCAAGTAGAGAACCCCTCTGGCCCCGCCGTCGTTCTCCCCCTGCTATGTTTTCATTTTCGTTTTCATACCATTCACTCCTCCTAGCGTGGAATCCATCAAAAGGGGCTCAACCAGGAGGATCTGTTCCCCTGGATCGTCACTGACTTGACCATCGGAGTGCCCCCGTCGGAAACCCCGGCCCGGGTCACTATCCCCTGTTTTGCAGGTCCAGGACTATCAGACTGCGAGACAGCAAAGGGAGCGCACTCCGGCGCCGGCAGCAGCTACGAGCCACGACGATCTTGGCGGCAATAGATTGGCACGCCAGGAAGGGAAAGAATGAAGCAAGGCTCACCGCAGGACGGCGGGTCCAACCTAAGCCGTTCTCCATTCTTCTTACAAGCAGTTCTGCGGAAGGATGGTGACAACACGAGCGAGGGAGGCTTCCACCAGCCATGTGGGGGACTCCCCATCCCGGGAGAACCCGCGCCACCAGGAGGAGGAGCCCCCCGCTCCTGTTCAACCACCTCCGCCGGAGTCCCAACTGGTCGTGCTCGCCCAGCAGATGCAAATCCTCACCACGGCAGTGCACCAGCTCTAGCACCAACACCAGTCCTTGGCTACCCACCAGTAGCCAGGGACACCCGCGGCCTATGCCGCAGCCCCCCGCGACAGCCTGCATTCCTTCCAAGGAAGGCCTTCGCAGCCGCGGGCCACTACTAACAACCGGGGTAGCCACTACTAACCCCGCAGAGGCAGAAAAAGCAAGACCCCCTGTCACAGAGGCCGCACACCCATGTCACCTTCTTCGTCTCCATCAACGGAGGGGTCTCCTGACGAAGTCATCAGGCGTGCGGCGGAGAAGCGCCTGGAGGAACATGAGTGCAAGCTGGTAGAGTTCTCCTACTGGTTTGCCAACATCTAGGGCTCCACTAGTGAGCCAGCAGGCTGCAACGCCCATCCCCCATTCTTCCAAGAAATCCAAGTGGAGTCGATCCCGTATCGGTTCTGGATGCCGCAAGTAGATCCTTATGATGGGACCACCGATCCCCTGGACCACTTGGAAAGCTATCGGACCCTCATGAGGGTCCAAGGGGCCACCGACGCTCTTCTCTACGTTGCCTTTCCTGCCACTCTCTGGAAAGCAGCCCGGGTATGGTTCACCCGTTTGGAGCCGGAGAGCATCAACTCTTTCACCCAGTTAGGACAGAAGTTCGTGGCCCACTTCAATGGCTGTAGGAAGTTGCCACGAGAGGCAGACAGCCTCTTCTCCATTCTGCAGCAGGACCGTGAGCCCCTGCGGGACTACGTGGCCCGCTTCAAGGCTGCCACACTAGAGATTTTCAACCTCGATGAGCCAGTTGCCATGCTGGCACTGAAGCGAGGGCTTAGGACCTCCCGCCTAACCTACTCGCTCGACAAGAAGCCCCCCAAGACTTATTCTGAGCTCCTCCTCCGAGCCCAAAAGTACATCCACGCCGAGGAGACGGATCGTACGAGGCGGGAACTCGACGGGAAGCCATTGAAGAAACCGACCTCTATCGAGACGCCCGGGACCCGGAAGCTGGGACCTCAGGTTCCAAACTCCCGGAGGGGGCCGAGACCGAAAGGCGCTCCCATTCCTAAGGAGGGTTACACCTCTCTCCTCGACCCGAGAACAAAAATCCTCATGGAGATCGAAGGCGAGGACTGCCTGAGATGCCCGTCTCTGATGAAGCCCTCCACTGGCCGTGATAAAATAAAGTACTGTCACTTTCACCGTGACCATGGCCATGACACCGAGGAGTGCCACAACCTCAAGTGGGAAATCAAAGAACTCATCAAGAGGGGCTACCTCAAAAGATTCATGGGGGGCAGACCTCAGGTGGAGTCCCAAGCGCTCGTCGCTCTCCCGCTAGCTCCAACCATCGATAACCATCTTACCGAGAAGCCGGTGGGCATGATCTCCTGGGGAGCTGCGCGCGCGCCCAAAAAGAACCAGGGGGCATGGGACCCTGAGAATGTACTCCCCTTTATGAGGGAAGGGGAAAACGGGAGGAAAAATGTAAATAATGATGTCGTGGTCATCGAGATAATGATCGCAAAGCACCCTGTAAAATGCATCATGGTTGATAGTGGAAGCTCCACAGACGTGTTTTTTTATGATGCCTTCTCCAGGATGAACCTTTCTCCCGATCAGCTAGGCCTGTGCATGCACCCCTTGTTGGTTTCACAGGTGATTCCATAAGGGTGGAAGGAGAAATCACACTCCCGGTCACCACCGGGACCCCACCTCGGCAGAGCACTGTTATGATGACTTTCACGGTTGTAAGGCTCTCTTCTGCCTACAACGTGATCTTGGATCGGCCCGGGCTCAACTTACTCGATGCCGTTGTCTCCACCAAGAGGCTACTTGTATAGTTCCTTACTCCCTACGGTGTCGGGGAAATGAGGGGAGCACCCCAGCCGGTGCAGCATTGCTTCCAAACCCTCCCTGGGGCCAAGGTCCCCGAGGATGATCCTAAGGTAGATAATCTCAATCAAAGGGCCCAAGACCCCAGGGGTGGCCTGGTCGAGCGCTTACTCTCTTACCCTCTCAGAGACGATCCCATGAAGACAGTGCAGATCAGAGCCCAGCTACCCGAGGAGGAGAGGGTCCAACTACTGGAGTTCCTGCGGACAAGCATGGATATGTTTGCCTGGACAGCGGCTGACATGCCAGGTATTCCTCCTAACATCATTACTCACAAATTGAGTGTTGACCCAAAGCACAGACCAGTTCGGCAGAAGAAGAGAAGTTTCGTCCCGGAGAAGAAGTAGCTATCAAGGAGGAAGTTGACAAACTCCTGGCTGCCAGCTTCATTCGAGAGGTCCAGTATTCGAGCTGGCTGGCAAATGTAGTGATGGTAAGGAAGAACAATGGCAAGTGGAGGATCTCTGTAGACTACACTGACCTCAACAAAGCTTGCTCGAAGGATAGCTTCTCTCTACCGAAGATTGACCAGCTGGTGGACGCCACCTCTGGCCACAGGCTGCTCTCCTTCATGGATGCGTTCTCTGGGTACAACCAGATTCATATGCATCCAAAAGACGAGAAGCACACCGCCTTCATCACCAACCAAGAGACATACTGCTACAGGATGATGCCTTTTGGTCTGACGAATGCAGGAGCTATATACCAGCGCTTGGTTAATAAGATCTTCAAGGACCAAATTGGCCGCAACATGCAAGTGTATGTGGATGACATGCTCGTCATGAGCAAGCCGAGCTCGAGCCACATCATTGACGTCGTCGAATCCTTCCACAACCTGCGGTAACATCAGATGAAGCTGAATCTGGCAAAGTGTGCTTTCGGAGTGGTGGCAGGGAAGTTCCTCAGCTTTATGATCACCCAGAGAGGCATCAAAGCGAACCCAGAAAAGGTTCAGGCAATCATCGACATGGAGCACCCAACCTCCAAGAAGTAGGTCCAGCACCTAATGGGACGTATCGCCACCCTTAGCAGGTTTATCTCGAGGTTGGTCGACCGTTGCCTTCCATTTTTCAAGGCACTGCACAAGATGCATGACTTCACTTGGACGGAGGAGTGCAGAATAGCCTTCGAGGTGCTAAGAAATTCCTCGCCTCTCCCCCGTTGCTCTCCAGGCCGGAGGAGGGAGAGGAGCTCCTGCTCTATTTGGCGGTTACACCAGGAGCCGTCAGCTCGGTTCTCGTTCGTGTAGACGAGGACAAATCTCAAAAGCCAGTATACTACACCAGCAAAATCCTCCGCGATGCAAAGATCAGGTATACTCGCTCCGAAAAACTCATTTTTGCACTGATAATGTCTGCTAAGTGCCTCAGTTCCTACTTCCAAGCATACCCAAGTGGTCGTGACGAACCAGCCACTGAGGACCATACTCAGCTGACCTGCGACTTTCGGGAGATTGGCCAAGTGGTCCCTGCTGCTCAGCTAGTTTGACATAGTGTACCGACCAAGGTCTTTACAGAAGGTCCAAGTCCTAGCCGACTTCGTGGTGTGGATCCTCCACGTGGATGGAGCATCCAATTCCGGTGGGAGCGGAGCAGGCCTCATCCTCATCAACAGCGATGGAGTTGTGGCAGAATGCACCCTCCGCTTCAAGTTTGCCGCGACAAACAACCAAGCAGAGTACGAGGTACTTCTCGCATGCCTAAGAGTCTCCCGCGAGTTGGGTGTGCAGGACCTAAAAGTCTTCACCGACTCCAAGCTGGTTGCCGGACAAGTCTCCGGAGAGTATGAAGCAAGGGACACCCAGATGATGAAGTACCTGGAGCAGGTCCGTGTAAACACGACAGGCCTCTGACGTTTCAGCATCTTCCACATTCCTCGAGGGAAGAATGCACGTGCAGATGCGCTGTCTAGGCTTGCGACCTTGCCGGACTTGTGACTGGGATGCGCCTACATCGAGTACCTCAAAAGTCCTAGCTACGAGAGCTCGGAAGAGGTGTATCAAGTCACCCCCAAGCCAAGCTGGATGGACAAGTACATTAGGTACATCACTGATGGCTCCCTACCCGAGGACCGCGTAGAAGCTGCCCTCGTCAAGAAGAAGGCCTCCCAGTTCATTCTGATGGAGGGCCAGCTCTATCGCCGATCCTACTCCTATCCACTCCTGAAGTGCCTCAGGCCTGCCGAGGCAACCTTTATGCTCCAAGAGATACATGAAGGTCTCTGCGGGAACCATGTGGGAGGGAGAACGCTGGCTTATAAAGCTCTTCGCTAGGGATACTTCTCGGAGACCATGAGGGAGGATGCCACCGATTTCGTTAAAAGGTGCGACAAGTGCCAACGCCACGTGAATATACAGCGCCAGTCGGCGGCACCGATCTCCTAACTCTCAGCCCCTTAGCCTTTTGTCTAGTGGGGAATGGACATCTTGGGACCATTTCCCTCCGCACCAGGGCAGCGAAGATTCCTGCTGGTGGCGATCGACTACTTCATCAAGTGGGTCAAAGCAGAGCCACTGGCCCGGATCGCGGAAGCTAATGTCCACCAGTTCTTCTGGAAGTCAATCATTTACCGCTTCGGACTCTCCCGTTGTATCACACTGACAACAGGCGACAGTTCGACAATCGGGAGTTCGAAGGGTTCTACGCCGAACATGGCATCCAACACCGATTCATATCGATGGCTCACCCTCAAAAGAATGGAAAAGCCGAGGTGACCAACCGAACCATCCTCCAAGGACTCAGAACCAGGCTGGACCAAGCTAAGGGCAGGTGGGCAGAAGAACTCCCAAGCATTCTATGGGCCTACCACACGACGCCCAGAATGACAACCAATGAGATGCCCTTCAACCTTGTTTTCGATGCCGAGGCGATCATCCCGGTCAAGCTCGGCATGCCCATGCTACGAGTGCAGCAGTATGACGAGGTACAGAATTCGATACACCTCCTACTCAACCTGGATCTCCTCGAAGAAGAAAGGGATAAAGCCCAGCTGAGAATGGCGACCTACCGGCAACGGGTAGCCCGGTACTACAATGCCCGGGTCAGGCCAAAAGCTTTCAAACCCGGAGACTTGGTGCTTCGGCGGGCAGAGGCGTCTCAACCCCGGGAGGGCGGCAAGCTCTCACTAAATTGGGAAGGCCCCTACAAAGTGGCTGAAACCCTCTCACAAGGGGCCTATTACCTCGAAGATCTCGGCAGTGTCGGGTTCCCTCGAACATGGAATGCCTGCAACTTGCAGAGATACTATCAATAATGTAAGGTTTCCCATCAATAATAACAACAATAGTTTTTTCCTTGCATAAGTATTTATCTGTCTTGCAGGAAAATCTCATCAATGCCTTTGAGCCTAGCTCCGAGGTGCCAAGACCTGAGCCCAGCTCTCAGACAACCCAAGACCGGAGCCCAGCTCTCCAGCCAAGGGAACTTCGAGCCAAGCTGCTCTCAATCATCAACGCCTTCGAGTCCAGCTCCGAGGCGCCAAGACCTGAGCCCAGCTCTCAGGCAACCCAAGACCGGAGCCCAGCTCTCCGGCCAAGAGAACTTCGAGCCGAGCCGCTCTCAATCACCAATGCCTTCGAGCCTAGCTCCGAGGTGCCAAGACCTGAGCCCAGCTCTCAGGCAACCCAAGACCGAAGCCCAGCTCTTCAGCCAAGGGAACTTTGAGCCGAGCTACTCTTAATCACCAATGCCTTTGAGCCCAGCTCCTAGGTGCCAAGACCTGAGCCCAGCTCTCAGGCAACCCAAGACCGGAGCCCAGCTCTATGGCCAAGGGACCTTCGAGCCAAGTCATTCTCAATCATCAACGCCTTTGAGCCTAGCTCTGAGGTGCCAAGACCTGAGCCCATCTCTCAGGCAACCCAAGACCAGAGCCCAACCCTCTGGACAAGGGACCTTCGATCCGAGCTGCTCTCAATCACCAATGCCTTCAAGCCCAGCTCCGAGGCACCAAGACCTGAGCCCAGCTCTCAGGCAACCCAAGACCGGAGACCAGCTCTTCGGTCAAGGGAACTTTGAGCCAAGCTACTCTCAATCATCAACGCCTTCGAGCCCAGCTCCGAGGTGCCAAGACCTGAGCCTAGCTCTCAGGCAACCCAAGACTGGAGCCTGGCTCTCCGGCCAAGGGAACTTCGAGCCCAGCTGCTCTCAATCACAACGCCTTCGAGCCCAGCTCCGAGGTGCCAAGACCTGAGCCCAGCTCTCAGGCAACCCAAGACCGGAGCCCAGCCCTCCGGCCAAGGGACCTTCAAGCCGAGCTGCTCTCAATCACCTACGCCTTCGAGCCCAGCTCCAAGGTGCTAAGACCTGAGCCCAGCTCTCAAGCAACCTAAGACCGGAACCCAGCCCTCCGGCCAAGGGAACATCGAGCCAAGCTGCTCTCAATCATCAATGCCTTCGAGCCCAGCTCCGAGGTGCCAAGACCTGAGCCTAGCTCTCAAGCAACCCAAGACCAGAGCCCAGCTCTCCGGCCAAGGGAATTTCGAGCCAAACTGCTCTCAATCATCAATGCCTTCAAGCCCAACTCTAAGGCGCCAAGACCTGAGCCCAGCTCTCAGGCAACCCAAGACTGAAGCCCAGCCCTCCGGCCAAGGGACCTTCGAGCTGAGTTACTCTCAATTACCAACGCCTTCGAGCCCAGCTCCAAGGCGCCAAGACCTGAGCCCAGCTCTTAGGCAACTCAAGATCGGAGCCCAGCTCTCCGGCCAAGAGAACTTTGAGCCAAGCTGCTCTCAATCATCAACGCCTTCGAGCCTAGCTCCGAGATGCCAAGACCTGAGCCCAGCTCTCAGGCAACCCAAGACCGGAGCCCAGCCCTTCGGCCAAGGGACCTTCGAGCCGAGCTGCTCTCAATCACCAACGCCTTTGAGCCCAGCTTTGATGTGCTAAGACCTGAGCCCAGCTCTTAGGCAACCCAAGACCGAAGCCCAGCTCTCTGGCCAAGGGAACTTCGAGCCAAGCTGCTCTCAATCATCAACACTTTCGAGCCCAGCTTCGAGGCACCAAGACCTGAGCCCAGCTCTTAGGCAACCCAAGACTAGAGCCCAGCCCTTCGGCCAAGGGACCTTCGAGCCGAGCTGCTCTCAATCACCAACGCCTTCGAGCCTAGCTCTGAGGTGCCAAGACCTGAGCCCAATTCTCAAGCAATCCAAGACGGAGCCTAGCCCTCCGGCCAAGGGACCTTCGAGCCAAGCTACTCTCAATCATCAATGTCTTCGAGCCCAGCTCTAAGACACCAACTACCCCGGAGCCCAGCTCTCCGGCATACAAGCCTCAAGCCTAGCTCCAAGGCATCCGAGACCTGAGAAGCCCTCAGGCACCTAAGCCCGAAGAAAAGTCCTCCGGCACCAAGACCTAAGAAGCCCTCAGGCACCTTGGACCGGGGCTAGCCCTCTGGCCAAGGGATCTTTGAGCCTCGCTGCTCCCCACTACCCAAGTCCTGAGCCCAACTAGCCGGCGTTGAAGCCTTATCACCAGATCCAAGACGAGATGGAACCCTTCCCCCTTTTCTCACTATATACTTTCAAAAAAAAAAAAAAAGGAAGGAAGAAGAAGAAGGAAAGGAAATAGGAGAAAAGAGGGAGGAGGAGAGAAGCAATGAAGACACAGGACAAGGTGGTTTGAAAAATTTGCTTCCATTAAACAAAAAGTCTTTACAAAGCACCCTCGGGCCCCCGACATGCCGGGCGACCCGACTCAAATACAAGAGAAAAGGGAAAGAACTACCTGCTGGTTGACCCCTCAGCTGGGCCTCAGGGCTGAGAGGTTCCGTCCGCGGGGACCTTCGGCTGTGCGGCTCTGATTTCGGGTGGTACAACTCCATCCTCGGCTGGCATAGAAGGCTCGGGAGCGACGGCTTCCTTAGCACCTGCCTCCTGGTCCAAAGCTCCGGGGTAACTGAGACAGTTGCGGCCCTCATCCGAGACAAACCCTTCAACTTGGCGGCTCAGGTAAATGAAGCCCTTAAAGAAGAAGTTCGATGCCATTTGTTGGATCTCGGCGAGGAACTCCTCCAAGGCCTTGTACCTTGCGACCGCCTCCTCAGCCTCCTTCTTCGCTGCGGCAGCCTCACATCTGGCATCCCCAGCCGACTTGGCCACCTCCTCAGCCACCTTTTGGGTCGCGGCCGACTTCTCCTTCTCCGTCGCCAGCCGAGCCTGGAGGGACTGAGCGATCCCTTTCTGCCGGGTTGCCTCGGCATTGAATACTCCCAACCTCTGCTTGGAGTCGACGAGGAGAGCATCGGTGAGCTCCTCGGTCCTCTTCCTCGACTGGCCCTGCTCCCGATCGAGGCTTTCTTGGAGCTCCCTTGCTCTCCCCTCAGAGCTGGCAAGCTGCTTCTCAAGGTCCTTGACCCGTCGGTCAAGCACCTCGTTGGAGTCAACCCTCTTCTTCATATCGGCCTTCAGTGACATGATCTCGGTCGCCTGCTGCTGTTCAATGCACTCCCAGTTTTGACAGCAGCCCCTGATGAAGAGGGCCTCGGCACCAATCTGCACCATATAAAAGGTCAAAAAAAAAAGTCGGGGGAGAGGAGAAAGAAAAAGATGAAGTTGCTCTTGCTCACCGTATAGAGCTGGGGGAAGATGCTACCAACCACATCTCCTAGCCGCAGCATATTCTATCGATCGCATGATTGGATGGAGAAATCCATCATGCACTCGGCTAGGGTAAGGTTGCCAAGCAAGGAGCTCTCTGGCCCCAGCTTGAACGGGAGATGATGCCTCGCCTCATCCCTCCTGCTCTCTCGGGGAGCGGGTGCGCCCATCCCACTAGCAACGGGACCCCCAGGGACCGGTCAAGATCCGGCACCATCGCAGGTGGAGCCCCCGTTGCAAGTGGAGCTCCAACACGAATCTCCCCCTCCTCGACCTCAATCATCGCCGGGCTCAGGGAGCGGGAGGATATGGCAGCAGCAGCAGCCCTAGCCCGGACGACCACCTCGGGCTCCAGAGCAGGGGCCTCGGCCCGTGGCCTCGTTCGCTCTTCGACTCTTCGATCCACCCGCTGACTCAGCCCTAGTGTCGCGGACCCCGCAAGAGCCTCCTCAGCCTCCCTCCTCCTCGAGGTGACCGGCACGGTGGGGGCGACCATCGATGCGCCCTCGACCCGGGCTTGCCTCGGAGGAGGCTCATTGGCCATCCCGGTGGGTAGCCTCTTCTTGGTGATCGACAACAAATCACTCTCCGAGAAGATCATCCCTGCACACAGATCAACCATGGGTTAGAAGCGAGGAAAGTCAGCCCAATACAAAAAGAAGAGAGAGGGAACACATATGTATGAAAGAAAGACCTAGGCCAGACTCACCCGACACTCTTGTCAAGTCAACCCTAGCATCAAAGAGGTTCTGCTCCGACAGCAGAACCTCAAGAGTAGGGATTTGTGAAGCTTCTCATAGTCATCTCGGTTAGCTTCATCAACTGCAGAGATTTGGTTGGGGGACTGGTCTGGATCACTCCAAACCCAGTCAACCCCTTCGACGGTGGCGAAGAAGAACTTACTCTTCCATCCCTTGATGGAAGAGGGGAGGTCGAACCTGATGCCTTTCGGGCAGGAAGATAAGGACCACCACCTGTTCTCCGTGGGATGGCGCTTCAGGACAAAGAACGTTCTGAACAAAGAGAACCGGGCGACAAACCCGTGGACATGACAGAGGATGATGAAGGAAAAGATAGTCCTAATGGCGTTAGGGACTAGCTGAGCAGGGACCAGGCGGTAATTGCTCAGCATGGACATGAAGAAGGGGTGGAAAGGAAAACGAAGTCCTCCCGAGAAGGTCTCTTCGTAGAAGTCAATCCGGCCCGGGCTACTCGAAGTGACCTTATCCCCGAGTCGGGGGACCAGAAGCCGGACAGAGTGCGGGATGCCATAGACATCCCGAATGGTCCCCAGCTCCATAGCAGAAATCGTCGAAATGATCCCACTAGGACCTGTTGACCGAACAGGCTCGGAAACCAGTTCGTGTGGGGGAGGAGGGTGAGAAGGATGAGAAGAAGCGGCCCCCGGTTCCCTAATGGACACGGGGCGAAGTGGAAGAGCTGGCCTCCTACTGAACTCGAACCGCGCCCTCTCCGACTCCTCATCGGAGGAGGAAGACACTGGCCCCTGCACGGAAGGACCGGCTTCGCCCTGGTTGGAAGGACGGAAACCAGGACTGGAACAAGACATCCTATGAGAAAGACCCCGGGAGAAGAAAGACTGGACTTGGTTTGCGGAAGGCCCTAAGCTCGGAAGAGGAACCCTACCACAAAGGGAAAGGAGGAAGAAGGGGGGACCGACCTAGTTCCTTAGAGGGAGGAAGGGCGGAAGCAGATCATGAAGAAAAAAGAGTCCAAGCACTGCAGCAGGCGCGAAGGATTTGAAAGAATGAAAGTTTTGGGTAAAAAACTTCTTTTCACTTCGAAAAGACCCGTCTAATCCGTACCATTATGACCCCTCCACCAACGGATCCCCGACGCATGTCAGCCATCGATAAGAAAAGCATCCCAGCCGCTCCGGATTCTGCACCAGCACTAACTACTCCTCGGACATGGCCACGTGGCACCTCCATAATGGCCTGGGGGACCGTTCTGCAAAGTGCCGGCAATCATGGCCATCATTGCACCGGATCTCTACCCTTCCATGTCAGTGGTGCATTTACTCCCTTCGACTCGAGCGCCGTGCACTGACGAGCCTCGGGACAAGTGATGTGGCAGGATCGCTGACATGGAGCAGTTGTTAGATGCCAGAAGGAGTCTCTGTTCGAGGTCGAGCCCTCTGGGACGGAGCCGCCACCTGTCCTTTGCCAGATCGAGCCCCTCGAGACAGAGCCCTGTGGCCAAAGTCGAGCTCAGCCCTCACCTGCCACGTGGAGTCTCTCTCCGAGGTCGAGCCCTCTGGGATGGAGCCGCCACCTGTCCTTCGCTAGATCGAGCCCCTCGAGATCGAGCCCTGTGGTCGGGGTCGAGCTCAGCTCTCACCCGCCACGTGGAGTCTCTCTCTGAGGTCGAGCCCTCAGGGACAGAGCCACCGCCTGTCCTCTGCCAGATCGAGCCCCTCAAGATCAAGCCCTGTGGCCGGGGTCGAGCTCAACCCTCACCCGCCACGTGGAGTCTCTCTTCAAGGTTGAGCCCTCTAGGATAGAGCCGCCGCCTGTCCTCCGCTAGATTGAGCCCCTCGAGATCGAGCTTTGTGATCGGGGTCGAGCTCAGCCCTCACCGGCCATGTGGAGTCTCTCTCTGAGGTCGAGCCCTCTGGGATGGAGCCACCACCTGTCCTCCGCCAGATCGAGCCCCTCGAGATCGAGCCCTATGGCTGGGGCCGAGCTCAGCCCTCACCCGCCACGTGGAGTCTCTCTCCGAGGTCGAGCCCTCTGGGACGGAGCCACCACCTGTCCTCTGCCAGATCGAGCCCCTCGAGATTGAACCCTATGGCCAGGGCCAAGCTCAGCCCTCACTCGCCACGTGAAGTCTCTTTTCGAGGTCGAGCCCTCTGGGATGAAGCCGCCACCTGTCCTCCGCCAGATTGATCCCCTCGAGATTGAGCCCTGTGGTCAGAGTCGAGCTCAGCCCTCACCCGCCACATGGAGTCTCTCTCCAAGGTCGAGCCCTCTGTGATGGAGCCACCACCTGTCCTTCGCCAGATCGAGCCCTGCCTCCCCTACTCGGCCTCTAGCCCGGATGAAGGTGGGAGGACGGTACCATCATCCCAAGGACTACGGGGCAGCGCTCGCCATATCACAATAACTGCCTGTCCGCCCGTACTACCAGGAGGATGGGCCAGTCAGAGAGCACGAACCCTGGGGGCGGCGGTCCCCGGATCGAGGCTCTACCAAGCTTCCCGAAATGGGGTGATTGAAGAGGATGTCAGAGCGAATAAAAGTTTCTCCCACCGCATGTCAGGAAAGATGTCTCGTCCATGGTACGGTATCTCGCCGCACATGCCTGCCAGCCCAACGAGGATCCCAAGGCAATGTCCAACGATCATTTTTCGACTACAAAGAACGATCGACACCCTCGGAAGGGGAAGGTAACAACAACAACGACAACAACACAAAAAAAAAGAGAATGCATCACCGGTGCAAGCTCAACCAGGAGGGCAGAGCACCACCACCACCACCACTAAAGAAAAAGCAGGGGAACAAGGGGAGGCGGCCAAGCAGAGAACCCCTCTGGCCCCACCGTCATTCTCCCCCTACTACATTTTCGTTTTCATTCTCATACCATTCACTCATCCTAGTGTGGAGTCCATCAAAAGGGGCTCGACCAGGAAGATCTGTTTTCCTGGATCGTCACTGACTTGACCGTCGGAGTGCCCCCACCAAAAATCCCGGCCCGGGTCACTATCCCCTGTTTTGCAGGTCCAGAACTATCGGACGACGAGACAGCGAAGGAAGCACACTCCGGCATCGGCAATAGCTACGGGCCACGGCGATCTTGGCGGCAACACTGACAATGATTAGTGATAGCTTTTTGCTATCGATAATATGTTATTACTGATGGCATTAGCGATAATAACTGCGATCACTAATAATTTTTAATTTTTTAAAAAAAGATTAATTTTGGAGAAGATTATTAGAAATGCATATATAACTATTAGCGATGACAAACATGCCATCGCTAATAATATATTGTATCTCAGGAAATTTTATAATAGATAAAAAAAGTATTAGAGACAGTGTTTTTATCTTTAGCGATGGACATAGCTGTCGCTAATAATATCATGAAAATTAAGGCATTAAGGATAAATATTATTAGCGATGATGTTTTGTTATCGATAATATGTTATTACCTACATGAAAAAAATTATTAGCGATGGTGGAATGCAGTTGCTAATACTTTTCCTTAAAAAATCGCTCTATGCCTAATTTTTTCTCATTTTCTGCTTGGCTTTTCATTTTCCCTCATCCCCTGCCCCTTTCCACTTGGCTCTTCATATTCCATTACCCCCCTCTCACCTTTCAATGCCTCTCCTTTTTGCCCTCTCTAGTGACGTACCATTGGTGCCTATGTCACTGCCAAGCTCCCATGACCCCCCTTTGATGCCTTTTATTCCCACTCCTGCCATTGCTTGCACCATGGTCGAGCTCTTATGCCCCCACCCCACACCTATACTGCCCGCCTCCCCTTCCTACTCTCACTAGTGCCTGTGCTACCACCGAGCTCCCCCGGTGCCTCTCATTCTTGCTCTTGCTAGTGCCTGTACCATCGTTGAGCTCCCATGCCCCCCGTCAGTGCCTATACTGCCACCTCTCCTTCCTTCTGCTATCGATGTATGTACCATCGGTGCCTGTGCCAACATCGAGATTCCCCCCGAGTGCATCTACTTCCTCTAGGTTTCCTCCCTATGCTTCACTGGCCACAGAGATTCCCCTCTCCCTCGATGCCGCTATTCGTGCCTCCTTCCCCTTGGTGCTTCAGCATCCCCTGCCAAATCTATGCTCCAGTACCCCTTGTCACCAGATTCATGTTATAGTTTTTTTTTGCACTGCTAGTTTTATCCATCATCTGTAGGGCCTGTGGTAAGTATTAGTGATGGTGATGGCAATGACAATAAAGCCATCACTAAAAATTTAATTTATATTTAATTAATCAATCAATAATTTATTTAGTTAAGTAATTATTCATTAATTATTTATTTATTTAATATTTAATAATTAGTTATTTTTTAATTAATTGTTTATTAATTAATTAGTTATTTTTTAATTAATTTTTTATTAATTAATTAGTTATTTAATTAATTAATTTGTTAGTTGTTTAGTTAGTTAATAAGTTGTTAAATAATTAGTTATGTAATTAATTAATTAGATATTTATTAAATAATTATTTAATTAGGTCTGCATGGATGTGTGTCTTGCATTCGTGCCATTCTTATATCTCATGATATCTAGGAAGCCTTCTTGAATCGTACGAGGGCTTTTGCTATTATTGGCAAGCATACAGTTTTGGAGTTATTTTTAGAGCTATCAGAAAAAATGTTTAATCATTATTCATATGTGCATGACTGTTGTCATCCTCCTATACAAGGGATCCTGCCATTATTGGCGAGCCATCCTTATATCTCAAGGCATCAAGAAGCCTTCCTGCATCATATGAGAGATCCTGCCATTATTAGCGAGAATAGAGTTTGAGTTAATTATATCCAAAACTCTTAAAAAAATTGTTTAGTCACTATTCACATGTATTTGACAATCGTCATCCTATTGTATTATTATATTTTAATATATATGAATTATTATTATTTATGAATTAATATTTTATAATATTATTATAGTTTAATATATGTGAACTATTGTTATTGATGAATTCATGTTTTATAATTACATGTTAATCAAATTAATTGATCAGGTATTTATTTTTACAAGATTTGTATTGCATAGAACTTTTGACCCATCAATTGATTAATGTACATATTCTATAGCATCCATATATTTATATATTTTTATACAGATAAAATAATTATATATATTAATCAATTGATTATCCAGTTTAGATAGTTTAGAAATTATAAATGATTCTATAGATAATTATAATAATTAAATGGTATGTTGAGGATTCGATAAAAAATTTGAATAATAGAATAATATAATGTAATAAATTATAATCTAATCTAATAAGAGATGATAGAATAATATATTATATTATATTATTATAATATAAAATATTATAACATATTATATTATATGCTTATAATATAAATATTATTATACCATATAATGTTATTATCAAATAATGTAATATAATATTGTAACATAGTATAATATAATAATAATATAATAGATTGTATTATATATTTATAATATATCTTAATATTCATTTATCATTATACTATATTATATTTATAATATATTGATATAATTATATAATATGATATAAGATATAATTATGATATTTATTGGTGGGTATTTTAATTGTTAAAAAGATTTTATTTAGATCAAAATAGCTTTCCAAAATTAGTCCAAAAGCATTTTTT
Source organism: Areca catechu (assembly GCA_021397845.1). Lineage (NCBI taxonomy): Eukaryota > Viridiplantae > Streptophyta > Magnoliopsida > Arecales > Arecaceae > Areca > Areca catechu. The sequence continues at coordinate 172,112,697 of CM038052.1, read as the reverse complement.
AAGAGAAACTCCGAAATGAAGGTTTTTCGGAGTAGATCTCCTAAGCTTTCTAGCAAAGTCAAAATAGCTTTCTAAATTTTTATCAAATACTACTAAACCACCAAAAAATATTTTTGGAGGATCAGAAAGTACTTTTTGATACTTTAAAAGCTTAATCAAATAGGACTTTAAAAGTTTTCTAGCCAAGAAATATGTTTATTTGATGGAACTTTGAGCTCAACCTCTTGTGTAGGGTTGATTATGAGACATACGATGATTCAATTAGACAATTATATCCTAGAGATCGAAGTCAAAGAAGTTTGCTGCAATGATTGTGGACTTTACCAACCGCAGAGGGTTTAAATCTTCTTAAATAGAATGGAATTTTCAAGCCTCTACATGATTAGCATCATCATCCTTGAAAAAAGTTTCTTAATTTATGTTGCCGATCTTACCGCGATGGCCTGTAGCTTACGAGCTGGCACTGCTTCTTGGACTCTCCCACCTAGAGATCTCCAAACCTTCGATCCTGCAAAACAAGGTCAGAGACCTAGGCCGGGGATTTCAGCGAGGACACTCCGACGGTCAAGTCAGAGAGCGGCAAGATGGAACAGGTCCACTAAGGCAGATCTCCCGTGGATCCCCGTGCTTAGAGAAAGTTTTTTATGAAAGAAATATGAGGAAGAGAGGGGTTAAAGCCCAACCTCATGCACTGGGTCTATCGAGCTTACGCCTGAGGACTCCTGGGGGTCCTCGGATTGTTCTCTCAGTATCCTTCCCTCTTATTTTTTTGCCTACCTTTTCATCCGCTTTCACTGTCCCTTTTATACCACCGGACCGCCTTTGGACTCCGTCTCCTATCTGGAGGCTCCACGGAGATCTCTAGATCCTTTTCCCGTTTCTCCTTCGAGTCCGGGAGTTAAGTGGCCGGCGCACCTCGTCTGCCGCACTGTCATGAAAAGGGAAAACTGGCGAGACCTCGAGCCAAGCACGGAAGCCAGTCTTTCAGGGCATAGACGGTGGGTTTCCAGTGTTTCAGGCCCCTGCCCACAAGAATTTTATTCCTCGATCGTGGGGTCCCGCTTAATTGATGTAAACGAGGTTCTGCGATCGTTGCGGGACGTACTGGTGCCCTGTACGGGATGCGGCGCATGCCGATTCTAGTGACGACCTCGTGACCCATGCCTCTGCCTCCCCGAGGCTTTGCAGGGAAAGGCTGACTTCGGTCGAGATGGACCCATCAGGGGGTGCCACCTGGTGGTGGAGCAAAAAGGCCTGGCTCGACCTTGGCAGAAGTGGACCCGTCTCGGGGTGCCACCTGGCGATGGAGCAGGGAGCTGCCAGCTTTGGTCGAGGTGGACCCCTCCTGGGTGGACACTTGGTGAAGTGACAGAGAAAGGCTCAACTTCGACCGAGGTGGACCCCTCTCGGGTGGACACTTGGCAAAGTGGTAGAGAAAGGCTCGACTTCGGCCGAGGTGGACCCATCTTGGGATGCCACTTGGCGAAGGAGCAGGAGTGCCAGGCTCGACCTCAGTAGAGGTGGACCCATCTTGGGGTGCCACCTGGCGAGGGAGCATGGGGCTATCAGCTTCGACCGAGGTGGACCCCTCCTGAGTGGACACCTGGCGAAGTGGCAGAGAAAGGCTCGACTTCGATAGGGATGGACCCATCTTGGGGTGCCACCTGGCGAAGGAGCAGGAGTGCCAGGCTCGACCTCAGCAGAGGTGGACCCATCTTGGGGTGCCATCTGGCGAGGGAGCAGGGGGCTGCCAGCTTCGGCTGAGGTGGACCCCTCTTGGGTGGACACCTGGCGAAGTGGCAGAGAAAGGCTCGACTTCGGCCGAGGTGGACCTGTCTTGGGGTGCCACCTGGCGAAGGAGCAGGAGCACCAGGCTCGACCTCGACAGAGGTGGACTCATCTTAGGGTGTCACCTAGTGAGGGAGCAGGGGCTGCCAGCTTCGGACAAGGTGGACCCCTCCTGGGTGGACACCTGGCGAAGTTGTAGAGAAAGGCTCGACTTTGGCAGAGGTGGACCCGTCTTGGGGTGCCGCCTGGCGAAGGAGCAGGAGCGCCAAGCTCGACCTCGGTAGAGGTGGACCCATCTTGGGGTGCCACCTAGCGAGGGAGCAGGGGGCTGCCAGTTTCGGCTGGGGTGGACCCCTCCTGGGTGGACACCTGGCGAAGTGGCAGAGAAAGGCTCGACTTCGGTTGAGGTGGACCCGTCTTGGGGTGCCGCCTAGAGAAGGAGCAAGAGTGCCATGCTCAACCTCGTTAGAGGTGGACCCGTCTTGGGGTGCCACCTGGCGAGGGAGCAGGGAGCTGCCAGCTTCGACCGAGGTGGACCCCTCCTGGATGAACACCTAGCGAAGTGGTAGAGAAAGGATCGACTTCGGCAGAGGTGGACCCGTCTTGGGGTGCCACCTGGTGAAGGAGAAGGAGCTCCAGGCTCGACCTCGATAGCGGTAGACCCATCTTGGGGTGCCATCTGGCGAGGGAACAGGGGGCTACCAGCTTTGGCCGAGGCAGACCCCTCCTGGGTGGAATCTGGCGAAGTGGCAGAGAAAGGCTCGACTTCGACCGAGGTGGACCCATCTTGGGGTGCCACCTGGCGAAGGAGCAGGAGCGCCAGGCTTGACCTCGATAGAGGTGGATCCATCTTGGGGTGCCACCTAGCAAGGGAGCAGGGGGCTGCCAGCTTCGACCGAGGTGGACCCCTCCTAGGTGGACACCTGGCAAAATAGCAGAGAAAGGCTCGACTTCGGTAGAGGTGAACCCGTCTTGGGGTGCCTCCTGGCGAAGGAGCAGGAGCGCCAGGCTCGACCTCGGCAAAGGTGGACCCATCTTGGGATGCCACCTGGTGAGGGAGCAAGGGGCTGCTAGCTTCGACCTAGGTGGACCCCTCCTAGGTGGACACTTGGCGAAGTGGCAAAGAAAGACTTGACTTTGACAGAGGTAGACCCGTCTTAGGGTGCCTCCTGGTGAAGGAGCAGGAGCGCCAGGCTCGACCTCGGCAGAGGTGGACCCCTAGAAAAAAAATTACCAAAAAAAATAGTACCATAATTTAGGTGACTTCTAGGCTCACCAACAATCCCACCCATCTATCCCTCATCAATTTTGGTATCAGAGCCTAGAAAAATTAGGGTACCCTAGATTCCCTTCTCTCCCGCCAGCCCTCATCATTCGTGTCCTCCATCTTCCACCCAGTCCAGCACCCCTTGGTCGCCTCCCCGTCGGATCCTCCCTGCTCCTTGTCGGCCACCAGTCCCTTTCGCCTGCAACTAGAAATAGCCGATCGCCATAGCCGAAGCTCATCAGATCGGCACCCCCACAGCAGCAATTTTGCCTTCATCCATTGGCCTCCCATGGGTGCTCCCTGCAGTCAATCCCATCGTGCGTCATCCTACTGTTCTCCCATCCGTCTTCCCCAAAGCTCCTATTCCAACCCACCTCCTTGTCCTCAAAGAAGACAGCCGACAATCCTCCCATCGCCAAGATCCCACTTCGATGACCCCGAGCCGCCAGACCTCCCTTCCCCATCTCCCATCGCCAGAGCACCCCCCCTCTGTTTCACTCTGCAAGGTCTTCCCTGAAGCTCAGATCCAAGCTCCACCGCCACGTCTGCGATGTCCGTTCTCCCCATCGTCTCCCTCTCCGCCGTGATCGCCCGCCTCCGCTAGCACCTCGACCAACCTCTCTATCGTCCGAACCCCCTCCTCCGGCGTCCCATCGCCAGGCGTCCCTCATCCGGTCCACCGTGATGCCGTCAACAGCCCCAGCTTTCCTCCACGGAGCGCTTGCCCGAAGCAGGCGCATCTTCCCTCCCCCTGCTCCTCGGGTCTCAGTGACCATGCCGGACGTCCGCCCGGTCGATCTCCACCGTATCCGGTGACCCTTCTCCCAGAAATCAGGCCTTCGCACAGACCCTCCTTCATCACCACCTCTCCATTTCATGTGGAAAGCATCACCCAACATCCGCCGCTGCAACCCCCTACCCCTCCTCCATAGCCTTCGACGATGACGCTTCCAGCCTCAATCGCCCACGCCTCCCTCCACCGGATCCCAATGCCCGATCCCTCCTTCCGGTCCTCCGTCAACCGACCGTCCACCTCCGGTCCTTCCGGCCCGGCGCATCTTCCCGTTCCTTGCTTCCGGACATCCCGTGCGCTCAGCCACACTTTCGACGCCTGTTGCCATCCTACCACCGAAGGCCAGCTTCCCCTCCTTGGAGAACGAAGCCCTTGTTTCCCTCCGGGATCGTCCGACGCCACCTTCTCCAGTTCATCGCCCGCGAAGCCTCCGCCCAGCCTCCCAGCTTCCCTGTTCCACGAAGCCGCTGTTCCTCCAAAGAAGACAGCCCAGGCTCGCCTCATCGGACGCCCTCTTCCGGTCCTCCCAACGCCGATCTCCCTTCTCTGATCCGCCCCGATGCCATCTTCATCGCCAAGAAGCTTCCATTCAGTGCAAAGCTCCTGTTCCAAGAAGAGTGAAAGAAGAAAATTCGACGATCTGCTGTTGAAAGAAGATGGGAATAGCTATTCCCGTTATTACTGCTATTCCACACTTATCCCAGCCTTATTCCTGATTGGAATAAGCCCTTTTTTTTAATTTGGGTTGAGTTTAAAATTAAAAAAAAAAAATCATTCTACAGGTCATGTGCATCCTAGAGCCAGCCTAACTCGACAGAGACGAGTTTTCCCCACCTCAGGGGAATGATGGGGACCTCACCAGCACGAATCCCAGAGAAAGAACGAATCTTGGAGCCATGTAAATCTTGGAACATATCCATAATAAATTTAGAATTTATCTTTTATTTGAAATTTGAATTAGGATTTTGTTGTTTAGAATTTAGATATGGATAGGCTTATCTTATCCTATCTTGTATTTGAATTTGAATTATTCCTGTTGCCGATCTCACCGCCGCACCCATGCTTCGGAACCGCCGATCCTACCAGACTGCCTTACTCCCGGGCCTCCTGGCCGGAGCGAACCTGCAAGGCAAGGTCAGAAGACCCTGGCCGGGGATCCCGGCGAGGGAGCTCCGACGATCAAGTTAGTAGACGGCGAGAGGGAACAGATTCTCCGGGACAGGCCCCCGAAGGAGTCCCAGTCTCAGAGAATTTACTAGCAAGAAAGGTGCTGGAGGGACCAGAAACCCGGCTGGGTCCCCTTGCCGAACTCACGCCAAGCGATCCCCTCTCGGGGCCCTGGATCTTACTCTCGGAGCGTGGCCTTCAGCCTCTGTTTCTTACTCGTCCCACCTTACCAGGTCACCTCCTCTTTCCTTCCTTTTATCTCCTCCCGCTGCCTGCCTGTTTTCCGCTCTTGGGAGGCTCCCCTTGTTGCTCTCGTTGTCCGTTCTCCATCCTTTTCTCTTTCCCATTTTGGTTTCGAGGGCCAGACGGCTTTCTGACCTCGTTTGTCGAGCCCAGCGGGGAAAGGGTAAAGGAAGGGGGGGGGGCGCCGGCAGGGCGGCCGGTCAGACCTCGGGCCCGGTGTGGGCGCTCCCTTTCCCAGGTGCCGGCGTTGTCCGTTGATGGGCCCTGTTTTGCCAGAACCGCTTCTCTCGACTGCAGAACCTGTCGGGCCGACGTAAGTGATGTTTCGCATGCCACCGCCATCTGTACGGGGCGCCATCTGTGGTGCGCATGGCTCGAGGGCCAACCTCGGAACCTGCGCCTCCGCTCTTTGGGTCCTTCTCTGTACGGACGGCCTGACCTCGGCCGAGGTGGACCCCTCCCGGGTGGACACCTGGCGGAGCGGCAGAAGGGTGCTCGGCTTCGGTCGAGGTGGTCCCGTCTCCGGGCACCACCTGGCGAGGGAGCGGGGGAGCAACCGACCTCGGCCAAGGTGGATCCCTCCTGGGTGGACACCTGGTGAGGCGGCAGAAGGGCGCTCGGCTTCGGTCGAGGTGGTCCCATCTCCGGGGGCCACCTGGCGAAGGAGCGAAGGGGCCCGGCTCAACCTCAGCCTCGGTGGGGCCATCTCTGGGTGCCACCTGGCGAGGGAGCGGGGGAGCAGCCGACCTCGGCCGAGGTGGACCCCTCCTGGGTGGACACCTGGCGAGGCGGCAGAAGGGCGCTCGGCTTCGGTCGAGGTGGTCCCGTCTCCGGGGGCCACCTGGCGAAGGAGCGAGGGAGAAGCCGACCTCGGCCGAGGTGGACCCCTCATGGGTGGACACCTGGCGAGGCGGCAGAAGGGCGCTCGACTTCGGTCGAGGTGGTCCCGTCTCCGGGGGCCACCTGGCGAAGGAGCGAAGGGGCCCGGCTCGACCTCGGCCTCGGTGGGGCCGTCTCTGGGCGCCACCTAGCGAGGGAGCGGGGGAGCAGCCGACCTCGGCCGAGGTGGACCCCTCCTGGGTGGACACCTGGCGAGGCGGCAGAAGGGCGCTCGACTTCAGTCGAGGTGGTCCCGTCTCCGGGGGCTACCTGGCGAAGGAGCAAAGGGGCCTGGCTCGACCTCGGCCTTGGTGGGACCGTCTCTGGGCACCACCTGGCGAGGGAGCGGGGGAGCAGCCGACCTCGGCCGAGGTGGACCCCTCTTGGGCGGACACCTGGCGAGACGGCAGAAGGGGCCCTGGACCGAACTTGACTTCGGCCAGGGCGGTAACGCCTCGGGATATCACCTGGCGAGGCAGCCGGGGGGGCAAGGGCCGAGCTCGACCTCGGTGGCATGGGACCCGCAGCTGACTCGACCGAAGAAACCTCCACGCGGCTTAATCATGCCCGACGGAATCTGAGATCGGCCACGTCATCATTATGGCCGTAATAATTCCTATCTTTTTATCTTGTATTCAAATTCAAATGAGGGTTGGATAGGTCTATAAATACCACCCTCAGTCCTTTGTAAAAAAAAAAAAAGGAGTTTAGTCAAGTTTTGGGAATGAAAATGAGTTTTAGAAAAGAGTATTTTTTTATTTCACTCCATGAGGAGAGGGTGTGAGGCCCAATCCCAGGACATGATGTGAGGTCATGCCCAGCTATCCCCCTTCCCATTCCACCTTCTCTATCCCCTCGTGGCCTTTGAGATCCATCCTAGTGCCTCCAAGTATCGAGGAGGGTGTAATGCCCTAGAGGTGAGAGGTCTCTTCATTAGGGTGAGTCCCAAAGTCCATGAGATCCAGATCCCTATCCTACATCCCCACTATTCCTTCGCCACCCCTAGAAAAAAAATTATCAAAAAAAAATAGTATCCTAATTTAGGTGACTTCTAGGCTCACCAACGATCCCACCCGTCTGTCCCTCATCACCAGGGGCCTTCGTTTCCCCCTTCATCTCTTCTTTCTTTCCTTTCCCAGTCACTTCCGTCTTGTCTCGGCCTAGTTGGCTCCCAATGCCATTCGGGTCATTTTCGCCTTCATTGTCTTCTGTCATTTTCATAGGTTCGTTGCCCGTTTCTCACTGTTCATGGCCCTCTTCACCCTGAAGTACTATTCCACCGACGATGGCTGGTGGTATCTTTCATCCTGGCCTAGGTGCCTTATGTTCGACCTCCTCACTTAAATCAAGGGTTGGAAGAACCGCTTTTTCTTCACCTCAGTTGAGGATATCGACTGGGCCTGGAGTGAGCCAGACCGGTCCTCGAATCGGAACTCCCAGGTTGAGGCGGCAGACCAAGTGGTCTACATGCAGATGCTGGGTGATGTGGTCCCAGCTCTCGATGTTCTGCTTTTGGAGCAGAATTTATTCGAGGCAGGAATCAGTCCCAACCGGGAGTTGGGTGAGGCCCCGGTTCTTCTTCTTCTTCTTTCACCTCCGCTTTTGGCTTCTTTCTTCTTGAGTTGACCTAACCTTTTTCTTTCTCTAGGGATGAAGTTCTCCATTGAAAGCTTGATGGAGGGCGTCCGGAAGAGGGGCACTATTGAAGGGGCCCAAGAGGCCCCACCGAAGAAGGCTCATACCGAGGTGAGCCAGGAGCTTGTGTCTAACCCTGCTCCCACTAGCCCCGGGGCAACGGGCCCTGCCCCAAGGCCACCTCAGTCTCCCGTGCCCGACATCCCCGTCATCGAGCTCGATAGGGTCGGGGGAGAGAGGAGGCCGGAACCCCCTCAGGCGATGCCTGTACCGGCCGCTATGCCGATCGCTCCCATGGTGGCCACCAGGGTGACAGCAGCCCCACCGGTGGCCGCACCGCCCAGCTGAGGGACAACCACCCAGCCTGGTGCCGATGCTCACCCTCCACCCTTGGGACTCAACGCCAGCTCCTCCATCATCCGCGATCAAGGGCTCGCGGAGAGGATGATGGAGTTCGCGAGCATGCCCTGGGACCGCCATCTGAGGGGCGGCCAGGTTTACACCGACGCGCTGCTTGGGATCCTCCCACTGCTTTTCACGGTAAGCTCCAAGCTCTTATCTTTTAATATTCCAGTTGGATCTTTTTAACATCCCATCTCTTCTCTGACGCAGATTGGGACTGATGTGTTGCTGCTGAGGAACTTCCTCTCCAGCTATGCAAAGAAAGACATCGAGAAGGAGAAAAGGCTCGGCAAGCTTGCAGCTGACGTGAAGAACATCATGAAGAAGGGGGTCGAGCTGCGAGAGAACAACCAGGTCCTTTGGATGGACCTGGGTCATGCTGAGGGGCGCGTGAGGGAGCTCGAGACCTCTCTATCAGAGGAGAGGATCTCGAACCAGCGCCGCGCCGAGGATGACGCGGCAGAGGTGTCATGCCTCCGGGCTCAATCCCAGTCACTGGAGCGCCGGGTTGAGGAGGTCCTCAAGGAGCTCAGCACAGCCAAGGAGAAAAACTCCTATGTCAACGGGCTGCTGGAGGCATCCAAGAGGGAGGCACAGGAGGCCGTGCCAAAGTTCCGCGCATCCGAAGAGTTTAGGGTGGAGCTGCACGAGGTGGCAGTCGATTCCTTCCTGAAGGGCTTCGAGATGTGCCAGGAAAAGGTGAGTTCCTTCTTCCCCAAGCTTGATCTCAGCGGAGTAGTCCTGGGCGACCGGAGGGAGGAGCCCGTTGAGGAAGCTTCAGCCACAGAGGGCGCCGAGGTGGTGGCCCCCGGACGGCCTTCTGATGATGCTGCCGACGGCGAGGGTGCCCCCCAGTCGGAGGAGGATGCAGCTGCAGCAAAGTAGCCATGCAGCTTCTTTTGTTTTGTTTTTGTATGAATTCATTTCTTGTTTCTTTGGGTCACCCGGCCTGTCGAGGCCCTCTTTTGTAAGAAGCTTTTTAACAGAAATGAAGATCCTTTTCCATTAATTCACTTCTTTTTCTTTTTTTTTTGTGCATCTTCCGGACTGAACCCTGGCGCCAGCCACCGGGACTGAGTCCTGTGGTGCGTTCCGGGCTGAACTCCGGGATTTTGTGGACGAACTGGATTCTGCTCCACCTTCCAGACCGAGGTCCGAGACTTCGCCTTGGAACCAAGTTCCGCGCGAACTTCCGAACTGAATCCCAGGATCACAGGCTAGAGTTGAGCCTTGCGCGACCTACCGAGCTGATCTCCGGGATTAGTAGGACCGGGACCTAAGTCTCCGAGACCTCCTCCGGACTAAACTCCGGGATCGCATGTCAAAATTTAATTTCGCGTGACATTCCAGACTGAACTCCGAGGTTTTTGTGGAAGGTGACTTCGCGCCTTCGCGCCTTCGCGGATCTTCCACCATGCCCATGCTCGCCGAACCTAGAGCTGGATGGCGATTGCCCTACGAGACTAGAATAGGCATTTTATGAAGAAAGATTTTATTGTTGAAGTTTAGGGAGTCTTGCACTATTGGTAATACATCCTCAGGTTTAAGGCATTATAAGTCCACGGGAACCGGGATTCGCCTAGCTCTTCCATGTAATATGCCGCGTGGGGAAGTGCCTCCGCCACTCTATAAGGGCCTTCCCAGTTTGGGGTGAGCTTACCGCACTCTCGTGGCTAGGAAGCCTCAGCGTGATGCAGCACTAAGTCTCCCTGGTGGAAGGACATCGGTCGCACCCTGGAGTTGTAGTATCTAGCCACCCATTGCCGATAAGCCGTCATCCAAACTCGGGCCCTGTCCCTTGTTTCTTCAAGGAGGTCCAGGTTCAGTAGCAGCCACGCCGGGTTCTCCTCCTCGTCGTACTGCTCCACGTGCAAGGTCGGCAGGCTGAGCTCTACTGGAATAACCACTTCTGCTCCGAAGACGAGGTTGAAGGGGGTCTCATCCGTGACCGTCCTTGGGGTAGTATGGTACGCCCACAGGATGCTTGGAAGCTCTTCCGCCCACCTCCCCTTGGCCTGATCTAACCTTGTTCGAAGATCTTGCAAGATGGTCCTGTTTGTTACCTCGGCTTCCCCATTTGTTTGAGGGTGCGCCACTGAAGTAAAACGATGATGGATTTCGAGGTCGTCGCAAAACTCCTCGAACTTCCGACAATCAAACTGGAATCTGTTGTCAGTGATAATGGTGTGGGGCAAACCGAAGCAACAGATAATCGACTTCCAAAGGAACTTGGTGACATTTGCCTCAGTGATCCAGGCCAAGGGCTCGGCTTCGACCCACTTTATGAAGTAGTCGATAGCCATAATCAGGAACTTCCATTGCCCGGATGCCGGGGAAAAAGGTCCGAGGAGATCCATCCCCCACTGAGCAAATGGCCACGGGGCGGAGAGTTGGGAGAGTGGAGCGGCAGGTTGATGTTGCACCACTACGTGTCGCTGACATCGGTCACACCTTTTTACGAAGTTAGCTGCGTCTTCTCTCATCGTCTCCCCGAAAAAGCCTTAATGGAGGGCCTTATACGCCAGCGTTCTGCCCCCCACATGGTTCCCGCAGACGCCCTCATGGATCTCCTGGAGCACGAGTGCGGCTTCCATGGATTTTAGACACTTGAGGAGCGGGTAGGAGTAGGACCTCCGATATAGTAGCCCGTCCATCAACACGAACCGTGCGGCTTTCCTCTTAATGAGTCTGGCTGCCACGCGATCTTCTGGCAAAATATCGTTGGTGATGTACTCGATGTATTTGTCCGTCCAGCTGGGCTCTGGGTTGACCTGTTGGACCTCATGGGCATCTCATAGCTTGGGACTTTAAGATGCTCGACATAGGCGCGGCCCAGTGATGAGTCTGGCAGGGTTGCCAGGCGGGAGAGGGCATCTGCGCGAGCATTTTCCCCGCGAGAATTGTGGAAGATGCTGAAGAACCTAAAGCCTGCCGTGCTCGTTCGTACGAGCTCCAGATACCTCACCATTTGGGGGTCTCGTGCCTCGTACTCCCCCGAGACCTGCCCAGCCACCAACTACGAGTTGGTGAAGACCCTGAGGCAAGCAACACCTAGCTCGCGGGAAACTCTCAGCCCCGCGAGGAGCACTTCATACTCTACCTAGTTATTGGTGGCGGCGAACTGGAAGCGGAGCGCACATTCGGCAACAACCCCTTCACTATTGGCGAGGATGAGTCCAGTTCCACTATTGCCGGGGTTCGAGGCTCCATCCATGTGAAGGATCCAGACATCTTCCTCCGGTCCAGGCTCTGGCTGCCGATCTTGGGGGCTCTCCTCCGGCCCCTCGCCCAGGCCTGCACACTCAATCAAGAAATCAGCGAGTACCTGTACCTTCATGGCTGACCTTGGTCGGTAGGTGATGTCGAACTCGCTGAGCTTGAGCGCCCACTTCGCCAGGCATCCAGACATGTCAGGTCGGTTGAGTACCGCTTTCAATGGTTGATCCGTCAGGACCGTAATGTGGTGTGCTTGGAAATAAGGCCTGAGATGCTGGGCGGACACGATTAGTGCAAAAATCAGTTTTTCAGATCGAGAATACCTGAGCTCCGCATTGTGGAGGAGTTTGCTCGTGTAATACACCAGGCTCTGTATCCCTTCATCATCTGTCTGAACCAGGACCGAGCTGACGGCCTCCGGTGTGACTGCCAGGTACAGGAGGAGCTCCTCTCCCTCTTCCGACCGGGAAAGCAATGGCGGCAATGCCAATGTCTTCTTCAGCTCTTCAAATGCCTCCTGGCACTCCTTCGTCCAAGCAAAGTCGTGCATCTTCCTCAGCACCTTGAAGAAGGGCTGGCAACGGTCAGCAGACCTTGAGATAAATCGGCTCAGGGCGGCTATCCTGCTAGTGAGTCGCTGCACTTGCTTCTTGGAGGTGGGCTGCTCCATGTCTAGGATCGCCTGAACCTTCTCCGGGTTGGCCTCTATCCCTCTTTGGGTCACCATGAAGCCCAAGAATTTTCCTGCTGATACGCCGAAGGCACACTTTGCTGGGTTTAACTTCATTTGGTGAAGACGGAGGTTATCGAAGGTCTCCGCCAGGTCACCGACATGGTCCGAAGTCGGCTTGATCATCACCAGCATGTCGTCCACGTACACCTGCATGTTGCGGTCAATTTGGTCTTTGAAGACCTTGTTGACCAGACGTTGGTACGTGGCACCTGCGTTCTTGAGGCCGAACAGCATCATCTTATAGCAGTAGGTCCCGCAATCAGTGATGAAGGCGGTGTGCTCCTCATCCTCCGGGTGCATTTGGATCTGGTTGTACCTGGAGAAAGCATCCATAAAAGAGAGGAGGCGATGCCCTGAGGTAGCGTCCACGAGCTGGTCGATCTTAGGAAGAGGGAAACTATCCTTCAGGCAAGCTCGATTGAGATCGGTGTAGTCCACACAGATCCTCCACTTGCTGTTGCTCTTCTTCACCATTTCCATGTTCGCCAGCCACTTAGGATACTGTACTTCTCGTACAAAGCCAGCGGCGAGAAGCTTTTCCACTTCCTCACTAATGGCCTTCTGTCTCTCTGCGGCAAAACTTCTCTTCTTCTAGCGGACCGGGTGGCACCTTGGATCAATCTTCAGTTGGTGGGTGATAACCTCCGAGGGGATACCTGGCATGTCTGCAGCAGACCAGGTGAACACATCAGCGTTCGTCCGGAGAAAATCTAGCAAGCGAGCCCGCTCATCTTCTGGGAGCTGGGCTCCTATCTACACTATTTTCTGAGTGTCCGAGCTGAGGGGGTACATCAATAAGCACTCTACGGGGTCCCCCCTGGGGTCTTGCGCTCTTAGATCGAGGTCATCGACGTCAGAGCCGAGCTCGGCACCCCGAGCCCCTGGGACCGTCTGCAAGTTATGCTGGACAGGTTGGGCCGTCCCTCTCATCACTCCCATCCCAAAGACGAGAGGGAACTGCACCAGCAACCTCTTGGTGGAGATGACCGCATCCAGCTGGTTGAGCCCTGGACGGCCTAGGATAGCATTGTAAGGTGATAAGAGCCTGACGACGGTAAACATCATCATGATCGTGCTTTGCCGGGATAGGGATCCGGCGGTAACAGGGAGAGTGATCTCTCCTTCACCCCCATAGAATCCCCGGTGAAGCCCACAAGGGGGGTGTGCACTCGTTTTAGCCGATCATGAGATAAATTCATCCGAAAGAAAGCATCATAAAAAAGTACATCAGTAGAGCTCCTACTATCCACCATAATACGATGTACAGGATGCTTAGCGATGGTCATCTCGACCACCACTACATCATTGTTTACATTTTCGCTTTCATTCTCCTTTTCAAAGGGGAGTACATTCTCCGGGTCTCCCGTCTCCCGGGCTCTCTTCGACGCGTGACCAATCCCCTAAGAGATCATGCCCACCGGCTTCTCCGTAGGATGGTTGTCAACCACAGGGATAGGGAGAAGGGCCGCGAGTGGCTGGTGCTCTACCAGAGCCTCACTCCTCATGAACTTCCTGAGGTAGCCCCTCTTGATTAGCTCCTCGATCTTCCATTATAGATTACGACACTCCTCTGTGTTGTGGATGTGCTTGCGGTGGAACTGGCAATACTTCATCTTGTCGCGGATGTTCCTTGGTTCTGAGGAGGAGGTCGGCGGAGGTAGTGCTCACCCTCAATCTCCATGAGGATCTTCATTCTAGGAGCGAGGAGAGGGGTGAAGGTTCGCTCTGAGGCAGTGCCATTCTTTGACTTCGGACTCGAACGGAAGTCTGTAGGTGGTCCAAGCGTCCGGGTCCCAGGGACATCCCTTGGGGCAGGTTTCTTCGAAGGCTTCCCATCCAGCTCTCGTCTGGTACGTCGGCCTTCTCAGCACGGATGTACTTGTGGACGTAGAGGAGGAGCTCGGAATACATCTTGGGGGGCTTCTTGTCTAGGGAATACGTTAAGCGGGAGGTATTGAGCCCTCGCTTCAATGCCAGCATGGCGACAGGCTCGTCCAGGCTATAAATCTCCAGGGCTACGATCTTGAAGCGGGTGACGTAGTCCCGCGGTGGCTCCTGGTCTTGCTAGCAGATAAAGAAGAGGCTATCCACCTCCCATGGCACCTTTCGGCAGGCGTCGAAGTGTGCCACAAACTTTCCTTCCAGCTGGTGGAAGGAGCTGATAAATTCCGGCTTGAGGCAGGTGAACCAAACTCGAGCGACCTTCCGGAGGGTGGCTGGGAAGGCGATGCATAGAAGAGCATCCATCGCTCCTTGGACCCTCATGAGAGCCTTGTAGCTCTCTAGGTGATCCAAGAGGTCGGTGGTCCCATCGTAGGGATCCACCTGAGGCACGTGGAATCGATTCGGGATCGGCTCCTCTTGGATTTCTCAGGAGAAGGGTGGTTGGGCGTTATAGCCCACTGGCTCGGTTGGGGAGCTCTGCATGTTGGAAAAATGGCGGGAGAACTCCACCAACTGGCGCTCGTGCTCCTCCAGACGCCTCTCGGCCAGGCACCTGATGGCCTCATCGGTGGAGCCTTCCATCGAGGCCGTCGGAGATGGAGGTGCCGATCGATCGTGGCAAGGGGCCTTACCCCGATGGCGCCTGCTGCATCGTACTGCTTCAGCATCGTCGGCCGGGGATCGACTCTCATGATCCGCCGAACCGGTGTGGTTTCTCTTCGCGGGAGTCTGATGGCTCCCCTGGGGGTTGGTCACTGCCCGCAGATGGGAAGGCCTACCTTGGACGGAGTGCAGGCTTCCGCGGGGGCCTGCGGCTCGGGCCGCGGGGGTCCCCTTCTAGGGCTGAGTGGCCAAGGAGCGCTACTGGTGCTGCAGCTGCCGAACGGCTGTAGTCAGTGTTTGCAACTGTTGGACGATGGCTGCGAAAGGACCATCCACCGAGAACGGAAGTGGGGGAGGAGGCGGAGCAAGAAGTTCCCTCTCCGGGCTGCGTGGGCCCGGGGAAGAGGGAACCTCTCCCGCTTAGCTGGTGGATGCTTCGCGCCCACGTGTCACCACCAAGGTGGACATACACTTTTGCTCACGGAGAGCTTGCTTGTGCAGGGGTTGCAGCTCTGCCCCCCTACCTGGCGTGCCAATCTGTTACCGATCTTACCACGATGGTCTGTAGCTTACGAGCTGGCAACGCTTCTTGGACTCTCCCACCTAGAGATCTCCAAACCTTCGGTCCTGCAAAACAAGGTCAGAGATCCGGACTGGGGATTCCAGCGAGGGCACTCCGACGGTCAAGTCAGAGAGCGACAAGATGGAACAGGTCCACTAAGACGGGTCTCCCGTGGATCCTCGTGCTTAGAGAAAGTTTTTTATGAAAGAAGTACGAGGAAGAGAGGGGTTAAAGCCCAGCCTCATGCACTGGGTCTACCGAGCTTACGCCTGAGGACTCCTAGGGGTCCTCGGATCTTTCTCTCAGTATCCTTCCCTCTTATTTTTTTGCCTACCTTTCCGTCCGCTTTCACCGTCCCTTTTATACCACCGGACCGCCTTTGGACTCCGTCTCCTCTCAGGAGGCTCCCCGGAGATCTCTGGATCCTTTTTCCCTTTCTCATTCGAGTCCGAGAGTTAAGTGGCCGGCGCGCCTCATCCGCCGCATTGTCACGAAAAGGGGAAACTAGTGAGACCTTGAGCTAAGCACGGGAGCCCTTCTTTCCGGACGTTGACGATGGGTCTCCAGTGTTTCAGGCTCCTGCCTGCAAGGATTTTATTCCTTGATCGTGGGGCCCTGCTTAACTGATGTAAACGAGGTTTCACGTACCGCTGCAGGCCATACTGGCACCCTTTACGAGATGCGGCGCATGTTGATTCTAGTGGCGACCTCGTGACCCGTGCCTCTGCCTCCCCGAGGCTTTACAGGGGAAGGCTGACTTTGGCCGAGGTAGACCCATCAGGGGGTGCCACCTGGTGGTGGAGCAGAAAGGCCTGGCTCGACCTTGGCAGAGATGGACCCGTCTCGGGGTGCCACCTGGTGAGGGAGCAAAGAGCTGCCATCTTTGGCCGAGGTGGACCCCTCCTGGGTGGACACCTGGCGAAGTGGCAGAGAAAGGCTCGACTTCGACCGAGATGGACCCATCTTTGGGTGCCACCTGGTGAAGGAGCAAGAGGCTACCAGCTTCGACCGAGGTGGACCCCTCCTGGGTGGACACCTAGCGAAGTGGCATAGAAAGGCTCGACTTCGGCCGAGGTGGACCCGTCTTGGGGTGCCACCTGGGGAAGGAGCAAGAGCGCCAGGCTCGACCTCGACAGAGGTGGACCCGTCTTGGGGTGCCACCTAGAGAGGGAGCAGGGGGCTGGAAGCTTCGACCGAGGCGGACCCCTCTTGGGTGGACACCTGGCGAAGTGGCTGAGAAAGGCTCGACTTCGGCAGAGGTGGACCCATCTTGGGGTGCCACCTGGCGAAGGAGCAGGAGCGCCAGGATCGACCTCGACAGAGGTGGACCCATCCTGGGGTGCTACCTAGCGAGGGAGCAGGGGGTTGCCAGCTTCGACCGAGGTGGACCCCTCTTGGGTGGACACCTGCCGAAGTGGCAGAGAAAGGCTCGACTTCGACCGAGGTGGACCCGTCCTGGGATGCCGCCTGGCGAAGGAGCAGGAGTGCCAAGCTTGACCTCGACAGAGGTGGACCCATCCTGGGGTGCTACCTGGCGAGGGAGCAGGGGGCTGCCAGCTTCGACCGAGATGGATCCCTCTTGGATGGACACCTGGCGAAGTGGCAAAAAAAGGCTCGACTTCGACCGAGGTGGACCCGTCTTGGGGTGCCGCCTGGCGAAGGAGCAGGAGCGCCAGGCTTGACCTCGGTAGAGGTGGACCCATCTTGGGGTGCCACATGGCGAGGGAGCAGGGGGCTACCAACTTCGGCTAAGGTGGACCTCTCCTGTGTGGACACCTAGCGAAGTGGCAGAGAAAGGCTCGACTTTGGCCGAGGTGGACCTATCTTGGGGTGCCGCATGGCGAAGGAGCAAGAGCGCCAGGCTCGACCTCGGCAGAGGTGGACCCGTCTTGGGGTGCCACCTGGGGAGGGAGCAGGAGCGCCAGGCTCGATCTCGGCAGAGGTGGACCCGTCTTGGGGTGCTACCTGGCAAGGGAGCAGGGGTTGCCAGCTTCGGCCGAGGTGGAACCCTCCTGGGTGGACACCTAGTGAAGTGGCAGAGAAAGACTCGACTTCGGGAGTGGTGGACCCGTCTTGGGGTGCCTCCTGGCGAAGGAGCAGGAGCGCCAGGCTCGATCTCGGCAGAAGTGGACCCGTCTTGGGGTGCCACCTGGCGAGAGAGCAGGGGGCTGCTAGTTTCGGCCGAGGTGGACCCTTCCTGGGTGGACACTTGGCGAAGTGGCAGAGAAAGACTCGACTTCGGCAGAGGTGGACCCGTTTTGGGGTGCCTCATGGCGAAGGAGCAGGAGCGCCAGGCTCGACCTCGACAGAGGTGGACCCGTCTTGGGGTGGCACCTGGCGAGAGAGCAGGGAGCTACCAGCTTCGGCCGAGATGGATCCTTCCTGGGTAGACACCTGGCGAAGTGGCAGAGAATGGCTCGACTTCGGCCGATGTGGACCCGTCTTGGGGTGCCACCTGGTGAAGGAGCAGGAGGCTGCCAGCTTCGGCCGAGATGGATCCCTCCTTGGTGGACACCTGGTAAAGTGGCAGAGAAAGGCTCGACTTTGGTCGAGGTGGACACGTCTTGGGGTGCCACCTGGCGAAGGAGCAGGAGCGCCTCGTCTCGAGCGGGGAATTTTGAAAGAAAAATCCACGTGGCACTGGTGGCATCCAACTGGATCTGACACACATTCCATGTCAGCGATGTTTCCATATCAATTTGTATTTTATTTTTGCTCCAATAATTGTACTTTAAATTGTACACCAATTGGTATTCTAATTCAACAAGGACTTATTTGAGATGCCAATGGTTAATAATCAACTATTATTAGCTGGCTTTTCTTAGAATATGTTTGCTATTCCAATTCTACAAAGTCTTATTTGGGATGAAAATGGTTCATTGTCAGCTATTAGAATATGTTAGGTGTTTTGATTTAACAAAAGACTTATTGGTGATGCTAATGGTTCATCGTCATCATGTTCAGTGGCTTTTCTTGGAATATGCTGCGTATTCTAATTCAACAAAAGACTAATTATTTGGCTTTCTAATTGTTCATAGTCAGCTATTATCTAGCTTTCCTTAAAATATGTTTGGAATTATTATTCAATCAAGACTTGTGATGCTAATGGTAATACTGGGTTTTAGAAACCAACAACTAACCTGCTTTTATCTTGATTCTGTGGTTCGGTTCGTAAAGTCACTGGGATTTTGATACCAACAACCAACCTGCTTTCATCTTGATTCCAGTCAAGCTGTCTCCTATTCTAGTTCTCGAAAACTCAAATAGTATAAAAGAGCCCTCGGGATCATTGCATCTTGTCTTAATTCTTGTGTTAGCGGTGGAATTCGGGCTTTCCAATTACATTCAACCACCATATGAGAGACCTCGGTCATCCTAACGTTTTAGGCTTGTTGGACCCTCCACCTCTTCTCCTGGATGATAAAATGATACAAATAAGGGAGAGAACAAAAAAGAAATTTAAAAAAAAAAAAAATCGACAAAGAATTGTTGGCATACAACTGCAAACTAAGAAGACATTTAATTCATATATAATTTCTTCTTCTTTTTTTTTTTTTTTTTAAGGGGTTTCTTTTACCAAAAAAAAAAAAAAAGGGGGTTTCTTATAAAATTTGTAGACAATTCTCATCTACATCTACAAAAATACAAAAAATGTAGCGGCAACCAATTAGCAATGACCTGAAATATCTCAAAGTATGGTTGCTTGAATATTAATTCTATAGATTGGAAATTGTATATTATCTTGTCCTGTAGGGTATATCGTGCAGCTGTGGATGGCTATCATTAAAAGATGAACAACTATCACTCAAGGAAGTCTAGGACCATGTGCCATTTTATACATGGCCTTTTGCTTCGTGGCCGTTCATCCTTAATTTGATGATGGCCATTGAAAGGTGCATAGCATTCTTTAGTGCATGGGCTATACTATCGAGGATCTTGATTATTTATTAAATAAAGACCAATGCTATTAATACTGAGATGATAGTTGGCAGAGATCTTGCTTCGTTATCAACCGGTTATGGATTCGAGGTATCATCTCGTGGATGACTTAATTAAATTAAATTTTTTTTTTTGGAACCTGTGATCGTTGATGTGAGTGTCGGTGTGAGAAAGGCGATAATTTTTTTTTTTTTTCCTGCTCAGTCTTATCCTGCCCACATGGTAAATTATTAATCGGATCAAATATATCAGCTCAACGGTTGACCAATCCAACCGCAAAGAAAAATGCATTAAAAAAAAAAGTAATATACATGTCATGTTGGTGTGTCCTTTTATGGTTGGACTGGTCCACCACTGGGCCCGTGGCTCTGGTTTAGCGAATAAGCAATGGTGGACCAGTCCAACTAATAATTTAATCAAAATCAGGCCTCATCTTGTTCCAACCCATGCCACCAGCATGCAAGATCAGCCAATAATTAACATCCGTATATATGATGAAAAAAAAAAAATCCAATGGCCCCTAGCAAAATAGGCTTACGGGCTCTCCCCTCCCGCAGAGCACTAATGCTAATTATACTTGTTTCTACTGTAATATTGGGAAATCCAGTTCGAAACTCCCCCGGTGCAACCTGAACAAGAACTAGCTTTTCTATTAATTTGTTCATCTATTCAACGATTGTTTTGATTTTTTTTTTTTTTTTCGGTAAACTTGATATTTCATTAAACAGTCATGAAAAAAGTACAATCCAAACTATCAGTAAACAATATATGTCTAAAACAGATGTTTTCTCGAGAAAGGTACAAATGAACCCTCCCGAGTGATGCACAACAAAAGAAGCTGCCCAGTCCGCCGCAGAGTTGGCTTCCCTATAAACGTGGGATGATAAGCCCAGAACAGTGACGGACCATCAGCGCTATGTCCCGTAGAAGGGGGAGGGTGGGAGTGTTCCTGATAGCCTTCTGGATCCAGGAGATGACCGTGAAGGAATCGCCTTCAATAACAAGGCGATCGAAGTTACGGATCCTCATGACATACTTGATACCCATTCAAGCTCCATAAAGCTCTACTAGTGGAACAGTCTGTTCCACTAGATTAGAGCCCCCCGTCGCTATAAAGCCAGCAGTCAAGGATCGAATGACAAAAGCAGCTCCTGCCATCCATCTTCTGACACTCCCATCAAAGCTGATAGTAACAAAATCCTGAGAATGGGGCTCCCAAGAAACCAGAATCCAGTGAGACGCTCGAGGAGCAGAACCGGAGCCCCAGATCTCAAATGATGCTACCATCGATCCATGATACTCCATATCCTGAGCCCTAGCTCTTTCCACAATGAAGGTAGGTGAGCAGGTCTCGGACTTAAAAATCATGGCATTCCGGGTGATCCATAGCTGATAAGCGAGATAAGTTATGAGGCTCCGAGAACCAGTACCAGGGGGAGAATGCAAGGTGCAAATGAAAATTTCTACCGCATCATCTCCCGAGTACATAAGAGCACTATAGCCAGCCAAGGTCCACACATGCATTGTCCGTAAGCAAAGAAATAATGTATGGTCCAAGGACTCCTTCGGATTAGCACAAAAAAGGACAGAAGTGAGATATATGAACTCCCCTCGAGCTGAGAAATGATCTCGTGGGCAGGCGACGCCGCATCACCTTCCAGAGAAAGATACAGACCCGCAAGTGCACCGGGAGAGCCCAGATCCAACCAACTTGGTCAGTCCTCTACTGAGAATGATGGTAAATAGAATAGAGATCTGACAACGGAACAGAGGTGGAAGAAGAGGGCTCCCAAACTCTGGTATCCTAGCTGGGTGAGAGAGGTAAAGCAATAAAGAGGATACAATCCTTCAGAGGCTCTCCAAGATTTTGAGAGATCAGCATAGAATTCCATGTCTGCATCCCCGAGGTAATAAGGCCACTGACCATCCAGGAACTCGGCAAATCCGGGGATACAAATGTTGGCAATCTATGAAGGGAGATTTCAGACATCCAGACATCAGCCCAAACTCTGATAGATTTTCCATCACCAATCATCCATCTGAAGTAGTGAAATACCTCCGGAGTCCTCCTCCTGATCTCCTTCCAGATAGGCGACCCTTGAGAGGAGGGCACAAAGACACCCCCCTCCAGGGATCTAGTATCATATCTAGCGCTCATAAAGGAGGCCCACAAACTAGCCAGATTAAGGAACAAAGTAGTAGCATGACGAGCTAGCAAAGCCTCCCTCTTGCTGACAAGCGAATAGACTCCAAGGCCACCCTCCCGGACTGGCTGGCACATTGACTGCCAACCCACCAGGTTGATACCCCTGGGCACTGCATTGGACCTCCACAGAAAAGCCCGAAGAATTTGCTCCACCTTTTCCATCGTAGCCTCTGGAATAACAGCATTAGCTAAGAAATAGATAGGTAAAAAAGTCAAAATCGATCTGATCAAGGTCAGTCTGCCCATTGCCAATAAAGCCCTACCCTGCCATCCCTCCACCCACTCCTGAATAGCATGCACTAAAATCCGAGACTCATCTCTATGGAGGCGGCTGCCAGAAACGGGAACACCGAGGTAGCGAATAGGCCCATCCCTATCCCGAATCCCCAGAATCGAAAGAATCAAAGAGTGGGTACGGGTTGCTATCTTTGGAGAGAAATGCACCTCTGACTTTTCAAGGTTGACCGACTGACCAGAAGCCAAGCAGTAATTCATAATAACCTTCCTGAACCCCCGAGCCATCGCCTCAGAAGCCCCGCCGATGAGTAAACAATCATCTGCAAAAAGAAGATTGGAGATAGGGACTACTGTCGGGGCAGCAAAGAAGAGATGGATAGCTGATTCTTTAATCGCGTCCCGTAGAGCATGCAAGAGGGCATCAGCAACAATAATGAAGAGATAGGGAGACAACGGACAACCCTGTCGGAGACCAACTGTCGAATGAAAGAATTCTGAAGGAGAGCCATTAAGAAGGATAGAGAAAGACGGGCATGTGATGTAAGCCATGATCTTGGAAATCCACATGGGTGGAAACCAAAGTCATACAGAGATCGCTGAAGAAAGGTCCAACGTACCCGATCATAAGCTCTTTCCATGTCCAGCTTGATTGCCATCAGAGGGGCTCTAGGTGGAGCCCTACGCAAGTCATGCATAAACTCCTAGGCCAGCAGGATATTATCTGAAATTTCCCGACCCTCGATAAAAGCCCCCTACTCAGGGGAGATGATACCCGGGAGAATAGGCTTCATTCTCATCGTCATCAGCTTAGCACAAATCTTGTATAAAGTACCACATAAACTAATGGGTCTGAAGTGTGAAGGATGAGTTGGCCGAGGACGCTTAGGGACAAGGGTGACAAAGGTTTGCTCCACTTGTCCGGCATCAGACCTGTCACAAAGAAAAGTTACACAGCTGAAACCACATCCCCTCTAATAATATCCCAATATCTTTAAAGAAAAGAAAAGGGAACCCATCAGGGCCAGGAACCTTATCCTTAGCCAAAGAGCAGAGCACCTAGTGCACTTCCTCCTCAGAAATAGGAGCAAGAAGACCACCATTCTGATCCTGTGAAACAACGCTGTCAGGATCAGAAGTCTGGTGATAAGGAGGATCACTCTCATTCAACCTCCATCTGGACTTGAAAAAAAAAACACCTCCTGTAAGATATCCTCATCGCTATCAATCCAACCCCCATCGTCAGTCTTGAGTGCACGAATCCGATTACGATGTCTCCTAACTATAGTGGCCTGATGGAAGAAATGAGAGTTTCTATCTCCATGAGCCAACCACTGCACCCTGGATTTCTGTCTCCACATAGTTTCCTGCTAGGCCAAAAGAGAATTGTAGAAAGCTAGCCTAGAGCGCAAAGAGGAGAGGTCTTCATCATTCAACCCCCCCTGACTGTCCTCCTTACTCTAGAGATCATGAATGACCTTTTCCATCTCAGCCAGTCTAACAAAGATATTACCCACTTCTACTTTGTTCCATTTCCTCAATCGGTGCTTGAGAAGTTCCAATCTGTGGGTGATGCGATACTGAGCATTTCCTCTGATTGGCATTCTCCAAACATCCTTGACAACTTCCCAAGAATTAGGGTATGAAGCCAAATTCTATCAAACCTAAAAGGAACATGAATTGGGGGAAGATGAGTGGTGGTCAGCAGAAGAGGACAGTGATCCGAAGCGACCCTGTCCAAGTGCCGAACCGAGAATTTGGGATGCATCTGAAGCCAAGCCATGGTTGCGACCGCTTTGTCCAGCCTTTCCCAGACCTGAGCCCTACCTGATCTGTTATTACACCAGGTGTATCTATTATCCACAAATTCCAAATCGATCAAACCGTTGGAGTCCAAAAAATGACTGAACTCCCTGGTTGCTGTATTTTGGGAAAAGGGGACCCCTCCTCGCTTCTCCTCCCCATTAATAATGCAATTGAAATCCCCGACTACAACAGTTGGGAATCCTTGGTTGATTACCGGAAAAACCTCGTTCCAGAGGTGCCTCCTCTCCTTGTAACAGGTGCTGGCATAGATAGCAGAAAGGATCCAAGATGGCCCATTATCTTCAGTGATAACTATGATGGCATTCTGCTCAGACCTATGATACACGTTAATCAGGGCGACACTTCTATCCCAAGCCACCACAATTCTCCCAAATAAGCCCCTGGAGTCAATAGCATAGTGGTTCCAATGTCTGGGAAGGCATCGCTGGATCCTTTGTAAGGATGAACCAAACAGCTGGGTTTCCAAGATAAGACATACATCAGGATGATGAAGAAGATTAATTCTACGAAAAATAGAGGCAAAGGAAGGTTTCCCTACCTCTCTAGCATTCCAAGATAATACCTTCATAAAAGAAACCCTAACCCCTAGAAGACCCCTCCCGTGGGAACTCCCCAAAAGTTTCCGCTTCAGCAATAGGCACAGGGCCTTCTTTTCCCCCCTGGGAGACCACAGCCTCCTGAAACAAGGCCACCTTGAGCTGCCCCACAATATCATCATGTTCAGGGATTCTACAGTCCACCCCAACACAGACCGAAATAGTCCCCCTAGCAGGCAGCCCAAACTCCTCCACAGACCTTTCAGAGGCAATCAAGGATGACAACCCTCCATCTTCAGCTTCCTATCACCCAGCCTCGACTCCAGCCCAAACTAGGCCTCCAACTCTAGAGTCCTCTCCTGAGAACCCCCTTCAACCGCAGCACCCTTCTTCCCCTCTCCTACAGCTAAAGCCCTACCCTTGTCGACCTCCCTTGTGACACCCACAGAGATTGCATTCCCCTTGAGTCCTCCAGCTCCCTTATCCACCTCCCCCGCACCAGTGATCAACAACCCTTTCCCCTTCAGTCCCTTACCTCCCCTCCCTCCCCCCTAGATCCCATAGCAGAGAACCCCACTGAGTCTAATTCAACACCCTGACTCCTAGAGCCCCTCTTCCCCACCTCTGCCCAGCCCAAAACCACTTTTTTCCCCCTGGTCATCCCCCCAGAGCGCCCGCCAACAGTCTCCCCAGATCCCCCATCCCTCTTTACAGTAGAATAAACCACCTTCGCAGGTAAACATACATAAATAGGAGCTTGAGCCCCCTTTAACCCCTCCATGCAAGGATCAGAGGTATCGACCTTTACCGCCGAGGGCGACGCCGACACCGCGTGCCTCCCATTCAGGCCCATCGGAGGAGAGAGAGCAGCCTCCACCCTAAGCGGTTTGGTGGTCACCTTCGTTGGGTCAGAAGGGCTTGAAGTCTAAGCAGCAGGTGGGCTTCGACCCCGTTTCAGTGCACCCGAACCTAGGTCCACCATCACCGAGTTAGTTGGGCCAGGATCAGCTAGGCCCACTTCCATAAGGTCCCCCAGCCCGGCCAAAGGCCCGAAAGCAGAGGCTCGTGGAGTAGACCCACGTTTATCATCATCCGGGCGCAGCTCCGGTGACCGGCGACGTGCGACCTTGCACAATTTCTGCCACCCATCAGAATCCGGCGGTGAACTCAGCGACGACATTCCCACCATGGGACAAATCCTGGAGGGAGAAGAGGAGGGAAGATCCGAGGAGGATCTGCCAGCAACCCTTCCCCCCTCAGCTACTTTCCGGTCCTTGACAGGGGAGCGAACCAGTCGAGGCAGCCTAGACCGCGTAGTAAGTAGCCATGGCCCAAATTTGGGTGGACCGCTGCCCTGAACCTCCAAATTCATGGTCAATGCCTCCCCCTGCAATCCCTCCAACCCTCCTTCCCCCAACTCCCTTTCCTTTCTTTCCCCCAAAACCTCCGGCACTGTATTGCTACAGTCCTCTTCCTCATGAACAATGATCCCTCAGTTGAAGCAGAGAGAAGGCAAGTTCTCATAAACAAAACATTGCCAAAAGATTTTCGATTAACCTCTAATGAGAACTCCTGGCTTGACCGGCTGAGCAACATCCAACTCAACCCTCACCCGCGCATAGCCAGCCTTTTTGAGGTGGTCTGTAAACCCATCGATGGAGATGGATTTTCCGGCTTCCCTCGCCACCGCCATCATAGATGTAGGCTTCCAGAACTCCAGAGGCAGCCCAGGTAATTTGAGCCAGATGACCACCTTTTGAATACTCCTATGCTCTGGAACAAAGTCGGGCTCTCAGTCCTCCATGGCCAGTAGCTGGCCACCGGTGAACCACGACCCACCAAAACGGACTGAGGAGTAGTCCCTTGCCGATTTGAGACGGACCAGCAGGTGGTCTTCAGCCAAAGGGATGACTTCCGGATCGTAGGACAGGCCAGCCTTCAAGCGGATCTCCCTCGCCACCGCCTCCGAAGACACCCGCCGGCCCAAACTCCGAACAACCACCGCCAGACTAGACCACTCGTTCCATGCCTCCTTGATCTCCGTCTCCGGCAGCTCCAAAACTTTGGTAAAATAGGCCTGAAGCAGCTTCAGGTCCTCCGATGGTAGCCTAGGAGAGGACTAAAAGGATCCTCGTCCCGAACCCTGAACCATCCTAGCCCAGGAATGATCACCATCCCCTGAGCTCCTTCCCTCCCTCCCCTCCTTCCTGCTCGAATCGTCCGGATCCATCATGGCTATCCGAGATAGCTTCAACAACACGAAACCCTTAAACCCTAAACTTTCGATGGAAACTGTAAGCTCGCATCCCAAGATATTCAAAGGCTATCTCTTTGGAGACCAAAATTGATTCAACCGATTGTTTTGATTGATCGGATCGTCAATGATATACGGACATCTACTGGTTACAGTACAGAGTAAATGTCAAAAAAAAAGCCAGAAGTCAAAATAAAGGTTAGAGAGTTCAAAAAAAGAGAACGCCGTTATGGCCAACTTTTCTACAAGCACCTTTCCCAGAAAATCATTCACCAATCACCACAAGGGAGAAATAAAAAGAAATTTGACCCCCACACACAGAGCCGTATTTACCGTGGAAGATGCCCATCGTCTGCCAATGTTTTTTGAAAAAAACGGAGAAACAATCAAAAGCAAATAAAATAATCGATTAAAAACAAAAACTAAGTTGGAAGTCGGCCTCAGCCTCATTAGGCGGCACAATCACGTACACCCCATGCTCCATATAAGCCCCTCTCCACCCAGCTAACTCCCTACTCCCTCCCCAAAAGACCACCACCACCACCACCACCACCAACAACAAAAGCATGGAGTTCATCCAGAACCAGATGGTGCCGCCCCCGTCGATGGAGGAGCAGGCGGCAGACGAGGCGGCGTGCATGAATGCACTGCTGCTGGTCAGCTCCTCCATCCTACCCATGACCCTCAATGCCGCCATCGAGCTCGACCTCCTCGAGATCATAGTGAAAGCCGGCCCGGGTAAAAAGCTCAGCCCAGCCGAGGTGGCGGCCCAGCTGCCGACCAAGAACCCCATGGCCGCCACCATGCTGGACCGCATGCTCCGCCTTCTCGCCTCCTATAACATACTTACCTGCTCGGTGGAGGTCGATGCCGACGGGAAGCCGTTGCGGCGATACGGCACGGCGCCATTGTGCAAGTGGCTGACAAAGAATGAGCATGGGGTGTCCATGGCCGCTATGGGTCTCATGCTCCAAGACAAGATCCTCATGGAGAGCTGGTACGTAAGTTCTTCTTTACATCACAATAATTAAAAGAATGTGTCCATATATATTTGATCTTTTTTTTAATTGCCATCAACAATACAATAATAGGTACTACCTGAAGGATGCGGTGTTGGATGGGGGAATTCCCTTCAACAACGACCATGGCATGACGTTATTCGAGTATTGCGGTACCGACTCCAGGTTCAGCAAGGTGTTCAACGAAGCCATGAAGAACCATTCCACCATCACCATCAACAAACTCTTGGAGTTCTACAATGGCTTTGAAGATGTCGAGGTGCTCGTCGATGTCGGTGGAGGCATTGGGGCCACCATCCAGATGATCACCTCCAAGTACCCCCACATCAAGGGTATCAACTTTGATCTTCCTCATGTCATCTTCGAAGCGCCGGCACTCCCAGGTTTACCATACTTAATTTTGCTAGACTTAATTGGTTGTTTTTTGTTGCTTAGACATGAGATTTTCCTTAGGTTTGATCCATTTTGGTGCAGGTATAGAGCATGTTGGTGGAGACATGTTTGCTAGCATTCCAAGCGGAGATACCATTTTCATGAAGGTATATATATATATATATATATAAGTGATAGACTAACATGACTCAAAGAACTAATTGAAGGGTTCCATCAAGATTAGCTGAGGCCAAACCTCGTACAATTCTCTCGCAACACGGCAGTCAACTCAAAACTGAAACAAAAGAATTTCATGTGTCCAATCTTAACCTTTATTTTTTTCAGGTCGTATCAAATAATTAATAAAGCAGGTTTTCCTTGACACGGTTTCCAAGGAAAGGGTATGGCTCGCGTTGGATGCTGGTCAAAGAAATCTATGGTCAATGCAGCGTGGGTTGCACGGATGGACACATGAATTTAGGTCAAAGTAACCTCTGGTCCATGAGCTACACACCCCATTTTCTTAAGCAGATGGCAATCATTTAAAGTGTACGAATTCACATCGGATGAATTTAGGGTATTGCTAAAAAGTAAATCCTCCTAGGCAAAACATGCCTACCAACAATATAAACAAATTATTTCGTCAAAACAAAAGATTTATTAATACACCTTGCCAATTAATGCAGTCAAAACAAATTCTTTCTAACCTATTAAACTAATTAGCATTTAGTCCCCCCCCCCCCCCCCTCTTTTTTTTTTTTTTAATGTGTGGCTTGGAGCCTTCGAAATAAGAACTAAGATTATCCAAAATTAACCTAGATTTTTAGCAATTAAAGTTGAATAATTAATGTGATTTACAGTGGATCTTGCATGACTGGAGCGATGAGCTCTCTACAAAGATCTTGAAGAACTGCTACAAAGCTCTGCCAGACAATGGAAAGGTGATCCTTGTTGAATGTATCCTTCCAGTGGCTCCAAAACCAACTCCTTCAGCACAGGGGGTCTTCCTCGTGGACATGGTCATGTTGGCTCACAACCCTGGTGGGAAAGAGAGGACCGCGAAAGAGTACGAGGACTTGGCCAAGGGAGCCGGCTTCACGGGGTTCAAAGCTCAGTATTGTTTCGCTGCTAATTGGGTTATTGAATTCACCAAGTAGATAGGAATATATATACTCATAATATGGTTGGTCTTTGCTTGTATTCTCCATATTAATTTGGTTGTTGGTTTTGGTTGAAAGTTCTTCGACCATATCAGTAATTTGCATTGTGACCATATATAATAAATAACATTGCTAGATTTTGCAGTTGTTTTCCTACTTTTGTTTGAATAAATCTCTTGAGTTTGTTCTTTCCTACTTCGGATCGTATTGGTTTTGTTCCTTTGGAAGCACCCCAAGTCTAGGATTGACTCGATGCCAGCATTACCATGACCAACACGCATTTGTCTAGACTGAAGATGAGCTATCAAGACACTGTTTTGTTGGAACGATGTGATGTAAAACTGCAACTATCTAATCGATCTCCTTCCAAGGGTAGATTAGGAGTGTAAATAAGGTGGGTTGGGTTGGCTAGAAGTGGTATTGGGCTCAGCTCTCATTGACTGAAGACCCATAGCTAGCGCTCAACCCACCCTCAACAAGATGCAGCGTGTTGATCCCGCAGTGTTACAAGTTGACCAGGAGCTGGCCTGACTATTAGTATATGTTGTCTAGGCCTGACTATTGGTTCATGCTTTTCTTTGATTTTAGACATGCTAATACCATGCAAGGTATATACAAAAGTCTCCATGAAAGTGCCGCTTTTATGCTAAGTGCCACTTTTCTAATTTTTGTTCATGTTGGCCATTCAAAAAGCTCCAAGCCATGAGATAGCTTAAGCACAAGAACTCTAGCGAGGGTTTGCTAACAAATTTAGCTTTAGAACTTGCTTCTCTTTTGAAGTCATTATCATGAATCTTTTTTAACAAAATTAAGATGTTAAAAATATTGGGATATCAACTTGCTCTGATACCACTCACATCGATGATTCATCGTGCGGAATACGAATTCCCATTTCCAGGATCACATTAGCGATATCAATACTGTAGGAGAAAAAATAAATAAAATACAAGATATAATTAGATAGGCATGCAATGTTTCACTATGAGAAAATTAGAAACTTACAAGATTGAACTTCCATTCAATCTCATACAAGTCTCTCAATGAGAAGTTCCAAGATTCCTTTCACAAGCTCTCTCTGAATTCCATCACCACTTTTATTGATCCACACATCCAGCCTGCTACTCTGTCGGCATATCCGCAACCAACACACCTTAGCTGAAGAGATCTACAAGAATCTCACGACCACTTAAAAGGTATTCCCCTTCTTTGTATTATCTACTGTTGACAAACAATGGTGAACCTAAATGCTATGAAGAAGCAGTGGAGAGTGAAAATTCAATAAAGTGGGAGCTAGCCATGAAGGATGAGATATAATCCTTGAAGAAAAATCAGACTTGAAAGCTCAGTGCACTACCGAAAGGCAAGAAAGCTCTACACAATAAATGGGTTTATAAAATTAAAAAGGAACATGATGATAGCAATAGGTATGAGACAAGGCTGGTTATGAAAGGCTTTTAATAGAAAGAAGGTATTGACTATAATAAAACTTTTTCTCTTGTTGTCAAGCTCTCAACAATTAGAGTGATTCTGCGAATAGTAGCAATTAAAAATTTATACTTAGAATAATTAGACATTATTATTGCTTTTTTTACATGGTGAGGTAGATGAGGATATTTACATGCAACAAACCTATTGGTTTTGTAGTTCTTAGTAGGGAGAATCTTGTATATAAGCTAAGAAAAAGCTTGTATGGCTTAAAGCAGGCCCCGGATTATGGTACAAGAAGTTTGATATATTTATATCAAAGAATGGTTTTACAATGTGTTAGGAAGATCATTACTATTATTTCAAGATACTTGATGGTAGTTTTATTATCTTTTGTATGTTGTTGATATGCTTATAGTTGGATCGAATATGCCAGAGATTAAATGATGGAAGAAGTGGTTGTCAAGAGAGTTTGCAATGAAAGATATGGGTGCAACAAAATAGATACTTAGGTTAAGGATAGAAAGAGATATGATGGCCAGTACATTGAAGCTTTCTCAAGCTAGTTACATAGAAAAGGTGCTGGATAGGTTTAACATGTCAGATGAAAAGTTTCTGAAGACATCCTTGGTTGGTCACTTTCAAAGAAGCAATCATCCAAGAATGATGATGAGCTAAAGGGAATATCAAAGGCTCCTAAGGCAAGTACATGGCCTAGATAGCGCTATCCCATATTATGATTAACTCATCTTCATACTATATGTATTTTATATTAAATGCAAGTTCAAACCTAAAAAGTACTTGCACTAAGCAAAGTAAAAGTCTAAAAATTTTAAATTATTTATTAAATTTAATAATATTAAATTTTTAATTTTGATTTATTTTGTAGGGGATTGTTAATATTTTTATTTAAAAACAAAACAAAACTCTTCTCCCCCACCCGTGCACGCAACGGATGCGCGATCCGCGTGCCCATGCATTTTTTTCTTTACCATTTTTCCATTTTCTTACCATTTTATTTAATTATTTTAATTAAAATTTGAATTTAATTATGTAACTGTCAAAATGGCTAGTTCATGACCTTTTGAAAATTTTTTCTAGAGTTTTGAGCCTATAAATAGGCCTCTATCCTAGCCCTAAAAATCATCCAAAAAAATTTCAAGCTCTCCCTTTCCTATATTCCTCTATTTTAAAATTTTCTAAAATTTCTTTTTTATCCTATCCTTTTTTTACTTTGAGATTATTGGGTTGAAGATGAGCTAATCGATGTCCGTTCAAGATCGCGCCACTAATAGGTATTGAAGTTTTGGCTTTCGGGTTGTACCTTGGAGGAGAGCATGTGGCCCAACTATTCTTCGTATGAGAAGGGGGCCAAATCTTCTTTAGGATAATGGTTCTATCTGCCTTCCAAGCCAGACTTTCTAACCTTGTACCGTTATATTTCTAAATTATTTTGTTATACCAAACTTGTTTTGCCACACACACCATAAAAAATATTTTCAAATATTTCAAAATTATATATATATATATATATATATATATATATATATATATATATATATATTTCTATATTTTACAACTAACACTGCACCCCCTCCATTCTCTCAAGTCTCAATGTAACATGCCTCTTTCCCTAAATCATTCTCTAATGCCCTTTCTCTTAGGGTTTGGCTTAAGGTTGCAGAGGAGATGCAGATAGGGAGTGGGAGCTAACAAGCCATTAGGAGGGGGCATGCAGAGATGCAGGCTAGGAAAGGGGGCCGACGAGCTACTTGGAGGGGGGCATGAAGGAGATGCAGGCGGGATGGCATGAAGGAGATAGGGGCCAAGGGTGGGGTATGTAGAAGAGCTGCACCACCAAGGGGTTGCGGAGGAGATGTAAGTAGGGAACGGGGGCTAAAAGCCATTAGGAGGGGGAATGTAGGCTCAGGTAGGCAACCCAAGAGAGGGGGTGAATTGGGTTTTATAAAACTTTTGTACTATTTAAAAGATGAACTAAAGCAAGTATGTGTTAATGCAATTCAAGTGCTTGTGTATTTCAAATAAATGCAGCGGAAATAAATAAATAAAATCACAAGGAGAACAATCACACAAATACAAAGATTTATAGTGGTTCGGTGCCAACCAAGCACCTACATCCACTCCCCAAGAATCCCTTGGGAATTCCACTAAGTTTGGTTTTATAACTTAGGCTCACCAACAACCTTTACAACTTGTTTTGTCTTCGGACTCACAAGTCAAACCCTAGTTGGTTTCAAGGCTCACCAACAACCACCCTTGGTTTTACGGGATCACCAAGAACCTAAACAACTTGTTTTGGCTTCGGGCTCACAAGTAAAACCCTAGTTGGTTTCAAGGCACACCAACAACCACTTTGGTTTTCAAGGGTTACCAAAAACCTCTTTGGTTTTCCAAGCCTCACCAAAAACATTAAGTAAAACAATATAAGAGCAAGTATAAATGAATACAATAAAAGCTATCTAAAATAAAGCAAATATCTCTTTGAAGCCCGTTGAGAGTTGATGAAGATCTTGTCTTCAAGTTGATGAAGCCTTTGATTGATGCTTGAGGATGTGAACTTTGGATGCTCTCTTTGAAACTTGGAAGCTTGAAGGCTTGAACCACTCAACTCTTGAATCCTTGAAGAATATTCAAAAATCTCACCAAAGGATTACTTCTCCATTTGATTTTTGATGTTTATATAACCTCTCAACACTTAAATGACCGTTTATAGCCATTAGGGAGGAAAATATGACCGTTTGGAAGTAAGTTGGAGAAGTTCTGTAGCCCAGAAAACTAACCGTTACTGTTCAAGTGTCGACACTTCACCTTCAGGTGTCGACACTTCAGGTTCAAGTGTCGACACTTCAGTTTCCAGGTGTCGACACTTCACTTCCAAGTGTCGACACTTCAGCTCCAGGTGTCGACACTTCACTGAAAGAGCTTTCTGAAGTTTTTTGTTTGTCTCAGGCCTTGAGTCGACACTTCACTCTTCAAGTATCGACACTTGTTCCTCAGGTGTCGACACTTCATTTCCAAGTGTCGACACTTGCCTGTGCCATTGCTGAAACATCTTCAAATTGAAACTTTAACCTCTTCAAGTCCTTCCATATTAATTCCAAAGTACATATACCTGATTTTTCATTAATTTAAGGACTTTCTCAACTGAAATACAAGCATTTCTTCATTCAACATGGTTGAGTACTAAGATCTAAAAAATATACTTAAAACATAATTAGTACTCATATATACTTAAACATTTTGTCAATCATCAAAATCAATACCAGAGTCAACAAACTTCCCCTTTTTGATGATGACAAAACCTTTAAGTATATGAATAGGGTACGCTTAAAAAGATTAACAATAAGATAAACATGTAAGCTCAAATAATAAGCACCAAGCTCCCCCTCAAAATATGATCCAAAAAATCTTCAAAAATATTTTTCAAAATATGCAAAAAAATTTAAATTTTTAAAATTTCTTCTTCTTACTAATTCTTTCCTTTAGATAAAAATATTTTACATTCTTCTCCCTCTTTTACACTTTCTTTCATTTCTCAAATAATTTTTCATGTTTATTCAATCTTCCCCTTTTCATAATTAACAATTTTCTCCCCCCTTTTGACATCATGAAAAAGGGTGAAAGGCAATACAAAGTGGGAATGAAGTCGGAAAGAATATCAAGTAGGTCATCAAAATCAATGCATGAAATCAAATAATTATGATATCAATTGAATATGATACAAATTGAACAAGATACCACAGAATGTAAGTACATGCAAGAAATGATTTGATGTATATTATCCATTTGCCTTACTTGTTCATGGGATAAGGTCACAGCGACACCCCTACACGTCATAAGAGAGTCCATTGAATGGAAAGAGAGGGTCTTTAAGTCCTACTTATCTCCTATGACCGGACGGCCATGGTGACTAACCCAATCCGAAGCGGTTACTAGGAATTCTTTTAAAAATAATTTTGATACCAATAGAATATGATACCATTTGAATGTAACTCCCCTCAAAGAATTAGATTTGAAAATAAGGAGTATCAAAGCAATATAAGCAAAGCATGATATCAACAAAATATTTAAAGCATCAAATATGATAACAAATCTTTGGATGCTCCCCCTGAATGTTATTCCTCCTTTAAAAATATGCATTTATTTCAGGAATAAAACATGAAAGCTTATGCATCAAGATTTGAAATTTTTCAAGATATTCATGATTTTCAAAATACAAAGCATTTATATCACTTAAAAACTTTTAGCATGATTTCAAATTCATTTTAAGATGATTTGATATCCATACAAATGCTAGAAGTAATATGATATCAAGTCTAGCCACTAGAGCAAGGGTTTGTCAATATGCATACCTTCTTCTTAAAAGTAACCCTTAACTACTAGTTCTATACTTGATCCAAATCATTTCTAGATTATGCATAGATGCCAAAAATAAAAATATATAAATCATAGCATTTCACTTGAAATAATTTAGAAACTATATTAATCAAAATCAAGTGAAGATCTAATAATCACAAGTTTGACCATGAGAGCTTGAAATCCATCAACATCAAAATGGTCATGATCACCATAAATGATTATTAGTCTAAACTTGATTCTAATCAATCACTTAAAATATTTTTCAAAGCAATATGCATCTTTAAAAGTATTTTTCATGAAATACATTAATCAAAATCAAGTGAATGTCTCACAATCACAAGTTTAATAATGATAGCATGAAATTCATCAACATCAAGAAGTCCATGATCATAACCAATGATTATAAGTCTAAACTTGATTCTAATTAATCATTTAAAATAATTTTTTAAAGTAATTGATACAATAATTATAACAAAAAAAAAATTTAACTACATTTTCAATCATGGAAGGAGATGTTTAGAATTTACCAATGTAAATAATCTTTCTTTTTATCATTTAGTTTAAAATGTAGCTTGTCCACATCTTCAATTGTCTTGTACAGCCATTTATCAAAAACTTTCTTTCTTCAAGTTGGGTTGCAAGACATTCCTGTAAAAGAAACTAAGTGGACATTTTTGGTACCCAAACTTTCTTGGATCCTTTATGAATTGTAATTATGGTTCCTTTTGGAACCCAAACTTTTCTTAATCTAGAAGGATAAGCATTGAAACCATATTTATAAGAAAAATTGAAAGAAGCAGGAATATTGAAGTTCTTCAAAAATTTTTGCTTCTTTTCCTCAATCAAAATATTTTTCTTATTAAAAACTTTATCACATAAATCTTTCAAAATAACATTTTCTTTTACTGAAAATTCTTTTTCTTTAGAAAAATTATTCTTTTCATTTTTTAAAATATAAATCTTGGCATTTAAATCACCATTTTTATTTGCAAGATTGGTGTTGTCAAGAGAAAATGAATCTACATGCCTATTTAATTTCTTGTGCTCAATTTTTAGCAATCTATATTCATGCACAAGATCATTAGATGCATCATGTGATTCTTTAAAGGTAAAATCATAATTATTTTTAACACATACCTTTTTCTCATTTGCCATGAAACAAAGATGGGCAACTTCATCATCCGTACTTGAATCTTCGCTATCGCTCCAAGTTGCCATCATTGCCTTGAATTTCTTTTTGGCTTTGAAAGCCATTATCTTCTTTTCTGTATCAGCTTCCACTGTCCTTTGCCATAAGTTCAACTCATAGGTCATTAGTGAACCGATAAGTTCCTTCAAAGATAAGGTTTCTACATCTTTAGCTTCTTGGATCGCCGTCAACTTTGGATCCCATGATTTTGGCAAGGATCTAAGAATTTTATTCACCAAATCAGCATTAGTATAGATTTTGCCAAGACTTTTTAATTCATTAATAATAGTCATAAATCTTGAAAACATATCAGATATAGATTCATAATGCATCATTTCAAAAATTTCAAAAGAATATACAAGCAAATTAATTTTAGTGTTCTTCACTTGAAGAGTACCCTCATGAGTAACTTCAAGTGTGTCCCATATTTCCTTCGCTGATGTGCATATAGAAATTCTATTAAATTCATTTAAGTCCAATGCATAATAAAGCAAGTTCATTACTTTAGCATTGATTTCAATTTGTTTAATGTCATATTCATTCCAATCCTCTTCGAGCTTTGAAATGGAAATGCCATTAACCAAAATGGAAGGAATATGAAGACCACTAACAATAATTTTTCAAAGAAGATAACTAATAGATTGAATATGGATGCGCATTAGAGTTTTCCAAAATGTGTAATTTATGCCATTGAAAAATGGTGGTCTTACACTAATACTAACAAGGGTTGCCAAAATCTTTAACTCAAAATCGTTAGATTTTCAAACAGAGCACCCGCTCTGATACCAATTGTAGGCTCAGGTAGGCAACCCAAGAGGGGGGTGAATTAGATTTTATAAAACTTTTATACTATTTAAAAGATGAACTAAAGCAAGTATATGCTAATACAATTCAAGTGCTTGTGTATTTCAAATAAATGCAGCGAAAATAAATAAATAAAAGCACAAGGAGAACAATCATACAAATACAAAGATTTATAGTGGTTCGGTGCCAACCAAGCACCTACATCCACTCTCCAAGAATCCCTTGGAAATTTTACTAAGTTTGGTTTTATAACTTAGGCTCACCAACAACCTTTACAACTTGTTTTGTCTTCGGGCTCACAAGTCAAACCCTAGTTGGTTTCAAGGCTCACCAACAACCACCCTTGGTTTTACGGGATCACCAAGAACCTAAACAACTTGTTTTGGCTTCGGGCTCACAAGTAAAATCCTAGTTGGTTTCAAGGCTCACCAACAACCACTTTGGTTTTCAAGGGTTACCAAAAACCTCTTTGATTTTCCAAGCCTCACCAAAAATCTTAAGTAAAACAATATAAGAGCAAGTATAAATGAATATAATAAAAGCTTTCTAAAATAAAGCAAATATCTCTTTGAAGCCTGTTGAGAGTTGATGAAAATCTTGTCTTCAAGTTGAAGCCTTTGATTGATGCTTGAGGATGTGAACTTTGGATGCTCTCTTTGAAACTTGGAAGCTTGAAGGCTTGAACCACTCAACTCTTGAATCCTTGAAGAATATTCAAAAATCTCACCAAAGGATTACTTCTCCATTTGATTTTTGATGTTTATATAGCCTCCTAACACTTAAATGACCGTTTATAGCCGTTAGGGAGGAAAATATGACCGTTTGGAAGTAAGTTGGAGAAGTTCTGCAGCCCAGAAAACTAGCCATTACTGTTCAAGTGTCGACACTTCACCTTCAGGTATCGACACTTCAGGTTCAAGTGTCGACACTTCAGTTTCCAGGTGTCGACACTTCACTTCCAAGTGTCGACACTTCAGCTCCAGGTGTCGACACTTCACTGAAAGAGCTTTCTGAAGTTTTCTATTTGTCTCAGGCCTTGAGTCGACACTTCACTCTTCAAGTGTCGACACTTGTTCCTCAGGTGTCGACACTTGTCTGTGCCATTGCTGAAACATCTTCAAATTGAAACTTTAACCTCTTCAAGTCCTTCCATATTAATTCCAAAGTCCATATACCTGATTTTTCATTAATTTAAGGACTTTCTCAACTGAAATACAAGCATTTCTTCATTCAACATGGTTGAGTACTAAGATCTGAAAAATATACTTAAAACATAATTAGTACTCATATATACTTAAACATTTTGTCAATCATCAAAATCAAGACCAGAGTCAACAGGGAATGTGGAGATGCAGGCAGGGAAGGGGGGCCGACGAGCTGCTAGGAGGGGGCATGGAGGAAATGCGGGCGAGGTGGCATGGAGGAGCCACGGACTGAGGGTGGGGGATACGAAAGAGCTACTCCACCCAAGAGGGGTTGCGGAGGAGACACAAGTAGGGAGAGGGGCTAACGAGCTATCGGGAGGTGGGCATGCAGAGATGCAGGCAGGGAATGGGGTCGACGAGTTGCTAGGAGAGGGGAAATGGAGGAGACGCGGGCTGTTGTCATCATGATAAAAAATAAAATAAAAAAGGATAACTTCACCCCCCCCCCCCCGCTCATAATGCACACGGGTCATGTGCATTTTATTTTTTAACTATTTTTCATTTTAATTTTTTAATTAATTTCAATTTTTAATTTTTATAACAGTTAATTTTTAATTGAACGCCATAGCGATTAGTTGAGGGCCTTTTGGAGATTTTCTTTAGAATTTTGAACATATAAATAGGCCTCTACCTTAGCCCTACAAAGTATCCAAAAAAATCCCGAGCTTTCCCTCACCTATATTTCTCTGTTCTAAAAATATCTAAAATCCTCTCTCTTTCCTACCTTTTTTCATTTTGAAAATTTTTGGATTGAAGATGAGCTGATCGACGCTCGTTCAAAATGATGCCACTGACAGACATTGGAGCTTTGACTTTCGGATTATACATTAGAGGAGAGCATGTAGCCCAACTATTTTTCGCACGAGAAGGGGGCCAAATCTCTTTTAGAGCATTGATTCTGTCCACCTCCTAGGTCAGACTTCCTAACCTTATATTGTTGTATTTCTAAATTTTTTTGTCATACCAAATTTGTTCTATCACACACCACAAAAAAAATATTTTCAAATATTTTAAAATTATATATAAATATTTTTTTTTTCATACATTACAACTAACAGTCTAATGGAAATTTGATATAGTTTGAAATATATGTATATAAATATAATTATTTGTACTTAATTATAGTTTACTTACCTTGCATATTTTATTTTAAAAAATATGTTTTTTAGTTATTTATAGCATAATATCTATTCCTTTTGTATTGTACAAAATTAATTGAAGATCCCACTAAACCTGTACTCAACATGCAAATTAATTTTTAAAAGACTATACAAATAAATTAATCTAAGTCTTTAGGATTTAGAGACAAATAACTCAATTAAAAATCTTAACAAACTACAAGTCCGATCACATTGGTGATCATTTTAATAAAATCTTTAATTTCAAAAAAGTTAAGAGACAATTTTAGAAACATAAAAAATGTTTCAATTATTTAAATAAATTCTTAACAAAATTATTTTTATTTTTTAGATCTTTCTCTCTGAACCTAACTTGGATCCAATGGTAATCCTTAGGGATAACATCGTTAGCCTTAAACCTAAAAGTTTGATGGATCCCATTTTAGGAGGTGGTAAAGCTAAATAAAGTTTTAGCTAACTATCTTAAGACTTTGGTCAGTGATTGGCCAATCCACCTGTTCTTCTAGTTCAACCACACCAACTATCCCAGAAGAAGATTATTTATATAAAGGTAGAATCTTTAGTACCCTTTCCAACTCACTCTATGATTTTTAATTGTTAGCCAAGAGTGTGAAGAAATTGTGGGATATCCTAGAGTCTAAGTATAGCCTTGATGATGTTGGGGTTGAACGATTCAATACTGCATCATTCATTAGATTTAATATAGTAGAAGGCAAAACCATCCGTGACCAGCTTCACTAATTCCAAAAGTACCTTAGAAAATTTCAAGCCAATAAAGAAAAATTATTTGAAAGATTTAAAGTCTCTAACTTTTTAGATAAAATGCCTCCATGGAATGGTTTTATCAAAAGTCAGCTCCAAAAATAAGAAGAGCTAATCCTAGCTCAACTTCTAAACTCAATCAAGATAGAAAACCAACATAGGTCTAAAATCCAGCAAACTAGAATTTCAAGTGTCCAAGCTAACTTAACCCAACAATACCAGACTAACAATAATACTACACAAAAATTAAAGCCTAGGTTTCAACCAAACCATTAATATCAGTCAAACCAACCTAACCACCCTAACCCAAATAAATTCAAATTTAAGGATAAAACCTTTAAAGCCAATAATACTAGATCCAACAAGCCTATCCAAGGTCCAAGTAAAAGGTTCTTTTTGTATGCGGGAGGATAAACTATCTTGCAAGAGATTGCTTTCATCGAAAATAGGAGTCTCTTCGTAAATCTTCTGCTTCCTCCAGATCCCAAACTTATATAACTGAAGGTCCAAAAGACTTTTTATATACTTTAAAAAGGGAGGACTCATAACTTAGATTTTCTCAAAGTATGGGTGGTGGGGACAC
This sequence comes from Areca catechu, assembly GCA_021397845.1. NCBI lineage: Eukaryota > Viridiplantae > Streptophyta > Magnoliopsida > Arecales > Arecaceae > Areca > Areca catechu. The sequence goes on along the minus strand of CM038052.1, from coordinate 172,072,431 downwards.
CATGATCAGACACAGATCACTGGATCCTATTTGGTTTACTTAGTCATGTATCAAAGTTTTGAAAATTTTGTAATCAATTAAGATTAAGTCCTGTAATAAGTTGAGGTTAGTTGATTTGTCTCAACCCTCAACCTAGTCCAGTATATTGAGTCCTGTACATCAGTATGAGTCTAGTATGAGTTCACTTCTTATACAAGAGAGGAGGCTACGCTATTTTGGAATTCCACCAGACCTCATTCTGAAGCCAGAAGTAGTTACATTAGCTTAGGGGAGCCCGATTGACACCCAGGTATCCTGATTCCCTCCAGATGCCATTTTTGATGCCAGATTCACTCCAGATGCTTTCGGAATATTTCATATGCTAGGAGCCCATATTTACCAGGCTATCCCAGCACTCCAGGCCTCCAAATTCAAGCCCAGGAAGCAAGCCCAAGCAAGAAGAACCAAGATTCCTTTTTGATATCGGGAATATGCCAGCCCAGGGAACCAGGCGCCCCAGCTTCCAGGGGGCCCAAGCCCATGCATTCCAAGCCCATGGCCGACCTCCCCCTTGCTACCCTAAAGTCCACACGCCCAAAGGAGTAGGCGTCCAAGGAGTTTGACCAAGTCCAAGGTGAAGTGAAGTTGGAGAAGACCAAGTCTTTTCTAACCTAGTTGGGATTCCTAATCCTTTTAAACCTTGTAATTCTAACCTAGCTAGGAAAGGACTTGTAGTCTAAGTAGGAAGAGGACTTGTAATCCAAGTATAACCATGGTTAGTGAGGGCATGGGAACTCTATAAATATCCCACCCCTCCCCCTCTTGTAATCACCTTTTTCTTATAAATAAAAATAGCTGAAATTTTGAGTTATTACCTTGTGTTTTGATTTTGGTTCTTACTTTGAGTGCTCTCCTTGTGTTCCTGGATTGAAACCCTGCTGCCCTAGCTTCCTCTTGCATCCCTGGAGATCAACCACGCCCAAGGAAAAGAAGCCCTAGCTGCCATCCAAGACCAGGAGCTTCTTCCTCCCCGAGCTACCATCTTCTAACCCTAATCTCGATTCCTTCCAAACCTTAGTTCCTTTTCTCTTTTTATTTGCTATTTTGATTGACCCCTGATGCTTGCAGGATCCTCGAGGTGCTTCCCCCTCCCCTGAGGAGGCCTTCTTTGCTTCTAGGACCATGCAAATCAGCCTTCAGATTCAAGGGAACAAGGCTTCTTCTTCCAGGCTTCGATCAGAGTGTGAGTGATCCCTTCTGTTGCTGAATTTTAATCTCTGACTGGTAAGAAACCTTCCCTTTTCTTATTATATGATTTGATGACGATAAACTACCATAAACCGAGAGTTTCTCAACTCTCGGGTCCTGGCTATTTCATTAGTTTGTATGAGTTTACCTGCGATCCGATGATTCTTTGCACTGCAAGACTTTCCACTAGTTCTTACTTTATTTTAGGAATCTAGCCTGCAAATAAAATTATAAAAATCATAAAAAAATAGTTTACTATTTTTCATGCATGTTTAGCAGTCTTAGAGTCGTCCTGCATTAATGGGGGTGCCTATCTAAGGTTAATATCCATAAACCCAAAAAGAGAAAACTAGGATCTAAGACTATAAATACTATATTTATAGGCTATGTTTAAAATAGCAATACTTATAGATTCTTAGTAATAAAATTAAATATTAGTGATATAGAGATTCTTTCACCATAAAACTCAATTTTTTAAAAAAAATTATGATTGTAGAGCTCTAATTGATCTGTTAAATTAATAGATAATTAATAAAAAGATGAATAAGCATATCTTGATCATGTATAAAGCTATAAGAAATAAAATAAGAGAAGTGATATCACTATAATTTATAAGATCAAAAAATAATCTAACAGATCTTTTGATTTGAAGGCTCTGATATCAAAGACATCGAGGGGGATGGGGCTTAAGCCCATATATTAGTCATCAGAATGGACCCCTACTGTCATGGTAACCTTATGATTAAGGTTCAAAGAGAAATGACCTCTGAGATGACATTTGGGAGCACCATTTTGGAGTCTATCTTTATCCCATCCCTATGGTGTGATGCTTTATTGTGACGGTTAGGTTGAGCATAGCTCTTAATAGATCCAAGGCTGTAAGTTCAGTGAGGTACGATTCCATTGCACGTAACCTTGAAGGATCTATCTTAATGAGAGTAGTTGTGAGGCCGTGACTATGGAATCAAGACAAATCTCTAGTAACTCTCATGAAAATCAAGATAAGTACATGGCTTAGATAGTATTACCCCGCATTATGATTAATTTGTCTTCATACTATATGTATTTTATATTAAATACAAGTTCTAATCTAAAAGGTATTTGCACTAAGCACAATAAAAGTCCAAAAATTTTAAATTATTTATCGAGTTTAATAATATTAAAATTTTAATTTTTTTATTTTATTTTTGTGGGGATTGTTATCAATATGGTAAAAAACAAAATAAAAAAGGAAAACTCTCCCCACCTGCTCGCAATGCATGCAATCCATGCGCATGCAGCATGCGGGTCGCGTGCATTTTATTTTTTAATTATTTTCATTTTAATTTTTTAATTAATTTTAAAATTTAATTTTTATAATGTCTAATTTTTAATTGAATGCCATAATAGTTAGTTGAGGGCCTTTTGAGGATTTTCTCTGGAGTTTTGAGACTATAAATAGGCCTCTACCCCAGTCCTACAAAGCATCCAAAAAAACTTCAAGCTCTCTTTCCTATATTTCTCTGCTCTAAAATTTCTAAATTTCTTGCTCTCTCCTACCTTTTTTTCATTTTAAAAATTTTTAGACTGATTGGCGTCCGTTCAAGATCGTGTCACTGATGGATGTTGAAGTTTTGACTTCCGGGTTGTATCTTTAAGGAGAGCATATGGGCTAACTGTTCTTCGCACAAGAAGGGGACCAAATTTTTTTTAGGGCAGTGGTTCTATCTGCTTCCCAGGCTAGACTTCCAAACCTTATATTATTGTATTTCAAAATTATTTTATCATACCAAATTTATTTTATGATACACCACAAAAGATATTTTTAGATATTTTAAAATTATATATAATATATATATATATTATATATTATAATTAATGGGTGGCATGGAGGAGCCACAAGCCGAGGTTGGGGGTTGCAGAAGAGCTGTGCCACCAGGGGAGCTTTGCTATGGAGGAGACGCGGGTAGAGAAGAAAAATGACAAAAAAAAGAAAAAAAGATTAACAAAATAATAAAAAAGTTCTTTTACATTTGTTGCTAGCACTATTCTATATTTTTTCCTTTTTCACCTATTCTGTATTTTCTAATTTTTATGTGCATTCTGACTATTTTTACAGAAAGAACTAAACAATTGATGGAATCATAAAAAAGTTCTTTTACATTTGTTGCTAGCACTATTCTATATTTTTCCCTTTTTCACCTATTCTGTATTTTCTAATTTTTATATGCATCCTGACTATTTTTACAGAAAGAACTAAACAATTGATGGAATCATACTCCACACCCACTCAAGTGGTCTCTGGTTTGTACCAATTTCTTTGCTATTTTTTTTTATAGATTTTCCCATTCTTTCTTTTGGCTTTTCCTCTATTTTTTTAGGTCCGTAGGATGCTTTCTCCCAGTTTTTCGACTGGTTTTTCTATTTGCAGTAGTCTCAATCGAGTAGGAGGTTTGGAACACCCAAATAAAATTTTGGATCCTTTGTTTTCGTTGATTTTTCCCAACATTTTTTTCTATTTTCTCTCTTAATTTTTTTCCATCCACGAGTTTCAATCGAGTGGGAGGATTGGAATGCCCAATCCCATCCCATCATTTCTCTCTTTTTGAGTTTTAAAATTTTCTGAGCAATATTTGCTATACAACATGCCCCGTCTCATCAAAATTTTCTTGTTCCCATTCTTATTTCAATGGAAATCTAATTAACTAAAAAAAAACTATCCATTCTCCTTTTGGCAATTATTATTTGAACTTTTTGAAGACAACTTATAATTAATTCTTGAAAATAAGAACTGGACACCTTATTGCCATAAGTTTCATACCTCTTCTATTTGAGAAGCCTCGTAGGCTTCGTAAGGTTGATGGCATGAAAAAGATATTTTTGCCGAAAAATCTTGTAAAAAACACATGAAATACTCATTTAAATGTAGCATAAGATAGTTATCGTCATGATGGTAGCCTAGCTGGTTAAGATCTTGTCTCATAATCAACAGATCATGAGTTTGAGACATGATTCTGTAGAAAACTCGATTAAATTCAAGAGTTATCCCTTGAGATCCATAACGATTGGATGAGTGAGAGGCTAGGATTCTTCTTCTCCATTTTGATCGGCTAGGGTTGACGTACTCATCCATGGATGGAGAAAAACTGTGAAAATCCGTGATCGAGGCTTGCGGGATAGCTACGTCGAATTTATCTTCCCTATTTTTTTTTTACAAAAAAAAAAAAAAAAAAAGGAAAGGTTGTTGCTTTGCTCTACCTTTCCAGTGCAACGAGAGTATTTAGCATCTCTTGTTACATATATTCTGTCAAGAGTAAAACCAGGACTGGAAACAGGATATATAATGGATAACAGAGAGCTTACCATGACCTTTAGTTGTTTGTACAAACTGTTGTGCATGTGTTTGTACGTGATTCTTTTATGTCAAAGGCAAAAGTATACCTCCTCAACCAATTTTAATGCATTTTAGGACAAAACAACATAGATTTTGGCTAATGGTGGAAAAAATATTGTTTTGGGAAAATGATAAAGCATTTGTCTATAATAATCTTAAGATATTATTTGTGGTGTATATAACTGTTGTGAATGAGGAAGCATTGTATGTGAAAAAACCAATAAAACACAAAAAAGAAGGGAACATGTGAGGATGATGCTTTGGATTGAGAGAGACCAAGATGGAAACTAGAGCACTATGACATGTGAACCAAAATAGAAAAAGAGGCTGGCTCAAATATTTATCGCATGGATGCCAAAAAAAAAAAAGAAAAAGGAGAAGTGCCCGGGAGGAGTGGGGTGTCTATCATCTAAAAGAAGAATGAGGGAGCGGCTTCAAACCCTAGGATGCCGTATATGATTATGATCGGATTCTAAAATGGAAGAATTGATTAAAAGATAAGCATGAGACCCTGAAAGCTTCTTCAAAGAAAGAGAAAAAAGATGTAGGATCCTTGGAGATGCCATTTAAGAATGCATGAACATTATCCAGAGAATTGCATTGCATCTAGAAGAAAGGAAAGAAAGATATTCTTCTAATTTTTCTTTCTCTTATATTACTCATGTAAACTTCTATAAAGAAATAAAAGAAATATATTATTCTGTATAGTCGTGGATGTACGAGCAAGAGACTCCGAACCATATATATCCTTATATATATATATATATATATATATATATATATATATATATATATATATATATATATATATATATATTAGATAAAGAAAAGGGATGAGAGGATAAATCCTGGTGTAGCTATTCTTGTAGGCCCCCATCCTACCACGTAAAGGTACCGGCTAGTAGAACGGGGACAAAGAGGGAGTTGGGGACAAAGGGGGATAAATCCCGGTTGGTAGAGATCTTGTCTCACTACCAATCGGTCATGGATTCGAGGCATGATCCCCGTTCTCCTTGCCGAACTCGAGCAAGAAAAGACGACTAGCTTCCAGGGATGGTAACGTGCCGGATCTGGATCGAATCATCCAAAATTTATATCCATCATGCTAAAAAGATTTCCATCTCATTCCCGCTCCATACCTATCTCGGATTGGATCGGATCGGGTATAAAAAAATCACATTTGGATCGGGTCGGACCGGACCAGGTATGTCCGGTATCATAAAACCTAGATTACTTAAAATCTTGGGTCCGGTATATCCGCTGTATATCTAATTTACTTAAATATTTTTATAAACATAGTTTTTTTTATATATAAACGGATCAGATTTGGATCGGGATATACTACTACCGGTATCCAAGTCAGGTTTATATATATATATATAAAACCCATATCCATTTATAAATTAGACGGGTCGGATTTTATCCATTCCATTAGAATTGGGTAAAGTAAGGTATCCATTGGATCGGTAAAAATTATCATCCCTACTAACTTCCATCAAGAGTCTCTCCCCCCGATCACATGTGCCAACGCATGTTGGGCTGCTCAGTCGGTCTGGGCCAAGCCCATCCAATCTAGTCCAGGCCAAAATATAATGGGCCTCTACAGAGACACTAACCATAAACTACTCCTTTGGATGTAGGGAAGTAATGTGCTAATTCTCGAGTCACAAAATTGACAGCATCCATGTAATTCTCGAGCCTGTTAGCGGATGGATGAGAGATTGATTCTATGGTATCTAGATTGCTTTCAATTACAAGACATGGAAGAGTGGTTAGGAGTCATGGGACTTTTGGGTTGCTGTGGCTGAGGAGGAATTTGCAAATCACGGAGGTGGTGGCAGAGTGGTCCATGATACAAAGAATGGCATAACTCTTTTCTCTAAATTTCGAGATATCTGGTCGAAAGTTAAAAACATACCATGACAACTTGCAAGAGCTTGAATGACATCTTCTTATTCCTTGTTATCATACCTCTTCACTATGATCCTTCATGTTTCCTTTGCCTTTGTTACATTAATTCACTTTTGACGCAATTTTTTTTCCAAAATCTAATAAAGGCCAGGTGGCTGTTTTTGCCTCCCTTCTCATCAAAAAATAAATTAAAAAAAGGCATCTCAGTCACCCGCGGGGCAGTGAACGAAGGTGGTTGGAGGTTCCACAGGCCATCACTGAAGGTACCGAAGACACACGGTAGGGCAAGGGACTCGGTAACGAAATCAGGAGGAATGCTAGTAGTAACGAAGAGACACCTTCGCAGCTTGTCTTTCTTGATTTTTTTCTCTAGTTTCGCCTTTTCGATATTGGTTTTTTACTAGAATCCTTGGCACTGTCCTCAATATTGTTAGTACCAGCATGGAAATTCTGGTTACAAGTTTGACACTTGTGAATCAATCCGAAGAATAATTCACAACAAGAGAGACGAAGACTTACGGCACTTATGCAGACTGGTGAGACAAATGTGACCTACGAAAACTTCAGGACATGATGTGATTGGATATAGGTTCGCATGGAATAAATTAAATTTGAGTTATTTACTAGATAAATGTTGATTATTAAATTAGGTTTGAGCTATTTATTAAATTGAATTTTACCTTTGAAAAGCGCTTGTGATACTGCAACACAACTATGCTGCATGTATGGAAAGATCATCAATTGATCGCTTTAGATCCTTATTGTAAATCTTCTAGATTCTCGACCAATTCTTTCCGAGTGTATTTAGAGGTGCATGGTTGACCAACCCAGATTATCCTCTACTTCTGTCATACCCCGAATCCAGCATCAAAATCGGCTACATGATCGGACGTATAAATCCTAGAATACATTCCAGAGATCATGCAAGGCGTAGGTACACAAGAGTCACTTCATTTTAAATCATAGAAATTATACCAACACATTTATTTTTTTATAAATATAACTGAATAATTCTTTTATTCAAATCAAAAACTACTAAATGGTTCACAGATCCATAAATATCAACAACTGAACTAACTGAACAAAACTAACTAAAAATCTACGATCCTGATATTTGATCTCATGTCCGGTCCAATCCTTGCTATGCATCATCTAACCACGAATCCAATCCTCCACCAAGCTCGAATATCCTATACAACTCTGAGAAGGAAGAAAGTAGGGGGTTGTAAGCTCTACACTACAGCCCAGTAAGGTTTTTAAACAGTCATACCAATAATAGTATAATTTGAAAATATTGAAAAATAATAGTTTATCGGATCATGCAACCAAGACAACTCAAATGTCATGTACGATAAAATCTTTTATAAAATCATGTTTTCTTTTCATGTTTCAATTTAATTATCCTTTCTTCTTTAGGATTCTGGACTAACCACGTTCATGCTATAGCCCATGACTGGCAACCTCAGTGTCACACTTCAGCCTGTGACATGGCAATCTCAATGTCCATGCCTGTGACTGGTAATATCATTATCCATGCCTGTAATTGACAATATTTATCACGATTCCGACTACGACTGGTAATATCATTGTCCATGCCTATGATTGGCAATATTTGTCACAATTCCGCCTGTGATTAGCAATATCATTGTCCATGCCTGTGATTGGTAATATTTATCATTATCCAGCTTGTGACTGGCAATATCAGTAACCACGATCCCGTGGCATGGCTAGTCCAAATACCGTATTCTCTTAATTAATACTTTATCTTTTCACATCATCTATCAAATCATGTCATTTACCATTTTCCAATAACTGGCATCATAGTTAACCCATTCAAAAATAACTTTACTTGATAAAACATGGTCTATAGGAATATAAATAATAACGTCAATAATACTATCCATCACGAGAAAATAAAATATACGATGCGAAACAACAATGCATGCCAACGCTCATATGCACAGATCAAACCATGACATCTAAGATATATATATATACAACTGGTGATCAAGTCCAGAAATCCTTATCTTTCAGAAGCTAATCCTAGTATGTCTTATGTTAGTCCGTATCCGAAGCTCGCTTAATACTTTCCTGCTTAGAAAGCTGATCCCCTACAATAAATAACTTTTATTCAAAAATTTTTTTACGATTCACCCTTAAAACTCTAACTGCATGAATTTCGAGAAAAAAGGCTTTCCAATTTATTTCTCCCATAGCTATTATTATTTATTTCAAATTTTATTTCCCCCTCGTTCTCTCTCCTCTTTCTCTCTCCTCTCTCCTTCTCTCTCCTTTTTTTTTTTCTTTTTTTCTTTTTCCTTCTCTTTTTTCTCTTTTTTTCTTTTCCCTTTTTCTTTTCCATTTTTTCTTTTCCTTCCTTTTTTTTCTTTCTTTCATCTTTTCTTCTCTTCTCCCGAACTCCCCTATTCTTCCATGGCTCGATCGAACCAAGACTTCTCCTCATGGTTACCGGTGGCCATGGAAGGGGGTCACCGGGTAGAGGCTCGACTGACCGGAGGGAAGGTGGCCGTGTAGCCATCGATGGCATACAGCCCAAGCCAAACCAAACCGAAAATCCTTCCTAAAAATGAAATAAGAAAAATAAAGGACTTACCGGTGTTGAAGGGGTTTTCAGACGCTCATCGGAGAGAAGGACGACGGCGTGGAAGAGGGTTCGATGGGGGCTCGTTTGTGCGGTGATGAGAGAAGATTTAAAGAAAAGAAATGATAATCTCCTTGTCGTTTAGGAAATAAAAACCCCATCGATCGGAGTCCAACCCCACCCCAACCTCATCGCCGACGAAGCCCTCTTCCCCATGGCTCTCCCCCACCTTTTCCGGCGAAGTTCCCGATCGGATAAGGGGAGAACGATGGTTCCCCTGTTTCGGTATCTCTACCCTTTTTTTTCTGTGACTTGGGCTGAAGTCGGCTGGGCTTGCAGACTTTGGCCCAAAGCCCGGGTTTCACATTCTCCCCCCATTAAAATAATTTCATCCATGAAATTAGTTTGATTGAGATTTTAAACCTTAAAAATAACCAACTCTCATGTTTTTCTCAAACTTCTAAATAGTCTACCTCTCAAGGTACTTGCTTCTCAAATCTGAATCGTAACGATATCATATAATACTCAAAACTTGATTTTTTCCTTTCACAATATATATCGAGCTTTCTTGAGCTCTTCTAAAAGAATATTAACCTTTTGATACGATTTATTATCTTCAATTAACTTTACAAGAATATCATGATAGTCCAAATTTTAGAAATACCCAACCTTAACATTATCCTCGAGCTTTCAAATAATCCCACTCTTAAAATGTTTTTCTCATACGACATTTACATAACAACATGATACAACATTTTATTTTGGTCATCACCATCTATCTATATCATGAATTTCCTTTAATTTCCTTCAAATAAAGATTGGCGCCTCAACCTCGAATTAAAATACAAAACTCTTTGCCCTTGAGATTTATTTTTCTTGATTAACTCTACTGAAAATCATAATCAGTCTATTTTTTATAATTAGTGATCTGATCGAGGAAAAGAAAGATTTTCTTTAACCCTCTTGTTATGACAATTACTTATTCGGCTTCTAGGAAGGACCGAACCACAGACTAAGAAGGAGATGACTAAGCCAGCAACTACACCGAGCAACTTTGATGCCAAAGACCAAGAATCTATAAACAGCTATAAACATGATTAATACAATATCCCACAATGCATGTTAATCGAGTACCAGCTTGGACCCGACTAAGTATGACAAGAGAGACTTAGTTAGGTATGCCGGGATACAATGTCTGGGCTGACATGGTCGATGACAAGAAGGGTACCTAACATTTGAAGTCCATAATGCTCGAACACTTAAATGGCAAAAGCAAACAAAACACAGCTATCCCATTAGGATCCTTGAAGACAGAATCTCGATAAAGGTTATTATCCTAACATAAAGTTCACAATAAAACTTAAGATCCCAGGAGACAGGATTCCAATATTTAATAGAATGCCATTATCTACACCAGAGGAGGCCACCTCCCAATGAAATTCAGTTACTCTGAGTAACTCTATAAATTCGTAAGAGAGGACTCCTGTGAGAAACTTTGCTTACCACATTCTAACATTCAGTCTCTTGGGCTACTACTTTCAACTCCACTATTGTCCATTTTTCTCTTACTGATTTGAGCATCGGAGGGTCTCCCGCTGTAACCACCAGTCAAATAGGATTGTTCTTATATGTTTCCACTCAAGAAATGCCCATGAGCAGGATCCTATCCCACTGGAGAAGCTCGTGGGACTACTTGATGCTGATGAAGTTCAAAAGTAAGGATTTGGCTACAATAAATTGGTGCATCAGGTAGGGAAGGAAATCACCGAAGTCTGGAGAGCATAGTGAAAACCAAAGCACAAGATGCCACCACCAGCTACACTGGATGCTCTCACACCATGAAGAATCTTCCAACCAAGTAATGGAACCCCTTACCCCACTCCCCATGGCCGGCAAACCAATAGCAAAACCTGCTCACCACTTTAGTGTAGTAGGTCCAACAATTGGCTCCAGTGTGTAGGGGCTGTAGTAGTAGCAGCAAGTTATGGCGAGGCAGCAGCAACTAGAAGTTCCCATTGTTCATGCTGCTATTACTTGGCCGAGCTAGTGATCTCCTCGAGGGAGATCCTTGCACTGATAAATTTTCCACCAATCATGGTCCTTGTCTCCACGACAAGCGAGTCCATGATGTGAAGAGTAGTGATGAGGAAGAGAACGAAGGTGAGAAAAACACCCCTATTTCTCATCCGAGTCCTCCTAGGAGGGTTCTCCTAATGGAGTTGCTCTGCAACTAGCTGATCGGTGGCTTGACAACTATGACCGCAAGCTTGGAAAGATCAATCGCTGACTTGCCAACCTCTAGAGAGGAAGCATGGACCCAATGGAGTTCAATACCTATCCCCTTTTCTCCCGATAAGTCATGGAGGAACGTATTCCTAGTCGGTTAAAGATACACCAGTTGAATCCCTATGATGGCATTGCTAATCTACTGGACCATCTGGAGAGCTATATAGCTTTTATGATGATTAAAGGTGCCATTGACACCTTGCTCTGCTTAGCCTTCCTGGCTACTCTTTACAAAGTGGCCCAAGTAAGGTATTTTGGACATGAGCCGAAGAGTATCCACTCCTTTAGATAGATGGAGTAGTTTGCAGCATATATACTTCAATACCAACCGAAGAATGCTACAAGATCTAGATAGCCTTTTCTCAATCCGCTAGTAGGAAGGAGAGTCGCTGAAGGAGTATGTGGCCCAATTCAAAGTGGCCACATTGAAGATCTACCATCTTAATGAGATGGTCGCCATGCTAGCAATGGAGGACTACATCCCGCTCAATTTACTTATTCACTGGGTAAGACTTATCCTAAGATTTATTTGGAGCTATTGACCCATGTCCAAAAATATATCCACATGGAGGAAGGAAACCCCAATCAGCAGGGAGCCGATAGAAAACCAAAAAAAAAGCAAGCTCGAGGAGGATTAGTAAGAACTAACCAAGAAAGCTAATTCATCCTGTCAAAGAAGTCCCAGGCTGAAAGACTCAACCAATAAATTTGGCAACTACACTTCTTTTTTAGCCCATAGAACCAAAACTCTTATGAAAATAGGAGAAAAATATCTATTAAGTCCCCACCTGATGAAGTCCTCATTTGCCTCCTACAACAAGAGCTAGTATTATCAATTCTACCGAGATCATGGCTATGACTATTCAATCGAGGATTAAAATTAAAGACCTCATTTAGCATGGCTATCTTGGAAAGTATGATCATGGAGGAGCTCGATCTAATGCCCAAAATCCCGAACAATAGCAAGTTAAAGTAGAGATCAATAATCAACCAAGAGTCAACATAACTAATATAATCTCTTGGGGGTACAGTCTTCGGGGCAGAGCACCCTTCAAAGTGGTAGAGGGGTCACGAAAATATAATTCCTTTTTTTGATGAAGATTTAGTTGAAGTTCAAACTCTACATGATAATGCTATTATTGTATCCATGACAATAGCAAATTATGATATAAAAAAAATTTAATTGATAATGGAAGTTCTACTGATGTCTTGTTTTATAATACTTTCTCTCGAATGAATATGTTTGAAAACTAACTAAAAGGAGTCTCTGCAACCTTTATCGGTTTCTTTGGGAACTCGATCAAGGATGAGTGTGAGATTACTCTTTTCGTTACTATAGGGATTCCATCCCAACAAGCTACTATCTATCTAACATTCATAGTTATTTGGGTACTGTCAATTTACAATATTATTCTCGGATGGCCAGGGTTGAATTGGCTAGATGTAATTGTCTCAACCCTGCATCTCCTCATCCACTTCCCAACAAGGAATGGAGTTGAAGAGATATGTGGGGATCAGCAACTAGCTCAATTGTACTCTATGATGATAGCTAGGGTGCAAAAGGATAGTAAAACTCCAATAGCTAAGCAACTTGACCAAAGAGAGCTAGAGAAAAAGGGAGAATCAGCCAAGCAACTACTCTCTTTTTTGCTGAAGGGGGAAGATCTATTAAAGTTTGTACAAATCAAAGCCCTTTTGCCCGAAAAAGAAAGGAACCAGTGATTAGAGTTCCTACGGAGCAACAATGAAAGGAACCAGGGAAGTTGATAAGCTTTTAGCTACTGGATTTATCCGAGAAGCTCATTATCCTGACTGGTTGGCCAATATTATTATGATCAAGAAAGTCAATAGAAAATGAAGGATTTGCATCGACTATACTAATCTTAACAAGGCATGCCCAAAAAAAAGTTTTTCAGTGTCAAAGATCAATCAGCTAGTGATACCACTTTTAAACATAAGCTATTAAGCTTCATGGATGCTTTCTTGGGCTACAACCAAATAAGGATGGCTTTCGAAGATGAAGAGAATACTACCTTTGTAATCAAAAAATATATTTATTATTATATAGTAATGTCTTTTAGTTTAAAAAATGCAAGTGCCACCTACCAACAATTGATTTACAAGATCTTTAAAGACCAAATCAGGTGTAACATAGAAGGTTATATAGATGACATGCTCATCAAAAGTGTCGAAGAATTTGATCACATTAATAATCTACAAGAAGCTTTCAATATCCTTCGTTGATATCAAATGAAGCTAAATCCAAGCAAGTACACCTTTGAAATTACTACGAGCAAATTTCTTGGATTCTTCATCACCAGACGAGGCATTGAAGTGAATCTGGAGAAGATCCAAGCAATTCTCGATATGCAGTACATAACCTCTAAGAAAGAAGTTCAACAATTGACTGAGTGCATTATGGCACTCAGTCAGTTTATCTCAAAATTTGCTACGAGGTGCTTATCCTTTTTCAAGGTCCTATAATAAATGCATAACTTGGATGGAAGAATGCCAGCAAACTTTCAAAAAATTGAAGAAGTTTCTCGGATCTTCACTATTGCTTTCTAAGCCTGAAGTCAGAGAAGAGCTCTATTTATATCTTGCTACATCTCCAGAAGTTGTGAACTCTGTGCTTATTTGGGTGGATAACCAAGGAGTTTAAAAGTCCATATATTATACTAACTGAGTACTTCATGATGTTGAAATAAGGTAGTCTTAACTTAAAAAAATTGTTTATGCGCTAATCATCTCTATGCAGTATCTCATGTCATACTTTCAAGCTCACTTAATTATAGTCTTAACCAACCAACCACTCAAAGCTATTCTATAATAACCAGATACTTCCAGGAGAATAGCTAAATAGGCTATCAAACTCAATGAGTTCGACATCTCATACCGACCAAGATTATCTATGAAGACCCAAGTCTTGGTCAACTTTCTGGTCAAATGCACATGGTTGGAGGACAAGCCTGGTGAAGAGCCTATCGAGCCCTCTGATCCAAAGATAACCTTTATTTTTCATGTGGATGGAGCCTCAAACTTTCAAGGGAGCAGAGCTAGATTAATCCTAACAAACTCATAATGAGTGGTTGCTGAATATGCACTTCGCTTCTTATTCAAAGTAACCAAAAACTAGGCCGAGTATAAAGCCTTGCTAGACAAGCAAAGGATTACCAAAGCACTTGGAGTAAAAAGTATAAGGATCTTTACAGACTCCCAACTAATAGCTAGTCAAGCCATTGGTAAATATGAAGCTAAGACCCAATCATGATCAAGTATCTTAGTAAGGTGCTAACTATCATGTTAGCCCTCAAGTACTCATATTTCACATCCCAAGATAAGAAAATGCTTGGATAAATACACTATCCTGACTAGCAACCTTAGCTGAGAATTCTCTCATGTGAACCTACATCGAATATCTGGAGGCACCCAGCAACAACAAAATCAACGAAAACCACCAAATCACTTTTGAGCCGAGTTAGATTGATATGTTGGTTAAATTCTTAATGAAAGGAGTCCTACCAAATAGTCCTTTGGAGGCGAAACAATTAAAGTGGAAAGCTTCTATATATGTAATATTGGATGGATAACTCTATAAGAAGTCATTCTCCCTACCCTTACTCAAGTGCTTACGGCCCATTGAGGCTTACTACGCACTTCAAGAAATCCACAAAGAAATTTATAAAAATTACTTGGGGGGCAAATCCTTAGCTTACAAAGTCTTAAGGCAGGGATATTATTGGCCCACAATGCCGAATACACCATGGATCTTGTTTGAAGGTGCGATCAATACCTATTGTATATAAATATCCAATAGTAGCCAGCAACTCAACTGACTAAGCTCTCAGCTCCATGACCCTTTGCCTAGTGGGGTATGGACTTACTTGATCTAGTTCCCCAACAACACATCAGTGAAAGTTTCTCATTATTGCCATCGACTACTTCATCAAATGGGTGAAGGCAGAACTTTAACCCACATCATCGAGAGCAAAGTCAAACTTTTTCTAGAAATTTATCATATGACAATTCGGACTTCCGCATGTTATTGTCACTGATAGTGGTCAATAGTTCAATAGTTGAGCATTCAAAGAATTCTATGCTGAACTTTATATTTAGCACTAGTTCATATCTATTGGACATCCTTAATCAAATGAAGAAGTGGAAGTTATGAACTAGACAATTCTTCAAAGGAGTTACTAACTTTATATTTAGCACTAGCTCAAGACCAAGCTAGACGAAACCAATGGTAGGTGGACAGAGGAGTTACTTGGAGTACCATTGGCATACCTAATAACTCCTCGAGTGCCAACGAATGAATCTCCCATCAATTAGGTTTTTAGTATTGAAGCGGTGATCCCGGTCGAGATTGGGCCATCGATTATGAGAATAGAGCATTATGATGAGTTAAGCAATTCAACTCGACTAAGAGCTAACCTTTACTTGTTAAAAAAGACTCAAAATTAAGCCCATCTAAAAATGGAGATGCACCGATAAAGAGTTGCTGGGTATTATACAACACCTAAGTAAGGTCAAAGACTTTTTGTTTAGGAGATCTCATGCTATGACATGCGGAAAGTCTCGAAGATGATAGAACAAGGAAAGTTGACAGAGCAGGCATGGTTGGATGACAACGTCCAATGGTTGTAAGAGGCCTTGGCAACAGCCAAAGATGGCGGTTGTCTAATAAGAGAGGAAAAACCAAAAAGAAAACAAGGTGGCAGCTATTTTTCTTAGATCTTGATGGAAAAAGGCCGGTGATGAAAACCATAACCTTTGCTAGAGATACAGGCTTCAGGAAGGATCTCAGCAAGTGCCCTATAGACAGTGGTTGGTGATGAAAGAAAAATAAGCAGAAGAGGAGAAGTTGAAATGTGGAAGATTGTGTGGTTAAATCCAGTGACTAGCTTGCTTCAATCATGCTAATGACAACAATTTAGGGATCAGAAGGGTGAGGAGAAGATGATACGTCATCTCTAGTATAGTCTTACAGCCCAATCACAATGGAATCAGGGAACTTTGGTGACAAATCAATGGTGACAAAGGGAAAAACTGGTGGCGATTGTGATGGTGTTCTTAGAAGTAGGGAAAAAGATTTATAGAGAAATTTATAGGGTTTGGACCAAGTACAACATATCCTAAAATTCCTCTTCCATAAGACCCAAGATAGGAAGTAGACTTTCATCGGGAGTCCTCCCAACCTCGCATGCATGGCACACAAGAGGCATTTTATTCAAGCAACCAAACCAGTTTAAACTAGGATACCACATGTAAGGATCCATATAGATGTGTATTTAGTCTCATATCGGCTATATACTAGATAGATATTGGATAATTATAGGGTTAAGAAACTCAAATAATAATTCTTAACTAACTTTTTTAGATGAGGTCTATGTATGTTATGCATTTTTTTATTTTTTTTTCTTATTTTTTAAAAAAGCAAAGCTCCAAAGAGTCTTGGAATTCCATAG
This sequence comes from Areca catechu, assembly GCA_021397845.1. Taxonomy (NCBI): domain Eukaryota; kingdom Viridiplantae; phylum Streptophyta; class Magnoliopsida; order Arecales; family Arecaceae; genus Areca; species Areca catechu. Next base: position 172,055,564 of record CM038052.1, on the reverse strand, counting down.
AGCCTTCTTATCAACATCAGCTTTGGATTAAAATTAAGGCACACCTTTATCCCCATTGGGTCAAATACATTTTTTACGGGAGCCTAGCATTGTCAATAAGGTTGGAAATGGGTTTGGGCTAGCCAGATAGGCTTCAGGCTAGCTAAACTTTAGGTCAAGCTATGAGCTAGGTGCAATCAATATTGGGTTTGGGCTTGGATATGGAGTCTATTTTCTTTTTGGACCGGGCTCAAATATACCATTGGCTTAGCTTTGGACCTGGACCGGTCCCTATCTTGAAATTTCTTGCCTTAGGTCCCTAAGCCCAACCAATGCCTCATCATTTGCCTCCCACGATGATGATGATGAAGAAGATGAAGAAGGTTCTAGCATTGGTGATGAAGGAGCCTTTGCCTTCGAATCCAAGATGATCGAACCAAGAAGCCTAAGCCCAACCAAAGCCTTGCCCCTCCTCAAATGATGATGAAGATAACAAAGAAGAAGAAGGCTCTAGCATCATCAGTGATGAAGGAACCTTCTCCATATCCTACAACAATCAAACTAACAAACAACCCTTACTACTGCTCCAACCTAGTCCAAGCCCAAGCCTCAGCCACTGCCCACCATATTGGCTCCCTGACCCATAGCTTCCAGATCCAATGATGAGCCTGGATCCAAATCAAGCTTTGAAGAAGAATCCTCCGATGAGGATCTAGCCCCTGAGCTCGTCTCCCCTTCAACGGTGGCGATCTCTCAATCAAGCCCATGCACAAAACCCTTTGGCCCAAAAGCCATTGTTGCCCCATCTTAAGACACGAAGCTGGCAAGAAGAAAGTGAAAACCCTGGAATCTCTAAGACTAAGGACAGTGGGCAGAAGCGGTAACTCTAAAGCCTAAGGTAGTGTTTGGATGTCAAAAAGTTATTTCAGGAATAGGAATACGAATTTCCCAGAAATAGCTTATCTTCCTGTTATTCTAGATTTCTATTTGATTTGAACTATGCTATTCCACTTTATTCTAGTGTAATTAATACAGTGTTATTCCAAATGATATTTGGATGACATGAGAATAAGCCTATATTTCATTAGGATAGATGAAAAATTTTTTGAAAATCCTAAAAATACCCCTACCTAATTAATAAAATAAATTGAGTTATCAAATTTTTTAATTTTATAAACATCTAAATAAATTATTTTATACTAATTAATTTATTATTATGTTATATTCAAATTTTGTTCATGTTATGTACATATATTACTAACATGTTAGCAAAAGAAAAATGGATTATACTATTATGATTTTGTTGTAGATATTGTTAAAGTAGACAACATTCGATATATAAGAAATACATGAAATAGTTCATCTATTAAAAATGCATGAGCTCATGCAAGGTATCAGTCTATTTAAAAAAAGAGTAGTTAATGATACAAGCATATACATAATAGTATGTTGATAGCCAATAATAAAAGACAATATAGTGTATTAACAGACATTCTAGTAAAGTAACAACCCTGTTCGTATTTACAACAAAATTTGTCATAACAAAGTTCACATATGACATAATATAGATTACATATATAAAAGTCATTTATCACAAAATATTATCCCTTAGCACAAACAATACAAATATATGTTAAGGCCAACCATGACCACCAAATTCATTTTGATGTGTTGGAGGTGCAGATGTGGTATGCACGAATTCCTTAGGACTACCACAAGAAAAAAGAGTACAATCCTAGAAAATGCTATCTTCACTACTTGGCTTGAATGATGGTTGCATGAATGGAATAGGGCTACCTGGAGTAGTAGCATGCATGGGAGGAGGCACAAATACATGGGGGCCACCTTGATGGACACCATGCATTAGAGGAGGCGTAAAAATATTCGGCAAATGAGCATAACTTCCAGTAAGGACTGCTATTAAAGATGGTACACAATAGAACTTAGCCATTTATCTTTTAAGCCAAGCTTCCAGTAGTGGCCCTTCATAATGCATAAAGAACCACCTATTTATCTCATTTTTAAAAGTCTCCCCTATAACAAGAATGCATTCAGGTGTGATCCCAGAAAGAATCTCAAACTTACGCATACACTCATCAATAAAATACATCGTAGGATGGGCAAACTCATCTCTCTTGAGGATCTCATTTGCAATTTCCAATTTCTTTCTTCCTTGATCCACCAAATCTAAAAGGGCATCAGTTGCCCCAATAGTGGGCCTAGTCCTATGTGCTGTAGGAGTAATGGAGGTTGACCTTGTCCTCTTTCTAGTACTAGAGAATGAATGTGCATCTACAGAATATTCTGTGGGTAGGGTCGAGGCACAAGTAGTCGGGCTGTTTGGGGATACACCATAAAATAAGTCAAAAGGACTGGATGATGAGTTGGAGACTCCACCACTTTGTTGTGATGGTTGGCCAATGTTGATATCATCTAAGTTGATCCGATCCACCTCGTCGTCCGAAGTATCATTATTCGATATTCCCTCTGGAGTAGCAGATGTATCCCCCTATCCACCAGTGGCCGTATTCTTCGAAAAAAGGATGTAATGTGGCTGGATCGCAAACGTGAGGCCGACAAACTGACGTGGAGCCCACATCTTGTGCCATGCTAGATTTTCAGCATGAGCCACTTCACCGAGCTAAGCTCCCCTGGAGCAATGGGGCCGTCCGCCGAAGCCGAGCTCCATCCTCCTCCAGGTCGGTTCCTGCCAGGCCGGGATGCCTAGGCCGGAGCCGAGTACAATTCTCCACCCGAGGCGGACCACTTAAAGTCGGGCCCCGTGATCCGGAGTCGAGCTCAAGTCTCCTCCACCACGAGGCGCCCCTTCGAGGTTAGGTCCCTCGGGGGCTGGGCGGCACCCCGCCCACCTCCTCCTGGCCGAGCTCGTCTAAGGTCGAGCTCAGCTGATCCGGAGTCGAGCTCAGCCCTCCTCCGCCCTGCCGAGCTACCTCGAGGCGATCCCATCGAAGGCAGGCCCCATCTTTCCAGCTTGGTCCCCGATCCAAACTAATGCGCCAGCCGCCAAGAGAGCAACACCTCCCCTCTGAGGACAATGGCGGTCCTCCTGAGGGCCGTACAGCAGCACCAGCCATGCCGCCATTAATGCCCACGGTCATCACTCACACCAGAAAGAAAGGAAGCTCACATCAAGGTGCCATGCCCTCCATCGACCTGCCGTACGACCAGGAAAAAGACCCAATCGAAGGGCATGGGTCTCGAGAACGGTGGCCTGCTAACCGAGGCCCTGCCAGGCTTCCAGAAGGGAGAATGTCAGAAGCAGAAGCTTCCCCGACCATCTGACAGAAAAGGCATCACATCTATGGCACGATACCTCGTCGCACACGTCTGACAACATAAGAAGATCCCAAGGCAAGCCAAAGTAAAAAACCCAACCAGTGTAAGCCAAAGGGAGGTAACCAAAGAAAACACAAGAAAACAGAGGGGAGAGAGGCCAGATGGGGGGATTGGACCACCTCGGCCACCACCTCTCCCAGCTCACTTCTCATCTTTCATACACATTACACTGACTCCTCCTAGAGTGGAGCTCTCCAGAGGGGCTCGACTAGGAGGATCTGTTCTCCTGGATCGTTACTGACTTGACCGTCGGAGCACCCCCACCGAAATCCCTGACCCGGGTCACTGATGCTATTTTTTGCAAGTCCCGAGATGCTGGAGGCATCCCCAGCAAGTGGGCACGCGACCCCCGATGCCATCAACAGCTACAGGTCACGACAATCCGGGCGGCAACAGATTGGCGCGCCAGGTAGGGGGAAGGGTGCAGAACGACTCTTGATCCAGTTCAGACCCGTTCAGATAGTTCGTCGGGAGGATGGTGACCACCCGAGCGAGGGGAGCCTCTCCCAGCCGTGTGGAAGTGTCCCCTTCCTACAGGAACCCACACGGTTTGGAGACGAAGCCACCTGCCCCGGTTCAACCACCTCTACTAGAGATCTAGCTGACCGCACTTACCCAGTAGATGCACACTCTCACTGCAGCAGTGCGCCAGCTCCAGTATCAGTATCGACCCCTGGCTACTCATCAGCAGCTGGAGACCCCCGCGGCCCATGCCGTAGCACCCCGCGATAGCCCGCGTTCCTTCCACGGGAGGCCTTCATAGCCGCGGGCCGTTACAGACCCTCGGGGTAGTCGCCAAGCCCCAATGAAGTGACAATGGGCTGGCTCCACTGACGAAGAGAGCTGCTCACCGCACCTTAATCGGGGGGCATCTAAGCCCCGCCAAGGCAGAAAGGGCAAGGTCCCTCATCGTGGGAACCATGCACCCGCGTCGCCTTCCCCACCCGTCTCAGCAGAGGGGTCGACGGATGAAGCCATCAGGCGCATGGCGGAAAAGCGCCCAGAGGAGCATGACCGCAAACTGGAAAAGCTGTCCCACCGGTTTGCTAACATGTCCAGCTCCGCTAGCGAGCTAGCAGGATATGATGTCCGCCCTCCGTTCTCCCAGGAGATTCAAGCAGAGCCGATACCCCGCCGATTCCGCATGCCGCTGGTGGATACTTACGATGGGACCACCGACCCCCTGGACCACCTGGAAAGTTACCGGGCCCTCATGAGGGTCAGGGGGCCACTGACGCTCTCTTATGCATCACCTTTCCTACTACTCTTTGGAAGGCGGCTCGGGTATGGTTCGCCCGCCTTGAGCCGGAAAGCATCAACTCCTTTGCCCAGCTGGGGCAGAAGTTCGTGGCTCGTTTCGATGCCTGTCGAAAAATGCCATGCGAGGCGGATAGCCTCTTCTCCATCAGGCAATAAGACCACGAGCTACTACGAGACTACGTGGCTCATTTCAAGGCTGCCGCGCTGGACATCTACCATTTGGAGGAGCCGGTCGCAATGCTGGCTCTGAAGCGAGGGCTCAGGACTTCTCGCCTGACCTACTCGCTTGATAAGAAGCGCCCGAAGACTTACTCTGAGCTACTCTCCCGAGCTCAGAAGTACATCCATGCCGAGGAGACACATCGTACAAGGTGGGAGCTCGATGGGTAGCCGTTGAAAAGATCTGCACTCGCCGAGGCACCTGGAGCGCAGAGACCGGGACCGCCAGCTCAGAGCTCCCGACCTGGACCAAGGCCAAGGAGCGCTCCTGTCCCCGAGGAAAACTTCACCCCCCTCCTCGCCCCGAGAACGAAGATCCTCATAGAGATCGAGGGAGAGACCTATCTAAGGCGCCCACCACCTTGAAGTCGTCCTCCAGCTGTGACAAGACAAAGTACTATCATTTCCACCACGACCATGGCCACGACACCGAGGAATGCTGCAATCTCAAATGGGAGATCGAAGAGCTGATCAAGAGAGGCTACCTCAGAAGATATGTGGGGGGAAGATCTCAACCGGAACCTCAAGCGCTCGCCACCTTCCCACCAGCCCTGGTGGTCGACAATCGCCCTACCGAGAAGCCGGTGGGGATGATACACTGGGGAGCCGAGCGCGCCTCCAAGAGGGCCCGGGGGGCAGGGCATCCTGAGGTTGTACTCCCCTTTGTGGGGGAAGGAGAAGGTGCAAGGAGAAATGTAAATAATGATGCCGTGGTCGTCGAAATGACGGTCGTGAAGCATCCTGTAAAATGCTTCATGGTAGATAGTGGAAGCTCAACGAATGTGCTTTTCTATGATGCCTTCTCCAGGATGAATCTTTTCTCTGTTCAGCTTAAGCCCGTACATACCCCCCTTGTCAGTTTCATGGGAGACTTCATAAGGGTGGAGGAAGAAATCACTCTCCCAGTCACTACCGGGACTCCACCTCGATAAAGTACCATCATGATGATGTTCACAGTTGTCAGGCTTCCCTCGCCATACAACATGATTTTGGGCCGACCTGGGCTCAATCTCCTTGATGCTGTCATCTCTACCAAGAGATTGCTTATACAATTCCCGACCCCTTGCGGCGTGGGGGATATGAGGGGTACGCCCCAGCCGGTGCAGCATTGCTTCCAAACCCTCCCCGGGGCCCAGGCGCTCGAGGAGGGCTCCAAGCCAGACGAGCTCGACCAGAGGGTTCAGGACCCCAGGGGAGGCCCAGCTGAACGCCTGCTTCCTTACCAGCTCTGGGCCGACCGGACGAAGACCGTGCAGATCGGAGCCCAGCTACCCGAGGAGGAGAAGGCTCCGCTATTGAAATTCTTGCGGGAAAATGCAGACGTGTTCGCCTGGATGGCAACGGACATGCCAGGTATTCCCCCTGACATCATCACCCATAAGCTCAATGTCGATTCGAGGCACAGACTGGTTCGACAGAAGAAGAAAAGCTTCATCCCAAAAAGGCAGGCGGCCATCAATGAGGAGGTTGAGAAATTTCTGGTCGCCGGCTTTGTCCGAGAGGTGCAATACCCGAGCTTGCTGGCGAACGTGGTGATGGTGAAGAAGAACAATGGTAAGTGGAGGATCTGTGTAGATTACACCGACCTCAATAAGGCATGCCCTAAGGATAGATTTTCTTTGTCGAGGATAGATCAGCTGGTGGATGCCACCTCAGGGCACAGGCTGCTCTCCTTCATGGATGCATTCTCTAGGTACAATCAGATCCGGATAGACCCGAGGGACGAGGAGCACACTGCCTTCATTACCGACCAAGGGACATACTGCTACAGGATGATGCCCTTTGGCATGAAGAATGCTGGAGCCACATACAAATGTTTGGTCAATAAGGTCTTCAAAGATCAGATTGGTCGAAACATGCAAATGTACATGGATGACATGCTCGTTATGAGCAAGCCGAGCTCGGACCACATCGCCGACCTCGTCGAAGCCCTTCACAGCCTCTAGAAGAACCAAATGAAGCTCAATCCAGCGAAATGCACTTTCAGGGAGGCGGTCGAGAAGTTTCTCGGCTTCATGGTCACCTAGAGAGGCATTGAAACGAACCCGGAGAAGGTCTAGGCGATCCTCAACATGGAGCACCCAACATCCAAGAAGCAAGTCCAACATCTGATGGCGAGGGTTGCAGCCTTAAGCCGGTTTATCTCGAGGTCGGCTGACCGCTGCCTCCCTTTCTTCAAGGCATTGCGCACGATGCATGACTTTACCTGGACCGAAGAGTCAAGGCGGCCTTTGAAGAGCTGAAGGAGTTCTTAGCGTCTCCACCTCTGCTATTCAGACCGGAGGAAGGGGAAGAGCTCCTACTCTACCTGGCTGTTACGCCCGGGGCCGTTAGCTTAGTCCTCGTCCGTACAGATCAGGACAGATCTCAAAAGCCGGTGTACTACACCAGCAAGATCCTCCATGATGCGGAGGTCAGGTATACTCGCTCCGAGAAACTTATTTTTGTACTAATTATGTCTGCTAAGCTCCTCAGGCCCTATTTCCAAGCGCATCCCATCACGATTGTGACTGATCAGTCGCTGAGGACCATATTAGGCCACCTCGAGACCTCCGGGAGACTGGCCAAATGGTCTCTGACGTTGAGCGAGTTCGACATCGCATATCGGCCGAGGTCATCGCAGAAGGCCCAGGTCCTAGCCGACTTCATGGTCGAATGTACAGGGCCTCCCGAGGAGCCAGAGCGGATGGTCCCAAAGAGCCAAGCTGAGCCTAGACCGTGAGAGGACCCTTGGATCCTTCACGTGGATGGTGCCTCCAACTCCTGCGGAAGCGGGGCGGGCCTCATCCTCACCAATTCCGACGGAGTGGTGACGGAGTGTGCTCTCTGCTTCAAGTTCGCTGTCATAAACAACCAGGCAGAATACGAAGCACTCCTCGTAGGACTAAGGGTATCTTGCGAGTTGGGAGTACAGAGCTTGAAGGTCTTCATCGACTCCCAACTGGTTGCCGGACAAGTCTCCGGAGAGTATGAGGCATGAGATCCCCAGATGGTGAAGTACCTGGAGAAGGTCCATCCGAGCACGGCAAGCTTCCGTTACTTCCGCATTTTTGACATCCCTCGTGGAGAAAATGCTTGTGTGGATACATTATCGAGGCTCGCAACCTTGCTGGACTCATCCTTGGGGCGTGCTTATGTTGAGTATCTCGAGAATCCAAGCTACGAGGGCCCAGAGGAGGTGCAACAAGTAGCCCATGAGCTGAGCTGGATGGATAAGTACATCCATTACATCCAGGATGGCCTCCTACCAAAGGACCGCAGAGAAGCTGGCCTTATCAGAAGGAAGGCCTCCCATTTTGTTTTATTGGACAGTCACCTCTATCGCCGATCTTATTCCTACCCACTCCTGAAGTGCCTCAGGCCCACAGAGGCAACCTTCGTGCTCCAAGAGATACACGAAGGTCTCTATAGGAATCATGTAGGAGGGAGGATACTGGCATACAAGGCCCTTCGCCAGGGATACTTCTGGGAGACGATGAGGGAAGACACCGCTGACTTTGTCAAGAAGTGTGATAAATGCCAACGTCATTCCCACATACAGCGCCTACCGGCTACACCGATCTCTCAATTGTCATCCCCTTGGCCTTTTGCATAGTGGGGGATGGACATTCTGGGACCATTCTCCATCGCGCCAGGACAGCGGAAGTTTCTACTAGTGGCGATCGACTACTTCACCAAGTGGATCGAGACGGAGCTGCTAGCTCAGATTACAGAAGCCAATGTTCGACAATTCTTCTGGAAGTCTGTCATCTATGACTTCGGACTCCCCAACTGTGTCATCACCGACAACGGGTGACAGATCGACAATCGGGAGTTCGAAGGATTCTATGCCGAGCATGGAATTCAATATCGGTTCACCTCGGTCGCTCATCCCCAGATGAATGGTGAAGTCGAGGTGACTAACCGCACCATCCTTCAAGGACTTCGCACCAGGTTGGATCAAGCTAAGGGCAGATGGGCAGAAGAACTTCCAAGCATCTGGTGGGCCTATCACACAACGCCCAGAGCAGCAACGGGTGAAATGCCCTTCAACCTTGTCTTCGGAGCCGAAGCGGTGATTCCAATCGAGCTCGGTGTGCCCACGCTCTGGGTGCAGTGATATGACGAGGCACAGAACTCAACACACCTCCTGCTCAACCTAGACCTCCTCGAGAAAACGAGGGACAAAGCCCGGCTTCGGATGGCAGCATACCAACAACGGGTCGGCCGATATTACAATGCGCGGGTGAAGCAGAAGACTTTCCGACCCGGCGACCTGGTACTGTACCGGGCTGAAGCGTCTTAACCCCGAGAGTGCGTGATGCAGAACGAAAACTCTGATACTAAAAATGATGCAGAATGAATATGTGGAATGCGGAAGCAAATTAAAATTAATGTATTTTTTTATATATATTTTCAGAAATCGGCTTTGACTCAAAGGAAAGATAAACTAATATTGAAAGAAACTAAGAAATGACAGAGAGCACAATTAAAAGGAGTGGATTATCAGAGTAACTCAGAAGTAGGATAGCTGGGGATTGAGAAACCCCCAGATCTAGGGTTTGCTCTGAGTTTCAACGAAACAGACAAAGTGAGAAGGGAAGGTTCTTGTTACCTAGCAGTGATATCTCTCGTTGCTTCAATTGGAGGACACTCTCGAGCAGATTGTAGGATCCTTGGAGACGGGGTATCTTCGCAATGGATCCTCGGATTGTAGTCCTATGGCAAGGTTGGCCTCCTTCTCGAACTCAGGATCTGGAAGAAGAAGAACAAAAGAAGAACCAGAAACTCAAAGAAAGACACTGACCTGAGGACTTAATGAAGATTGTTGGATGTAGAAGTTTCGGAGATCTTGATACTAATCTGACTCTCCTTTTGAACTGGCTCTGTAGTTGAAACAGTTGATCTGAACCTTGATGCTGGTGACCGGCTTCGATGTGGAAGAGAGGGGCCGTGGGATGAAGATGGAAAATTAGGGTTTGGTGGTGATGGAGTAGAGATGGGTGGACTAAGCTAGGATTTTGGGGTTGGAGATCTCACACCTCCTCAAGGTTCCTGTGGAACCCGGAATTACTCCCTCACGGAGCTCAACACTTAAATACAAGTGCGGAAGAGAGAAACACAAAGTTGCTCACAAAGAAATTGATTTCATTCATCATTATTATGAAAACTTACGAGAGGGGTCTATTTTATCGACCTTTACAAGAAATCAAGTTTTTACATCTTCCCATGTGGGACTAATGGGATGGACTCTCAAATTAGGCGTGTAGAATCAAATCCTCCTCATAATGGCCGGCCAAAAGCTTCCTTAAATGTTGATTGGTGGCTCCAAATGGCAAGAAGATGGCGCCTCCTAGCCTTGCTCTTCAAGACAAGCATTTTCCTTCCATGCTTGGTTTTATTTGGAAGTATTTGGGCGCCTCCTAGTCTTGCTCCCCAAGTGTTGTTCCTTTCTTTTCATAGCTTGGCTCTTATGGAAATTGTTTTGGACGCCCCCTTTGATTGAGGATCCTAGATTGATCTCTTCTTAAGTGGCGCATGAAAGAAGGGACCTGCTTTCTTGTGGTGTGGGGACCAAGGCACACTGGGCAAGGGATGTGGCACCTCATGGGCTCTGGCATGTGGCTGGGAGTGTGGCGCCCACTTGCTTGGGCCTTGACTTGGCTGGAAAAAATTGGCACCAACCTGGAGAAGACCTAGACCACTACTAGGACTTGCACTGAGTCAACATGACTCAACAAATTTTAAATTGTAGGGAAATACAGACTTAAGATTAAAATTGAGTTGACCAAGTCAACCCTTATTACAAATCCTAATCTTTGGGCAAGGTCATTCAGAGATCCAGATGGAATCCTGAAGTCTTCTTCTGATTCTGGTGCCCGCACCAATTCTCCTAGGGTGGGAGGAACTCGACCCTGTCGAGTATGGATCAAGCTGGCTCTGGAATCTCTCCAAGAGGTCTGGGTCCAATTCTTGTAATTCTTCTCGGGAGATCCAAGAGTCATCAGAATCTGGCCTTCCTTGCCAGCGGACCAGGTATCTTTGGTATCCTCGATTACGAGTAGAGATAACCTGATCATCCAGGATCTTTTCAATCTGCTCTTTTCTCACAAGCCAGTTTGTTGGTGGATACACAGGGTCGGGATCACTCTCAATAACAGGATTATGTTCAAAGGCTCACTGGGAATCATAGCTAGCTCCCTGTACTCTACTAGGTCTGTAATGTTGAAAGTGGAGCTAATGCCTAGCTCTGGAGGCAACTCAAGCACATAGGCATTGGGTCCCACTCTCTTCATCACTCTAAATGGTCCAGCTCCTCTAGCATGTAGCTTTCTAATGGTTCCAGGAGAAAACCACTCAGGCCTTAACCTAATCATTACATAGTCTCCCTCAACAAAAGTTTTGACTCGCCTTTGAGAATCAGCCAACTTCTTATAAGTTTCATTACTTAAAGTTATTTTGGCATGAATTTCTTTATGCAAGTTCTTTACATGCTGTGCAAAGTCTTCAGCAGACTCGGAGACTCGTGTGTGGACTGGCAAAGGAACTAGGTCAAGTGGTGTGTGAGGCTTGTACCTATGAACAATCTCAAAAGGGCTTTTACCTATAGACCTATTGACCGAGTCATTATATGTAAATTCAGCCCTAGGTAAAATACAAATCCTAATTCCTGGTATTCTCACTTAACCAAAATCTGAGTCAATGTCCTAAACTCGACTGATGACGCATTCCTAAAGAATGGACTTTATTCAAAGGAACTCTAGGTCTAAACCTAACAAACTACGGCTCTCTAGGTTTGACCTTGGGTCGGAGGATGGCATGCAGAGCATGAAAACTTATCATGGGTGCCTAGTAGGTGCCATAAGGTCTTCCAGAAGTAGGTGGCAAACCTAATAGGTTCTGACACGTGGTTCACTCTAAAGACTTCGACAAAGTATACTTGGATGGTGTAAGAAGCATTGGAAGTCCTAGATAAAGGGAGGAAATATGAGGTGGAGTCTCAAATTACCTGTTGACTAAAGGTGGTGACCTGAAGGATTGAATGGTGATCTATGAGTGTCAACTGGTCATCCTTACGAAAGGAAAAGTTTGCTACTCCCAGGAATGGATCAAGAGATGGTTCGGGGAGTAGCCTAGGACATGTGATTGCAACAGTTAATGTTTGTTCTCTAAGCAAATAATGATCCACTTTCTCAAGAAATGGATTAGAGAATGATTCATGGAAGGGCCTATGGATGATGACCTCAAGACTTGAAATTTGACCTATGGGTATGGAAAGGTATACTCTATAAAAGGGTAGGTCAGTCATGCGAAGGAAGGAGTCTGGGGCCATAAGGAGGACTTCTACAGGACTGGGTGAATCAATCCGCTCAAGACAAGGATGTTCAACTGAGATTACGGGAGAGACCTTAGTGGCTGGGCATGGGACAAGGTCCAATTGTAAGAGGCTTGATTCAGTCATCCTAAGGAGAGGATCTACCATAGGGTGGGCAAACTTAAACAGTTCAGTGCAAAGATCTTCAATTGGTACTTGGGGAATGACTGTCATTAGAGGGTACGAACTGATAGCTCGGGCTAATACTATGAGTTCTTCCTGGGGGTATTTGACTAAAGGAACCTGGTTCTCACAAATCTCTTGAATTTTTGAACTAGGTCCTACCACTTGGTTGCTTTCCAAGGTCTCCTCAGGTAAGGAACCAATAGTATCGATGTCACATTCTTCAAGTTCTTCCCCCTCATATTCATCAACTAGACTCAAGCCAGCATCATATACTTCCTCGATGCCATCTTCAATGGGTTTCGGGTCAGTGGTAATCGGGTCAACTGATTCTGGGCTTGTCATACCTAACCTTTCTTCCTCATTGGTAGGCTTGGGTTCTCCCTCATTAATGTCATCCTTAGGATTCTTACCACTTAGCTGTGCATAAGCCAGTCCTATGCATGGGCACTGACTAGATTTATGGCCTCTCTCTCCATAAAACCAACATTCTTGCGATATAGGAACCTGGGTCACACTGGGTTTCAAGCTAGTAGAGACCTTACTTGGGCATGGGTGTGGATCTAAATGGTTTGATTTAGAAGACTTGGGTTGTTGAGTGACTGGTTTAGAATATTGTAAGGACCTCTCATAGACACGATCCACACTATAGATATCATGGTTAGGCTACCTAGGGTTATGCTCGAGATCACGGTATAAGGTCCTCCTAGGCTCATGGTGTGGGTGAGGTTGAGGCACATTAAAATCTGGGGCAGGAGTCCAATTCTGATGTCTAGGTTCCTCAAGTACTTGGACTCGATCCCTAAGCTGGGTAAGATCCTCACGGACTGGATTTCTAAACTAGGCAGCAGTATCAGTCATATCCTGACTCAATTTGGTCATACTTTCGGTAAGAGTTCTAATCATGGCCTCTAAATCAGGTTGGGTTTGACCAGGTTGGGAGGGTACTCCGTTCCGGGTGGACATGATGATGCAAGCAAGCACACAGAATGTGACTAGACTAAAGCGACTACTGGCTCACTAGACCTAGAGTTCAAACTAGATGCCCAATCAGAGTGGCAAGCTAGCCTGTAGTAACTCGGGACTCAGCCAGGCAGGTGTAAGGGGAGTGTTAGGTCCCTAATTGCCAATCCTAGACACCAATCAGTGATTGGCTAGGTAGGCGGACCAGCACACAAGCCCTTCGGGATAGAATCCCTGAACCACCATTCTAGACACTGAGTACAAAGCACACACAGAGTAACTAGACAAACTGACTCAACACTAGCCTAGACCCGACCAGTTGGTGTCCCTAGCCCACCAGGGCAAGTTAGGTCTAATTAATTTTAAGATTAAAGGCTTAGGTTCGAATGCACGGGAGGTGGTTTTGGGCTAAGGAGAGGGTCTCAATCCTCCCCTTATGTTGCAACTTCGGTGCCCTTAAGATAGATTCAATTTATGCACACTCAAATAAAAACACAGCTTGCAAAAAATAAAAAAAATAGGATAGTAGTAAAATTGATCTCAGAAAATCTACAGAATCTAATAACTCATGAAAACTTTATGTAAATTACTTTCAATTATACTGGTTCTAGAAAAATAAGAATTACTTAATTTGGAATTTTCTGCAAGAAGAAATAATTCGAATAACATGGCAGTTACTGGCAGAAAATAGAACGTGTGTCCCGTTTACAATCCCTGCCTAGAAGTTATAACCCAGCGGCACCCCTACACGCCCTAGGAACCCCCGTGGAATGGAAGGAGGAGGCTTGTGTCTCGCTTGTTCCTAGGACCGGACGGCCAGGGGAGTCTACTCCAGGCAGCAAAAGTAAAAAGGAACGAAAAGAAAACAATCAAACAAGCAAGAACCCTAGAAAGGGCTCTGATACCAAAATGATGCAGAACGAAAACTCTGATACTAAAAATGATGCAGAATAAATATGTGGAATGCAGAAGCAAATTAAAATTAATGTATTTTTTTTATATATATATTTTCAGAAGTCGGCTTTGACTCAAAGGAAAGATAAACTAATGTTGAAAGAAACTAAGAAATGACAGAGAGCACAATTAAAAGGAGTGGATTATCAGAGTAACTCAGAAGTACGATCGCTGGGGATTAGGAAACCCCCAGATCTAGGGTTTGCTCTGAGTTTCAACGAAACAGACAAAGTGAGAAGGGAAGGTTCTTGTTACCTAGCAGTGATATCTCTCGTTGCTTCAATTGGAGGACACTCTCGAACAGATTGTAGGATCCTTGGAGATGGGGTATCTTCGCAATGGATCCTCGGATTGTAGTCCTATGGCAAGGTTGGCCTCCTTCTCGAACTCAGGATCTGGAAGAAGAAGAACAAAAGAAGAACCAGAAACTCAAAGAAAGACACTGACCGAGGACTTAATGAAGATTGTTGGATGTAGAAGTTTTGGAGATCTTGATACTGATCTGACTCTCCTTTTGAACTGGCTCTGTAGTTGAAACAGTTGATCTGAACCTGGATGCTGGTGACCGGCTTCAATGTGGAAGAGAGGGTCCGTGGGATGAAGATGAAAAATTAGGGTTTGGTGGTGGTGGAGTAGAGATGGGTGGACTAAGCTAGGGTTTTGGGGTTGGAGATCTCACACCTCCTCAAGGTTTCTGTGGAACCCGGAATTACTCCCTCACGGAGCTCAACACTTGAATACAAGTGCGGAAGAGAGAAACACAAAGTTGCTCACAAAGAAATTGATTTCATTCATCATTATTATGAAAACTTACAAGAGGGGTCTATTTTATCGACCTTTACAAGAAATCAAGTTTTTACATCTTTCCATGTGGGACTAATGGGATGGACTCTCAAATTAGGCGTGTAGAATCAAATCCTCCTCATAATGGCCGGCCAAAAGCTTCCTTAAATGTTGATTGGTGGCTCCAAATGGCAAGAAGATGGCGCCTCCTAGCCTTGCTCTTCAAGACAAGCATTTTCCTTCCATGCTTGGTTTTATTTGGAAGTATTTGGGCGCCTCCTAGTCTTGCTCCCCAAGTGTTGCTCCTTTCTTTTCATAGCTTGGCTCTTATGGAAATTGTTTTGGGTGCCCCCTTGGATTGAGGATCCTGGATTGATCTCTTCTTAAGTGGCGCATGAAAGAAGGGACCTGCTTTCTTGTGGTGTGGGGACCAAGGCACACTGGGCAAGGGATGTGGCGCCTCATGGGCTCTGGCATGTGGCTGGGAGTGTGGCGCCCACTTGCTTGGGCCTTGACTTGGCTGGAAAAAATTGGCACCAACCTAGAGAAGACCTAGACCACTACTAGGACTTGCACTGAGTCAACATGACTCAACAAAATTTAAATTGCAAGGAAATACAGACTTAAGATTAAAATTGAGTTGACCAAGTCAACCCTTATTACAAACCCTAATCTTCGGGCAAGGTCATTCAGAGATCCAGATGGAACCCTGAAGTCTTCTTCTGATTCTGGTACCCGCACCAGTGTGGCAAGCTCTCACCGAACTGGGAAGGCCCTTTTAAAGTAGCCGAGGCCCTCTCACATGGGGCCTACTATCTCGAGGACCTGGACAGTGCCAGATTCCCACGAACGTGGAATGCTTGTAATTTGAGAAGATACTATCAGTAATGTAAGTTTTTCCTCCACTAGAAATAAAGACTTTTTCTGCACAATGGTTTATCTGCCTCGCAGGAATGTCAGTGCCATCGAGCCTAACTCCTCAGCCTTCGAGCCCGGAGAAGAGTCCTCCGGCACAAAGACTTAAGAAGCCCTCAGGCACTCAAGCCTCGAGCCTAGCTCCTCGACATCCAAGCCCAGAGAAGAGTCCTCCAGCACAAAGAACTGAGAAGCCCTCAAGCACTCAAGCCTCGAGCCCAGCTCCTCGGCATCCAAGCCCGGAGAAGAGTCCTTCGGCACAAAGACCTGAGAAGCCCTCAGGAACTCAAGCCTTGAGCCCAGCTCCTCGGCATCCAAGCCCGGAGAAGAGTCCTCCGGCACAAAGACCTGATAAGCCCTCAGGCACTCAAGCCTCGAGCCTAGCTCCTCGACATCCAAGCCTGGAGAAGAGTCCTCCGGTACAAAGACCTGAGAAGCCCTCAGGCACTCAAGCCTCGAACCTAGCTCCTCGGCATCCAAGCCCGGAGAAGAGTCCTCCGGTACAAAGACCTGAGAAGCTCTCAAGCACTCAAGCCTCGAGCCTAGCTCCTCGGCATCCAAGTCCAGAGAAGAGTCCTCCGGCACAAAGACCTGAGAAGCCCTCAGGCACTCAAGCCTCGAGCCTAGCTCCTCGGCATCCAAGCCCGGAGAAGTGTCCTCCGGTACAAAGACCTGAGAAGCCCTCAGGCACTCAAGCCTCGAGCCTAGCTCCTCGGCATCCAAGTCCGGAGAAGAGTCCTCCGGCACAAAGACTTGAGAAGCCCTCAGGCACTCAAGCCTCGAGCCTAGCTCCTCGGCATCCAAGCCCGGAGAAGAGTCCTCCGGCACAAAGACCTGAGAAGCCCTCAGGCACTCAAGCCTCGAAGCCTAGATTCTCGGCATCCAAACCCGGAGAAGAGTCCTCCGGTACAAAGACCTGAGAAGCCCTCAGGCACTCAAGCCTCGAAGCCTAGCTCCTCGGCATCCAAGCCTGGAGAAGAGTCCTCCAACACAAAGACCTGAGAAGTCCTCAGGCACTCAAGTCCCGGAGCCCGGCTCTCTGGCCAGCATGCCCCCGAGCCCAGCCCCAAGGTGTCCAAACTCCTGAGCCATGCTCTCAGGCCAACCAAGTCCCGGAGACCAGCTCTCCGGTCAGCATGCCCCCTAGCCCAGCTCCAAGGCGTCCGAACTCCTGAGCCATGCTTTTAGGCCAACTAAGTCCCGGAGCCCAGCTCTCCGGCCAGCACGCCTCCGAGCCCAGCTCCAAGGCATCCAAACTCCTGAGCCATGTCCTCAGGCCACCAAGTCCCGAAGACCATTTCTCCGGCCAGCACGCCTCCGAGCCCAGCTCCAAGGCGTCCAAACTCCTGGCCATGTCCTCAGGCCAACCAAGTCCTAGAGACCAGCCCTCCGGCCAGCATGCCTCCGAGCTCAGCTCCAAGGCGTCCAAGCTCCTGAGCCATGTCCTCAGGCCACCAAGTCTCGGAGCCCAGCTCTCCGACCAGCACACCCCCGAGCCCAGCTCCAAGGCATCCGAACTCCTGAGCCATGCTCTTAGGCCAACCAAGTCCCGGAGACCAGCTCTCCAGCCAGCACGTCTCCGAGCCCAGCTCTGAGGCATCCAAGCTCCTGAGCCATGTCCTCAGGCCACCAAGTCCCGGAGCCCAGCTCTCTGGATGGCACGTCTCCGAGCCCAGCTCCAAGATGGCAATTCCTGAGCCATGTCCTCGGGCCAACCAAGTCCCGGAGCCCAGCTCTCCGGCCAGTACATCTCCGAGCCCAGCTCCAAGATGACAATTCCTAAGCCATGTCCTCAGGCCACCCAAGTCCCGGAGACTAGCTCTCTGGTCAGCACGCCTCCGAGCTCGGCTCCGAGGCATCCGAGCTCCTGAACCATGTCCTCAGGCAACTAAGTTCCGGAGCCCAGCTCTCCGGCCAGCGCGTCTTCGAGCCCAGCTCCAAGATGTCCAAGTCCCTGAGCCCGACCTTCGAAGATCAAGCCCCGAGCCTAGCTCCAAGGCATTCAAGGTCTGAGAGGCCCTCAAGCACTCCAATTCGAAGCCAACCTTCTCCGGCACCGGAGTCTCGAACCCAGCACCAAGACGATGAAGCTTAAGCCCATACAAAACTCAACTCTCCTCCCCGACCTCCCTGCACTGAAAGAGAAGAAAAGAGAGGAAAAGATGGGAAGAGAGAAGACATCCACACCACAGGAGAGATAAGAAGCCGTACTGGCTAAAATGTTTTTCATTACTTGAAGTAAAAGTACTTTACAGTATCTCCCGGGCCCTGACAAGCCAGGCAGCCCGATGCAAAAAGAAAAAAGAAAAAGAAAAGAAAACTAACTATTTCTTACAAGAAGTCCTATTTTATGGGGCCGGCTCCTTCCCTGGACAGTGTTCGACCGGGACTTCTCCTTCTTCCATCTCCGTCGGAGGGGCAGGTTCAGTAGCTGCCACCAAAGGGACCAGCTCGGCTACCTTCGCCTGCGACACTGGTTCGGCCGCCACCATAGCTAAGGTCGGCTCACCTGTTTCCAGGGCCACCTGTGGGAGAGGTCCGGCTGGAGCAGCTCCTTGACCTGCTGTAGCTACCGCCGGGACCGGAGCCTTCTTGTCGGGGGCCCAGAGTGTAGCCAGTTGCTCCTCGAAGAGAATTCCCCATAGCTGGGTGCGGCAGTAGGCGAACCCCTTGGTGAAGGAATCCGTTACCACCTCCTTAAAATCTTTTATGTACTCGGGGGAGGCCTTAAAAGCGGCCACCACGTCGGCAGCCTCCTTCCTCGTGGCCTCGTCCCGCTGCCTCGCTTCCTCTAGCTGCTTCCTGGTATGCTCAATCTGTTGGATCGCCACCACCGTCACCTTCTCGGCGGTCTCAGCGGAGCGACTGGTAGCTGTGGCCTTCTCCTCAGCCTCCGCGGCCTTCTTCTCCGCGACCGTCACCCTCTTCTCGACAGAGGTGGCCCGGTCCCTCGCTGCCTCTGCCTCGGCCCGGAGCTCTTTTAGCCGGGTCCTCTTTGACTCGAGCTCTCCCTCGAGCTCCTTCTTGGCCCGGGTGGCATCGGCGACCTCGGTTTGGAGATTCTTAACCCTCAGGTTAGCCTCCCGGATCTCCTTGTCTTTCTGACCTGCCTCAGCCTTCAGGGACTCGAGGTCCGCCTGTCGCTCCTTATCCCTCTTCGTCCAATTGTGGCAGTAGTCCCTAATGAGGATCAGCTATCTGCCTTGCTGCATCAAAGGGAGCATGTTAGCTACAGTGTTGAGAAAGGTCGGAAGACATCAAGACAAGAGAAGAAGGACCTACGGCATACTAATTGGCGAAGGACGAGCTGATGACGCCACCCAGGAGTCGCCTGCTCCCTTCTCGCCTGTCGCATGACTTGACCGAGAAGTCCATCATCCGCTCGGCAAGACTTGGGTCCTTCATCAATGAGACGTTGGGCCCCAGTCGGAAGGGAACTCGGTGGTAGTCCCTATCCTGCTTCCCTGCCGGCTCAGGTCCCTCGACGGTAGGAGGGGCCTTCAGCGCCAGCTGCAAGCTCGGCGCCACCTCGGACTGCACTTGGGGCACCGGCCCTTCTTCTTTCGACCCCCTGTCCTCCTCGACGTCAACGACCTCCGGAGGGGGGCTTCTACCCTAGCGGCAGCGGCGGTCGACCTGGCGCGGACGACCACCTCGGGCTCGGGCGCCGGGGCCGGACCGTGCCACCCTGAAGGCTCGAGGACGGGCTCAGCCACCCTCTTCCACCTTCATTCTAGAACCGGTGCGTCCGACCCGGCCTATACTGGCCTCGCACCCTTGTCAACCCGAGCCCTCTTCGGAGCGTGCTCGCCGGCCTCAACTACCTGCTCTCGTTCCTCTGGAAACAAGAGTAGCTCATCCATGGAGAATTTCATCTCTGCACAGGAGAAGACATGGTCAATCCCAAAAAAAAGGGGGGGGGGGGCAAAGAGAAGAAAGGAAAAAAGAAGAGAGAAGAAAGAAAACAAGAGGAGGGTGGCCAAATCGAACTCACCCGACTCCTGTGCCGAGCCAACCCCGGTCTCGCAGAGATTCTGCTCTGACAGCAAGACCTTGAGTGAGGGGATCTTGGCCGATCTGAGCAACTCGTACAAGTCGAGATCGGCCTCTTCGACGAAGGAGTTCCTATTTGGAGACCGATATGGGTCGCTCCAAACCCAGTCGATCCCCTCGACCGAAGCAAAGAAGTATCTACTCTTCCATCCCTTGATGGAAGAGGGGAGCTCAAACCTAATGCCTCGAGGATGGAAAGAAAGGGACCACCATCCCTCTTTGGTGGGATGGTGTTTCAGGGTGAAAAAGGCCATAAACAGGGAAAAACGGGCGACAACCCCGTGGAAATGACACAGGACGATGAAGCAGAAGATCATCCAAACAGCATTGGGGACCAGCTGGGCAGGGACAAGTTGGTAGTTTATCAGGAAAGAAAGGAAGAAAGGGTGGACAGGAAATCGGAGACCCCCGACGAAGGCCTCCTCATAGAAAGCGATCTTCCTAGGACTGCTAGATGTGACCCGCTCCCCCGGGCGAGAAACGGAAAGATGAATAAACTTGGGAATGCTGTAAGCATCCTGGATAGCCACAAGATCCTTGGCGGTGATCATCGAAGCAATCCCACCGGGACCTGTCGACCGAGAGGGTTCGGGTTCAGGGATAGAAGCAGGAAGAAGGGCCAAGCAAGGTGGAGGAGAAGACCCAGGTTCCCTAATGGCTACCGGGCCATGGAAAGGTCTCCTACTGAATTCGTACCTTGTCGCCTCCATCTCCTCATCGGAGGAAGAAGGAGTCCTCGACCAGGAAGGTCCGGCCTCGGCTTGGCAGGAGAGACGAAAGTTCGGACCAAAACGATCCATGAAAGAAGAAGAAGATGACAAAGGAAAACCTACGACGACCCCTAAGCGATGAGAAGGGAGAAGGAGCTAACCTGCTAAGTTCCTAGAAGGATGACGATGGCTGGAGAAGAAGGTCGCTGAACGATGTCGGGCATGAAAAATTTGAAAGAAGGTAGGTTTCCAAAGACTTATCTTTCTCTTTGAAGCAGCCTATGCCCGACCGTACCATTACGGCTTCCCCAAGAGACCTGCCATGTGTCGCTGATCAACGGGGCTAGCACCCCCAATCCGACCGTGGTCGCTCTGACTTCTGTGCCTGCCATAACTGCTCCCTAGACATGGCCGCGTGGTGCCCCTGCACAGGCCCGAAGGACCGCCAAGCGAGGCACCGCCAATTTCTTTCATTATTGCACCAGATTTCTTCACCTTTCCATGTCAGCACTGTAATTACTCCCTTCACCCCAGGCACCGCGCGCCAACGGGCCTCGGGAGTTGGGGGCAAATGATGTGGTTAGATCGCTGACGTGAGGCCGACAAACTGACGTGGAGCCCCTATCTAGCACCATGCTGGATTTTCAGCATGAGCCACTTCGCCGGGCCGAGCTCCCCCGGAGCAACGGGGCCACCCGTCGAAGTCGAGCTCCGTCCTTCGCCAGGTCAGTTCCCGTCGGGCCGGGACGCCTAGGCTGGAGCCGAGTATAATTCTCCACCCGAGGCGGACCCCTTAAAGTCGGGCCCCGTGATCCGAAGTCGAGCTCAAGTCTCCTCCACCACGAGGCGCCCCTTCGAGGTCAGGTCCCTCGGGGGCTGGGCGGCACCCCGCCCACCTCCTCCTGGCTGAGCTCGTCTAAGGTTGAGCTCCACTAATCCAGAGTCTAGCTCAGCCCTCCTCCACCCTGCCGAGCTGCCTCGAGGCGATCCCATCGAAGGCGGGCCCCATCTTTCCAGCTTGGTCCCTAATCCAAACTAATGCGCCAGCCGCCAAGAGGGCAACGCCTCCCCTCCGAGGATAATGGCAGTCCTCTCGAGGGCCGTACAGCAGCACCAGCCATGCCGCCATTAATGCCCACAGTCATCACTCACACCAGAAATAAAGGAAGCTCACATCAAGATGCCATGCCCTCCATTGACCTGCCGTACGACCGGAAAAAAAGATCCAACCGAAGGGCGCGGGTCCCGAGAATGGTGGCCTGCCAACCAAGGCCCTACCAGGCTTCCAGAAGGGAGAATGTCGGAAGCAGAAGCTTCCCCAACCATCTGATAGAAAAGGCATCCCGTCTAGGCACGATACCTCATCGCACATGTCTGACATCATGGGGAGATCCCAAGGCAAGCCAAAGTAAAAAATCCAGCCAAGGTAAGCCAAAGGGAGGTAACCAAAGAAAACACAAGAAAACATAGGGGAGAGAGGCCAGACGGGGGGATTGGACCACCTCGGCCACCACCTCTCCCAGCTCACTTCTCATCTTTCATACACATTACACTGACTCCTCCTAGAGTGGAGCTCATCCAGAGGGGCTCGACCAGGAGGATCTGTTCCCCTGGATCGTTACTGACTTGACCATTGGAGCGCCCCCGCTGGAATCCCTGGTCTGGGTCACTGACGCTGTTTTTTGCAGGCCCCAAGATGCCGGAGGCATCCCCAGCAGGCGGGCACGCGACCCCCGATGCCATCAACAGCTATGGACCACGACGATCCAGGCGGCAACAGGATGTCTATGTCGTCATATGCAGGAAGTGGCTTACTCTTAATTCAAGCATACTCTTTATTAACTTATTAAGAATAATTTAAAAGTAATTATTATAATGTTGTCAAAAGCATACTACGTATGATTTCAACATCAATCGACCACTCACTGAGCTGACCTCTTTCCACATCTGTTCATCACCATATGTAAGCACTTTAAGTATAGGATCCCATCCCTAGCTAGATCATTAGCTAAATTATAATACAAGTTAAAGGTCTTCTTAGTACTTTCAACCGATTCTTGAGGTTTCTATAATTGAAGGACTTATTTGTCCGTGCGTTGAACATATTAGTCATCTTCTTCCATGTTTCTTGCAAGAAAGTATCATTGTGACAGTTACCTTCATCATTCTCTTGCCTCATTAAGGCAAGCATGGTCATATCAAGAGCATCTATTCAGTTAGGTGCTCTAATACGATATGATCCTTCTCTTGCATGTACAAGTTGATTGTCTTTTTTAGATTTAGGCATGTTATCTACAAGACCACAAACATTACACAATTAAGAAAAAAATAATATTTATTATTACAATTGGCTTCCTAATGATGCAAAAAGAAATAATAACAAAGACATGTTATGGAACATGAAAATAAATCCACCAAAATATGTGTGTGCCGAGACATGTAGTTACTATAAATGTAATCCATATTTTAATTAATTGAAAATACATATGCCTCAGGACAAGCAACATTATAGACACTGGAGCATCGCGGCTATAAAATAGAATAACTACTTATTAAGATAGCCTATCATGTAAATATAGTTAAGCCCTTGTCTCCTAGCCATGCTCATTCTTAAGGCAGCCTATCATCATTGGAAAAACATAATATAAAAAATACATTATCAAACCTATTATACATATAAAATATGAATATTAAAAAAAATGTTGCAAATTAACAAAATGTTGAAACCATTAACTTTAACATTGCCTCCACATTATTATAAAAAGCTGCCAAGCATTTATTAATCCAGCAACATATGTAATTGGAGGCCAGTTGTGGAAATATATGAATTCAAAAAGTAATTAAACTTGTGCCTCGGGACATGAAAGCTTAAAATCATTGAAGCATCATGGCTACAACATTCGATAAGTAGTAATGTTCATCATATCTTGTCTCCAAGCCATGCTCATTCATAAGACTGCTTGTCATCATTGGCACGTTATACATACAGTAATAATTTAATAGTTCATTGTACTAGGCAATGAAATAGCAAGTAGTAGTACATTGTTAAAATGACACCATGTGCAGAGACTAGTAAGAAATGAAAATTTGGCTACAATTTTTTGAAAAGGCTGGGTAAACCAGTTTATAAATCAAAGTCCAGTCTACAAGACATAAGACCAACAAACTAGATAAACACTACAAAATTCAGATAAATTTGCCATCTACGAGGACATTTTCAAAAGATAAATACTTTATTTTCTTAACACGGATAGTAACCAGAGCATGAGGATCGTATTTCATACATAGCAAAGCCCATTTCGAGAAGGATAATCTCTTTGACAAATCAAGAAATAAATTAATAAAATAGGTGAAAAAGAAGGTAAATGAAAGACAAAAAATGAACATGATCATCAATCTGCTTCCACAGTATCGATGTGCTTGAAAACATAAAATCCATATGCAAATATCTAATAAATTTGGACAAAGATATCATGGTTCGACTAAAAAAACATAGAAGAAAAACAGAGAGAACAAGGGGATTTGGAAGAACTCATGCTAGAGGTGTGATTTTGAGACGATGCAAGGTGGATACCTTTGAGTTTGAGATGAAGGCAAGCATCGGATAAGAAACCCTAGCCTCGGGGAAGAAGGCAACCCACTAATCAAGTAAAATGGAATGGCCAAAATGATAGAGAACCAGGGGAGTCAGATGAACTCATGTGAGAGGTGCGATTGGAGATGTGGCAAGGCCGATTCCTCCGATTTGAGATGAAGGGAAGCGTCGGGTCCTGAAACCCTAGATCGGGGAAGAAGCTATGAGAAGAGAGATCGAAAAGAATGGCCAATGAATCGAAGAGGGGGAAATGAATACCTTTTTTTTTCTAGCTACTGCCCCTAGAATACAATAAGTGGAAATAGCCTTATTCAATGGGGGAGTATGGAATACAAATTTCAGAATACCGAAGTTTGATCGAAATACCGATCCCTAGGGGGCCCACCACATTTTTTTTGCTTGTTTGGAGGAATAGCATGGAATAAGATCATATTCCAGCCAGGAATAAGATATCCAAACATTACCTAAATGATTAGATCGCACTACTAAAAAAAAAAAATTTCGATGCTTTTTTCAATTTTTCTCGATGCTTTAAAGCATCGGGAAAAACCTTCTCGATGCTTTAAAAAGCATGGTAAACGTATCGCGTAGGTGAGGGTGGAAAAAGTTTTTCCCGATGCTTTTGGTAAGCATAAGCATTGACTAGGCTTTTCCTGATGCTTAAAAGCATCGAGAATAACTTTATTCCCGATGCTTAAAAGCATCGGGAATTACCCCATCCAAGAGTTATTCCTGATGCTTTAAAGCATCAGGAATTCCAATTTTTCTATTAAAAAAATAAATTAATTATTTTTAAATTTAAATATCTTATTCTTATTTGACCTTGGTACTCTTAATATGATTGGTATCAAATTTTGGAGCATTTTAATCAAGATCCATTTAGCTAACACAAAACTTTACTATAAATTATCGTACTTTATTAAATTAACCATAGTACAAGTATTCGACCATGGAAAAAATACTTACACCAATAAAGTATGACATGAGCTTGATGGTAACACATTCTAAGTTTGCTAATTGACCAGAAGTGGGCTAACAAATAATCCAAATTTTCAATAGAACAAGTTCAGAACAATGTGGTTTCAGACTTGAGTTTACCTTGCTAACATATGGAGCCAGCGAAGCACTTAATTAAAATTTAAACAAATGTCGCAGATCCTATACTTGATATCCAGCATACTCTTTGCCCTTGTTATACCTGGCCAATTGTGCATTAAGGATGGGAAAACTCGGATTTTGTGAGAATGACATTACTCCAATAAAATAAGACCATGCGCAAAGTCCTATTTCTTGTTCAATTGCCATCATTATTTGAACACTCGCTATGGCTCTTATCTTAGTCATTTAATTGCATATATGCCCCCCATGCAAGCTACTTTAATTTCCAAATAAGGATCAATCTCTCTCTCTATCTCCACACATGCGTGTGCTTGTGCGAGTTGGGGTGTGTGTGTTTGAAGGAAAAAGATAAGAAAGCTAAAAAGAGAGACCTTCAAAATTCTCCACTGTGGTGGTGCACTTGCCCTTTCACCATGACATTGTAAGCATGCATGAAATAATGAAGGCAAGAAAATTGAACGATAAAACAGAAGAGAATCCCAATGTCTTTCTTTCTTTCTTTTTCTTTTTTTTGGGGGGGTGGGGTGGAGAAATAAGACAAATGTCTAAATGAAAGGACTGAAAGAACAAAGAAACCAACAGACTTGCACTTCAACTGATGGCCAACTGAAAGAAAAAGAAGGGCCTCTTATTTTGCTTATACTTATTTTTTCTTCAATTTTGAATATTATAGTATTTTTAATGTTGCAATGCCTGAAATTTCAATTAATGCAGGGTTTGCAAAGATTTATGTGTTTCAATTCTCATACCTAGGTTACAGTGAACTTATCTTTTCATGTTAAAAATAATCAAACATATATACATAGTTGAAAAAGTTTTATGGACGGTAAAATGTCATACAATTGGAAGAATTAGTAATGATAGAAGAAAGATTGTTACAGTCCACCCAGGTTGACCAAAAAGGCCTATCATTTATGTTACTATTGTGATATGCTGAATAAGATTTATAGGCTATTGTCTTAAAAAAGTTTCCTTGACCGCAAACAATAACTCAAACATCTTGATAGCACTTTAAATATTTCCTAGAATGACTTGATGGATGTTTTCAATATACTAGTTTTGTAAATGGCACCGTGGTTTTCTGTGGTCTTTGTTTTTCTCCTTCCCCTTCTTGTTTTAACAATGGCATGGTTTTGTGTTACAAAGTTTCTACAAGATCATTAAACTATATAAAATGCATGTTTATTTTTATTTATTTGCATGCTAGGAATAGTCACCCTTTTGATACAGAACAAAGACTCATGAGATTCAGTGCAGAATAAAGTAACACAGATTACAGTTCACATCAAACACCATACGACATGCATGTTCTCAGGCTATTCTATGCTAACTCAGGCAGGTAGCATGGCTGACAATTTTGCAGCAACAAGCACTTTGCATCTTCTGTTTTCAAACACTAACAGTCTCCTTGAGTATATGACTTATATCACACTATCCTCCAAATCCAGAATATTAATCTACCACATGATTCATAACCTAAATAAATATAGGTCATACTTGGACAGCCAAATTATTCCCAGCATGTTTTCCACCACTAATGACAGTGATGGCTGGAACAGGTAGCATTGGATTGCTTTTATCAAAAAGATCAACAATATGTTTGTAGAGAGGAACCTGCAAGATCAAGCGGTAACCAAAATTAACTACAATGATTTCAAGCAGAGGAAACTAAAACTTATTAGAAATGATGTCATACCTCTTTTTCTGCAGCACCAGCTTTGCAAGCAGCAATTGACACAGCTAACATAGCATTTGCTCCAAGCTCTGCCTGCAAAATGTTGCCAAATCTTATATTCTGCTATGTGTAAGTCAAACAAGTTCCATTATTATAGATTTACAAAGGAAAAGACGAAATTTTTGATGCAAAAAAATCTATTGACAAAAAAGATCATATTAACATATTTATTATTTTCAATGCTTTTGAGGAATTTTGGCATGCAAGATGAATAAATAACTCATGAAAGCAACTAGAATACTCCATAAGTAATAGACAAACATGGTTCCTTACATAGCATAATACAAAATACAACATGACTCAAGAAAATGAAAAACCAATAAACCAAAATGTACACTCAAGGGAACAACTTGCCTTATTCTTAGTTTTGTCCAAACCCATCATTGCTAGATCAATCTGGGATTGAAGCACAGGGTCCATGCCAACTAAGGGTTTAGAAATCTTTTCATTAATAATCTTCATAGCTTTTGAAACACCCTTTCCAAGATATTTCTGTAGCTGAGAACAATCAATTTGGATATCATACAAGCGATGATGATTTGGGGGCAAATATACACGATCACTTCCTTGTTCAAGTTCTATGCTTTTTTTGGTAAACAAGAGGAGTAGAAGCTTTCATTAAGACCATACAATACCAACATGATACAAAAACCCTGATGCAATACCAAATACCCTAATACAATACCAACATGATACAAAGACCCATATACAATGACCCTGATACAGGCAACCACCAAAGACTATAAAAACAGCACCTACCAACATAATGGAAAAAACCTGAAACAATACCAGAATCTGGCACAGCACTGTCAATAAGCAACATATCCCATCAAAGCTGCAACCACTAATAAAAGGGAACAAAGTAGAGATGGAACAAAACACATCCAAAGTAGAGATTATCCAAACAACCCCAACAACAACCTGATAAGGAAAACCTCCTGAGGATTAAATGATGCAACCAGCAAAAAAAATACCAATACCCCATAACCAACAAACAGCAACCCATCAGACAGCTACAGGCCACTACTAATTCAAAACCATAGGGAGAGGACAAGATAATAAAATACAACTCCACTGCTCAGAGGCCAATTCGAAACCCTTCAACCAAAAACTGTTAAGACTGTTTGAGCTCTTTTCCTATCTGCTTGTAGGATGAAAAACATATCTTTTGGAATCAAATGCTGGTCCATCCAGTGGCACTTCCCATTTTGAGCATATTTAGCAATAAAATCAGCCAGTTGGTTGGCATCCCTGTAAGTATGATGTGCCTGAAAAAAGTATATTTAGATATGCAAATTTGGATATCTGTCAATAAGGGATATAACAGAGATTGCTTATTTTGTATAGAAGATATTAAAGATATAGAATGAGCAGTCCCCTTCAAGATGGATATGCATAGCTCATGAATTATACAACTTGGATAGACCCCACCAGGCGGCTAAGAGTTTCACATATTTGATAGAGCAGGAAGTGATCGGTTTTCCAACTGCCATAATAAGATGATTATCAGAGTTGCCAATAATGAAGGCAATAGAAGCCTTATTGTCTAACACAGTATATCCAAGCTAAGAATAATAAGATGATTCTCTAGCATTCTTGTTCAAGAACTTTATAAAAGTGCAATGGCTCAATAATATGCATATATCCTTGTTCCAAGTATGTCACCAATGCTGGATCTTCAGTTCTCCTCAAACGTAAGAAGTAACAGAGTTGTAAAAGAGTTATACCGATGAAGTAAGTACCCATGAGAAAGAAACAAACTAATGAAGTATCACAGCATTCATGAACAACTATCCAACTTTGTACAGAATCCATGAATTTGTAGAGAATATCCATGAACAAGAGCCGATGAAGTATCAGAGGAGACATACAAAGGATAATAGAAGACATATCCCATGAATTAGCATATAGTAAGGTATCTTTTTGTGAAGGCATCTCGACCATACGAACTCAGTTTGTGAAGGCATCACCAACAATATTAGTACTGTTGCAAATAGCTAGAACCAACAAGATTAGTATTGTTGCAAAATAATTGTGGTTTCATCTATGATATCTTAAGTGCATTAACATCCCAACTGATCCTGATGTTTTCCAAGCATATCCTGATTCATAAAGACAATATCACCCCAATGATGTGCTAGTTTAAAAGCATCTGTGACAAAAGTTTACCACATTCATGTGACTTAATAGACCACAAACTTAAACCTTGAGACCTAGATCAGTTCTCTAACAATATTTTGGACAACAACCTACCAGACTCTCAGAAGTTAATGGGGGCATGAATTAAAATCCTAAATGACAATTGAATCCCAGAACTATTGGACCATTCATTGCTACAAAGATCAGATGAAATAAGCCAAAATTCTCTACACCCCATATAGTGAGCCGCAAGCTCTTTTTTATCCTTTTTTTATCCTCTTTTCTTTTTGGGGTGAGGGAGGCAGAGAGCATACCTCATAAACCAATTAGTATCACATACTAATACTTAATTCATTTGCAACCTATTTCTGAGAGAATAGCAAATGCCTATATTTTGTTAGTTAATGCAAATATATTAAGGCTTTCAGCCTTGTCAGCAACCTCTAATATCTTTCCCTAAGTTTTATGAAACTGCAATTTCAGTGTCAAATGTAAGAATTCACCTTGATATGCACAAATTGAAGCATTCAGAGAAGCTCACCTGGTAATAGCATTTGTCATGAGTTTATGAAAAATCAATCCTCCCCATGAAACTCCATGTCTCATGAAGTTAAAAACATCTGAAACATGTAATGTACTATGACATCATAAGAGAAGAACAATTCTTCTTCAGAAAACCACTAGTATCTCTTCAACTATGAATTATGAAGACCTTCCACAATGATGTTGACTGATAACAGGGGTGCAAGACAATCCATTCCAAAAAAAAAACATTACCTATATAGCTCAAACAAACATTATTTAGATCTAGAAATGTACTTCATTCTAGTTTGCAATAACCAAAACATCCAAGGACAAAGAAAATGAACAGAAACTCCAAATACGTTGACACTTTTTATCTTTTAATAGGATTTTCAATAGGAGATGCAATGAACTAGACCTGTGTATCTTCGAAGGAAGATTAAGAATGTCGGGCAGAAAAACAAAAATTCCATGCAATCTATGAGAAAACAGGAAAAAAAAATAGAGAGAGAGAGAGGAGCATACCTGATGGAAATCGAAGGAGCTTTCTTCTCCGCTGGAATCCGCCGCACAATGGAAACAAATAAGAGCCGGAATCCACGTGCCGGCGATGGATGGAGGGAGGGAGAGGGAGATGACGGAGGGAGGGAGATCTAGGATTTCGATTTGAGGAGATCAAAACCGATCGCGGAGAGAAAAAGGGAAGGTCGTCTGGATCGGGTGGGAGCCGAAATCCGCGTGCCGATGATGGATGAAGGAGAACGGGCTGACAAACGCGATCGAGTTGGGGATGAAGGAGAACGGGCCGGCCGAGTGGCTAGTCTTGAGCTTCGCAGGCATGGAGGTGGCGGTGGCAGGGCGAGGAAAGCTGAGGGACCACCAGAGCTAGGGCTCCGACCGCAACCGCCGCATCCCTACGAGGTCCGTGCTGGACCCCGACCGCCGGATCCCGTCCTGGGGGCGCGGAAATGTTCCTTGGCCACATCTGACACCGCCGGTGAGCTGCTATGGACGATCGCCATCGCCGTGCATGGCATGATCGAATAATGGGAAGGGAGGGACGGAGGAAGGGAGTTGCCGTCTGTGGGAAGCAGCGCCAGAATCAACCGAAAATGGAGGGAGGGAGGGAGAGGGAGGTGCCGCGGCCAGATTAATAAGGTTAGGGATCGATCCGGGGACAGGAGAGAGGAGGCGGGGGATGGTTCATTTGCCGACGCTTGTAGAAAGCGTTGGAAAATTAGCGGGACGTCCCGATGCTAGCGAGAACCGTCGGGAAAAAATCATGGCCTTTTTCCGTTTTCGTTGTAGTGTCACCGTCCTCTTTGCTTGGCTGAGCATTGCTCAAAGAAGGGTAGACAACTATAGGTTAATTAATTTTGATGCATGAAGGGTTGTGGGATTTTCGGGTCGACCTAATTAGGCTTGGGCCTGGATTTATTTTAAATAAATTGAGTCTAAGCACATCCCTTAGTCCAAAAAAATTTCAGTGCAGGTCTAGTAGGATATGGACCGGCCTAGTTCTAGCCCTAATGGTCGAGCAGCAAACTAGGCCATATATGTTAAGCCCATACTTAACAGGAACAAATAAGTAGGCCCACGTCGTTTATGTTGCATCCCAAAGCTAAATGGAATTGCAACTATGATATCCATTAATCTTGTCTCTTCCCATTGGAATGGTGATGCCCAACGTGCACGCGAAGGAAGACCTAACGTTCTTTTTGGTCGAAGGCTCCCCGTGATCGGCATCTTTTTGTCTTTGTCGATGGGAGGGAGGCTAAGCTATTGACTTTATCGAGGAAGAAAAAATTACGTGAAGCGTATCACCCGGGTAAAATCGTCTCATTCAGGATTCGACCGTTAGGTCTTCAAAGTTGTGGAGTTTCTCCTGAGAGCATCCCGGGGAATATTTGTTTCTTGGAAACCCCATCTTCCGCGTACCGTCATTATTAACTTCGACAGGAGTCTTCGCAATGGACAGAGGATGCAAGTTTTGTTATTCGTGATCATAAACTTGGGTTTCTTGTTGATGGAGGGCTGCTGGTTTTTGATTCCTCGATTCTAGGTGTGAAGTTGCTGGTGGCTTGGAAAGGGATTCGGTATGCCCGACAGATCCTTCGTCTGGATTCTTTGATCATTGAGAGAAACTCAGCGACGGTCATCTCTCGGATCAGGACTGCGCAGTGTTCTATGTCTACACATTCTATTATTCGGGACATATGCTTTCTCCTCCGTGAATGTTCTTACGTTGCTGTTCGCCATATCTTTAGGGAAGCTAACTCGACGGCCGACTGGATTGTCTCTTTTGTTGCCTACCATACAGGTTCTATCTTGTGGCCAGACTGGTATGTAGCTCCTATGCATCTTAGAAATCTTTTTTTTTCGGACTTTCTTGGTTGTTTTCACTTTTGTTCTTACTAATACACCGTTTCATGAAAAAAAAAAAAAAAAAAAAAAAAAAAAAAAAAAAAAAAAAAAAAAAAAAAAAAAAGAAAAGAAAAGAAAAGAAAAAAAGTCGGCTTATCTTTCCGTCGTGTATCCAATAATGCTCTTAAATGCAACCAATGTCATGTCACAAACTTGCGTAAGCTATGGCCATCTCATGCATGATGCAATCCGACTGGTAAAGACATGAACCATTTCTGTGCTCTAGCATCACGGGCTTACCATAATAGCTTTTGCGAAGGCGGGACAAATCATCTCTGATATGCCGTAGAGAAAGGTGAAACAGAATGCATCACCGAGGAAACATCAAGGAAAAAAAAAAAAGGAAGGGGAGGTGGGGGGTGGGGGGGACGAATTAACGTCCATCCAAACTCGTTGCCATTGACTGGCCCTCCTTGCACCGGGACCCACTGACACGGGGAGACATCATGCACAGAAGCTCTCGATATATATGAGCTCTATTATTGCCCCGGAACATTCCTTTCCCGGACAAACTCAGTTGACTTGACTCTTGGTTGCATGACGTGTTGAGATAATAGCTGTCAGAAGGACTAACCTTGGCTAATACTCGAGCTATGCAATACCTAAATTGAGATGATATCAGTTCATATTACAGATGAGCTCTATTATTCCTCGAACATTCTTTTCTAGATCTCATCAGAGGTGAAACTCGATTGACTTGACTCTTGGTTGCATGGCGCTCTTTGAGAATAATAGTTGCCAAGACTAACCTTGGATAATACTCCAGCTCTTCAATAGTTAAATGGGGATGATAACGGTTATATTATCTTTTGAATTGGAGTGAGATGTATGTGGAGAGATTCATGGCTAAGATGTTGAAGAAGATTTCCGTGTATATTTGGAATAGAAAAAGATCTCAAATGAAAAACCTAGATCCCTATTCTCCTATCCTTATATAGATTGAGGGTCTCTTTCTGGCGCCTCTCTTTTTGGTGTGGCAAACTGATCATCTAAAAGATTTACCAAAAAAAAAAAAAAACAGAACTGATCCTCTAAATCAGATTCCTTGTAATAGTTTAAATTTCAATCGGAAAGAAGTGTTCTATAATGAAATAGATGTTTGAAGATCAGTACCGGTGTTGGATTAGACATAGATCTGTTGAAGTATTAAGCTGGGTTTTTTAAAGCTAGACTTAGATCCTATTTGGTGCCATTTTTTTTTATATTTTTTTAGGATGAAATATGCTTTTTGGTCTCTAAAGTTTAGTGCGGTTTTTTAAACGGTACCATAAGCTAAAAATCTTCAAATTTGGTCCTTTTATTTTCTAAACTATTTAATATGATCATTTCCTAGATTCTAATCACTTTCTCTCACTGCTACTTGCATGATGAAAACTGATATTTATATGGCTTAAACAGAAATGACATGGCATTAACCGAGGTGACAAGGCATTAATCGAGGTATTGTAACATTAAGTCGGCGAGATGTAATAGTCAAAAATCCTTGTCCACAAATGATGTGGCATATGGGCTATGTATGGTATAATAGATATTGCCATCAAATCCCTACTCCTGGAACTTTTGTGGTATCTAGCAGTCCTACTACCTTCTCCGATTGAAAGAGATCCTGTTCCTGGACATCTCTCGGATAGAAACCTGTAAGAACAGTCACACTTGACTAGTGGTTACCGATGGAGAATCCTTTGATATTCAAGTCAGTGTGAGAAAATAGACAATAGCCAGACTTAAGAGCAATGATGAGGGAAAGGATGAACTACAGCAAGCTAAAATCTCCAATCCATGCTGTCTCCTTGTTCATTTTCATCTTCAACTCTTCTTTTCTTTAACTTTGATACAGAGAGGGAGTTTGATTTTCTCTTTTTTTATTTTGCTTGCTTTATCTTAGAAAAATTAATGGATTGGATTCGAATCGGAACCTAAATATAGTCTAGACCTAACCTTAGTTATTGCGGACCTAAACCCAATCACTCTTCACCACCCTGATCATGAACGGGGACCTGAACTCCACTCTACCGTTGTCAGCAATCCTCCGAATAATGGTCCATGACCGGACTCTCTCAGGCTTCATAGTGTTTGCAATGCTACACTGTCGATGTCACCAACCTCGAAGCTACATCTTGAAGGCCAACTTTCAAGATGAGATCCCTATCAATGACTGACTCATAATCGAGATCGTCCTCCTTATCAAGTCCTTCCCCCTCATCGCCATCATCGCTTGCATCATCCAGACCCTCTACCCTCGTCTCTCTCATTCCAGTAACTGAGTCATCGCCCTCAAGTTCCTCATCATCACCTTTCATGCCCTCCATGATGTCGGCTCCGACTTCTTTCAGGAGACCCTCTCCATACCCCTTACCAAATTCGAGCCAGGCCAGGCCAAAGGGATGACCAAGCCTAGCTCAAAGATTAAATGACTCTATTATTAGGCTTAAGCCCACTCTGATTTATTTCAGGCCTGGCCAAAAGCATGGCCAGGCTTTGAGCTGACCCAAAGTTAATTGAGCCAGCTTAAGCCCAATTCCAATCCTATCTATATACTGAGACCTGAATCTCATGCATAAAAGACATACATCCATGAACACCTAATTAATTATTTATTTGATTAAATTAATAATTAATTAACTAATTAACTAACTAATTAAAAAATAAAAATTAAATTAATTAAATTAATAAATGAACATCTAATTAATTAAATAAATAACTAATTAATTAATTAAATGACTACTTAATTAATTAAAAAAACTAAATTAATAAACAAATAAATATCTAATTAATTAAATCAATAAATAAATTTCTACTTAACAAAAAAAACTAATTAATTAAATTTTATTAAAAACAAAATTAACTTTTAATGAAGTCGTCACCATCGTTGTTGCTAATGCTCACCATACAAATCCAACACAATCGTATGTGTACCAATGTCTGAAAAAAGAATGATTATTATTTCACTAATCTGGAACAATAACCTGATCTCAATTCTCATCACAGGCTATCTTGGTTGAGATTTATGTATCCTGAAATATTTAAGATAAAACTTTAATAAAATTCTATAAAAAATCACTTAAAATAATGTTTTAAAAAATAAAATAAAGATGAAAAATAGAAATATATTCAAAAATTATAATCAATTAAGAAATCTAAAATAGCATGGATGATTTCCATATTTTTATCCAGTATTATAAAAGAAACAGAAGTAACATGGATACTATTAATTGATCGATTCATTGAACAAGGTCGAAAGGTTTAGTGATGAATTTGAGCTAAAAGGGAGTACACATTTTGTATATCATAATAGAGAATCATGAAGCTTGTACAAAAAAAGGGAGAGTAAAATGATAGCCCTTATTACCAAATCATGAAACAAAATTCTCACTACTAAAAATATTAATGGCACATGAAACCTTTGATGTTGTTGGTATTTAACTAATAATCATAAATGCCTAGAATGAAACAACAGTCATTGCAAGATTAGAAATAACAATCCCAGTCATAGTTTCAACTTTCAACAGCATCGAGAAAATCAAAGGAGAGAAATACTTACCTGGAGCACTCATCATATATACCTATCCAATATGTTGTAAAACCTTCAAATGTCTCAATTCTCTAAAAGTATTTAACTACTAATTTCAAATTTCCTAAGAAAAAAAGGAGGCATAATATTTAAAGCAACTAATATAGTAATGCATAGAAATTTCATTACACAAAAACATAACTAAAGATCAACTATTTTGTCAACTAGATTCATACGCATCCATAACAACCATACATTGAAATACCTCTTCTTCATAATTTGTACCAATAAGCACAATAACCAATAGTCAAACCTTCACAGGAGCAACAAGATAGCAGAAATAAAATTTGATAAATAAGCAACGAGCTTTGGGGGAGGAAGCATGGCTTCCGGTGATGCCTAAGGAGGAAACCCAGGCTCGGGAG
Organism: Areca catechu; assembly: GCA_021397845.1. Lineage (NCBI taxonomy): Eukaryota > Viridiplantae > Streptophyta > Magnoliopsida > Arecales > Arecaceae > Areca > Areca catechu. The sequence goes on along the minus strand of CM038052.1, from coordinate 172,019,424 downwards.
TGAATCTCGGTAGCTGGCGATGTGTAGGAGGGGAGAAGCATGATGCCTGGTGGTGCATAGGAGGGGAGGGAGAGAAGCATGGCAGCCAGCGATGCACGGGAGGAGAGGGGGAAGCATAGTGGCTGGTGATGTGCAGGAGGGGAGGGGGGAAGCATGGTGGCTGGTAGTAGAGAGGACAATCCGGGGGAACGAGAGCTGATGGGGGGTGGGGAAGAGGGAAACCAAGAGGCAAAAATGAAAAAAAAAAAAAAAGGTGGTAGGGGTTTATAAAGGACTATTAGCGACGACAATTCACCATCACTAATAATGAAACAGCCGACGGTAATTTTTTTTTCTGTAGAAATATTAGTGATGGCTAGTGGCCATCGCTAATAACCAAAGAGCCATTGTTAATATTATTTTTTTATAAAATAAAATTACATGAAATTTTAAAAATTATTAGTGATGGTAAAATATCATTATTAATAATCAAAAAAACCATCACTACTATTTTTATAAAATAAAATTATTTAGAATTTTAAAACTTAATAGCGATTGCAAAATGCCATCATTAATAATCAATAAGCTATCACTAATAATGTGTTTCATGAAATAAAATCATTTGAAATTCCAAAAATTATTTGACATGGTAAATAACTGTCACAAATATTAAATATTTGCCACTATTAATTTTTTTCAAAAAATAAATTTTCTTAATTTTTTAAAAATTAGTGGTGGCTATAGTTGCCATCACTAATAGTATTAGTGATGGTTTTTCTTACTATTGTTGTTGGTGTTGTTATATATAGATATTAGTAACAGCTGGATAGCCATCACTAATAGTCCATTTTCTTGTAATGATAGGTAATGATATGGTATATGGATGATGACATGATATATATTTTAAAACTTTTTATCCAAGAATATCTGATCATCGAGTACTATCATATCATCGTCTATGTACCACGTCAACACCTGTGTGCCACATCATCATCTATATATCATAAGTCATATTTTTTATTCTCTAAATTTTACAAATATTTTTATATGATCCTTATAGTTCAAAAAATATCTAATTAGATCCTTTAATTTTTCAAGTATGATTTAATATAAAACTAATATGAAGAAATACTATATATTAAAAAAAAGTATATTAATAATTCATGATTACATTGCTTATTCTACTCCATCTTTGATCATATCCTTAACTGCATTCTCCTTTTCCTCTTACCTTCTACCTAAATAAATATAAATATACACAAGAAAAGAAATCTACATCACCATGACTTGTATTTATAACACCATATATACATTATTCATCTAATTAACCTTTCATTCAATCCCCTGATATTGTTTTTCTTAAAATGCAAATAGAGAGAGTCCAATCCAAACCCAAAAAGAATGGAAAGCAAAAGAGAATAAACAAAAGAAGAAAAAAATGGTTTCTACTTTTAATCCATTTGTTTTCTTATCTTCCTCATTCTACTCTAGCCCGAGCAAGTGCTTGAGATTCTTAGTTGCATGGTCCGTGATTACTGATCCATTCATCTTCAAGTAGAAACTTAATAGTGGCAGTGAGCTCTACAATGATGAAGTTGAGAATGTCAAGCCTATGAATTTAGCTACCATTGCCACCATATGGTGGTGGAGTGATCTTTCGATCCCAAAACTTGATTTATTTCAAAACCATCTTCGGGTCTAGGCCTAGCCTTTCCATTCCGAATACCATCACTCTCTCTGATTTGATTGACAAGAAGAAAGATTTCCTTCAACCCGCTTTACTTGAATCTTATAAAGGAAAAGGTAGAAGAGGAGAGTTTTCACAAATAGGGATCAAAGTCCCTTTTCTTTCTCCATATTTCTTATTGATTAAAAAAGGATGAGCTACTTACTTTTATTTATAGTAATGAGCTTCGTCCTTACGTACTTTGGGTTGGATTTTATGTACTTTGGGTTGGATTCCTCTTCTTATCTTAAAGATAAACTTCCATCCATAAATAAATTAGGTTAGATTAAACTAACTAATTCTAGTAAAACTTTTTTACCTAAAATAGATGTATCTGGTAGAAATAATTTGAAAAGGCTATAACTCTTCAAGATGGATCTCGACTTCTACATTAACTCTGCCTGCTGTTGCTCCATTGGATTCTTCTCGGATTAAAAGCTATGCTTAGTAAAGTCTTATCCAAAAGAAAATTTTTTAAACTCGATTATCCTCTAAGATAAGAATGAAATCGATAGATGACGGAAAGACCTCCAAGTACAGATATAACTCTTCACTTGCCTCAAGCTTGCTAAGGAGTGATAGAGTACTGAGGTAGCTCTTGAGTTCCGCAATGGCTTCTAGCATTCATCGATATATTGGAAGTCCTTCAACTACTTTAGTGTCTTGAAGAAGGAGAGACACCACTTAGTCGACTTAGAAACAAACTAATTGAGGGCAACGACTCTTCCCATGAGTTGTTGGACTTCCTTCACCATCTTCGGAACACCCATTTGCCTCATGACTTGGATTTTTTTGGATCGGCCTCAATCCCTCAGTGCAATATCATAAACCCAAGGAAGTTCTCTGACATCATCCTAAATGTGCACTTAGTTGGATTCAACTTCATGTGATACCTATGCAAGATGAAAAAGATCTCCTCCAGGTTATCTACATGGTTCCCCAAAGCACAGCTCTTGACTAGCGTATCATCCACATAGACCTCTATATTGTGATCGATTTAATCTTTAAAAACTTTATTCACCAACTGTTGATAAGTCACCCCTGCATTCTTTAAACCAAATGGCATTACCTTATAACAAAAAAGATCACAGTCAGTAATAAAAGCCATCTTCTCCTCATCTCTAGGTGCTATGCGAATTTGATTGTATCCTAAGAACGTGTTCATGAATGTGAGAAGTTCATGGACTATAGTTGCATCCACTAATTGATCAATTCGAGGAAGCATATAGCTGTCCTTCGGGCATGCTTTGTTCAAATCTATGAAATCGATGCACGTCCACCACTTCCTGTTAGACTTTTTTACCGAAACAACATTGGCTAGGAATTAGGGTAACTCACTTTCCTGATGTATCTGGTACCATCAACTTATCCACTTCCTCGAAGATTTCCTTTTGCTATTCTGGGATGAAGCTCCTTTTTTCAGCTTTACCGGATGGTAAGGTCCACATTCAGGCAATGCACTATTACTTTAGTTTCAATTCCTGGCATATCTGTGGGGGACCATGCAAACACACATCAGCATTTTTGGAAGACTACAAGCTATTATCTTGTAGCCCCGTCCAACCTTGATCTAATTTAGACAGTATGTTGAGAGTTTCCATTGCCAAGGAAAATGGTTATAAGATCTTGTGTGGGTTCTCCCCTTAGATAGTTCATCCCTAGTGTCTAGCCCTTCTACTAGATAGCATTGCCTTGCCAAGATTTGGTTCCCATGGATCTTTCTGACCCTATACATGGTGGAGAACTTCATAAGCAAATGATATATTAAGACCACTGCACGAAGGGCATTCAACCTAGATAGGCCAAGGATGGTCTTATAAGCTGATAGAAGTTTCATGACCATGAAGGTCAACTGCATCTCGGATCACTAGGGGGTCCATCCCACTATCAAAGGCATGACGACCCCCTCGATGGGAATTGGCTCCTTGAAAAATCTTGTTACCGATGTATCGATCCATCCTCTCCGGTCATTCCAGAGGGATACTCATTTTTAAGAAAGCATCATAAAATAAAATATCCACCGAACTTTCATTATCAACTAGCATATAGTGTATATTATAATCTGCCATATTTAGGATTATAACCATGGTGTCATTGTATGGGAACTGCACTCCTTTGGCATCCGCCTGGGTCAAAGTTATGACCTCCTTGACCCTTTGCCTTTTATTTGAATCCGTTGCAGCCCTCAATCCTCTAATGATAGTATTGACTTCTCCCATAGTAGGGTAATGAACCAGTTCCTCAATCCTCTATGGTGGCTCCAAGAGGCACTGTAGAGCTTCTCAAGCATCGTGCCTCTCCCTCTAGTTTCAAAGGAACCTATCCAGTCAATCACAGCAAATAATTCCTCAATATCATCTTATAATTGAATGCATTCCTTTGTATCCTGGCTGTGATCATGGTGGTAGAGATAATACTTATTTGGGTTGTGCTGCTCTAGTCTCGTTCACAATCTTCTAGCATCAAGCAATTATTCTTGATTTGCATCAAAATTTGAGTACAAGGAGTGTTTAAAGGGATATATTGATCAAACCTCCTTGAAAGCAAGACATCTCGCCAGCTTTGGGGTGGACTCTTATAGCATTGGTTCTAAGGGGGTATCATTTGGAATCCTGGGAGAGAGTGGGTTCTCTGCCTCCCTCTTCCTCGATCCTCCTTCGGTTGGGACCCTTGGGTCGAGGGTCATTCTCTGACCGCTAGGCTGGAAGGTGGGCCGTGCATTTCATATGCTTCCTCGATATATGCATACTTTAGATGCTCTAGCCAGCATCAAAAGAAGTCTATCGATGCCTTCTTTTTTAATGAAAAGAGAAATAGATACCTTTGTAATTCACTTCTCATGACGATCATGGCGGCCATGTGATCCAAGTTGTATACCTCTAGAGCTACCGCATTGAATCGACTCACATATACCTAAGGGACTCCTGCTCCCCCTATTTGATGTTGATTAGGGAGTCAGATTCCTGACATAGCCTCCTACTACTAACAAAATGTGCGGTGAGTGAATGACTTGGTTGATCGAAGGAATGTATGGAGTTTGACCTTAAACTTAAATACCAACACCTAGCCTCCTTCCTTCAAGTGGAAGGAAAGACTTGGCACAATATCCCATCATGGCTTTGTGTAGGAGTATCAAAGCCTTAAAGCTTTCTAGATAATTGATCGAGTTGATCGACCTATCGTAGATTTTTAACTATGGCATCTTGAAGTGGCTTGACAGTAGTTCTTGCATGATTTGGGCTCCAAAAGATAGATCAGTGTTGAAGCTGAGCCCCTTATCCTGGCCTGGAGCCATATTTTGTAGGGCTTCAATACATTGATCAAATTTTTGGAGCCTATGGTCCACTTTCGCATCCCTCGTGGTGTGGACCTTGGAGGACCAAGGGGGCGATCGAGCTAATATTGATCCGTTACCTTATTGTGGAGTGGGAGAATGCTTTCTGGCTTGCCATAGGACTCTCAAGTCTAGTTTATCGAGTGTTCTCCTCCTGGCCTGGGCTTCATGGGGGGAGGAAGCTACTGCTGCTCTAGCTGTGGCATCTACAGTGCTGCTTGGTCCTGGTGTTGGGTCACCCAATCTGCCTCTAACTACAGTACCTCTAGGGTGGCCTGGTCCTAGCATTAAATCACTTGGACCGTAGCCATCAAGATCTAGATCTATTGGAAAAGCTAGTCAATGTGATTGAGCTCTGATATGGCCTCTTGCTATTGAACGGTATCCAATTGGGGTTCTGGGGAATGGTCACCGGCTAGTGGCTCAGCCGACCTGGATGCAGTGGCACCGGAGTGTCAAGTGGATGTGCATTTACGTTGTGTCATGGCTCCATCTTGTGTTTCTTCCAAAAATGGGACTTATGGCCTTTCCTCTAGTACCAATCTATTATTATTAGCTCTCGGCCAAGATCGGAGACTGCTAGAGGAGTGGTGCCACGGGCTAGATCTACAAAAAAATTACTAGCCAAAGGTTGCTTTGGTGTGGTCCTTCTGATACTCAAGTTAGAAATCAGGAATAGAAGAAAAAAAGTGGATAGAGTTGAGAGGTCTAGATGGCTTATCTTGGGAACTCTCAAAGAGCCCTTTTTATAGGTAGAGCCCAGGGACTTTTTTGGGATGAAAAGATCTCGGAGGTGTTTGGTAAGAAGTGGCAGCTACTAAAAGTCTAGTCGTACGGAGCTTCCGATGGGATCATTCTCTGCTATACATGATTAGCCATGCCCTTTAATTAGGCTTTTGTTTCTTTGTACAGAATAGGTCGTGCTCTTTGATTAGGACATTAACTCTTGCACGGAACTAGCTATGCCCTTTAATTAGGACATTGATCCTGCGATATATGGGCTTTTGGGCCGAAGTCGGCAGGCCCAGCCGGCTTCGATCCACAATGCAGAAAAAAAAAAACAGAGTCGGACACGAAGCTGCTCTGCTCCCTTATCGACTGGAAAAGCCGTCGAAGGACTCGGGGGGAAGAGTCGTGGACGGGAGGGGAGAAATCGACGATGAGTCCGGGATGGAGTGGAACTCCGATCCAGCGGTGGTTGTTCCCCAAACTGCGAGGAAAAGCCATCGGGAGTCTCCTTTAAATCGCCCTTCATTGTCGCCCAATCGAGTCTTCAAACCCCCTTCCAAACCATCGTTCTTCCTCTCCAGTGGGCGACAGAGAGTTCCTTCATGCACCGGTGAGTTTGTTTTTCCCTTATTTCAATTGTTTAGGAGGATTTAATATAGATTTTTTTGATTTAGTTTGTTCAATTGATCTTGTGTTTGGATCGTGGATCATCGTGGCTGCACCACCGTCGCCTCCGATCCGTCGAGCCCTCCCCCGGCAACCACCTCCCTTGGCCGCTGTTAACTGGGGGGTCTCGGTTCAGCCGAACTGAGGAGGAACACGGACTGGCTCGGGGGAAGAGAAAAGAAGAAGAAAAGAATAAGAAGAGAAGAAAGAAAGGAAAAAAAAGGGAAAAAGAAAAAAAATAAAGAGAAATAATTAAAAAAATAAAAAATAAAAATAAAAATAAAGAGGAGAGAAATATGATGAGAGAGAAAGAGGAGAGAGAAAAGATGAGGAGAGAGAAAGAGGAGAGAGAGGAGGAAGGAGAGAAAAGATGAGGAGAGAGAAAATTAGGGGGAACCTTCTTCCTCAAAATTTGTGAAACTAGGGTTTGATTTGAATAAATTTATTTATTGTAGGAGAACAGTCTCTTGAGTAGGAAAGTGTTACGCGAATTTTGGGTACGGACTAATTCAGGTAAGAAATTCTGTATTGATCACCCATTTATGCATGTATTTTATGTGGCCTGGTTTGATCTGAGCATATATATTATATATACATTTGCACGCATGGTGTTATATTGCATGGTATAGTTGATTCTTGTTATGGACATTGTGGTTTTATTATTATCGTCGGTATTTCATGCACCATGTTTTAAAGGAAATTGATATCTGGATGGATTGGACCATGATACCGGATTGCTTAATGGGTTGGACCATGATACTGGATATCGAGTGGTTTGGACCACGATATCGGTTGTTGAATGGATTGGACCATGACATCGGTTATCGAGTGGGTTGGACCACGATACCGGTTATAGAATGGGTTGGACCATGACCCTGGTTATTGAGAAATCATAAAAGATATGTTTTGACAAGTGTTAACGAAGTAAATATGGTATTTGGATTAGCCATGCTACGGTAGCACCGTGGTTACACAGCCTGAGCCACGGAATTTAAACGTGGGAGCCGGCCACGGGTGGTTAGTACGTGGGACAGCCGAGCCACGGGCTTAGTACGTGAGCAGGACCGACCACAGTATTCATGGTTGCTTTGCGGTTGCCAGTCGTGGGCTAGTACATGACCGTGGCTAGTCCAGAACCCTAAAGATAAAGATGGATTAATGAAAACTCTAAAGGAAAGCATGATTTTTCATGGTTTGACATACATGAGGTTTGGATTATTTGACTGCATGACATGATATACCGGTATTTTACTATTTTCAGAAATGTATATTATTATTGGTGTGATCATATGGAAACCTTACTGGACTGTAGAGCTCATCCCCTACTTTTGATTTTTCAGAGACTCAGGATGCGTAGTAAGGTTTGGACTGGGCGTGAGACGGAACATCGACTTTTAGTTTGTTAGTTAGTCTTATGTAGTTTTTCGGTTGTTGATACTTATTATGGATCAATGGACTATTAGTATGTTGATTTGAATAAAAGAATTATTTAGTTATACTTTTAATTCATGTTGATACAATTGCTGTGATTTTAGATGAATGACTCTTGTGAACCTAGGTCTTGCATGACCTTTAGAGTAAAATCTAGGATTTGTGCGGCCGGTCGCGTAGCCGATTCCGATACTAGATTCAGGACGTGACAAATCCTTTCACAGAATTGGTCATGCCCTTTAATTAGAAAGATCTGCCAAAAATCATAAGGCATAGCTTGATTTCTTTGCTTCGTGACGAGACATATGAAAATGAGCATCGACCCAACCATCCGTTGGACTATCCAAGGATGTACTATCTAAGGCATTTTTTAGCCGGCCATTTTGATGAGGCACGATGACCTAGCATCGGCTTCAATCAAGCACAAGGGCTTAACATCAACCCACACGTCTTTGTCAAGGCCAGGAGTTGTTAAGGACGAGGGGCCCGCAGCGTGACCCTACCTCATCCAAAAATGGGTCCTGGTTGCCAAAGGTATGGTTCGGATTACAAAATACCGGGATTCCAAGGGGGTGGATCTCACCACCCGCATCAGATACTATATGGAGTGGCACACTACTTGGTGTAGGTCAAATATACCGGTCCAGGATGCAAAACAAATGCAAAAAAAAATTAATAATAATTAACATCAAAGAGATTGAAATAAAAAATTTGGAGAGGGATTTTACACCTGCAAATAATTAACACCTGCAATCTCCCAACAAAATTATAAACATAGGCAATCTCCAATATCTATCCCATATATTTGACTAGCTTGATCACCGATGACATTTTTTTTTTTTTCAATTTTAATTAGTTTATGAATGCATTTATTGTACTTGTATCCAATCTTATCCCGAAACAGAAGGAGACAACCAAGGAAAGTGAAAAAAAAATTATTACGAGGGTTTTTACAGTCCAATTTAATTAATTGGAAGAATACTCTAACAATAGATATCCCTGGACTATAAATGAGAACCCAGCAACCACCCCAATCCAAGATCTCCTCAGAATTCTATCCCGTTCTTCTCCCACCATGACCACCCCCTCCAAGCTCCTTCTCGCTGACATAGCCCGAACTTGTAGCTCGATCCCCTCCAACTTCATTCGTCCAATCTCCGACCGCCCCAATCTACATGATGTGAAGACATCAGACGCATCAATCCCACTCATAGACCTTCGAGGCCTGACCGGCCCTGGCCGCGGCAAATTAATCAAAGAAATTGAAGCTGCATGCCTAAAGGATGGATTCTTCCAAGTACCAAACTCTGATCTACATTCTTGCAGGTATCTTGGTGTAATCCCTCCTAATCTAACGGAGTCAATTGTTCTTGTAGGTCAAGAACCATGGCATCCCTGAGTCGGTGATCGACAACATCTTATGTGTATCAAAGGAATTCTTCCATTTGCCGGAGCATGAAAGACTGAAGAACTACTCCGATGACCCCATGAAGACGTCTAGACTGTCCACCAGCGTCAACATCAAAACTGAAAAGTTTGGAAGCTGGAGGGACTACTTGAGGATCCACTGCTACCCTCTCGAAGATTTCGTTCGTGAGTGGCCCCACAATCCTCCATGCTTCAGGTGTAAAGAAATCAGTTCTCCCCTTGCCAATCAATAGAAGAATATATTTTTCATTCCATTACAATATATATGCGATCATGGTAACCGAGCATGCACCATTATTTATTGCAGGCAAGTCGTGGGTGAGTACTGTAAAAGTGTGAGAGAGCTGGCTCTGCGAATTTTGGAGGCCATTTCAGAGAGTTTGGGTCTGGAAAGTGACTTCATGAATAAAGTGTTAGGCAGCCATGCACAGCACATGGCCATAAACTACTACCCACCATGCCCGCAGCCCGAGCTGACCTATGGATTACCAGGACACAAAGATCCCAACGTCATCACTCTCCTGCTGCAAGATGGAGTTTCTGGCCTGCAAGTGCTTCGTGATGGGAAGTGGGTCGCCATCAGCCCCGAACCGTATAACCTGGTTATTAACCTCGGCGATCAGATACAGGTAGATCATCCTTTGAAAACTTGAAAAAGAATTGTTTCATGCAAATCACTGGTAAATTAATTAAACTTTGCTGTCTTGTTTTCTTCTTTTCTTATTCATGGACTCGAATTAAACCTGAAGACAACCCTCTACCTTGTTCATCTAAGCTTCGAAAAGCTTATACTTTAATTAATGGAGACCTACATGACACGTTTTGCATTATTATAGAGGATCTGGAAACAACCTAGCTACGAATATATCTGATTAATTTACTTGCAAGTTAATTTACTCGCCGATATTTTCTTTTTCCACCATCTCTCTCTCTCTCTCTCTCTCTCTCTCTCTCTCTCTCTCTCTCTCTCTCTCTCTCTATATATATATATATATATATATATATATATAGAGAGAGAGAGAGAGAGAGAGAGAGAGAGAGAGAGAGATGGGAATTGGTCGTGGAAGTGAGTTGGGACCAGACCCGGCTAGTTAAATGAAGCTTCCTTTGCGAAAACTAATGCAACAGATTCCAATATAAAAGTCTATAATTTTAATGACAACTTAAACTTCGTATGGTTAATTATTTTTGACAGGTTCTCAGCAATGGCAAGTACAAAAGCGTGCTCCACCGAGCAGTAGTTAGCAGCAATTCTGAGAGGATCTCGGTTCCTACTTTCTACTGTCCATCTTTTGATGCTGTGATCAAACCACCAGACTCGCTTGTTGATGAAGAGCACCCTTCAATCTATAGGAGTTTCATCTATGCAGAATATTATGAGAAGTTTTGGGACCAGGGATTAAATTCTGAAAGTTGTCTTGACATGTTTAAAGCCAATTAGGCTAGTAGTTATTAACATGATTTGTAAGGATCACAAATCAGCCCATAATAATTATCTTTGTTAGCATGATCATATAAATTTAGGATCACTTATAGTTAGCGTGATCCTATATCTGCTTATATTATTTTTCTTGTAAAGTAAATAGTCCTTGAGATGTATCGAATAAAATTATAATAAAGACAATTAATGGGTTTAGTTGGGTCGCCATGTTAGATCGAGTAGGATTTCATAAATGGAATTTTTGGGTGGCCTTTATTAGTTGTAATGTGAAAGGATCCACTTTGGCGACATCTATATGTCATTTAATTGGACTTTTGGTCTTAGTTCGGTATGCACGCTAGCAATGAGTCTCAATCTGGTTGCGGATATAAACCTACTCAGTTTAGCTCCCACAGATTTAGCTCCCGGATTTAACTCCATCATTTAATTGGACATTTTTTATTTTTTTTTATAAGTTCAATTTTTTTTTTGTAAATTTTTAAATATGTATAAAAATGGATCGTCGGGAGGGCAAGGAGGCCCCTCGGCCCCCACTAATTTTTTAATTTTTTTTATAAATTAAGATTTTATGTAAACTTTTAAATATATATATATTTATATTTATATATTTGGCCCTTCTAAATTTGGGGATATTAAATATAATTTGAAGAATTAAAAAAAAATTAAAATGAAACAAATACTGTAAATCAACTTTTTCTACTTGAAAGTTTGATCATTACCAATTTTATTTTTGATTTTTATTAAATTTTTTTCATAATTTTTTAGGAGAAGACAGAATTTTCTTTTTATTATTCAATCAGCTTCCGTCTCCAGAATTTGTCATGGTCGAAACCACTGCATGTAGTCAGCACCATTCCATTCGCCACATCGATGGATAAAATGACGGCCGAACTTGTCATGTGATGCAATCAACAGAACGCTCCCATGATGAGACCAGGCAGTTGCGCATATACAAGACCGAATACCACCGATGTACTGGCCTATGACTGCCATCTTGGTGGCCTTCGTTAGCCTCGCTACATTGACGAACATTGCGTGCGGTGAAGCCGCGCTCCATCTTAGCGACAGATCCATCACGTAGCATAATTAGATCTTGAAGGGCACGAACGGGTGGGCGCCCGTCATGCCCTAGGCTCCCACCAATGCTACTGCATTTACACCCCATCATCTTGTGCAGCGCCAACGGTACTTGGCATGATACTCCACTATTGTGGTCGGTGCGCGCATCCTCTACGAGTCCGTGATGCTTATTACTCTTCCGGTTTCAACTACTACTATACAGAAAATATTTTCAAAAATGAAGATTGTCAAGACCATATTATGCAACAAATGGAAGATAATTTTTTTATTGATTATTTAGTCACTTATATCGATAAGGAGATAGCTGAAAATTTTATAGTACATTCAATTATTAATAAATTTAATCTTATAAAACGAGATAAATATAATTTAAATAATATTTATAAAAAATATTTAAATTAATTTTAATTATTTATTAATATTTTTATATTTTTATATTTTTTTGGCCCCCCTAAGGAAAGTTGGTGTGGTCCACCCCTAAATGGTGCCTATATTCTTGACTGGGGTGCAGGGATATATTTCTCCCTAACATTTTGCTTATCAATCAAAATTATATCCGCACCATCTTTTCATTGTAGCAACGATTATTCTCTTGCACCCTCAACGGTTGTAGTTGATAATATCAAGCCTCATGTACATTGTTGACCCTTTCCCTATTAACTTAAATATTTAGGTATAGGATTTTTTTGCATGGTGCTCCCAAGCCTTGGAGAGACTTGAGAGGCCATGGCAGGAATGCTGGAGGCGATCCTTGGAGCTTGGGGGCGTGTCCCAAGCTATCTTGGAAGTATTCCAGGAGATTTCTGGGCTTGTTTTCCATGGCTCCGAGTTAATTTGGATCACGGCATGTTGGACCAGGGGTTTGATCCAAAAGGATTAGTGTTTTCATATGGGCTTAGAGGGGGAGTTTTTGGAAAGATTGTAACATAACCCGGTTTATGGGTTATGGGGTTAGGTCCAGGTTTGTTAAGTTGGTTAGGAGGTTAGCCAGTTGGTTGATTAGTTGGTTGGTTGTAACCAATTAGAAAGCCCAACCATGTGAGGTGTTCTAACCAGTTTGTTATTGGACCATCCAAATCCTAACCGCCCATGTGATTGAGTCCTAAGAGATTAAAGAAGTTGTTGCAGTTCAACAAGATGTCCATGTGATATTGTAACCGCCCAAGGAAAGAGGAGTCCAAGATGCCCACGTGAGGAGACCAAGATCCACGCCCCATGTGCTATAACATGGAGGGGTGTGCATGAGCTTGGAGGAGTGCACAAGGGGGCCGACCCTTTGGAATCTTGGTCCGGTTGGATCATAGAGTGATCAGTGTGGCGCTTCTTATGGTGGAGTGGTTTCTCGATTTGGAAAGAGGCCGACCAGGAGATGCGTTAAGACTTGGGACCATGAAGCTTGGCTCACGGTCCAAGGGAGTCCGCAAGGATTCCTCACGGTCATGAGAAGATCGTGAGGGCTAATGCTTGGAGCGCCCCCCTTGGAGTGAGACCGCATGGAGGGATTTTCTGCGTGGGGAGTTAGCTATGAGGATCCTGCATGAGGGAGTCCATAGGTGGAGCTCTTTTCAGTGAGAGGAGGCACGGTCATGGCTTGGGCTTCAGAGAGGCGAACATGAGGGAGATATCACGTAGAGGGCTTGGATCGTGGGGTGTTCTATGGGGTTTTGGAGAAAGGAAAACCTACGTGAGGTATTATCTGCAGGTGGGAGCTTCTACTCGGGTTTGTGAGAGGAGGTCGGTGTCCCGTTCTTATGTATTGTAATAAGGTTCTTCTCTAAAAGAATACAATCTCTTTTTTCTCCTATATCTCCTTTGTTGCATGATATTGAATCCATGAATAGGTTGTTACTGGTTCTTGAATCAAGGAGGTTGGTTCTTGATTTCTTTCTCGCTGTTTCCATTGCATATAGGCACTGATCTGGATCTCCCACCAAGTGGTATCAATGCCTAGGAATCTCTACATTAGGTTAAATTAGTTAGTCAATATTTATTAGGACTAGGTTGTTAACTTGTTATGTTGATACTAATCTACTTGTCTTAAATCATTCTTCATGTCTGTGACCCAGGCCAGATTCCTTATTAATTTAAGCTTTTAGTGTCAATTGATTAGTTAACAAATCATATAAAAGAGATGTTGTCAATTCAACTTGAGTTTAAGCTAAGATTATCTACGCCCATTCAATGCCAGCTAATTGTTAATTGAGCAAGCCAATTCTTTGACCGAGCCTAATCTTATTCAAGAACCAATTACTCTTCATGCTTTGCTAGTCTATGTATAAAGCAAGGTTGAACATATGAGTTGAATTTGGTCATACTCCTTATCAAATGAAATTAAACATGCCAGATAACAAGTCAAAATTGTTGGGCCCATTAGTTTTAATGAGAATTTCCAACATAATCAACCCAAAAATGGATCTAGTAAAAGTAGGTTAGATCCATCACTGATTATTAATTTGAAAGCATATGGATAAAGGATTGCAAGTAGCTCTTGGGTAAGGACCGAGTGGCAACTAAATTGCTATTGACTTTTTTCACTCTAGAGATTATAATTTTTTTCATCTTTAGTTACATCATTTGCATCATAAATTGGTCTTACATCACCAAGTATAATCTCTGGTCATGGATTTATTCATATTTTAATGTATATGAATTATTGTTATTAGTATATTCATATTTTATAATTACTATTAATTTAACTAATTAATTAAAATTTATTTTTATAAAGTTTATATTGCATAGAATTATAGACCAGTCTTTTGATAAATGTACACATTCTACAGCATTTGTATATTTATATATTTTTGTACGGATGGGAGAATTATGTATATTAGTCAATTAACTATCTAATTGAGCTAGTTTGACAATTATAATTAATTCTATAGGTAATTACAATAATCAAATGGTATGTAAAGGATTCGAGAGAAATTTTGGATAATATTTTGCTTTTGTTCTTTTTACATATCTTCAACTGTATGGAGAGAACTAAAAAAATATTGTCAAAATTTTTTTGATCCCTATTGCCTATTGTTTAATTACTATAATTGACATATAAAATTAATATAATTTCTGAATGGAATAGAACCTAACTTTATCTATTAGTTGCTGATAGGATATATTTATTATATGTCATTTTAAGCTCTATATAATGGTGTCAAATCTAAATTATGATCTCACATTGTCCTCAAATTAAGTAAATATTTGCTTCTCTTTCTATACCTACTCTAGCTTTAAGAAAGATATATAGTATGCATGTTTAAATATATATATTAGATAATTACTTGTCTATTTGTGAGTGTCATAATTTTTAATATTTTTACTTGTTGCATTAATATTGATTGTATATTTTTTTTGTTTTTAGAGAAGTCACAAATTTGATCATTTTATCCTATAATTGATAAAAGTTGGATAAATAAATCAAGAAATAGCAAAGAATATTTAGCTGGAATTCATGATTTTATTAAATTTAGTATAGGTAAAAATTGTTTGAATGAAAAGATTTTATGTTTATGCTAGAAATGTGTTAATAGTTCTTCTCTAAATCTACAAATTGTTGAAAAATATTTGGTATGGAATGATTTTATAAAAGGTTATATTGAGTGAGATTTTCATGAAGAATCTATATTGCCATCATCAAGTAATCAACACTTGTTTGATCTTGGATCTACTAACATGCAAGAGAATCCTGTAGGAGATGATAATATGAGAGGCTTAATCACAAATACTTTTGGATATGGTATTCAAAAGTTAGAAGATTCCAGTAAAATACATGAAGTAGCCGAGATGTTTGATGGTTTTATATTTATGGAACGTATGCATATTGAGGAGCATAGACAACTATCTACTAGTGAGTCAACTCAATATCATAATTTAATGAAAGATGTAGATGAACAATTATATCTAGATTATATATAATTTTCTAATATTTCTTTTATTATACATTTATTTCAAATAAAATATATAAATGGATGGTCTAACAAAAGTTTTACCATGTTTTTCATATTATTAAAAGATACATTTCCAGAAGGTACTAGTTTACCATCATCTTATTATGAAGCTAAGAAAGTAGTATAAAAAAATTAGATCTTGGATATGAAAAAGTTCATAGTTATTCAAAAGACTATATGTTATATCGAGATGAAAATGTAGATTAAGAGTCATGCAATATATGTAGATCTTTATGATAGGCATCATCTAAAAAAATATGAGGATGATGTAATGAATAAAGTGGATGCAATGCAAAGTACAAAGAAATTGGTGAAGGTATTGTATTAATTTTCTCTTATTCCTAGATTGAAATGATTGATGTATTATCAAAAATAGCTTCATCCATGATAATGGCATGATGAAGGACATACGAATGATGGAATGTTAAGACATCTAGTATATTGTCTAGCATGGAAAGCATTTGATGATAGACATCCTGATTTTTCCTCTAATATTTCTAATGTTAGGTTGGGTTTAGCTTTAGATGATAGGATCAATTAGCCACGAAGCCAAGAGGAAAAAGGACTTGGCACCCTCGGGAAGATCAACCCATCTAGGCCACGTCGAAGCTACAGGCCATAGTGATCTAGGTGGCAACACTATACTTTAAGTAAATCTATATATTATCTTTTTTTGGTAGATTAAAACTAGGAAATCTTTTCTTTATTTTTAGATGAATCCATTGTTATTTTTCAATTCTTTTCTCCTTAACTTTAGATCTTTGGTCATCTCTCCTTATAATAGCTTGGCAAATTTTTTTCTATCATTGGTTTCACTAGCTGCCATTAACTCTTACATTCCATAGCTTTAGACATTTTTTTTTTGATTATTTTTTTATCTCTATCTCATTCATTATTTAATTTAAGATATTTTCTTTTTTTTGGATATTTTTCTATCTCTAGCTCCTTCACTACCAAATTCAAGGTATTTTTCATTTTCTTTGGAAATTTTTCAATCTTTAACTCCATCATCTAATTTGGCATAGTTTTCTTTTTTTTGGGATGTTTTTATGCAAAAAGACAATTTATAGTTTCCAGACACTCCCAAAAGTAGGACTAGAGACTTGTTAGTTCAATCAAGTTTCCTTTATAAAAACTGTCACGCCCCGAATCTAGTACTAGAACCGGCTACGTGACCGGCCGCATAACCCTAGGTTTTATCCTAAAGATCATGTAAGGCCTAGGTACACAAGAATTACTTCATTTAAAATCACAGTAATTAAATCAACATTACTTAAATAATTTAATAATTAAAAAAATCTATTTATTCAAGTCAAAACCACTAAATGGTTTATTGAATCATAAGTATCAACAACCGAAAAAAACTAAAACTATCTAAACTATCTAAACAATATTGATGTTCATTCTCACGTCCAGCCCGATCCTTGCTATATATCCTGTATCTCTGGCAAAACCAAAAAGTAAGGAGTGAGCTCTATAGCCCAGTAAGGTCTCCAAACAGTCATACCAATAATAGTATAACTTGAAAATAACTAGAAAATAACAGTTTATCATATCACATAACCCAAACAACTCAAATATCAAGTATAACAAAACCAATGATAATATCATGTTTTCTTTTAGTGTTTCCATTAGTTATCATTCCGTTTTAGGATTCTGGACTAACCACGGTCATGCTCCAGCCCATGACTGGCAACCTCATAATCAACCATATACTATCCATCCGTGGCCAGGCTAGTCCACATACTAAGCTCGTGGCTCAGGCTATCCCATATTTTAACCACCCGTAGCTGGCTATTCCACGTACAAAGCCCATAGCTTAGGTTGTCCCATATTTTAACCACCCGTAGCCGGCTATCCATGTATAAAGCCCGTGGCTCAGGCTGTGTAACCATGATCCCATGGCATGGCTAGTCCAAATACCGTATTCACTTGATTAACACTTTATCCTTTCACATCATCATGTCAAATCATGTCATTTACATTTCTCCAATAATCGGCATCATGGTCCAACCCACTCAAAGATAACTTTACTCGTTAAAACATGGTATACAAGAATATAAATAATAATATCTATCATACTATCTATCACAATAAGTCAAGATATATCATGTGAAAATAATTATGCATGCCAATGCTCATGTGCTCGGATCAAATCATGTCATATAAGATACATGTATAAAACTGGTGATCATATCTTGATATCCTTACCTTCAAGAGCTAACCTCAAAATATCCGGTATCAATCTATACATGGAGCCTGCATAATACCCTTCTACTCAGAAGGCTACCTCCTATAATAACAATTTTTAACCATAAATAATCATAAAGAAATTTATAAACCAAAATCTTTTTTACCAGAATTTCATCAGTGGTCATCCCGTTGAAACCCTCACTTTTCAAATTTTTAGAGAAAGAGACTTTTCAATCTCCTCCCTCACTATTTTTTTCTCTTTCTCTCTCTCCTATTTTTCTGTTCTCTTTCTATCTCCTCATTCTCTCTCCTCTTTCTCCTGCCCTTATTTTCTTTTTTTTCTTCTATATTTTCTTTTTTTCTTTCTCTTTTTTTCTTTTTTTTTTTTTTTCTTTTCTTTTTCCTTTTTTTCCTTTTTTCCTTTTTCTTTTCTTTCCTTCTTTCTTCTTCTTTCTTTTTTTTTCTTTCCACGTTCCCTTCTCTCCTTCATCTCCTCAGAACAACCCCCCCTCTCTCTATTTTTTTTCCTTCCCTTTCTTTCTTCTTCTCTTCTCCTCCTCTCCCTCTTCTTCCTTCTTCCTCTCCTCTTCTTCTCCACCAAATCGAGGTCTCCCCCTCGGCTACCCCCACTAGCGGTGCCACCACCCATCCCTGCCACCATCACCATCCTCACCACCGCGATGATGGGGAATCCTTGGGTGAGCCACCGATGGTGACTCAAATCTCAGGTAAGTGCCCTTTTTTTTTATGGTTCTTCTTTCTTTCTTTTTTTTCTTCTTCCCCGACCCTCTTCTTCTCTCAGCCCATCCATGCCTCCCATGGCCACCGAAAACCCTAGAAGGTAGTCAACGAGGGAAGGAAAACTCGCCGATCATGGCCAGACGGAGGGAAACCGGCGGTGTCACCGGCATTCGTCTGGTTCTTCCCTTTTTTTTTCTTTTCTTATGGCTTCCTCCTTGGCTCGGCCGAACAGGCCTCCATCGTCCCTAGATGGAGATCGAAGGAGGGGGTGGTCCATCGGCATGTGGCTGGACGAAGGAGAAAGTCTAGGTGGCACGGCCATCGAAGAGGGAAGAAAAAAATCAATGAAAAAATCGGGTGATGAGGGATATTTTTAAGGAGGAAGAACGAGGAATTTCTCGTCGTGCAGGGCAAAACCTCGATCGATCGAGGCCTTCTCCCCTCCATGACTCCCATCGGCCGACTCCAACTCTCTCATGGCTTTCCTCCGTAATCTCCGGCGATCACTCCGGTCAAGCAAATAGGGGAAGGAGATCCCTTGTTTCGATAAGAAATTTTTTTTTCATTGGGCTAAAGTTTGCTGGGTTGGCCGACTTCGGCCCAAAACCTAGTTCTCACATTCTCCTTCCGTTAAAATAATTTCATCCTCGAAATTAGCTTAATTGAAATTTTGAACCTCAAAAATATCCAGCCCTCATTTCATTCTCAAATCATCAATTATCTTGCCTCTTAGGGTACTTGATTCTCAGCTCTTAACGTAACGAAATTATATACTATTCAGAACTTGATCCTTTCCATTTATAATATATATCAAATTTCTTTGTGTTCTTCCTAAAAGAATGCTAACCTTTTGATATGATTAATTATCCTTGATTAATTTCACAGAAAATTCATGATGCCCAAACCTTGGATATGCATAATTTAACATCATCCTTAAGCTTCTGCATGATTTCTTTCTTAGAACGTTTCTTCATAAGTCCGTAACATAACAAAATTATATAATATTTCAATTCTTGCTCCTTATGATTTACGATACATATTGAATTCTCTTAGTCTCTTTCAAATGAATATTAACATCTCAACCTCGAATTAAGTATATAATTCTTTGCCCTGAAATTTATTTATCTTAATTAACTCCATATCATAATTGATCCACTCTATTCCTAACCAAGAATTTGAAGAAGACTTGAGCATTTAAATGCTTGCCATGGTCTTTAGCATTCTCTTTCTCTTGACCTTATCCATGATTATAAAATTAATCTTTTATCTTATGAAAATCTCAAGAACTCCTTAAATAGAGAAATTATAATGTCATAATTAAAGGAGCTTGGTATCATAAATATTCCTGATCCTAACCGGATAAGGATCATCATTTCTTTACTCTAGATTTAGATATATCCAAAATTTTTACTAGACTTCTCTACATTAAGAGGATCTATTGATGAAAATTGCATAACTACACTTATAGACTAGTCCAAGGATCAAGAACTTCATCCTTTCATTTGTTACTTAAATCTTATTACTGAAGTTCAAATCAGTACTCCCATCATAACACTTCTAAAGTAAGAATTAACTTTCTTAATTAATTTTAGAATAACTCAAACCTCTATGCTTTCACTGCACACTCTGATATGATTTACTAAACCATCTAGGTTCACTAAATGAATCCATCCAAGAATTTATCTTACTTGGTGCCAGGGAGATCTCAAATTATTAAAAAAAAACTGTTGAGTCTCTTTATCTTATTCACATCTCAGGCATATCATATCAAGATTTATTCTGACCCAGTTTCATATTGAAAGTCCTTGCATACATTTCACCATCCTTTTAAATCACCCATAACTCTAGTTCAAATTCGGATTAATCATACTTTCCTTGACAATTCAAATAGACAATCTAGATCAACTTTTCTCTAGAAAAGTTATCATTAACTCTAACAAAGTAAAAGACTTGAATCAATGCTCTTCTAAATATAATCAATCATATTATCACTTAAAGAACTATCTTACCATACTCTTAGCATCCATTAACAAACTATCTAAAATATTATCCCTCATAAGCTGATCCCATATAAGTCTTCTAATACCAATTTCTCTACTTGCTATAATTTAGTAATATGATAACCTAGATCTTCTCATAGATCATAATTTGACTTGGAGTTTAACATACCCAAAAACCCCCAACACTTATAGGATAGATCCAGTATCCAATCCAAAACTGCTAACATAGGTTACCAAATATGTATGCCATGTCATCATTGATGCGGGACGAACCTAGAACCGATGCAAAACAGTAAACTAATTTTTTTATAATTTTTCTAGACATTAATTCAGTGGATAAAGATCCAAAAATAAGTAAAGAATCAGCATGATGACTAGTAATGCTAGAAACTATCATACCCGTAAAAACTCATGCAGAATAATAAATAGCCAGACCTGAGAGTTGAGAAACTTCCGGTTTATGATAGCTAATCTTCATCAAATCAAAAATCAAGAGAAGGGAAGGATGTTACTAGTCAGAGATTTGAAGAACTTTCGATGAAGAGATCACACAGCACTCTAATTAGAGCCTGGATGATGAAGCTCGATTCCCTTGAATTTGATGACTGATTTGGACGGTCCTGGAGGCATGGAGAGCCTCCTATGGGGAGGTGAAATATCTCGAGGATCCTGCAAATGTCAGAGGTCAATCAAAACAGTAAATAATAAAAGTAAAGGAAACTAGGATTTGAAGAAAATTCGAATCAGGTTAAAATGGCTGGTGGCTAGAAGCTTGATGAAGATCCTTGTTTGGGTGGCCTAAGGCACTCTTCCTTTGGGCGTGTGAAGGCTTGGATGGCAGCAAGCTTGGGCATGGAAGGATGCTAGGGTAGCAAGGATGGCTAGGGCACACAAAGTAACCAACAAAACACAAGAACACAATTCCAACACAAGAGCAAACTCAAATAAAATTCACCAGGGTTTTGATATCATGAATAAAAGTTTCTTACAAGAGGGAGAAGGGTGGGGTATTTATAGATGTTCCCCAAGCCCGCTCCTAGTTAGGATAAGATTACAAAGTTGAGAGGGAGAGGGATTACAAGTTTGCTTAAGACTAGGAGAATACACTTTGAATGAAAATAAAACTAGTTTTCCTTATTCTACTTGGATTTCTCTCCTCATTTGACTTGGTCCAAGGGCTCTCTTTGGGCTTGGGCGCCAATATGGAGTTGGGCTTGGCTTTAGGGCAGCAAGGGGCATCCTCCTTTGGATTGGTGCATAGGCTTTGGGCCCTGGAAGCTGGGGTGCCATAGTATCAGCATATTTCTTGGAATCTTGGTTCTAGGGCTCATGGGCTTGACTCCTGGGCTTGGAATCTCTTAGCCTGGGATGCTGGCATATTCCTAAAATCATGGGCCACCTAGCATCTAGAGGGAATCAGGGCATCTGGAGAGCATCTGGAGGGTATTTAGGGCTCTAGGATGTCAAACAAGATCCCATAAGCTGATGTAAATGCCTCTAGCTCCCGGGTGAGGCCTGGTGGAACTCCAAAATAGAGTATCCTCTCCTTTTGTACAAAAACTAGACTCTCACTGGACTCATACTTATATATAGGACTCAATAGACTAGACTAGGTTGAGACAAATCAACTAGTCTCAACTTATTACATGACTCAATCTTACTTGCTTACAAAATTATGACACATGACTAAGGTTCTAAAAAAAATCTTAATCAGTAAACCATATGGGATCCAGGGATCTGTGTCTGATTCTGGTGTCCACCAATTCTCTCGGGATGAGAGAAACTCGACCCCATCGAGTAAGGATCAATTTGGCTCAAGGAGGATCTGGGTTGAGGTGCTGCAGATCCGCACCAGCATTCTACAAGTCCTCAAATTCTGGTCGACCTTACCACCAAACCAAGTATCGCTGATAGTCTCTATCCCAGGTACTAATGGCTTGATCATTTAGGATTCTCTCAATCTTTTCCTCACCAAAAGGCCAAATTGTATGTGGTCACTCTGGGGTGGGTTCACTTATAAAGAAAGAAAGTGGCTCAAGGAGCTCGCTGGGTATCACGCTGGCTTCCTAGTCTCTATAAGATCTGAGATGATGAAGGTGGAGCTAATACCTAAATCAGGTGATATCTCAGGCACATAGGCATTGGGTCCATTATTCTTCATTTTTTTGGATGGGCCAGCTTCGCGAGCAGAAAATTTCTTTACCATCACATATTCCTCTGCATAAAATTATTTATCTTTCATTTGGGAATTAGCCAAGTTGTTATTTAGTTCATTACTTATGTTCAGCTTTTGACTAATTTCTAAATGCAAATGTTGTGCAGAGATAAGTATAGGTGCAGACATGTAATTCAGGCTGTGAATTTATTAGACTCAACTAATACCTACTAGACTCGACTAGACATCCCTATCAAAGGACATTTTATTGGACTCTAAGGGTCAAAACCTAATAGACTATAAACTCTTTAGGTTTAACCCTAGCATGGCATGCACATGAGAATTTACTATGTATACTTACTAAATACCAGAGGGTATGTAAGAAGTAATATGCAAACCTGACATGCATAATGTATGTACACAGTATGCTTACTTCTACAAAATGCAAATGAATGGTTAAAGAAACATAAGTGAATTCATGAAAAGGTAGAAAATATGAGGTGGATTCAGGGTTAGCTTGGTAAGGTAGAAAGTAAGAAAAGGGGTTGGGATTGATCGGATAGACTAAGAGACAAGAAGGTGTTTCAGGGATGAGTCCTATACTAATGAGATTTACCTTATGGGTGTGAGGTATTCCTATAGGGTTGGCTTGATGGAAAAATGGGTTATTGATTTCAGGGAAGAGATCAATTGGGGTTAAAGGAATGACTTCTTCCTGAGGGTATTGGTCTAAAGAGACCAAGTCCTTAATAAACTCTTCTGGCTTATAAAATTTAGGACTCGGTTCTACAACTGGATTCTCTTCTAAAGTCTCCTCAGGTAGAGATGCAATCACAGGGTCATGGATTTCTTCCTCTAATGACTCTTCCACTACATGGTCAGCTAACTCTATGTTGGTTACTGCCTAGGTATGGCTAAGGTTGGCTAAATCTAGATCGGCTCCTACTTGGGTATGGTTAGGGTCAACTATTGTTGGGTGGTCTTCTACCTGGGTATCTATTAATTCAACTAACTCTAAGTCTTCCATGGGGAACTCCTCTTCTTCTTCCTCATATTGTTCCACTAGGCTTGGGTTAGCCTCATATGTCTCCTCTTTAATATCATTCTGGTGAACCAATGAGGTGGTAAGAGGGGGTTGACTAAAGAAAAATGGACCAATAGTAGGCTCACAGCTAAGGATACTAATCCTATAGGGTTCAGGTAGACTGAGATATAGTGGGTTATTACTGGATTCATATCTAGGGACTATGGGTTCCTGGGGTTTACTGGATTGGATCATTTGGTCAAGCCTATTTTTAATTTGGGTAAGCTGGGTTTGGGATTGGATATTGGATTGGTTCATTAAGGCAAGTTGGTCAGTTATGGTTTTCATAAAGGCCTCTAGACTGGGGTCCATGGTTGAGCTAGGTTGGGATTTAGACTTCTGGTATTGGGTTCCTAGTCTAGTGGTCATACACTCAATCAAACAATTAAGATGAGATGATGCAGCCAAGCATGCAAAAAGAAAAAGGCTAGTACAATCTAGGGTTTCCTAGACCTAGAGCCAAAATTGAATGGGTCAGCTCAACTTACACTTACCCAGCAGCTAATCCTTCCTCTGGTCAGGTAGAGGGTGAGAGTGTGGGAGGCCCCCCTGCTTTCACAGGGATCCAATTAAAAACTACAGCACCACTTAGGTCGTTTGACTCTGGACCCCTAGCCTTAGATACTAGATTTCAATAATAGCCATAGGATTAAAAGCACTAGATGGCCCACACAATTCGAACTCGACCTGTTGGGTGTCACCTAGCCCTCTAGGATGAATTAAGTCCAATTAATTTTAGTTTAGGCTTGGGTTAGTATGATGATGGTTATTTTGGGCCCAAGATAGGTGATGAAATCCTACCCTGATATGAGATAGTGAATTGCCCTTAAGATTAGGTTAAAAGATGATGGCAATCGATGGTCCTGATGCAATCTAAAATAATCAGAAAAATAAAATATTTTATGTGTGTTTTATGAGGTAGCAAATTAGGTTTAGGTTGATTAGGTTAGCAATCAAATTGGGCTCGGGATTGGGGTGTGTGGAAGTTGATTAGGTTAGGTTGAGTCAAGGTGTAGAAATAACAGAATTCAAAAAATTAAGATTTCAGATGATGCAGGTCTTGACACAGTTACCGATGCATAAAAAATTCAAAAAATTTCTAAGATAGAGGACGGATGGTGATGATGAAATACACCAAATTTTATGCAAAACAAAAATCAAATGATGATGCAACTCCTAGGGTTTTTAGACTACCATAGAACTCTCAAGATTTTTGTTAGGATTTCTAATATGCTAAATTTTAGTAATTTAGGATTTTTATAAAATTAATTAAAAATTATGATAAAATAGATAACAAGATAGAGAACAATTCATGAAATTTTCTCAAAAAAATAAAATTCTTAGATGGTTGAAATCATATTAAAAACAGACACCTAATGTAGTGGACAAGATGTAGAAAATCCAGGAATTAGGGTTTTATGACTCTGATGCAGATGAATACTATCCTAAATCCACTCTAATACCAAACTGATGTAGGACAAACCTAGGACCAATGAAAAATAGTAAACTAATTTTTTAATAATTTTTTTAGACATTAATTCAGTGGATAAAGATCCAAAAATAAGTAAAGAATCAGCATGATGACTAGTAATGCTAGAAACTATCATACCTGCAAAAACTCATGCAGAAGTATAAATAGCCAGACCCGAGAGTTGAGAAACTCTCGATTTAGGATAGCTAATCTTCATCAAATCAAAAATCAAGAGAAGGGAAGGATGTTACCAGTCAGAGATTTGAAGAACTTCCGATGAAGAGATCATACAGCACTCTGATTAGAGCCTGGATGATGAAGCTCGATTCCCTTGAATTTGATGACTGATTTGGGCGGTCCTAGAGGCACGGAGAGCCTCCTCTAGGGAGGTGAAATACCTCGAGGATCCTGCAAGCGTCAGAGGTCAATCAAAACAGTAAATAATAAAAGTAAAGGAAACTAGGGTTTGAAAGAAATTCAAATCAGGGTTTGAATGGCAAGTGGCTATAAGCTTGATGAAGATCCTTGTTTGGGTGGCTTAGGGCACTCTTCCTTTGGATGTGTGAAGGCTTGGATGGCAGCAAGCTTGGGCATGGAAGGATGCTAAGGTAGCAAGGACAGCTAGGGCACACAAAGTAACCAACAAAACACAAGAACACAATTCCAACACAAGAGCAAACTCAAATAAAATTCACCAGGATTTTGATATCATGAATAAAAGTTGCTTACAAGAGGGGGAGGGGTGAGATATTTATAGATGTTCTCTAAGTCCTCTCCTAGTTAGGATAGGATTACAAAGTTGAGAGGGAGAGGGATTACAAGTTTGCTTAAGACTAGGAGAATACACTTTGAATGAAAATAAAACTAGTTCTCTTTATTTTACTTGGATTTCTCTCCTCATTTGACTTGGTCCAAGAGCTCTCTTTGGGCTTGGGCGCCAATATGGAGTTGGGCTTGGCTTTAGGGCAGCAAGGGGCATCCTCTTTTGGATTGGTGCATGGGCTTTGGATCCTGGAAGCTGGGGTGCCATGGTATCAGCATATTCCTTGGAATCTTGGTTCTGGGGCTCATGGGCTTGGAATCTCTTGGCCTGGAGTGCTGGCATATTCTTGAAATCATGGGCCACCTGGCATCTAGCATATTCTAGAGCATCTAGAGGGAATATGGCATCTGGAATGGCATCTAGAGGGAATCAAGGCATCTGGAGAGCATATTGAGGGTATCTAGGGCTCTAGGGTGTCAAACAAGATCCCATAAGCTGATGTAAATACCTCTAGCTCCCGGGTGAGGCCTGGTGAAACTCCAAAATAGGGTATCCTCTCCTCTTGTACAAAAACTGGACTCTCACTGGACTCATATTTAAATACATGACTCAATGGACTTAACTAGGTTGAGACAAATCAACTAGTCTCAACTTATTACATAACTCAATCTTACTTACTTACAAAATTGTGACACATGACTAAGGTTCTAAAAAAAACCCTAATCAGTAAACCATATGGGATCTAGGGATCTGTGTCTGATTTTGGTGTCCCCACCAATCATAATATAACTAATCCACCAATAGAGAACTACAAAGCTATACATCATTTCAAACATATTTTTTTCTATATATTTTCAATCATAATCTACATACAAATTCATCAAAAAAAGTATCCTTTCTAATATCATTAAACTCTTTTATAACCTATACTCTAAACATTTTCTTACAACAGTCCCAAAATTTATAATCCAATAATTAACAGAATTAGCATGTTATCATAATCTACATTCTTATCAAGTTTAGGATTCCAAAATCATTCAATTAATAATTGAACCTACTTATTCAGCATAACCTATTAATAAACACACTATAATTTCTCGGCCAGTACTCTTGACATTTGGATCAACCCACTTATCAAAGATAAAGATGCATCCCATCCAGCTCTTTTATATCCATCATATGCTTACTTATCATAATCAAAGATTACAAGTCATCCAGCCCTTTACATTCATCCTAGATCAATCCCATTACTTATATTATATATCAAAAATTGTATTCCTAATCATAAGTTAGATCTTACACATAACACCTAAAGATTTGAAATCCAACTTTAAATTCATTCTTGTAACTTTTATCATGTCCTAGCTGATCATGATACTAAGTCATATTCATAATGATCATTACTCAAATTTTAATATTCAAATCATATCCTAATCACTTATATCACAGTCCCAAGTGATCATACTCTTGACTTCGATATTATTTATATCATGTCTAAACTACTTATATCACAGTCCCAAATAATTATAAGCTAAGGTTCAATATCATCCATGTAAAACCCGAGTTTTGGGCCGAAGTCGACAAGCCTAGTCGACTTTGACCCAGATCGAAGAAAAAAAAATTGGGACGAAAATGGAAAACAGGGGAACTCATCTTCCCTCGTTGCCGACCAAAAAACTTGATGGGGGAGTCAGAGGGAAGCCATGGAGAAGTGGGATATTGTCAACGACGGGGTTGAGGTAGGATAGGACTCCAATTGACGGAGTCTTTCTTCCCCAAATAGTAAGAAGAGCTCAACGAGGTTTCCTTTAAATCTCCCCTCACCACCACCCATCGAGCCCTTCAAGCTTCCTCCCACGCCATCGTTCTCCTCTCCAGTGAGCGACGGAGAGCCCTTCAATGCTGATGAGTCTTCTTATGGAGGATTTACTAGAAGATTTTCTGTTGGATTTTCGTGTGTCTATGTGGGCTGTGAATCGCCAGGTGGCTACACCACCGTATTTCTCAAGTCCGCTGACCTCCCTTCTCGGTGACCACCTCCCTTGGCTGCCGACAACCGTGGGGGGGATCTCGATTCGGTCGAGCCAAGAAAGAAATGGGGAGGAGTTCAGGAGAAGAGAAAGAAGAAGGAAGAGAAGAGAAGAAAGAAAAAAAAAAAAAAAGAAAAGGAAAAAAAAATAAAGAAAATAAAGAAAAAGAAATTAAAAAAAAGAAAAAAGAAGAGGAAAGAGGAGAGAGGAGAGAGGAGAGAGAAGAGAGAAGATGAGGGGAGAGAGGAGAGAGAAAGAGGAGAGAGAATGAAGAGAGAGAGAGGAGAGAGAAGATGAGGAGAAAGAGGAGAGAGAGCATATGAGGAGAGAGAAGAAAGAAGAAGAGGAGAGAGAAAGAGGAGAAAGGAAGAGAAGAGATGAAGATGAGAGAGAAAGAAGAGAGAGAAAGTGGAGAGAGAAGATGAGGAGAGAGAAATAGAAAAAATAAAATAAATATTAATTATAAGAGAGAGGATGGGAATTCTTCTTTTTTTAAATCCGTATAGTCAGGGTTTTACGGGTGAATCATAGAAGAAATTTGAATAAAATTATTTGTTATATGGGGAAACAACCTTCTAAGCAGGAAGGTGTTGGACAAGCATCAAGTGCAGTTTGATACCTGGTATTTTGGATTAGCTCTTGAAGGTAAGGATTTCTGGACTTGATCACTAGTGGTATATATATGTATCTTACATGACATGGTTTGATCTGTGCACATGAGCATTGGCATGCATGGTTGTTTCGTGTCATATATTTTGATTTCTCGTGATGGATAGTATATTTGATGTTATTAATTATGTTCCTATATATCATGTTTTATCAAGTAAAATTACTTTTAATGGTTTGGACCATGATGCCGATCATTAAAAAATTTGAGATGATATGATTTGAGAGTATGACATGAATTGATAAAGTGATAACCAAGAGAAAGAGATATTTGGACTAGCCATGCCACGAGATCGTGGTTACCAAGATTGCTAGTCACATGCTGAAGTGTGATAATGAGATTGTCCATCACAGGCTGAAGTGTGACACTGAGATTGCTAGTCACAGGCTGAAGTGTGACATTGAGATTACCAATCATGGGCTGAAGCATGATCATGGTTAGTCCAGAACCTTAAAGAAAAGGATGACTAATGGAAACACTAAAAAAAATATGATGTTTTTATTGGTTTTGTTAAACTTGACATTTGAGTTATTTTGGTTACATGATCTGATAAACTGTTATTTTCCTGTTATTTTTAAGTTATACTATCATTGGTGTGATTGTTTGGAGACCTTACTGGGCTGTAAAGCTCACAACCCCTACTTTCCTTCTTCTCAGAGTTGTGCAGGATATTTAAGCTTGGTAGGGGATTGGATTCGTGGTGAGATGATGCATAGCAAGAATTGGGTCGGGAGTGAGATCAAATACCAAGATTATAGATTTTTAGTTAGATTTATTCAGTTAGTTTAGTTGCTGATGCTTATGTAATAACTTAGTGAATCATTTTAGTAATTTTGACTTGAAAAAAATAGATTGTTTAGTTATTACACAATTGTTAAAATAATATTGGTTTATCTAAAGTTATTTTTGAGTAAAGTAAACATTGTGTACCTAGGCCTTGCATGATCTCTAGAATGTATTCTAGGATTTGTGCAGCCGGTCGTGTAGTCGATTTTTGTACTGGATTCGGGGCATGACAACCCATGTCATATCTTAATAACCACCATGTGATTTCCAAATCACCTATGTCCAATCTCAAACAATCATGACCTGAATTTCGATGTCACACGTCTATCCTAATCACTTATAACATAGTCACAAGTCATCATAATCTAAGCTGTGATACCATTTTGTCATGCCCCGAATCTAGCACCGGAATCGGCTACGTAACTGGTCTCATAATCCTAGGTTTTATCCTAGAGATCATGCAAGGCATAGGTACACAAGAGTCAATTCTTTTAAAATCATAGCAATTAAATCAACATTACTTAAACAATTTAATAATTAAAAAAAGTCAATTTATTCAAGTCAAAATTACTAAATGGTCCACTGATTCACAACAAGTATCAGCAATCAAAAAAAACTAAAACTAACTAAACTATATAAACAATATTGATGTTCATTCTCACACCCAGCCCGATCCTTGCTATACATCCGAGTCTCTGGAAAAACCAAAAAGTAAGGAGTGAGCTCTACAGCCTAGTAAGGTCTCCAAACAGTCACACCAATAATAGTATAACTTGAAAATAACTGGAAAATAATAGTTTATCAAATCACGCAATCAAAATAACTCAAATATCAAGTATAACAAAATCAATGATAACATCATATTTTTTTTAGTGCTTCCATTAGTTATCCTTCCTTTTTAGGATTCTGGACTGACCACGGTCATACTCCAGCTCATGACTGATATTGCTGCCAAGACTGTCGTGGCCCATAGCTCCTGCCAGCGCCGGAGTGCGCTCCTCTCGTCGCCCGCCGTTCTCGGCTCCCGGATCTCCACGCTGGGTGCGCCCCACCTCGCCATCCGGTGGTCCTCCTCTCCTGGAACTGCGAGACAACGGTTAGAGACCCGGCCGGGGTTTCCGGCGGGGGCACTCCGACGATCAAGTTAGTGACGATCCAAGGAAACAGATCCTCCTGGTCGGGCCCCTCTTGATGGACTCCGTACTAGGAGGAGTAAAAGATGATGTGCGTGGAGGTGTGAACGTCGTAGGGGGAGAGTAATGGATGGAACAGAGGGATGCTCTATCCTTCCGCCTCTCCTTGTACCCCTCGGTTCCCTCCTTTGGCGGTGGTAACGACGCTTCGCCCTCTTGGATGGGCTTACACTTGTGTTGGTGGTGGTGGTGATAGCCACCACGGTCGTGCCATCCCCCCTCCTTCTTCCTTCTCTTCTTTTTTTTGTGTGTTCGAGTTGTTAATTTTTATCTTCAGGTTCATGGTGAACTTGGTTACCATCTGGTGCTTGTCTCGGGATTCCCGCTGGGATGTCAGATGCACACAGCGGTGTCCCAGGAAGCCTTTCATGATTCA
This sequence comes from Areca catechu, assembly GCA_021397845.1. Classification (NCBI taxonomy): domain Eukaryota; kingdom Viridiplantae; phylum Streptophyta; class Magnoliopsida; order Arecales; family Arecaceae; genus Areca; species Areca catechu. Next base: position 171,988,207 of record CM038052.1, on the reverse strand, counting down.
TGATAAGGTGCGTTGTAAGGTGCTCCGACACTCTTCTTGGTTGCCTCGTTCCAGGAAATTTGGAGATGCCTCGAATGGCAGGCTGCCTCCGCGGGATTTGAATCTCCCGGTTGGCCTTCTTTCCTGCATGATCTAAGTGGTTGGTGAGGAATGTAACGTCTCAATCAACGCACTGCATGCCTTTCTGGTGTAACTGGCGATGTCAGACGGTCAGTACGGTCTGGGAGGCGCTCCGGTACGGTCCTTGGATGGCTTGCTGGTGTCCTCAGCTGGTGAGGAACTCGTCCGAGCTGGGATCGAGCTGGGACGGCCAGGCTCGCTCCATCCTAGGTGCTCCGAGCTCGCGGGGACGTCTAGGTCGAGGAGGGCGAAAAGCGGACCCGGTCCAGAGGGTGCGCGCTCGGAGAGGCTCCACATCAGCGGGTGAGCTCTTGGCTCAACCTCGACCGCAGGGCACTAACCTCCGAGGGTCTCCTCTGGAGGGCGGAAGGCGGACCCGGTCCAGAGGGCGCGCGCTCGGAGAGACTCCACATCGGCTGGTGAGCTCTTGGCTCGACCTCGACCGCAGGGCACTAACCTCCGAGGGTCTCCTCTGGAGGGCGGAAGGTGGACCCGGTCCAGAGGGCGCGCGCTCGAAGAGGCTCCACATCGGCGGGTGAGCTCTTGGCTCGACCTCGACCGTAGGGCACTAACCTCTGAGGGTCTCCTCTGGAGGGCAGAAGGTGGACCTGGTCCAGAGGGCGCGCGCTCGGAGAGGCTCCACATCGGTGGGTGAGCTCTTGGCTCGACCTCGATCGCAGGGCACTAACCTCCGAGGGTCTCCTCTGGAGGGCGGAAGGTGGCTCCAACCTAGATGTCGAGCTCATGAGCTCAACCTGATGGAGGACTGAGCTCGATCTGCTGCCTGGGGGAGCTTAGCTCAGCTCGATAGGGGGATCCGAGCCGAGGGGTCGACGTGGCATCTTCTCTTGACATGGCACCTGCACGCTTTTCTATGTCAGCAGTCTTGCCACATCATTTGCCCCCCACTCCCGAGGCTCATTAGTGCGTGGCGCTCGGGTCAAAGGGAATAATTGTGGTGCTGACATGGAAAGGCAAAGATCTAGCACGATGATGGCCATGATTGCTGGCGCTTCGGGGACCGCCCCTGTGGGCCAATACGGGGATGCCACCCGGCCATGTCTGAGGAGCAGTTAATGATGGCGTAGAATGCAGAGCGGCTGGGATGCCATTCTCACCGATAGGAGGCACTTGGTGCAGATCCGTTGGTGGAGCGGTTGAATCGGTACGGATCCCTTGGGTCATTTCGAAATGAAAGGAAGGCCTTACTCGAACCATCTATTCTTTTTGAATTCTCCGTGCCTTCTGCTACCGCGCCCAAGCTTCTTCTTCCTTCCAGTCGCCCCGAATCTTTCCAAGGCAACAGGTTAGCTTCTTCTTCTTCCTTCCCCCACTAAAATAGGGTTCCTTCCCGGGGTCTGCAAGCTCCTCTTCGGTCTTCAACTTTGAGTTTTTCCTTCTCCTTTGTCTTTGAGGATGTCCCATTTTGGTCCGGGCTTCTGTCCCTCCACTGATCAAGGCGAGGCCAGTCCCTCCGATGGAGGCCGGCATCTTCTTCCTCTTCTTCTGACGAGGAGGGGGGTGTAGCCCGCTTCGAGCTCAATAGGAGGCATCCTCCTAGCCCGGTTCTCATTAAGGAACTGGGATCTGGTCCTTCTCTTCCTCCTTCTACTCCTGTCTCCGAGTCTGTCCGGCCTGCAGGTCCTGGTGGGGTCGCCTCCACGATCACTGCAGGGGAACTCAGGACTGTCCGGGATGTCTACGGCATCCCGCCTTCTGTCCAGCTCATGATCCCTTGTCCGGGGGAACGGGTAACTTCGAGTGGCCCGGGCTGTCTTGCCTTCTATGAGGGGACCTTCGCTGGAGGTCTCCGCTTCCCTTTCCAACCTTTCTTTTTGTCAGTCTTAGACAATTATCGTTTGGTCCCGGCGCAGCTAGTGCCAAACGCTATTAGGGTTATTTTCTCCTTTGTTATGCTTTGTCATCTTCACGAGTTCGTAGCCCGATTCTCTTTGTTCAGGGCTTTCTTTACCCTGAAGCGCCACCCAACCGAGGATGGTTGGTGGTCCTTATCCTCTTGCCCGAAGGGCATCAAGTTTGAGCTCCTCTCTTCCGTCAAGGGATGGAAGAGTAAGTTCTTCTTTGTCGAGGTCGAGGGGGTTGACTGGGTCTGGAGTGATTCGGACAAGTCCCCCAACCGAAACTCTGCTGTCGATGCGGCTAACTGAGATGATTACGAGCAGCTCCGCGGCACGCAGATTCCTCCTCTCGAGGTCCTATTGTCTGAGCAGAACCTCGCTGACTCCGGAATCGACCCAGGGAAAGGGTCGGGTGAGTTCGACCTGAACTCTTCTCTTTTTCTTCCTTCATGTAATTCTTGTGTAGTTTTCTACTGGTTCTGACCATTGTGTAACTTTCATGCAGGCATGATTTTCTCCGAGAGCGATCTCGTGGCCATTACCAAGAAGAGGCGGCTGACTGGATTGGACGGGGAGCCTGCGCCCAGGCGACCCCGGGGTGAGAGCGCCTCTGCGGCCACCCCCACGGTAGTGATAGGTCTGGGCTTGACCGTGGCTATTGGCTCAAGCTCGGAGGAGCCCCACGCTGCTCCAGCACCGGTGGAGAGGGCAGCTCCCGCGGCTCCGAGGCCTGCCCAGCAGGCCCCTGCTACAGAGCCCGAGGTGGTGGTCCGGGCGAGAGCCGCCGCTGCTGCTGCTACACCCTGCCCCCCTCCAGGTCCGTCCACCGTCGACGCCAGGGGTGAGGAGACCTGGGCCACTCCCAAGGCCACGGTGGATGTGCCGCCTGCGCCGGCACCGGCCTCTCAGCCTACCCCCCGGGATCCTTCGGTCAATGGTGCAGACCGCCCGCCCATGGAGAGAGTCGGAGGGAGGAGGGACGACGCTACCTCCCTTTCAGAATGGGGCCGGAGAACTCGATCCTCCGGAGCCCCGAGTTTGCTGAACGCTTGATGGACTTCTCCATCCAAGTGTGTGACCAGCAAGACATGGCGAGGATGCATGTGGCCGATGTCTTCAAGATCTTCTTCTCCCAGCTGTATTCGGTGGGTTTCTTCACCTTTCTCATTTGTTCTTCATCTTTTCATTTTTTCATCTTTTTTTTTTTTGCTGACCTCTCTCTTTCTTTGTATAGATTGGTGTTGAGGCCCTCTATATCAGGAGCCACTTCCAGAGCGGGGAGCATCTCAAGCGGCAGCAGGCCGTCGAGATCGAGTCTTTGAAGGCCGACCTGAAGGAGAAGGCCGGTGCGAGTGGGGTCCTTGAGTTGAAGGTCAAGGACCTCGAAAAGGAGCTCGCCGATGCTGAGGGGCGAGTGAGAGGACTCTCGATGGCTTGCGATCTGGAGCGGAGCTGTTCGAAGAAGGCGATCGACGACCTCTCTGTCATCGAGAAAAAATTGAACTGGTACAGTGCCGAGGCCGACCGGCACAAGGAGACCACCCAGGCTGCCCAGGCGGAGCTGGCGGGCGTGAAGGAGAAGCTTGCCGCTGCTGAGAAAGCGACAGAGACGGTGACTAGCTTGGCGGAGGCAGCCAGGTTGAGGGCTGTTAAGCTGGAGAGGGTAGCCGCTGTGGCTGAGAAGAACGCCGAGAACGCTGTCGCCACCTTTAAGGCTTTGGAGGAGTTCGTCACCAACATCTAGCAGATGGCGTCGGACTCCTTTTACAAGGGGTTCATGTACCTGCACGGCCGGGTCGAAGCACTTGTTCCTGACAAGAACCGCAGCTGCCTAGGATACCCCTCGGCTTCAGAGGAGGAGGTCAACGAGGAGGTCGTCGGGTCAGAGACTTCAACACCAGTCGAGGGTGGTCCTCCTGAGGCCAGGTTGACTGAGCCGGAGACTTTTGAGGGCGGGAGCTCTTGGCCTCAGGACCCAGCAGAAAAGCCGGCCAGTGTGGAATGACCTCTCTTTCCTTCCTTGCTTTATTTTGTACTCTTTGTTTCTTGTACTTGTTCGGGGTCTCCCGGCATGTCGGGGGGCTCGGAAGACACTTGTAGTTGGTGTTTAATCAATGAAATTTAGATTACTTTGTCAGATGCACTCTCCCCTCCTCTCTTCTTCTCTTCTTTTTTTTTTCTTTTTTGCTTTGCTGTTTTTGTTTGAGGACATCAGAGAGAAGGGATTCACCTTGCTTAAGGTTGGGACACTCATGGGCCGTTAGGCCTGACGATGTCATTGGTTGAGGGCCATGCGGCTCGAAGTCCTCTTGGCCGGAGATCTGAGCTCCGATCTTGAGAAGGTGTCCTGGAGCTGGGCTCGGGGATGAAGGTCGCTGAGAGCGGCTTGGCTCGAAGTTTCCTTGGCCGGAGATCTGAGCTCCGGTCTTGAGAAGGTGTCCTGGAACTGGGCTCAGGGATGCAGATTACTGAGAGCTGATGGGCTCGAAGTTCTCTTGGCCGAAGATCTGAGCTCCAGTCTTGAGAAGGTGCCCTAGAGCTGGGCTCAGGGACGAAGATAGCTGAGAGCTGCTAGGCTCGAAGTTATCTTGGCCGGAGATCTAAGCTCCGGTCTTGAGAAGGTGTCCTAGAGCTGGGCTTGGGGACGAAGATTGCTGAGAGCTGCTGGGCTCGAAGTTCTCTTGGTCGGAGATCTGAGCTTCGATCTTGAGAAGGTGTCCTAGAGCTGGGCTCGGGGACGAAGATGGCTGAGAGCTGCTGGGCTCGAAGTTCTCTTGACCGGAGATCTGAGCTCCGATCTTGAGAAGGTGTCTTGGAGCTGGGCTCGAGGACGAAGATTGCTGAGAGCTGCTGGGCTCGAAGTTCTCTTGGCCGGAGATCTGAGCTCCGGTCTTGAGAAGGTGTCCTGGAGCTGGGCTCGGGGACGAAGATTGTTGAGACCTGCTGGGCTCGAAGTTCTCTTGGCCGGAGATCTGAGCTCCGGTCTTGAGAAGGTGTCCTAGAGCCGGGCTCGGGGACGAAGATTGCTGAGAGCTGCTGGGCTCGAAGTTCTCTTGGCCGGAGATCTGAGCTCCGGTCTTGAGAAAGTGTCCTGGAGCCGGGCTTGGGGACGAAGATGGCTGAGAGCTGCTGGGCTCGAAGTTCTCTTGGCCGGAGATCTGAGCTCCGGTCTTGAGAAGGTGTCTTGGAGCTGGGCTAGGGGACGAAGATTGCTGAGAGATGCTGGGCTCGAAGTTCCCTTGGCCAGAGATCTGAGCTCCGATCTTGAGAAGGTGTCTTGGAGCTGGGCTCGGGGACGAAGATGGCTGAGAGCTGCTGAAAGTGGTAGCTTTGATGGTGCTGTATTTTCTTATTGTCCCCTCTTTCTTTCCTTCTCCACTTTTCTTTCATGCATTTTTCTTTTTCTTTTTTTATTTTTTTTTTCTTCCTTTTTTTTTAGAGTGGGGAGATCAGAGGAGAGGATGTTGGCTGGATCCCCATTTTGTTCTCTTTCTTTCCTTCCCCTCTCGTCTTCTTTTCGAGTGGGGAGATCAGAGAAGGGCACTGTCGGGCTTCCCCCTTTTGTTCCCTTTCTTTCATTCCCCTCCCGTTTTCTTTACGAGTGGGGAGATCAGGGTAAGGGGGGTTACCGGTCTTGATTGCCTTGGAGCTAGGCTCGAGGCCTTCCTGGACGTGGAGCTAGGCTCGAGCCCAGGGATTGCCTGAGATCTTGGCTCAGGTATTTGTCACCTTGGAGCTAGGCTCGAGGCGTTGATGGGAGCTGCGTGGCCCCGTGATCCCTTGGCATCTCGGAGCTAGGCTCGGAGACGTTTAAGATAGAGAGCTGCTTGGCTCGAGGTTCTTTTGGCTGGAGATCTGAGCTCCGATCTTGAGAAGGCATCCTGGAGCTAGGCTCGGGGACTTTTGGAGTTGGAGAACTACGTGGCTCGAAATTCCTCTGACGTCTTGGAGCTGGGCTTGAGGATGCTTGGAGTTGGAGAGCTACGTGGCTTGAAGTTCCTCTGGCATCCTGGAGCTAGGCTCGGGGGCACTGAGAAGTGGGAGCTACGTGGCTCGAAGTGTCGCTGGCATCCTGGAGCTAGGCTCGGGGGCACTGGAAGTTGGAGAGCTACGTGGCTCGAAGTTCCTCTAGCATCCTGGAGCTAGGCTCGGGGGCACTGGAAAGTGGGAGCTACGTGGCTCGAAATTTCTTTGACGTCCTGGAGTTGGACTCGAGGATGCTTGGAGTGGGAAAGCTACGTGGCTCGAAGTTCCTCTAGCGTCCTGGAGCTAGGCTCAGGGGGGCTGGGAGTTGGAGAGCTACGTGGCTCGAAGTTCTTCTGGCATCCTGGAGCTAGGCTCGGGGGCGCTGGGAAGTGAGAGCTACGTGGCTCGAAGTTCCTCTGACATCCTGGAGCTGGGCTCAGGGATGCTTGGAATGGGAGAGCTACGTGGCTCGAAAATTCTTTGACATCCTGCATTTTGGGACGTTGTTGACCCTTTCCTGCAAAACATGTGGATACCCATGCAAGGAAAAAAATCGTCACCATAATTGTTTGTGAGGGGACTTACCTCATCGGGAGCATCTTTGCGGGCTGTAGGCCCTCCCCTCTCGGGGAGCCTGACGCCATCGAGTTCTTCGAGGTAATGGGCCTCTCGCAATGGGACTTAGGGAGCCTCATAGGGGCCTTCACATGGTGGTTCGCCACCGTCGTGCTGACGATCTTGGCGTCTATATTTAGCTTTCTTCTTTTGCTTTCTCCTTGCCGCATGGCGGGGAGATTATCCTCGGGGCTCCTTGCCCCCTGAGTCTTCTTGGGTCCATGCACGATTCTCCGGGCGATTGCACCTGCTGCTTTTGCAGTGGTGCAGCTGTTGGTGTTTGAAGCTAACCGGGGACCAGCAAGCGCTTGGGGTCCCCGCTTGGAGTCTGCCCCCCACAAATCTTGGGAGGTGGATCTCCTTGATGAGCTTCTCGATCTCCTGGTCACGGTCGTGATGCCTTTCAATGTTGCGGCCGTGATCGTGGTGAAGGTGATGACTCTTCGCCACACTATGGCCAGTGAAGGATTCCACCGGCGGTGGACGCTGTAGTCCGGAGGCTCGACAGCTGGGTCTCGCGTACTGGTGGACCAGTGGGGGGGATCCCACCAGCTGGTGCTCATGCTTCTCCAGGCGTGCTTTTGTTGTATGCCTGATGGTTTCGCATGCAGATTCCCCGCCGAAGGGGACAGGGGGAGTGACGTACTGGAGAGGCCTGAAAAAGATCGCCTATCTGTTGACCTTTTCAACTTATGTCGTCACCATTCTTCTACGGTGTGTTGGTCTGGGGAGTGGCAAAGGACTTAGTCATGCCCGTCTCTCCCCCCTTCCTGGCGTGCCAATCTATTGCCGCCAAGACCGTCGTGGCCCATAGCTCCTGCCGGCACCGGAGTGCGCTCCTCTCGCCGCCCACCGTTCTCGGCTCCTGGATCTCCATGATGGGTGCACCCCGCCTCGCCATCCGGTGGTCCTCCTCTCCTAGACCTGAGAGACAACGGTTAGAGACCTGGGCTAGGGTTTCCGGTGGGGCCACTCCGACGATCAAGTCAGTGACGATCCAGGGGAATAGATCCTCCTGATCGGGCCCCTCTTGATGGACTCCATACTAGGAGGAGTAAAAGATGATGTGCGTGGAGGTGTGAATGTCGTAGGGGGAGAGTAATGGCTGGAACAGAGGGATTCTCTGTCCTTCCGCCTCTCCTTGTACCCCTTGGTTCCCTCCTTTGGCGGTGGTAACGGTGCTTCGCCCTCTTGGATGGGCTTACACTTGTGTTGGTGGTGGTGGTGATGGCCGCCATGGTCATGCCATCCCCTCTCCTTCTTCCTTCTCTTCTTTTTTTTGTGTGTTCGAGTTATTGTTTTTTACCTTCAGGTTCATGGTGAACTTGGTTACCGTCTGGTGCTTGTCTCGGGATTCCCGTCGGGTTGTCAGACACACGCGGTGCTGTCTCAGGGAGCCTTTCCTGATTCATGATAAGGTGCGTTGTTAGGTGCTCCAACACTCTTCTTGGTCACCTCGTTCCGGGAAATTTAGGGGTGCCTCGAATGGCGGGCCACCGCCCGCGGGATTCGAATCTCCCGGTTGGCCTTCTTTCCTGGGTGATCTGAGTGGTTGGTGAGGAATGTAGCGTCTCAATCAACACGCTGCCTGCCTTTTTAATGTAACTGGCGGTGTCAGATGGTCAGTACGGTCTGGGAGGAGCTCCGATACGGTCCTCGGGTGGCTTGCCGGTGTCCTCAGCTGGTGAGGACCTCGCCCGAGCTGGGGCCAAGCTAGGATGGCCAGGCTCGCTCCATCCTAGGCGCTCCGAGCTCGCGGGGACACCTAGGTGGAGGAGGGCGGAAGGCGGACCCGGTCCAGAGGGCGCGCGCTCGGAGAGGCTCCACATCGGTGGGTGAGCTCTTAGCTCGACCTCGACCGCAGGGCACTAACCTCCAAGGGTCTCCTCTGGAGGGCGGAAGGCAAACCCGGTCCAGAGGGCGCGCGCTCGGAGAGGCTCCACATTGGCGGGTGAGCTCTTGGCTCGACCTCGACCGCAAGGCACTAACCTCCGAGGGTCTCCTTTGGAGGGTGGAAGGCGGACTCGGTCTAGAAGGCGCGTGCTCGGAGAGGCTCCACATCGGTGGGTGAGCTCTTGGCTCGATCTCGACCGCAGGGCACTAACCTCCGAGGGTCTCCTTTGGAGGGCGGAAGGCGGACCCGGTCCAGGGGGCGCACGCTCGGAGAGGCTCCACATCGGCGGGTGAGCTCTTGGCTCGACCTCGACTGCAGGGCACTAACCTCCGAGGGTCTCCTCTGGAGGGCGGAAGGCGGACCCGGTCTAGAGGGCGTGCGCTCGGAGAGGCTCCACATCGGCGGGTGAGCTCTTGGCTCGACCTCGACCGCAGGGCACTAACCTCCGAGGGTCTCCTCTGAAGGGTGGAAGGCGAACCCGGTCCAGAGGGCTCGCGCTTAGAGAGGCTCCACATCGGTGAGTGAGCTCTTGGCTCGACCTCGACCGCAGGGCACTAACCTCCGAGGGTCTCCTCTAGATGGCGGAAGGCGGCTCCAACCTAGACGTCGAGCTCATGAGCTCGACCTGGCGGAGGACTGAGCTCGATCTGCTGCCTGGGGGAGCTCAGCTCAGCTCGATAGGGGGATCCGAGCCGGGGGGTCGACGTGGCATCTTCTCTTGACGTGGCGCCTGCACGCTTTTCCACATCAGTAGTCTTGCCACATCAACTGGCAACCTCATAATCAACCATGTACTATCCTCCCGTGGCCAGGGTAGCCCACGTACTAAGCCCGTGGCTCAAGCTATCCCACGTTTTAACCGCCCGTGGTCGGCTATTCCATGTATAAAGCCCGTGGCTCAGGTTGTCCCATGTTTTAATCATCCGTGGCCGGCTATTCCATGTACAAAGCCCATGGCTCATGCTGTGTAACCACGATCCCGTGGTATGGCTAGTCCAAATACCATATTCACTTGATTAATACTTTATCCTTTCACATTATCATGTCAAATCATGTCATTTACATTTTTTCAATAACCAGCATCATGGTCCAACACATTCAAAGATAACTTTACTTGTTAAAATATGGTATACAGGAATATAAACAATAATAACATCTATCATACTATCTATCATAATAAGTCAAGATATATCATGTGAAAACACCATGTATGCCAATGCTCATGTGCTCGGATCAAATCATGTCATATAAGATATATGTATAAAACTGGTGATCATGTCCAGATATTCTTCCTTACCTTTAAGAGCTAACCCCAAAATACCCGGTATCAATCTGTACCCGTAGCCTGCACAATATCCTTCTGCTCAGAAGGCTGCCCCATATAACAATAATTTTTAACCATAAATAATCCAAGAAAAATTGATAAACCAAAATCTTTTTTACTAGAATTCCATTAATGGTCCTCCCGTTAAAACCCTCACTCCCCAAATTTCTAGAAAAGAGACTTTTCAATCTTTCCCCTCACTATTTTTTCTCTCTCTTCCTTATCTCTTCTCTTTCTCTCTCCTCATTCTCTCTCCTCCCCTTATTTTATTTTTTTCCTTTTTTTTCTTTTCTTTTCTTTTCTTTTTTTCCTTTTCCTTTTTTTTTTTTTTTTCCCTTTTCTTTCTTTCCTTCTTCCTTCTTCTTTCATTTTTTTTCTTTCCACGTTCCCTTCTCTCCTTCGTCTCCACAGAATAGGCCCCCCCTCTCTCTATTCTTCTTTCCTTCCCTTTCTTTCTTCTTCTCTTCTCCTCCTCTCCCTCTTCTTCTTTCTTCCTTCCTCCCCTCTTCTTCCTTCTTCCTCTCATCTTCTTCTCCACTGAACCGAGGTCTCTCCCCTTGGCAACCCCCACCGGTGGTGCCACCACACATCCTTGCCGCCATCACCATCCTCACCACCGCAAAGACGGGGAACCCTTGAGTGAGCCACTAGCAGTGACTCAAATCTTAGGTAAGTGCCTTTTTATCTGGTTCTTCTTTCTTTCTTTCTTTCCTTCTTCCCCAACCCTCTTCTTCTCTCAGCCTAGCCATGCCTCCCATGACCATCAAAAACCTTGGAAGGTAGTCGACGACGGAAGGAAAACTCACCGATCATGGCCAGACGGAGGGAAATCGGCGGCTCACTGGTGTTCGTCCGGTTCTTCCCTTTTTTTTCTTTTCTTCTAGCTTCCTCCTTGGCTCGGTCGAACAGGCCTCCATCGTCCCACGGATGGAGATTGAAGGAGGGGATGGTCCGCCGGCACGTGGCTGGACAAAGGAGAAAGTCGAGGCGGCACGGCCACCGAAGAGGGAAGAAGAAAATCAATGGAAAAATCGAGTGATGAGGGATATTTTTAAGCAGGAAGAACGAGGAGTTTCTCGCTGTGCAGGGCAAAACCTTGATCGATCGAGGCCTTCTCCCCTCCATGACTCCCACCGACCGACTCCAACTCTCTCACGGCTCTCCTTCGCAATCTCCGGCGATCATTCTGGTCGAGCAAACAGGGGAAGGAGATCCCCTGTTTGGATAAGAAAAAAAAAAATTTTCATCGGGCTGAAGTCGGCTGGGCTGGCCGACTTCGGCCTAAAACCCAGTTCTCACAAAAACTAAAGCACTAGATTCCATCATAATAGTCTATAATTTTAATGGCATCTTAACGTTCATATAGTTAGCAATGGCAAGTACAAAAGTGTAGTCCACCGAGTAGTAGTTAACAATAATTCTAAGAGGATCTCTGTTCCTACTTTCTACCATCCTTCTCCTGATGTTGTGATCAAACCACTAAAATCACTTATTGATGAAGAGCACCCTTCAACCTACAAGAGCTCCACCTCTGTGGAATATTATGAGAAGTTTTGGGACCATGGATTGAATTCCAAAATCTATTAGTATGATCATATGATTTTTGGAATCGCATATCACCAATAAATAATCCTAGTATCAATTTACACTATTTTTCACATATAGAATATTTATACTAGCATAAATTCGAATGAAACTAAAATAAAGATAATAAAGTTATTTCTCTCTCTCTTTTTCTCTTATTTTTCTCTTCTTTCATAAATATTTTAACATAATATCAGATACACTGATCAACTAATATGCCATTGTCATTTCTTCTAGTTTTACCATGGCTATCATTTGTCGATCTATCAATATCTATTTTTCTACAAATCCTCTATTTTTAGAGGATTTATATATTATCTATTTTTTGAAAGATTAAGACTAAAGAATCTTTTATATTTTTTAGATGAATCGACAACTTTTTTTTTACTAATTTTCATTTTAGCTTTAGATTTTTTATCATCTTTCATTATCATGGCTCAGCAGATTTCTCTCTATCATCAGTTTCACCGGCTACCTCTAACTCATATGCTACATAATTTGAGCCATTCTTATTTTCTTTGAATGTTTTCTAGCTCTTTCTCCTTCACCATCTATATTAAGGTATTTTTTTGAAATGTTTTTCTATATTTAGCTTCTTCACTACCAAGTTTTAGACATTTTCTTTTTCTTTAAATTTTTTTGTCCCTTGCTCCTTGACCATCT